>CP053176.1:40000-1368572 GCA_014607495.2 Carposina sasakii | reverse complement strand
CGAGCGTGATCGCCGGTGACCGGATTTTTTTTTCATCGAACCCGTAATACGTGTGTGCTATCTATGGATAAGTCTTCAAATTATATTGATGTTTCTATATCATTTTTTTCTAACTAAATTTGCGCGAGAGACATTTTCAAACTAAAGTGCTAAATGTATCCTCACCCTGTAACTTCTAAAATGAGAGAATGATTAAACTAAAAAAATATATTATACGCTCTACGAAAATTGTTTTAACGAGATCTAGTAAATAGTTTTTTTTAATACTTACGTCATAAATCGTTAAAACTGTAATTTACCTTTCATAACGGAACCCTTCATGGGCGAGTCCGACTCACTTGTTTTTGTTACAAATAAACCGTGTTATTTGATTAATCTCATTTTAATAATAATATGAACGTAAATAAATGTGGAGTTAAATATTAAATTGTATCAGGGCGTCACTATTCGGAAGTTCAAATCTCTATTAGGGATCGCCGCCACCGGTCCCTATAACCCTCCGTGACCCTCGGATCTGCCTACTCATGCTCACGAACACAAGACACTACAGTCGCAACGAGAAGCCAGATCCAAGCACCTAGCATGCCAACCAGACAAATACATAGCTGCTAATCGAAAACCAATTAAAATTTTAATCGACAATATGTTTCGCCAACACCCGTGGCATCATCAGGATTAGTTTTCCATGTTAGTTCTATCTACCGAACCAACTAACTAACAACTAAAACCAATGTATTGCAAATCATTTTTATACCTCAATCAAAATATAAAATAAAAAAATGTTAATACCTACATTATTAGTTTGCAATATAAAATTATTATAGATAAATAAATATTAAAAATCTACATATTAGTTATTTATTGTTAAATCTAGTAGAAGAAAAAGAAATTTATAATAATATTAAATTATATATAAAAAAAAACCATATCAAGGCTGCACGACAAAGGTTTGCAATACATTGGTTTTTAGTTGTTAGTTAGTTGGTTCGGTAGGTTAGAACTAAACATGGGAAACTAATCCTGATGATGCCACTGGGTTTGGCGAAACATATGTCGATTTAAAATTTTTAATTGGTCGGATTAGCAGCTATGTATTTATGGTTGCATGCTAGGTGCTTGGGATCTGGCTTCTCGTTGCGACTGTAGTTTTCTTGGTTCGTGATCATGAGTAGGCAGATCCGAGGGTCAGCGGAGGGTATAGGGCCGCACGGTGGCGGGCGATCCCTCAATAGAAATGTGGAGTTGATTAATTCATTGTTTTATTTGCTTTATACAGGGTGTAACCGAAAGGGTATGTTAAGCGAAAAGCTATGTAAATAGCCCACTATAGAGATTACTATTTCCAAAAATTCGAGACTCGAAATCATATTTTTATTTTTTCAAGATTGTATGGACAATTCCTGAGTTGTTTCGGAATCTCTCATACTATCTGGAAAAATATAAATGTGAATTTGAGTCTGAAAATTTTGGAAATAGGTTCTCTATAGTGGGCTATTTACATAGCTTTTCGCTTAACATACCCTTCTGTTACACCATATATAACTGTGAATATTTTTCAATATGCGGGATTGAAAAATGTAGTCCCGTAAATACCGAGATTGAATTCAGGCTGCGGGATTGGAAGCCCTTAAGCGGAGCCACATATCGTATGCATCCCTACTTAGTCTGTGCGTATGCAAGACAGAAACCCAACCAATACAAAATCCTAGAACGCGATATTCGAAGTTTCACACAATGATTGGAATATACATATAGGTACATGGGGCACCAAAAACAACAACTAGTGGCCCTGTGGGCTAACCTCTCACTACAGTGATCTTGTCGCGGAAATAAGACAAGCAAAGTAAGAATAAGTACCTACAAATCGGACTAGTTATAGGTTTGAGGATATAGAGAGGCACCTGTGTATGTGCACACACTTGGCACTATAATGTCTCCCGTGTGATTTACTATATTGAACCGCCGTGACCAAAAATATATCTACTTAGGGAGTACTTAGCTAGATACCTATCAACTTATTTCTATCAGGTAACTAGTACCTGCATAGAGGAAGAAACTTACCCTCATACTCCTGCTCCAAAGTCAAGGTCCTCTCATCATCGTAACTGTGTCCTGATCCATCATCTCATTTTCATAAGGGTGCAAAATGGAGGTGACGTCACTCGGGGTTCCTTATCAGGTGATAGTGGCCCTGAGGAAAATGAAAGCGATACGATCGTCAATGTAACTTATTTTACGGGGCGCAGTATATAGAGTGTGTATTGGTCGTCAAACGTTCCCGAATACTATGGAAACTCCCCATCATCACGATCATTTTTTTTACTCCGTGTAGCATACTAGGGAAAGTATCTGGTTTCCGAGATATTAGGGTCAAAGTTGAGTAAATAGACTGCGTCTTTTTGCATAAATGCACATGTGTGCGTGTATAGACGCGAGTAACAAGATGTTTTCACTAAAAATAATAAAAATCTGTCCATAAAAAAAACTAACACAAACACTGGATACCATAAATTTCGCCCGATGAATTAGTTAATTTAAAAAAAATGTCAAAAAAATTAACATCGTTTCCCAGCATTTTTTTTGGCAAAAACTTACTTTATTTGATGTACCTAGAGTACGTACCCTTCGTAAAGGGTGGCAACGAAAAAACAGCCTGTATAACAATCACACATGCACACACATCAGACTATTGCAGTCTGCTGTTAAGATTCTAGAAAAGCCAATAAACACACGGCTATGTTACCAAAATAGCCCGAATTGTAAAATCATGAACGAGAACCTGCAGCCACGTATAGCATAGCATGGTCAGATGCAAGAGATCAGTGAAAATAATAGCTAATCGTCTGAGAGAAAACACGCTCGGAAGGAGAGCAGCTGATATAGCTGAACAAATATAGGCAATAGGTAGGCGATACCTTGTGATTATCATTTGAGTCGTCAGATTTGCTAATTTGTCTCGATCTGCGAACTGGAGTTAGTCCTTCAGAGACGGCCTGAAAATAATGTTAAAGCCTTTACCTAGCTAGGAATTTTGAAAATTTTTAGTGGTCTACTAATATGGTACCTAAGCGGGGGTATTATTTAGCTAAATACAGAATTTAATATCTTATTCAGCGCCGGCCCGAAAGGAAATTTTAGAATGGAGCGAGATCTAATTATGGCGCCTCTCCTGTTTGCTCCAAATAATATATACCTATATTTTACCATTTAGGCGCCCTCTAGGATTTGGCGCCTGGAGCGACTGCTCCGTTCGCCGTTATGGGCGGGCCGGCCCTGTTCTTTTCTATTTGACTTGCACTTGCTATAAAGAAATCTCACCCAAGGTGTCGGTAGTGCTAAAAACGGCTGACAACAGAGATAAAGATTGATGATGGCAGACACTTACATCTTCATCATCACTATCCAACACCAAGCGCGATATGTGTGGCTTGGCTCTCCTCAACGTAGCCTCGGCTAGTCGACGGCACTGGGGAGGCAGGCGCCATTACTGTAGTTTGAAAAGTAAAACAATCTTGTAGTTTATATCTATCCACTTTAATAAATCGTTGCCTATTGGAGACGATGAGCAATCACAGATCACTCCCAATAGATGTTGATAACGAAACTCATGTCTTAACCCCAATATCTTAAAAACTCCTTATATAGAACTGGGGGTAGATTAATTATCTTTCTTAGGTCTTACTTACGCCTATTATCATTAATAGTTGGTTCAAACTTTGTTCACACTAACCATTATTATGCCGGGGCCACACTATAGTGTGGCATTAAATAATTAACTTATAAAGTAGGTCAAAAAAACCAAGTACCACCTATCTACCTACCATATTTACTCGAATGGTCTCAAGGGAAATGTTTTATGATGAATACCAGTGGTAGCTAGTATATTTATGTAGTCTATGACCAGTGATATCTACCTTTTACTCGTAGACTTATTCTCATACAACTTACGTTCATTACTCTTCAGTAAATTCTCCGTCGACGGTTGCTCGTTCTCTCTGCTCCTCGTCTTGAATAGGCCGAATTTGCTCGGCGCCATCTTCAGGAAAAGTAGGTATTTCAATAATTAGGCCATTGCACATCGACAGAAGAATTTTGTATACTAACTGAGTAAGCACCTAGGCTTCCCTAACATTTATAGCACTCATTAGTGATTTATGCTTAGATTAATTACCTATAGGTTTTCGCTAAATCATTATTCTAAGGATTTATGCTTATATAAATATTTATGTAGTTTAATGACCATTCATATATTTCCGTTATTTTAGTACGACATACCTACATATTCACAGCGGGTAGCCAGAGCAGAAGGAGCATGCCATATTTACTATAGGGGGCCAAATGGGTATAATCAATGTCAATCAAGCTAAGCAAAGATTAGTTGGTGCTAACGTGGGACCCGTTTGGGTTAATGAAGAGAATACTGGTGCTTGGGGACCTTCAGACTGACTCGTTTACTGCCAGAATTATAAATAAAGGTAACTTTTAATTTACCTTTAACTTTATTATATTTAACTTTATCATAATCTACCTTCAACTAGCTGGAACTCTATTTTGGCGCCTAACGTGGGGGCCATTTGCTTAAGGGTAAACGAATTTCATTCTTTAGCCTTTTTTGTAGATAATAGGTACATTTATATGAACTGCATTTTAATCGAGTAAATATGGCCGCGTGGTGCCGGCAGAGTAGAATTCGTACCATCCCATATTTGCTCGTGGGTATCATACGAGGCGATTAAGGGTTTCCGGGAGGTGGGCAGCAGCGCTTCCGTGTTGACAACATAGTCCAAAATACAAACTGCGGTCACCAACACGCCTGCCCAGCGTGGTGACTATAGGCAAATACCCCCCATGGCAGTCTTGTGGCGTGCCCCGGGGGAGGCCTACGTCCAGCAGTGGACTGCAATAGGCTGATGATAATGATGATGATAAATAAGGTAGTAAATAATTACTTGCAGGCGGGCAGAGGTGCGTATAAAATACATCGTCTAACTGAAATAATAACACTCAAAATTGAATAAGGTAGTCAAATATCACAAGATCAAGAAACATACCTACATAATACTTACTTAATTATGTGCTTGCTTTTTCAGCAGGTGCTAAGCTTCTTTAGGATGTTATCTAGATTTGGATTATAAAGGTATAAACAAGGCAAGGACAGTTTAACAACGATAATAAACGTTTACTAACACTCAGAGAAGGCGGAAGTTACATTTTCTAAACGTTCAAAAAATATACATATACCTACCTAATAGAAATCGTCGCTCAATATGCAATATTTCTGATAAAAACCTCTTAAAATATAGTATTTTTTTGGTACAAAATCAAGACACGGTAATGTTGCTGAAAAACACTGAAAAGGTTTTTTTTGGTCACACTGTTACAGATATGTAGTGGTAAAAAAATACTATGTTACTTTTGCGAAATTGTGAGAGATTCTATGCAATCTAACTAGTTTGGTTCATAAATAAATAAATAAATCAAATATATACATAAAGAATTAACAATATTAAAAATAATAAAAATATTAGTAACATAGGCAACTAATCAAACACAGAAAACATTTTAGTCACCTATTACTCAAAAGACCCGAGAAAACAAAATGGTACGTAAAAAAACCTAACCTGTTACAATCGCACATGCGCGCGCAACCTCCTAATAATATCGATTAGTTTCGATTTCATGACTAGAGTAGGTATGTACCTAGCTTTAAATACCATATCTAACTACATAACGTTTCTTGAAATCGTCCTTGTGGTTATTTGTATGCTATCCACTTACAAAGATTATGCAACTAGCGCCACGGGAAAAAGATTCGGTCGGGAAATGCACTTTTAACGATCTACGAAATAACGTATAGCTATCTGGCTAGAGTTGATATTGATTTATACAGGTGTTTTTTCGTTGCCACCCTTAACGAAGGGTACGTGCTCTATACATCAAATAAAGTAAGTTTATGCCAAAAAAAATGCTGGGAAAAACAATGTAAATTTGATTTTTTTTTAGTACTTGATCGGGCGAAATTTATAGTGTCCAGTATTTATGATAGTTTTTTCATAAACAGATATTAATAATTTCTCGTGAAAAAATCTTGCTACACGCGTGTGAATTTAGGTATGCAGAAAAACGCAGTCTATTTACTCAACTTTGTACTCTAATAATTTGGAAACCAGACACTTCCCAGGTATGCTTCCATAGAGAAAAATTATCGTGATGATGAGGAGATTCTGTAGTTTTCGCAAACGTTGACGACCAAAAATCACCCTGTATTATCGGGTACGAGTTTAATGCGTTTTAGTGAAGAATCGTTAATTAAGAATGCCTTTCCACCAGATGAGTAATATGATTTGGATGCATACGATATCTACCAATTACATTGCATTTTTAGTTGCATTAATCTGCGTAGGTAGCTATCCCATTAGCAGGAGATAAAAATAATCGCAAAATGGTTTCATTTCAAACATAGATTAGGTTTTTTTTTTTTTTTTTTTTTTTAATAAAGTGTGCAATGCACACCTATCAAATATAAGTAACATATTTACACACTTCACAACACATTGACCTAATCCCACACTAAGATCCCTAAGGTCTTTAAGTACCTATTGGGTATTCGTCTTGTATGCAAAGTTGTACGTTCATTTCATGAACGTATAAAGGATAGCGGACAGTGTTGTGACTACACGGAGTGAAGCATTCGTAATAAGCTCGGTAACGGATTAGGGACGCGTTATCCACCCACACATACAAACCATAGTAAGCTCGGCGCCTACCAGAAAATCCGCACACATACACAATGCGCCGCCATTACGATGCTTCAACCTGTGCAGTGACAGCATTACGTCCGTTGTTCTTTATACGTTCATGATTCATATTAAGTAGCTACCTACGTTTTATGGCCTGTTTTAGTAATAAGAAATTTCAAAAAAGACTGTAGGTACTTAGAATAAATTCACTACTTATGAGAAATTGAAAGTGTTAGCCAATATATTAGTTTTCGATATAACCAATAGCCGATAACAATCTCGTACCTATCTCAAGCACGGGATCAACATCATCATCATCAACCTATTGCAGTCCACTGCTGGACGTAAGCCTCCCCCGGGACACGCCACAAGACTGCCATGGGGGTATTTGCCCATAGTCACCACGCTGGGCAGGCGGGTTGGAGACCGCATATGTTGTCAACACGGGAGGCGCTGCTGCCCACCTCCCGGAAACTTAATCGCCTCGTACGATACCTACGGGCAGACGTACGAGGGTACGAATTCTACTCTGCCGGCACCACGCGGCAACGCAAAGCACGGGATAAAATCAATAATACGAATATTACATACAATATAATTTATTTCATCGACTTATAAGTGCATAACATAAATCAGTCATCTATCTTAAAACAGTACTAATTTACACACATAATTTTGTACATAACTACCCATAAGTAGGTAGGATAAACCAACGTATGGATGCCTTTCCACTAAACGTGTGCTATGCTGTGTTGCTACTGTGTTATATCCACTCAAAGAATATACTTACTCTCTAACGAGAGTATCCACTAAACACTTTGACTATGAATCTAATCTTCTACGACTAAACACAGGTTTTTTTTAAAATAGTATTTATCCCGAAGGAATGGCAAAAGAAACTATGTATGTATGTTTATCCATCCATACAGCCAGGAGTCCACAGTTTTTTCGCTCACCCTGACGATTAGGCGTTTCCTAAAGAATTATATACAGAAAAATAAATTACAAAGAATTAGGTAGTCTCGCTATCCAGCGGGGCAATGCGGCCAGCCTTTTGGCCACGTTGCCGGCGGTAGGGGAGTTGCAGGCAGTTTTCTATTTGTAAATATGTTTTAGATTTAAGTTTTTATTTTGTACTAGCGGACGCCCGCGACTCCGTCCGCGTGGACTGCAGAAAAGACAGAAGAATTCAGAAGGCGCCATCTGTTGCAGACTTATGGAACGTACGATTAATAACAAACAACCAACGTGATGATCAGTTTTTATTAATTATTAGTTATTAAGACCATTAATTTAAATAATAACATCCTTATCATCTAAGTTGGACCAAATTACATATATATGCCAATTTCCTGAATATCAGTGGACTCGTTTTTGAGTTTATTCGGAACATACACAGTGACACGGATTTTTTATATATTAAGATTAAGATTTACCCAACTGCATAACTCATTAAATAAAATTAATTTACAGAAAATCGTAAGTAATAATCTTTCTCATATCTAGGAAGATAACATTACGCTTAACCATCCATCATAAATTCAGAAATCATTCTACTCAAGACAATGGCTGTATGGACACACTTTCCTTTACCTCCCTATATCAATAAATTTTTTTAAACTGTAGTATAGCAAATATCTGGTGGAAAAGCTACATCACTCCTTAAAATACTCTATCATGTCTGTATACATACATACCTATACATACATAAAATCACGCCTTTTTCTCTGGTGGGTAGGAGAGATCACGGCCCCCTAATTAATTACCTAACTAGCAAAGCGATAGCGAAAATTGTACAATAATCGCTGATCGCTTGTCAAATTCGTATTACGTTAAAATGAATTTCAAAGGAACTTTCAAGGCGAATATTGTACAATTTTCGCTATCGCTTTGCTTCGGCTTTGCTATTGAAAATTAGGTAATCAGGGGGCCGATCTCCACTTGCTACGATCCTGACACACCTCTTCCACTTCATCTACTTTCATAATATTCTTCATGCACGCTCGTCGGTTTAGGGTACTATTGCTGACCTTTTTCTAGAATTTCTCTATTTAGTAAACAGGAAAAAATCTGATGCGATGGTCACTAGAATACATCAGCTGCATCTCCTTCCGTGCATGTCGTAAGAGTCGACTAAGGAACTCAGGGACGTTCTCCCAGGCGATGAGCTAGCTAGAGATATATTAACGGTATAGTAATAAGTAATAACATACGTCATGATATATATATGTCGGAGTGGTGACATCTGCGGGTGTTAGCAAAGCACCTTGTGGCGCCATCTAGTTTGCTGCTATGAAATGTTTACCTTATAGATTTGTGATTAAAGGAAACGTCAGGTAATAGTAAACTGGTGGAATATAGAGTGATGGTGTGGTTAGGCTAATCAAATGTAGTTGTTAGAATGAATTGACAAGGGCGACTTAAGTAGTCAATGTTCGAATTGAGCTGGGTAATCTGTTAGTGCTTTTGTTCGAGTCTCGTCTGTACTTTACCAAGTTTCTACGTTATCCGCTAGAATCCCTAGTATCTTGTCGTAGATACAGTGAAAGTGTTTGTGTTCTAATAACATTGTTTACTACACGCCCAATTCTTTATTTCGGATTTTGATAGGTCGGACACACCTAACGCACGCATTCGACCCTTCACTGTCAGTCAGGTGATGCAACCCGTATCACCCACATGAAACACGTGCTCAAATAGTGACTCGAGCGAAAGACAATGGCGTCTTCTCTTCGAACAACAAATCATAATTTTCTGGCGTTGGTGCAAAAGCTAGACTACCTTCATCTTCGGGACTCTCATTCGCCTTCCTGAGATTTCGACCCAGAGAAAGAGACATCGACGCCCGAGCTTGGATAACGACCGCGGACAGTGTTATCACAGATCGACATCGCCATGGATCTCTCTGATGATCGCGTTCATGCCACGCACTCAAGCGCAGCTCATCCTTGGCTGTCTTATATCGTTTCCTAATATGACGTTTTTTAAGGGAGCTTTTCGTAGCAAGGTATGACTGTCCTGAAACTGCTGCTCCTTTCTCATCAGTATGCACGACAAGAACCGAGAGATAACGAGTGCCTGCCTCATACCGCCGCTACCCTCATAACATCCTTAATGGCAAGGTGGAATGGACTGACTACAGAACAGATAGCATAGCCACTGTCTTAGCTCATATTTCAAAACAAGAGCCACGTGTTCAGAGGATTGCTATAACGACTGACATCAAGGACGCGTACCATTTACAAAAGGAACTGAAGCTGTCTCGTTCCTGAAGAGAAGTTATCCATCAAGTATTTATCGTGCTGGACCCGACCTAAAAAGAAACCGACCTAATGGATCTGCTGTGACATCAAGTGCTTTAATTGTGGACAACTAGGCCACAAATCTCTTCAATGTCGCAACAAAGCCAATTCGAAGAACGATGACCGGTCCAAACACAGTGTCCTTTCACGGGGACCATAACTCGACCAACCAACCTACAGGGAGAACCGATCGCATCACCTGCTTCAACTGCCGGGAAACAAGGCCACATGCATCCGACTGCCCGAGAGGAAAATCAAGGAGGGGAACAACGGTACCGGCGGCGGCACTGGAACTTGGGTCCAGCTAAGTAAAAGCGAGTAGACGTGTGCATTGTGAATGCGCCTTGGGTTCTCTGCGTCACTCTGGTGAGTCTTCCCATTTACTTACGACTCGGGTTCAGAGTGTTCCTTAGTTAAAGAATCGATTGCTTTGAAATTTAGTGGTAAGCGAGTTTATGACAATGTTTCCTATTACTGGTATAGGACGCTTCTATAGCCTCGACCATGCAAATTTTAACGCCAATTGACATTGACAATATAATTTGAGATACTCCTTCATGTTTTACCTGACCAATTGTTTGCGATACAACAATTCTGATCGGACGTGAAATTTCTAGCTATCGGTTTGACTGTACATATGTCGGTAGATAAAGTACGTTTCGAGAAAATTAACATAGTCGAATCATGTGATGTAGTTGCAAATAATGGTATAGACCTTGACTTGGTAGATACTGACGTAGTAATGAATACAGACCTAGGTTGATTGAGAATTTTAGAACGGTTCAAGCTTGTTTCATTACCGGTACACCTACTTCTCCTGCTGACACTGAACCTATGCAGATACGGCTCGTAGACCCGCACAAGACGGTAAATCGTCGCCATACAGGCTGACCCCAGATGAACGTCAGATTGTGAGGGGCAAGATCAACGAGCTGCTTAATGCTAAGGTAATTAGACCTAGTTCTTCACCGTTCGCAGCCCGATACTTTTGGTAAAAAAAAAAAGACGGTTCAGATAGTGTGTGTCGATTATAGGGAGTTGAACGATAACACCGTTGCTGACCGTTTTTCCTTTACCACTCATATTGAACAGATTGCTAGGTTGCACGAGGACTTTTTTTTACAATTTTAGATTTAGCATCGGGGATTTCACCAGATCCCTATCGAGTCGGAGTCCATAGAGCGCACAGCATTCGTGACAACTGAAGGTCAGTATGAGTACCTTACTATGCCCTCGGTGAAAAATGCTCCTGCAGTGTTTCAACGTGCTCTCATACATGCTCTAGGCGATCTCGTGAACAAGTACGTTGTAGTGTACATGGATGACGTGCTAGTTGTGCCAGTAACATCGACGAAGCTTTTCGATAGACTAAGGTAGTATTAGAAGTCTTTTTCTGGGAAGGGATTTTCGTTAATCCTAAAAGTGCTCATTCCTGAAAGAAAAAGTAGAGTACCTCGGCTCGAGGTGCGCCGAGGTCAAATTCGTCTGATCCACGAAAGATAGTTGCACTTACCGCTTTACCACCGACCGGCGCTCTTAATAATCAAGGAAGATTTTATGATTTTCATTTTGTTCGGGTGCTGAGTGTTCACTAATAAAAGAAAGCGTTGTGCATCAAGTTTCAATGGTAAAAGAATTGCTAAACTGTCTCTCTACGGGAATTGGTCAAACCAGTGTTATTCAGCACCTCAGCAATACTGTGTAATGTTGAAATTAATGATTAGGTGTTTGAACTTTTATTACATGTTTTACCCGATGTGTATATGCGTAGTGATATTATGCTAGGTCGTGAAATTTGAGTTCAAGGCTTCGTTATTAACTTGTCAACAAATAATTTAGCATTTCAAAACAAAATAATTTTGACAGTTTTAAATTGTGACGTTTAACCGATTCTAGTATCAGTAGACTTTAGTAATGTTGGACACAGATATACCCTCTTTGTAAAAATCAGATCTTTTAACTATTTTAGGTGTATATTCCAGTTATTTTACAACAGGTTGCCAAAAACTCGTGTAACTACAGGTGAACTCGAAATTCGATTAATTGATCCGAAGTATAGAGGTCCTTTTAGGTATCGGAGGTACTTGAAGGTATCATTATGTTCTTAAAGCCCTTATTCCAATAGAACCTATAAGTATGCACATGACAGACTTAGGCGAATGCCTGCGAATGACATTACCAATGACATGCTGACATGTGACTGTGATGATAATCTGTGCGAACTTGACGGGGATGGACCGTCATGTTCTAATTAATATTGTGGTTGACTGATTGAGAGTGGTTTACGGATACCGGATAGAGGTATTTTAAGAGTCACTGGATGGAAGTGACTAGACTGGTATACGGAAGCTGGATGGAAGTTTCTAAGGAGTCACTGGATGGAAGTGACTAGACTGGTTTTACGGAAGCTGATGGAAGTTTCCAAGAGTTGCTAGATTGAGGCAACTAGACTTACTTGACTGACGTTACTCTATATGGATTGTGTATACTGTAGCCTTGTTTTGGAATTATTACCTTGTGTGTGCCATGCCGTTTGTTTTAAAGAACGCCAGTTTCAGTTTATCAGCGGGCTATAGCAAAAGCTTTAGGTGAATTAGCTCATAGTTATATTGTTTTCTTACATTGATGACCTCTGGTATTGTATTCTCAGGAGAGCAGGGATTGGAACGTCTACGACGTGTCTTAGATGTGTTCATTAGAATGAAAAACGTAATCAAGTTAAACTAGATCCTAAATTTTAAGGACCGTATAAAATTTAATTTGTTAGATGGTGATAGATACCGACTAAAATCTTTGTCTTCAAATCGACCTACAAATATTCGCACGATCGGGTCCGTAGGGTGCCAGACCATCAAGTTCCTAGTAATTTTGATATCGAATTAATGTGACCTTCAGAGTCTAATGAATGAATTTTCATATGCGATGTACAAGTACTGACCGGTTTTTTTAAATTGTGACTTTGACAACCCTTGACAGACAGTAGTATGTATTTGTGGCAGATACGAAGGACCGAGTTTCTGCTGTAGCCGATGGACAGTGCTACATGTGTGTGTGGGGAAACCGAAGACCGTGTTTCCGTAGTAGGTAGCCGATGGACTGTGCTACATGTGTGTTTGGAAACCGAAGGACCGTGGTTCCGTAGTAGGTAGCCGATGGACTGTGCTACATGTGTGTGTTGGAAACCGAAGGACTGTGTTTCCATAGTAGATAGCCGAAGGACTGGCTATATGACTAAACTGTTACTGTAATGTTGACCGAAGGAGGTCTGACTGATTTAAACGTCTGTGCGAGTCTGCTTATCTTTTTATTTTTTATGTCTTTACGTAAAGATTGGGGAACGTGACGGTCGATGAGCGATTTTTGTTGTGATTTCATGAACTATTGTAATAGAAGTCTTTAAATTTAGTTAAGTCAGAAGTTCCGAGCGCTAGTATGTGCCAGAGGCTCTTTGATTATTTTCTCTTGCAGATAAGTCCCACGAGGACGTGTGAGGCGCAGGGACGGCCGTGTCGGAGTGGTGACATCTGCCGGGTGTTAGCAAAGCACCTTGTGGCGCCATCTAGTTTGCTTGCTATATGTTTACCTTATAGATTTGTGATTAAGGAACGTCAGGTAATAGTACCTGGTGGAATCAGAGATGGGCGTTGTTCGAGGGTAAGTCGGTAAAGTTGTTCGACTGACAGTGACACTTGGTGGAACGCCATACGGTGAAGACATTCGAATGAGCCGGAGGGTATTCTGTTCTTGCTTGTTGCGTCTGTCTTGTACTACCACGTTTCTACGTTATCCGACTAGAATCCTAGTAATCTTGTGCGTAGATACAGTGAAAGTTTTGTGATTCCTAATTAAGCTTGTTTACTACACGCGCATTCTTTATTTTCGGATTTTGGAAGATGTCGGACACACCTAACGGCACGCCAATCGACCCTTCTACGTCATATATATAGGTATAGGTAATAATTTCATTGCGCGTTGAACATTATTTACAAAATATTGCTAATATTTCACGATTCAGTATAATCTCCCATATATATATCTGCAACAAAAGACATAAATATTACGTTAATTATACATATGAGGTGTTTTTAACTAAGTTAATTTTTCACACGATACCAGGTAGGTAAAAAGAAACAACTTTTACTATGGGATAGATTTAAGCGCAGTAGGTATTCATTGTTTGGAACTGTAAATCTTTTCTTCTTAAGTTAGAAAACTCCTATTAAAAACTACCAAATACAAGCAAATGTTACCATAAAAATCTACCAATTCTCCTAAATCTACCGAATACACACAAATTTTGCCATAAAAAACTACTAATTTCTCCCAAAACCTACCAATTCTTCACACGCAGGTCGCAGTGGCGCCGTGTTCATCTTCGATGTGTCGCTTGAAGTCCACTCTGGAAGGAGACTCGAAGCCGCACGCGCCGCATACTAGTATATCGGCCGCTGCTACGGCTGCCGTGTCCAGACGTACCGCTGTTTGAATTATTCATTTTAATTATTTAGGTAAAAAGTAAGGGAAAGAGTGTGAGGATATATGTACGAGTATGTAAGGAATTGTTGCGCTTTTACGCAAAAACTAAATGGATTTTGATAAAATTTCACAATAAATATTATATTATTATATTTAATTTACTTATTTACCAAAATCGTTTCCATAGGCTACAATTTATCCCAGGAAAATATTTTTATTCCGGACTAATTCGACATTTTGGTTTTTCTGCAGTCCACGCGGGCGGAGTCGCGGGCGTCCACTAGTACATACATAATATCACGACTCTTTTCCGGAGGGATAGGCAGAGACCATGGATCACCACCAACACACAAAAAAATAACTAAATCATCTATTAATACTTGTTAATATGGTCGATTCTGGCAAGTCACACTTAAATATTTAATTGTATCAGGGGTCACTATTCGGAAGTTCAAATTTCCATTAAGGGGTCACCACCGGGACCTACACTCTCCGCTGACCGTCGGATCTGCCGACTCATTTATGTTAAGAACGGAGAGAGATAGACCCAAGATTAGGTTTAAGTGTGACTGCCGGAATCGACCCTAATGTTGTTGTTAATTAATATTAATGTTCTATTATCAAATACTCACTCGATCCATTTGTCGTGTCCTCTCCGTGATTTTCTTGAACATGTTTTAGTAACTGCGAATAAATAAATTACAATAAATTGTCGTACAATAACAGAACATATAACATACATTCGTCATACATGCCAGAAGCGCAGGATCACGAAAGAGTTACTACAGCCACGTATAGCAGAGCATAGCGGGCTGGTATCTGAACAGTGACATGCACATGCAGAGGCGGCTTGTCCTAAGGTGCGCTGGTGCAGTGCACTCCCACCCACGATGATTACACAGGCAATCTATAATTCTACTATGCTTATACAATAGTGCCTACGCGTTCGTCTCAAATAAGTTGTAATACTATGTATCGAGTGGACCGCTAGCGATCGCGCTCCAATGAAGCAAAATTTGGTACGATTCCTAGTACTGTATTCAATGAGTGCGAAAGAGACATACCGACATAGGCCGGGGCGTGAAACAGAAGATATCGTATGAAAAATTAGCCTAATCTGGAGCGCCGCTCACATTAATTCGTAGTGTGCGTTTGCGGCCACTAGATGTCGCTTAGTACGAGTTAGAACGCGATATGGCTGTCCTTAATGTGTTTCATTAGGTCATCTGAATTTTAATAAAAGTGAAGTTGGAAAATTTCATCCAGTAAGGGAGTAAACACGCGGCGTTTCCAAACTGTAATTTGCATGCGCTGATATTAAAAAAAAATGTGAACCCTATTAAAAAATATTACGAGCCGCGTCTGTGCACATGTCACCTGAATTCCTTAGTCGATTCTTACGACATGCACGGAACTCCAGTGAAGCCCCGCATCAGCACAGGACTCTGATATTAGCCTACTTGCAAAATATAATTTTAAAATTTGCACAAATAGCCTATTGGTAAGACATTATGGTCGATTCTGGCAGTCACACTTAAACCTAAACGTAAAATTAGTCCTACCTGTCCTTTTCTCTCTCAGCCATTTATGTTAAGAACGGAGAGAGATAGACCTGACTAAGATTAGGTTTAGGTTTAAGTGTGACTGCCGGAATCGACCCTATTATATTCACCAGTGTATGTCTGGCAGCGGTGTACTTGCATTTACTGCATTGTCTAACGCTTGGTTTCCATGCCGGTCCATTTACTGCCCTATTGTTTGACGTCCCAACATGCGCTGTCGCCTAGAAATACATACATAAATATAGCCCATTATCCCCCAGACAGGAATAAGATGTGATAAGAGTGCTAATGTCCTACTAACCCTCAATTAGCCCCTTAGATTGCATTATTTTATTACATACAAAAAAAAAAACATTTTGAGATATAAAAATAATATAATATTCACACACTTCACAACACATTAACTTAGTCCCACACTAAGATCCCTAAGGTCTTGTGTCGTGGGTACTAAGCAACGGTATATAAATACATAGATAAGTATAGAAACATCCATGACTCGGAAACAAACATCAATATTCATCATATCAACGTTTGCACCTACCGGGATTCGAACCCAGGACTTATGGCGCTGCAGGCAGGGCCACTACCTACTACACCAATCGGCCGTCATTATTATATTTATCATTATTGTAATGTACATTAATGTACTACATTACTAATGTGCTGTAATGTACAGTAATGCAATCTAACGGTCAAGGACTGGAATTGTGAGGTACCGGAATGTCTCAAAGTGCATCGAGGCAGTTAGTATGACATTATGGTCGATTCCGGCAGTCACACTTAAAACTAAACGTAAATTTAGTCATACCTGTCCTTTTCTCTCTCAGCCATTTATGTTAAGGACGGAGAGAGATAGACCTGACTGAGATTAGATTTATTAGCACTCTATGACATCTTATTCCTCTATGCCCAAAGAGGTTGGGAAGAAGTGTGCAAATTGCACACCCACTTTTCACTAGTTATCCACAGTTATCACCACATTAAGATCCACGTGGTAAGCGGTGAGCTTACCGCCGCTTTTCGGGCACAAACACAATAATCTACAGAATGTAACAAAAAGGGTATGTTAAGCGAAAAACTATGTGAATAGCCCACTGTACAGAATCCATCCACAAAATTTGAGACCCGAAATCACATGTTTATTTTTACCGATAGTATGGAGAATTTTTAAATATCTCAGGGATTTTCATACTATCTTGAAAAATAAAAATGTGATTTCAGGTCTCAAATTTTGTAGATAGGTTCTCTATAGTGGGCTATTTACATAGCTTTTCGCTTAACATACCCTTTTTGTTACATCCTGTATAGTGACCGGTAAAGAATCTAATAGGAAATGTTTCCGAGTCATAGGATATGAATAGGTATTTAGTAAGAGCCTCGTCCATTAAATAACAAGATGCACCTAGGCTTGCCAGATGGCCGGGAAATCCGGGAGTGTCCCGGAATTTTGCGTCTTGTCCCGTGTCCAGTAATTAGACCTTATTGTCCCGGATTCTGAACACCTACTAGTTTTATAACAACGAATGACAACGCTGGCCTGCATGTGAGTAGGGTTGCCAACCGTACTATAATATAAAAAAAATCCTGTGCTGATGCGGGGTTTTACTAGAATACATCAGCTGCACTCCTTACGTGCATGTCGTAAGAGTCGAATAATTACATTATTCAAGAAATGAGCTAATTTATGTACGGAAAACTGAAAAAATGTCGCGCTCGCTACGCTCGCGCACCTAAGGGTTACACTAAAGCATAGAGGAATAAGATGTAGACATAGAGTGCTAATGTCATACTAACAGTTTCGATGCACCATTAGACTTTTCGGTGCCTCACAATTACATTGCACTGACACTTAGATTGCATTACTATACGTTACAATACATTAGTAATGTAGTACATTACTATACATTACACTAATAGAATCTAAATGTCAAGGACTGAAATTGTGAGGCACCGAAAAGTCTAATGGTGCATCGAAACAGTTAGTTTGACATTAGCACTCTATGACATCTTATTCCTCTATGACTAAAGACAATTTTCACTTTATTACATAACGTAACGGGTGGCGCGCGGGAGGTGAGTGCTTACTTAGCATTTTTCTTTTCGAATTAAAATATAGATCCCATGAAAAAAAACAAGATACTTTTTACTATTGACTTCGACCCGACACCGTTGTCCTAGAATTGTCCCGGATTTGATAAGTTTCTATCTGGCAACCCTAGATGCAACACGGGCAGGTGAGGTTTACTTTAGGTCCAGAGATATTTATTACTCAAACCCATGTACACCCTACTTATCCTACTAATATTATAAATACATGTATGGAAGGATTTATGTTGCTCTTTCACGCAAAAACGACTGAATGTATTTTGACGAAACTTCACAATATTATAGCTTACATATCAGAAAAACACGTAGGTTCTAATTTATCCCGGGAAAATACTTTTATCCCGGATAATTTCGACATTTTGTTATATTTTGATTCCACTAACCTTATGCGCCGACATTTCTTTGGTAGCATTACATTTGAAGTCACACTGTTTGCATTCATACAGGGATAGTTTGAATTTGGGACTTGACAGTAATTCGTGTGGGGGAGGCAAATCACTTTTCCTCTTTCGACCTCTATTCGTTGTTTTCGGCGGTTCCACCCTGTTCTTTGTTAGTAATGCCCTGGGGATATTAAAAAATTACTCATAACTCGTAGATAAAAAAACATCATTAATTTAATTATTCACTAGAGACCCTACTGAAACTACACATATAAGCCTTCCTCTTGAATCAAACTATTTAAAAAAACCGCATCAGAGTCCGTTGCGTTGTTTTAAAGAGCTAAGCATACATAGGACAGATGAAAAATGAAAATTAATTATAGAATTCTAGACCACCGGACATCTAAGTGCTTGTTTTTTTCTCTTTTCAGTATTTTTTATTATGTACATTATTTGGTTCTTTTTTAAGCAGTCAGGTTTTTGGATTTTTTAAATTATTTTTTTATTTTATATTTTTTGTTATGAGTACTTAGCTTCAAGAAACATGCTCAACATGCTCGGCAGCAAGAAGTTTTCGTCTTGTTGCTGTCTAAAAACTTATATGTGAGAATGGTTGTTACGCAACTTTCAATCGATATAGATCCTAAACTGTTAGTCGAATCAAAAAATGTTGAGAGAAACCTAATAATGATTTTTAAATACCTATTCAACGATATCCCACTCGATATAGTTTGTTGACTTGAATTTTTTTCATTTTCACAAAATGGCGTCCAGTAGTCGCCATATTAGATTTTCACTAACGTCATGTCTTTAGTGACACTCCTCGAACTAAGAGGAATCGATTGACGTATGAATCATAAAAATCGGTCGAGGCGTTTGGTCTGTGTAGTGCTTCAAAGGAACATACATACATAGGCTGTTAAACACAATACCACTCCTTTGCGTCGCGCAGTCGGGTAAAAATAGTTTATTGACCATATTTACAATGCAGTTACAAATAGCACATACTACATAGATAGGAGTATTTTTATACCAAGCTTACTCTAATAATACAAATAGAATTGGTTAAAACTAAAAGATAATTTAGCATTGCTTAAGTGAAACGTCGATGTCTGTGGAAGTATACAGGGTGTAAGAAAAAGGGTATGTTAAGCGAAAAGCTATGTAAATAGCCCACTAAAGAGAACCTATCTACAAAATTTGAGACTCGAAATCACATTTTTATTTTTCAAGATTGTATGAAAATTTCTGAGATATTTAAAAATTCTCCATACTATCGGGAAAAATAAACATGTGATTTCGGGTCTCAAATTTTGTGGACAGATTCTCTACAGTGGGCTATTTACATAGCTTTTCGCTTAACATACCCTTTTTGTTACACCCTGTATATAGTTACATAGTATAATATAGTTGTAACATATACAGGTGTAATATAGTTTTTGAAACATACTCACTTAGCTTTCTGATACGCTTTGGCATTTTCCAAAATGTGTGCTGGAGTAATAGCTGGATTGTGAGGTAGAATCTGAAATAAAAAACATTTTTCAGGTTATTAAATGAAATCTATACAAGCTACAGTTTAAAAAACCTTTTTTAAAACAAGCTTTTTTATTTGTTAATAAAATGAACTGATCAAACAAACGAGCACAAACTCGATAGGGTTGCGTCGTTTAATTACGGTGTTCCTATGGCCACCTTCCAGCTCCATCATCAGATTAGCTCTATGTCATAATAATATTGCATTGTCATCTGATTTATATATGCATGCAAAATTTCGGCCGAATCGGAAACCAGAAAGTGGATCAAATTTAACTTGCAACATTTGGTTACAGACAACGGGACAGGTGAAACTAGATAAAAGTTTATTATAATATAAAGCTGAATATAATATATAAAGCTGAAGAGTTTGTTTGTTTGAACGCGCTAATGTCAGAAACTACTGGTCCGATTTGAAATATTCTTTCAGTGTTAGATAGCCCATTTATCGAGGAAGGCTATAGACTATAATATTGTATATGACCCGCTACGGCTTCACACGAGTGTAATGCGAACGAAGTCGTGGGCGGCCGCTAGTTTATTTATAGACACAACAAAAGTTTACAGTTACAGTATTATTACATTACTAGTGGACGCCCGCGACTCCGTCCGCGTGGACTACAGAAAAAAAAAACAAAATTATCCGGGATAAAAAGTAGCCTTTATGTTAAGTGGGACTTGTCACAATATATTCCTGAAAACTGCATCGAAATCGCTTCAGCCGTTTCTTAGATTAGCGTGCACAAACGCACAGACAAACAGACAAAAATTCCAAAAATCATTCTTTTGGGTACCTACTATTGCGTTGATAAAGGTCTCATATAATATTTTTCCTCATATATTCCATGTATAGACAGCGATCCGTAACATTTTTATTATATGTACCTATACAGAATGATTTTTGGTCGTCAACGTTCCCGAAAACTGCGGAATCTCCTCATCATCACGATCATTTTTCTCCTGTCGTATAGCAACAGTTATGTAGGGATTGTAGCCTACCTAATATATATATATATAATACCTACCTAACGAAATAAAAAGAAAAGATGAGTTACACGAATTTATTTACAACACAATATTGAAGGTGAGTGAGGGTGAGTAGAGCGTGGATGAAGGATTGTAGAGTGTAAAGGTGTATGAAGTCGGTGAGCAGAGTCTTCTCTTGAGGGTCCTGGGTCGACGGCGTTCCAGGAGTCACGCCCCCGGGTGTAGTTGCAGGCAGGAGTTGACGGTACTGGATCAGACGGACGGGTCAGTTGTAGATGCAGGTGCAGTAGTTGTAGGTACCAGACCAGACAGCCGGGTCACTGTTGTAGATGCAAGTGTAGAAGTTGTAGGTACTGGATCGGACAGTCGAATCTTCTTGGTCGCGGATTATTTGCGCTGTATAGGTCCGTGGTCGCAGAGCGCGGTTACTGAACGCGACGCGGGCGCGGATTGTTCGCGCTGTAGAAGTCCGGCGAAGTGCAGCAAAGGTCGGGGCAGGCGGCGCCGGGACAAGGCCTTATAATTCCGTTCTTCACTCTGGCTGAGTTAGCCGACGAATGCTTCACTTTTTCCCGTTTGTGTGGCTTATATACGAATTTTTCTCTCCATTTTCAAGTTCTTGAATTCGAAATGAATTTTCTTTTTCTTCATGAAGTTTTGTAAAGATTTGAGTGTAGGATAAACTGACTTTTAGAAAAAAAATTTAACCGACTTCAAAGTTTAACTAAAAAGCAATAAATAACGTAACTAATTTATCTACTTAATACATATTGAATATCTCAATTATTTAATATTTACAACTTAATACCTAATACTTTAACAAAGTCATCTTTAAACTATTTAAATATTTTAATTATAACTTATTTTTTGGAGTCGGTGCCAGCCTAGGTAACGTAGTCTGTTGTGTTGATGGACGCGCGCAGCTGGCAAAGCCACACACACGCGGCAAAATACAATACGGTGTAGTAGGCAGCGGTAATGCAATTTCCTATTCTTGGTTTTACTATTTAGTGTGGGTCAGTTTTCTTAATTACATTTATTTGTTTGGCTGGCACCGACTCAGTACTGTATTCTAACTCCTAACCGTTAAGGAGTTCTGTAGCTTCATCATCAGCACAGCAGCATTAGATGTTGACACCCTGAAGCATATACCTAAGTAAGACATGATTACGTAACAAAAGCACCATACGAGCATACAATTTTCGGTGGTTGCCCTACATTTCTCCTGGATCCCATCATCAGATCCTGACCTGGTGAAAATGGGACCACCTCAGAAGTGAACTCTATCCAACCAAAAAAAAATTTTTGAAATCCGTTTATAATTGACGGAAATATCGGTGAACATACATAAAAAAATATTATACATACAGACGAATTGAGAACCTCCTCCTTTTTTTGAAGTCGGTTAAAAAGAAAAATAAAATGAAAAAGTGACATGACAAGGACTTATCAAAAGGATGACTTTCACTATAAATTTCGCCCGATTAAGTAATGAAAAAAAAATATCAAAAAATTTACATTGTTTCCCAGCATTTTTTTGGCATAAACTTACTTTATTTTATGTATAGAGTACGTACCCTTCGTTAAGGGTGGCAACGAAAAAACATCCTGTAGATTGGGCGTTTTTCCACTAGACGACGATGACGAAATGTTGTGGTCGTTTCAACTAGTGTAAACTCTCCTATTGGGTAGCATTATGAGGGCAAAATAGATAAATTCCCACCGATTTAGACTCCTTCCGTGGTTTGGTCACTCTTAACGTTTGAACCCCATCAGCTGACTGCTGGAGGTAGACCAGCCCGTCTGCCGGCGAGTCCAGGCTTTCCACCATCATGTACTCCTGGTTATCCGCCTCTGGAATGTACAAGTTCAAAGACACAATTATTACAAACTGTATAAAGTTTATGAGAGACTGGGGTCGATTCTGACCGTCACACTTCAACGTAAACCCAATTTCAGTCAGGTCTCTCTCTCTCTCTCCGTTCTTAACATTAATGACTGAGAGAGAAAAGGACAGGAAGGACTAATTTTACGTTTTAGGTTTAAGTGTGGCTGTCAGAATCGAACAAACTGTATTATTTTATTTTTTTGTTAATTATGTAATGATTTAAGTAAAATAAATAAATAAAAATAAATAATAAATAAATTAAAAAACTAGCTAGATTTTTTCAAGTCTTTTGAATTTTGAAAAAATCTTTCCCATAGTGAATTCTATCAATGTATTAGGGGTATTATATTACCTAACTAGCAAAAGCGAAAATTGTACAAAATTCGTTGATCGCTTCTAAAATTCATATTACGTAATAGAAATCTCAAAGCACACACACACGCACACAGCTGTGTTCCTAAAATGTGGTAGCCATAAAGTGCGCGATCACGAAGGAGATCCCTCAGGCACGTTTAGCATAGCTAGTATGTATTACCTTCTCCATCGCTTGACTGCAGCACACATGTAACCGTCTTGTCCTGTCCGTTATCATCTGATCCCTCTTCACAATTCACTATCAGTTGGTATGATTCTTGACCGTTTTCAGACCTGAAACCAATATACTCAACTTAACAATAGTGTCTCCAACCGTATTTCGGTCAAGACAGCCAATCTTTACGGAGATAGCCAGGTGCACAAGAGATATTATAATACACAAGTATGTACACAAAGACAGATTCTCTCTATTACATCACACTTCATACTTCGACCGGACGGAATTGTTCTAAAGGTTGCGGGTATCTGCTGGATGCAGGGTACTTCCGACCCATGGAGGAGAAATAAAAGAGGAGCAGCGGCTAAGTATATTTTCATACAAAAATAGTGTGCCGCTGAGCGGGGGTGAAGTATGGAACGAAGGGAGATTGAACACTGTAGCCCTGCCCATTTACATAGAAACCACCTTGTAGTGACCAGTCAAACTGCTTGCTCATTATCAATACGGTTCAAGATTGTCACTAGATGGCAATATTATACTACGTTTTAGTAATAAAGTAAACTGATAAAAGCGCTAGTGTCTTTGAATATTAATACGGTTACATTTCGGAGCACAAGCGTATGGTTACAGCTACTGCATTACACTGGCCCTGAAGCTCTGCCCCTATCATGACGTCATGGCCTCACGATTGCCACACGACTCACCCACCTCCTCTTTTACACCTTTTTCATGTTCCGACAGGTTGGAGTGGAGGTTATATGTAGGCCTATGTTCAACAGAGGACTTCTCTTGGCTGATAATGATGATGATATACATCTTACCGAACTAAAGTCAAGTTGAGTAAATCCAACTGCACCAGTCCTTTGCCAGTATCCAGAACTGTGTACTCCGTCTCCACCTGGCCATCAGTCTCGGCTGTTTCTGAGCTCTCCTGAAATAAAGAAGATCGTAAAAGTTGTGAAGTGTACTCGTATGGACAATGTGGGTACATAATAATTGGTCACTACTATGTGGGTAGTTTATAGAAAGTCAGTCTGGATTTGTCACAGATGGTAGCACATATTTCAGCCCGGGTTTCCAGTAAAATGTGAGTACATAATAAGTACCAAGTCTTGTAGTTATACTTCAAACACTATATGTGTTATTACAAAAGAATTTATACATTGTTTAAGCTAAGCATTGCCTAAATATGGCAGAAATTCCATACATTTTGCTCTCAAACATCACTTTAAATATTGTCTAAGTTTAAACACAGTTTTGTAATAAGGTAAAATTGGATATGTCAATGTAAGAGACAAACATTATTTTAATTTAATCATGCACCTATAGTATTTTAAAAAGTTACATTTATTGTACCCTTTTTTCATTGTTTTAAACTTATATATGTACTTACTTAGAAACCAAGCATGTTTAAAAAGGTATTTACCTTGTCATCTTTTTCAAATGGTGTCACTTGCACTATTTGTAGCTGCCCTGCAAGATATCAAGGATTATTTCATTTTTCCATTCCACAAGATCGTACAATGTAAATTCCAATGAGAGTTGCAGACATAGAGAAGAGTGAGATTTATCTATCTATATTATTACATATAATAAAATTGTAAAGGATCAATGTTTGTGCACGCTAATCTCAGAAACGGCTGGACCAATTTCAATGCAGTTTTCAGGAATATATTGTGACAGGTCCCACTTAACATATAGGCTACTTTTTATCCCGAGAAAATGATTTATCCCAGATAATTTCGTCATTTTGTTTTTTCTGTAGTCCACGTGGACGGAGTCGCAGGCGTCCACTAGTATAAAATAAAATATGCCTATATTACTGACTTTCCTCAGTTAAATCTTACGTAATACACATAAGGAGATCAGCACAGGTAATTTCGCATGTACATGTATTTTTAGTAGGCACCAAGCTTACTATGTCTGTATGCGTATGGGTGGGTAAGATAGTGAATACACATCCCTATTCCATGAAATATATGTTACAGAGCTCCATCTGTTGTTTTTATACATTCATTAATATTATTAATGCAAAAGTAAGTGATTTGCTAACACTTTATTTACTTAACCAATCTTCATGAAATTTTGCATACACATAGTTGGGAGTATTGAGAAGGACAATAGCTAGTGAATATAGGACTAGTGGACGTCCGCGACTTCGTCCGCGTGGATTGCAGAAAAAACAAGAAGTTGAAATTATCTGGGAAAAAAACATTTTCCCAGGATAAAAAATAGCCTATGTTAATTCAGAGTGTCAGCTAACTCCGTACCAAATTTTATTAAAATCGCTCCAGCCGTTTTTACGTGAAAGAGTAACAAACATCCATCCATCCATACTTACAAACATTCGCATGCATAATATTAGTAAGATAGACATTTACCATCTTTATATTCTGCAGTTAACATCGGGCTTTCCTCCTCAGCATCCTCACTCACTGTAGAACCTTGGTCTTCCTCTGACATTCTTGTCTAGGTACTCCCTAAAAATAAATACATACATACATAATTATTTAATTTTCGTACTTTAATATAAGACATAGAATTGTCGTCCGTTTCACAGAATAGTACCTAAGCCTGATTTCAGAACTAACATTTTTTGTATGCGTATTCAAAAAATGTGGTCATATACATAGTAACAAGCACCATCTTCCATGGAAGCTATACGGTGAAACACATTCTAGATCCTAGTACATATAGTATTTAATATTAATTACGAATCCCACAGTCAAACAGTGCAAGCAGTTTTGTGGGACATTGTATTTTATGTTTTAGAATGTTTAAAGAATAATAAATAAATATTGATTAAAATGAGAGGTGATTAGATAGATATTACTTGAATAGAATTAAAGTAATTCAAAATGCTTAGAACTTTTTCCAATGACATTATACATATAGGTAAAAACTGTTATACATGTACACTTAGTATGCAATAAAATTATATAATTTGATTAATCAAAATCTAAAGCCTACATGGAACTTGAAACGGGTAGATGCATGGAATGCATTCACTTCTCAACATCCTCTCCTGAACGCAAACCCATACCAAGCAGAAACATAACATGCTTAGGCCAGGGTTTTAGTCAAGCAGCTATTATCATATCTGTGCTAGCAGTCACAAAATTGTATTTGTGAAATGGAGTAGACAGAAGTGTATGATCATTAAGGAGGTACTGCAGACATGTTCAGCATAGCAGGAACATAATATGTAAATTATCTGTGACAAGTACATACTGATGTAAACAGGCTAAAGGTAGAAATGATTGAGATTGTAAATAGTTATACATTTTTACTCTCGTCAACTATGTAGGAACCGTAAAAATATCTGTAGCCACTGTGATAGGGTTTTATTATGAAGGAAAAAGGAGCTACCTATGTTAAATATAGTCATCTTTAGTAATTAATGTAGAAAGAGATGTGTAGAATTTGTACGGAAGAGAGTACATACGTGGCTCGGTGGTAGACCGACATCTTTTCACACACGATTGGCATTATAGTATTATCGTACATACTGTACAATAATAATTTATTCAGATGGACAGAAACTTCGATAGTATTTTCCAAATATTTACAACGAAATGTCAATTTGCTAAAATTCAATTTTTCTTGCAACACCATCTCCAAAAATGCTACGGTGTTTCTATTAAATCCGATAATAAAAATAATTTTATTCACATTGCAACAATTTCTTACCTTCACTGACGACAATTAAATTTATTATGTCACATACTATACATATTATGTTCTACTAGAACACAATAATAAAAATACCCGAAAACAGCAAGAAATACGACAACAGAAAATGAAATAAAATCCCAAAGATCTCGGAAAATCTGGCAAATAGCAAATATCTTTGTTCTTTTTTTTTAACTAGTTTTTTTTCATAAAAGTTGCCATTTCTAAAAACGGATGAATAAAACGGAAGTCAGCAATCGTACATAGTAAAATTAAGTATGTTTAAATTTTCACTTTTTGAGTTTAAATTAAATATAATACAAAATTTACTTTAAAATACCTAATGCTATAAAATATAAAGCAACATAATAATAATAATAACGCCTCTCAAAGGACCGGGACACTGTAGTCCCGTGAATTTCGAAAGAGATACAATAATAATAATAAATATTCACACACACACAACACATTAACCTAGCTAGTCCCACATTAAGATCCCTAAGATCTTGTGTCGTGGGTACTAAGCAACGGTATATAAATACATAGATAAGTATAGAAACATCCATGACTTGGAAACAAACATCGATTTTCATCATATCAATGTTTGCACCTACCGGGATACGAACACATGATGAGATTTCACATAAATAACCTCAAAATGTTATGTTAGAGATTATCAAATGTCTTGAAATGGAACCAACATAACTCAATGAAAATCGTTCCGTCCAGTTCACAGAGAGTTCACATGACGATAGTGGCGCCACCATTTTGTTCACTCAGAGACGAGCTAGAGAAAGCCAACACCTGTGGTTTCTATATGTATAAAAGCATTAAGTCGGAATTAATAATAAATGACTAGGTACCTAATAATTTCGAGAGATGATAGAAAAGTGACCGAATACATAGGTTCTAAAAGTGCCATCTGGTGGGGCTTAAGCAAAGTCTGTGATGAAATAACCTACCTAATATAGACGTTACTAACCATTTGATGGGTAGAGATGTAGGTAGAGTCACAGACTACTTCGTGTACTGGGTAGAGTAACTTTATGTGTTTACGTTTTTTTTTCTAAAAATAAATACAACAGACGATAAAATAAAATTTAGATGCTAATAATTGACTATTCAATATCCAAATAGGTTAAATCCTTAAGTCCATTTATTCAAATGCCTACAAACCAGAAGAATAAAATTAAGCCAAAGACGGCTCAAAGTGATGACATAATAGTAAGGTAGAGTAAGTTCCACAGACTACTTAGTGTACTGACGTGTGAGTTCATTCCAATAACTCACGTGCATTTGTTTGAGAACTAATATTTATTCTATGTAGTTGCACAGATAATGTAGTCATTATACAGAGCAATAAGCGCCATCGTACAAAGGAACTCTTTGGTGAAACGTACGAGTACTTCATAGGAGAGGTAGAGTTTTGTTATGTAGTAGAAGAGTTTGAATGAACTCTATGAGTTAAACACATACATACAAAAAATACTTCTACATTCAAACATTTAAAATATGCTTTTACTGTGTCGCTCTTATTACACGAACGATACAGTTGATTTTATTTAAAATATATCAAGGGCTAAGGTGATTAAATCATGTACGTACGTAGCTAATGAACGTTTCATTATTTTCTATGTGTGCGTCCGATTCTAAACACACTAAAACGTAAGCTTTGGTAGTTCCTTATCATTATTACATAGAGTTTAGTTTTCTTCATCGTAATAATAACCAGGTGGGTGGCTGCCATCTTGTGGATGTGTGCAACGCAAGCACACATCGAAATTTTATGGTTGTGGTTAATACGTTTGACAGAAAGAGTGGATCGATCTCTCTCATATTCCTTGCTCTCTCCCACTTATCAGCAACCCATAAGACTTTAGCGAAAATTCAAGTAAGTCGATTACTCGCATAATACAATTAATAACAGCATGTATTCATTTTTAATGATATCTTGTTGATTTATCTAAAGCTATGATAAAGTAAATTTATATGTAAAACAGCCAGCTCGGCTTAAAATAAATCCTAAAATGTCGAATCTAGAACGCGATATCGAAGTTTTTCAAGTTGCTCCGTATATAAGAAAAGCGCTTGATAGAGCGAATGGGAGGTCCCTAGCTACTACGTGGAACGGTGCTGGTAGGGAGCCGTCCTAATTCCTTGCCATCAGATATGTTGAAGCCTAGAAGCAATTCATATAATGGTAAATAATGTCAAATATGTCAAGAAAAATGATAAAGAGAGACTCGATTCTCATCCACGCCGTAGTAGCTGATTTGACTTCCTTTTGCTGCAAGATTTTTCATCAAGATTATTTAACTCAAATTAATAGGTAAAATATTGTAAATGTTGCACATTTTTATTTATTTTAATTAACGTAAATCAAGCTTTACAATTAACTTAAAGTGTCATCTCGCAGAGTTTGATTAAAGGCTGTTGACAAATAGAGCTATCATTTGGCGGTAGAGAAGGTAGAGCTATACATTATTATCCCTAAGAAAATTATAGCTACAACTACGACTTTGTCTACACGAACTTTATAGATATTGTATGAGCTAAATGACTGTAAGTTTCATCAAAATTTGTTTGGTAGTTTTTGAGTTAAAGACTAAAAAGTTTGAGTTAGATCCAAGCATTCATTTATAATACTTATTGGTCACAAAATTGAATAAATATTTATATTACATATAGGTATGCATAGTTAGTAATATCATTGGTAGGACGCTATTCAAAATTCAATAAGGGAAATATCAGAAATATATTAATATTTAGTTTGTGTATCTACTTCATGACCTACACTATTCACTAAGTGTAATCTTCAATTTTATTGCGAGAACCAAATAAAAGATTAAAATTAAGATTTTTCGAAAATAATATCATAGGTATCAAGCATTCTTGACTTATCTACTGTAATGATTTAAGTGGATGACGAACACATTACAAATAATAATATTTTTATCTGTACAAATAATCATCACCTCACCTACTGATTATTTTTTTCAAAAATTGTACCTCAGGAACCTAATTCCGCATTTTAATAAAATAACTATTTAATATTTTAAATAGTATGTACCTAGTACTAAGCCTCAGTTTTTAAGATTTTTGACTTATTCACTTTCTTATGCATAAAACAAATAAAATGTTGCCACTATTTTAAACAAAAACATTTAAATGCAACTACCGGCTACTGGTTACTTCCGTATCCGAAAAGTATTTTAGGTTTTTGAAAGTTTTGACGATTCTTCGAATTCTTCAATATACGTGCAAAGAAAATGTTAGCAAAAAGTATGAAGTCCAACTGCATTACGTACATGATAAGCACAGGGTTGTAACATGAAACAGACAGCTGTGAATTTGAAAGTCCATTCTTTTCCCCCAATAAATTTGGGCCTGCCTACATACCGAGATATAGAGTTAGGGTTCTCTCTGCCAAGGAACCGAACTGCTGCAACTAAAGGAATAGTTGTAACATAAGAAAGTATGAATTATTTTAATTTAATTGAAACATTCCAAGTGAAGTACGAGATAGAAGACCAGCACATATTTTTTATAACATATAAGTCAACAACTAGAGTGCGTTCCACCAAATAGTTCTTTTGAATGACGACACTAGTTACTATGTGTATATGACTACATTTATCCGTGTAACTAATCTGCAACATAAAATTAATGTTAGTTCCGAAATCAAACACGGGAGTTATTCTATGAAATGGACTCTATATGTATGGTAGTCACAAGTGGTGGCGCTAGTAAGTACTTAGCAATACACGTAACACGTGCTTACTGAACAATAATGTAGTGAATGAAACTCTATTTGAACCCCTCTACAGAGCGCAGCGATTTAATGTAGAGTACGTTAGAACAGAGAATCTGAATATGTAGGTGATGAAATTCATTTCACCGTACTAATGTTTATGTTCGGTAGAAAAATACATTTAAAGTAAACATGGTAGGTACTTACCTACTTAACGATGGTAAACGCCGCAAAGCAGAAAAGAGCAGAGCAGATTATTAAAAAATGACGTAATTTTCATGATATTTTTCCTCTCTTTGCGTTCAAAAGTCTATGTCTCATGCTCTAACTAGACTATCTCTGTACTAAATTCCATTTAAAGTTGGATGTAAAGTGAAACAAAAATCAGACAGACAGATAGGTAGTTACTCTCACGTTTATAATAAGGGTAGCGTCGACCGACGACGACTCCAAATGAATGGGAACAAGTTTATCAAAGATTTCTGATACTGGTATGTACCTGTTTAGCTTGAACCATAATGCCCACTCTGTGAAGTCCCAACTACTCTACATTTCTAGAACGCGATATCAATGTATTTTAAACTCTTCGTACTTAAGGAAACTGACGAAGTATTTAATCAGGGAGTCCGCTGACCGCACGGTAGAGTGGTTCTGTAGCCACTAACATGAAATACTTTACAGTACACTTTCAGGCTTCAAACTATGTATATGATTTAACACGTTCTTCAAGATTTGCCATTCTGTAGACTAGTAAAAAATACTAGACTGTAATTTCATACCGAAACGCTTGGGAATGACGAATTCTTGAAAATTGACAATGGACTGCAAAACAGTACTGATGTGGACTAATTTGACTCCTTTTTTGGCGTTTTTAATAGTCAAAATCGAAGTTGCGGCATTTCCAAAAGAGTATAGGCAGAATTTTGGTGCTTAGGTGCTGTATCAATTTTATGAGCAGCAGTGAAGTTCGCAAAGATATCAAATCGTTCTCGACTTCACTACGCCATTAAATCTAGTTTTAAGTCATTGTCGAAGGCCTACTTAAACGAACTACACAATTATTACCAGAAAAAAAGGTAAAACTCGATTTTTTTTTAAATTTTCCTGCTAAATCATGGTATGAAGTCGCCATATCAATATTTGCCTGGCTGTCGCTTCCACCCTGTATGTGTACAAAATAGAGCCCGCTGTAATAGAGCCAGGTGAGGTGTAGGTAACATGTTCTTTGGTTCTGATACCACTTTCAAATGTTTGATAGAGTCGCTCGCTACAATCTTCTATTTGTTTAGTAAGTGTTGGACTTTTCTGAGATTTTTCAATGTAGTAAAATACTAGGTAGAGCCTCAATTAAAATCTCTATTTCTCTGTAAAATTAAATTAATTTCAAATCAACGCCATCTCTCCCCAAGTAAATAAAACAGAGGCTAAGGAAAATCTAGATTGCATTTCACCAAATAGTGAAAATAGTGCGTTTACTTTGAATAATGGTGCTAGTTGCTATGTGTATGACCACATTATCTGTGTTATTGCATACAAAAAAAAGTTAGTTCCGAAATCAGGCATAGGAGTTATTCCATGAAACGGACTCTACTACCCTTATGAAAGGTATGAATGGGGGTTTGCAAGAGGGTTGAGGGTTGAACTGCGCATGTTCTATTTACGTCAAATTGACAAAACAAAAAATTAGAAAAAAAAAACAAGAAATAAATGCGAAAAACCATCGAAAAACGCACGACAGAACGTGTTATATGAAAACCTGTGAAAATATTTTATTTTTTAAAATAGGTGTTGTGCCTACAGTGAATTATATTGATACCTACTTTATTGCAATTTTCATTAATGGTAAGTACTGCATTGAATTTTGACATTCTTTTCATTAAGTAAACAGAGATTTTATGTGATGTTCATCTTTTTTAGACGAAAATCAAAGAATGAGTTGTAGAAACTCCGGAATAGTGTTTTTCCTTGGAAATCGAGCACATTACCAGGTAATGACGACAGATTGGGGGAGTTAGTAATAGCATAGTGACCATTAACGCCTATTAAGGCCCTGTGTTCGAATCCCGGTTAGTAGGCATCAAACATTGTATGATGAATATCGATGTTTATTTCCGAGTCATAGATATTTCACTCACTAAGCTATACCTATACCTAATGTTCCTACTGCCTGTGGTAATTTGGGGCTTCACACTAGAATATTACTTACCTACCTACATGCTAAAGTAAGAGTCGACTAATGAGCTCAGGGGCGTCTCAGTCAAAGAGCTAGTAACTTGCCACTAGTTGTCACTGATCTTTTACAACTGACCTTGCTATGTTTAACATGTTCTGGCTATCCCATTTTCGAACACAATGCCGTGTGCAGGTGGTAATATACTCGTAAAATATGCAAAGGCGCGATGCAAGATCTTTTGGTTTCAAGAAATTGGTCAAATTTAATTTAAGTAGCTACTGTACAGTGTCACAAAAGCGATATGTTAAGCGAAACACATACTATGAAATAGCCTATAAAATAAGCTATGAAAATATTTAACTGACGTAATGAAGTCTCAACTCTCAACCGTTATTCCTATAACTATGCGAACTCTTACGACCAGAGCCGCACTTAAATAGGGCGGTGCCACCAGTACCCAGGCACAGGGCGTAGACTTAGGACAGAGGCAGGACTAGGGTACCTTTCCTCCAGAGATGTGCTATGCAGCTATGCTGCGAAGATGTGATATATACGCTACGAAAATATGTGACAGTTTCCACCAATACTAAGCTATGTAGCTGTGCGAGGAAGATGCGCTATGAAGATGCGCCGCCGCAAAGTAGGTACTCTGCTCTGCACATAGCTACACCCCTCGCGACGGCCCATAGCAGGCATCCTTCCATATTGGTGGATATTAAACGCATCCATAGCAACGTAGCATAGCACATCTCTGGTAGAAAAGCACCCTAAATAGGGCGCAGTTATAGAAGCTCGCATACGACCTATATACATCAAGATTGACGAAAGCGCCACGGATGTAAATATCTGACGTTTCTATCCAGCATTTGGCTGTTGCTGCTTCATTTTCAGGTACTCCAGAACCCCGACACCAATGGGAACTCCTCAATTTATCGAGGTGACAGTAGTGATGAGTACCGATGTAACTGTGCCAAGTGTGAGCATAGAGACTCTACCGACAAATATTCAGGTATGCGGTAGAGCCACTAGGTATTGTGTAGTGCGTTTTCCCAAATAGTTTCATGCGGGGTTTTACTAGAATACCTAGGTACATTAACTACATCTCCTTTCGTGCATATCGGAAGAGTCGACGAGAACCAATGGCGTAGCTACTTAGGGGCTAGGCGGGGCAGTGCACCGGGCCCTCGAATCCTTACCGTAAATTCCTGGGCAGAGGTTGAATTTTCAAAAAGTCATAGACAACTTACTTGAGTTATGTGGTAAATACGAGAAAAAATTTCGCGCTCGCTCCGCTCGCGCATCTATTATGACTCCTTCAGTTTTCAATTATGGGGCTCGTGAACTCCAAAAATTCTTGGTAATTTCTACCCGATTGTAACCTATCTCATGTTTTAGCAATGGTCAGAAATTCTCGGTAGAGCTTGAATTTTCAAGAAATTAATAGACAAGTAACCGAAATTGTACATCTCAACTGTACCCTCAAAAGTGGTCAGAAGTGGCACCATGTGGTTCTATCGGCCCTTGGTACTCTGCCTACCCCATAAGGGATATAGGCGTGATTATATGTATGTATGTATGTAACACACAAGTTACGTGGTAAATACGAGATTTTTTTTATCTAAGCAATCTTTCAATTATGGGGCTCTTAAACTTCGAAAATTTTTGGTAATGACTAGTCACGTGCAATAAAGTGAAGATAGTAAACAAAGAAGATAGGAAGTGAGCATGTTTTGCTCAAAATCTCCCAATGGGCCCCATTTTTATTTGCCCCAGGGCCCCTAGCTACGCCACTGACGAGAACGCTCAGGGGTGTTCCCTCAGACAATGCGCTAGCATCTTGTAATTGTTCATTAACATCTGACCCTCTTACGCAAAAGTGGTTGTAAAAGATTTCCGTCGTGATCTTGCGAAGCTCTGAATAACCCATATTGGTAGCACAGCTGTGTGAAGGTATTTTAGCGACCTGAAACTGGAGGGTGTGTTCTTTATATAATAGGCATCTGATAAGAAAGAATTTCCGAAATCTACAGTGCTGGCGACTACGTATTTGCGTCATCGCACTAGGCTTTGACCTGATGTTTGCATGCTTAGAAAAACTGCCGGCTGCGAATGTGTTACGAAATCTTACCAATCTCAAATTATGGAATTTCTAACAGAAATCGGAGCTAACACAAAAGACAAACAAACAAACAGCGGGCCTGAATGCGATCAAGATGAGATGAAACCTGCCATTTTAAACAGAAATGAGGATTATCCGTAAGTACCTAGAATCGACACCTAATCACCTAAGTAGGACAGCAGATAAAAACTAGATTTATGCGTTAATTAACGTAATAAGGTCTATCTCGATAATTATATGCATGCTTATTAATACCTACTTGTAACTTCAAAACGGCCTAGCTATTTGTGTCTCTTTATATGTCGTGTCTGAGCGGACACACCTCGACATTATCGTCTAAGGAATGCATGCCGAGTACTTATGACATCGTAGTGCACGTAGGTAGTACTTAGTAAGTACCACCTACGTGCACTACTACTACTTACCTATATGTGGGACAAGCACGAACCTCTCGAAAGTTGGTAACATGTCCATAACTCTATCGTCACACGTCATCATCATAATTTATAGATTTTGCTTGCGAGTCAAGCATACATTGGGACGGACAGACAGCGGCAAGCGACTTTGTTTTATAATGTAGTGATGTCTCTGAATTTTATTTTTTTAACTAACGCCCTTTTTTTAGCCAGCCAGAAAAACCGAAGAAACCAAGTCGTCGAGCGCGTATAGTTTCCTTCTTCAAATCGCTTGCACGTCGGCGACGTAAGGACGACCGGCAACAGCATATAAAGGACCTGGAGAGTGCATTGAGAGGATGCACTTATAGGAATTCATGTCGCTGTTTCGAGTGTCAGGTTAGTTATAAAACACACAGCTGGATAGATCACGAAAGATCCTATAGCCAGTGGGGTAAGCACGAACCTTTTTACGCGGTGCCTAACGCTAGCGATTCGCTAGCAAAATCTATGGGAATTGACAATTTGACGATAGCGTTACGGACTATCGTGAGGTTCGGTTAGTAAAAGATCAGTGACAAGTTTGCTAGCTCATCGCCTGAGAGAGTGCTCCTGAGTTCCTTGTTCCTTTAGTCAACTTTCACGATATGCACGGAAGGAGATGCAGTTGATGTAGGTATTCTAGTGGAGCCTCGCATAAGCACAGAATCAGTTTACTTTAGACTAGGTAGATCGCTGATGACTACTGTGCTATCTATGTAATAATTGAAATTATAAATTATATACCGACTAAACTAGGAAATTCCAAATGTCGTATATTGTATGCTGCTCTGGGAATGAAAAAAAACGTATACCTAATACTACAGCTGCTTCTCTTCCCGGGCATACTGTACAAGTCAGTAGAGGGACAAGAGGGTCTTGGCGTTTTGTAGACGATGGGCTGACTACCTATCACTACTAACCGAACTTGTACATCTCAAATCTCAACTCTACCCTCAAAATTGGTCAGAAGTGGCACCATGTGGTTCTATCGGCCCTTGGTGCTCTGCCTACCCCGTAAGGGATAAAGGCGTGATTATATGTAAACGTCGTATAAAGTAGTGACTGTTAAATTCATTTTAGGATAAAATGCATATCCCACATTGTTAATTGGGTCCCTCAAGTTGTATGTAGCCAGCCAAATGACTCCATCCACTCAAACTAACCGTGTGGTGTCGGTAGAGAACATAACAACCTCATGTCTGCCTGTGGGTATTGTAAGAGGCGGGATTTCCGGGAGGTGGGCAGCAGCGTCATCCGTGTTAACATCATAGTCCGAAAATCACACTGCGGTCAACAACCCGCGCCTGCTCAGCGCGCAGCGTAGTGACTATGGGCAGAAGCTCCCCTACAGTAGTAGCCTTGTGATGTGCCCTGGGGGAGGCCTACGTCCAGCAGTGGACTGCAAATCTATAGGTACATATAATAAAAATGTAATGGGTCGCAGTCTGTACATGGAAGATATATGAGAAAAAATATTATAGGAGACCTTTATCAACGCAATAGTGCCCAAAAAAATGATTTTTGAATTTTTTGTCTGTCTGTGCACGCTAATCTCATAAACGGCTGAACCGATTTCGATGCAGTTTTCACGAATATATTGTGACAGGTCCCACTAAACATATAGGCTACTTTTTAACCCGGATAATTTCGACATTTTGTTTTTTCTGTAGTCCACGCGGACGGAGTCGCGGGCGTCCACTAGTAGCGTAATATGTGTACCTAGCGACTCAATTTGAATCGGTCATTCGTCCTACGAGGATGCATTATATGTATTTAACTTAGTAGGTAAATGAACAGTACAATGCAATATTGTTCTAATTAGTCATACACTAGTATGTATTAGGTGAATCATTAGGGACTACTTAGGGTCAATTTATACTAGCGCAGAGTCGAAGCGGATCGAAGCGTCAAATTCTTTACAACTAAAGCGAAGCCTCACTCTTTTACGTGTAGTAATGGGCATCAACAGCAGTGCTATTGAATCACTTGCCATTGATGATCACTGATGACGCGTAGGTTCGCTAGTGGGCGCACGGGATACGCGAGAATGCGCGCGCACAGCGCTAGTCATGCGCAGATGCGCGAATTCCGAAGAATGCACGCGTCTTTTTAAAATCTCAGAAGTAATGTGTGCTTTACCCTGTGGAGTTAAAGTTGAATTTGTTATTTTCAGTTTTGGATAGACGCTTCGATGCGCTTCGACTCTGCTCTAGTATAAATTGACCCTTAGACATTATGTATTAAGTCACTGGATTCGGTAGTGTGGAAATGTGTTTTGAACAGTTTGCCTCTCCGGTCGTGTCGGCTTTCCGTCCCATCGGACTGTGAGAGTGAAGGAATAGAGTGCACCTGTGTTTGCGGACACACTTGTGCACTATATCTTCCGTTGAGAGTGGCCATCATGTCCGAATTACGGTTGTAGCTATTTGTAGGACATTATTGTTTATTATTATACATTTTAACAAATAAAGATCCTTTTCCCCTCCTCATCCAATGCTCTCGCAGATTTTTTTGTTTTAATACTAATAAGGAATGAAATAAAACCATTTGTTTACTCTATCATCTAAGGCCATGTTTTGAACAAATCGTTTAAGCTACATTAAATTAACAATTTAAAGCTTCAATTTAAAGATCATTTAAAAATAGAGCACCGTTAAATAGTATTCATTCATGAAGCATTCCACTATACACTGCATGCGATGTCTTTTGTAAAATAACATACTTAATTGGATTTATTTGTGAGTAAAACGTGTAGGAAGTGATCGCAATACAAATCTTAAACTTATGAATTTATAGGGGCACTCTACAGGGTGTAACAAAAGGGGTATGTTAAGCGAAAAGCTATATAAATAGCCCATTAAAAGGAACCTAACCACAAAATTTCAGACTCAAAATCACATGTTAATTTTTCCAGATAGTATGGAGAACTTCTGAACAACACAGAAATGTTCATACAATCTTGAAAAATAAACATGTGATTTCAAGTCTCAAATTTTGGAAATAGGTTCTCTATAGTGGGCTATATACATAGCTTTTCGCTTAACATACCCTTTCTGTTACATCCTGTATATTCAACTTTACAATTGCTAGGCATGGAGGTAACAAAAATATTATTATACATATAGTATTTTTATTACTTCCATGTTGCTAAGTATGTTATTTCTTATTCTGAATGACATAGTAATGCAATTTTAGTCCCCTTTAATTTCACAAGCTTAGTAACGCAGTCAACCCCCCAGAATATACAAATGATTGGTTAGTCATATTAATAAAAATTGTCAATTTACAAATTTGTCAATATCATAGTCATTATGCATCTCATTGTCATCACATTCACTGAGACGTGACTTCTTGCGCTCCTCTAAGCGCACACATTTGATACAAATCTGCCCTTTACGGAGCCAACAACCTCTGTGATACATTGAGTTACATTTCTCGCACATTATCGCTCCACTGTCAAACGGATACAAAATCTCTCTGTTGCCACAAATTTCACATAAATAACCTTTACCTGAGCATAGAGCACAACCTGTTATATGTGAGCGGCAAACCTCAGTTAGTTCCGTTAACTGGCTTTCTAACGATCCATCGTTGATTGATTGTAAGTGCTGCATGCTGTATTTCTTGTTGACATCACCAAGTTGGATAAAAAGTGGTGAAAGCAAAGTGGAGCCTTTGGGGCAGGCACATAAATATCTTCTCATCCATTCTAACCCCTTTCTCATTTTGTGGACCCAATCTAACTCTGCTATGAAGATGAACAGCCTGCGATTTATGCTTCCTACATCTATGTATGGTCTATCCCAGGATATGGCCAGCATTTGATGAGCAATTCGTGATATATACCTCTTCTCCCAATCCCAATTGTGGATTACTCTAGCTGGTATAATCGAGAGATCATTCCAATGGCAAGTGGTACAAAAGTACAGTCCGGTATAATCACACAGTCGTGGCTCATTCCAAGAGTCCTTGAACGCTAAGGCTGACTGACACTCAGCACACTTGTAGTCCTGTGCCGCTAAACCTATTTCTGGACAGATGTTCATTTCTAACTGACCTTTTTCTGTCATTACAACATGCGCACACATTCTACATACATCATCCACACATTTATAGTGGCACAAGTAGCCACAGTCACTGCACATATACGACCCTTGTACAATACTCCAGATTACACCACTGCAATGGTCGCAGTACTGCTTCCTGTTCCCATAACTTGTTTGCTGCTCGAAATGGTGACCTTTTATCGCCACTTTAAGCCTCACTTGTCCGTCGTTGTCTTTCAGGTCTTCCAATCGCAGCCGCAACTCCACCAAATACCGAACAAGCCACTTTCTTTCATCAGAACACTGGGGACAGTTTAGAACCAGTTCTTTGCACTGTATTATCGCTCTTTCGATCTCCTCCTTTGTTGCTGAGCTGTGAATTTTGAGCTTCTTGTCTGCGATGGACTTTGGCATCCAATTCAAGTCATTGCTTTCGTCCATGGACACACAGCCAGACGTAGATGATGAGGAGGGCAGACTCGACGCAGCCTCCGCAGTTCTCGGACTACAACATATTAAACTGTTGCGATATTTTGGCGAATCGTTAGCTAACCCTGCGGCCATTGTGTATTAAACTATTATTACAATATAACAAAGGAAGCACTGTTGAGTTGATTCTAACGAGGTCAGAGATTAAAAATCTGGTTACGTCTTCAGTATGGCGCGTTTCGAAATTATCACAGCATACTGTCGTGATCACTGATTGCGTTGAAACAATGAACTAAATAAAAGAGTTATCATATCTCTTTGTTTTCGTAATTATGTGTGACGAATTTTGTTAAAAATGAGACGTCATTTTACATTATTTATTTTGACATTCATTGTTGACAACACAAAAGACAGCTGTTTTCATTGCGTCATGTTGGTACTCTTCCATTACGATCCGTTTCAAGCTAACAAATTGAGCAAATTCCGCTTATTTTGTTTTATTTTAAGTAAGTGTTGATATTTTTGTCTTCAGAGCAACTACTTCGAATACATAGAAGAGGACAGTGACTCCGATGATAGTTTAGCAGAAGCATACGAACAGATTACGGGCGCGGAATGGACCAAGTACACAAACTACGCACAACAAAATGCCTACCTAGTACAAGACATGTTGCATTATCATGAATTAGATGAAGTGCCTGCTAACGCATCTCTGGAATATAAGGATAGAGATGATGACGATTATGAAGAGGTACAGTGTTTATTACCTACGTATTAAGCGAGCGTATGAGGCAGGGGGGGAAGACCTCACCCAAGCTCTTCAACCTGTATGTAAACGCGCTGATCGGCGAGCAGCTGCATCGGCTGTCACATTGACAGTATTCCTGTCAATAATATCAGATATGCCGATGATATGGTGTTACTGAGCGCGTCGGCATGCGGCATAGTGAAACTATTAGTATTATCATATCTGTGCTATTAGGTATATGTGAGCAATATGCCCGAGAACATGGCCTGACTTACAACGAAAAGAAAAGTGAATGTATGGTCTTTCATGCCGGAGGGAAATGTCCTAGCCGTATTCCACCTATTAAATTGAAGGGAACGCCCCTAAATTGGGTCAACAAATTTAAATATCTAGGTCATGTTGTTACCTCGGACCTGAAGGATGATGCAGACATGGAAAGAGAGCGTAGGGCGTTGTCTGTCAGAGCGAACATGATAGCACGCAGGTTTGCGCGTTGTTCCATGGAGGTAAAACTTACACTATTCCGAGTGTACTGTACTAACTTTTACACCAGCGCCTTATGGGCGAATCACACTCAAAAGCAGTACAACGCCCTACGTATACAATATAATAACGCGTTCCGGGTGTTGGTGGGGCTACCTCGGTTCTGTAGCGCATCAGGGATGTTTGCGGACGCTCGGATGGACTGTTTCTACACAGTGATGCGGAAAAGGTGCACATCTCTGGTGCGCCGGGTCCGGGCTAGCCCCAACAGCATCTTCAATATGTTTGACAGAAGGTTTGACTGTGAGTACATGCAAGCTGTCATAATGCGAGAGCGAATATAATGGTATGGAATGAATAAATATTACTACTAACACAGATTAAGAAACTACTAACAAAATATGTGTTGAATTATATTACATGAAATGAATGACTGTAATAAAAAATAATAATTAATCCACCTGAGTTACCAATAGAGAGGGTGTGCTCCTCTCTGTCTCCATTTGCATTACTTACCTACAGCTTGAGATATACTAGTGTCTAATTAAATTGTTTTATTCCCAGATTTTTATAGATACCGCCCCAAATCCTCACGAATCAACGGAAGTGATGAAATTGAAAAAAATGACGATCTCTTCTTTGGATGAAGCAAACACCGGGCGTCAAGTCACTTGGAGCGAGTCCCACCATGAGTTACTCAATGAGAATGATCCTAGCGACGGTTATTTAATTAACACGGACATAACTCTAAAATTAAATGTTTTATCGGAGATATTGCACAAGCCAAGCTATAGCCAGTTCGCGTGTAGCATTCAATGAATTTTATACGAGTCACTTTGAGTGTGATATAAGGAAATTCTACAAACGTGTGCGGTCGAGTCAGGAACGATATTCTCTAGCTCATTTTTCAAATCGAAATATTGGCTGTATGATTACAATTTCATTATCGTTAAAAAATCACGACCGGAAACGGATGTCTTGTAAAGAGGGTGTGGTTATACTGGGTTTTACGTTCGTAGTGTTCGTACGATTCACCGCCGCTAAATCACGGCACCGTTATTCTAGAAAATCTAAGCTTTACGCTACGCCGATTGAAACTCTGCTTCCGTTCCAACAATCAATTTTGCCAAGCCAATGCCAATTTTTTCAAGCTATTCAATAACTGCCAATTTTTTAATCTTAGATACGGCCTTATGTTGAAAATATGTGAATGTAGAACAAATAAAGGATTGCTGTTTTATATAGTCCCTTTTATTTCTCCCATCATTACGAATAAGAGATTGTGGTTGATTCTGACGTCACACTTAATTAAACCTAAACCTAAAAATTGTCCTACCTGTCCTACATTGAGGCAGACACAACTAATTTTAAGTTTGTTTAAATGTGACAGAATTGATCAAGTGGTCAACAATCTAGAATGCTAGAAAGACGGTAGACTACTTTTTACGATCTGTCACCCGCAAGCGTCCAAATAGTGGAATGGGGGCTTACACGAAGTCATGAACGACTGCTAGCAGGTACAGTTATGAGCAATAAGAAGTATACATTGTTTGTTGGACTTGGTTGAACCTTAATGCAAGGGCATATGTACATTTGTGTATAGGTATAGGTACTTGTTGTAGCTCATGACTGTACATAATTATTAATTGAAAAACAGGACAAAGAAATTAAATTTCAATTTATTCGAGATTACATAATTTATAATGAACCCGGCTTGTCAGCCATCACATACCGAAACACAAGTTTCCGTTCTAGTTTCTTAACAAAAACATCTTTTGGAACTAAGCTTCCCACAATTGTAAAAATATACAAGTTTCTATAATTTGTGTGATGATTTTTACTATAAAGTAAGATTTAATGAACTAAAGACCTAAAGATATTTTCGAATTTAAGGGTCTATACATATCTGCTCTAGTAGCATGACCTGCGAAACACAATATGATAAACCGATTTATCGACATTTAGCCTGTCAATATACGATAAATATAGCCGCCATGTTGAATTTTGTATAGAGATGATACAATATCGTACAATACGATATGCACGATGCGTGGTCATGCTAGGGGGGCTGACGTAAATAACTAAAATAGGCATCGTAACGTCAGAACAGACAAAATCGGTGTTATTACAAAAACCCGTCTAAATTTAGACACTGTTTAAAAATGACGTTTGACAGAAAACAATATGGAATATCTGTCAAATTTAAGCAATGTTTAGCTTAAACAGCGCACATTTAATGCCGTCGACTACGTATTTGCGTTTTCTTGGTTTAGTTCTAGAGTTACCTCCGACGCTTATTTGCGTCCTGGTACTAGGCGTTGCACGCTTAGAAAATCTGTCGGCAGCAAACGTGTGAAATTCTTTTAGTCAACCAATGATGCAACGTGGATTTATTCAGGGGCTTACATAATGTAACAATTTTATGAGCGACAGCATTACTAACAAAGTTATGGAAACATTTCCTCCAATAGGAATCCTTCATTTAGTGCTGCGATGAATTTGCGAACTTCGGTGTCGCTCGTAAAGCTGTCACATTGACTAAGCTATTTTCCATCAGTTTTGTACAGACCCTAATAATTCTTAATAAGCCTTCAAGAGATTTCACATAGATAAATAAATGGTATCCCCAAGTACAAAAAGTTCACAATTAGTCAAAATCTTACAATTTCCCACAAAACACAGTGTGATAATTTTTTAACAAGAAAAATCACAAGACATAAGAAATTAAACATCTGAACTTCTTCATATTAAATTAAAATGTAATAAATAGCTTTCTATTTTATACAGGGTGTAAAAAAAGGGTTTGTTAAGCGAGAAGTTATGAAAATAGCCCACACAAAGAATCTATCGACAAAATTATTTTCATTTTCCAGATAGTATGGAGAATTCCTATATTACATAGCCCTTTTGTTACGCCCTGTAAAACCTGAATATTTTATTTTAATATATTTATGTACCAAAATTATACAGCTATATTATAGACCACGCGCGGCAGTAATCCGACATCTTTATAGAATTCTTAAAAAATCTACAAATCCATTATATTTATATTACAGTGTTAAAGTCTATCATTTTCTATCCATAGACAATCGCCTCAATGGGGCAAATAATCCATAGAGAAATTCTCTCACAATTATTATAACTAATTAAATATAGTCCAGCATTTTCATCTATCTATCTCGCTTTCGTCAATAGATTAACTACATGTAAGAAAGAGACAGCAGTCTCAAACATGCTGGGAAAACAAGTTAGTGTATACAAGGTGTTATATATTATGCGAAATGCCAGAAAATTCGAGATAGTCATATTTTTTTTCCAAATAATATGACCATATTCCTAAACTACTGACAAGTGTTCATTATTCGATATTAGGACTCTATTTTGTGCACTGGTTGTCAGTAGTGGGTTCTTTTAATAGCATTTAGCTTAACATACCCCTTCTGTTACACCCTGTACAAAATTAAAGTATACAACTACCGTCATTGTATCTATTTTAATAATAACTATTACGTTTTGTAGGCAAATTAATTATGTCCTAATGCCATTTATAACATATACCTTAAGTACTTACATATAAGGCTCATTATACACATGTATTTTGGAGAAGTTTTTTATAAATATATCTTAGACAAGATATTATATATTATAAAATTATTAATATTTTGGAGAAGTGTTTTTATAAATATATCTTAGACAAGATATTATATATTATAAAATTATTAATAAAGAAAATGGAAAAAAAATCACCCAAGTAATTGACCCGGTGGCTTATTGGTTATAGCGGCTGGCACGGTTGCAGGGGTTCGATTCCCACTTTATGTAAAGAATTTTTTCCATTTTCTTTATTAATAATTTTATAACATGTAGTTTGCACTAATAGGGATTTTTATACTGAAAAAAAAAGAAAAGATTTTTAGCTTCAATTTAACAGATAATATGTTTGATTCTGGCCATCACACTTAAACGTAAGCTTAACTTTAGTCAGTGCTGTCCCTCTCCGTCCTAACACAAATGGCTGAGAGCACTGGCGGCTTGTCCTAAGGAGCGCTGGTGCAGTGCACTCACACCCACGAAGATTACATAGGCAATATAATATAAATTATCTTTCAATTCACAATACTGTCTATGCGGTCGTCTCAAGTAAGTTGTAATCTTATGTATCGAGTGGATCGATCGCGCTCCAATGAAACTAAATTTGGTACGATTCCTAGTACTGTATTCAATGAGTGCGAAAGAGACATACCGGCATAGGCCGGCGCGTGAAACAGAAGATTTCGTATGAAAAATTAGTCGTAGAAACTGTCGCTTACTCCGAGTCAGAACGCGATATGGTTGTCTTTAATGTGTTTCATTAGGTCATCTGAATTAATTAGAGTGAGAATCGGTTCATGCATCGATGTGAACCCCCATCTAAAAATATCAGAAGCCGCCACGGGCTGAGAGAAAGGGACAGGTAGAACTAATTTTACGTTTAAGTGTGACGTTCAGAGTCGACATAGAGTAACTAGCGCCATCATTCAAAGGAACTATTAGGTAAAACGCGTTCTAGTAGGTATTGGTTTCATGCGTATCGATCAAAGAGCAAGAGAGTTTATAATTTGGCATGTAAAGGCTTCGCCAAACAGAGAACGTATTTAACGGTATAGCGACACCGTTTTACGTTGTACCATTAAGTGCACCTATCTTCATACTCCACATTCTGGTTTTCTAATAGATGTTTTAATACTTTTTAGTCCGGCCAATCCTGGTTACGTTGTACTATGGAGTATTTTCAGTAACATAAGTAACATATTCACACACACACACACATTCACACACTTCACAACACATTGACCTAATCCCACACTAAGATCCCTAAGGTCTGTGTCGTGGGTACTAGGCAACGGTATATAAACATCCATGACTCGGAAACAAACATCGATATTCATCACATCAATGTTTGCACCTACCGGGATTCGAACCCAGGACCTATGGCGTCGCAGGCAGGGCCACTACCAACTACACCAATCGGCCGTCGACAGCATTGACAAATACAATACAAATCGCGACGTATTGACGCTGCGTCAAAGCGAAGCGTAATCTCTACGAGTGACCGATATATCCTGGTTTAGTACAATAAAACGCGACTCTACAACGCGGCATTAGGCAGGAGCGTTAAAACGCCGAACTGCGCGTTAATTACGCTCTCTGTTTGACGAGGCCTTAGTGAAAGGCTGTATTTCCACTAGAGTGTTGCTATGAATACGTTTGATAGCTACCAACCAAATTAATTGACATGGGCCAATCAATATGTAGGTGGGTATCACATGCCTCCGTAGCAGCATAGCATACTGCATAGCACATCTATGATAGAAAGACAGCGAAGGGAGACCTAGAATTACATACATTATCCGAATTCCCATGGAAAGATTCTAAACTTTTACGCGTACGAAGTCGCGGCCGGTCGCTGGTTATAACAAATTCGTATCCTTTTAAAGTCTTGTTAATAATTCGAATTTTGATAAAGGAATTTATATTTGTCATGTTTTGTAGGTATATGAAACTAAATATTGAGCAAAATAATAATAATAATAATATTAAAAAGAAAATGAATTAGTTTAAGAGTGTGTCCTAAATATTTTTTTGAGCAATATAATTAAACCTGACTGCAAATGTAGGATGTGAATAAACATATATAAAATGCTTCAAAAGTTAATTAACCTCCTTTTAATACGATATTGAAACTTGTTTTGTTAGTGAAATAAAAAAATAAAATAAAAGGCAAAGAAATATTTTAAGTAGGCTGGAAGTACAATGTTCCGATGTCAACAAAATATCGACAACGGTCGCGTTTCGGCTGCGTTTTAGCTCCACTTTTAACAGAATTGGGGGGCAGATTATATTCATAAGCACACAAACTATTACCTTACACAATATAAATGCATAAAATTACCTTCACATCCTACATTTTAATTTATTACTATGTATTATGGAATCTCTAAATTCAATAGGCGGCCTGAACTTGCATTATTAAAACTATGTATTAATATTGGTTTGAAAATCTAACTTATACCCAGTTATCTATTTAATTCAAATGTTTCTCTTATCTTGCATCTATTATATTGGCTATGGTATAACTATATTTAAATTGAAAATAATTTGCCATATCTCAATTGTGTTATTTGTTCAAAAATTACTATAACCAAATAGGCTATTTAAATTAAAGTTTGCATGCAAAATGTTTGCAACTGTTTTTACCTATAAGTATGAATATTATGTCAATCTATCTGCAATTAGGTATTTTTAATCAGATATCATAAATCATCTTAAAAAACTAATACACAAACATAATATTTTCTTTACACCAATTTAAGTATATCTTGAACCAGAAATGTTTATTTCCCACTGGCACTTACTAATTTCCACTAAATTTCAAAACACTAAAATTATTTTACACTAACGCATATCAACAGCAACAGATGGCGTTTGTTTTCATGCTTTACCAAATTATCAAAATTCCACTGTTCCTTTGTACTTTACAGTCAAATATTAATCTAAAGACTAGAATCATCACAAAAAATATCTTGCAAGATAAATGAGATAAATGATTCCACAAGAGAGGCACCAGAAAAAAAAAACACCGCACACAAACGCCATCTATCCGTTACCCGCGCAACTTCGCACCATTAAAGGCATCACCTTAAATAAACGCCATCTAGTGGCCACTTTAAGCACTAACACTGTCGTAAAGTCCAAGAATCCACTTTCGCGAGTTCGCGACTAACTGTTGTAGTCCTTATCACATCTATCGTCGTGATCCCAGTATTTGTGATTTCTGGGCACTTCAGTCACGTGACGTTTGGGCACAGGTTTAACGGTGAGACTTTCGACGCTACTTCTACGGTTTCCCGAGCGGGAATTTCTCGAAGACGGCCTGTATTTCTCGTCCGCGTCTATGTCGTCGTCGTCCTCTATATTGTCTTTGGATCGCTGGCGAGACCAGTTCCTTTGTCTATTCCTGTTTGGATCCTCCGCTAGATCAGATTTTTCCTTCCGCCAGTTTTCTACTGGTTTATTTCGGTTAGTCTTAGGAGTTTCGGTGCAAACTTTCTCCGGCTTACTTTCATTAGTCATTAACGGGTTAAAATCGCCTTGCGGTGTGAAATTAGAGTTATTCGGGTACTGATTTTGTATATATGCACCGTCACCTTGCTGGAGATAATTCACAAAATTATCCTGAGCTGGAAAGTTGTTAAACCTATTTATGTTCGGAGGAGGATAATCTGGAACTGTAACCGCTTGAGGTACATTCGCTGGCAAATTCACTGGTGCAGGATTGGGCAAGATCGGTGGTGGTACACTCGGTGTAACCTGCTGCATATTTGGTGGCAACACAGAAGGATTGAACACCGGTTCATCCTCAACATTTTCATCATCAGCTTGCCTCCAAGAGTTCAAATCATACCGTTTACTCAAACTGGTCTTAGCACTCCATGTTTCATAGTTATCTTGCCCGACCCCTTGCTCCTGTCTTAACAACCCTGCTCCGGCACCTAAAATAGGTCTCAATTTAGGTTTCCTGTCATCGGTTAAACTAACATTCGACAAACTGTTGTTAAGTTTCTCAGAAAGGTCCATATTACTGGCTCTATAGTCTTCTTTCTCTGGGCTTTTCTTCCACGATCCATAACTGACTTCGCTGAAGCTTTCATCGGTTGTCAGCTCTAGGTTGGCAGCGTAGAACTGTTGTAATATATTGGGTAGCGGAAGAAATTTGTTGAGGCAGAGATCAGCCGATAAAAGCAACCAGAGGACATTGACCGGTGGTGGTGAGAGTAATCGAAGACGGATGCAGATTGACAGCTCATCAAGTTCATGTGTTAAAACGGATAGGAGTTCTCTACCGTTTTGCATTAGCTGAAAATGAGGAATAGGGTTATGAAGAAAATTTTTATTTCATTGCTTACTAGGCTACTATTTTTGTATACTCGCGAGTATACCGTTTTTAGTTAGATCCGTAAAAGCTCTATGTCGGATACGAATGTCCGTGATATTAATAACTAAATATATCATACCTACCTATGTGCCCAAACTGTGGTTCATAGAAAAAAGTAAGATAAAGTACGGATATAATCTTCGGATATCCGCGGATACGAGTATTAAATACTAAATAGATCATACCTGTGCAGCAATCTGCGATTCGCCTTAAAAAAGAGCGGATACGGCCCCCTGATTACCTAATTTGCAATAGCAAAGCCAAAAAGCGATAGCGAAAATTGTACAATATTCGCCTTGAAATGTCAAAGTTCCTTTGTAATTCATTTTACGTAATACGAATTTGACAAGCAATCAGCGATTTTTGTACAATTTTCGCTATCGCTTTGCTTTTGCTAGTTAGGTAATAGTTGCTAGGTAGATCATACTTGTGTGCCCAAACTGCTATTAGCCCAAAAAAGAAGCAAATACGAATCTATCTTTTCCTCGGATATCCGTGATACGAATATCCGTGTAATTAATCACTAAAGTGATTATACATATGTGCCCAACCCGCGGTTTGCCAAAATAGTTATATAAACGGACCTATCTTTTTCGGATATCCGCTGATACTGATGAATATCCGTTTCATTAAATAACTAAATAGATCATACCTGTGTAGCCAAACTGCGATGGGCTCTAATATCGTCGCTGGCTAGCAAAGCACGCATGTATCTAACCAGGGGAGCGGCAAGAATGTGCACCTTATTGCCATTGCATAAGCGTGCCTCTGGAAATAATACATTATGTATCAGAAAGAAATCAAGAATGAATGAAAAACTTGAATTTTTGGGTTTGCTGAAAGAAATCTCAAAAAATTCTAGTCGTTTGACGAATGTATGCTTAGCGAGTATTTATTACCTACACGAGCCGAGTCTATACATATACATACAGGATGTAACAGAAAGGGTATGTTAAGCGAAAAGCTATGTAAATAGCCCACTATAGAGATCCTATTTCCAAAATTTGAGACCCTAAATCATATTTTTATTTTTCAAGATTGTATGAACATTCCTGAATTGTTTCGGAATTCTTCATACAATCTTGAAAAATAAAAATATGATTTAGGGTACCATACCAACATACCCTTTCTGTTACATCCTGTAAATATAAATAGATACTCGTATTATGTATAGATATGGCTATATTTAAGGTGCAATACGAACATGCCCATAATTGGTATGCGCATAAGACAAAATACCTTATTGCCTGTAATACTTTAATTTATATGTGTATACTGTTGGTGTGTCTTAGTAATAAATAAATAAATGGCTGTGTTCACGAAATGGGGTAGCGAGAACTGCAGGATCACAAAGGAGCCGCGTTTAGAATAGCGGGAACAGATGTACCTATGTTGTATGACTGAACTTACCAGCAAAATAATCTCCCATAAGATTTGCGGCGTTTGTCAAAAACTTTGGGTTGGCGCGTTCTAGCACGTCAATTTCTGAAATAGAAATAAAGATTTAAATATTGACACTGAAATGCAGTTGGTTTAGGCAGAGATGTCCAGTGATTTTCCGGCTTCATCATCATCAGCCTATTGTAGTCCACTGCTGGACGAAGGCCTCCCCCAGGGCACGCCACAAGACTGCCATGGGGGGTATTTGCCCATAGTCACCACGCTGGGCAGGCGGGTTGGTGACCGCAGTTTCTATTTTGGACTATGTCGTCAACACGGGAGGCGCTGCTGCCCACCTCCCTTAATCACCTCGTACGACACCCACGGGCAGACATGGGGTGGTACGAATTCTACTCTGCCGGCATCACGCGGCCCAGGGTTGTACTAGCGTTACCAAATGTATTCCAAAAGAGAGTATTGCACTCCATATGTATATTAGTTCTGTAACAGTAATACTGTTATTTGAGCAATGTTTACTATGCAAAAACTAATTAAATACTGGTTGAAATATACTCATATTAATTTCATCTGCAAGAAAGTAATCATTAGCCTCAATACAAAATTTATTCGACACGAAAGCATACACAAAATTATTTGTCGGTTGTTATTTTTTTAACTTTGCGAGATAGAGTGAGAAATAGTGTGATACGAGAATTATGCGGTGTGAAAGAGGACGCAGTGACAAGTATAGAGAAAGGTATGCTTCGATGGTTTGGACATGTGGAAAGGATGGATGGAAGACGATTAACGAAAGAGATATATATATGGCAGAAGTTAATGGCAATGCTGGGAGAGGTCGCCCTAGACGAACGTACATAGACCAAATTGGAGATGTGCTAAAAAAGGTCTAGTCAAGAGCACCCGAAACCGGCGAGCATGTATGACGATGTTAATGAATGTGGATGAGACGAAAGAGGTATGTTTGGAACGTACTAAATGGAGATCTGTAGTCTCTGCCTACCCCTATGGGATATAGGCGTGAGGTTATGTATGTATGTATTTTTTTTAATGTTATGTGTTTTTATGTTTGCACCTTAAAATGACGGATATCCGTTAACTCACCAGACTTATATTCAGACTGACTACTGTAATTCATTATGTAATTTTGCATGCTGTATGTTCTTCTATGCTGTTCTGGGAGTGAAAAAACGTATACCTAATACTACAGCTGCTTCTCTTCCCGGACATACTGTACAAGTCAGTAGAGGGACAAGAGGGTCTTGGTGTTTTGTAGGCGATGGGCTGACCACCTGTCACTACTAACCGAACTTGTACATCTCAACTATACCCTCAAAATTGGTCAGAAATGGTACCATGTGGTTATATCGATCCTTGGTGCTCTGCCTACCCCGTAAGGGATAAAGACGTGATTATATGTATGTATGTATGTTATGGCTGTGTAGGCGATTCTAATCTGATGTATATATACCTATTATTCTAAGACATATAAAATGGCAAATAAATTCATTAATTAATTCTGAGTAACTTACTAGAGAAAGTCCCCTGCATGACCACATTAAGTAGCGTGCTTCTCAGTAGTTGTTGCCTCTGCTGTCGCGTAAAGGAAGCCCCCACGGTGGCAACTTTGCGTGCTGTAGGGGCATCTAACAGTGCTGCCGCGCGAAATGTGGCGAAAGCTTGCCTGAAATGATAATTGATATGTACTTATTATACATTTACAAAAATATAATTTAGATCCGTGTTATTCGATATGTAACACAGTAGGTAAGGTCACATAAATATTTTTTATGTGTCCCATTAAAAAGACTTAATTTTCAAAAAAAAAAAAATGTATTTACTTTACACATTCATTTTATAATTCTAATCTACCAAACACCCGATTTTGGTCCGGTAGATTCAGAGCAACAAGGGACAAAAAGAGGAAACGTGGCTAGGGTTACCATATGACAGGCGTTTGCCGCATTTGACAGGCATTTTAAGGTTTAGACAGGCGTGCGGCCGGCATTGGTCTGAGACAGGCATTTTCAAATTACGCGATATCCTTCTTTATTATTATCTGTTGTCTTACCTACAGCGTTTTGCTTTAGACAGGCATTTTTCTGAAAAATCAGGCATTTTAGGTACCATGTACAGGCACCCCTCTATTTACATATGGTAACCCTAAACGTGGCAGGCCAATAAGAAGATGGGATGATGTTAAGAGTGTGGCAGGAGGTTGCTGGACTACAATAGCAAAGGATAGAGATAACTGGAAAGAGTTAGGGGAGGCCTTTGCCTACAAAAGGCATACAGACAGAAAATAGATTTAAGAGCAAAAATGTATTTACAAAACGTTTGTCAGAAATATCATGTGGTTAGAAGAAATGATGGTAGCTGGACAGAAAAAAATCATACACTGGTATCCCCGTGACGTGACTAGGCCACGAGGAAGGCCGAAACGCCGCTGGTGTGACGACTTGATGCAAACCGCACGACCACTATGGTCAAGGCTGGCCGTGGACCGTGCAAAGTGGAAGGAAATGGAGGAGGCTTTTACTCGAATTTTATCCGAATCTATTTAATAGGGTAAGAGATGAATGTACATTTAACAGTAGATTTCCAGATAAGCTAAAACTACCAATCATGAAAACTACATTGTACAATAGAAATAGCTATCCAATGGCAATCAAAATATATAATAAATTATCAGATGACATTAAAAATCTACCTTATACAATTTTTAAAATTAGGCTTAAGAAATGGCTAACTCAGGAATGTTTCTATTCCGTCGATGAATACCTCAAATATAAGAACCGCAAATAATATTTTGACATAAAGTATAAATGTGGAATTATTAGATCCGAGTATAATTGTAATTATTTAATTTTTTGTACTTTGTGACATTGTTTTGTATGATATCAGATATTTATAATGTAATTTAGAATACATATTATTAATTTTAAATTTTGCATGCCAGACTCTGGTGAAATGTGCTGAACCAATATTATTTATTACTCTAACTAAATGATAAGATCTTTATGTACCACGTTTCTTGCAGAAATAAATATTCTATTCTATTCTATTCGAAAATGGGTTCCCGATACTATGTCTGTGTAAATGTATGGTATTGTGTTGTAAAATTATTGTGTATTGTGGGAAATAAAAAAGCTTTATTATTATATACAGGCTATAACAAAAAGGGTATGTTAAGCGAAAAGCTATGTAAATAGCCCACTATAGAGAACCTATCTATAAAATTTGAGACTCGAAATCACATTTTTATTTTTCAAGATATTTATTTTATTATTTTTTATTATATTTTATTTTTGTTACACCCTGTATATATTATTGTCAAAAATAAAGGCTATTTTATTTATTTATTTTATATAAATTCAGAGGAAACTGGCTGTGACAGATAAGACAGAAAGAAAGACCCACAAGTGGGTTACGTTATTTATTTTTTTGTACGGAATACTAAAACATTTAAAAATATAAAACTTACTGTAATTTGTGTTCATCGGGGCACATGGATGAGATGGTCGACTCGAAATGCTTCAATTTCTGGTTGAACAGAATGCCGTCCTCACCGGGCGAGAATCGCTCCAGCTAAAACAATACATAGACATCAGCTTATTGCAGTCCACTGCTGGACCTAGGCCTCCCCCAGGGCATGTCACAAGGCTACTGCCACAGGGGGGTTTTGCTCATAGTCACCACGCTGGGCAGGCGGGTTGGTGACCGCATTTTCGGACTATGTAGTCAACACGGGAGGCAGTGAATGCCTCCCGGAAATCTTGAACGCCTCTTACAATAGGTTTTGCAAGATGACCGATAGTGTACGGATTACCTCAATTAAGTATTAATTTTTTATCACTTTTTTTTGTGGTTTTTTGTGGTTACAGTCTTTGTACATTAAAAAAAAATCACTATCTTGTTATCATTAGTTTTTGTACAAGTCACTAACCAAAACCAGCAAGGTAGCATACTGCTCATCCACAAACAGAAGCTCTTTTAATGCCGCCTCATCTTCTGTAGACAGCAGCGTCAGGTCCGGACCGTCTTGCTGCTCTTCTTTCTTCTCCTGCTCCATTTCCGGCTTCTTCTCTTGTTTGTTTGTGTCCGTTTTTATGTCTGGAATTGTTTAGTTTTGTCAATTGTTTTGAATATACACACTGCAGTGTTCTTAGAAAATGGGGTAGCTAAAATGAGTGTCGTCTTCAGCCTATTGCAGTCCACTGCTGGACGTAGGCCTCCCCCAGGGCACGCCACAAGTCTACTGCCACAGGGGGGGTTTTGCCCATAGTCACCACGCTGGGCAGGCGGGTTGGTGACCGCAGTGTGATTTTCGGACTATGTTGTCAGTACGGGAGGCGCTGCTGCCCACCTCCCGAAAACCCTTAATCGCCTCGTACGATACCCACGGGCAGGCAGGGGTGGTACAAACTCTACTCTGCCGGCACCACGCGCAGAATGAGTGTGGGATAAACATAATAGACACAGCTATGTTCCCAAAAAAATTGGTAACCACAACTACAGGATCACTAAGGAAATCCAACAGCTACATTGAGTATAGCAGGTCAGATGTACAAGGTCAGTGACACGTTGCTAGCTCATCGCCCGAGAGGATGCCTAAGTTCATCAGTTGACTCTTACTGCACGGAGATGCAGCTGATGTATTCTAGTGAAGCCCTGCATCAGTACAGGAATAATGCTGCTTGTTCAGCAGAGCAGAAAAAATGTTAAATAGGATTATTCAAATTTTACAACCAATCAGCAAATTTTGTAAATTTTTTTTTAGCTCCAGTTTTTAATAATAATAACTAGATTTATTTCAGACACATGATCCATACAATATAATTTAAAAATAAACATACTCGTATAAGACTACACACAAATAGTCACACAGTGTGAATGACGGCCGACCACAAAAACAAGATCCTCGGCTCGCAACGAACCCAACCTCGAGATCCCTCAACGCGACAGGTTGCTTTTGGTAGTTAGCTGGGTACAGAGATGTATAAAGTGGCCCTTGGGGCGTTGACAGCGTAAGTGGAGTTTGAGCAAAATCCACAAACTTTTTTGTATGCAGTGACACAGAAAATGTGGTCATACACATAGTAACTAGCGCCACCCTTCATTCTATGAAACTGACAATGTGATGGCTTCCTGGCCTCAAACAAATTTGGCTTGGGGTCCCATCTATCGTTTGTTTCTGCTATCTACGAGGCTGGGTGAATGCAGTGCAGACTATACCCACCAGTGGCTCTAGGGCTGAGCTCAGCCAGGGTTCTGGCAGCGATATGCTCCTCGGTCTCGTCCCCCGGCCGCAGATCTCTGAGGTGATGCCGACCCGTGTAGCCGCGACCGCGACCCATTGACATTGTATACTGAAGAAAAAGAATACATAATTTGATACATTAAAATGGTTTATTTCCAAAAATACATTCATACATATAATCACGCCATTATCCCTTACAGGGTAGGCAGAGCACCAAGGGCCGATTGAACCACATGGTGACCAATTTTGAGGGTATAGTTGAGATGTACAAGTTTGGTTAGTAGTGACAGGTGGTCAGCACATCGCCTACAAAACACCAAGACCCTCTTGTTCCTCTACTGACTTGTACAGTATGTCCGGGAAGAGAAGCACCTGTAGTATTATACTTGTGTGTATACACACTGTTGTGTTCCTGAACTGGGGCAGCCAGAAATGCAGGTTCATAAAGACAATTCCACTTTTAGCATAGAGAACAAGGAGTTTTAGGCTGTATGTATGTATGTAAGCCTAGCTGCGTGGTGCCGGCAGAGTAACTACGTCCAGCAGTGGACTGCAATGGGCTGATGATGATGTATACGTAACAGTCTCACAATTTTTTTTGGCCTATGAGGAGGCCTTCTATACCATCTAGATATACCGTGGATCACAGACATGCCTACTTCATACTTTTTCCTTAGTGTACGATCGATCACTGAGATGTCCAAAATATTGTGTTATGTGCCACTGGCAAGCGTGCCATTAGTTTGTTACCCCTGCTGTAGATGTTTATTGAATGAAACATTGCAGCACCCGTATGATGAATTTAGTGAGAGCAAGATGTCTCAATTCAATTCAATTCAATCTTTTGTATATGGCTCCGTCGATTGACCGACGATTCTGCCAATGTCAGGGTTTGACAGGACAGTGCTCCGGTGAAAAAAATAAATAAAAAAAAACGAATGAAACTACTTGCCGACAGAGGGCAAACGTTGAGTATCCTGTGAACAATAAAACAAAACAACAATAAAATATATACCCAACACCGTTAAATAATATAGGGAGGGGAACTATGTACAAGGTAAGAATAACATTTAGCTATCTACAAAAATTAATAATACAAAATTTACATACTTACAAAAATTACAAGCTACCTACAAGTTATTACACATATCCATTAAACTCAATAGCCTCGAACTAAAGTTTGAGGCTATTGAGTTTAATAAATTTGGCTAAAATATATACAAATTTGGTATCAACTAAAGTTAAAAGGAAATTTACATTAATGGGACGAATAATATTCACAGGTAAAAGATCATACAAGGGGACAGATATTTTAGGGCAGTAATAGAACATGTGTTCCAACGATCCTTCCTCGAGACCACATTCACAAATAGAATGATCACGGACATGGATTTTGGCTAGAAAAACTGGTGTGCAAATGTGACCCAACCTCAGTCGGCTGATGACAGATGTAACAGACTTGGTGAAATTGCGATGAGTAAAGAACCAGGGCCTGGTTGGGATTGAAGTTTGTAGAGACCCGTAATGTTTACCCTTGATTTGACGGGTTCTTTGCCAAGACTCATTCCAAGCTTTAACCATTGCAGACCGAGCGGAGCACTGAACGTCACGAGCAAAACAGCCACTATGTGAGTTTATGCCAGTTACAATTGCACTCTTTGCACAGGCATCAGCTGCCTCATTACCAACTATACCACTGTGACCCGGAATCCAAGCCAGAGCAACATTAATGCCAGACTTGTGGCAGTCCAACAAGATTTCCTTTATTTGAAAGACAATGCTGAGAGACTTTTTGGAACGAAAGGGCAATGCAACAATATCCTGAAGGCAGCTTAGACAATCAGAGAAGATCAGAGATTTATCAAGTTTATGGGATTTAACAAAGGAGACTGCTTCGAGGATGGCAATAGCCTCTCCCGAATAAACAGTTGATAAAGGTGAACATTTGAAGCTCAATATTAATTTATACCTGGGGATCCAGACTGCAGATCCTACCGGACCATTTTCCTCGAGTTTGGAAGCATCAGTAAATATTGTGATCCATTCTGGCCAGTCTTGGGAAAGTTTACTGATAAAAAAATTATTTGCATCCGGGTTGTCTTTATTAATACCAAAGTTGAGAATGACTTGAGGATGAAAAATGAGGGATTCAAATGGGGATAAATATATAGGATTTTTGGAAGTTTGGACAACTGGGGAAGTAAGATTTTTGACTTTATGAAAACTGTTAACTAATGGAGGTAGGACCTTATGGGTCCAATAATTAGAGGAAGAGGTCAATTGGGATAAATCTAGTAATTTGTTATGGAGAGGATGTGAGGAGTATTGAGACACATTAAAATAATATCTGTCGCTCATATACTGACGCCTCAGATGTAAGGGGGGTTCTAAACACTCTACCTGTAACGCGTTTATTGGTGATGACCTCATAGCGCCAATGATTATTCTCAAGCATTTAGATTGTATCTTGATAAGTTTATCTAAATGTAACTTACTGCATGGTTCTAGTATAAAGCAGCCATAATCAAAGTGACTCCGCACGATCGCGTTATATAGAAGTTTTTGACTATAAGGATGCGATCCCCAATGGACGTTAGAAAGAGAACGTAAGATGTTAACGCCTTTTTCTGCCTTGCCACAGATATATTTGAGATGGTGGATACCATTTAGTTTAGAGTCGAAAAAAATGCCTAAAAATTTTGTGTGGTTTTGGACGGGAATTGGGCAGTCATCAATACGTATGTCAACATTGGGTAGGTTTTTTCTACGAGAAAATATCACTGTTGTGGATTTCGGAGGAGACAGTGACAAGCCGTGGTCTGATAGCCATATATTGAGATACGACAGAGCTGAATTGAGTCTAGAAGCGGCAATATCTAGAGATCTGGCTGAGGAGTAGAGAGCAATGTCATCGGCGTATTGTAAGATGTCACAAAAGCTAGTCACTGATCTTTCAAGGTCATATGTATAAAGATTGTATAGCAGCGGACTTAAGACCGACCCCTGGGGTAGGCCTTTCCATATAAGCCTCGTCGAGTGTATATGGCCATTCACGCGAATTGAAATGGATCTAGCCATGAGCATGTGACATATTATATGAACTAGCCTCACTGGTAGGCTCAGCTGTAGCAATTTCGCTCTGAGCTCAGGAAGTAGAACATTATCATACGCCGAGGAAACATCCAAGAATACGCCAATGACAGACTCATTGTTGGAAAATGCACGCCGAATATCTGTGGTAAAAATGCTTAGGCTATCGAGTGTGCTTCTACCTCTACGGAAACCATATTGGGAATTTGGTAGAATGTTCTTATTTTCTACAATCCATTCGAGACGATTTTTAATAAGATGCTCAAATATTTTTACCAAAGTGGATGATAACGCAATCGGTCTGTAAGAAGACGACTCGGATGGAATTTTTCCGGGTTTTAAGATCGGGATTATAATCTGAGTTTTCCAAGATGGGGGAAGAATCCCACTAGTAAATATAAGGTTTAATAAATCTAAGAAAAATAATTTAGCGGCTTGAGAACAGTTAATAATAAAAGAATAAGGAATTCCGTCAGCACCTGGGGCAGAATCTTTTAGACCATCCAGAGCACAGAGCAGTTCGGTGTATAGGAAAGGTGAGTCCATAGGGTCATTACTGGAAAGAGGAAGAGGAAAAGAAGATGGGAAGTAATTTAAAGGAGGAACGTATGGGGGTGCAAGCTTATCTATGAATCCGGGGAGCCAAGAGTCTGTCATGTTGGTGGATGTGGCATTGTGATCATTACATGAGCGTCGAAAGCTGCTAATTCTTCTCCAGACTATAGAGGAAGGTGTACGCGGCGATAACGATTCACAAAAGGTTCGCCACCCCAGGCGTTTTTTATTCAATAAGAACCTCTTAGACTCCGCGTTGATTTTTTTATAATGGGCGTAATCCGTTATAGACGTAGGATTACGGACAAAGTTTCTTTCTGCTGTATTCCTTATTTTAATTTGTTTTGTGCAATCTGCATCCCACCAGGGAGGGGAAGGAATTTTGTTACGAGCCGAATTCTTAATAGGGATGGATTGATCCGCTGCAGATAACAAGGCGGCTGTAAAATTATCATAAGAAATATTTAGGTTTGATAGGTTGATTGAAGGAAGATGGGAGATAATAGAGTCGACAAGAGCAGTAAAAGTTTCCCAATCGGCTGACTTTATTTTATATTTAAGCAAAAGAGACGGAGCGAGCGATGGACGACTGACAATATTTACTGATGTAACTATCGGATAATGATCACTACCAAACGTTAAGGGAAGTACATCCCAAGATATAGAGGATATTAAGTTTGGAGAGGCTAGAGTCAGATCAACACAACTTTTTCTTTCCCGGGGGGATGGAATACGAGTTGCTCGTCCATCATTGGCCACACAAACATTCAACTCATCAAGAAGATCAATCAGAACGTCTGAATAAGAACAACAGTAGGGAGAGCCCCAAAGGAAATGATGGCAGTTGAAATCACCGAGGATGATAATATCGCCTGAAATAGAGGAAAGAAGGACTGATTTAAGGTCACAGAGGATGTTATTGGAAGGATGTGGAACATAAACAGAAACGAAGGATATATTTAAAGCTTTGACAGCTATAACATGAAAATCCTCATTATGAGGAGGGATAGGAATTTGGGAAAATGGTACGGAACGATTTATTAATAAGGCACATCCTGCATGACCAAGGGGTCTGTCATCGCGGAGACAGAAGTATCCTGGTAATCTAAACCGTGAATCCGGTTTAAGCCAGGTCTCTGAAACAGCGAGAACGGCAGGTTTGTGTTGATTGATTAAATAAATGATATCAGATTTTTTGTGTGTAATGCTTTTACAATTCCATTGAAGAAGGTTGAATGTTATAAATCGATAGAATAGATTGAAGTGTAGGAATGACATTGGGCGGTAGGCTATCACTAAATTTAGACAATATATTAACTAAAGCAGATACTAATAACTGAATTAAATTTTCATTCGGTGACGGAGAATAGGATAAAGGTTGAGGTTGAGAAGTCCCGGAGAGAGCAGCACCATTTGGGAGAGAGGAAGAGGGTGGGTGGATTATATCCTGGAGTTCGGGATCGTAGGAGCTAATAGGTAAGGGACGGGGGGAGCGGTGGGTAACAACGGTTTTCCTATAGGATCGGACTGGGGTGTTTGGAGTAGAAATGGGTTGGGAGACAGACGAAGCATGGGGGGCAGAGGTAGTCTTAGTTTTCTCCGCGTATGACGGACGTGCAGGACGGAAACGTTGAGAGGCTTCAGTAAAGCTAAGATTTTCGTCAGACATCACCACTTTTATAGCTTTCTGCCTGGCGTGTTCTGGACACCTTGCATCTGTTGCAATGTGTCTGCCTAAGCATAGAAGACAGGAGACTCTATCATCTGGGACTGAGCAAGACGAACCTGCGTGACTTTGGGCACATCTGAAGCATCTTGGGGAAGAACGGCATTGGTCGGCTACGTGTCCGAAACGACAGCAGTTTCGGCATTGGATTGTCGGCAGTTGATATGTATCGACGACAATAGAAGAGTGAAAGCAATAAACCTTTTCAGGTAAAATCTGTCCCTTGAAAGTCACTACTACTGAGGATGTTGGTATCCATTGTGCAACACCGTCATTGAACGTCTTTTTATTAAGGCGTCTAGCTCTGATCACCGGGCCACAAGAGTTAGTATAGGTAAGGCCATGAACTAGTTCTTCGAGAGTCCATTCTGTAGGGATTCCACGTAAGACACCCATGCGTGTTACGTGAAATTTAGGAATTTGTTTCAAAAAAGCTTCACCTAGACTGTTGCTACCAAGAAAGATGTTTGCTGACTCAGCATTTGAAAACTCAACCCCAATTTTATTGCGGCCGAGCGGTTTTATACCTCCATCTACAATTCCTACGACATGAGCTTTATGCAACATTTGAGCCAGTTTGAGAACTCGTATAGAAAGTCCTGAAGAAGGATCGGGCTCAGCACGCGAAACGTGTACGATAAATGGGCCATCATCGCTGGGCGTGTATGTTAACGGGGAGTCCCCTTCAAAGTCGGGATGAATATATGTACTCTGGATCGAGTTAGAAGGGCGTGTGTTCGTTTTTGCCGGTACAACTGGTGTCATTTTATCCGTGGCTTGCCTCTTCAAAGCTGTTGTGACATGTTCTATATCCATATCAACTTGTGTAAACAAGTCTGGAGACATCGTTACTTGTGCAGTAGACTCACCGTTAACACCACCACCCCCATCAGGGGGTTCCTTATTGGACATCACAATTTAAAACAAATAAAATTAACTCCTTACCAATCTAAAGTATTATTATAACCTTCACCACCGAAAAATAAACAAAATCTCAAAGTTTTTTTAAAGAAAAAGCAAAATTCCTATCGAGCACGTGTTCCACCAAAAACACCTAACGACAGAATCCGCAAGATGTCTCACTTTTAAATGTCAAATCCACAGAGCTAAGTAATAACTAGACAAGGCAAGTGTTTCCACTTGATGTGTAAAAAGGGATTGCAAACCACTTCAATCAGCCCTAATTCATTCAGTCCTGGCTCGAGAACGAGTGTCTATTCTAATTCTTAAGTCTATTTTTTATTTTTATTTTATTTATTTAATAAGATTTGCCAGCAGTTATTACAATATTTTTACAACTAAAAATCGTAAGTGATAACGAAAATAACTAAATGCATAACTAATTAGAGGCGAACACAACATGCAACAAGACAGTAGGTAAGTACAATATAAATAATAATAATACAATATATATTAACAATATAATAGCAAAACAAAAAAAAACACAGAAGAAATTTCCAAAATAATAGTATACAAAAGTGTGCTTATCTCTGCAAGTGATATTTAATTCAAAAGACAAAAAAACTCCATATTCTTATCATGCATAATGTAAAGCTAACATGATTATGGGTCAAAAGCCAATAACTAGAGCCAATAACTACACAAAGACAATGATTTCTGATGATGGTTTTCCATCTAAGGTACTCAGGGGTGTTCTCTCAGGCAATGAGCTGGAAACTTGTCACTGATCTACCTTTACATCTACCTTTGCCCTGTTACTATCTTCATCCACTGTAATATTGCTTTATTCTAAAGAGCATATTGACTATTTTAAGAGCTTCTTATTATCTAAAACTATATTCAACAACAACAATGAGGAATTGTGAAGGTTTTTAGCTACTTTCAAGGCACAAACCTTGGGTAAACTTAAACAAAGAACAGCTAATATTTACTAAATAGGTTATCAAAAAACAGGTGTTCACCTTTATTGCTCTATTTAAGTAAACAACCACGGTAAAAAACAATCATTGCGCTGGAAGGAATATAAGGAAACGATCGACAAGCTGCGGAAATTTTTGACACTATACAGTAATGTAAATGAAAATGTCCGAAATTTTACTTCACACGAAGTGCTTTGGATTGCTAGATAATGTTTTAATATTTATAAGGAATTAATTCACTGAGAATACAATTTACTTTGCCGGTAAATATGAGATATCCAAACGAGTGGTGGTTATTTTGTTTGACGTAGCAAAGGATTTGCAATATACAAACATAAAGCTGGAACTGATTTTGTGAGCCGGCAGACATTGCGATGCATTAAAATAAATTTACTTACCAATTACTAATGTTGTAACGACAGGAAAAATATTTATTTTCTAATTGTTTAGTCGTGGAGTAGCGGTTGTCATACGTTTCACCTCCATATTGGATTTACTAGTGATTTCAAAAATTGTGCATTCATCGGTCTGTGTAGGCCAAAATAACGAAACGTTATCGTTCGTTCACGAAACTATGCATGGAATTTTCTTAAAAATAACTCGCAAGCAGGGATTTGGTATCCTCGCAAGTTCTAAAAGAAGTTGATTAACGAAATAAATGGGTGTGTATTTTATAGTTTTTAAAAATATATTAAAAATAAAATCTACTAAGCCATAAATAACTGTTGTTTTTATCGGTTATTCTTGCTATGACCGGTTTTTCTATTTGACGTTTACTTTTTTTTTCAACAGAGGAGAAGGGGCAGAATTGCAGAGGATTGGGGGAAGCTGCATTTCAGGCGGTTTCAGCTTGGATTTCGGGCGGAATATTTTACGTATTTAAAAATAGCAAATAAATTCGTAACTTTATTAGACCTAATGTAATGAGCAACGATCTATTGTTGAACTGTTGAACATCAATTGAAGCTTGTTTTATTGTGCGTCTATTCAATATTCCTTTCATTAAATACGCCACTGCAGCTGTTTCATTTACGTAAATCCATCCTATTTTATTTTATCGCCCTATAAAGCAAATGTGTGCATTTCAAGCGTGGCCTAGTAAATAAAATACAAAATTTCATAACAGTGTACAACGATACAACAGTGAAAAAAAAATCGTTAATTCGGCCAAAGAAAAGCGATGTCGGAGGGTCACACAGAGGCCCCGGTAGGACAAGTGTCGCATGTTCAGGCCAGGAAAGAGAGTGTGGGCAATGCGAATGTGCCGAGTGACAGTCCAGTGACCGATCCAGGCCATGCACGTGGAGGTGCGGCTGAAAGTTCAGCGGCCAAGTTTGAGGGGCCCCGTGGCAAGTCGGGGGCCCTGAAGAAATCTGCAAGATATAGAAGCAGATCGCTGTCGGCGTCTTCTGCTGACTCCTATAGCTCTACTTCGTACACTGGTAAGTACCTATATTATACCTACCTAGAAAAAAATACCTGATTGAGAAGTTAATATTTTATAAAGCAGTACATTTTTTTCATAAATATAAGGTCCTTACTTGTTATAATTGGTATTGCTTAACTATCAGGTAAGATTACGGCTAGGTAGAGCCAAATACATTATATCGGTGAGTAATTCTACGTACAGATAGGTACATAATTGGATTATGTACGTAAAGCAAAACACACAAATTTCTTCCTTAATTTGAATTTGCTATTAACATTTGGAAGGCGTTTTATATCAAAATTACCTATAGATGATATGTATATGAAAATATTTTAGTTTATACACACGGCGATGTTCCCGAAATGGGGTAACCAAAACTTTAGACGATATGGTTTCAACATCGCGCACATAAATTAAGTACTTAGTTACAATGTGCGTGTCGCGCCACGTGCGTCAAAGTGTTTTGTAGTAACGTGACTAACTTGTGACATCAACAGCCATCAAAGGACCCCCAAATAGAAATTTTATTTTAAGCAGAGCTTTGTAACATAAGTAATCTCTATAGGTACCTACTTCACGCAATTCTGTCGTTACCTGCATAGAAAAAAAGTTTGTAAGACCCGAGAAATGGTGTTACCTACCTCTTTGTATACCTACCATTTTTGTCCAGATCTGTCCAACCAGAGAGTTAGCAATACGTGACATAGGTCAAGTGTACATACACAGCGAGTCTTGGTACCTATACGACTGCCTATCAACAAAGGGCGATTAAATACGTACGTAGACCATAGGTAGGTATAATGTAAAACGATCCGTCTTGCTCTAGGTGGGTATGCAACCCATACAACTAGCGTACTATTAGGATATTCTTGATCTAGTCTAGGCGATATTCAACCGAGTTATTTACTAGTCGGACAAAAGTACTTTCGCCCTAAGTGCATGTTTAAAGGTGGCCACATCTAGTGAGCACACTCCGTCCGCGTGGCTTGCAGAAAAAACACAATGTTGAAATCATACAAATTTTTTCCCTGGATAAAAAGTAGCCTATGTCCTTTCTCAGGCTCTAAACTACATTATGTATCAAATTTCATTTAAATCGGTTCAGTAGTGTTGGCGTGAAAGCCATACAGACAGACAGAGTTACTTTCGCAATTATAGGTATGTTATTAGTAAGCTTAGTAAGTATACAATCAGCAGCAAGAGTTATTGCTTTTATTCCTTCTGGTTCTGGTATACTTATTTCTGCTTATTCTTCAGCCTATTGCTGTCCACTGCTGGACGTAGGCCTCCCCCAGGGCACGCCACAAGACTACTACCGCAGGGGGGTTTTGCCCATAGTCACCACGCTCGGCAGGCGGGTTGGTGACCGCAGTGTGATTTTCGGACTATGTTGGTATACCTACTCTTCGTGTCTGCCACCGCGCCGCCGTGGCGCCGACAAAGTGTGTAGAATCTAAGTATAACATTTTAAATACGTCAATGGTGGTGGAATGACGTAGGACGCTTATTGAATTTCATAGCGACAAAGCTGGATTGCGTTTTATTAATAAATAGTTCCTTCATAAATTTGAAAAGATAATGCACAAAGTGGAGCTTATCTCTAACAGAGATTTCTTCCAGCCAACCAATTAAAATTATGTGATTATTAGCAAAGAAGAGGAATTTCTTCATCGGATGGCGCTAGTTCTCTATTAGCCAATTTCAATAACCGATCTCGAGAAATTTTTTGCATATTTCAGATTAAATGTTCCATTGTTTTCATACAAAATTACAAATTTGGCATTTAAAAAATCCGAGATTGTTTATGATTTCTAGTATTGAAATTGTCCATATACCTACCTACAGAAACTAGCCAAATCAGACCTTAGGCTACAATACAGGATGATTTTTGGTCTTCAACGTTCCCGATAACTATGGAATCTCCTCATCATTACGATCATTTTTCTCAATGGAAGCATAACTGGGAATCTGGTTTCCAAACTATTAGGATCCAAAGTTGAGTAAATAGACTGCGTTGTTCTGCATAAATGCATATTGACGCGTGTAGCAAGATTTTTTCACGAGAAATAATTAATATCTGTCTATGAAAAAACTAGCATAAACACTGGACATTATAAATTTCGCCCGATCAAGTAATTATTATTTTTTTATTTACATTGTTTCCCAGCATTTTTTTTGGCATAAACTTACTTTATTTGATGTATAGAGTACGTACTCTTCGTTAAGGGTGGCAACGAAAAAACACCCTGTATGTATAACATAGTAGTGTTCCCGAAATTTTCCATATATGTATATACAGGGTGTAACAAAAAGGGTATGTTAAGCGAAAAGCTACGTAATTGGCCCACTGTAGAGAACCTATCCAAAAAATTTGAGACTAGCAATCACAAGTTTATTTTTCAAGATTGTACGAAAATTCCTGAGATATTTAAAAATTCTCCATACTATCGGGAAAAATAAATATGTGATTTCGAATCTCAAATTTTGTGGACAGGTTCTCTACAATGGGCTATTTACGTAGCTTTTCGCTTAACATACCCTTTTTGTTACATCCTGTATATATGTGTGCAGGATCATAGCATAGCGGGCAGAATGTAAAAGATCAGAGACAAGTTGCTATCTCATCGGCCTCTGAGATGCAGCTGATGTATTCTAGTGAAGTCTTGCATCAGCACAGGACTACATACCTACATTTGTTATACTTTAGTTTGTGACATACTCGTATTGTAAAAACTGCATTTAAAATGTTAGTTCTCAAATCGCCCACGGGAATAAGGTTACCAGATGAAAAAATTAAAAGACCGGAGTAAAGGCCTGATTTCCATGGAAAAGTCCTGAGATTTTATACAGCTTAAAAAATTCAAAGTAGATGAAGCGAAAGAGGTGTGTCTGGATCATAGCAAATGGAGATCCGTGATCTCTACCTACCCCTCCGGGAAAGAGGCGTGATAATTATGTATGTATGTAAAAAAATTCTCTCAAAAACGTATTATTATCGTTTTATACAGGGTGTCCAAGAACCTGGCGTCCAACTGGATTCCCACGATGCCCCAAGTTCTAACAGTACTCAGAAAAATATTTTAAAAAATCCACCCCATGTACTTACAGAATTATACTGATTTAAAAAAAAAGGGGGAAATGAGCACCCTGTGACATACTTTTGAATGCTGTGACTGCTAATGCTGATAATTTCGATATTTATTGGAGGTTTTGTAATCTAGGGTATTGCTGTGTCTAAATAGAATGTAAAAATAAAGTACTTATTGTACCATTTTAAAATAAAATATTATTTTAACTAAAGGTGATATGGAAAACTATTGAATTTCGCAACTTTGACCGACTGTAGTGTAAAAAAAATGTACCAAAATAGTATGGCAAGTGACGTCAAATTTTGACGCGTTTATTCCTCTTTTTAAAAAGGTATAATACTTACACATTAATTTGAAAAAAAAATTTTTTGATAATATTTTTACTCAACAACCCAATTTTTACGATGTCTTACAGAATTCTTAGAAAGAAAAATTTACGACGAATTGAATCTAACCTCTAAAGAATTACTATTGTATGCTCATAAAAATAACAACAGGCCTCTCAAAAAACAGGTTAGACCGTAAGGGACGGTATGTGCATGCATCTCACCATAGTGATTCGTTATTACAACAGGAGGGAGCAAGACAGAAACTATCTTTGCGATTTGCTGGTTCTTCTTTATGGTACCCCATTATTCAGGTAAGAGTGAGGGAGAAAAAGGTTAGAGGTGCGAGTGAGATAGATAGTGACGCTATCTGGGATCGTGCTATTTAGGATAACAGTACGGTCAGTACGCGTCACTGCCTCCTGCCGTTACTACGCACCTCTCTCTTATTGTTACCATTGATCACGTACTACGATTTAAAGCTTTGTTTATTGGACTCGATTACTCTTTGTGCTCTGGACTTTGAAACGAACTCTTTACGACGACCTTTGCCTGTGTTTGGACAGTTTGTGTTTTGTGTGTGCTACCATGGCGACCTACACTCCGCAAGAATACGCAAATATGCACTACATTTATGGAGAATGTAGAGGTAATGGACGAGCTGCAGCGAGACTTTACAGAGAAAGGTATCCGAGGGCTACGCGATATCCCGACCATCGAGTTTTCATTAATGTGCACAGATCACTATGTGACGGGCGGTTCCCCAATCAAGTAGCTGGTGAAGGACGACCCGTAAATGACTTCATACGCGATGAAGTTTTAGAGGCGGTGTCGGCAAATCCAAGCATCTCTGTGCGAGGAATAGAAGCTGATACGGGGATACCGAAGAGCACAGCACACAGTATTCTCCAAAAAGAAGAATATCATCCGTACCACGTACAGCGAGTGCAAAGTCTTTTACCTCGAGACTATCCGAGCCGAGTCGCGTTTTGTGAAACAATCCTGCAAAAACATCGAGAAGACGAAAACTTTATCGACAAAATTTTGTGGTCAGATGAATCAACATTTAAGAAGGATGGCTACATGAACCTACACAACTTGCACGAGTGGCATGTGGAAAATCCGCACTTGATGCGAGAAGATAGATCCCAGTACCGGTTCAAAGTGAACATGTGGACCGGTATTCTCTGTGGGAATATTATTGGTCCATTTGAGATGCCCGAGAATTTGACTGGCGAATCATATTTAAATTTTCTTCAAAATGATTTGCCAAACTTACTAGAAGAGACCCCACCAGATATGTGGTTCCAACACGACGGCTGTCCAGCACATTTTCGCGTATCCGTTAGAGAGTTTTTGGACGAGCAATACCCGAACAGGTGGATTGGGCGATCAGGAACAATCCCGTGGCCAGCCCGCTCACCTGACTTAAATCCGCTGGATTTTTTTTTCTGGGGAACTATGAAGGAGCTCGTTTATGCGAAGCCCATTAATGACATCGCTGACCTTCGTGAGAAGATAACACAAGCAGTGCAGGTGATACGTCAAAAAAGTTACTCGCGAAACATAAAGCGGTCCTTTTTAAGGAGAGTGAGAGCTTGTATTGCCGCGGGTGGTCAACATTTTGAACATTTATTGTAATAAAATATCTTTAAACTAACATTCTTTGCTTTTATTCTACTGGGAACCCATCTACCTGTGTGTATTTCCTTCTTGCTCACTCTTGGAACCGAAGTAAATAATAGTAGTAACATAACAGTTTCTAAGATAAGAAAGGGTCCGACAGTTACCGTTAGTAGGTAGGCACTTCGTAAAAATTGGGTTGTTGAGTAAAAATATTATCAAAATTTTTTTTTTCAAATTAATGTGTAAGTATTATACCTTTTTAAAAAGAGGAATAAACGCGTCAAAATTTGACGTCACTTGCCATACTATTTTGGTACATTCTTTTTACACTACAGTCGGTCAAAGTTGCGAAATTCAATAGTTTTCCATATCACCTTTAGTTAAAATAATATTTTATTTTAAAATGGTACAATAAGTACTTTATTTTTACATTCTATTTAGACACAGCAATACCCTAGATTACAAAACCTCCAATAAATATCGAAATTATCAGCATTAGCAGTCACAGCATTCAAAAGTATGTCACAGGGTGCTCATTTCCCCTTTTTTTTTGAAATCAGTATAATTCTGTAAGTACATGGGGTGGATTTTTAAAAATATTTTTCTGAGTACTGTTAGAACTTGGGGCATCGTGGGAATCCAGTTGGACGCCAGGTTCTTGGACACCCTGTATACTCTGCGGATCTAGCTCACGCGTTACAACTTGCACATCGCACTCGAAGCGGCGCAGCGGGGCGGGGTTGTTACCAAAAGATTAGGTAAGTATTTTTAGTTTGTTTCACTTGGATAAATAAGTATAGACTTTAACTGTTCAGCTGTTACCAAAAGAAGATTATAGTTAGTTGGTTTAACTTTTAATTAAAGACATCTTTAAAAATCCTGCGATATGACGAGATTTGGAAAATCCGGCCGCAATCCTGAGAAAAGTCGAAAAATCCTGAAATCTCAGGACAAATCCTGAAATATGGTAACCCTACACGGGAAACATACTTTGAAACGACGATGAAAGCGTTTGTTTACGTAATCCTGTAAGTACCGGGCTGGTTATTAAGTCCTTGTTTTAGATTCCAAAGACGTCATCGCAGGCTGATGACGTAGGACTAGAAGGCTTGTAGAGTTTCACATAAACAAAGCTAGATGCACGTGGTACTAAGTTACGTGAGCTGTAGGTACCTACCTACCTCAATCAAGGGCCGATTTAAGGGGGAAAGGAAAGGAAAGGGGTCATTGCGATATCTGCCAACTGGCCTCTGCCAGCTGCGATAGAGAGCTTCATACATACATATATATGTATATACATGTACATATGAGTATGCAGCTGAAGGATCTCCTTCGTAATCCTGCAGTTCTTCCTAGTTTAGGAACGCAGTCGTTTGTATATTGTATGTATATTCTCAAAGAAGGTTTGCTGGCGGTCAGGCATTGACCCTTGCCGTATCTATGTCACTCACATCAGAGCCTAGCTGGGCCACGTCATACGAACATATGGTTGATTTCCCGTTTAAGGAATCATTATTTAACTACCGTACGGACGTAGTTTGCCCCGGTTTAATGGGTACCCACTAATAGCTTCAGTACCTTGGTTCTAGATCCAATAGTAAACACGACGAAACAACGACAAAAAATAACATTATTCTAGATGTTATTGTTGTTAGGTACTGTACACAGGACTAATAAAAACCGGCCAAGTGCGAGTCGGACTCGCGTATAGAGGGTTAGATAGATAGATAGATAGATAGATAGATCGTTTATTTGACGTTTGGCATGTACACATATACAGACAACACAAATCAAGAAAATAATAGAAAAAAATATAATATAAGACAACAATGTGATTATAATAGTAAGAAGGTACAGGCAATGACAAATACATAAAGAATACATAAAGACGATACAAAGAAGTATGGGATACGCTTAGTCAGTCCCCTACCGTGCATGCATATGTGTAACTGCCAATCAGGTCCCCTTTCAGCTGAATGCTGCTTGAGGATATGGCTACCATTCAAGCAGCGCTGGTTTTCAAAAGAGACCTGGTTGGAGTGACATCTATACTAGTATTATAAATGTGTGTATGTGTGTGTGTGCGCGCGCGCAATGTTTCTCCGTCTTCCACGGTAAAACTACTAAACCGATTTGGATGAAATTTGGTACACAAATAGTCCAGAGCCCAAGAAAAGACATAGGCTTTTTTATTTTTGCGGATTTTTTTTTTTTTACCGCGCGGACGAAGTCACGGGCAATAGCTAGTAAAAATATAAATATAATATTTACATAAACAAAATACATGTTAAATAGGCTGAAATTAAAATATGCTGTGATATTAAATTTAATTGTTAATATACCAACATCTACGATAAAATTGAATTACTGAAGTTAAATTGAGAAAATAAATAAAATCTAAAGAAATAATAATCATAATAATTTAAAAATCAAACATATACGGGAGAGCCAGAACCCCATTGTATGCCGCTGGCTATGCATAGCAGCTCATCCAAGATTGACCTGTGAAGACAGGAGCAGTTTCTTGAGATGAATTTTAAATGTGCTGAGTGTCTTCAAGGTCCGTATTGGTGGGGGAAGATCGTTCCAGCATTGCGATGCTGCGTATCTAAACGAACCTCGGAAGGCTACTAACTTATGTCTTGGCGTAACGAATACGTGAGTACACTCCCTTCTTGCATAGCGACCATATTGATCCCGAGCCCACTTCAGGGTTCCGCACAAACCTGTTTTATTATATGGCTTAACTAAAAATTTACGGTTTTTGCTATTTTTCCTGTATCTGTGCTGTATAAAGTTGCCTCGTACCAAATTTCAAGATTCTGAGTTCACGGGAAGCACGCTATAGGTTTTGATTCCCTTGCGAGTGTCGAAAATTTGCGACATAAAAGGCTGTATCTTTTGATTGCGTTGGCCTAAGCCTAAACTTCTAAAAGTTAGTTTTTTTTTCAATTCAATTCAATTTATTCATTTGTAATACACAGGTTATAAAGTGTGATTTGCCATTTGGCGTTTTTTACAGCTCCTAGGTACAGTAGACCTGCGTATTTGATGTAAATTTCAGCTTGTTATCTTCACGCGTTCCTGAGAAAAAGGGTTTTACAGACAGACGGACGGACGGACAACAAAGTGTTCCTATAAGGGTTCCGTTTTTACCTTTTGAAGTACGGAACCCTAAAAACTGACGGGATAGGATAGGCCAATGGCGCGACAGTACCACTCTTCGGTACTATACTGAGGTACCAAAGGCTCATAGGCGGATTAAAGGGGGGTCCATATAAATGGCTTTTTTGGGTCAATGTAAATGGGTTTTTTGCGCAGTGTGGGTGGACAATATATTCGATTCCAGTACTTACATACCTAGGTACCTACTTAATTAAAACTGCCCTTTGTGTCCCCAAATCGTCCATCCGCCCTCTACTAGCTATGAGCAACTAGCGCCACCCGCACTACACTTTATCGAGATTATGGAACACTATTGCATCCTCCTCAACACACCTCTACTCTCGACTTATTTGCCATGCCGTATAAAAGAAATCGTATTATTATGGTAAATAAAACGTTGTCATTCTATTATGCTGTGTCTGGTAAACAACTCATCTCCGTCCATTTATAACCCTCAGTTAAAAGATGGGTGTTATTTTATTAAGTACTAGTGGACGCCCGCGACTTCGTCCGCGTGGACTGCAGAAAAAACAAAATGTCGAAATTATCCGGGATAAAAATATTTTCCCGGGACAAAAAGTAGCCTATGTGTTAATCCAGGGTGTCAGCTAACTCCATACCAAATTTTATCAAAATCGCTCCAGCCGTTTTTACGTGAAAGAGTAACAAACATCCATCCATCCACTCATACTTACAAATTTTCGCGTTTATATTATTAGTAGGATAGTAGGATCTGTGTTCTGTGCTGAAACGGGGCTTCATTATTACCTATTATCTACATCAGTGGTTCCCAAAGTGGTCCAGGTGGACCCCCAGGGGCCACAGGAGACTCGATGGGGGTCGACGTTGGCGTGAAAAAATGGGCGTTCAGAATTAATTTGTATGTGGTGTAGGCCTGTAGGGGGCCCACCAGAACCAGTTACTTTTGAAAGGGGTCTATGAGAAAAAAGGTTTGGGAACCTCTGATCTACATCAACTGCATCTTATTCTTAGTAAAAATTACATTAAACATACGCATTAACATTGTACTAACAATCAAATATCTACGAATACGAGTACATAGCTATCTAATGTGTACTTATATGCCAAATAGGCGGATCACAGAAGAGCTATGTACTTATTGAACAACTGTTATAACCTGTGCATCACAAATAACCTATAAATTTGATTTGATTTATACAGAACACAGGAATAGACTTACTGGAAACAATTTTAAAATCAGTTCATGGCCGCTTCCGATCGCTGTTCTGACACCAGATGTAAAATATCAGTGACCAGGTCGTCGCGTGAACGCACCTCCCACGTCTCGTTGATTCTTATGACATGCACGGAAGGAGATGCAGCTGATGTATTTTAGTGCCGCCCTGCATCTGCACTGTATTGACATCGTACATAGGTAGGATTACCAGTGGACGTTAGAGGCTACGTCTGCGTGGATTGCAGGAAAAAGTTGCCTATGTATTTTCTCAGGCTCTAGCTAGACTGTCTGTGTACCAAATTTCGTTTAAATCGGTTCAGTAGTTTTGGCGTCCAAGCGTAACAGACAGAGGCATTTTAAAAGAAACTAAGTTGTACCTATTTAGCCAATAAACCCTGAATACGTCCATTACCGTGTTAGCTCAGCATTCTAGTTCCAGGTTCTAGTACCTACCTAATTGTAGTGTATGGTCGTCACTGCAAGTCTGCTTGGCCAATCAATTTCATGCGGCGACCACTGCAGGCTTAGTTTTGTGGAATCGGCTTTTTATGTGAAAATAATAATAATAATAATTTTAATTGTATTACTTATAATTACATTTATTAAGAACATACTGCGACCCTATAGTAATATCTGTGAAGCTACTTACATTATTATTACACAGAATTTAATAGAACGATGGTGTTAATGTGGTGGCAAAATGGTATGAAAATATAGGAAAATTTAACCCATTCACAAAATATTGGGCTCAAAATTTATATTACGAGTATAACATATAGGTAAGTAGTAGGTAATTTACGAATTTATTAACATTACAAAAAAAAACATGTCATTTTGAGTCTAAAAATAATGCAAAGTACCTAAATGGATCGACGATCGGCCATTTCATGTGTAAATCATCTCAGTATTCGTCGACACTGTTTGCTAGACAGCTGTCTAACCCGCCATGAGGCTGTCGCCTTTGAGCCATAAATAACGCATTACTATACTGTTGTATTTACTCAATTTCAAATTAAATTAACAAAACATAGAAACTACCTATACCTACTTAAATGGACACAGGAATATTTTTATGGTGCAATATACTGATAAAGATTACCTACCAAGCTATTTAAAGGCTTTTGTATAATGTATAAGATTAAAATGGACGTAGACGGAGCGGAACGGCTCCCTTATTACCTAACTAGCAAAAGCAAAGCGATAGCGAAAATTATAAAATCGCTGATTGCTTGTCAAATTCTATTGCTTTGATATTGCTTTTACGTAATCAGGGGGCGGGACGTTTTGTTTACAAGGCCTACTTATTCTTATTCTTTATTGTACACAGTAAAGTTTCACAAATAAAGTTTATAACAAGGAAGATGTACAACTTCATTGCATACATTACATCATAGTGAGTCGCAATTTGCGGTGATACTATATTATTATTGTGGTGCCACGGGTTCGCCCCTTCCGTGTATGTAATTATACATGAATTCCATAATTAACAATATTTATTTTTTGGGTGAAATCAAGCCAGTAAAATCAAAATACTATAGATAGGTATAGTAATTATTAACATAATCAAATATACTATAAATATTAATAAGAAAATGAAAAAAAAATCATCGGAGTTAGATATAATCAAATAATCAATAATCAACAACCAATAATCAAATAATTGATTCCTAGAAAAAAATCAAGTGTGTAGAATAATATAGCATCAGGCTGCGTTTCCACTGAGGCGGAGCGGAGAGGAGCGGTGCTTAGCGGTACATGAATTGACTAATAACAACATGACGTATGCTCTTTCTGAGATTGAAGAGATTTCGAGCATAGTAATTGGTCAATTCATGCACCGCTAAGCACCGCTCCTCTCCGCTCCGCCTCAGTGGAAACGCAGCCTTAGGTGTAGAAGCCGACTCCATATTATTTCAGCCATGGCTTGCTCAACGTGTTGGTCACACTTTTGGCGCGAGCCTCAGTTTAAGGACGTTCTTATTTTAAATTAAAAAAATAACATATATTTGAACTTTTTAAATTTGGTGTGGTGGCAAAACTGCAGGTGATAGTGATGTGACATGACTATGGGAACTATGTTTTTATCGATTTTATGTTTATAGTGCAGTGCTTATATTACGATTCTTGGTATTGGGCTATTAGTTTAAATTATGCGAAGTTTGTCGTTTTGTGGAAATAGAGGGAATCTAGGTCTCGTAGGTTATTTTAATACTGAAAATAGGTTAACTTGTTGTGGTCAGAGATTGTTTGTTTGATCCTGGCCGGCCTGGAGAGTTAAACCAGAACCTTAGCATAGGTATAATATATTATCCATCCGTGGTTTGTCCGTATATCTGTAATGGATTATACTCGTAATATATCTTAAATAGGTAGTACAACAGCTAGAAACTTTATAATAATGGACTAAGCTTTTATCGTATTTTTTTGTCAATCTCAACCACAGGAGATACAAGTGTGTGCGCAAGTTCAGGTGCACTCTCTATTGCCACATTCTCATAGTCCGATGGGACGGAAGACAGACTGGAGAGAGATGAGGCGCAAGGCTAATGACTTTATGTGCTTTAAAACTGTATCTCCTACTCGAGCTGCCTTTATAAGTAGGTTATGTATAGGGCTGCCATCAGTTAAATTACGGCCCCAGGACAAAAACTTCAAAAACATTTGGGCGAAATAAAGATTATTCCCCGGAGAATCAATATAAAAGCGCGAGCGAAGTAAGCGAGAAATTTTCACGGTTTTTTTGGCACACAAGTTGACACAAGCCAATTGAACGAGAATTATTTACCATTTTTTACTGTAAAAATAGTTTTTATGGTTTTAGGCACATAAGTTGCCAATTATCTCTGGAAAATACAGGCTCTATGTACCGAAACTTTGTGACGATCGCTAAAGCATCATGGAAATGCTTACACAAACCAATTTACCATTTTTTACTGTAAAACCTTTCATTATTTCTTTAAAAAAATAGTAGGTAGGCACTCAAAAGAATCTATATTTTTGCTTACACACGTTAGACCAGGGGCCCCTTATCATTGATAAGGATGCTGATGCGGCGGTAGCTACGTCCTATAGAGCAGGGCGGCAATATTTGACGTATCAAATATTTAACTATATTTATGTAACATCTATTTAACTTGTTACTAAATGAATCTGAAATCCGAAACTATTAAATGCTGTAATTTATTGCAAAACATTCCATTCTTTGAAGCTAATCAGATTTCCCCTACATAAAAAGTAAAGCCCGGACACTATTTGAAAATCCCGCCCGTACGCCCTCAAAACTAGGACAAATACGGGGAACCCGTACGGATGGCAGCCCTAGTTATATATGATCACCAGGTATAAGTAGATCATGATCATTAGGTGCCTATCTATCTACTCTAGTACCTATGTTATAACCTCATTTATTTAAAGAAAACTGCGTAAAAATATTGACCCAGTGTGACCCAGTGTCAATCTCACGACTAAGACGAGTCTAATGACCTCTCAAGCTTAAGTGAGAAAACCCGTTTAGGCTCTAGAGCAGGGTTCCCAATTTTTTCATAGACCCCTTTCAAGAGTTAACTCGTTCTGGTGGACCCCCCACAGGCCTACACCACATACGAATTAATTGTTAACCCCCATTTTTTCACGTCAACGTAGACCCCCGTCAAGTCTTCTGTGGTCCCCCGGGGGTCCACCTGGACCACTGCTCTAGAGTCTGCCAAAGAAATTTATACATGCATGCATACACTCCTTTTAGTGTAGTCGGGTAAAAGTGAAAAACGTGCATAGTGCATTTCACCAAATAGTTCCTTTGAACGATCGCGATGGCGCTAGTTACTATGTGTATTCCTACATTATCTGTGTAACTGCGTACAAAAAAAAACTAGTTCTTAAATCATGCACGGTGGTTATTCTAATGAAACGGATTCTAGATGCAAAAATAGACATCATAATCATAATATTTGTGCAACCACGTCGTTTTGTTATGGCGTCTAATATTGACGCTAGTGTCCTTATAATTCTGACAGCGTCTGATACATTTTATTTAGTTAGTTCCCTATAACTCCGCAAGACGTTATTATTGAAATATACCAGAGGTACAAGTAATATATCTGTAGAGTGACCTACTAACGTCGCGAGCATAATGTTGGAATAGGATCATGCAACAGGAACGCAGGAATTTATTATCCGACTGCGCCAGAATGGTAGGTCCATTTTGCCCCACATTAGAAAAGTTGTAAAGTTGAAAAGTGTACCGTGGAACCAGAAAAACCATTAGGTAATCCTGTGACTAATCTTTCTCTGGCCGTGTCGGATTTCCGTCCCATCAGAGTGAGGTGTATGAATAGAGTGTGCACCTATGTTTGCACACACACTTATATCTCCTGTGGGACGACCAGGGGACTTTATTGTAAAGTAGCGGTTTTAGTAGGTATCTAACAAACTTTGTGTCTACACCTACCTATTTAAGACCTTCTTCGTCAGTCTATTGTAGTGTTGGACGTAGGCCTCCCGCAGAGCACGCCACAAGGCTCGATCTACCGTTTTTGCCATCCAGTCACGGAAACATTTCCTATTGGATTCGTTACCGGTCGGTAAATTGTTGTATTTGTGCCCGAAAAACGGCGGAAGGCTCACCTTTACCTCGTGGGACTTAATAGGCTAACTGGTGAAAAGTGGGTGTGGGATTTGCACACTTCAACCCAATCTCTGGGGATAATAGGGTGACCATTATGTATGTATTATTTGTACCTTTTGAATGGATGTATGCCTCTACATTGAATACAACCATCCCGCATCAGGCAATATGTAATGCCTGATTGACCATTTAGTTGCAGCCGGCCGGTCAGTGCAGTAATGAGGCATAAGTTATATACAAATAGAGTCTAAATTGCAGTGTAGTTGTTTTGCGAATGTTTTACGATAAAGGGGCAAAATGGTTGATTCGACACAGAGTTTGTTAGTTATGATTTTAAATTAATATAGTGTGTTGTGAATGGTATAATAAAGTGAAATATATACAGTGCAACCTTAATATAACGTACCTCAATATAACGATCACCTCGATTTAACAAATTCTGCGGTTATCTAGGAGACCTTTATCAACGCAATAGAACCCAAAACGATGATTTTTGGAATTTTTGTCTGTTTGTCGGTTTGTCTGTGCGTTTGTGCACGCTAATCTCAGAAACGGCTGAACCGATTTCGATGCAGTTTTCAGGAATATATTGTGACAGGTCCCACTTAACATATAGGCAAAATTTTATGCCGGGAAAATGATTTTATCCTGGATAATTTCGACATTTTATTTTTTCAGTAGTCACCGCGGACGGAGTCGCGGGCGTCCACTAGTGTTAAATATACCTTTACACTGCGAACATTTTTTGCGAATATCCTCTTTTAACGAATTTCCGACTATCAAGAAAGAGTTTAAAAACCTCTAATTTACGAATTTCGTCAACCCAAAACCTTTATATAAAGTTCCCACCAATGTACGACTCTTACTCTCATATTATCTGATTCATCTCGCGACAGATTTGGACTCGCTTTTACCTCTTTATAACGAATTTTAGCCCACCTAACCTCAACATAACAAACCTCAGTTCAACAAATTACTAAACTTGATATAATGAATATTTACTTGCTCCCTTCAGATTTATTAAATCGAGTTTTATTAATGAATAATGAAGTTTGGCATAAAATTTATTTATCCCATAATATTTCATCGTATTGCGCATATTTCAGTCTAAATTACAATCATCTAATATGCAGGTGATTTAAAGAAATTTAAAAAAAAATTAGGTAATATTTTTTAAATGAAAAGTGCACAAGTGAAAAGTTGAAATGTCAAAGTTCCTTTGAAATTAATTTTACGTAATACGAATTTGACAAGCAATCAGCGATTTTAGTACAATTTTCGCTATCGCTTTGCTTTAGCTTGTTAGGTAATAAGGGGGCCGAGTCCCTTGTAAGTATTCTAAGTGAGATAGCAATAGATTTTAACAAGTAAATAAGTGAGATAGCAGTAGTAAAAAATGCTGGAAATGTCCAAGCCTGGTATATTGAAGAACAGGATATCGGAAGCAGAGATGGAAGAGATAAAGGAAGTGTCGGTGAAAAAACGACATTCCGTCGTCTCTGGCAGAAGTGATTTTTGTAAGTCTAAGTCACACATGCAGGGTAACGTGATTACGTAACTTGCAGAAGCCGAGCGATAGCAGTGCGACAGCGAAAAAATACTATGTTTGTGTGCGGAGTGAGGTACAGGGCGCGGGAGGACGCCTAGCGCTTGTTCGGCGCACATACACCCTCTCAATTTTCGCTGTCGCATCGCTTCGGCTCTGCTACTGCAAATTAGGTAATAGCTATTCGTACCCAGGAGTACCCAGAACGACAAGATCATGAAGATCCCACAGTTGAGTTTAGCATGGCGGGGATAGGATGTAAATGATCAGTGATAAGACTGATAAGCTGCTAGCCTAAGGAAATGGTCGAGTTCCTTAGTCGACTCTTACGACATGCACGGAAGCATGGGCACCTGCACCCGTATGACGATTTTGGTGAGAGCGAGATGACTTACTTTTAAACGTCAAATCCACAGGGCTAAGTTATAACTAGACAAAGCAAGTGTTTCTACTTGGTGTGTAAAAAGGGATTGCAAACCACTTCTATCAGCCCTAATTCATTCAGTCCAGGCTCGAGAACTAGTGTCTAATCTAATTCTTAAGTCTATTTTTTACATGCAAAGTACATCCTCTTAGTTTATCTAGTTATAGTGGACGCCCGCGACTCCGTCCGCGTGGACTACAGAAAAAATAAAAAGTAGCCTATATGTTAAGTGTAAAAAGTAGCCTATATGTTATCGCGGTTGTCGTAAAAAATTAATTCACGTTTGTCCCCTTCCCGTGGGAATTTCGGGAAATCCGTTCCCAGTGCTTCCTCGGGGTCCCAAATAAACATATATGCTCAACTTCAGATTCACATGTTTAACCGTTTTCGTAAAAAATAAATAATTCCCGTTGGTCTCCTTCCCGTGGGAATTTCGGGAAATCCGTTCTAGTGTTTCCTCGCAGTCCCTAATGAACATATATGCCCAATTTCAGCTTCATATGTATAGCGGTTTTCGTAAAAACTATGAATTCCCGTTTGTCCCCTTCCCGTGGGAATTTCGGGAAATCCGTTTTTAGTCCTCCCTCGCTGTCCCCAATGAACATATATGCCCGATTTCAGCTTCATATGTATAGCGGTTTTCGTAAAAACTATGAATTCCCGTTTGTCCCCTTCCCGTGGGAATTTCGGGAAATCCGTTTTTAGTCCTCCCTCGCTGTCCCCAATGAACATATATGCCCGATTTCAGCTTCATATGTATAGCGGTTTTCGTAAAAAATATAGAATTCCCGTTGGTCGCCTTCCCGTGGGAATATCGGGAAATTCTTATAGCCTATGTTCATCCAGGTCCAATAAGGATTCTAACGGTGAAAGAATTTTTGAAATCGGTCCAGTAGTTTTTGAGCCTATTCATTACAACCAAACAAACAAAGTTTTCCTCTTTATAATATTAGTGTAGATTAATAGCTCTGTGAATTTGACGTTTAAAAGTGAGACATCTCGCTCTCACCAAATTCATCATACGGGAGCAGATGTAATCTAAGTAATGCCCCGCATCAGCACAAGTGAACAGCTGAATAGATAATGTAACAATTTTTGAGAGCGAAGTTCGTAAACTTATCGAAACATTTCTTCTAATACGAAACCTTCACTTAGCGCGTTTGACAAATGGAAAAGTTTCGAAAACTTGACGAACGACGAACTAAATGAAAGATTCTAATTTATGGTAATTCTATGGTATTGTTCGAGATATTAAAGCCCTTTTTACTTCATAAATAAGTAAAAAGTACCCACAAATCCAAAGTCAAAATCAAATCAAAAGTTTTTTTTCTAGACTAGGGATCCACTCCGGTTTTGCACGGGTGTAATGCCCAGGAATAGTCTAAAAAAGTATTGGCGAAATCGGTTCAGCTGTTCTCGAGATTCTCGCTTAGCGATTCATTCTGAAGAAGATTCTAGGCATTTCTGGGTAGTTTAGGGATCTCTCCATATACTATCTGGCAAAATAGACACTTGGTTTCGATCACTTTTTGGATTGGTTCTTTATAATGGGATATTCAAACTTTTCGCTTTACATATCTCTTCTGTTACACCCTATATACACAAGATAAATAAACAGGACCCCTCCATCATTCTAGGGTCGTCATCAGACGAAGACGAGGGCATCCAACCACACGAGAAGGCCATAGCAGGAGGCCAGACCTCGCCCCCATACTGCGTAAGAAACATAGAACAGCACGCCTTTGGGAGAAGAGAGATAGAGATCGCTGAACAAGAGATGCCAGGCATCATGGCTTTGAGGGCACGAGCTAAGGAGGATAAACCTCTGAAAGAAGCAAAGGTGAGTTGCAAATGATGATGATGATAGCGTCCAGATCGTATTACGGTCCCAACGGAGATTAGCCAGCTGCACGGGAGATAGTATAGTGTTCAAGTATTTAATGATTAAATTAGAAAGCCAATATAATACATAACAGTTCCGTTAAGATACATGCGCAAACACAGGTGCACTCTCTATTTCCTCACTCTCATCTGATTTCGTCTGATGGGACGAAAAGCCGACACGATCGGGGAGAGATCAGGCAAAAGACTAATGTTTTACGTGCTCTCCGAAGCACGAGCTTACAGTTACAACTGTCAATTTTACAGCATTAAAATCTGTACTTACACGAAATAAATTAAGTAGGACAGGCCCGTGACTGGGATTGAACTGAACCGAAATGGTGAGTGTTCCACACCGTAGAGCCTTCATGCCTCATGACTGCGATCATAGGCATCTATTGTACAAGTTCCCAATCTTTGCTCCTAAAATGAAACAAAGCTGATGATCCTAAGAAAAGAAAATAAATAATACCATACTAATAAACTCCCCCATATTCTACGGGGCAGAAAACAGTACAGACAATAAATCTTAATAGAAATTTATATATTCTGTGGGAAGGGAAACTAAATAGTTCCACCCTCGCAGTTCGCAATAAGCATTCATAAACATCTGACGTGGGAGTCATGTCGCACGTGTCGTTGACTATAAAAGGATGTAGGTTGTAGGTTGTTATTGTAACCTAACCTAACCCGTGACGGAATTTATAATTATACAGATTTTAATGTGCAAAAAAATTACACTAGCTCGTGCCTCAGAAAGCACGTAAAGCCGTTGGTCCTGCGCCTGATCTTTGTCCGGTCGTGTCGGAGTACAGTCCCATCAGACAATGAGAGTGAGGGAATGGGGAGTTCAGCTATAATAGCTCCTGAGTGGCTAATCTGTGTTGAGATTGGCCTCCGTGACTGATATACGGTCTGGAGGTTACATTATGTTTAACCCGTGACATCAAATAGATGTAATCACTGTTATGTTACTTGCCCAGTTCTTAAAGATACCCTTTGATTACAGATAGTAGGATGCACCCACGTCAACGCACAGACGGCGGTGTTATTAGAAACTTTGGTGGCTTTGGGCGCGACGGTGCGCTGGGCAGCTTGCAATATTTACAGCACGCAGAATGAAGTGGCTGCAGCTTTGGCGCACGCTGGTCAGTATACATCTGTAATCAGAGGTATAGAGGAAAAAGATTCTTCTTTACCAGAGGGCGTAGACAAAGCAACATTATTTCTTTATCTACGAGTATCTATGGAGGTGCGTCATCAAAACGTTTGCTTTCAAAAGCCTTTATTGTTTTCGTGTGTTCGATAAACCACATGATGAAGTCTAGCTACAACTTGTGGGAGTGTTGCGATAACGAACGTCAATACGAAACGATGTCAAGGTGCCCAGGTAAGGTACGTAAAGGGACCTTGCCATAAGCTCTAAGGAATTAGGAACAGAATAGAGTCGAAACCCGATCGGTAAATTAAAGGTTCAGGGTAAGCCTTCAGACATAGGGAAAATAGGTGTACCTACCTTACAGTTGGGGAGGAAAATAGAGTCTCATTCTAGAATCAAGACTGAATTATTTGTGGTGAAAGACGGATCGATATTCATTACATCAATGTTTGCACCTACCGGGATTCGAAGTACCCATGGTATACCTATATGTTTATACCTATATGTATATATATATATATATATATGTTTCCAGGTTTCGCGATATTCGCGTGGAGAGGCGAGAGCGAGGAAGCTTTCTGGTGGTGTATAGACCAGTGCTGTACGCCCAGCGACAAGTGGACGCCTAATATGATATTGGACGATGGTGGAGATGCCACGCATCTGATGCTGAAGAAACATCCCAACGCGTTTAAAGCTATCAAAGGTAAGGACCCTTTCCTTATTTCACCATTCAATCATTTAATACCTCATCAGCCCCTTGCAGTCCACTGCTGGACGTTAGGCCTCCCCCTGGGTGGCACAAGGCCATAGGGGTGTTTTTGCCCATAATCACCACGCTGGGCAGGCAAGTTGGTAACCGTAGTGTGATTTGCAGACTATGTTGTAAAATACGGGAGGTGCCCACCTCCCGAAAACCTAGTAGTACCTTACCTTTTAGTCGTCTTTTACAATAACCACGGGAAGAAATGGGGTGGTGCTAGTGTGTTACAGCGACTCAACGGCTTTATTATCGCGCTTTAGTTTCGTCAGACACTTGAAGAAGTCCTATCGCCAATAGCGTTAGTGCTGCAACAAGAAATGTCGATGAATTGTACATAAAAATCACTTTCCAGGCATAGTAGAAGAGAGTGTGACAGGCGTCCACCGTCTATACCAGCTGAGCAAGGCTGGCAAACTCTGTGTGCCTGCCATGAACGTCAACGATTCCGTTACTAAGACCAAGTTTGACAACCTGTATTCTTGTAGGTAAGTCAGTTTGTACGATTTTTATTGACCACCACTTTGCCAATCTTTAAGCGTACCTAATGTGTAGCGTGTGTTGTTTTGCCAATAAAGATTTGTCTATGTCTTGTAAATACGAGTAGAACATGAACGTATAAATAATATAATAATAATAACGGACAGAGTGTTGTCAATACACAGAGTGAAGCATTCATAGTAAGCTCGGTAACGATATTCTATGGAGTAGGGATGTGTATTGACGCGTTATCCACCCACACATACAAACCATAGTAAGCTCGGCGCCTACAAGAAAATACACAAATATGCGCAATGCGTAGCCATTACGGTGCTTCAATCTGTGCATTGACAGCATTTAGGGAAACTATTTCCATAGAACAAAATGATCGTGATGTTACAAAGAATACGAGGTATTAAAATAACAAAGTTGTCTTTTTATACCCAGTATAGTCGATGCTTTCTAGCATATTCTAGTGAGTCTCCGCATCAGCACCATCGGGCATAGGTATATTAAAAGGACAGATTATCAAATTATTATTTCCTATTTTTAATTTATCAACTTTTTTTAGGGAAAGTATAATAGACGCATTGAAACGCAGCACAGACCTGATGTTTGGCGGGAAGCAGGCGGCGGTGTGCGGGTACGGGGAGGTCGGGAAAGGGTGCTGTCAGGCTCTCAAGGCGCTCGGCTGTGTTGTGAGTTCATTCAATTATTCATTTCATCATATATATACCCGGGTGAGGAATTTTTTCCATTTCTTTATTAATAATTTTATAATATACTAGTGGACGCCCGCGACTTCGTCCGCGTGGAAATTGAATTGTAGCTTATATGACACGTTTGTCGGTTTACCATAGCAGTGCCATCTATTGATTACTTACTCAATCCAGTCGAAAAGTATCGACATCTGTTAGAATCTTTTGGAGTTAACAGATAATTGTGACTGTCAATTAATTATAGACAAATAATTTGCAATAAAATAAAATTGCGACTATAATTAAAGATCTAAGCTATCCTATCTCTCAAGTTGGACCAGACTGCTCACGGTGTGCCAATTTAATTTAATATCGGTTAAGTAGTTTAGGAGTCCATCGCGGACAAACATCGTGACAGGAGATTTATATATATTAAGATAATATCTTGACTAAGATAAAAACACTTCTCCATAATATAATCCGTTAGGATATGGTTGATCGTTTCATCATTAAAACATTGTGCTGAGGGATTCAGCTTTGTTTGCCGAGATTTGGCTTATGTATAGCTATCGGGATGAAAAAATAACGTTTCCAATAATGTAATTTCAAAAAGAGATGGTAAAATTCGTCATACGAGTAATTGACCCGGTGGCTCAGTGCTAAGAGCGCTGGCACGGAATGCAGAGGTCGTGGGTTCGATTCCCACCCGGGTGAGGAATTTTTTCCATTTCTTTATTAATAATTTTATAATTTATTCTCAGTCTTGGGAAGTCCACTGCTGAACAACAACCTTCATTCCGACCGGTCGAAAGCAGCCTGCATCCAACCGACGCCCACGAAATTGGCTAGGTCGTCCGTCCATCTCGTGGGTGGCCTTCCCACGCTGCGTTCATTCATACACTGATAAAGCTAGAGTGCGTTTCACCAAATAGGTAGTTACTTTACCATAAAGTCAGTGCTTCCTGTCCCTCTCCATCATAAATGTAAATGGCTGAGACAAAAAGGAACAGGTAGGACTAAACTTTAAGTGTGACCAAGTGTAGCTGTCAAAATCGACCACATAACGTTAGAAAGGGGATATGTGATGATGATATGAAAATAGGTCACAATACACAACATATGGGTCAAGAAACACTGTTAACATCCGACATGATGACACGTGTGTCAGTAGGTATCAATCACATATTGCTTTATACAGGGTGTTTTTTTGTGGCCACCTTTAACGAAGGGTACGTACTCTATACATTAAATAAAGTAAGTTTATGCCAAAAAAAATGCTGGGAAAAAAAAATTTAAAAAAACAAATATTTTTTTTTTGAAAAAAAATTTTAAATTCCTTGGTCGTGCGAAATTTATAGTGTCTAGTGTTTATGTTAGTTTTTTTATAGACAGATATTAATTATTTTTCGTGAAAAAATCCTGCTACGCGCGTCTATGTGCATTTATGCAGAAAAACGCAGTCTATTTACTCAACTTTGGACCCTAATATTTTGGAAACCAGACACTTCCCAGGTATGCTTCCATGGAGAAAAATGATCGTGATGATGAGGAGATTCCGTAGTTTTCGGGAACGTTGACGACCAAAAATCACCTGTATAGTCCATGACACAGTAGTATCTCAATTTGCTCCGATTACAATGGACCAAACCAGTGAAATTTGCGAACGGGCGTCAAAAAACTTTGTGTTATTAAGCGGGTACGAATCTTCACATCATAATGGATATCTTTGTTTTTCAGGTCTATGTAACAGAAATAGATCCTATATGTGCTCTGCAAGCGGCCATGGACGGTTTTAGGGTAGTCAAATTAAATGAGGTGAGTGTTTACTACTTTTACTGCTACATATTATGTAGTTAGTGGCACTCTTGTGGCGTGCCCTGGGGGAGGCCTTCGTCCAGCAGTGGACTGCAATAGGCTGATCATGTTAATGTGTGATGTCATCACGTCAGCAAGAGTAGAATTGCAACAGCCCATGTCTGCCCGCGGGTATCGTAAGAGACGATCGAGACTTTCCGGGAGGTAGGCAGCAGCAGGAGGGTCTCCCGAGCTGACAACATAGTTCAAAAATCAAACTGAGGTCACCAACCCGTCTGCCCAGCGTGATGACTATCGGCAAAAACTCCCTTGTGGCAGTAGCCTTGTGGCGTACCTTGGGGGAGGCCTACGTCCAGCAGTGGACTGCAATAGGCTGACGACGACGACATTTTATACAAATACATAGGTATTGTTTGGAGATTTCGTTTTTAATTTTATAGGAATTTTGTACAAGCACCTCTTCTTTTATACTGTAACTAGTGGACGCCCGCGACTCCGTCCGCGTGGACTGCAGAAAAAACGAAATGTCGAAATTATCCGAGATAAAAATATTTTCCCGGGATAAAGATTATCATAATATGTCCGTCTCCTGGTTCTAAGCTAAAAACTTACGTTATACATTGAAACTTGAAAACTTCCTTACCAATTTTCAGTCGAACCGGTACAGCCGTTCTTGAGTTAACACGACTTTCTTTTATATATTAATAGCGGACCTGACAGACGTTGTCCTGTCCCACGCCTTTGAACTACTCGTAACGTCACCCAATTGTTTTGCCTTCCCGGACTTTCAAATTTCGAGCATATTGTTTGTATGGGAATGTAGAAAAGGAATGTTTTAGACATGTTCAGACACATAGAGAACCTATTTCCAAAATTTAAGACTCGAAATCACATTTTTATTTTTCAAGATTGTATGAAAATTCCTGAGATATTTAAAAATTCTCCATACTATCGGGAAAAATAAACATGTGATTTCGGATCTCAAATTTTGTGGATAGGTTCTCTATAGTGGGCTATTTACATAGCTTTTCGCTTAACATACCCTTTTTGTTACATCCTGTATAGATTAATATTTTTTGTGTGTACAATAAAGAAAGGGTATCATAATATGACAAGGTATTTGTTACATATTTAATAATAGTCTCTAAATGTGGAAACTTTTAAGTGGTGTAAATAGTTGCATATGTTGTAGGTAATAATCTTAGTTATTGTCAACCGTTTGTTTCCCAAATAAAATAAAATAAAATTAAATAAATAATATTTACAGGTAATCCGCCAAGTGGACATAGTAATAACAGCTACGGGAAACAAGGGGGTAGTCACACGAGAGCACATGGAGCGCATGCGCAATGGATGCGTCGTGTGCAACATGGGACACTCGAATACAGAAGTGGACGTACACTCGTTACGTACACCCGATCTGTTATGGGAACGCGTTAGAAGCCAGGTGAGTGTTTAATTAAATGAAAATTTCAAATTACATTATTAGATCAGAGACATGTTTAAGAGACTTTGAGAGAGATATTATACAGGGTGTGGGTAACAGCCAGGCAAATACTGAAATGCTGAACAAGTACCATTCTGGTGAGTTATACGACAGTGTTATACAGGATGTTTTTTTGTGGCCACCTTTAACGAAGGGTACGTACTCTATACATGAAATAAAGTAAGTTTATGCCAAAAAAAAGGCTGGGAAAAAAAACATTTTTTTTGAAAAAAAATTTTAAATTCCTTGATCGTGCGAAATTTATAGTGTCTAGTGTTTATGTTAGTTTTTTTATAGACAGATATTAATTATTTTTCGTGAAAAAATCCTGCTACGCGCGTCTATGTGCATTTATGCAGAAAAACGCAGTCTATTTACTCAACTTTGGACCCTAATATTTTGGAAACCAGACACTTCCCAGGTATGCTTCCATGGAGAAAAATGATCGTGATGATGAGGAGATTTCGTAGTTTTCGGGAACGTTGACGACCAAAAATCACCTCACACGAAAGAAGAATGGGCAAAATAGTATGGCGCTTGGTCTATCAGCGGCCAGGAACCGTTTTTATGTTTTTTGGTGTATTATCACCCTACAATCACCCTCAAGAAAATTTATATCTGTAGTGTAATTATTACTGGAATTAAATACATTTTTAATTTAGATATTTCAGCCAACAGGGCAAGTATGATAGACACTTGTTACTTGTGTCAGCCTGTGTTTTGGCATATTACAACTAAGGTTTAGTCTTAAAAAATAAGGAAATAAAATAAAATGACTCATAGACTTCTTAAAAGACATTTATTATTATTACAAATCATCGTCAAAAATAATAAGAATAATGTTAACGTCATCAGATGCTATTTACATTCATACGTTTAATGTACATAGAAATCATATATATCTTTTACATTCATACGTTTAATGTACATAGAAATCATATATATCTTTTACATTCATACGTTTAATGTACATAGAAATCATATATATTTTACATTCATACGTTTAATGTACATAGAAATCATATATATATTTTACATTCATACGTTTAATGTACATAGAAATCAAGGCGAAGATATTGTATTACCGTCATCAGGATACACTGTACATTATTGTACATTAATACATGTAATGTACAATAATAGCACTGAATTATGATGCTGCTGACACTGAGGTCATGGTGATGCCTTTAATACAAGAACTAAGTCCTAATGTTGTACATTAAATGTATTAATGTACAATAATAGCACTGAGTTCTGATGCTGGTAATAAAATAGCCTCGTCTTGATGTCTAGCCCATGCCAGGTACCACACCACACACATAACGTGTGCGCAGCAACCGATTGTGCGCCTTCCACTCAAACAACTGCAATAATAATGAGCAATTGCTTCTCTATTTTGTCTTTGTCGGTTAATTACAATATAAGAATAATATATTCTGGACCTTACATGTCTAGATTGTATTCGCACACGCAATAACCAGATATCTTCTTCTTCAATAATATCTCTGAGCTGATTTATTTGTTGCTCCCGGCATACTTCGATAATGTACAAGCCTTCATTTAAGTGTTCAGCGTAGTAGCTGCGCGCCAACTTGATTTGGTATGTGCCAAGTGCAAAGAGAATTAGGTCTTCTTCAGAAAGAACCGGGAAGTCTTCAAAAATAGGCTGATTGCTGCTGAGCCTTTCAAATGATGCCCTCTGTCTATTTACGTTATGACGGATAACATAGTCCGCTAAGAGGTTCGGTATTTCAAACCGTTCATTAATTATATTCACGAACGTTGAGGCATGAATACTGTCTTGCACTGGTGTCTGAAATGCATTGATGAGTGCCGCTGCGTTTTGGAAGTCCTCGAACATGTGACTTAGGGCGCGATTAAAATAGTCTTGCCTAAACAATTTAAAATCTCGCTTGAACCTGCCATTTACGACTTCCACTACCCAGCGGCACAGAGTGACCAGCCTAGTTCTATTGGCCTGTTCAGTGGTAAGTTGATCTGCACCGCGGTCTTTGGTTTCGGGCATATACGCGCTATAGTTATATTGCTCCAAATCACCACAGACGTCTCTAAACCCACGGTCCAAAATGAATACATCGCCAGCACGGTAAAACCAGTGAAAGGTGCCTTCTTCGTCATTTATAATTCTTTGCAAAATACTGGCATCTGAGTCGGTAGCAGCATAGGGCCCACAAACATCAATGATGTACCCATCGGAACACACCATTAAAAACGGTTTTAACAGATTGTCATATTTATGTAGACTGTAGGTCTCTCGCTGGAACGAAAAGTTGGAACTCTTCTGTATATAAATATATGTTCCATCCATAATTGTCAGTGCCTTCCTCTCTTCTGGAGACGAATCGGGATTTCCAAATAAGGCATTTGGTACAACAAGATTGCGGTCAGCGACCATTCTCCTATTCAAATGGTCGAATCCTAGGTGTCTTGGCTTAAAATCCAGAGATATAGCATCACGCGCGGTTTTTAAATGCCTTTCTAGTGTCCTTCTACTTGTGTTAAAGAGCGTGGCTAATCTCTCGTTGCTATCTCCAGTTCGCAACTTCATTAAATAAATGGCTAGTTTTGTTTTGGCGTTTGACTCAGACAAAGAAGGCGTTTGTTCCAAGATTGAATTGAATTGATCTCTGCTAACGCCCAATCGAATATGAATTTCATTAGGGTCCATATTTTCGATATCTTCAAAATCCAGAATATTTTTTTTTTAAAGCAGCTTTTTTCAGTAGCTCTAGCATTTGCACAAAATGATTGCTGTTAAAATCATGTCTGAGATTTGGACTATCAACGAGCTCCTCCCAATCATTCGATGTTAAATGTGCATCACATATTCTGGCACTGTCTGGTATGAATAAGTTAGAATGTAACAGAAGAGTAATCCCTACATTCTCAGGCATGCGACGGCGTGACACACTACGGCATCTGTCAAATATACAATTCGCTGAGGTGCTAGGCACTCGTGAATATTCTTCTACTTGAAGAACACATTCATGCGGGGCAGGGTTATCGTTAGGCTGCACAGCCCGTTGAGCTCGTTGCCAACATGGTCGACAAATAAATTCTCGAACGTTGTATTCAACCTGAAAAGGAAAATAGTATATAAGTATTTTAAACTCACAACAGTTTCGGTCAAATCATGTTTTGTATAGTGAAGAACATGCCAAACTCTTTTTCCACTTGACGAATGAGTCATGCTCATACGCATTGTTTGTGAATAGTTGGCCTCTATTATGTCTCGAAGCTAGATAACGCTGGCTTGGTTCTCATAAGCGCCATGAGTATGAAAGAACTGGTTTGACCATAACTTAACTACCCTTAGCAAAGAATCGTACTCTTAAGTAAATAATTCACAAAAAGGACGTACATAAAAATACAATCACGTATGTAACCCTAAAGAGGAGCTGGAAGAGGGACTTTCAAGCAACTGCTCACTTTTACGCAACGATGCGTTTAGGCGGTTCTCCCACTGCACCGGGCTCCGTCGCGTAGCGCGGGATCCCAGATTTTAACGTTGTATGCAAGTATATCAGTTTATATAGAAAAACCGCGTAGTGCAACACACCGACAACGCGTCCGCGTGCGGTGACGCCGCCGCTTTGCGATCCCGCGCTCCATCGCGGAGCGCGGTGCAGTGGGTGAAGCGCCTTAAGGTCTCTGCCCACTACAACGAATCATACCATGACCGTGCTATGAACGTGTCAGGCAAAAAAATATTCTCTGTATGAAAAAGTATGAGACCATGCCCACTAGCCCGTTCCGTAACCGACCAGCACCGGCGCGTGCAATGCACGGAGCGGCAAGTATTGTCGGCGAGAATATTTTGCCGGTGGGGATACGCTCCGTGCATGACACGCGACGTTGCCACACCGGTGCGCGCAGGCGGCGAAACGGTGAACACCCGGGTTATAACAGCGTAAGATGGCCATTATAAACGCGTTGCCACTCTTCTCTTCTCTTTTCAGCGCACAGGGCCCGCTCAGATATGGCATATGGCACGCGGATAGTACAGAGATAATACGCTGACGCTCCGGTCATTAAAGCCGATACATACGACTTTGATACGGTCTAGTGGGCATAGTACACCGTATCGTGTTGCTTTCTGTGCCCGATTTGTTCATAGTACGGTCATGGTATGATGCGATGTAGTGGGCAGAGACCTTTAAGCCCATCGTGACAGATGATGAGGTCATCGCCGCTATAGGCAGGCACACATATAAAAACAACCAATAAAGAAGTCTAAAAACACTTACTTGCAGTGGAGCTATAGCTTCAATAATATATTGAGCGTTGGCAGCATTTTCCTCAAAAAGAGTACGGGTTATTTCTAATCTTCTTCTGTTAACCACTGATCGATTGCACAAAACACACATTGGTCGATTTTCTGCCATTTTTCAATCAATGTTCGAGTTTGTACGAGTCCAGAGTCCAAGTACACAAACACAAACGTACAGAAGTCCAAAAATAATTGCCAAGTTATCAGGTTAGGAAGAAACAGTGTCCAGATGGGTAGCCAAGGTCAAAATGTTTGATAAAGAATCCGTAGATGATCGCACAGTACACAACGTCACAAGGGTAAGCGAAGGACTGCGCGGAGTGACGCACGCGCACCCCGAGCCTCGGCTCTTTTGTTTGCACTCAAAGCTGATTGGTCCGTTCGAACTCAGGTAGTCCAAGTAGGTAGTAAACCCGTTTTGGGTTGAGTCTTGTAACCGGCATGGTGATAACGTTTTGAAATACTTTTGAATATATTAAACTAATGTTAAAATAAGTATTTAATAAAATGCGTTTGCGCATTTTCTTGCATTTATTATACCTATCTATTTTTTTTTTTAAATGAGCTGCAATGTTACGTACATAGTGAAAGTTAGTCTTTAGTAATAGTACTTTCATTTAATACCTATTTCGTTGTTGGCCGCTCATAGACCAATTTGCTCATTCTCTTTTATTTTTGATTTGATTATCAGTAATCTTTACTCACCGCGCCAATTGTATTGGGCGATCCTGTGACTAATTAAATTTGGTTATTGTGTGACAGATTACTGTTTTTTGGATCACTTGAATTCTCCATTAGGGTTCGTCAGGGCAACTTTTTAGAAAATCATCTTTTGGTTAAAATTTTATTTTTAAGTCACCATCTAATTACATTACCTAATTATACGATATACGAACTAAGCTATTTTTTTCCTGAAAATATGAAAATAATATCGGAAAGTTTTGGAATTTTCATGGGAAAATTTTCAGCGTTTTCCATCTCAGAATCATGGTTTGAAGTCATGGTATCAATATTTGCCTGGCTGTCACAAACATCCTGTATAATTTATTTAAGCGACAAATCCTCGGCTATGTGAGTTTCGAAAAATACCATATTGCGCTGATTCCATAAATAACGGGATAAGGACAGGAAGGTGAAATCCAGCAAAAGGTATATGTCAAAAGAGTGTATGTATTTAGGATTTTAAAATTTACAAGTACTCAGTATGAAATCAAAACACGCAAAATTTAACTAAAATCGGTCTTTTGTTTTACAATTAGATAGGCAAACATTTGACCGCCATCGTGCCTGATGTTAAGCAAGTGCCTATTCACTCTAGCTTTGAAGAGACCAATGTTGTAGTGCTCGGGAAATACATCGACAGGAAGTGCATTCCACTCCTAGCCGTTCGCATTACAAACGAGTTAGCATAACGTTTGGTGCAGATGGGTGGAGCAGGCCCCGTTAAGTTAGTACGAGCTGCCGTAAGCCTACAGGGGCTGAGTTGTTCAGTCCATTTTTATATAACATCCTTGGCTTACAACTCCATTTTTATATAACACTAGTGGACGCCCGCGACTCCGTCCGCGTGGACTGCAAAAAAAAACAAAATGTTGATATAAACCCGATTAAAATATTTATATGATATTTTTTCGAAATAAAAAGTAGCCTATGTTCTGTCTCAGGGTCTAAAGATTGTCTGTACCAAATTTCATCAAAATCGGTTGCGAGGTTTAAGCGGGAAAGCGTAACAGACAGACAGACAGAGTTACTTTCGCATTTATAATATTAGTTGGGATCCTTGGTTTACAACGTTCTTGAAGCAAAAAATTTTAGCGCATTCTCGTTCGGATATCTCCCTCGCACATGCCAACGTCCATTACTGTAGTTTGAGATAGACATATTTTGTGAGTGAATGGTACGACCGTGTGGTACAGCAGCAAGCAAAGTAAATCCAACATGGCGTTCGTTTGTTCTGGCGGTCGGTTTGTTTGTGATTTTTTCTGTTTATTTATTCGCTCCAGTAATGTTGAGTAGAGTTTCGGTTTCTCCGTTTAGTGTGTAAGATACTTAACAGTATTCTGATAGTGATTTAACCTAAGACTTTTAATCCATGATAGTGACTTTTTTTCATAACCTAGTTCTTGCAAGATACTTAGTGTTTTGTGTTTTTTTGTTATTTGTTTATCCTTTATCATGGTTTGGATGGATGGATCATGGATGGATTTTTTGGAAGGATTGTATATCTTTTTGTGTCATTTCATTAAATTTAAATGTATTATTCTTCATAACAATAATATCCTTGTTTTATTTGATAAAATGACTATCGTTACGTGTGTACATATTTCGGATTGGGCATTTTCCCTTGTAGGAAACTCGAGCCAGAACTCTGGTTTGAGTTTTCTGCAAGTGAAAATGCCTAATTCCGGAATGTATCGTACATTTCTAAGTACCTACCTATCCCTGCATTCCATATTTATCGTCAGTTTTGCGGGGGTGAGGTAAGATGGCAACAGTGAGCTTGCCTTTGATCCTTTGATACTTTTTGTACGCAGTTGCCCTTCTCCGCTAGGAGTAAATGTGTTCTGTGGGTGGGATATCAACAACTTCAATCTTGCTGGTAAAGCTGTCCACATACCTTTAGCACGTTTTCAATCAATACCAAATTGCTAAAAACGGATATAGTTTTTCACGCATATCTTGTTTGTATAGGTAGGTACATTTCCTTAGGTGCTTCATACGTATACCCAAAATGAGTTGTCGAAACTGCACAATTGCAAATTCAATATGTAAACACCCTGTTGAGGGAGGTCTATGTTCAGCTGTAAACTTCTCAAGGCTGAGAATAATGAATGATGATGTAAACACGAAAAATTTGACTGAAATCGGTCTTTTTCGTCAATCCAGCGTTTTCTTTAGCCACGACACGAATTTCGCGTCGTGTCTGTTTATTGTTGCCACAACGCGTTATGAGCATTTTCGGTCTTTAAACTTAACATATATTACGTGTTTTTCTTTAGATTTTCAACTAGTAACCGCAATATAAAACAACCATTAATCATACACAGAAATCCGTTTCGCAGGTCGACCACATAATCTGGCCGAACGGTAAACGTATAGTGTTGTTAGCTGAGGGCAGGTTGGCCAACCTCTGCTGTTCATCATTACCGTCGTTCGTGGTATCCGTGACTGCGGCTACGCAGGCATTAGCGTTGATAGAGCTTTATAATGCACCGCAGAATAGGTATAAGGTAAGTTGATTTGTACTAGTTTTCAGGGGCGTAACTACAGGCAAGTCGGTTAAATGCGACGGGCTCCCAGCCGGAACGGGTCCTCTTGAAGAGCCCTCCCGTTAGAGGAGAATCCCAACTCCCAATTTACGGGGGAATCTGATAAAATTTGCCACGGGTTTTGAACGTTAGCGTTATTACCACATTATGTAAACACTAGTGGCTCTCAGCTAATGGGATTCGGCGGGAAAAGCTGGAAGGGTGCAGGTATAATTTTCTTGTGAAAATCAAAAATTATTTGTAAATGGCTTGCATGTGTCCGTAAAGTGATGTTTTCTGGTAGATAAATTATTAATAATTTACTTGTAATGTGAATCTAGTGCGTGTGCTTGGTTTTATATGCAGGTAAGCTGAGTAAAACTTTAGTCGGAATACGATCTCTTCATGGGCCCATATAAGTTGTTTCTGCAATAATTTTTCATTTTGACTAACTTTACACTTGTTCTTGAGGATTTTCCCGGCGCTTCCATTCATCATCATTATTATCATCCATCATAAATCATTAAAGACAATGGCTGTATGGGCTTAGTTCCCCTTGCCTTTCCTTCGGGATAAACTAAACAAAAAAAATTATCAGCTAATGGGCCCGGCGGCTGCTAGTAAATTATTAGCCCCTGTATTACCTAACTAGCAAAAGCAATGTGATAGCGAAAATTGTGCAAAATTCGCTGATTGCTTGTAAAATTCGTATTACGTTACAGCAATCTCGGAGGAATTCGACATTTCAATGCGAATATTGTAATTAAAATTTTTGTCGCATTGCTACTGTTTTGCTTTCAAAGGAGAATTGCAACTCCCAATTTACAGGGGAATCCGATGAATTTGCCACGGGCCTTGAACGGTATAGTTACGCTTCTGGCACTAGTACCTAGCTCTCAGCTATTGGGGGCCGCCGACTTTAATGTATATTTTTCTATATTTCCAGGCAGACGTATACCTATTACCAAAGAAAATGGACGAGTATGTAGCTTCACTACATTTGCCTACTTTCGACGCGCACCTAACGGAGCTATCCGACGAGCAAGCTAAATACCTAGGCCTTAATAAAGTAGGCCCTTTTAAACCTAACTACTATAGATACTAGCATAGATAATCTAGATTTAGGGTTTAAAATAATCGGTTGATCGCTCAAAATGGGGATGTCGGGAAAACTGTTGTAAGCTAACTGAAGTTTCAGATGAAAGGGCTTTGGATATATACGTACCGTAATTGTAGGGTAACTTTGACAAAAATAATATTTCCCCACGCTGGTTTTCAAAAGCTATCGATGTGTTCGTATTCTTGTATATTTTCTGGCTTGGGCCAAAGTTACCCCCTGGGGCTAAAAGTACTCCGATGTTACGATTTATGGTTTTGGTTAGGTTTTGCAGGCGCTACTGTAAAAATTAAAGACAATCAATTTTATTTAGCGGTCTTGTATCAAACTACATCGACGGAACAAGTCAACGCAATCTTCTTAGGTAACATCTCTCCTCAAACATTTCGTAGTGAATTCAGACTTTTTGAAGTTTTTATGACATTGACTACATATTTTAATTTAGGAGACTTTTAGGAGATTTTGCCCACGAACACTTTTGATTTGTATTGACTAGTTCCTTCGATTAACTATGTTTGTATTTTTGTCTATGGGCGCTAAATTATGTAAATATTAATATTTCGAGATCAGTAACTTGGTACTAATACTTGGAGATAATTACATAGATACGCACATAGCTCGAAGAAGAATCGAAGAAAAAATCATAGAAGATGTGGCCGAAAGATTCTAGAGTTAAGATGCAGGCCGCCTCCGACCGGTCGCAGTGGAGGTTAGTTGGGAGGCCTATATTCAGCAGTGAACTTATCATGGCTAAAAATGATGATGATGACTATCGCAGCAGAGGTCTCCTCACACTTTTTGAACTTATTCAAATAACAGTTTCCATACTTCCCCGTTTTGATGATGTTAGTAAATAGTTGACAAGTGTGTGTATGAATGAGATGTTTGTTTATGTTGTTAGATGATCGAACTATAAATTAATACAATTCGCTCATTTTTAGTTGACGCAGATTACGAGCTTTAGAAAAAAATTAAATATTGTGTACCGACTATATGTATAGATGTAGTTATGAGTAATAAGATGTTATACATAGTTGTTGGACTTTGAATCTTAATGCAACAGCATAAATATATTTTTCTCATGACTGTATAGGTACATGTAGTCAAAATAAATTTGTAATTTCATCAACAACATGACACATTGTTATTAAAAATAATTCTATTAGATCATGTAAAGAAGTACAAAGTTTTTGTGTAGGTATATGTTTTCAGGAGTTACCATTAGCCTAATATAAATAAAAAATAAATATGTATTGATTTATATAGGGTGTAAAAAAGGAACATCTTAAGAAAAACCATAAAAATTTGCCACTAAAAAGAATTTACACACGTAAATTGAGGATCGAAATCACATGTGTATTTCACCAAATATTATGGAGACGTCCTAAACAACTCAGAAATGTTCATACAGTTAGCTACTTATAAACATGTGATTTCGGATCTGATATTTAGTGGATAGGGTTTTCTAGTGCGCTATTTTCATGGCTTTTCGCTTAACATATCGCTTTTGTTACACCCTGTATATTATGTCTAATTATTTGAATATAAATATCATTCAAATAATCAAGCATAATGCCTATAGCATAACGCTATTATTTCTTAATTTTTTAAAAGTATCTAATGATTTTATTGTAATTAACTGCACTGTTAAAAGTAAGCTATTATTTTGCGATATAATTATGATGATGAAAGTCTTTTCATACTTCCATACATACATACATATAATCACGCCGTTATCCCTTACGGGGTAGGCAGAGCACCAAGGGCCGATAGAACCACATGGTGCCACTTCTGACCAATTTTGAGGGTATAGTTGAGATGTACAAGTTCAGTTAGCAGTGACAGGTGGTCAGCCTATCACCTACAAAACCTTTTCATATTTCCGTCAACATTAAATTCTGCTTATTACAGTTTAATCTGATAATTATATATGAAGATATCAAAGTCAAAGTACTTAATTATTCTGTTATCATAAGCAGGATTAGTCACGTAATATTTGTTTCGCCATATTTCTGGAAACTAACTTTAACTTTATCTATTACCAGCGGCCGCCCACGGCTACGTCCGCGTGAAAGGGAATTAAACCCGTGTGAAGCCGGGTCGGGTCTCTAGTTATACATATAAACCTTCCTCCTGAATTACTCTATCTATTTAAAAAAACCGCATCATAATCTGTTGCGTAGTTTTAAAGATCTAAGCACATATAGGGACAGACAGCGGGAAGCGACTTTGTTTTATAATATTGTAGTGATATGCAATCAGCGCGTGCGATGAAATTCTCTAGTCATAGGCAATAACCAGACTAGCATAGACTTTGAGACGAAGTTTCTGTTTTTGCACCAGAGATAGTCATATGGTAAATTTCGACGTCTATTTCTCTATGTCGTATCATCACTACATTATAAAACAAAGATAGTTCCCGCTGTCTGTCCCTCCCCTTGATTACCTAATTTGCAATAGAAAAGCCGAAGCAAAGCGATAGCGAAAATTGTACAATATTCGCCTTGAAAGTTCCTTTGAAATTTATTTTACGTAATACGAATTTGACAAGCAATCAGCGATTTTTGTACAATTTTCGCTATCGCTTTGCATTTGCTAGTTAGGCAATAGGGGGCCTATGTATGTATGCTTAGATCTTCAAAACTACGCAACGGATTTCGATGCGGTTTTTTTAAATAGATAGAATGATTGAAGAAGGTTCGTATGTATAACTAGGGACCCGCCCCGTCTTCGCACGGGTGTAATGCTCTCTCACACGGACGAAGTCGTGGGCGGCCGCTAGTCCATTATAGGTACAAGACTTTAGTGCGGTCAGGTCATAATGACTCAGTGTTCTATGTACTAGATAGTGGACAGATATTAAGCAGAATACTACATACAGGGTGTAAAAAGACAACGTTGTTTTTTTAATACCTCGTAATCTTTGTAACGTAACGATAATTTTTTTCTATGGAACCAACCCTGGGAAACGATTTTTTTTTATTTTTTTTTTATTTCAAGCAATGTATTCGATTGACAAATGTAGGTACCTACAAAAATAACAATTTTAAATATTAATATTCTTAAAAAAAATGTTTGTTAACTGTTTCCAGATGGATTTATTTAAAAAAAATGCTGATATTCATGTAACTTTGGACTTCAATATCTTGGAAACCCGTGGTTTCCTAGGGGTGCTTACATAGAAAAAAATGATCGTGATGTTACAAAGAATACGAGGTATTAAAAGAACAAAGTTGTCTTTTCACACCCAGAATATATTTAATTATATGTCCGGCTGCAAGATCTCTTTAGATTCAGTTTTCCTAACTTAACATCAACTTGGTAACCAAGTGGTTCAAACCTCCTAAATAATTAGGAGATTTTGCCGTCAGTATAAAATTAAGCTGTTTGTGTGGAGCTCTAGCAAAATTGTTATTGGCTAGTGACTTTTCTTGCCTAAATTACATAGCATTCGTATTCAAGAATGTAGATTTATAAAACAACATATTGTACCTATGTACTTATACACAAGGAGATGGTGTCAACAACCCGCCTGCCCAGCGTGGTGACTATGGGCAAAACCCCCTATGGCAGTAGCCTTGTGGTGTGTTCTGGGGGAGGTCTACTTCCAGCAGTGGACTGCAAATAGGCTGAAGACGAAGACCCTCTTTCTATCCTTACTTTTGCGTTAGTTTCATAGAATAACTCCCTATGATTGATTTTTAAGCTAATGAAATTAACGTTTTTTGTATGCAGTTACACAAATGTAGTCATCATTTTAGATAGATAGATAGAAAAATAACGTTGCCAATAATGCAATATAAAAGAGATGGTAAAATTCGTCATCCGAGTTAATTGATCCGATAGCTCAGTTGGTTAGAGCGAAAGCACGGTTTGCGAGAGGTCGTGAGTTCAAATCTCACTCGGGTGAAGAATTTTTTTCATATTCTTATTAATATTTTCTTTATTGCACTATAAAGTTATAAAAAGGCGAACTTAATGCTACATAGTATTCTCTTCCAGTTAACCAGTATTATACATACATCATTTTATGATAAACTCTACTGCATCTCTACTAAAAGTCACAATGTATCGCAAGGGAAGGGTTTGTACTCGTATAGTTTGCATCTATCGTTTTTAAGTTTCGACTACAAATGTCATCGTTATCTTTTGCTTGGAATAATTAGCGATTATTATTTTTCGCGTACATGCCCGTAGCAAATCTCCACTATGAAACTATAACAGAGGTAGGTATCGTAGTATTTAGCCACAAATACGCGGCCGCCATTTTTTTTGCGCGCAAACGTGGTCGTTGGATGGTTTCGGAGCAGATATTTCTATTTCCATGGAGCAGTTCGACAAAATCACCCGGGGAAAACAGATAAATAAATAGACAAAATCTATGGGTTAAAACAGGTAGTTTCACCAGAGTGTTCCGTTTCTCTTGGCCATCAGCCTTAAAATTGCACTTCCGATGCAGTTTGAATGCAGTTGGCAAGACTGCCATGAAACTGGAAGCCCACTGCACGTCAACATGCAATTTGATTGCAGTTGGTGTGCAGATACACGGCAAGGTTACGTACAGTTGGCTTGCATTTCCTCAACGTTCCGCCTTACATACCTACGCCGTATATAAAGAGAATAGGAACTGTTACAGTTTCACATCTGAGGTTTCTTATGGGCAACATGCAGTGCGTAAGGAGGCTCCAATAAATGCCTAAATGTCATGTAGTAAAATTAAGTGAAATTATTTTTCTGTTAAATAGTCTTCTAGCTAAGTCTGCCTCAGTCATAGAGGAAGAACCGGGTAGAGTTGTGATATTCAATGTAAACTACACAGCGTAGTATGAGCTAATTACTGGTTAATACTTCCACACGACACAATTTAATTTGCCAATCTGCCCCCATTACCGATAGGCTAGATATAGCAAAAGCAAAGCGATAGCGAAAATTTTACAAAAAATTCGCTGATTGCTTGTCAAATTCGTATTACGTAGAAGGAATTTCAAAGGAATTTTGACATTTTAACGCGAATATTGTACAATTTTCGCTTTCGCGTTGCTTCGGCTTTTCTATTAAAAATGAGGTAACCAGGGGGCTAATCATATGATTTTTCGTAAACGCATACAGAACAGTGAACTTTAATTAGATTTTTCCATCCACATTAAGGTCGATTTACAACAAACGATCACTAGAACTAGAACAAGAGCATTTTTTAATAAACAATTTTTATTAACTTATCAACATATTTAACAACTAAGTATGCTCTGCGTCTGTATACATTAATTAAACGATAGTGGGGATAGAACGAACACTTGTTCGTTTGATGTAAATCCCTTATACGATGCTATTGCAAATCAAATTATATCGTGTGGAAGAGTATACTATTTGCTCTCAACTACCTATAATAATAACTTTCGCGCAACAGTGATCATTTTTAACCCCCGACGCAAAACGAAAGGTGTTATAAGTTTTTTAATGGAAAGAACGTTGTTGTATTACCTCCTGTGAGTACTTCCTTTATGACCTAAGCCGTGTAGTACAGAATAAGTATTGTTGCCACGTTTTTAAGAAATAAAAGTTTAGAAAACATGCTTTATTGGGTTTTTCTTTTTACTAGCAAAAGAGTGTATAGCTATCGGGATGAAAAAAATAACGTTGCCAAAAACGTAATGTAAAAGAGATGGTAAAATTTGTCATCCGAGTTAATTGACCCGATAGCTCAGTTGGTTAGAGCGAAAGCACGGTTTACGATAGGTCGCGAGTTCAAATCTCACTCGGGTAGGTTTTTTTTAAAAATTCTTTATTAATATTTTTTATAAAAGAGTGTCAATAATCCCTGTACTGATGCGGGACGTCACTACATCCGCCGCATCTCCTTCTGTGCATGTCGTAAGAGTCGACTAAGGAACTCGGGTATTCTCGGTGATAAGCTAGCAACTTGTCACTGATCATTTACACCTGTCCCCGCTATGCTGAACGCGACTGTCGAATATCATGATCCTGTGGTTTTAGTTAATACATTACGTAAAGTTGATAATTAAATTAATTAAATAAATACGAGGGCTGTTTGATAAGTCCTTTTAAAAACTATTTGTAAAACCTTTTTTCTGGTAAATGGCGTTAACACTGGCAGGCACAATCTTTCAAATGAAGACTGTCAAAAATTCAGCAAAAAAAAAACAAGTTTTTGTCAGTATAACCATTGTTTAACTGTGATCACTCGTAAATATTCAACAACTATGGAAAAAACTGAATTTCGTGCCGTTATAAAACATTTTTTTATGAAGGGTTGCAGTGCTGCCACAATAAAAACTGAACTTGATTCTGTTCATGGCACTAACGCACCAACGTTGCAGACTGTTTATAACTGGATAAATGATTTTAAACGTGGTCGGTCAAGCACATCTGATGCTCCACGCTCTTCGCCCAATCGAAGTCACTACTGAGGATGTTGTTGTAGAAGTCCATAATATTGTACTCGACGACCGCCGAGTGAAGGTGCGTGAAATAGCTGAGAACACAGGCATCTCCACTGAGCGAGTACATAAAATCCTGCATGAAGATTTGGGTATGACAAAGCTGTCTGCACGATGGGTGCCACGTTTGTTGACAATCGAACAAAAACACGAAAGAAAGCGAATTTCAAAACTGTGTTTGGATATGATGAAGCGTAATCCTCGGAATTTTTTGAGTCGATTTGTCACTGTGGACGAAACTTGGGTCCATCATTATACACCTGAATCAAAACAGCAATCAAAACAATGGATGGCGACTGGTGAACGTGCCCCAAAGAAGGCCAAGACTGTTTTGTCGGCTGGAAAGGTCATGGCGACAGTCTTCTGGGATGGCGAAGGAATCATTATGATTGATTACTTGGAAAAGGGAAAGACTATCACTGGCCGTTATTACGCAGAGTTATTGGACCGTTTTAATGCCGAATTGTTGGAAAAACGACCAAAATTGACCCCCAAGAAAGTCCTCTTTCATCAAGACAATGCCCCAGTGCACACGTCAACTATTGCAATGGCCAAAATCCACGAGTTGGGCTTCGAACTGGTTCCGCATGCTCCGTATTCGCCGGATCTAGCTCCGTGCGATTATTACCTATTCCCAAATCTGAAAAGATGGCTTGGAGGGCAAAAATTTTTGACAAATGAGGACTGCATCGCTGGTGTAAACGCCTATTTTGAAGACCTCGACAAAACGTATTTTTTGGAGGGGATAAAAAAATTGGAAACTCGCTGGAACAAGTGTTTGGCCCTCAAAGGAGACTATGTTGAGATATAAATGTAAATTGTTTAAAAAAAATTAAAAAATTTTACTTTTTAAAACGACTTATCAAACAGCCCTCGTAGGTACATAGCTGCTACGACGATACCCAGCGCCCCGGCCCGAAGTAAATTTTAGAATGGAGCGAGATCCGATTATGGCGCCTCTCCTGTTTGCTCCTAATAATATATACCTATATCTTTACCATTTAAGCGCCCTCTAGGATTTGGCGCCTGGAGCGACTGCTCCGTTCGCCGTATGTGCGGGTCGATACCTTTGCCTAAACCGTGGCAATAACCTAAAATGTGGCATCCTCAGTAAGTACCTAATATTTAGTTTTACGTGCTTTCGCAACATTTAAATCCGTACTTAGCAATATGTGCACCTGGGATTCGAACCCAGGACTTATGGCGTCGCAGACAGGGACACTGCTACTAATCGCCCATCAGACTTTATGAATATGCCCCATCAGATGGCACTAATGCTTAATTGCCCACTAGAAGGCGCTTCTAACAAAGGTCACCAAAGAGAATATACCATAACGTGTAAATAAAATAAAAATAAAATAACGCTTGACTCACTTGCTACTTGATAAGAAAAATCAGTAGTTCAACCACTTCCTAGTCCACAATACGCATGTAACATTAAAGAAAATCCATATGTTTATCACTTTAAACATCGTTTAAGAATGTTATCGACAAATTCATAGTAAACGCAATCAATCTTTCGATTAAATCAGGTATTATAGTTGCGATTATTTAATTCAAGCACATTTTATACAGTGATATATTTGTTGTGGATTGAACGACATGTGATGGGTAAGTACCTACGTTTTGTCAATACGCGTAGATCACCTGTGCTGATGCAGGGCTTCTCTGGAATACATAAGCTCCATCTTCCGTGCTTACCGTAAGAGTTGACTAAGGAACTCAGGGGCGTTCTCTCAGGTGAAAAACTGGCAACATGTCACTGATCTTCCGACCCCGCTTTGCTAAGCGGTCCCTTTTGAAAACCAGCGCTGCTTGCAAGGTAGGCACGCCTATCTTGTCTTAGCAGCATCCAGCTGAAAAGGGACCCATTTGGCGGTTGCACGTACACGGGACTGACGGGCTCCAAATAGGGCACACAGTTCTACTTACTGTTCTTCGTTTCATGTTACTTCTACCTGTCTACTTACTTCTTTTGATCTGTATTTCTAATCTATATTTCTATTGTCCTTTTCTATGTTACTTCTGTCCGTGTATGTGTAATTTTCAAATAAAAATCTATTCTATTCTATTCTATTCTATTCATGCAGTAGGGATGTTCTTCGTGTTCCTACAGTTTTGGCTACCATATTTTGGAAACACAGCCACGTGTGTAGGTCCGTTTATTAGCCGTGACACCTCTTGGGCCCCAGTCTTGGACGGCTTTTCCTCCGCATTGGCCGAGTTTTATGTGAAGGCATCAGCCTTATATACAGTCGCCTGTCTGCCTCCAACCCATTTAGGAAAGGTTATTCGTTATTATTGCTGCAGTATTATTAGTGCATGAAGAATATCATGAAAATAAGTACATGAAGCGAAAGGGGTTTGTAAGGACCGTGATCTCTGCCTACCCCTTCGGGAAAGAGGCGTGATTTTTATGTATGGAAAACAGGGTGAGAAATACTGAGAATGGTGTGAAGGAAGTCAAGTGAAACTTACTAGAACCCAATTGCAGTGCCACCTACCGGGGTGTAGTGACATGTTGCTAGCTCATTGCCCGAAGAACGCCCCCGAGTTCCTTTGTCGACTCTTACGACATGCACAGGAGATGCAGCTGATGTATTCAAGTCAAGCTCCGCATCATGGGCTTTCTTCATGTATAAGTTTCCTACAGCGGCGGGCCATGGCTTTGTCCGCGTAAAATTCAGAATTCCCAATTATCCCATTCCTGTGGTAATAAGTAGGTACCTAGATTTCAAAGTTAGTAAAAAATAGTAAAAGTTGTTACTTTATATAACCTTTTAACACAAGAAACTACGTATTTATTGGTCATAGTTTCCAGTAGAAAAAGCGATAAGTGAAAATTACTAAATCAATTGTTCTCTATAGGATGTTGCATCACATTATAATTGAAACCACATCATCTGTGACCATGCTCAAAGGCATCTAACGTTTATATTTAAATACCTTACTATTTGCCAGATATACAGACTCTAACAAAAAAAATACGGTCGAATTGAGAAACCTCTTTCTTTTTTCACTCGGTTAAGGTAGTGTTTACCCGTGGTCCCAGTGGGTCGACCCATTACCGGGTCCACGGGTAATTTTGATTCCCCGTGGTCCCATGCCATTAGGGATTGTTTCCTGGTCTTGGGGGTTAGTCCACTCTGATCATATAATCCGTTGCGAGTGGAAACTGATCACGTTTTAGGGTACACTCTGATCACGATATCAGATCTCTTGTAGAGATAAGCTTGCCATCTCTTCTTTTATGTTGTGTGTCATATTTCTTTTTGTGTGTGTACAATAAAGAATAAGAATATATCAGTTTCGCCTCAAATCAAACGAATGAAAAGTAGAATCCGATCGCGTGATCAGATTCTATCGAGACAACGTATAATAAATAGTGTCCACTCTGATCACATTAACTTCAAAGTGTTACAAACAAATAAGAAATATTATTTTATTTAGCCTCATAGAATAAGGAATTTAGCCCAAACAATAAGTAGAAAATGACACTTATAGATTAGCAACAATCACTTTCGGATTTTCTGGTAAAAATAATTTACAAAAAAATCTTATTTTCTGTAGCACTTTGAAGTTAATGTGATCAGAGTAGACATTACTCGTATTACAATAAAAATATTACCTAATTACATACGTTGTCTCGGTGGAATCGAGTGGAATCGAGTGGAATTCTACTTTTCATTCGTTTAATTTCGAGGCGAAACTGATATCGTGATCAGAGTGTACCCAAAAGCATGATCAGTTTCCACTTGCAACGAATCATATAATCAGAGTGGACTAACTAGGTTAAGGCTATGTTAAGTTAAATGCTATGAAAATAGCCCACCATAGAGAGCCTATCTACAAAATTTGAGACTCAAAATCACATGTTTATTTCTCAAAATTGAAACATTGCTGAGTTGTTTAGGAATTCTCTATAGATATTATCTGGAAATATAAACTTGTGATTTCGAGTCTCGAATTTAGTGAAAAGCTTCTTTCTTTAAAGCATTTTTTTTCTATAAAGTGGGGAATTTCATAGCATTCAGCTTAATATACTCCATTTGTTACACCCCGTATATAATTAGCTTAAAATAGTCCTCATGAATATGCGTTTCTTAGTCGAACTCTTACGACATGCACGGAAGGAGATGCAGCTGATGCTAGCGAAATCTGATTTCAAATAAAAAAATCGATTCGAATCACGTGATACATGATTGGAATTAGGTTTACATCGCTTTTAGTTTACATTCGAATTGATTTCGAATGATTCGATTTCCATTACTAATTTTAAAACTGTGCATTTAGTTCGCTATTTATTTATTTGATATTAGCAATTAGATTTTATTGAGAGATAAGCTGTTCTATCTAACGTGATTAGAAGCAATATTGTAATTAGTTATTAGCAAGGATTTATTTTATCTAATACCTAGAACACAGGAATGAGTAGACTATCTATTTTCTATAAGTAGGTACATATAAAATGCTTTGTCCTGAATAACTGATGATGTATCAACGCACACCCTAAACTGACGATCTCAGACCTGAAACTTCTTTGTACATCGACATGAAAGTATTTTCCGAAATTGTCAGACACGGGAAATGCGAATTCTAAAGCTTACACGGACGCAGTCGTGGGCGTTATCTAGTACAACTAACATTTTCGACAGTAAGTTTTTTTTGTAACATCTTCATGCCAAAACTACTGAACCGATTTAGATGAAAATATGATTCGATTGGTGGAACTTTTAAGTTGAACATTTAACCTGAATTATGCAAAAAATCTCTCGAGATCGGCATTGAAATTGGCTTTTACGAGTAGTTGGGAGAGTGACACTGGTAACGTATGGGAAGTTTTTTTACGCATCCAGATTTTTTTTTCTTTAATGAGGTTATTCGGAACTTTACTCTTGACTATGCGACAATACCAAACCGCCTGGAATGTAGGTAGGTACAACAATAATATACGAAGGTAGGTATAATAAAGATTCCTGAAGCAATAATTTTTATTGCTTATTAAGCTAATATGGCAAGAGACGTACATATATAAAGCTAGTCCTATCTTAAGTTAACATTTTTTTTAAATGTCACGATAAATAGTGCGTAGTTTTTCAAACGTTTTTCCCTATGTTGGTGTAATCTTATTTCCATTTGCATTCCATGCAGCATTTTTCAAACTTAATATGTTGGTAACTACTTTGTAGCACTACCGCAATACCTAACGTAGGCACATTTACCATTAGCGCTTATATCTATGCAGTTATGCGTCTCTATAGTGCGTTTTAGGGTATAGTTCCTTTGGATGGTGGCGCTAGTTACTATGTGTACATTTTCTGTGTCACTGCATACGAAAAGAGTTAGTTCCGAAATCAGGCATAGGAGTTATTCTATGATACGGACTCTACAATATACAGAATGATTTTTGGTCGTCAACGTTCCCGAAAACTACGGAATCTCCTCATCATCACGATCATTTCTCTCCATGAAAGCATACCTGAGAAGTGTCTGGTTTCCAAAATATTAGGGTCCATCCAAAGTTGAGTAAATAGACTGCGTTTTTCTGCATAAATGCACATTGACGCGTGTAGCAAGATTTATTCACGAGAAATGATTAATATCTAGGTATGAAAAAACTAACATAAACACTGGATACTATAAATTTCGCCCGATCAAGTACTTAAATTTTTTTTACATTCAATACATAGATACAACTTTTCCCATATGTATACAAAAAACGAAAAACATAATTTCGGGAAATCCGTTCTTAGAGCTTCCTTGCAATATAAATTTCAGCTGGCTGTTTTCGAAACTTAATTGCCAAGGATTTGGCCCGTAACTCCTGCCTTGACGACAACCCTTTTTGTGTATAGCTACTCAATTTTGAAATATTAAAATCCGTACTTAAATGATCAGCTTAAGTCTTAAGTCGACTAAAGACTCGTGGGTCGTATCGCGGCCGCTGGCGTCGTGTAGAAATGACCCCATTCTGTCCGTTTGTCCCCTTCCCGTGGGAATATCGGGTAATCCGTTTGGGTTTCCCTTGGGAATTTCGGTGGGCAAATCCGTTTTAGTCCTCCTCGTGTTGACCCCAATGACATATATGTTTCCAAGCGGTTCTCGTAATACAATTATGCGGTCACCAACAGGGAAATACCCCCCATTTTTAGTCCTTCCTCGTTGTCCCCAGTGAACATATATGCCCGATGGCGTGCCTCAGCTGGGGGAGGCTACGTCCATAGTGAACGGTGTAAAAAATATTAAATTCCCGTTGGTCGCCTTCCCGTGGGAATAGGGAAATTCTTATAGCCTATGTTCATCCAGGTCCACGATGATTAGCCTATTCATTACAACCAAAACAAACAAAGTTCCTCTTTAACATGTATAAAAAACTAATATAAACACTGCTGTGGCGTGCCCTGAGGAACTCCTTTATGATCATGCAGTTCTGGCTACCCCGTTTCGAGAACACAACCGTGTGTACAATGTGTTTTTTTGTGGCCACCCTTAACGAAGGGTACGTACTCTATACATCAAATAAAGTAAGTTTATGCCAAAAAAAATGCTGGGAAACAATGTAAATTTTTTTGAAAAAAAAAATTAAATTTCTTAATAGGGCGAAATTTATAGTGTCCAGTGTTTGTGCTAGTTTTATCATAGACAGATATCAATTATTTTTCGTGAAAAAATCTTGATACGCGCGTCTGATGATAACTCATATTTAGTGCATTTATGCAGAAAAACGCATTTTTAGTGAAAAATCTACAGTCTATTTACTCAACTTTGGACCCCAATATCTTGGGAACCAGACACTTCCCAGGTATGCTTCTTTATCATGGAGAAGTTTTACAAATGATCGTCGTCATGATGAGGAGATTCCGTAGTTTTCGGGAACGTTGACGACCAAAAATCACCCTGTATAGTATGTAGGTACACGAATGAATGAATGAACGAAACTATACGCCGTTTTCCTATTCAGTTTCAACGCAGCCATCGTGAAAAAATCTTGATACGCGCGTCTACATTTATGCAGAAAAACGCAGTCTATTTACTCAACTTTGGACCCTAATATCTTGGGAACCAGACACTTCCCAGGTATGCTTTGTGTCGTGATGAAGTGTGTGCGTGAATATGAATTTATTTTGTAGGTTTTAGAGAAACGTTGCAGATAACTTCACAAAAGCTCCCCGTTTGTGTTGATATCTTTGCGAACTTCGCTCTTGCTCGTCTAAAATAGTCTAAGCCCTAATATCTAAGATATTTATTTTATCGAAATCAGCCCCGTGAAATCATTATTAATTAATAATCAAATAGCATCAGCATATTTTAAGTAAAGATGTCACCGATATCAACGCGTGGGTAATCAATTTACGTAGAACATTATCTTTTGATCTCGGCTACCATATTTTTGATAATCGTAAAAAACATTACGATTACAAAATAATCTTTTGATGTAGGTAAACTACCGATGTAGGTATATCGCAATCGTGATAACTGATAAACATACATATATACAATGAATACATATGTAGGTACATACCTATATCGGCTGTATTTCCCCAAAATGGGGTAGAACGCATGGAGAAGGTATAAGGTATAGGTGGGACTATGAACTGAGTCGTGTGTCATCGTGAGGCCATGACGTCATGATGATAGGGGCGAGCTTCAGGGCCAGTGTGTGTAACGCAGTTGCTGTAACCACACGCTTATGCAAGTAGTTTGGCTAGTCACTACAAGGTGGGTTCTATGTAAATGGGCAGGGCTACAGTGTTAGGATGCTCCCCTCGTCCCATACTTCACCTCCGCTCAGCGGCACACTATTTTTGTATGAAAATATACTTAGCCGCTGCTCCTCTTTTATTTCTTCCCCTCCATGGGTCGAACTGCAGAATCATAAACCCCACAGAACAGGTAATATAGGCTAGAACGGCCCTAGACTGCATTTTGTTCCGGAACTGCTGTCGCCGCTTCACCCCTACCGCTGCCCACTCACACTAATGCATGCTAAATAAGTACGGAAGTACGCATATGTACGTAAACCAAAGAGAGAAACGTGATTCACTCACACTGTGACAAAGATCGCGTTATACGCTAGGCATTGAAAGTGTCGATGAATTGTTATCGATGTTTACTTATGTCTGAAACTGAGATCTTGCACCTCTGAATAGTAAATGTTTTGGTACATGTTATGAGATAAAATGGTCATGATGGGAAATTAAGTAAAATACCTAACACTAATAAAATAAAACACCTTTTTATGCTTCAATATTATACCTTTTTAAATTTTAATCATTTTAAACTTTTACTTATATTAAGATTTGTTTAGAACCCTCGGTGCGCGAGTTCAACTTGCACTTGGCCAGTTTTTTATATACAGGATGTTTTTTCGTTGCCACGTTTAACGAAGGGTACGTACTCTATACATCGATTAAGTAAGTTCATGCCAAAAAAATGCTAGGAATGGATTTTTTTTTTGAAAATAAATATTTAATTACTTGATCGGGCGAAATTTAAAAAAGAGATTGTAAAATTCGTCATCCGAGTAATTGACCCAGTAGCTCAGTGGTAAGAGCACTGGCACGGAATGCAGAGGTCGTGGGTTCGATTCCCACCCGGGTGAAGAATTTTTTCCATTTCTTTATTAATAATTTGAAATTTATAGTGGCCAGTGTTTATGCTAGTTTTTTCATAGACAGATTAAATAGAATAGAAAATTTTTCTACGCACGTCTATGTGCATTTATGTAGAAAAACGCAGTCTATTTACTCAACTTTGGACCATAATATCTTGGAAACCAGACACTTGCCAGGTATGTTTTAATGGAGAAAAATGATCGTGATAATGAGGAGATTCCATAGTGTTCGGGAACGTTGACGACCAAAGAACATCCTGTATATGATTACATTGAGTATCACACTTATTTTTCATCACCCAATTTAAAAAAAATTACTTTATTCAAATCAAATCACTTATTTGACATGAAAGCATATACAAGCTTATTTGTCTATAGTAATTTTCACTTTCTATGTTCGCACCTTAAAATGAAACCGCTACCAAACAATTGCAAAATAAGTAAGTAGGTGATTTTAAACAAAAAAAGAAAGCTTTGCAAAATGTTTGTCTAGCAATGGTCCCCACCCCAAGGCGTGATTTGTTACGGTTTGTCAAGCATAAGTTGGCGTATCGGGGCTTTATGGCCACCAACGAGCAATTAATAACAGTTAAGCTCGCCTAAAGACGAAACCTAGGAGAACTGGTGAAGCCAGTTCTTCTTTATGGTAAAACCAACTTGACAGGTCGCATGATTCTACTATTACGGTTTCACTATTTTAGTGAAGTGGCGTTTACAGTAGACCGGCCCTTGGTGAAGCCATATTGTTAATTGCTAAAAATGTTATTACAATCAAAGTACCTTGATAATTGTACTAATGACTTAACTTTTCTAATATTAACTGCAAGGATCCTCAGATATCGATTTTGGAAGCAATCCGGCTCTTAACTAAAAAGTTCAAAATGGCGGCCACTTTTATTATTTTTGACATCAGATATATGTTTGGGAACTGCAAGGAACCCCAGATATCGATTTTGTAAGCAATCCGGCCTTTAACTATAAAGTTCAAATTGGCGACCACTTTTAATATTTTTGACATCGGAAATATGTCTGGGAACTGCAAGGAACCTCAGATGTAAATTTTGGAAGCAATCAGGCTCTTAACTAAAAAGTTCAAAATGGCGGACACTTTTACTATACATATTTTAAAATTTAATGAGAAATAAACTGGTCTTTGTGCTAAAGAACAATACATGTATGTATAGGTATCATTTATTTTCATGAACAGATATTTTAATATTTTTCCCAATTCAGTGAGTAATAAGCCATAAGCACCGATACATTGACAACTTCTGTGACGTCACGCTTGTATTCTACTTTTAAAATCAAATAAACATACACGTTAAGCGAACGCTCGGCCGAGCTACATGGTAGGCGGAGTGGGGGGTGTTAGGTTTTTTCGTTACGGAATTTCTTGATATGGTCGCCGCGCTCAAAGCCCGCGATAAAAGCTATCCAATAGCTTAAAAAATTTTGCTTATTACACCTGCGACGGACGCCTCACTATCGACTCGTTCCCCTCGCTATCGATACGCAGTACTGTGGCTCGTACTCACCATGGACAAAACAAATTTAGTCGCTGATAAACAACTTTGGTCTTTACCGTCATTCAAATAACAATCAAAGTGTCAATGATGCTAGCGTAAATGGCGAATTAATGTAGTAATATCAAATAAATAACAAAAACATGGTTTAATGTACTTACCGGTGAAAAGAAATACTTTTATTATTTCGGTTACACTGTTGGCTTCGAGCTCTGCACGTGATTACAGCACAACAAGGCGTTATTGTAGCCGTGCACTGAACGAAGCGCCCGGGCCGATTGAGCTCGATTTTTGCGAAGTTTGATCACCGGCTCATAACCTTGGCGCGCGTGATCTGCCTCAAGCCAATTCTAGCCTATATTACCTGTTCTGTGGGTGACCCGCAGTCACGTTTAGCATAGCAGATGTAAATGAAAGTCACAAGTTAACTTGAGTGCCCTTGAGGGAAATAAGAATACGAGTTTAATACAGTATTCAGTTATTGTATAGTAGGTGTTAATACCAACAGAGCAGTCGGTACTGTTTAGGTCCGTCATCTCTGCCTGCCTTTCCCTCCAGTAAAACAGCGTGAGTTCATATACAGGGTGTTTGTGACAGCCAGGCAAATATTGATACCATGACTTCAGACCATGTTTCTGAAGCGGAAAACACTGAAAAATTTTCCGATTTTTTTTCTTTATATTTTCAGGAAAAAAAAGTTTAATTAGGCCTTTAAGGGTTAAAGGTTAAGGCGATTAAGGGTTTCCGGGAGGTGGGCAGCAGTGCCTCCCGTGTTGACAACATAGTCCAAAATACAAACTGCGGTCACCAACCCGCCTGTCCAGAGTGGTGACTATGGGCAAATACCCCCCGCGGCAGTCTTGTGGCGTGCCCTGGGGGAGACCTACATTCAGCAGTGGACTGCAATAGGCTGCTGATGATGATGATTGTGATGAATTAGGCCTTAGACTTAAAAAAATAAATTTTAACCAAAATATGATTTTAAAAAAGTTGCCCTTAAAAGTTCAAATAACTGATCAACCCTAATGGAGAGTCACAGGTGATCCAAAAAACAGCAATGTATAACACAATACTCGTAACCAATAGTCACAGGATCGCTTGATACAATTGGCGCGGAGAGCAAAGATTACTGATAACCAAATCAAAAATACATAATGCGAGTAATAACACTGTCGTATAACTTAACATAATGGTACTTGTTCAGCATTTCAGTATTTGCCTGGCTGTCACTTACATCCTGTATATCATTATCTTCCTGCCTTTATTCCATTATTTATGGGGTGTCGGTGCAATATGGTTTCTTTCCAAACTCACATTGCCGAAGATTTGGCATTTCTTTTTACGGCCGTTTTTATATACATACTAGTGGACGCCCGCGACTCCGTTCACATGGACTGCAGAAAAAACAAACTGTCTAAGTTATCCGGCATAAAAAGTCCTATGTCCGTCTCCGGGTTCTAAGCTTCCTTCCCACCAATTTTCAGTCAAATCCGTACAGCCATTCCTGAGTTATAAATACTTTAACTAACACGACTCTCTTTTATAATAGATGTATTTATTTTATCTTCAGCTCTAAGGATCCTCGTCTACCTAGGCCTGCTAGGAACAGTAGCAGCTCAGTACCTCCCAAACGGATGTCCGGAGAACTTCCATGTCCACCATCTTCTGGCTCACGAGAGTGACTGCTCCAAGTTCTACCAGTGTAACTTCGGAGAGAAGGTGGAGAGAGACTGCGCGCCTGGTACTTACTTCGACCCTAGTATACAGGTAAGTCTTTACATGTCTACAACGGCTACCTATGTTCCCAAAATCTGATAGCCAGGAGGAACTCAGAGGCATTCTCTCAAGTGATGAACTGAGACTTGTCACTGAACTTTTACATCTCGCATTGCTCTACTAAACGTGGCTCTAGGTGCGCCGTCGTTATCCTGCAGTTCCCCATTATGGCAACACTGCCATATGTATGTATCTAGATAACCGTTAAAAACGGTGTCCAATCGAAATTGGAAATAAATAATCATTCACATACTTCACAACCTTTGTCCCACATTAAGATCCCTTAGGTCTTGTGTCGTGGGTACTAAGCATCGATATGTAAATACATACCTAAACATTAATAACTCAGAAACAAACATCGATATTCATCATATCAATGTTTGCACCTACCGGGATTCGAACCCAGGACCTTCTACACCAATCGGCCGTCAATGTCCTTTTAAATTTTATTATGTTCTCGCTTTCAGGTGTGCAACTGGCCATACCTCGTTAACTGCCCTGCAAAGCCTCCAGAATCCAATGAAGTAACCCCAGAGGTTGATGACATCACCACAGAAGGGAGTCCAAGCGGTGGATCAAATGAAGAATCAGAAACATCGGGTGAAATTTCAAACGAATCTGGTGGAACCCCAAGTGAAGAAGTAACAGATGCACCGTCAGTAGAAATTGATGTTGATTTTACTGAAAACTCTTCGGAAGATGAAAGTCCAACCACAGTAGGTCCAATAGGCACTGAGACTACTTCTGAAGGAACTAGTGATGAATTATCTATTGAATATGTGTCAGGTGAAGATACTGATAGTTCCAATGAGGACACATCTACTAAGACTACAGCAGGAATTGAAACAACCGAAACAATTACAAGTGAAAGTCCAATAACAGAACTCCCTGAACAAACGGTTCCAGTAAGTACCACGGAAGCTTTAAATACAGATACTGATCAAACCGTAACAGAAACAACTGTAGAACCAACTACCGTAACTACTGAACAAACTACTACAGAAGCGACTGAGCAACCAACGACTGAAACAACACATACCCCATCAACAGTAATAACTGTAGATCCTATAACAGAAACGACCGAAGAAACTGCCACACCGGAAAACCCAACCGTTTCAACGACAGAGGAAACAACAATAATACCAACATCACAAACAACCGAAAAACCAACAGTAGAAACAGAATCAACAACGAACAAACCACCAATAACAACGGAAGAACCAACAGAAACCACTGAACGACCAATTACTGAGCAAACAACACCGGGATCCACAGATATAACTGAAATACCGACATCGGAAACCACGAAGGATCCAGATACTAATCAAACAACAAATGAGCCTACTACCGAAGTAACTAACGAGCCAACTGCTGAAGTAACTAACGAGCCAACTGCTGAAGTAACCAAAGAGCCAACTTCTGAAGTAACTAACGAGCCAACTACAGAACAAACAACTGTTGAATCAACTGAAAAACCAACAACAGACCAGTCACCCGACACCGAGCAAACAACACACGAACCTACAACAGAGGTAACTGTAGAACCAACTACGGCACCTGATACAGAACAAACAACAAGCGAACCTACAACACAAGTTACTGAGAGCCCGACAACTGAGCAAACGACTGTGTCTACAGATGTAACTATAGAACCAACAACGGAAACAACACAGGCACCTGATACAGAACAAACAACAAACGAGCCTACAACAGTAACAACACAGGCACCTGATACAGATCAAACAACAAACGAACCTACAACACAAGTAACTGAGAGCCCAACAGCTGAGCAAACGACTGTGCCTGCTCAAACAACAAACGAACCTACAACACAAGTAACTGAGAGCCCAACAACCGAGCAAACGACTGTGTCTATAGATATAACCGTAGAACCAACAACGGAAACAACACAGGAACCTACAACTGAGGTAACTGAAGAGCCAACAACTGTGGAATCATCTACAGATGCTACTTCATCCACATCACTAACAAATGAACCTAACACGAGCCAAATAACAGACGGGCCTACAACCGAAATAACTGAAAAACCAAATACTGAGCAAACAACCGTGGAACCATCCACGGAAATAACTGAAAAACCAACAGAGAAACCCACAACTCAAGTAACTGAAGAGGCAACAACCGAGGAGACCACTGTGGAACCCGATGCAACTGAAATACCAGCAACAGAAACAACACAAGCTACTACCACAGAACAAGCAACAACCGATTACACGACAGAAGTCACTGAGCCAACTGCTCCAGAAGTCCCGATTTGTAGTCCTGGAACGTTCGGTAATATTCCTCATCCAGAAAAATGTGATTCTTTCTATATGTGCGTTGGAGGGTCAGCAATACAGCTTTACTGTTCTAGTGGCTACGAATATGATCATTTTAGTCAGGTCAGTTTTTAACAGCTACTTGTGTAATAATTTTGATTGCAGAATTTTATATAAAGATTTATTATTCCTTCTTATATGGTATCTTTTTATTAGATGCTTTATTAGCGTAATAATCTTAAATATTCATGTGAACAATACGTAGTAAAGATTTAAATCTATCTTTATTTTCAGTCTTGTGTAGTAATAGCTCCAGGAGGCTGTACATTAGGAGAAGAAACTACGTCTACTTCATCAGCTACTACTGTCACGACCACCACTTCCATAACTGTTTCAACAACAGTTCAAACAGAAGTGACTACAACAGTTACACAAGAAGCAGATACGACAGTTGACTCTACAACAGCGCACCTAGAAACATCACCTAGTACTGAAACCACCGCTGTAGAAACAATGACGCCAACTACAGAAACCACACTAAGTACAGATAAAACTACGGAAATAGATCAAACAGAACCTGGAACAGAAACTACTACTCCAGCATTAGAAACAAGTGTTGAAACAGAGACAACTCCGAATATAGAAACGACAACGTCTGCACCTACATTATGTGCACCAGGAGTGTTTGGAAACATGGCACATCCATATCTATGTGATTCGTTCTACATGTGCGCCGGTGGTAATGCCATCCAACTATTCTGTAGCCCTGGCTTCGAATATGATCCTGTGCTAAGTGTGAGTATTACCTTTCCTGTGTTGATGCGGGGCTTCACTAGAATATATCAGCTGCATCTCCTTCCGTGCATGTCGTAACGTTGACTTAGGAACTCAGGTATTCTCTCTGACGATAAGCTAGCCACTTGTCATCTATATCTTCTATCTATACTAATATTATAAAGAGGTAAACTTTGATTGTTTGTTTGTATGTTTGTTTGTTTGTTTTTTTTGCAGCGAATAGGCTCCGAAACTACTGGACCGATTTCAAAAATTCTTTCACCGTTAGAATCCTTATTGGACCCGAATGAACATAGGCTATAGGGTTTCGAATAATTTCCTGTGGGCTGGAATAAATTTTTTTTTTACCATTTGACGCATGGAGGTATAAGTTTGACATAGGGGAGAGTTGGATATTACTGAGCCCCTAAGGACTTGGCTTCATAATTAAGAAAACGTTTGATATTAAACTAAACAAAATGCAATAATTAGTAGAACATTTATTCAGGTACACATACCGTATGACAAAAAAATCCAAAGTTGAAATAGAAATTAATTATTGTAAAATTAGAAAGACCTTTAGAAGCGTGGTATTGTCAAACTAGTTCGATAATACCGTGCTTAGGTTTGATGAAATAGTACCCACATAAATGGGTAAGTAACCAAAAAAATAATAATAAAAAATTAGTACAAATCAAAGATTTTTTACAAGAAGTTAAGGAAACCCCAAGGGTACCCAAATCCTGTTTAAAAATTAGATCACTTCCTATATAAAGTATGACGATATATGTAAGAAAATCTTGAATTCTTTATTATTACATATTTTAATGAAATGTTCATATTTTCTAGATCCCATGACTTCTTTTTATTCCTTGGCACAGATTTATCCATCTAAAACGAAAATAAAATTGAATTATACTATGTTGATTTGTATGTATGTTTTTTCATAGTTGATAATTTCGCGCCCAGGGGCGCGATATTGTCAAACTTGGTCATTTTAATTTTTAAATTCCAAATAATATTGAAAAGTTTACAGTATGTAAAAACGTATAAGTAACATTAATTCTACATTGTATAAGCTTTAAAAATTTATGGTATCAAAGTATTTTAATAACACAGTATCGCTTACCTCTTATGAAAAGTCTGTACGAAATTTTATAAGGAATGGCGGAAAAAACTTCTGCAAGACATCCTGTCTCCATCGTCGCGTCGCCCGGAAAGTACCGGCGATGCGCGGGGTAGGGTGTAGGCATGTCGAGCTTCGATGTTTATGCACTTTATCGTAAAACTAGTGGATGGTTTTTGATATATGCTGATGCGCGGAATTATCAACCGCGCGGTAATATCCAACTCTCCCCTACACCATAGAATAACAAGTCCTATTATCAGTTTTTTAGATACAGTAAATAGGTTGTAAAAATTTGACATACTAAAATGTTGCTTCAAAAGTGTGCGTGATCACGGGTTCTGGGAATTTATTATTCTGTGACGTACATATGATGATTTTTTTTTTGTTTATCCCGAAGGAAAGGCAAGGGAACTAAGCCCATACAGCCTATGTTTAAATTTGTTTTTTTTGATTGGAAACGTCGGAAAAATCCTCAAGAACGAGTTTAAAATTAGTAAAAATCAAAAATAATTGCAGAAACAACTTTAGCCCATCCCGAAAAGTTTTAAGCTTACCTGCATATAAAACTATGCAGCATAGATTCACGTAACAAGTAAACAAAATATTACTTATCTACCAAAAAACATCACTTTACGGACCATGTAAGTTTACAAATAAATTTTGATTTTCACAAGAATATTACACCCGTCCCTTCCAGCTTTTCCCGCCGATCAGACATTTCTGACAGATGAAATTTGTTTTTTTTTTGTTTGGTTTATCCCGAAGAAAGAGCATGAGGAATACAGCATCCATACAGCCATTGTTTTTAGTACTGATGATTTCTGAATTTATGATGGATGATAACGACGATGAATGGAAACGTCGGGAAAATCCTCAAAAACGAGTGTGATATTAGTCAAAATCAAAAAGAATTGCGAAAACAACATACCTACATGACCCCACGAAGAAACGGACACATGTATACAAATAAATTTTAAATTTCACAAGTAAATTAAACTTACTCCCTTTTGGTGTTTATGTTCGTTAGGAGGTATAAGAGAGTACTAAGTACGGATTTCCCAAAATTCCTATGGGAATGGGGCAGACAGGAATTCAAAATTTTTACCGAAATTTCCACTGTACCGGAACAAAAGCTTATTCAATAAGTATAAAAAATAAACCGTTTGACGTACACAGATGAAATTTGGTGTGTATGTTAATTAGGGGGAGTGAAAGACCATTAAGAACGGGTTTCCCAAAATTCCCATGGGAACGGCACAAACAGGAATTTCAAGTTTTTACGAAAACCACATGACATATAGAGATGAAATATGACAGGTATATTCGGTAGGGGGTGTAAGAAAGAACTGAGAACATATTTCCCGAATAGGGACTGCTAGGGAGCACAAAGAACGGATTTTCCGTAATTTCCACGTGAATTGGACAAACGGGAATTCCCAATTTTAACGAAAACCATTTGACACAATATAATGATGAAATTTGGTAGGGAGTGTGAGGAGACACTGAGAACGTATTTCTCGAAATTTCCACCTGAACGGGACAAACAGTAATTCCATTTTTTATGAAAACCGCTATAAATGTAAAGCAGACATAGGGCATGTCTATTCGTTAAGGAGTGCGAGGAAGCACTAAGAACGGATTTCCCGAAATTCCCACGGGAACGGGACAAACGGGAATTCCCAATTTTTACGCAAAACATATACCATATACCATTGACACATAATGATGAAATATGACAGGTATATTCGGTAGGGAGTGTAAGAAAGCACTAAGGACTTATTTCCCGAAATTACCACGGGAACAAGACAAACGGGAATTCCAAATTTTAGAGGATATGTACCGAAGCGAAGCGAGGGCGGGTCACTAGTTGATAATAAACATATGTCCCAGCTAAGGATCACCTAGCCGCGTGGTGCCAGCAGAGTAGAGTTTGTACCACCCCTGCCTGCCCGTGGGTATCGTACGAGGCGATTAAGGGTTTCCGGCAGGTGGGCAGCAGCGCCTCCCGTACTGACAACATAGTCCGAAAATTACACTGCGGTCACCAACCCGCCTGCCCAGCGTGGTGACTATGGGCAAAACCCCCATGTGGCAGTAGCCTTGTGGCGTCCCCTGGAAGAGGCCTACGTACAGCAGTGAACTGCAATAGGCTGAAGAAGAAGGATCTCCTTATGATCCTGCAATTCTGACAACTTTATTTCGGGAACATACCTGTGTCTATATGTATGTATGTAATACTAGTGGACGCCCGCGACTCTGTCCGCGTGGACTACAGAAAAAATAAAATGTCTAAATTATCCGGGATAAAAAGTAGCCTATATGTTAAGTGGGACCTGTCCCAATATATTACTGAAAACTGCATAGAAATAGGTTCAGCCGTTTCTGAGATTAGCGTGCACAAACGCACAGACAAACCGACAAACAGACAAAAATTCCATAAATCATTATTTTGGGTACTATTGCGTTAATAAAGGTCTCCTATAATATTTTTTCTCATATATCTTCCATGTACAGACAGCGATCCGTTACATTTTTATTATATGTATAGATTAATCAGCAGATTGTTATCCATAGATTACTCACGTAAAGTTGGTAATGAAATATACCTTAATTTATATAATATAATTGAGAATTTAATATATTACGTAATCAGTTTGTTATTAATTGCAGTCTTGCGTCGTAATAGCTGAAGGAGGCTGTACATTAGGATCAATAACTACTCCTGACAGTACATCGCCAGGTGGCGATACTACAATACCTATTGAAGAAACAACTACCGCAGTAACATCTAGTGCAGAAACAACAATACCCACTCAAGAAACAACTACACCAAGTCTAGAAATTACAATACCCACTCAAGTAACAATTACACCAAGTCTTGAAACTACAATAGCTACTGAGGAAACAACTATACCAAGTGTAGAAACTACATTACCTACTGAGGAAACAAATTCTCCAAGTGTGGAAACTACAATATCCACTGAAGAAACAACTACACCAAGCATAGAAAGCACAGTAACTGCAGATGATAAAACTACAACTAGTCTAGAAACTTCAGTTTCCACGGAAGACACAACTACACCAAGTGTAGGAACTACACCTACAATATGTGCACCTGGGTCGTTTGGTAACATCGCTCATCCGTACTTATGCGATTCATTTTACATGTGCGTTGGAGGCAACGCCGTCCAACTGTATTGCAGTTCTGGATTTGAATATGATGCACAGCATAGTGTAAGTAAAATAAGTTATTAATGTAAATTATGTGTGTACCTTATTACGTATTTTCTGTGTCGATATAGGGCTTCACTAGAATACATCAACTGCATCTTCTTCCATGTATGTCATAAGATTTAACTAAAGAACTCTGGAGATTACTCTCAGGTCATGTCATGAGTTAGCAACTGTTGTATCACTGAACTTTTATATCTGTCGTCAAACATGGCTGGATATGCAGTTTTGGCTCATTTTGGGAATAAACCGTGTTTATATGTATGTATGTAACACTCATCATTCGAAAATATCTGAATATTTCTTTAAACGTTTACAGAGTTGTGTGCCAATAGCTGAAGGGGGATGTTCTTTGGGAGATTCAACATCACCAGCAAATCTGGAAACAACAACTGAAACAATAGGTATAACACAAACAGAGAGGACAACGATAGAACCCGAATCAACTACGATAGAAGCCGAAACAACTACGATAGAAGCCGAAACAACTACGAAAGAACCCGAAACAACCACATCGGAAACCGACACAACAGCAGTACCTGAAACAATTCCTACAGAGCCTGGAACAACAGCAGAAACCATAGCGACGGAGCAAGACACTACACCAATCCCAGAAACAACAACATCAAGTGTAGAAACTACAACAAGTGTAGAGACGACAACAAGTGTAGAAACGACTACACCTGCATTATGTGGACCGGGTGTTTTCGGAAATATAGCACATCCATCTCAGTGTGATTCATTCTACATGTGCGTCGGTGGTAATGCTATCCAACTGTTCTGCAGCGCTGGATTCGAATATGACACATCATCTAGTGTAAGTACTACCTACTAATAATAATAAGTAGTACCTACTAATTGTATATACATACAATTTTACCGTTAAGTATAAAGTGATAGAAGAGGGTTCTATGGACAGCTATATACGACACCCGACACTATACTGAAGACATCCCGGATATCAGCCTGTACGAGATTAGGACTGCCCTTAAACAACTCAAAAACAACAAAGCGCCGGGCGACGATGGAATTACATCAGAGCTTCTAAGAGCGAGTGGAACTCCGGTACTGAAGGTCCTCCAAAGGCTCTTCAATTCCGTCCTGCACGAAGGCGTAACGCCGGAAGCATGGAACAGAAGTGTGGTGGTGCTGTTCTTTAAAAAAGGCGATAAAGCCTTGCTGAAGAACTATAGACCCATCTCGCTTCTGAGCCATGTCTACAAGTTGTTTTCAAGGGTAATCATGAATCGTCTTGCTCGCAGGTTTGATGACTTCCAGCCTCCCGAACAAGCCGGTTTCCGAAAAGGGTTTAGTACCATAGATCATATCCACACGCTACGGCAGATTATACAAAAAACGGAAGAGTATAATCGGCCACTATGCCTAGCGTTCGTGGACTATGAGAAGGCCTTTGATTCGATCGAGACATGGGCAGTGTTGCGGTCTCTCCAGCGGTGCCATATTGACCATCGATATATCGAAGTGCTGAAGTGTTTATACAGCAATGCCACCATGTCGGTATACAGGAGCGGAGCACTGAGCCGATTTCTTTGCAGAGGGGAGTGAGACAAGGAGATGTTATTTCTCCGAAGCTCTTCACCAATGCAGTGGAAGACGCCTTTAAGCTGAATGGAAAGGACTCGGCATCAATGGTACATCACTCACCTTCGGTTCGCAGACGACATCGTGGTCATGGCAGAATCGCTGAAGGATCTAAGCACAATGCTCGATGGTCAATCGAGTCTCCCAACAGGTGGGCCTGAAGATGAACAACAAGACGAAGATCATGTCGAACCTGTGCCGCCCACTCCTGTACTAGTTGGGAGCTCGATGCTTGAAGTTGTTGACGAGTATGTTTACCTGGGACAGACGGTCAAACTAGGTAAGTCCAACTTTGAGAACGAGGTAACTCGGCGAATCCAACTCGGCTGGGCATAAACTACGAAGCTTATTTGTGTCCAAGATACCCCAGTCCTTAAAGACGAAGGTATTTAACCAGTGCGTGCTGCCGGTGATGACCTACGGTGCCGAGACGTGGTCTCTAACTATGTGCCTCATAAAAAAGCTCAGGATCGCACAGCGAGCGATGGAGAGAGCTATGCTTGGGATCTCTCCGCGTGATCGAATCAGAAATCCGCAGACGTACAAAGATCACCGACATAGCTGAACGGTCCAGCAAGCTGAAGTGGCAATGGGCAGGGCACATAGCTCGAAGAACTGATGGCCGATGGAGTCGGAAAGTTCTAGAGTGGATACCACGTATCGGCAAGCTTTTGCGGGCGTCGGTTGGATCTGAGAGTGGAGGTTGTTGGGGGAGGCTGTAAATGATGATGATAAAGTGATATCTGTGGATTGACGTAGCAACTAATGTGTATGTATAGGTCTTGCCTGCTAGGTGCCCCGATCTTGTTTCTAATGGCGATTGTATTAATAGTTTTAAATTTTTACTTCCAAATAGTAACACCCATAGATATAGCGCAAGGCAAGGGCTTTGGTAACACCTGATGAAAATTATTGTAGGTAATTTGAAAACAAATATACCTAAACGATAAAATAACTGAATATTTCTCATAATTACAGAGCTGCGTGCCAATTTCTGAAGGAGGTTGTACACTAGGGGTATCAACATCATCAGCTGTGCCCGAAACAACAACGATAGAGCCAGAAACAACAACTTTCGCATCTGAGACAACAACACTGGTACCAGAAACAACAACTTTGGTAACAGATACGACATTGGTACCAGAAACAACAACATTGGTACCAGAAACAACAACACAAACATCAGAAGCAACCTCAGAAAGTTTGGAAACCACGACTGAAAGTGAAGACATTACTACAGAAATAGAAGATTCATCCGCAGAAAGTGGAGATTCAACTACAGAAAGTGCAGATTCGAGTACAGAAAGTGCTGATTCAAGTACAGAAATCGCAGAAAGTGTAGAAACAACAACACCAAGTGTAGAAACCACACCTGCATTATGTGGACCGGGTATTTTTGGAAACATACCTCATCCATCTCAGTGTGATTCATTCTACATGTGCGCTGGAGGAAATGCTATCCAACTGTACTGTAGTGATGGATTCGAGTACGATGCGCAGCTTAATGTAAGTATTATAACACTTCTATGCTGCTCTGGGAGTGAAAAAAAAACGTACTACAGCTGCTTCTCTTCCCGGGCGTACTGTACAAGGTGTACAAGTCAGCAGAGGGACAAGAGGATTTTGGTGTTTTGTAGGCGATGGGCTGATCACCTGTCACTACTAACCGAACTAGTACATCTCAACTATACCCTCAAAATTAGTCAGAAGTGGCACCATGTGGTTCTATCGGCCCTTGGTGCTCTGCCTACCCCGTAAGGGATAAAGGCGTGATTATATATATTATAACATTTAGCTTCAACTCTAGGGAAACTTATGCTTGTATTCTTAGTCTTATCCTTAAGGGTACTCGAGTGAGAGATGGTAGTTACTCACTTACTTAGTAAGTGCTCACCGATTAATGGTATGGGGATAACCTTGAAAGTACCATGACTCGGAAACATACGTCGATATTTGCATCTTAATGGGATTCGAACCCAGGACCTACGGCGTCGCAGGCAGGGACGCTACAAATACCAACTACACCAATCGGCGGTCTAACTTAAAGAAAGAAAAAATGTTACCCGCAATCGGGCGTAAACATTTTGACCCAGTCTCATGGTTAAGACGACGAGTGTAATGATACCTATCAAGCTCATATGGGGCTAGCCATTTAGGCTCTAGCTACAAAGAAATATACTGACATACATTGGAAATACATAACCCTCTTTCTGGCGTAGTTTTCTAAAGTTTTCTCGTCTTTTTCCAGACCTGCGTAACAATAGCCGAAGGCGGCTGCACCCTAGGCGATTCACAAAGCACAAACCCCGATATACCAGCACCAGGGATTACTATAGAAACCACCTCTGAACAAACCTCAACGGAATCGACTACACAGCATACGAAATCGACTACAGAGCATACGCAATCGACTACAGAGCATACGGAATCGACTACAGATTACATAGAACCGATATGCGAAGCGGGTACCTTTGGAAATGTGGCCCATCCGACAGAGTGTAACTCCTTCTACCTTTGCACTGGGACGCAAGCGGTCCAGCTGTTTTGTAGTAACGGGTTCGAATTCGATCCGGTGTCTAGGGTAAGTTTCTAGAATTTACATTTACCTATACATACATACATAACATGGCTGTGTTCCTAATATGGGGTAGCCAGGACTGCAATCATAAAGGTGATCCCACAGCCACGTGACAAGTTGCTAGTTCATCGCCTGAGAGAATGTCCCTGAGTTCCTTAGTCGACTCTTACGACATGCACGGAAGGAAATGCAGCCGATGTATTCTAGTGAATTCAATTTATTACTTAACACCGTGAACAATACACGTTGTTGATTTGAAAGCGTAAACAAGGCATTATAGATTCTCAAGCAAATGTCTAGTATTTTTTTCCCAACTGCGCCAGATGGAAGGTTATGTATTTCGGCGGGCTGAATTTGTCAAAATTGACATTTGGTATTATCCTACTAGATTAAAAAGTCAGTGCACCATACTGCTCGATTGTCTTTAGTAACCGGTTGTCGATGATTACAAAATAAGGGTGTCTGAATTTTCTTTTATCTAATCTAGATGGATGATAATGATGATGATGAATGGAAACGTTTTTGAGGCGGGAAAATTTTAGGGCCTCAAGAACAATTAAACAAATGTGTAAAGTTAGTGTGATGCAAAATAAAAATTATTGCAGAAACAACTTACATGCGCCCATGAAGAGATCGTAATCCGGCTAAAGTTTTACTCGGCTTACCTGCGTATAAAACCATGCACACGCACTAGATTCACATCACAAGTAATCATAATATAACTTATCTACAAGAAAACATCACTCTACGGACACATGTCAAGCCATTTACAAATAATTTTTGATTTTCACAAGAAAATTACACTTGCCCGGGGCGGACCCTTCCAGCTTTTCCCGCCGAGTAGTAAGAGTGACACTGGGTCTAAATTCGGTTTTTTTTTTCTCCAAGTAGCTAAATATTTTTTTCTTAAGTGTACAATTTTTTTTTTTTTTCAGCAATGTGTGGCAATAACAGAAGGTGGCTGTACAGCGTCCAGTGAATAAATCGATTTATTTATGATCTATCGACTCGTTATTTATTGTGTAAATAAAATCCAAAGCCAAAGTATGGGTGTTTGAATAAATATTAATATAGGCACAAGTAGATATATTTCATTTCACGTCATTTTAAAGAAGAATTATTTTATAACTTTGAGAGGGTATTCTACATTTTGATATACAGGGTGTAACAGAAAGGGTATGTTAAGCGAAAAACTATGTAAATAGCCCACTATAGAGAACCTATTTCCAAAATTTCAGACTCAAATTCACGTTTATATTTTTCCAGACAGTATGAAGAATTCCGAAACAACTCAGGAATGTCCATACAATCTTGAAAAATAAAAATATGATTTCGAGTCTCAAATTTTGGAAATAGGATCTCTATAGTGGGCTATTTACATAGCTTTTCGCTTAACATACCCTTTCTGTTACACCCTGTATTTGATTGGTATTTTCGGTATTTAAATAAAACTCAAAATTGAAAATGTATACGTGGTGACGTTTATTTAGCTAATGAAACATTCCTTAGACGTACCTTTAGTAACTTAGATTTTTAGTAACTTTGCTAATGCAATTGAGTCAAACTTAAATTTATTTTTCACAAAGTAGTTGTTATAACTAAACAGGTATACCTATATATGTATATTCAATCATCTTATATCATCTATACACCTATCACTGAGTACATATCATCGACCAAAGTCGCTTCCCGCTGTCTGTCCCTATGTAGTGTAGGATTTTTTTATAATAGAGTGGGAATATTTATTTATATGGATTCCTTTCGCTAAAAAGATATATTAAAAGGAGGAGTAGGTATACAGGGTGTAACAAAAAGGGTATGTTAGGCGAGAAGGTATATAAATAGCCCACTAAAAGGAACCTATCTACAAAATTTGAGACTCGAAATCACATGTTTAATTTTGCAGCTTGTATGGAGAATTTCTAATCAACTAAAGAATGTTCATACAATTTTGAAAAATAAACATGTGATTTCGAGTCTCAAATTTTGGAAATAGTTTCTCTATAATGTTCTATTTACATAGCTTTTCGCTTAACATTCCCTTTCTGTTACACCCTGTATAGGTAGTAAAAAGTAAACAAAATACTTATCGCTTAAAACTTTTTATTATCCACCACCCTCATCTTTATCGTCATCGTTATCGTTATCGTTATCGCTATCGTCATCTTCGCTCTCTTGGTTCTTCAGTTTGGCTTCCAATTCCTTGGCCGGGTTGAACATTCCACTTGTTTGTGCGTTGCAGATGAAACATCTAGGTGAAAAAACTTATTTTAACCTCTTTGAGCATCATTTACATAATAATAATATTTTACATACATAATATGGTCGATTCCGGCAGTCACACTTAAACCTAAACGTAAAATTAGTCCTACCTGTCCTTTTCTCTCTCAGCCATTTATGTTGAGAACGGAGAGAGATAGACCTGACTAAGATTAGGTTTAGGTTTAAGTGTGACTGCCGGAATCGACCCTAATAATAACATGCATAGGTATACAGGGTGTGTGTGACAGCCAGGCAAATACTGAGATACTGAACAAGTACCATTGTTTTGAGTTATACGACAGTGTTATTACTTGCAGGAAATTAATTTTTAATTTGTTTATACGCAAAGTTTACTCTCCGCGCCAATTGTATCGGGCGATCCTGTGTCTAGTTAAATGGGCTTATTGGTTATTGTGTGATACATTGCTGTTTTTGACTCTCCTTTGGGGTTTATCAGTTTTTTAAACTTTTTTTTTAAATCATCCATACGTTAATTATTTTTTAAAGTCATTATTTAAGGCCTACTTAAATGAACCACACTATTTTTTTTTCAGAAAAAATGAAAAAAAAAGTCGGAAGATTTCGAAATTTTCCTGCGAAAATTTTCACTGATTTTCGTCTCAGAATCATGGTCTGAAGTCACCATATAAATATTTGGCTGGCTGTCACAAACACCCTGTATAAGAGCACGGTTGTGTTTCAGAAAAGGGTAGACAGAACTGCAAGAGCGTGAATCTGATCCCTCAGCCACGTTTAGTATGGCGGGGACAGATGTTAATTACCAGTATGCTTATAGTCTGAACGCCCCCGAGTTCCTTAGTCGACTCTTACGACATGCACGGAAGGAGATGCAGCTGATGTATTCTAGTGAAACCCCGAATCAGCACAAGGCTACAATAAAAGGTTAAGGGAAATTGTATAATTTTACCTTGTAGTTTTTTTGTAGTTTTCCAGAGCACACTTTTCACAGAAATAATGCTTGCATCTGAAACAGGAGGAAAATATGATTATTTCTTCACGCACTTCACAACAGACTAACTTAGTCCCACATTAAGATCCCTAAGGTCTTGTGTCGTGGGTACTAAGCAACGGTATATAAATACATAGATAAGTATAAAAACATCCATGACTCGAAAACAAACATCAATATTCATCACATCAATGTTTGCACCTACCCGGATTCGAACCCAGGACCTATGGCGCAGCGAGCAGGGCCACTACCAACTACACCAATCGGCCGTCACTTTAGTGTCTTAATTTTAAGTGTCAACATAGTCCGCCTCTTTCTAGATTTTATATGTAGAGTACTTTTAAAGTCGCAGTATAGTTATTTCTTTCTAACTAGCTAAAAGTACATACCATACATACAAACAACTATATTTTCTTTTCTCTAACAACAATCACAACGATCTTGATTCTACAACTTTGATTATAATGTGTCCCTTTCTAACTAGCCGAACGGACTATAGTCTATCTCTCTTACTCACTTTGTGACCACGGAATTAGAAAAACACTCGTAACATATTGTCTCTTTAATTACCCTACCTGTCCCTTTCTAACTAGCGTAATTGATTACTCTCTATTGACTCTATCTGTCCCTTTCCAGCTAACTCAACTGAATATTCTGCGTCCCTCTACCTACTTACTACGGTCTTAGAAAACTACTTACTTTGTTTGTAGGTGGACAATTGACGAGGAATTGAAACGAGCCAATATGCTTGTGTTTGCGTTTACTCTCTGTTCTGGTATGTTCTCTTAAGACTATTGTCACTAATTATTAGGTGTTTTAGAGACAGCGCCATCTGTCTCGATCTGCTTGAACCCTTTGGATGGATCTTAATATGATGAGGACCTTATTTCACGGTAATAAATTAAGATAGAGGATAATCATCAGCGAGACAGATGGCGCTGTGCTTTAAATTGTTTAGGAACTAAACATACTTAGATTTTTAATTTGAGAATACTTTGTCTCTTTCTAACTAAGTCAACTAACATTAAGTCTACCCCTCTCACTTACCTAGTAACCACAGGATCAGTAAAGCTCCCGCGACATATAAAACATCGGAACGGTAAGTCATCGTCACTATGTATCTCATAGTCAGATCCGTCGTCTTTACTTATCGTATTCTCTTCCCTCTCCAGTTGCCAGCCGTGTTTATAGTCTGAGCGATCGTGGAGGAATTTGCAAGAATCTGGATTTAAAAAAAAATATCATCATCTTCCTGCCCTTATCTCATTATTTATGGGGTCGATGCAATGTAGTGTCTTTCGAAACTCATATTGCCAAGAATTTTTTCATTCGTCGTCGTCAGCCTATTGCAGTCCACTGCTGGACGTAGGCCTCCCCCAGTGTACACCACATGTCTCGATCTCCCGTTTTTGCCATCCAGTCACTACCAGCCGTCCTCTTTAAGTCATCGGTCCATCTGGCCGGAGGGCGCCCAACGCTACGCTTGCCGAGGTGCGGTCTCCATTCGAAAACCCGTTTACTCCACCGTCCATCGGTTCTACGACAGATGTGGCCTGTTCATTGCCACTTGCTACATTTCGAAACTACTCGTATGTCTGTCACTTCAATTTTTTCATTATTTTTGCTTAAATAAAAATTCTAAAAAGTACAGTCGATTTAGGGTAACTTTGAGTCGCAGTGTAACTTTGAACCAAATGGTGAAAAATATTTTTAAATTTATTACATCGAAACTCTTTGATGTTTCAATTTTGTAACTGCGTAAAACGAACCGCCAAAATGTTTTTTTTTAAATCAAGAAGTAAAAAAATAACCTGTCAGTCAAAATTTTAAAAATTACACGCCTTTTTAGTGGGAAGTTTTTGGACGTGTGTTTTGCCCTATTTTAAGATCGTAAATAAATATACAGAACACTTAATTTAAACACGTAATGTATATATGCTTTTATTAAAATATTCGTGATAGTATTTAATATATTTTGTGAATATTCGTATTCGCAGAATAGTAAAAAGGCTATTCGTATTCGCAAAAGTAGTATTCGTTGCATCACTAGTATTTTGCCTTAACACTGCCCCCTGATTACGTAAAAGCAATAGCAAAGCCGAAGCCGCGCGATCGCGATAATCTCGAGTGTGTGCGTGCGCGCAACGAGCGCTCGGCGTCCTCCCGCGCCCCGCACAAGCACAAGCACACACACACTCGAGATTATCGCGATTAGTGGTAGCTAATATAGCGTATAGCTTTTAAAAATAACATGCTATTTGTCCATAGCGTAATAACCAATGATTTAATTGACTCGTTCCAAGCTATACGCTATAACGATATACACGCTTCACGTGTCGCGTACGCATGACTCATCGCGCCTTCGACACGCACATGCATAGCGTGTGACGGCTGGCGCCGGACTACCAACAGCTATATGAAATCGCGTCAAATACAAAATAGCGTATTCGTGACTTGTCATTGGTTACCAACAGCTATATGAAATCGCCTCAACTAGAATATAGCGTTTTCACGACTTGTCATTGGCGAGATAAGAATATAGCGTATTCGTTCAGTCATTCATTCGTGACTTGTGATTTGCGCGCAGCGTTATAACGTCACGGAAAAAATAGCGCGCTATTTGCATGTAGCATATCACTTTCACGCGTTCCGAGAATATAGCTTTTTTTTAACACCGCTAATCGCGATCGCGCGATATTGGTTTTACGTAATCAGGGGGCGGGATTGCGAATATTTTTTCTTACCTCCAAAGCCACAGAAACCTGTCTCCTTATAATCTTTACAAATATCTGGTTGATAATCCCATCTGAAAAAAAAAAGTCGTTTGTGTTCCTAAAATGGCGTGAAATAAGATCACAAAGGAGGTAATACAGCCACGTTAAAGTACTTCATATGCTGAAAGAACGTCCCTGAGTTCCTTAGTCGAGTCTTACGATATGCACGGAAGGAGATGCAGCTGATGTATTCTAGAGGTGTTTAGGATAAATGGAACAACGTATTGTCACTACATCCATTAGCTAAGAAGTAGGGCAGAAGTGTGCAAATTCCTCACTCATTTTTCGCCAGTTACCGTTAAGTCCCACGTGGTAAGAAATGAGCTTACCACTGCTTTTCGGGCACAAACACAGCAATCTAAATAGAAGTTTAATCTTGTTTTGATTTTAAATAACTAATTAAGAGATTCAATTAAAAATGGGGTTCAAATTCATTGTAAATGGGATTGGCGCAATATGGTTTCTTTCGAAACTGACAGTATTTAGATTTGGCGTTTGTTTTACGGCAGGCTACCTGCGTGACGTCAACCCTTCTCGGGTATAGCTAAGTAACAATCTTAGAAAATCTGTACATGAAACAAATTCAGGTGTACAGCCCTGTGACTTACAGGATCGAACTTACGCCCCTTGCTTGCAAGGCGCACGTCTTAACCACTGGGCTATCACATAATATGACGCTTTGTATATGCATGTAAATGAAGCTATTGTACTCTTCATTTAATTTGAATTACTCGCGTGGACGTTTTACATCAAAATATTATATAATGTATGTTGGCAGTTTGCATGACCTATGTCTTTGCTAGAAATGCAAAATGGTGACTGGCCTTTTTTACAGTAAAACATTAACGTGGATTTTAAAGGAAACAATTTCATAATTTTTGAAGCAATAGCTTTTAATGTTGTTTCTCTTTACATGTTAGTGATTATAAAATTATTAATAAAGAAAATGGAAAAAATTCTTCACCCGAGTGGGAATCGAACCCACGACTACTGCAAACCGTGCCAGCCGCTATAACCACTAAGCCACCGGGTCAATTTGGTTCAGCCGTTTAAAAGGAGATCAATTAAAACCACACGAAAAGAAGATTTATATTGTTGTTTATGTTAGAACTTTTTACATAGGATCCGGCAGACTGCGGTGCAGTCGCCGTGTCGAATATTCAAAAATATACTTTAGTTTCAGTTACGCCTGGTAGATGGTTGTTATATCTCGGAAATGTTTCCTTTTCCTTACATAAATAAATCTTCTATTCTCGCGTTTGTAATGGATTTCCTTCTAAACGGTTGAAAAGATTTTGATAAAAAAATTGTATGTGTTCAAGTAGGTTCGAGGTTGGTTTAGATTTACAATTCGGTCAACTGAATAATGTTTTTGAACTCCGTCCGCGTGGACTGCAGAAAAAACAAGATGTCGTTGACCGAATTGTGAATCTAAACAATTCTCGAACCCACTTGAACACACACAAAAAATTTCACTTAAAATCGGTCCAGCCGTTTAGAAGGAGTTCAAACACAAACACACTAACAGAAGATTTGTATTGTTGTTGATGTTAGAGAACCTTTTACATAGGATCCGGCAGACTGCGCTGTAGTCGCTGTGTCGATTACTCACAAGGATACTTTAGTTTCAGTTACGCTCGGTAGATGGTTGTTATATCTCGGAAATGTTTCATTTATCTATATACAGGATGATTTTTGGTTGTCAACGTTCCCGAAAACTACGGAATCTCCTCATCATCACGATAATTTTTGTCTGGTGTCAAGTGTCTGGTTTCCAAGATATTAGGGTCCAAAGATGAGTAAATAAACTGCGTTTTTCGGCATAAATGCACATAGACGCGCGTAGCAAGATTTTTTCAAGATAAATAATTAATCTATGAAAAAACTAGCATAAACACTGGACACTAAATTTTGCCCGATCAAGAAATTTAAAAAAAATTGTCAAAAAATTTACATAATTTCCCAGCATTTTTTTGCCATAAACTTACTTTATTTGATGTATAGAGTACGTACCCTTCGTTAAGGGTGGCAATTAAAAAACAGCCTGTATAATTAATTAAATTTTCTGTTCGTGTGTTTGTAATTGAAGTTCTTCTAAAACGGTTAAACCGATTTTGATGATTTTTTTTAGTGTGTGTTCAAGTGGGCTCGAAAATGGTTTAGATTCACAATTTGGTCAATTAGACAATGTTTTTATTACGGTACATATTGTTACAGCTTATTTCAGAAAGTTTTTATTTAAGGCGTGGGACAGGACAACGTCTGTCGGGTCCTCTAGTTCATTAAATAAATTTCTCTTTACAGAGCAACAACTAAACTTTTTTTTTTCAATAAATTACATTATTACATGCACGTATCCATGTGAAACTGGATATTACTCACCTAACAGTAGCTCTCAAATTAGCGGGAGCCCTAATCGGACCTTTCCTGACCATGCCTGAGCTAGCATTACCGGCCGCTGAGTCTCTCTTCTTATAGTACTGTGCGTAGTTATTTATACCGCGGTATACCTGCAGATATTGAGTGATTCTCGTATTCATAGTTGTTAACTTAAGGGTGCTTGGGTGAGGGATGGTTGCATGGAGAAGAAATAAAAGAGGAGCAGCGGCTAAGTATATTTTAATACAAAAATAGTGTGGTACTGAGCGGGGGTGAAGTATGGAACGAGGAGAGCATCTTAACATTGTAGCCCTGCCCATTTACATAGAAACCACCTTGTAGTGACCAACCAAACTAATTGCATAAGCATGTGTGTGGATACAGCTGCTGCGTCACACTGGCGCTGAAGCTCCGCCCCTATCATGACGTCATGGCCTCACGATTGCCGCACGACTAAGTTCATAGTCCCACCTCCTCTTTTATACCTTCTCCATGGATGGTTGTACTTTCTTTGAGTAAGCGTGACAATTGCTTGAGACAATAATGGAATATCAAAATACAGCCAAATATCAATGAGGGGTAATAGATTTAACAAATTAATACTCTATTACTCTACAGCCAATATAAAACTGGATATTTTAAAATGATGATGATGTCTCTGACCGTATTTCGGTCATGGTGGCTACTTTCAATGGATATTAGCTAACTGGTTACTAGCATGAGATAATAAAGTGCACAAACATGTGCGTAAACACAGGTGCACTCTCCATTCCTCTCCAATTCATTGGTACGGGCCTGTGACTGGAACCTACTCCCCTGATTGGAAGGTATATGTTGGAATGTGATGGTCAAAATGGACCACAATGGCTAAATATATTTAAAATACCTATAGACATTAACAGCATAGATAGAAGCAATAAAATAACCTTACCTTATCATCAGCCTGTCCTTGCAAGTCCTCATTGATTTTCTGTGCTCTTTCGAATATAGCTTGAGCATCTTTATCAAATTCGGTGTCTAACTCATATGTAGCGGTTGCATTCTCTCGTTGCTGCTGTACCGATAGTGTTGTACGCTCTTTTAACTGAAATGTTAATATAAAAATATTGTAATCATTGCAAAGTTTTATCAAAATCGGTTTAGTCATACTGCCTATTGCAATACTTAACAAATTTCCAAATACAATCTATTTAAGTATCATTAATCATTACTCAAACAAAAAAGTCTTGTGGTAAACAACATAATTTTTTTAATAATAAAAGAATACAGGTTAGTATTCTATTTTATGCACTTAAAATAAAATATTCCAGAAAAAGTATCTTACACCAGATTTGAATGACCAATGTTCAGGCAAAGACGATTATCATCTTTAGTTCAGGGAAGGCAAGCCTTTATGTGTCAACACGAAACAATTTTTTTTAAAGGAATGTCCAATGAGTTCATAGATGTGCCTAAGACTTCACAGTTTACTATTTGGGCGTAATACATTTTATCATGAATGACATTCCCAAAATATTGAGCTAGTAATGGCATGTATGACATTCTTTCTTTTTGGTTTTTTTGCCCTACACAGGAAACAGTAATCAAACTATATTAACTGGCTATATTTATCTATAGGCCGCGTAGTGCCGGCAGAGTAGAATGTCTGCCCGTTGGTATCGTACGACGCGATTAAGGGTTTCCGGGAGGTGGGCAGGAGCACCTCTCGTGTTGACAACATAGTCCAAAAATACAAACTGTGGTCACCAACCCACCTGCCCAGCATGGTGACTATGGGCAAATAGCCCCCATGGGAGTCTTGTGGCGTGCCCTGGGGGGAGGCCTACGTCTAGCAATGGACTGCAATAGGCTGATGATGATGATGATTATATATACAATAAATTAAAGTTAGTAGGTTATACCTTCTCTTCATCACTGCTGTCATCATCATCATTATTTGTCTCCGGTCTCAGTTTTCTAGGAACCCCAGTTGATTGTATATTAGGATTGGCTTTTTGTGGTTTTTTCGTTGGCAACACCACTGTATCCTGTGCATCTGAGTCTGAACTGTTTTTTTCTGCAATCAAACATTTACAATATAATCCTATGCTGATGGTGGACTTTAAGACTGCTATACATGTTGGCCCAGCCTAGCCGAGTGAACGCTAGAGATGAGGCGTAAATATTGGAATAGGTATGTGGATTAGGTATTTTTAATACTAGTCGGTACCTAATACAATGTATTAGGTGTTAGGTATCACATAAAATATCATCTCATTAAGAGAAATCAACCATAAGACTTAGACTATAACTTTCAATTTTATTATTTAGCAAAAATTCTACAATATCATTAGAATACTATTGTATTAGGTACCGACTAGCATTTAAAAATACCTAATCCACATAGCTATACCAATATTTATGCCGCACCTCTAGCATTCACTCGGCTAGGCTGGGCCAACATGTATTGCAGGCTTTACAGAGCATGCAACAGTTGCATATTCTTCTTGTACTGAAAGAGTAATGCAGGCACTCTCTCAGGGAATAAGCTAGCAACTTGTCCTCGCTATGCCACGTGGCTATGGGTATGACAGTGCCAGCCCGAAGTAAATTTTAGAGAGGAGCGAGATCCATTTTAGAAGTAATAGAATATCAATAACTTCGATAATGGAGGCTTATACTCAAGCAGGGTCCACTTAGTTTGGCTGGAATTAAAAAAAAAATTAAAAATGTAATAACCATAGAACTAATTGGAATAAATAGCTTTTATTATTGTTGTTATAACTTCTGAAATTTGATCTAAAATGTGAAATCTGGAATTTGGCACCTGGAGCGACTGCTCCGTTTGCTGTATGTGCAGGCCGGCATTGGGTACTTCTATATGATCCTGCATGTCTGACTATCTAGTTATAGGAACCAGTTGTTTACCTATATGTCATGTATATAATATAGCTAATAGACTCAACTCTATGTAGATGAAGTAGCTAAACAACAAATTTTAATATGGTAAGAATAAATCATTGATAAAAACAGAAGTGGAGCTGACGAAAGATCACATTTTATCTTTACTATTGGACACCTGCGACTCCATATATCCATATTCACAACATACTCGTCTATTTTACAGAATCATCCATGACTCGGAAACAAACATCAATATCTATCTTATCCAATGTAGAACATATATGTTCTGGGCTACGATTACGAGCTACGAACCCAGGAGCTACAATTGGCAATATTCTGTATAGATGGTCTATGTTTATGGGAGATTCAAGTTGAATCATTCAATAGTGTAGATTAGTAACAGTTTGTTTACTACATTTTGTTAAAACATAACCTTAAATTTTATGAAGCTGCTCAACAGTTACATAGTACTTACTAGTATTACAGCTCGTAAACAATTAACTGGCGTTATTTACCTTCAGAACTAGATGCTTTTCGTTTTCTTCCACCTCTATTCTTGATAACTCGCTTTTTAAATGTAGAAGGAACTTCCACTTCGACGTCAGACATTTTTACCACAAAACTATATTAATAATCAGTTATTCCCACATTTGTATTCTCTCTCGAATTTGTAGCCTTTATTATGTGTTTGAATTACAAGAAAAGTTAATTTCGAAAAGGCATTGCGAAAGCAATGTTTGTTTTCATTTTGTTTGGTTTATCCCGAAGGAAAGGCAAGGGGAACTAAGCTCATACAGCCATAATGTTTGTTTTCATTAAACTGACCTAGGGATGACGATATTTATCGATATCTTTGAAATATCGATATCAATCTCCGAAATATCGATATTTGAATATCGATAATTGTAACTTTGAAATATCGCTATATCGATATTGTTAACAAGATATCGGGTTATTCTCGAAATATCGAAACTCGATCACATCTTCGTTCAGTGCTCTTTTGATGTAAAAAAATTGTTTCATTTATTTAGTCACTAGTGACCTGCCCTCGCTTCGCTTCGGTACATATCCTCTAAAATTTGAAATTTCCGTTTGTCCCGTTCCCGTGAGAATTTCAGGAAATATGTTCTCAGTGCTTCCTTACATTCCCTACCTTAGGTGAATTATTACTAGATATAGGGTCAGCTCTCAATATACGGAACGTCCGTGATATGCTCAAAACTGTCGAGCTCAGATCACAAGATTTAGTTCATCTATGACAATGGTATAGACAAGACGTGCTAAATTGCAAAAAAAGTCCTGAAAAAAAAATGTTTCTGAGAGAATATCATACTTTAAGTGAATAATCTTCAAAAAGTTTCATTTCATGTTAATAATCAGTGGATAATATCACATTTTCAATCAAAAATACTTTAAAATAATTTTATAATTTATTATGATTTTTTTATTTTTACGATGATCGATGTAAACATTGGCCTAAAATGATATATTGGCCCAAGGTCAATATAAGACTTCACGTGTGTTGCTGGTGAGAGACCAACTTAATCCAATAATGTTAATAAATAAAAACATTTTAAAACTAGCTTATTACATAAAGTAAAATAATTATTGTAATGTTGAAGTTTATTTTTCAAATTAAGACCAAATAAGCACCATTTTTAGTCATCAGACCTTTTATACTTCATACACAAAATATATCTCTGGTCAAAGTTCAATAATCATAAAAATAACATGATAACAATGTAAAATATAAGCTAAATTCATCACCGGGATATGGTCTAGGCTTCCAAAATTTGCAATAATGGGAATTTAAATAAAAGTTTACCCGCCTGTCCAGCGTGGTGACTATGGGCAAATACCCCACCATGGCAGTCTTGTGGCGTGCCCTGGGGGAGGCCTACGTCCAGCATTGGACTGCAATAGGCTGATGATGATGATGAAATTTTACAACTGAAAGTTTTCCTATGTTCATTTTTATGAAAGCACCAATGCTGTATAGTTGAAAACGCCAATGGTGATTTGTTTGACCAAATGTTCGACAAACATGTGTCTCTGGCTAGAACTTAAATTTAGTGTAAGCTGAATAAGTGACAGGAATAAGGACACTGCTGTAAGCTGCATAGGGTGATAATTTGTTTCAAGCAAATTCATGTCTTATGGTAATTGCATACGGTTTAATTAAAAAATATTGTAAAATTATTAATAAAGAAATAGAAAAAATTCCTCACCCGGGTGGGAATCGAACCCACGACCTCTGCATTCCGCGTGTCAGTGCTCTAACCACTGAGCCACCGGGTCAATTACTCGGATGACGAATTTTACCATCCCTTTTCTAAATTACATACACTAGCCAAATCTCGGCAAACAAAGCTGAATCCCTCAGCACAATGTTTATTAAAATATAAAAAATTTGAGACTCGAAATCACATTTTTATTTTTCAATATTGTATGAAAATTCTTGAGATATTAAAAAAATCTCCATACTATCGGGAAAAATAAACGTGTGATTTCGGATCTCAAATTTTGTGGATAGGTTCTCTACAGTGGGCTATTCACATAGCTTTTCGCTTAACATACCCTTTTTGTTACACCCTGTATAATCACGTCACTGCTCCCTACCGAATATACATGCCATATTTCATGATTTTGTGTCAAGTAATCTTCGTAAAAATTGAGAATTCCCGTTTGTCCTGTTTCCGTAGGAATTTCGGGAAATCAGTTCTTAGTGTTTCCTCGCACTCCCTAACCAATACACATACCCGGTTTCTGATTTATATGTATAGCGGTTTTCGTAAAAAAAAATTAGAATTCCCGTTTATCCCGTTCTGGTGGAAATTTCGATAAATATGTTCTCAGTGCCTCCTTACACTCCCTACCAAATTTATTTATTTGTTTTTTTTTATGAGCAAACTCGGCAGGCAGAGTAGCCTCCCCTATTTTTCAGTCAATTCTCACTCATTCATTTATTACAAGTCAGTCCGTAGTCAGCTCTGTACAAGCAACGAAACCGGGTGAAATGAAAATTGCTGTCAAAGTAGCTTATCTATACTAATATTATAAAGCTGAAGAGTTTGTTTGTTCGTTTGTTTGTTTGTTTGAACGCGCTAATCTCCGGAACTACTGGGTCGAATTAAAAAAATATTTTTGTGTTGGATAGTCCATTTATCGAGGAAGGCTTTAGGCTATATATCATCACAGTGCGACCAATAGGGACGAAGAATAAGAGGAAAATGTGGAAAAAACGGGGAAAATTATTCAACTTTGGAGACTTCCGTTGCGTGCGCTGCGTAAACGGTTCAAGTTATCCAAAAAATATGTATGAAAGAATAAAATGACGTAGAAATGATATGAAAGAAAAAAATTGAACCCTTAGCAGCCCAGCTAAACTTTGAGAGATATGAAAATACCGTCTTAGGAAAAGTTGCTCAGCATGATAAGCACTTTCTAATAACGTAATAATATATTATAAACGCGAAAGTTTGTAAGTATGGATGGATGGATGTTTGTTACTGTTTCACGTTAAAACGGCTGGAGCGATTTTAATAAATTAATTTGGTATGGAGTTAGCTGGCACCCTGGATTAACACACAAGCTACTTTTTATCCCGGGAATATATTTTTATCCCGGATAATTTCGACATTTTGCAGTCCACGCGGACGAAGTCGCGGGCGTCCACTAGTTTGCTTATATTTTTAATAAATTCTGATAAAAAATGTGATGTTCACTAATCTCACAATAATTTTTGCACATAACATACAGTCGACAATGGTTTTCGATCGATATTATAAAATATCGATATTTTGTGCCAGATAATATCGAATTATCGATATTTAGCTATCGATATCAATATCGATGGCGTGTATGGGGTCCCATATAACTTCTAACGGGACCCAAGCCATCCTCACCTGCTCGCGGTGCACCCTGCAGAACAACGAACGAGGCTCTGGCCACCCGCCAACACGCATTGGACCAACGTGGCGGGTTACGGTCCATGTTGGAACTTTTTGTAAGGATCTCTGTAGGTAAACTAAGCTAATAAGGTTTTCTGTATCAATCACTGTCTTAGCTTTTGTTCTCCGGTGTGTTGGACACATGGTTTTTCCCTGAATAAATTCCTTAAAACCAACAGGTTATGGGCCCAGCACGCTTCCACAAGCCTATTCCGTGCAAATGGATATTCAAGAAGAAACGAGGTTTGAACAATGAGCTGTTGAGATATAAAGCTCGTCTAGTAGCTAAAGGTTATAATCAAAAATATGGTCTAGATTATGAAGAAACCTTTTCGCCTGTGGTAAGACATTCTACCATACGATGTCTTTTTGCCATAGCTGCTGAGTATAATATGTGTATAAAACATTTAGATGTAAAGACTGCATTCCTTAACGGAGATTTGGAGGAAACAGTTTTTATGGAGCAGCCAGAGGGTTTTAAGATAAAAGGCAGTGAAGATAAAATATTCAAACTCAATAAAGCCATATATGGTTTGAAGCAAGCATCTAGATCGTGGTATATGAAGATTAATGATGTGTTGCAGAGGAAGCTAAAGTTTAAGAATTTGTCTTCAGAACCTTGTGTGTATTTTTTGAAAAGAGATGACGAGATAATTATTATCGCTTTGTATGTCGATGATATAATGTTGTTTTCGATGCCTAACTCCAAAGTAAAGAAAGATGTCAAGGAACGACTCATGAAGGAGTTTGATATGAAGGATTTGGGTGAATCACATCATCTTCTTGGCATGCGTGTTAGAAGAAAGGATAATAATTTATATCTCGATCAATCGAGCTATATCCAACGTATCCTAGAACGCTTCAACATGAAGGATTGTAAGCCGGCAAGGACACCTATGGAAACAAAGTTGAAACTGGCCAAAGCTGATATTATAAAGGAGAGTTTGCAATATAGAAACTTGATAGGTTGCTTGATGTATGTTTCAATTTGTATGAGACCGGACATCGCATATGCTGTAAGTACGCTAAGCCAATTTAACAACTGCTATGATGAGAGTCATTGGAAAGCAGCCAAAAGAGTATTGCGATATTTAAAAGGTACCGTGGATTATTGCTTATCTTTCCATGGAGGTGGTTTGAATATGGCTGGCTATGTGGATGCTGATTGGGCCAGTAATGAGGTAGATCGTAGATCATATACTGGTTACATTTTCAAAATAGGGAATTCTGTAGTGTCGTGGGAGAGTAGGAAACAAAGAACTATTGCCCTCTCCAGCACCGAAGCAGAGTATATGGCCATCTCTGATTCTTGTAAGGAGGCTCTTTTTATACGGACCTTGCTACATGAATTATTTGGCTTATATGTTGATATTAGTATTTATAATGACAGTCAGTCTGCTCATAAATTATGTACTAATTCTATGTTCCATTCTAGAACGAAACACATAGATGTAAGACATCATTTCGTTCGTGATGTGATTGCAAATAAGATGTTAGATATCAAGTATATGGCAACAGACAAAATGCCAGCTGATTTTCTAACAAAGGTAGTAGGGAAAGACACGACTCGTTTGTGAAAGAGTTAGGGTTGTCAATGTACTGTTAGGGTTTTGTTTTGATACTTGTTATGGTTATATGTTTTGTGCATTGATAATGAGAACTGTTAGATTATCTTTGTTTAAGGGACAGTGTTGGAACTTTTTGTAAGGATCTGTGTAGGTAAACTAAGCTAATAAGGTTTTCTGTATCAATCACTGTCTTAGCTTTTGTTCTCCGGTGTGTTGGACACATGGTTTTTCCCTGAATAAATTCCTTAAAACCAACAGTCCAAACCCATGAGTAGTAATCTAGGAAGGCCCCAAGTGCCCGGCGGCTCCGGAGGCGACACTGGCGTGTCCGACAGGCGCCGGTCAAGTGCCGGAGCCAGGGGTGCTAAGAATCCCCGGGCGGGTTCCAACTGTACGACGACTAATGCTTCGAAAATGGACCATAGGCGTGGGTTATCGCTGGTGACGTACAATGTGCGCATGCTGAGGGAGGACACAAAGCTCGATGAGCTGGAAGAGGAAATGAGTAAGTTGCGGTGGGATATTGTAGGGTTATCTGAGGTCCGAAGACAGGGAGAGGATACGATAACCCTGAAATCTGGCAACTTACTCTACCACCGGGAAGGTGATCATAAGTCCCAGGGTGGTGTTGGGTTTATCGTCCACAAGTCCCTCGTAAACAGCATTGAATCCATCACGAGTGTGTCGAGCAGGGTAGCATACTCTGAGTTCTGATATTCAGAGTATCAAAAAGGTACTCGTTGAAGGTCATCCAGGTATACGCGCCGACCTCGACGCATCCGGATGACGAGGTGGAGGTTATGTATGAGGACATAAGTACAGCCATATATACCTCTAAAACTCATTTCTGTGTTGTTATGGGGGACTTCAATGCGAAACTGGGCAAGCGGGGTGAGAATGAGTTGAAAGTGGGACAATTTGGATCCGGCGACAGGAACCCCAGGGGCCAGAGGCTGGCCGATTTTCTAGAGATGGAGGGACTCTTTATGATGAACTCCTTCTTCAAGAAGCCGCCTCATAGGAAATGGACCTGGCTCCATCCCAACAAGCACACGAGGAACGAGATAGACTTCATATTGACCACCGATAGACGGATATTCAATGATGTCTCAGTGATCAACAGGGTGAAAACCGGTAGCGATCACCGAATGGTTCGAGGCACATTGAATATTAATGTCAAACGGGAGAGATCACGACTAGTGAAGTCTACACTCCGACCCTCATCCGTGCACATTCAAAACCCCGAGAGCTTTCAACTCGAGCTGACAAACCGCTTTGCTTGCCTAGAGAATTGAATGTCAGTGGACGATATAAATAACAGGCTGGTAGAAACTGTCCACACGGTGGGGTCTAAATTCTTTAGACCTAACCGTAGAAATAGATCCCAGAAACTAACTGGTCATACCCTCAACCTCACGGCGGAAAGGCGCGCAGTGTCTCTGCAGTCCTCTGATGACGCTGAAGCATATCGGCAGCTCAATAGACGTATCTCCAAGTCTCTGCGACACGACATCCGCAGCCTAAATACTCGCTGCGTTAAGGAGACAATAGAGCGAAACCAAGGCTCCAAAGTGTTCGCGAGAGAATTATCTATTGGGCAGAGCCAGTTGACGAAGCTGAAGACAGAGGACGGCAGTGTAGCGTCTACCATACCAGAGGTGCTAAGGGAGATTGAGAGGTTCTATGGACAGCTATATACCTCGGTCGCTAAACCTGTTAGATTAGGCAAAGACCCAAGAGCCAAGCTCACCCGACACTATACTGAAGACATCCCGGATATCAGCCTGTACGAGATTAGGACTGCCCTTAAACAACTCAAAAACAACAAAGCGCCGGGCGACGATGGAATTACAACAGAGCTTCTAAGAGCGGGTGGAACTCCGGTACTGAAGGCCCTCCAAAGGCTCTTCAATTCCGTCCTGCTCGAAGGCGTAACGCCGGAAGCATGGAACAGAAGTGTGGTGGTGCTGTTCTTTAAAAAAGGCGATAAAGCCTTGCTGAAGAACTATAGACCCATCTCGCTTCTGAGCCATGTCTACAAGTTGTTTTCAAGGGTAATCACGAATCGTCTTGCTCGCAGGTTTGATGACTTCCAGCCTCCCGAACAAGCCGGTTTCCGAAAAGGGTTTAGTACCATAGATCATATCCACACGCTACGGCAGATTATACAAAAAACGGAAGAGTATAATCGGCCACTATGCCTAGCGTTCGTGGACTATGAGAAGGCCTTTGATTCGATCGAGACATGGGCAGTGTTGCGGTCTCTTCAGCGGTGCCATATTGACCATCGATATATCGAAGTGCTGAAGTGTTTATACAGCAATGCCACCATGTCGGTACGAGTACAGGAGCGGAGCACTGAGCCGATTTCTTTGCAGAGGGGAGTGAGACAAGGAGATGTTATTTCTCCGAAGCTCTTCACCAATGCAGTGGAAGACGCCTTTAAGCTTCTCGAATGGAAAGGACTCGGCATCAATATCAATGGTGAATACATCACTCACCTTCGGTTCGCAGACGACATCGTGGTCATGGCAGAATCGCTGAAGGATCTAAGCACAATGCTCGATAGCCTCAATCGAGTCTCCCAACAGGTGGGCCTGAAGATGAACATGGACAAGACGAAGATCATGTCGAACGTCCATGTGCCGCCCACTCCTGTACTGGTTGGGAGCTCGATGCTTGAAGTTGTTGACGAGTATGTTTACCTGGGACAGACGGTCAAACTAGGTAAGTCCAACTTTGAGAAGGAGGTAACTCGGCGAATCCAACTCGGCTGCGCAGCGTTCGGGAAACTACGAAGCTTATTTGTGTCCAAGATACCCCAGTCCTTAAAGTCGAAGGTATTCAACCAGTGCGTGCTGCCGGTGATGACCTACGGTGCCGAGACGTGGTCTCTAACTATGTGCCTCATAAAAAAGCTCAGGATTGCACAGCGAGCGATGGAGAGAGCTATGCTTGGGATCTCTCTGCGTGATCGAATCAGAAATGAGGAGATCCGCAGACGTACAAAGATCACCGACATAGCTGAACGGTCCAGCAAGCTGAAGTGGCAATGGGCAGGGCACATAGCTCGAAGAACTGATGGCCGATGGAGTCGGAAAGTTCTAGAGTGGATACCACGTATCGGCAAGCGCAGCGTGGGAAGGCCACCCGCGAGGTGGACGGATGACCTGGCCAAGGTTGCGGGCGTCGGTTGGATGCAGGCTGCTTCCGACCGGTCGGAGTGGAGGTTGTTGGGGGAGGCCTATGTCCAACAGTGGACTTCTCAGGGCTGTAAATGATGATGATGATCAATATAGATATTTTACTAATATCGCTCATATTTGATCTGACTCCACTAGGGATTCGGCGGGAAAAGCTGGAGGGGTGCAGGTGTAATTTTCTTGTGAAAATCAAAAATTATTTGTAAATGGCTTGCATGTGTCCGTAAAGTGATGTTTTCTGGTAGATAAGTTATATTTTGATTACTTGTGATGTGAATCTAGTGTATGTGCATGGTTTTATACGCAGGTAAGCTGAGTAAAACTTTACCCGGTATACGATCTCTTCATGGGCCCATGTAACTTGTTTCTGTAATAATTTTTCATTTTGACTAACTTTACACTTGTTCTTGAGGATTTTCCCGAAGTTTCCATTCATCATCATCATTATCATCCATCATAAATTCAGAAATCATTTACTAAAGACAATGGCTGTATGGGCTTAGTTCCCCTTGCCTTTCCTTCGGGATAAACTAAACAAAAAAATGACTCCATTAGGGTTGTAGACAGACACTTTATTTAAATAAAATATCGATAATAAATTTTAATCTGGGTTAGATAGAATGGTAAACATACAAACTTGTCTTTTTTTGGTGAAATAGTAAAAAGGGCAATTCTATTTTTTTATGGCAGCGATAGTACCTACCTAAATAGGATTTCTTTTTCAATATCATAAAATGTTCCTTGTTTATTTTATTTTATTTAAGTTGTAGGTGTGTACTTCAAACTTGGCCTTAGGTTATAATATTATTATGATAATATCGCCATCATGTGTAGGTAATCTACCATGACTGACAATGATGTTATAGAATACCTAGGACGTGAAATTTTTATCGATAAATTCACCGAACTGAACTTACAACCCTAGTCAGTGACTGACATTGAGAGATGACATTTTTTACTCTTAATGCAAACGAGAATATTTACATTTTATCTCTTATACTGCCCATTTACTAACTAATATTATTTAGAAAACAACAGAAAATTTTTGTTAAATCTTGTTCATAAACTTCATTCGGCCACGCAGTGATTCTGGTCTGTTTAACAAATTAAACCTTTATAGGTGAAATACATTTAGATAATAGTGGAGTATCGAATGAGGTACCTAATACTGTCCTTATGCTCCGACACTATAGAGGAGCCGTTGGGTTCGAAGCGTTCGTTAGGCCCTGTTGGGCCTAAAGTAATCCTTCTGAGCATTGATATTTGTAAGCCGAATAGGTACATACTACAAACATTTAATTTTATTTGTATTTGGCTAAGGCTAAGACCACACTACGTTTTTTCCCGCAAGCGGTAAATCGCGAAACCGCAAAACCGCTCGAGACGCACACACTGCGGTTAAAAACCGCGAATATAAGTTCTATGGACTACAAATTTTGCGCGGTTTTTACCCGCTGGCCATGTAACAAAACGCGGTTTAAAAATCAGTCGCTATAAAAACCGCGGCTGCTTCCATTAGTTTCCTTTACTCACAAAACCAGGCGGTTAAAATCCGCTGCGGTTTAGCCGTACCTAGTGCGGCCTTAGCCTTTTCGGCGCATAAACCGCGACGTCTTTGGTAAATGCGTTATGTCCACCCAGCAGCATAGGTTCCACTCTTGCGCTGTTCCCTCTTAGCCTCTTAGCAATCTTCTTGTCGGCCAATCAAGGCCAGCGAAGATCACATAAATTAATATGACTCTCTGATCGGTTCGAGGTTCATACCATGGTTTACATAATAGATTATTGCACTACGGATATGTTTTACCCCTGTGTTAACGTGAGGTTTCAGTGAAACCTTCTGTGATATTCACATCCACTGCATTAGGTATTCCCAGAATCTAGAAATCGTTAGTGTCTTCCCCTATGGTGTCATTGATCTTATACATTTGGCGCCACTAGCTATGTTAAACATAGCTGTGGGATATCTCTATCGTGATCCTGCACTTTAGGCTATACAGGTTGTAACAAAAAGGGTATGTTAAGTGAAAAGCTATGTAAATAGTCCCACTATAGGGAACCTATTCACAAAATTTGAGACTCGAAATCACATGTTTATTTTTCAAGATTGTATGAAAATTCCTGAGATGTTTAAGAATTCTCCATACTGTCTGGAAAAATAAACATGTGATTTAGAATTTAAAATTTTGCAGATAGGTTCTACATAGTGGGCTATCTTCTTAGCATTTCGCTTAACATACCCCTTTTGTTACACCCTGTATACAGTCGTGTGAATAAATGTAGGGACGTATGCCTATGTGTAGGTATGTAGGGGGACGTTTTAGTACCTATTACAAATAGGTATGTACCTAGATTTTTAATTTAATATTATAAAGGCGAAAGTTTGTAAGTATGGATGGATTTTTTTTACGCTATCACGTAAAAACGGCTGGAGCGATTTTAATAAAATTTGGTATGGAGTTAGCTGACACCCTGGATTAACGCATAGGCTACTTTTTATCCCGGGAAAATATTTTTATGCCGGATAATTTTAACATTTTGTTTTTTCTGCATTCCACGCCGACGAAGACGCGGGCGTCCACTAGTTGTTTATAGTTTATTAAAGCCCTTTGAGTAGTTCTACTATTCCCACAGGTTGTTACTTATTCGGAAGGAAGTACTGTAGGTACCTAAATAGTTTAGAAATTGCTTAACAAAGTACTTACATAAAAATACGTTTAAATTGCAATCTCGTAACAGAAAGTTATTTATCCCTAAGTATCGCTTTCGAAAATATCTACATTCCTTTAAAATCTAGAACGGTGAATTGTTTACTTACAAAAAGTACATTTTATCCAACATTGCGCATAAACATACGCCGTTTCGCTTCTCAACTGGAGTCACATGTAAAAGTGGTATACCATTTTTAAACGAGAACACATCCTTGACGGAGAAAAACGTCGTATCCTTAGGCCTAAAGCGTATGCACATACACCCTTTCGCAGCTGAAAAGCGCCAGCGCAAAAGTAGTATACTATTTTCTGCCGGCCAGAAGCGAAACGTCGTATGTTGTACGCGATTAACGTGCGCACACGCCGTTTCTGAATCGCGTAGGAAGTTTAGTTACTAATCGTAATGCAGGCTGTGTTGGAAAATATAGGTGAGCGACTTATCGCGACACGAACGGAATTTTTCTAGTATTTCTAATGGACGCTTGGACATTTTGGTCTCCGAATTAGTATTGCTCAGTGGTATCTATTTACCATAGTTATACAAGTACATAAACATCGAATTATAATGATTTGATTGATTGCACATATTAATTTTATACAAAAAGCCATTAAAAGAAATGTTATGTGTATAGCCCTATGTTGAGACTCGAAATCAAGATTATAATAATAATGAACATTCAAGACCACCTCATGGCCTTAAATTACGGGCGGCAAGTCACCTCCTGCCACCTCACAATTTTGGGACTAGATTGTAATGGCCGGCGTATCCCATAGTCTTAAAATAGCCCTTACCCAGCCACCCAACATTCAACCCTATAGCCCATAACTTAGTTTCCCATCGCATGACGTAGATCTGCACTCCAATAGTCTTTGCACATGGCGGGGACCATCACCGGGTATATCATATTGTGCGCTCGGTGATGGTAGGTATCCGCCATGTGTATCCCAGACCATACTAAAGTTCTCTTAAAAGGGCCTCTACATCTTGGCTACGGCCCGATGCACGCCTCTCAAAGGACCGGGACTCTGTAGTCCCGTGAATTTCGCAAGAGATGAACATTCTTCAGTCTATCTGGAAAAATAACATAACTCACATGGCTGTGGTCCCAAAATTACAAGTTGCTAGCTTATTGCCTGAGAGAATGCCCCAGTTCCTTAATCGACTCTTACAAAATGCACGGACAAAGACGCAGTTGATGTAGGATCACCATACTATTTTAGTCTTGGCATGCACACAAAATAAACTACAGCATCACAGATTTCAAGTATCACATTTGTAATCTTAGTAAATGTAGCTATATTTTAGTGGAAGTATTAAATTGCTTAGTGGGCTATTTTTATAGTATTTCGCTTAACATACTCCATCTTTTACACCCTGTATAATATTATCCAGACTGTGTTTATTCTCTCTCGTTAGAAATTAGAGTAGGTCCTCGCACTCTCCCCTACGAATATTTAAAAACGCCTACCTAAAACATATTTGCAGTTTTGCTGTCGCAATGACATTAGTAGAGCAAAAGAAGTCGGGGTACCTACGTACGTGAGTGAACTTCGCTTCCTGTGCTGATGCGGGCCTTCACTAGAATACATCAGCTGCATCTCCTTCCGAGCATGTCGTAAGAGTCGACTAAGGAACTCGGGTATTCCCTCAAGCCAACTATCATCTTTTTACTGATCATTAACATCTGTCACCATGCTAAACGTGGGTGTGAAATCTCCTTTATGATCCTGCAGTTCTGTCTACCCCATTTCGGGAGCACAGCCGTGTGTATACATGGTGACTTTTGGTCGTCAACGTTCCCGAAAACTACGGAATCTCGATCATTCGAAAATCGGAAAATCGATATCATCACGATCATTTTTCTCCATGGAAGCATTATACCTGGGAAGTGTCTGGTTCCCAAGATATTATGGTCCAAAGTTGAGTAAATAGACTGCGTTTTTCTGCATAAATGCACATTGACGCGTGTAGGAAGATTTTTTCACTATAAATAATTAAAATCTGTCTATGATAAAACTAGCTTCGCCAGATCAAGGAATATAAAATTAAAACAAAAATGACATCGTTTCCCAGCATTTTTTTTGTCATAAACTTACTTTATTTGATGTATAGAGTACGTACCCTTCGTTAAGGGTGGCAAAGAAAAAACACTCTGTATATGTATGTATTCCTTTCACTATTTTTCTCTATTATAGTCAGAATACGTAAGTTTTTGCTTATTTTGCGATGCCCTTTTATATTTGACCTGTGGTGGATATATTTGGTTTTCACCAAAATTAAATAATGAACGTAATTTTTATAAGATAAATGAACGAACATAAAGAGATTTATTATTATTCATACTTACATCTATGTAACTAGTTATATTTATATATTAGTGGACGCCCGCGACTCCCGTCCGCGTGGACTACAGAAAAAACAATATGTCGAAATTATCCGGAATAAAAAGTAGCCTATATGTTAAGTGGGATCTGTCACAATATATTCCTGAAAACTGCATCGAAATCGGTTCAGCCGTTTCTGAGATTAGCGTGCACAAACGCATAGATAAACAGACAAAAATTCAAAAAATCTTTCTTTTGGGTACTATTGCGTTAATAAAGGTCACCTATAATATTTTTTCTCATATATCTTCCATGTACAGACAGCGATCCGTAACATTTTTTATTATATGTATAGATATACAGAGTGTAACAAAAAGGGTATGTTAAGCGACTATAAATAGCCCACTGTAGAGAACTATCCACAAAATTTGAGACTCGCACATGAATAGTATGTGGTTTTCATACCATTTTTCGAGTCTCACTCTACAGTGGGCTATTTACGTAGCTAACATACCCTTTTTGTTACATCCAGGTATAGGACTTAGCGACATAATACCTATCCACGGGCAGACATGATGTGGTGCTTTTCTACTCTACCAACACCACACGGAAGATTGCCTTACGACACAGTGGACTGTGGAAAAAACAAAACGTCAAAATTATCCGGGATAAAAATATTTTCCCGGGATTAATTAGCCCCTTTGTTAGGCTCTAGACTATACTCTAGAGTCTAGTAGACTGTGTTCCAAATTGAATTTAAATCGGTTTAGTAGTTTTGGCGTAAAGCGCGACAGACAAACAGACAGACAGACAGTTACGTTCGTCACAAGCATAACAATAAGTTGAAGATACTTTTCAATGTGTCACAAATGAGAATAATATTATTAATTCATTAATAATAACAATTCGATGTTATTAAGCTCAATGACGCTTAAATAAGTGTAATAATCGATAAAAGTATATCAGCAAATAGCAACATGTTTTGAACTATCCCATTCGCGAGTTTGAATTGTACCGGTTTGAGATAACTACAGGACAAAGTAATTATAAAAAGTATACAAGAGTGTAAATTATATCTCCTACTTATATATCATTATTATGTAGTACTTTGTCCGCGTGTCCGGCAAAATAGAATTGACCCGTGTCTGCTAAGAGCACTGTACTGACACGTCGGAATGGCAGAGGTAATTGTGATGGTCGTGGGATATGGCTTTACGTGCCCTGGGAGAGGCCTAGTCCAGCAGTAGAGTGCAATTTTTAGCAGTTAGTATAATAACTACTACTAATTTATTTGTGTTAATAGTACTGTTTGTGTCCCTTGAAAATAATAAAATAAATACTAGCGGCCGCTTACACTTTGAAATTCCCATTATTTCCATCCCCCGGGAAAATTCAGCGAATCCCGTGCTGACTTATGCCAGCCATAAGCGCACATTTTCCATCTGTTTTGTTTTGTTCTTCTACATTTTCTACGATTATGAAAGAACATTGGAAACGGCACGCGTTGCTTCTACGGGTCATTTCATTATTTAGTCGCTGTCTTTTTGATCCACTAAAGCTCACTATAACAATTTTCACGATCTCATTGCCCGTTTGGCTTTGATTTTACGAGTTAGGTACGTAATCAGACTACGGGTACAACGTTTAAACGTTCCCTGGAACTATTGAAAAATATCCAGAAAATTTCATTAGAATTACGTAAGACTATCTTGGCTAGTTTTTATCCCCCCCCTATTATAAGAAAAAATATAAGAATAAACCGACCCCTTTGTCAGAAAAATAAGACATGGTCGACCGGGGGGGGCCCTAAATCGTCTGTAATAAATGAATGGCGCCCAATACGAACGGTCAACGGCAGTTAACTTTTTTTGTGAAAGAAGATGAGTATTTGCCATTGTTTGCCTCATACGGGAAATTATTAAGGAATTAATGCATAGGTCATAGTATAAGAATGATAGAACATATTTACAAAGCACATACATTTTTAACCGAGTCCAGAAAAGAGGTATGATTACTAATTAGCTACTCTGAATAAAATCCACAGTGCACTTGCACACGCTTGTATCATTTTCATGTACTTATTATTCAACAAGTACCCGCCCATGGCTTCATCCATAGAATCGCTTTAGAGTTCTGTTATATTTACCCTTTTGCCGTTCTCGTCGGAATTTCAGGAAATAATATCATTATACCCTACACTTATAGTTATTTGGGCTATGTCTGGGCAACGCTGAGTGACTGACACCATGTCATTTAAATACACTGTTAGGTATATACTACTCATATTATCCATGTTTGTATTTACAAAATATCAGGAAGATGAATAAATATTATTTTAATGAAGTATGTAAAGCAAACAATTGAATTTACTTGCAAGGGTTTAAGTTGTTGGCAGGGGTAAACAATAATAATTACACGAGTTAATATCATACATACATACAAACATATAATCACACCTTTATCCCTTAGGTACGGCGTAGGCAGATCATCAAGGGCCGATAGAACCATATGGTGCCACTTCTGACCAATTTTGAGGGTATAGTTGAGGATGTACAAGTTCGGTTAGTAGTGACAAGTGGTCAGCCCATCGCCTACGAGTACAAAACACCAAGACCCACTTGTCCCTCTACTGACTTGTACAGTAAGCCCGGAAAGAGAAGCAGCTGTAGTATTATACTATTTTTTCACTCCCAGAGCAGCATAAAAGTTGATATCAGCTGTTAAAATTTTGTTTTTAACCGACTTCATTATCAATTCGTCTGTAGGTTTTTTATTTTTATTTTTAGTGTGTTACCCCAGAACTCCGTCGTTTATTTTAGTTGGTCACTTCCAGGTTGGTCCCGGATTGATCTTGTCGAGGGCAATCCTCAAATATTGTAGGCACATGTTATAACTTTGATCCACTTCCCGGTTTCCGATTGAGCCGAAATTTTGCATGCATATATAAATCAGATGACAATGCAATATTATTATGACATAGAGCTGATCTGATGATGGAGCTGGAAGGTGGCCATAGGAACTCCGTAATTAAACGACGCAACCCATCGAGTTTGGGCTCGTTCGATTCGATCACTTCATTTAATTAACAAATACGAGTTAGTAATAAAAGTTAAAAAAAAAAGGTTTTTTAAACTGAAGGTTGTTTAAATATTGACTGGTTTAGAGAATGCGGACCGGACATAGTCCTGGGCATCCGCTTGAAGTATGCCTACATTCCTATTAGGTATACTGTTGCTTCACTAGAATAAATCAGCTGCATCTCCTTTAACGTCAGAAGAGTCGAGTAAGGTATATATATCGGTACATTCTCTTAGGCGAAAAGCTAGCAACAGTTGTCACTAATACTACTAATAATACTATGTACAATAAAGCATAATAATAATAATAATAATAAGTAATAATTATTTACATCAATCCCCGCTAAACGAAGCTACAGGATCTCCTTTATGATCTTGCAGTTTTGGCTACACTATTTTAGACGCAGTCATATTGTATATATGAAAGTATATATCATTCAACATACCTGCAACATAAGCACTAAGTAAAAAGTATAGGTAAGTAACTATCGCGAGACATAACAACAGTTAAGATCAAGCGAAAAAAACCCAATCACTTCTAAATTGCGTGAATTACATCAGAATATTATATACCTAGCCGCGTGGTGCCGGCAGAGTAGAGTTTGTACCACCCCATGCCTGCCCGTGGGTATCGTACGAGGCGATTAAGGGTTTCCGGGACGTGGGCAGCTGCGCCTCCCGTACTGCTGACAACATAGTCCGAAAATCACACTGCGGTTACCAACCTGCCTGCCTAGCGTGGTGACTATAGGCAAAACCTACCTGTGGCAGCAGCCTTGTGGCGTGCCCTGGGAGAGGTCTACGTCCAGCAGTGGACTGTAATGGGCTGAAGAAGAAGAAGACGATATATATATTATATCGGGAAATCATTGTCCAAATACATTCTACATATAGGTACTCACATAATATTAACCGGATATGCTTAGATTAATGATTACCCAAGTAGCACAGATAGCTGAATAAATACTCACTTTTAGATCTTACACACAGCTCTGGGCGTATCAAGACTCATATAAGAATACACTCGTGGTCCCTTAGCTGCATAATAGCAGTCAGTGATATTAAAACAGCTTAAGGGTAAATAAGAGCTGCATTATGGGTGACAAATATACCCTTAAAACGCAAAGAGTTCTAGAAAGAGCCAAGACCAATATAAGAAAGTACTTGTGAACTGTTATTGAGCTGACTCATTAAAGGAGCACAAGTTCTCATAATATTAAGCCAATAGACGCATAATGGGACACCTGTGGCCCATAATATATCTTAGCGCTGAACATATTTACCGCTAAGCAGCCTTTATTTATCCATTGACACTGTCTGCACATAGCGGCAGTTTAAACGTTCACAAAATGTCTCATGGATATTTAGAGGTTCACTAGTATATCAAAATAAATGGCTTTAACTTTAACTCGTGAAACACTTAACAGCTCTTTAATAAATAATGGTTCACACGTGAAACGCTTAACAGCTCTGTAATAAGTATGGTTCACGCGTGAAACGCTTAACAGCCCTTTAATAAGTAATGGTTCACATGTGAAACACTAAGCAGTCCTTTGATAAATATAGGTTCACAAGTGAATCACTAAACAGCCATTTGATAAATAACGGTTCACATAGCTATTTAACATCATCCAAGGCTGCATACGGAGTTACATGTTCAATTCTACTTTGCTCTTGAACTGTCTCACAGTACACAGGTGAATCGCTCAACAGCCCTTTAATAAGTAATGGTCCACACGTGAAACGCTTAACAGCTCTTAAATAAGTAATGGTTCACGCGTGAAACGCTTACCAGCCCTTTAATGAGTAATGGTTCACATGTGAAACACTAAGCAGTCCTTTGATGAATATAGGTTCACAAGTGAATCACTAAACAGCCCTTTGATAAATAATGGTTCACATAGCTGTTTAACATCAACCACCATTTTATTGTTTTTAACCTGGAAATATGATAATTTACTTTACATTTTTTTATATGTTTTGTGCATGAATTACGAACCTATTAAATTAGGTATTACTTCTTATCGTAACAGTCTCTATTTATTTAATAGTTCTGTCCAAACTATTGAAAATTGTTGGGCCAAGATTTTAAAACACATAGCTTCTTTACATTATTTATTACTATATTATTTAAAAACACAATATTTTCGTAGCGCACCAAAATTTTCTTAGATAATATACATATATAATGTCTGTAAACTTGCATTCCCAAACATTTTTCTGGCACTAATAAAGAAAACCGTTCCGTTTATTATATTATGAAACAACACCGCCATTTACATGGCGTTTACGTTTATGTTGTCACAAGTTACTACGGTCACTTTTCAACAATAAATAAAATTAATATTCAAAAATATTATTTTCTATAGTCACGCGTCACCAACAGGCCCATTGTGATACATTACTTAGGTATGCAGCTGAATAAAGAGTAACATGGTCTCTCAACCAGTTGATATTCAGCTCTTACAATACCTGTTACCCCTTATAACTCTCTTAAATTTCTGCTTCTACCACCAACAGGCCCGTTGTGATACATTATTTCGGTATTCAGCTGAATAAAGAGTAACATGGTCTCTTAACCAGTTGATATTCAGCTCTTACAACACCTGTTACCCCTTATAACTCTCTTAAATTTCTGATTCTGCGCTCTTAAGCAGCTTATGTGACATTAGAGCTGAATAATTTGTGCCCATTTAAGTGGTTTAAGGGCTGAATAAGCTCGGAATCAGCATTTATGCAGCTTTCTTATACCACTTCAAGGGTAATTGTAGTCCAATATTCAGTTGCTATACAGCCTCTTGTGCTACTTGGGATGAGATTTGACAGCTTGACGATTGCATTACGGACATTCGAAAGATTCGTGCTTGTCCCACTGAACACGAATTCGGAAGTAAAATAATAGTTTTTGTATGTAGACTCCTTTTCATAGAATAACTGCTATATGCAGTACCACAGACAATGTAGTCATCTAAGCCATCATCCAAAGGAACTAAACGGAGAAACGCATTTTAGTTACCGTCTAGTTACCATGCACACATGGGCGGATCGTGAATTCGTGGGGCCCTGGGCTAAAACAATTTAGGGACCTACCAAATTACTCAACAAATAGCCATTTTGTCAAAAAACTATTTTCGATAGTGATGTGGATAGGTAGGTATATTACATTTCTTTATATATTAATTTTTTTACACATATTTTAATTCAAAATTATAGCCTATTGTTTTTAGTGGGGGCTGGGAGCCCTTTATATCCACGGTGCCCTGGGCTATAGCCCATAAAGCCCTTAGGTAGATCCGCCCCTGGTTATACAGATAATTATAGTTTGTCATACAAAAAGCTACTAGCGCCATCGTTTAAAGGAACTATTTGGCGAATCGCACTCTACGTAAAATTATCTTCCTCACCTCAAAAAGGCCAAATTAATCTACCACCCATGGAGCATTCTAGTTAGGCTATTTTAGAAAGGGCCGATTTTGTTATTGGCCACATGGACCGCTAAAGTATAGATGCTGGCTTTTTTCAAACTTGATCAAGATTGAGGCAGCTGTCGGCTTAGGAACTGGTAATAAAATAATAGAAATCATTTCCAAAAAAATATTTTATATAAAAGTCATTTCAATATAGTAAAAAGAATAAAAACAAATAAGCAATGTGGCCTGTTATACCATAAATTACATAAAACCTTTATTCTAAGGTTCTAACATAGTTGGGCCCCGACACAACAAAACTAGGAGATCGCTGGTTCAGATCCGGCTCGAAGGACCAATGTCGACTTAGGATCTGGTAATTAAATAATAGAAATCATATTAAGAAATAAATTTTTAATTAAGTTTGGAGCTGTATTTTTATAGGAATATCTTACATATGCTGAGAATGTACTGTATTTTTATAGATCTTACATTGCTGAGAATTCATTTTGTACAAAAGTAATTTAAATATAGAAAAAACAATAAAAAAAACAAAGTTGCCCGCCGTGCCATAAATGAAACAAAACCTTTATGTTAGGTTCTAATAGCAGCATCGACTTTATCCTTTCAGATAGGCTTCTGACGTTTGGAATAATCGTCCCCTAGGGCTATTTGCCCAGATAGCCTATTTGTTGGAAGAATAAAAAGTTTGATGCTGTCTTTCTCTGAAACTTGATTAAGATAGAGACAAGAGAGAGAGAGAGAGCACCAACATTATCCATAAGAAAACTAATTTGTCCCAGTTAATATTGAAATCAGATAATCAAAGATATTGAACTCAATTAAATTATAAATAAGTAGGTTCACGCTCATACTACAAATACAATGTATGAGCAAAGATAGGCAACTAAGTAATGCAAAATACAGCAAATAACTATCAAAATCATAAAATAGCTAGCTCAAAAGCATAATTAAAATTCAAAATAACCATATTAGCCTATAAGGGTAAAATTATTATTGAAGTGGAGGAAATTCGAGATAAACACTTTCGACTTGTATAGGTCAAATAAAAAGAAAAAAGCGCGGGAATGGCCAGTCATTTTGCCGCTGTCACCGGACCAAAGAGGTTGTAGATTTTGCGAAACTTTTTAAAAATTTCGCAGCATAGGTGTTCGATTTTTGTGCCAAATTTAAAAAGTGCTGTGGAAATAAAGTATTGGAATTTTAGTGTTTACGTGAGAGATTTCGCTCGGGTAAGTATGATATATGGCGTTTGTAGAAATATGTATTAGAAAGCCCGAGTGTTTTCGAGAAATTTCCTTTTATATGTTTAAGAGTAATGTACTTCAATGTACGCAACCTGCTTAAAAGGTGATATTTTTGTCTTATTTTATATCTAAGGCCCAAGGCCGCCAACCTCAGTGCCTACTGCCTAAATCTAAGTTTAAAGTTTATCAGAAACATGTCTGTGTGATAACCAATGGCACGGAACAGCAAAATTTATCCAAGATTTAGGTAGTTGACTCACATCGGTATAGGAAACATACAAACATACTTACCTATATCTATACTTCTATACTATATATAAAGACGTAAAGTTTGTGTGTTTGTATATTTGTTAAATTGTAAGGGGTAATCTCGGGATCTACTGAACCGATTTTAAAAATTCTTTCACGAATAGAAAGCCACATTATTGCTGAGTGTCATAGGTTGTAAGAATTTCCCGATATTCCCACGGGAAGGTGACCAGCGGGAATTTAATATTTTTAACGAAAACAGCTATACATATGAAGCTGAAATCGGGCATATATGTTCATTGGGGACAACGAGGAAGGACTAAAAACGGATTTCCCGAAATTCCCACGGGAAGGGGACAAACGGGAATTTTAAATTTTTACGAAAACCGCTATTTATACGAAGCTGAAATCGGATTAGGGCTACAAGGAAGCTCTAAGAACGGATTTCCCGAAATTCCCACGGGAAGGGGACCAACGGGAGTTCCAAATTTTTACGAAAACCGCTGTACCTACATATGAAGTTGTAGCTATATACTGATATGTACCGAAGCGAAGCGAGGGCGGGCCACTAGTCTTAAATATACATACAGGGTGTTTGTGACAGCCAGGCAAATATTGATGCCATGACTTCTGACCATGATTCTGAGGCGGAAAACACTGAAAATTTTCGACATTTTTATCATATTTTCGAGAAAAAAATGTTTAGTTCGTTTAATTAGGCCTTAGATAATGACTTAAGAATAAAATTTTAACCAAAAGACGATTTTCAAAAAAAAGTTGCCCTCAAAAAAGTTCAAATAACTGATCAACCCTCATAAAGAGTTACAAGTGATCCAAAACAAAAAATAGCAATGTTGTCACACAATAACCAATAAGTCCATTTAATTAGTCACAGGATCGCCCGATACAATTGGCGCGGAGAGCAAAGATTACTGATAATCAAATCAAAAATACATTTCCTGTGAGTAATAACACTGTCGTATAACTCAACACAATGGTACTTGTTCAGCATTTCAGTATTTGCCTGGCTGTCACCCACACCCTGTATACACATGGCCAAAATGTGGCAGCCAGAATCGCAGGATCGCGAAGGAGATATTATAGCCACGTTTAGCATAGCGAGGCACACATGAAAGATCAGGGACAAGCTAGCTGAGAGAACACCTCTGAGTTACTTAGTCGACTCTTACGACATGTACGGAAGGAGATGCAGCTGATGTATTCTAGTGAAGCCCCGCATCAGCGTCATATGGGATACCTAAACGTGTCTGGGATAAATGCAATACAATCATATCCATTAGATATCCCTAAGGAAGTAGGGCAGAAGTGTGCAAATTCCATACTCACTTGTCCCACGTGGAAAGCAGTGAGCAGAATCGCTTTTCGGGCACAAACACAGTCATCTAAATACAAGTTTAATCTTATTTTGATTTAAAAATAATTAAGAGATTCAATATCTTCTATGCTGCTCTGGGAGTGAAAAAAAAGTATAATACTACAGCTGCTTCTCTTCCCGGGCATACTGTACAAGTCAGTAGAGGGACAAGAGGGTCTTGGTGTTTTGTAGGCGATGGGCCGACCACCTGTCCCTACTAACCGTACTTGTACATCTCAACTATACTCTCAAAATTGGTGGCACCATATGGTTCTATCGGACCTTGGTGCTCTGTCTACCCCGTAAGGGATAAAGGCGTGATTATATGTATAGTTTTATACTCGTAGGTACCTAGTTGTAATTTCTTATCGGTGCACATAATTTTCCCTATATCATGTTGGATTTTTGGGTTTGTTGGAGATATCTCTTTACAAGATAAAGTCGCATCGGCGAATTGCTCGAAGGATTTTTTCTTTCATATTATTCAAAATGCCTAGCCGTTTTGTAATACGGCTTCTACAATACGCCTTATATACATACAGTTTAGTTTAGATAAAGCTTTATAATAAGAATCAATTAGGCTGAACTTCATGATGTAAGGGGTTACAAACATTTCAATTCCCAGATAAGCAAGTTATTAACAGATTGATCAATAATAGGTAGTAATAAAGGGGTTAATTTATTTTACCCTTTTTGCACTTATATTATGTCTAAGTTTTCAATTACTTACTTGCGGACGCCGTGCATGTCGTAAGAGTCGACCAAGAAACTTGTTCTCTCAAGCGATAGGCTAGCATCTCATCACTGATCATTTATTTAGTATCTCCTTTATGATCCTGCAGTCCTGGCTACCCCATTTCGGGAACACAGCCGTATGTATACAGGGTGTAACAAAAGCGGTATGTTAAGCGAAAAGCTATGTAAAAGGAACATACCTACAAAATTTCAGACTCGAAATCACATGTTCGATTTTCCAGATAGTATGGGGAAATCCTAAACAACTCAGGAATGTTCATGTGATTTTGAGTCTCTGGACATAGGTTCTCCATAGTGGGCTATTTACATCGCTTTTCGCTTAACATACCCTTTTTGTTACATCCTGTATATATCATTTTAATTTTGGTCTTTGGTCTCAATTGGAAAAGGAAGGTGATGTCTCACTCTTACGGCAAAAAACAATTGCAGAGTGAACGAGACAACATGATCCGCCAAAATACCTTTCAAAGACCTTTCGATAAGAAGATAATGTTATTCAAACTAGTTCACAATAGTAGATAAACCTTACATTGTTGTATAGATATAGCTAAAGTCAAGAACTTCTTTATAAATAACTTGCTAGAAGTTAATTCACCTCTGCGCCCGTGTGATATTTAAAGATGGCTCACTTTTTGCTTTCGTACATCCATTATACAGGGTGTAAAAAGACAACGTTCTTATTTTAATACCTCATATTCTTTGTAACGTAACGATCATTTTAGGAAACGAAAAATTTTTTTTATTTTTTTTTATTTTTATTGCAAGCAATGTATTCGATTGACAAATGTACCTACAAAACTAATATTTTTAAATATTAATATGGTGTCTTTAAAAAAATGTTTGTTAACTGTTTCCAAATGGATTTATTTAAAAAAAATGCTGATATACATGTAACTTTGGACCTCAATATCTTGAAAACCCGTGGTTTCCCAGGGGTGCTTCCATAGAAAAAAAAAGGATCGTGATGTTACAAAGAATACCTACGAGGTATTAAAAGAACAAAGTTGTATTTTTATACCCAGTATGTCACCGACTATACATTACTGTACATACACACTTAAAAATCATGTCTCTTTCCCGGAAGGGTAGGCAGAGGTTCGCCCCATTATTACCTAACTAGCAAAAGCAGAGCGATAGCGAAAATTTAACAAAAATCGCTGATTGCTCGTCAAATTCGTATTACGTAAAATGAATTTTAAAGGAACTTTGACATTTCAAGGCGACTATTTACAATTTTCGCTATCGCTTTGCTATTGCTTTTACGTAATCAGGGGGCGGATCTCCACTTGCTACAGTCCTGCCTGAAACACCTATTCCGCTTCATCTACCTATACATTCCCTAACAAAACCCGTAGGCTGCTTACGTTATTTTCTGAAGCTGAGCGATAGCAAGTGAGTGCGTGGGAAGTGGGTAGCAGTCAACATGGTCCGAAAATCACACTGCGGTCACCAACCCGCCTGCCCAGCATGGTGACTATGTGCAAAAACCCCCTATGGCCTTATGGCGTCCCCTGCGGGAGGCCTACCTCCAGCAGTGGACTGCAATAGGTTGACGCCTTGCACCTGCCCCGCGCAGTCACAATCTCGAAATTTCGCTGCTTTTGCAAGTTACAATCTGTCTACAGTTACGCAAAAGTTATTTTAAACCTTCATGACGAAATTTTACGAATTTCAGATCAAAAATGGAGGAATATGCCAACTGCAAGTACAAAGTGTCCGAATGCGCGGATCTCGAACTGCTTAACATTGAGAGGCCTCTTAAACCAAATTGGTGAGTATTTAACTACGATATCTAAAAGACGCCATGATTATAATTTCATCTAGGTTATAGCCAAAAGGCGCAGTTAAAACTAGAACCCTTCAAGCTACAGGCACAAGCTACACAGATAACAAGTGAAGTATATGTTGGCCAGGGAAAGAAGGTATAAATAGAAAGAAGAAATCTGGGACACACTCCACTGGCTTTTCTTAGTCGTATTCTTTCCACTAGCATGGAATGAGATTATAAGCTAGCAACTTTGTCGTTGATCATTAATATCTATCCCAGCTAGGGTCCATGAAAAAGTCCTGAGATTTTATACAGTTTAAGATTTTTCTCTCAAAAACGTATTATTATCATTTTATACACTGCGGATCTAGCTCACGCGTTGCAACTTGCACATCGCACTCAAAGCGGCAGGGTTGGGTTGTTACCAAAAGATTATTTTTAGTTTGTTTCACTTGGATAAATAAGTATATAGGTAGATTTTAACAGATTTTTAGTTGGTTTAACTTTTAATTAAAGAGATTTTTAAAAATCCTGAGATATCACCAGATTTGCAAAATCCGGCCGCAATCCTGAGAAAAGTCGAAAAATCCTGAAATCTCAGGACAAATCCTGAGATATGGTAACCCTAATCCCAGCTATGCTAAACGTGGCTATGGGACCTTCATGATCCTGCAGATCTGGCTAACCTACTCGTATTTCGGGAAATCGAAGTCTTGTGTCTTTGTTTTATATCATAGACAAAAAGACAGGTGAATCTATTTTTGTTCAAAAGACTAGAAACTTAAAAGGTACCCATTTTTTTCAGTGAAATAGACGGCCTAGAACACCTAGTACAGGAGCTATACAGGGTGTTCTCTAGAGACCACGTCAACATACAGGATGTGCAGAATTTGATGGCCGGGTACAAATCGAATCCCAAGCACTGGAAGAAATTTGCCAAGTTCGACAGATTTAGGTAGTAAATAAAATTAATTGCTTTGTCTATAACCCAGCCCAGTCTTTGTCCCCGTAAATGAATTATTAGAATTTCCGTTTCTCTCGTATCCATGGGAATTTCAGCAATTCTTATCGCATGCTAACGTCATACAAAGAACACACCCTCGAAGTTTCAGATCTCTAATAACAATGGTTAAGGCTGTGCCTTCGATCAAATGGGCTGTGCTTTGATTATTCAGAACAACAACATTAATATGACCTTTAGCTTGATAGATACTACGGAAGAAGATGCAGCTGATGTATCCTAGTAACGACCCGCATCAGCATAGAAAAGCTATATCACCAAAACCCACTTATTTTCCTTTGCAGGTATACGAGGAACCTGGTAGATGCAGGTAATGGAGCGTTCAACATCATGATACTCTGCTGGGGAGCCGGTCATGCATCAGCTATCCATGACCATGCTGACTCTCATTGTTTCATGAAGGTGCTCAGTGGAAACTTGGAAGAAGTGCGGTATGTGCCATACTATCTTAAATATTTAAATTAAGCAAGAAAATAAACTAACTAGGAATAAATTAAATGAATACATACATACATCTATATCTATACATATAATAATAATTTATTGAAATCGGTTCATAAATGACGGAGTTCTGAGGTAACACACATAAAAAAAATATAATAATAATAAAAAAAAAAACATACAGACGAATTGATAACCTCTCTTTTTGAAGTCGGTTAATAAAAATGTAACGGATCGCTGTCTGTACATGGAAGATATATGAGAAAAAATATTATAGGAGACCTTTATCAACGCAATAGAACCCAAAACGATGATTTTTTGAATTTTTGTCTGTTTGTCGGTTTGTCTGTCTGTCTGTGCGTTTGTGCACGCTAATCTCAGAAACGGCTGAACCGATTTAGATGCAGTTTTCAGGAATATATTGTGACAGGTCTCACTTAACATAATAGGCTACTTTTATCCCGGGAAAATGTTTTTATCCCGGATAATTTCGATATTTTCTTTTTTCTGTAGTCCACGCGGACGGAGTCGCGGGCGTCCACTAGTAGATAATATAGTCACGCCCAATTCCCAAAGAGGTTGGGTAGAAGTGTGCAAATTGCACACCCACTTTTCTTAAGTTAGCCTATTAAGTCCCACGTAGTAAGGGGTGAGCCTACCGCTGCTTTTCGGGTACAAATACAACGATCTAGCTTCCGAGCCTCGTCCGTTAACAGGGTGTACTACAGGCAGGTGAGGTCTTTGGGTCCTAAGGTATTAGTCGAACTCACTTACTTCCGTGGAAATTTCGGGAAATACTGTCTTATCGGTTACCCAACTCATGCATAGAAGACACCCTCCAAGTTTCAAGTCGCTAAAATCAGCGATCAGGATAATGCACTTTATATTATGTACTTTTAACGGAACGTTTTTTGCCATTACGAGTATTTCGTTTTGGTTTAGTTTAGCTGATAAAATTACTATAGTATACTAACTATAACTACTAACTATTGGCTGCGTGGTGCCGGCAGAGTAGAATTCGTCTGACCGTGGGTATCATACGAGGCGATTAAGGGTTTCCGGGAGGTGGGCAGCAGCGCCTGCCCATAGTCCAAAATACAAACTGCGGTCACCAACCCGCCTGCCCAGCGTGGTGACTGTGGGCAAATACCCCCCATGGCAGTCTTGTGGCGTCCCCTGGGGGAGGCCTTCGTCCAGCAGTGGACTGTAGGCTGATATGATGATGATACTAACTATGGTTTCTTTAGTTTGGCTATTCACTTGACAGCGTTTCAGATATTTCAACACCATTTTTGGCCGTAAGCGTTGTCAATATTTTTCGCGATACGAAAATGTTACCTCTTATGTTAATTTCTCTTTCACGGTTGGTTTGCTGGAAGAAATCTCTTTTAGAGATAAGCACGCCTTTGTACATTTTCTTTATCATAAACTTTATTTGTGAAAACTTTACTGTGTACAATAAAGCATAATAATAATAATAATAATAATGTGCATGACATAGTAACTTTTTTGATTATGGTTTAGTTTTGGAAAATACGTTCAACAATAGTGCGATTGCTCTACTAGCCCCGATTCATTATTATTTGTTTATATAGATAAGCTTTTTCGCTTGTTACTATACAGATTGATACAGAAAATAACAAGTGAAATAATAGAATCACGTTGAAAATATCAAAACAGGCAATGATGTAAGAAATTGTTCGCAAGGAGATAATTCTAACATACACAAATAATATTATTATGTTTTGAACATGTAGATCGTAAATGTTATAAATTGCCTATGTATTGATTAGGTATCTTGTATCTAAATTATCATTATAGTAATGTGCATGTTTTGCCCGAAATCACCTACTTTGACACTAACTAACTACTTAGGGATCTTAGTGTGGGACTAGCTCAATGTGTTGTGAAGTGTGTGAATATAAATAAAATGGTTACATACTATGTTTCTTCGTAGAAGCATTGCACTTTAAATATTTACAACCTTAACTAACGAACTTATGTACCACCTTAGGCCGCATCTTGCTTAATATCAGGCACGATGGCGGCCAAATGTTTGCCTAACTAATTGTAATTTTTTTTTTTTTAAACGATTAACCAACTTCCTCCCCTATGAGCCAAAACTCGAGCTTACTAAAGTAAAATTTTGCTAAAGGGCTAATATATATTGCGTTAAGCCATGTACGAAGTTTAGAAAGCATAATATTGTCAGATTTAGTTGCCAGCAAATGATTAAATCGGCCACATGACGAAAGGGCACTGAGAGAAATGACTAGGTTCGAAATTTTACGTCTGACAATATAAGCAACATATAATTACACCCCTTCTTCCTCCAGGGCAAGCCCTGTTCCCAATCATTTGGGGTCGGTGCAATTTGTAGGCAGGTAGGTCTTCTTTCATTCATCCCTATTATCCGTCATCTCGTTACTCTCATGTCTACCTCTTCCTCTATAACCATCTTACTTCGGACACCACGGCTTAACGCAACATATAATTACACGACTTAACACAATTATCTTCATCTTCATAAGCCTATTGCAGTCCCACTACTGGACGTAGGCCTCCCCCTGCCATAGGGGGATTTTGTTACTAAGCAGTTCCACTATCTGTTTTTCTGTGGCTCCATCATCAGAACCCCATCGCGCTTCACCCCTCGACATACAAGCTTATTTGTAAGTATGTATGTGTAAGTAATGTGTTGGATTTTAGAGTTTCATAATAATTAGTGGTTTACTAATTTACTAATTTCTATAATCCTGAGGATGCCACGGTTCTTGGCGAAACATATGTAGATTATTTATCTAGTTTTTGATTTCGGAATAGTGCAATGTATCGTCTTGCATGCTAGGTGCTCGGGTCTGGTTTCTCATAGCGATTGTAGTTAGTGCAAGTGCCTGTTGTCGCAATTATGAGTTATCAGTTTCGAGGGTCGGTGGAGGGTGTAGGGCCCGGTGGTGGGCGCACCCATAGTGAAAGCTTATTTGTCTATAAGTATTTTTATGTTACTTTCTATGTTTGCACCTTAAAATGAAACAACCAATGTTGCTAGTTACATAACATGCAGACGAATAGATAACATTTTTTTAAGTCCATAAAAAATAAGCGGACCTATCAATAAATGAGATAAAATGAACCTGAGTTCAAAGGTCTGGACCCTGTTCAGTAGACTCTCAACGTTGATAATCCGGTAGTGATATCATTGCTAAATATCACTCTCCCTAAGGGTGTAAGTGGGTACGACTTATACCTTAGGACCCAAAGTCAACCTCACCCGCCTGTGGTGCACCCTGCTATTTAACTGACGAGGCTCTGACGCCAATCTTAACATAATATAAAACAAAATTTCTTCCCGCGATCTGTCTGTCCCTATGTATGCTTTGAAACTACGCAACGGATTTCGATGTGGTTTTTTAAATAGATAGAGGGACCCAAGAGAAAGCTTTATATGTATAGTATCGCAGCATTGCACCAGTGCAAAGTAGAGTTGGGTCGCTAGTAGGTTATAATAGCTATTTAGAATGGCACGGAAATATTTCTTATTGGGTTTGTACTCGAAAAGCGGCAGGAGGCTCACCCCTTGCCACGTGGGACTTGATAGGCTAACTGGTTAATTGGGTGTGTTTTGGCCAACCTCTTTGGCGTAATAATGGGCGTGGCTGTATGTGTGTAAAATATAATATTAGCTCGAAGGAGAATGCAAAAATAATCTGTGACCTCTATAATATCAATAATATTGTTGGTACATGATACATACCTCGTAGCTAGTACTTAGTGTAATATGTGCTTCGGTACGTTATTAAAATATCCTTTCTTTCTAGCCGTGTCGCTGGTCAGGTTCCCCGTTATCTGCATCTCTTAGGTCTTTGACATTTTGACGTCACAATTTTATAAACAAAAGTAGCTGATACGAACTACAGAATAATATCATATGGCTGAAGTTAAAATTACAATCACGTTAATCAATCAGTAAGCGCGATGTTTATACAGGTCCAATAAGGACCATTTGTTGTTGTATTATGATTGGTCGGTTGGTATTTAAAAGAATGTGATTGGTTTAGACCGATACTGATTATCATGATGCCATAAAAAGTGCCACATGAGTTCGAGGGACAATAATGATTTATTGTAATAAAGCTCTCCCCAGTTGCTAAGTGGACCATTAAATGTATGTTGGCATTAAGTTTTCAAGTGACTGATATTTCCATAATTTTATTCTTTTAAGTCCCTGTTAAATGTTAATGACCATTTGCTTATAATTTCAGATATGATTGGCCGGAAACAGTCCAACCAGAAGTCTTAAAGAAACTGCAGAATAAATCGCGAAGACGCTGCTGTTCGGACAGCGACCAAAATGGGAATTTTAAAAATGGCGGCGGCTGTCAAAATGACAAGTGTGAAAATTTTAGCGGGAAAAATGGCGCAAAGAATGGCGACGCGGAGAGGAATGATCACTTCGATGAGGAGGCTATGCACGAAGTTGGAAGAACGAGATTAGAAGTTGATGATGTGTGTTATATTAATGGTAAGTATAAAAACATATTTCGCGAACATGTTGCTCGTTCAAGTATTGTTACAGTTGTTCACGATTAATAATGGGCATCGCACATCGCAACATCGAAAACATTCAAAAAGCAATTTAGTCTTAAAGTTATAAAGTTTAACTTTATCACAAACAAAATAATGATTACAATATCTAGCAATAAAATTTTAATATGAAATAAGTCCATAACCATTATTTACCCTGCAACATGTATATCACACATATCACAAAGCTATCTTTTTGACAGCGACTATCTAGCGTTTCAGATTCACTATGTTATTAAAAAAGTTCTATTATTGATCGAGTGATAGTTTTAAGAGGTGATTTGTCTCTTTCCAGATGCCTTAGGGCTTCATCGCATGGAGAATCCATCTCACGTGGACTCGGCAGTTTCACTGCATCTCTATTGTCCGCCATTCGACAGTTGTCGAGTGTTCGACGCAAGGACCGGCAAGTCGACGAATGTCAATGTCACTTTCTGGTCTATGTATGGCAAGAAAATTAAACGGGTAAGTGTTAACTTAAATAATAATTTGTGTGGTTTTTTAAAATATATTATTTATAAAAATATATGCATAGATATATTTAACTTGATTACATGGATATATACACTGTTTCTAAACTGGGGTAAACTGCAGGATTACGAAGGAGGTCCTTCTGCCTTACATATTTGGGCTAGATGTAAAAGCTTTTTTTTTTTTTTTTAATTTATTCATGACCATGGATACTGAGTCCTTCAGTCGAAATCATAAATTACAATAATAAGGTAAAAGAGATAAAGTTAAAACAAAACTAAGAATTTAAGTAAAAACAAAATGAAAAGGTTACAAAATAACAATACTAAATATGTTCTAAAGTCCCTAATATAAATTTAAATATGGCAACATAAAACACTTCGTTTGATAATAAACACTTTGTGTGGCGGGGAACACTGATTGAGTTTTCGCGTGCGATATCACTTAACTCACTTATAAAAATAAGTCGTTGCACAGCATATTCTTGGCATTTCATAAGAAAATGCTCTATATCAGCATTATTTTCATAACAGTAAGTGCACCTGTCATAGATGTAAAAGCTCAATGACAAAGTTGCCAGCTCATCGCCTGAAAAGACGCCTTTGCCTGGGATTCTTGTAGACTCTTACGACATACACGGAAGGTGTTGCAGCTGATGTACATATTGAATTTTATAGTATTTAATTTAAAATTGCATTGTTTGTTAATCTTTAATTGAAAGTTACTTATAGATAATACACAAATAGTGCAATATTCCATAACAAAATAAATGTTAATAATAGATAATAGCCTTATAGGCTAATATAATAATTAAGTAGTTATTAATTGTATTTAATGAATAGAATATGTATATACAGGATGTTTTTTTGTGGCCACCATTAACGAAGGGTACGTACTCTATACATCAAATAAAGTAAGTTTATGCCAAAAAGACTGCTGGGAAAAAAAAAATGTTTTTTTTTTAAATTCCTTGATCGTGCGAAATTTATAGTGTCTAGTGTTTATGTTAGTTTTTTTATAGACAGATATTAATTATTTTTCGTGAAAAAATCATGCTATGCGCGTCTATGTATTTATGCAGAAAAACGCAGTCGATTTACTCAACTTTGGACCCTAATACTTTGGAAACCAGACACTTCCCAGGTATGCTTACATGGAGAAAAATGATCGTGATGATGAGGAGATTCTGTACTTTTCGGGAATGTTGACGACCAAAAATCATCCTATAGATAGTAATAAATATTGCAATGCCCTTGCAGGGCGCTACATTGTATATGTTAAGACCTATGTATACCTACTATTACGTAGCAAAGATACTTTGTACCCAATGTAGCACGCAATAAAGAATTTGAATTTATTCTAGTGAAGCGTCTTTTAATTTGCAGGTTATTGAAGCAAGCACCCCAGTAACGGACAGCCAGTAAACAAGGAAGCAATATATCGAAGAGTAAAATAATTATAGTAATATATTTTGTGGCCTACTGGAGAGGAAGCCTTTACTCAGTCAGTAATGGTTGCAGGAGGCTAGATAGAGAATATAATTTTGTAACATTTACATGCAAACAACACCTTACTTAAGAAATTTGAGATTATATTCCGAAAATGGGGTAGTCAGAACTGTAAGATCATAAAAGAAATCCTACGGTCAAATAAGTACGTAACGTAATGTGTAATATCCGTGATTACAAAACATGTTTATGTACTGTCATTTAGCGGCCGTAAAAAAGCGGTGAAATGACGTCACTACAATGCTGTCTATCTATAAAATGGTGAGGTTTGGAGAGCGGTGATTCACACCGTTGTTTGCATAGAAAACGTTTTAGTAACGTTATTCACCGCTATGACAGCACTATTCTAGGACTCTAGGCATAGCTTTAAGTACTATATTTTGACTGAAATTGAAGGTATCTAAGAATCACCATATCGGGGCAAATTAATGTATTCAGGTTTAATATTTTGAGGAATATTTTTATGTACTCGTACTTCTTCTTCTTCTTCAGCCTATTGCAGTCCACTGCTGGACGTAGGCCTCCCCCAGGGCACGCCACAAGGCTACTGCCACAGAGGTTTTGCCCATAGCATAGCATAGTCACCACGCTGGGCAGGCGGGTTAGTGACCGTACTCGTACTACCTACTCGATATTAAATTATCTCGTTTTACAAATTGTTATTAATGAATAATATAATTTTATACTAATATTTATGTATGTTTGTTAATTAAGTCTTTATCATGCAAAATAGCAGTTAATACAGGATGTTTTTTTGTTGCCACCCTTAGCGAAGGGTACCTACTCTATACATTAAATAAAGTAAGTTTATGCCGAAAAAAATGCTGGGAAACGATGTAAATGTTTTTGAATTTTTAAAAATTACTTGATCTGGCGAAATTTATAGTGTCCAGTGTTTATACCAGTTTTTTCATAGACAGATATTAATTATTTCCCGTGAAAAAATCTTGGTACACGTGTCAATGTGCATTTATGCAGAAAAACGTAGTCTATTTACTCAACTTTGGACATTTACTATGGGTGCGCCCACCACCGGGCCCTACACCCTCCACTGACCCTCGGATCTGATAACTCATAATTGCGACAACAGGCAATTGAACTAACTACAATCTCTATTGAGGGATCGCCCACCACCGGGCCCTCAATAGAGATTTGAACTTCCGAATAGTGACGCCTGATACAATTCAATATCTAACTACAATCGCCATTAGAAACCAGACCCGAGCACCTAGCATGCAAGACGATACATTGCACCATTCCGAAATCAAAAACTAGATAAATAATCTACATACGTTTCGCCAACAACCGTGGCATCCTCAGGATTATAGACATTAGTAAATTAGTAAACACCTAATTATTATGAACCTCTAAAGTCCAACACATTACTTACACAGAATTAACTACCCTCTACTAAGTATTCAAAAAATATATAAATAATTACTCACCATTATTTATATTTCAAATACCCTTTATAACTTTGGACCCTAATATTTTGGAAACCAGACACTTCAGATTAGAAAAATTTATCGAATGAAAACAATTTTATGTTTTTGTTATAACTTGTATCTAAGATAAATTTTGTACATTTACAACTTTTATATTAAATTATTATTATTTTGTACATATCACTTTTGAAATTCTCGGGACTACAGAGTCCCGGTCCTTTGAGAGGCGTGCATCGGGCCGTAGTCAAGATGTAGAGGCCCTTTTAAAAGAACTTTGATATGGTGTGGGATACACATGGCGGATACCATCGCGAACCGCACAATATGATACGCCCAGCGATGGTCTCCGCCATGTGCAAAGACTATTTGAGTGCAGATCTATGTCATGCGATGGAAACAAAGGTCGTGGGCTATGGGGCTGAATGTGGGATGGGGTTGGGTAACTGGGCTAATGAAGGAGACTAACGGACGCCTGCCATTACAACCAAGTCTCATAATTGTATAATTATTATTTTTTAATTTATTTATTTTAATATTTTACATAGGTAACATGATAATGCGGTAACACAAAAACCGGTTAGGTTTATCTGGATACCGATAGTATATAATTAGTAACAGAATTTTAGGTATAGTTAATTCCAATTCACTAGATACGTTGTTTGCCCTGTACACCCCCAAGCTGAGACACCTTGTTTACCGCTAAAGATACAAGGATAAATAAATAGATAAAGAATTATGCCTGCCCTCCTAGCATGACCACGCATCGTGGATATCGTATCGTCTCTATACAAAATTCAACAGGCTATATTTATCATATTTGTACAGGCTATGTCGATAAATCGGTTTATCATATCGTGTTTCGAATGCTACTTGAGCTGAACAGCATCTTTTTGACAGATCATAGCGATGATCACTTATTGAAACTCCAATAAGGGAAGTGTCATCTACATAAGTGTTGCCAAATTTTCTTCAGGGCAAAGCTTATACTCGTGTGATCATCACAAACTATCAACTGTCAAAAGATACGCAATGCCCGTGCAGGGACCTTATCATTAGCTCTAAAACCGACTCTGTTTAGGTCCTATACAGGGTGTAACAAAAAGGGCATGTTAAGCGAAAAGCTATATGAACAGCCCACTGTAGAGAACCTATCCACAAAATTTGAGACCCGAAATCACATGTTTATTTTTCCGGATAGTATGGAGAATTTTTTAATATCTCAGTAATTTTCATACAATCCTGAAAAATAAAAATGTGATTTTGAGTCCTAAATTTTGTAGATAGCTTCTCTATAGTGGGCTATTTACATAGCTTTTAGCTTAACATACCCTTTTTGTTACACCCTGTATAGAATCGAATTGGAACGTGATCCAAAACTATAGTAAGAGTAAGGAGTATAGTAAGAGTAAAGAGGATATTCAGAAATTAAACAAATGATTATGCACAATTAAATATTTTGTATTAATCTCCTCTTTAGAGAAGTTGGTAACTGGATATCATAGTTCGTTTTTATCACCATAAACCTAAGCCCTTGAATCTTTGAGTAGCTTCCTCAATTTGTTATCTACTTTATTCCAAGGCAGGAAGACTTTAAGTCCATCCATTTCAGCAGTAGATTGAATTTTTTCCCTAACACAACCAGCATTGCAAATAAAGTCACAAGTCTTTGTACTCGCATTGAAATGAAGACCTTCGGAACATGTGCCTAAGACTGCTTTACCGCCTTCGCATCTCCAGAACTTATCGCATGAGTTCTCGTGAGCCCAAGCGCCTACATCACAGTGTGTTTGACAGATATTGTCTTGTTCTTCAGTGTTTTCTTCAGATTCTGTGTTGGCTTCTTCACTGTTGTCATTGCCGTTGCTGCAGTTTACGTTATCTGGCCAATCGCAAACCTGTAATAGTAATTAAACAATTGAAAATTTTGCTTTATTTGTCGGCCGATTGGTATTTGTCTGCGACGCCATAAGTCCTGGCTTCGATCCCGGTAGGTGCAAACATTGATATTATGAATATCGGTGTTTGTTTCTGAGTCATGGATGTTTCTATACTTATCTATATATTTATATACAGTTGCTTAATACCCACGACACAAGACCTTAGGGATCTTAGTGTGGGACTAGGTACATGTGTTGTGAAGTGTGTCAATATTTATTTATGATCGTAACATTAATAAAGATGTCATGGCTAAAAGTTGAGCTGTACCTCATCATCATTTTGGTGGTGAAGCTGAACATTTACCTCTCCAATAAGACATATAGATATAAGTATAGAAATAAATTAGTCCGCTAGACCGCTATGCCCACTTACTCGTATCCAGGGTATTGGCCCTTTTCAATAAGTACTAGAGACTACTTTTAATTTGAAAAGTATGAAAAAAATTTGAAGATCGTTATTTCAATTGGCTGTTAAGTTTATATATCACAATCAAATTGTGTAACCTATGCAATTTTAATAAAATAAATTTTATAACTAATATATTAAAAAAAATATGAGTGATTCCAAAGGTTTGTTCTATGACTTCACCAGTAAATTATCTAGGTATTGTAAAATTGATAAGGTCTTCAAACCATAAATCGAACATATCAGTTTTTATTATTTTACAGAAGGATTTTTAACCGACTTCAAAAAAAGGAGGAGGTTCTCAATTCGTCTGTATGTATAATTTTTTTTTATGTATGTTCACCGATATTTCCGTCAATTATAAACGGATTTCAAATTTTTTTTTTTGTTGGATAGAGTTCACTTCTGAGGTGGTCCCATTTTCACCAGGTCAGGATCTGATGATGGGATCCAGGAGAAATCAAGGGCAACCACCGAAAATTGTATGCACGCATGGTGCTTTTGTTACGTAATCATGTCTTACTCAGGTATATGCTTCAGGGTGTCAACATCTAATGCTGCTGTGCTGATGATGAAGCTACAGAACTCCTTAACGGTTAGGAGTTTGGATACAGTACTGCAATTGATCAATGGAAACTATTTAGTAGTATGTAGGGCTAACATGTTACTTGAATCAACATCTGATGCTGCTGTGCTGATGATGAAGCTACAGAACTCCTTAACGGTTAGGAGTTGGGAGACAGTACTGCAATAGGTCGATGAAAACTATTTAGTAGTATATAAGGCTAACGTGTTACTTGAATCAACATCTGATGCTGCTGTGCTGATGATGAAGCTACAGAACTCCTTAACGGTTAGGAGTTGGGAGACAGTACAGCAATTGGTCGATGAAAACTATTTAGTAGTGTGTAGGGCTGACGTATTACTCGAATCAACATCTGATGCTGCTGTGCTGATGATAAAGCTACAGAACTCCTTAACGGTTACGAGTTGGGAGACAGTACAGCAATTGGTCGATGGAAACTATTTAGTAGTATGTAGGGCTAACGTGTTACTTGAATCAACATCTGATGCTGCTGTGCTGATGATGAAGCTACAGAACTCCACAGTACTGCAATTGGTCGATGGAAACTATTTATTAGTATGTAGGGCTAACGTGTTACTTGAATCAACATCTGATGCTGCTGTTCTGACGATGAAGCTACAGAACTCCTTAACGGTTAGGAGTTGGGAGACAGTACTGCAATTGGTCGATGGAAACTATACAGGATGTTTTTTTGTGGCCACCTTTAACGAAGGGTACGTATTCTATACATGAAATAAAGTAAGTTTATGCCAAAAAAAATGCTGGGAAAAAAAATTTATTAAAAAAAAAAAAATTAAATTCCTTGATCGTGCGAAATTTATAGTGTCTAGTGTTTATGTTAGTTTTTTTATAGACAGATATTAATTATTTTTCGTGAAAAAATCCTGCTACGCGCGTCTATGTGCATTTATGCAGAAAAACGCAGTCTATTTACTCAACTTTGGACCCTAATATTTTGGAAACCAGACACTTCCCAGGTATGCTTCCATGGAGAAAAATGATCGTGATGATGAAGAGATTCCGTAGTTTTCGGGAACGTTGACGACCAAAAATCACTCTGTATAGTAGTATGTAGGGCTAACTTGTTGCTTGTGAGGTATACTTGAATCAACATCTGATGCTGCTGTGCTGATGGTCAAGCTACAGAACTCCTTAACGGTTAGGAGTTAGGGGACAATACTGCAATTGGTCGATGGAAACTATATATGTAGGGCTAACGTGATACTTATACGGGTAGATACTACTCCTGAGATGGTAATGATGAAAACCTTAGGTATACATGGTGTTTTTTCGTTGCCACCCTTAAATAAGGGTACGTACTCTTTACATCAAATAAAGTAAGTTTATGCAAAAAAAAAATACTGAGAAACGATGTAAATTTTTTTGAAACAATTTTTTTATTAGGTACTTGATCGGCGAAATGTATAGTGTCCAGTGTTTATGTTAGTTTTTTTATAGACAGATATTAATTATTTCTCGTGAAAAATCTTGCTACGCGCGTCTACGTGCATTCATGCAGAAAAATGCAGTCTATTTACTCAACTTTGGACCCTAATATTTTGGAAACCAGACACTTCCCAGGTATGCTTCCAAGGAGAGAAATGATAGCGATGATGAGGAGATTACGTAGTTTTCGGGAACGTTGGCGACCAAAAATCATCCTGTATAAACTAGCATCTATTTAAGTCCACAACGCATTAACACAACTAAAAATCGAGAAATAAACTGACTTTTAAAAAAAAAATTTAACCGACTTCAAACTTTAACTAAAAAGCGATAAATAACGTAACTAATTTATCTACTTAATACATATTAAATATCTCAAATTATTTAAATATTTACAACTTAATACCTAATACTTTAACAAACTCATCTTTAACTATTTAAATATTTATAATTATCACATATTTTTTGGAGTCGGTGCCAGCCAAACAAATCAATGTAATTAAGAAAACTGACTTAAATAGTAAAACCAAGAATAGGAAATTGCATTACCGCTGCCTACTACACCGTATTGTACATATTTTGCCGTGTGTGTGGCTTTGCCAGTCGCGCGCGTCCATCAACACTACGTTACCTAGGCTGGCACCGACTCCAAAAAATAAGTGATAATTATAAATATTTAAATAGTTAAAGATGAGTTTGTTAAAGTATTAGGTATTAAGTTGTAAATATTTAAATAATTTGAGATATTTAATACTAGTGGCCCGCCCTCGCTTCGCTTCGGTACATATCAATACATAGATACAACTTTATATGTAGGTACAGCGGTTTTCGTTTAAATTTGGAACTCCCGTTGGTCCCCTTCCCGTGGGAATTTCGGGAAATCCGTTCTTAGAGCTTTCTTGTAGCCCTAATCCGATTTCAGCTTCGTATAAATAGCGGTTTTCGTAAAAAATTTAAATTCCCGTAACTCCCCTTCCCATAGGAATTTCGGGAAATCCGTTCTTAGTGCTCCCTCGCAGTCCCTAATGAACATACAGGTCCAATTTCAAATTCATATGTATCGCAGTTGTCGTAAAAAAATGAATTCCCATTTGTCCCCTTCCCGTGGGAATTTCGGGAAATCCGTTTTGAGTCCTTCCTCGTTGTCCCCAATGAACATTTATGCCCGATTTCAGCTTCATATGTATAGCGGTTCTCGTAAAAATTATGAATTCCCGTTAGTCCCCTTCCCGTGGGAATTTCGGGAAATCCGTTTTTAGTCCTTCCTCGTTGTCCCCAATGAACATATATGCCCGATTTCAGCTTCATATGTATAGCGGTTTTCGTAAAAAATATTAAATTCCCGTTGGTCGCCTTCCCGTGGGAATATCGGGAAATTCTTATAGCCTATGTTCATCCAGGTCCAATAAGGATTCTAACGGTGATAGAATTTTTGAAATCGGTCCAGTAGTTTCGGAGCCTATTCATTACAACCAAACAAACAAAGTTTTCCTCTTTATAATATTAGAGTAGATGTATTAAGTAGATAAATTAGTTACGTTATTTATCGCTTTTTAGTTAAAGTTTGAAGTCGGTTAAATTTTTTTTTTAAAAGTCAGTTTATATAACACGTGTGTTTGCACTTAGGAACAATACGAGTATCGTTGTAAATATTTTGTTGTAGAGCTTATAAAATAAATCATACAGATAGATTGTTATCGCTTACGACCCTTTAATTTCATTACATAGGTAGGTACCTACATTTCATACGGTTGTGTTCCTAGTATTAATATAGGTTGGAATCCTACAGCAATGTCTAGCATAGCGAGGATAGATAAAAATAATCAGCGATAAGTCTAAGATAATGCTCAAGTTTCTTCTTAGTCGACTCCACGGAGGAGAAATAAAAGAGGAGCAGCGACCTAAGTATATTCTCATACAAAAATAGTGTGCCCCTGAGCGGGGGTGAAGTATGGGTTAGGCCTGCCCATTTACATAGAAACTACCTTGTAGTGACCAGCCAAACTACTTGCATAAGCGTGTGGTTAGGTTAGCTACTGCGTTAGACACACTGGCCCTGAAGTTCCGCCCCTATCATGTCGTCATGGCCTCACGATTGCCGCACGACTCAGTCTATTCCTATCTCCTCTTTTATACCTTCTCCATGGTCGACTCTTACGACATGCACGAAAGGAGATGCAGCTGATGTACTCATACCTACTCGTATTCTAGTGAAGCTCCGCATCAGCATACGAATTTTATCGTTTATGTTATTTAGAATTTTTCATTTTATTGTTTAAATAACTGGCAACAACAACAGCAATCATAGCGTTACGGAGCGTAGGTAAAACCGAATTTATCAAATCCCATAGAATATGCTATCGTGACGATTACTTTACGTGACAAAGTTCGTGCTTAGCTTTAAGTTATACAGAGTGTAACAAAAAGGGTATGTTAAGCGAAAAGCTACGTAAATAGCCCACTGTAGAGGACATATCCACAAAATTTGAGACTCGAAATCACATGTTTATTTTTCCCGATAGTATGGAGAATTTTGACGTGAAACGTCTTTAAAATCGCGCCGACACATACGGGTACCAGGTTTAAAAACTGGACCGTAACGAAAAGGTCTATATCATCGTACCTTAATAATTAAAAAACTATTGGTCTTAGAAACAAAAATGTGGTGTAAATATTTCACTTATATAGTCAGCTCGCTGTTATGACATTGAGTTCGTGTCGGGGTCAAGCGGGGGGGCGGGGGAGGGATACTGCGATAACTGTGCGAAACCGGCGCTCACACTTGTTTCTATTCAGTGTAACTCGTGACTCCGACTTTATAGCGTGGTGATTCTTTCGTGTGTTTGTCAAGTTTATTTGAACCGATTGATTTATACAAAAATAAGTGTAATTTGGACAGTATTTATATCTATACTAATATTATAAAGCTGAAGAGTTTGTTTGTTTGTTTGTTTGAACGCGCTAATCTCAGGAACTACTGGTCTGATTTGAAAAATTCTTTCAGTGTTAGATAGCCCATTTACCAAGGAAGGCTACAGTCTATACAACAACCTGCCCGGCTTCGCACGGGTACAACGCCCCCTCACGCGGACGAAGTCGTGGGCGGCTGCTATTTAAAATAACCAGAAAGTGACAATAAATATATAAACATTTGCTATGTATTTTATGTTTCTATTACGTACCTGTTCTTTTTTTATTAAAATACTTAAAACAGCGTCCATCTTGTTTTCATTTCAATCTTTTACTTTAAAAGCGATTCGCTAACATAGACGTTTCACGTTAAAACCAACGGCCGTGTGCCCCGACACAGCCCCACCCGCTTTTTAAATATATCAGGAATTTTCATACAATCTTAAAAAATAAACATGTGATTTCGAGTCTCAAATTTTGTGGATAGGTTCTCTACAGTGGGCTATTTACGTAGCCTTTCGCTTAACATACCCTTTTTGTTACACCCTGTATAATGGGAGATGTAAAAATGTCTTTTACTGACGTAGTGTACCAGGAGATTGGCCATCATAACTTTAACAGAAAGGTTAACCGATCTTCATTATCCGATGTTAGATTAAAGCAATTTTTTTTGTAATTTTTTAAAAGTTAAAAACAAGAGAATTGATACAGGAGATTATACATATATGTTATCAAATGGGTATTAAGAAGTGAAAATAATAGCATTAACGTAAAAAGTAAAGCTATAAAGATAATAAGCCTATTCTTGCAACACTAAACGAGATTACAATTTGTTTATACTCGTAAGTAGTGGAAAACAATCACGTATCAGATAGTCATTTCTTCACGTATCAAATATTATTTGATGTTTGTTACCAAGGGAATTAGTACTTTTATTTGTAATCGAGATTTATAACCTCGTGGATAAGCTTAAGTTTGCTGATACCCGTGAAATAAATTACTCTGCTATTTAGTACTACCTAGTTAAATTAGTCATGTTTCGAACTTTCTTTTCATACATTTTCACATACATACATAAACCTCACGCCTATGTCCTATATCTCGATTTAGTACGTTCCAATTCTAAAGACACTCTTTCGCTTCGGTTTTGCAATCAATTAAAATCGTTAGTTGTGGAATATAGGCAAGGCAATATTAAGGTCTTAGAGTATAAACTTTACCTGTATTTCAGCATTGAACAGGGTTCCAGGAGCACATTGCTGTTCAACCTTCTCTCCCCAGACGCAAGAGTAGAACTTGCTACAGTCACTCTCATGGGGAAAGAGTAGGTGCTCATTGAAGTCATTGGGACAGCCATTTGGCAATGATTCCGGGGTGCCTTCAGTGGTCAGGTCTGGTTCTCCACTGCCGTCAACTTCTAATTCGCAGCCGACATTTTCAGGCCAGTCGCATACCTGAAGATTATTCAAAGTTAATAATAATGGTCTAGATCTAGAACTTGCTGGAACTGGAAACTATAATAAAGAAGTCGTGATCATTGATCTAATTTTACAAAGTTAAGCTGGGAGCAACCGATTTCCACTCTTAGCCAAAATGCTAGCTAGCTTTTCATGTAGAATGGCATAAGTAATTCTTAGGCTAATTCTTTGGCTGCTAAAATGCCAGCAGCCAAAGAATGCCATTCAACGCGGTGTCATAGTCACGTGTGGAAATCTCACATTTTATATAAAACAAGCAATATTACAATTATAAAACAATATTATTACGAAGCCGAGACGTGGAACCTGACGGTGGGGCTGGCTCACCGATTGCATGTTACTCAGAGAGCTATGGAAGGTCAATGCTCGGAATCTCGCTAATGGAGAAAGTCCAAAACGAGATTATCCGGCAGAAGACCAAAGTGACAGACATAGTCTCGAAATGTAGCAGACTGAAGTGGCAGTGGGCAGGCCACATCTATCGTAGAACCAATGGACGATGGAGACGACATCATTAAACTATATTCACAAATTAGACAACAAATTACCTAGACTCACACCTAGATCCCTAAGGTCATGTTGTGGCTACTAGTGATGTGCCCAATCGTTAAAAATGTATATCCGGGAATACGGATCTAAATACGGATATTTGGTGTCAATATCCGCGGATACGGATCTTAACTTTCTTATGTAGTTGGTGTCGGTGCGCGCGACATATACTTACTTTCAAAAATCATTTAATTGAAATTTAAAATATTACGAAGATAGTTTTGATTTATTAGTAACCTACCTAACGACCTATGGCTACGCAGATCAGGCCATACTACTAACTATACAAATCGGTCATGTAATTACCTGTAATTCAGGATTGAAGTGAGTACCAGGAGCGCAATCCCTCTCCACCTTTTCCCCGAAGACGCAGTAGTAGAATTTTCCACATTCACTCTCGTGAGGTAAAAGTTGATGAACATCGAAATCTGATGGGCATCCATTGGGGAGAACGTCGGATCCATTGTCTTCTTCAGATTCACCATTGGATTGATTCTCATCACCGCTCGATTGATCTTCATCATCATTGTTGTCATCACCGTCTCCACTGCCAGATCCATTTTCGCAGTTTACATTTTCAGGCCAGTCACAAACCTGTGAATCAAGTTAGTGAAAGCAATCTGTGATGAATCCGAATACATTTATAAATAAAATATAGACCAATGATAATTAGGAACACATGCCCAGTCTTTGGCAATGTGAGTTTAGAAAGAAAAAATGAGATGAAAGCCGGAAGATGATGATGAGGCCAATAATAACTTAATAAAGGGGGAAAATGTTAAACTTTTTATCTAAAACAAAATAAAAATAAACATATATGAAGTAGGATATTTTGACTCATTTTCAAGCAAGGGGATTATGTAGACTAGTATAAAAAAGTAATCTAACCTGGATTTCAGGGTTGAATAGAGTTCCAGGCCCACATTCTCTTAATACTTTTTCTCCATTCACGCAGTAGTAGAAGAGATTGCACTGACTTTCATGAGGCAAAAGCTGGTGTACATCAAAATCGGCCGGACATCCGTTAGGCAGAAGTTCTACATTATCAACGGTAGTGGGGGCTGCAGTAGTTGTAGTCACTTGTGCTGCTTCAGTAGATTCGGGTGCTGAAGTAGTTGAAGGTTCAGCAGTGGAAGTAGTTGAGACAATACTAGCTTCAGTAGATCCTGGGGCAGCAGTAGTCTCTGATTCGGTGGAATTGCTGTTAGCGCAGCCAGCGTTTTCAGGCCAGTCACATACCTGATGGAATTAAAATGTTTTTTGTAAGAAAAATGAAATATTTGAGGAATCCAATATTGGATTTTTCTTGACTAATACGAGTATATCATTTTTCTTTCACTTACTTGTAAACTAGGGTTGAAATGGGTTCCAGGAGCACAATCTCTCTCAACCTTTTCACCAAAGACGCAGTAGTAGAATTTGTCACATTCACTCTCGTGAGGTAAAAGTTGATGAACGTCGAAGTCTGATGGACATCCATTAGGAAGAACTCCACTGTCAGATTCATCATCTTCTTCTGAATCGTTGCCACTGGACTGATTGTCTTCACCATCGCTTCCGTTATCTTCGCTTTCATTTTCATCACTGCTAGCTGCGTTTTCACAGTTCACATTTTGGGGCCAGTCGCAAACCTGTTAATTGAGTGCATATTTTAATTATGAGCTTGAATAATTTCCGGTAGTAAGATGCCTCAGATGCAAAGCACTGTAACAGCATAATTGGTGTCGAAGCAGAATCTATGCATTGCATGCCAATAGTATTTGATAGATATGTACTTAACGTGTTGACAAAACATACCTGAATTTCAGGATTAAATAGGGTTCCAGGTCCACATTCTCTTAACACCTTTTCTCCATTCACGCAGTAGTAGAAGAGATTGCACTGACTTTCGTGAGGCAAAAGCTGGTGTACATCAAAATCGGCCGGACATCCGTTAGGCAAAAGTTCTACGTCATCAACGGTAGTAGGGGCTGCAGTAGTTGTAGTCACTTGAGCTGCTTCAGTAGATTCGGGTGCTGCAGTAGTTGAAGGTTCAGCAGTGGTAGTAGTTGAGACAATACCAGCTTCAGTAGATCCTGGGGCAGCAGTAGTTTCTGATTCGGTGTAGTTGCTGTTAGCGCAGCCAGCGTTTTCAGGCCAGTCACATACCTGATGGAATTAAAATGTTTATTGTAGGAAAAGTGAAATATTCGAGGAATCCAATATTGGATATTTTGTTAATGATGGACTAATTTATTTGTTTAGAAAAATATTTATGTTTTCCTATTTAAATGCTTATTCTACTAACTTATACTATTAACTTAGTTTTTCTTGACTAATACGAGTATATCATTTTTCTTTCACTTACTTGTAAACTGGGGTTGAAATGGGTTCCAGGAGCACAATCTCTCTCAACCTTTTCACCAAAGACGCAGTAGTAGAATTTGTCACATTCACTCTCGTGAGGTAAAAGTTGATGAACGTCGAAGTCTGATGGACATCCATTAGGAAGAACTCCACTGTCAGATTCATCATCTTCTTCTGAATCGTTGCCACTGGACTGATTGTCTTCACCATCGCTTCCGTTATCTTCGCTTTCATTTTCATCACTGCTAGCTGCGTTTTCACAGTTCACATTTTGGGGCCAGTCGCAAACCTGTTAATTGAGTGCATATTTTAATTATGAGCTTGAATAATTTCCGGTAGTAATGTGGCGGACAACCCGACACCGCTAAAAATATTATATATAGTGAGAAAAGCCGCGCGCGTTACTATAGTCTCGCCGAAGAGCGAGCCACGCGCCGGCGCCCTACTGACGCATTCGATCGCAGGCTCTCACAGCGAACGCACGTCCGCTCGCCTTTGGCCATCTGCCATTTTTCTTGTTTCATAGTGTAGGTTGTGTTTTATATTCATTGTAAATATTTCTCCTGTAAATATATCATCCGACCATCAAGCTTGTACATTATTCCCAACACGCCTACAACTGGTGACCCACGACGTCCGAAGAACAGTGAATTTTTCCTACAATGTCCACGGAAGACTATCTAGGAAAAAACAAAAGCTCGGATGACAAGATAAATCAAGAATTTTTTTTGGCCAAACGGATTGAAAAACTAAATTCCCAGGTTGCCACACTGCTCGAAATGATAGAACAAGAGGAAACCCGTTCACATTATTCGCAATCCGCTGCCCGATCGAATTACAGGTACAAAACTCCACATTATTATAACCGCCATGCGACGTCTCACCACCGCAATAGCGCAACGAAAAATTCTTCGCCTTGCGACGAAATGAGAAATCACCGCATGCAGCCACAGGCAAACGAATGCCTCACATGTAATGGCCGACTCTTCGTTACTGATTGCACTACCAAAATTCAATTCCTTATAGACACAGGCTCAGATCTATGCGTTTTTCCACGCACGATGACCCGCGAACGCCGCTCAAAGTGCAACTATGAACTCTTCGCGGCCAACGGTAGCATTATCGCCACATATGGCCACATTCAACTACACCTTAATCTCGGTTTAAGAAGAGACTTTAACTGGAAGTTCGTCGTCGCCGACGTATCAAAACCTATTATTGGCGTCGACTTCCTTAGCTTCTATAACCTTTTAGTTGACTGCCGACAGCATAAACTCATCGACGGCCTCACTTCTCTGTCCATACAAGTTCCTCATCAAACTCAAGCAGTAGAAGCAGTCAAGGCAGTATCCGGGGACTCGACGTTCCACGCACTGCTGAGACAATACCCGGAGATAACCAGACCAGCAGGTAATCCTATCTTAGCAGAGCCGAAGCACAACACCAAACACCACATTCGTGTTACCACCGGCCCGCCAGTATCTGCACGTCCACGCAGGTTAGCTCCAGATCGCCTACTCATAGCCAAAAAGGAATTCGAGGACATGGTCAACAATGGTACAGCCCGGCGCTCAGAAAGTCCATGGTCATCGCCTCTACACCTGGTGCCGAAGAAAGATAACGGCTGGCGACCTTGCGGCGACTATAGAGCCTTAAACGCCAGAACCATTCCCGACAGGTACCCCATAAGGCACATACAAGACTTCTCCTACCAGCTCGCCGGTTGCACAATCTTCAGCAAGCTAGATTTAGTCAAAGCCTACAATCAAATTCCTATGTTCGAAGACGATATTCCTAAAACAGCTATTACAACACCATTTGGTCTCTTTGAATTCCCTTATATGACCTTTGGTCTTAGAAATGCTGCACAAACATTCCAAAGATTCATCGACGAAGTCCTTCAAGGTTTGACATTTACTTTTGGCTATCTCGATGACATTTTAATATTTTCAAAATCAGAAGAACAACATTTGGAACATCTCAAAATTTTATTTGAACGACTGAAGACGTATGGTGTCATAATAAATACTTCAAAAAGTATTCTTGGCATAAACGAAATTGACTTTTTGGGATACCACGTTTCATCTAAAGGTACTCGTCCACTTGTAAATAAAGTCGAAATTATTAAAGATTTTCCAGTACCTAAAACTGCCAAAGAACTTAGAAGATTTTTGGGAATGCTGAATTATTTTCGAAGATTTGTATCAAACGCAGCTAAAATTCAAGCGCCACTCAACTCAGCTCTTAGAGGTGCCAACATGAAAGGATCTACACCAGTGCATATGACACCAGAACTACTCCAGGCATTTGAGGAATCCAAGTCCACACTGTCTGAAGCAACTCTACTGTCGCATCCAAATGCACAAAACGAACTTGCCCTCTACACTGATGCCTCTGACGTTGCTATTGGTGCTGTTCTACAACAACAAGACGGTGAAGAATGGATACCACTAGGATTTTTCTCTAAGAAGTTATCCAGCTCTCAGAAAAGCTATAGCCCGTATGATAGAGAACTCCTAGCCATCTATGAAGGAATCAAACACTTCAGGTACATGGTCGAAGCAAGAACTTTCACTGTATTTACCGACCACAAACCTATCATTTTCGCCTTCACCACCAAGAGAGATAACTGCTCACCTCGACAACTCCGCTATCTCGACTATATATCCCAATTCACGACAGATATCAGACACGTATCTGGGAAAGACAACGTAGTAGCCGACGCTCTCTCACGCATAGAAGTTATTTCAAGCATAGATTACCAGTCCTTGGCCCGCGAACAACAGAACGACAGTGAACTGCTAGACTTGTTACGGAAAGGATCCTCGCTGAAGCTGAGCAAAGTTAAACTACCAGAAGCTAATTGCGAAGTTTACTGTGATACGTCAAGAGTCACAAGACCTTTCATCACCAAATCCTTCCGCAAGCAGATATTCGACATGCTTCACAATCTTAGCCATCCAGGTGCCAAAGCCTCTGCACAGTTGGTATCGCAAAGATTCGTCTGGCCCGGAATAAAAAAGGACTGTCGACAATGGGCAAAAGAATGCACAGATTGCCAACGTAACAAAATCATTCGTCATACATCATCACCTCTCACACCCATTCCAACTCCATCTGATCGTTTTTCACACATTCACATGGACATCGTAGGACCATTACCACCTTCCTATGATTACAGATACTGCCTCACTGTCATCGATCGCTTTACTCGATGGCCTGAAGCGTATCCTCTGCGTGACATCACTGCAGAAACCTGCGCTCGCACCTTCGTGGCCGGCTGGGTTGCCCGCTTCGGCTGCCCTCACAAAATCACCACCGACCGCGGCAGGCAATTTGAATCGCAGCTTTTCAAGAACATCGCCTCAATTATCGGTGCTGAACTTCGACCTACCACATCATATCACCCTCAATGTAATGGCATGGTTGAACGACTACATCGCCAACTCAAGTCAGCCATCATGTGCCACAACAATAGCAATTGGTCCGAGGTACTTCCACTCGTACTTCTTGGAATACGAAGTGCATGGAAGGACGACCTCCAACGATCAGCGGCCGAACTCGTCTACGGTGAACCTCTGCGCCTTCCAGGAGAGTTCTTCGAACCTGATAAGACCCTCATCGTAGACCCGACAGACTTCGCCTCACGCCTCCGCAGCCACATGAAAAACCTGGCTCCTGAACCTGCTGCATGGCATGGAAGCAGATCCTTCTACCTTCCCAAGGACATCATGACAGCAAGCCACGTTTTCCTCAGAAAGGGACACTCGTGGAGATCGCTAGAACCGCCCTATTCCGGTCCACACAAAGTTATAGACCGGGGGCCGAAGCTCTTTAAGCTCGATGTCAACGGCAAGGAAACAACAGTTACCATCGACCGCATCAAACCCGCACACATGACACGCGACGCAACTCCAACTTCCCCAGCTCCAGTCGTGCGTCCAGATCATACGCAAATAACACGACATGGTAGAATAGTGCGCTTCCCTGATCACTATCGACCGTAGCAAGCAACGGTCTCGGCGGGGGAGTATTGTGGCGGACAACCCGACACCGCTAAAAATATTATATATAGTGAGAAAAGCCGCGCGCGTTACTATAGTCTCGCCGAAGAGCGAGCCACGCGCCGGCGCCCTACTGACGCATTCGATCGCAGGCTCTCACAGCGAACGCACGTCCGCTCGCCTTTGGCCATCTGCCATTTTTCTTGTTTCATAGTGTAGGTTGTGTTTTATATTCATTGTAAATATTTCTCCTGTAAATATATCATCCGACCATCAAGCTTGTACATTATTCCCAACACGCCTACAGTAAGATGCCTCAGATGCAAAGCACTGTAACAGCATAATTGGTGTCGAAGCAGAATCTATGCATTGCATGCCAATAGTATTTGATAGGTATGTACTTAACGTGTTGACAAAACATACCTGAATTTCAGGATTAAATAGGGTTCCAGGTCCACATTCTCTTAACACCTTTTCTCCATTCACGCAGTAGTAGAAGAGATTGCACTGACTTTCGTGAGGCAAAAGCTGGTGTACATCAAAATCGGCCGGACATCCGTTAGGCAAAAGTTCTACGTCATCAACGGTAGTAGGGGCTGCAGTAGTTGTAGTCACTTGAGCTGCTTCAGTAGATTCGGGTGCTGCAGTAGTTGAAGGTTCAGCAGTGGTAGTAGTTGAGACCATACCAGCTTCAGTAGATCCTGGGGCAGCAGTAGTCTCTGATTCGGTGTAGTTGCTGTTAGCGCAGCCAGCGTTTTCAGGCCAGTCACATACCTGATGGAATTAAAATGTTTATTGTAGGAAAAATGAAATATTCGAGGAATCCAATATTGGATATTTTGTTAATGATGGACTAATTTATTTGTTTAGGAAAATATTTATGTTTTCCTATTTAAATGCTTATTCTACTAACTTATACTATTAACTTAGTTTTTCTTGACTAATACGAGTATATCATTTTTCTTTCACTTACTTGTAAACTGGGGTTGAAATGGGTTCCAGGAGCACAATCTCTCTCAACCTTTTCACCAAAGACGCAGTAGTAGAATTTGTCACATTCACTCTCGTGAGGTAAAAGTTGATGAACGTCGAAGTCTGATGGACATCCATTAGGAAGAACTCCACTGTCAGATTCATCATCTTCTTCTGAATCGTTGCCACTGGACTGATTGTCTTCACCATCGCTTCCGTTATCTTCGCTTTCATTTTCATCACTGCTAGCTGCGTTTTCACAGTTCACATTTTGGGGCCAGTCGCAAACCTGTTAATTGAGTGCATATTTTAATTATGAGCTTGAATAATTTCCGGTAGTAAGATGCCTCAGATGCAAAGCACTGTAACAGCATAATTGCTGTCGAAGCAGAATCTATGCATTGCATGCCAATAGTATTTGATAGGTATGTACTTAACGTGTTGACAAAACATACCTGAATTTCAGGATTAAATAGGGTTCCAGGTCCACATTCTCTTAACACCTTTTCTCCATTCACGCAGTAGTAGAAGAGATTGCACTGACTTTCGTGAGGCAAAAGCTGGTGTACATCAAAATCGGCCGGACATCCGTTAGGCAAAAGTTCTACGTCATCAACGGTAGTGGGGGCTGCAGTAGTTGTAGTCACTTGAGCTGCTTCAGTAGATTCGGGTGCTGCAGTAGTTGAAGGTTCAGCAGTGGTAGTAGTTGAGACAATACCAGCTTCAGTAGATCCTGGGGCAGCAGTAGTCTCTGATTCGGTGGAATTGCTGTTAGCGCAGCCAGCGTTTTCAGGCCAGTCACATACCTGATGGAATTAAAATGTTTTTTGTAAGAAAAATGAAATATTTGAGGAATCCAATATTGGATTTTTCTTGACTAATACGAGTATATCATTTTTCTTTCACTTACTTGTAAACTGGGGTTGAAATGGGTTCCAGGAGCACAATCTCTCTCAACCTTTTCACCAAAGACGCAGTAGTAGAATTTGTCACATTCACTCTCGTGAGGTAAAAGTTGATGAACGTCGAAGTCTGATGGACATCCATTAGGAAGAACTCCACTGTCAGATTCATCATCTTCTTCTGAATCGTTGCCACTGGACTGATTGTCTTCACCATCGCTTCCGTTATCTTCGCTTTCATTTTCATCACTGCTAGCTGCGTTTTCACAGTTCACATTTTGGGGCCAGTCGCAAACCTGTTAATTGAGTGCATATTTTAATTATGAGCTTGAATAATTTCCGGTAGTAAGATGCCTCAGATGCAAAGCACTGTAACAGCATAATTGGTGTCGAAGCAGAATCTATGCATTGCATGCCAATAGTATTTGATAGGTATGTACTTAACGTGTTGTCAAAACATACCTGAATTTCAGGATTAAATAGGGTTCCAGGCCCACATTCTCTTAACACCTTTTCTCCATTCACGCAGTAGTAGAAGAGATTGCACTGACTTTCGTGAGGTAAAAGCTGGTGTACATCAAAATCGGCCGGACATCCGTTAGGCAAAAGTTCTACGTCATCAACGGTAGTGGGGGCTGCAGTAGTTGTAGTAACTTGAGCTGCTTCAGTAGATTCGGGTGCTGCAGTAGTTGAAGGTTCAGCAGTGGTAGTAGTTGAGACAATACCAGCTTCAGTAGATCCTGGGGCAGCAGTAGTCTCTGATTCGGTGTAGTTGCTGTTAGCGCAGCCAGCGTTTTCAGGCCAGTCACATACCTGATGGAATTAAAATGTTTATTGTAGGAAAAATGAAATATTCGAGGAATCCAATATTGGATATTCTGTTAATGATGGACTAATTTATTTGTTTAGGAAAATATTTATGTTTTACTATTTAAAACAAATTGCTTATTCTACTAATTTATACAACTTACTTAGTTTTTCTTGACTAATATACCATTTTACTTCCACTTACTTGTAAACTGGGGTTGAAATGGGTTCCAGGAGCACAATCTCTCTCAACCTTTTCGCCAAAGACGCAGTAGTAGAATTTGTCACATTCACTCTCGTGAGGTAAGAGTTGATGAACGTCGAAGTCTGATGGACAACCATTAGGAAGAACTCCACTGTCAGATTCTTCATCTTCTTCAGAATTGTTGCCATTGGATTGACTGTCTTCACCATCGCTTCCATTATCTTCGCTTTCATCTTCATCACTGCTAGCTGCGTTTTTACAGTTGACATTTTGGGGCCAGTCACAAACCTATTAATTAAGTGCATATTTTAATTTTGAACTTGGGATATTCTCAAAAGTATTTAAGACTTAACAATCTAACTTAACGTACCTGGATCTCAGGATTGAACAGAGTTCCAGGCCCACATTCTCTTAACACCTTTTCTCCATTCACGCAGTAGTAGAAGAGATTGCACTGACTTTCATGAGGCAAAAGCTGGTGTATATCAAAATCAGCCGGACATCCGTTAGGCAGAAGTTCTACATCATCAACGGTAGTGGGGGCTGCAGTAGTTGTAGTCACTTGTGCTGCTTCAGTAGATTCGGGTGCTGAAGTAGTTGAAGGTTCAGCAGTGGTTGTAGTTGAGACAATACTAGCTTCAGTAGATCCTGGGGCAGCAGTAGTCTCTGATTCCGTGGAGTTGCTATTGGCGCAGCCAGCGTTTTCTGGCCAGTCACATACCTGATAGAATTCAAGGTTAATTAAAAATATTGATTTATATAAAGCGGTATAGCCTAGGTTAGATGTGTGACTTTCAGTCGAAAGGCGTGAGTTTGATCCCAGTCACGGGCCTGTTCTACAGAATCTATTATATGTACGGATTTTCTAAAAATATAATAACATATGCCAAATTTTTGGCAATGTGAGTTTCGACAGAAACCATATTGCGCCGACCCCATAAAATAATGGGATAAGGGCAGGAAGATGATGACGATTTACATAAATACGGCTGTGTTCCTAACATGGGATAGCCAGAACGGCAGGATTAGGAAGCTAAGGCTTGCTAATAACGAGGTCAGATGTAGAAAATCAGTAACTGTTTGCTACTGCTGTATTGCACTGTATCTTACTGTACCGACTTAATTTATGTATTGCCCTGAACCAACTAATATTATTGAAACTATCTATGGGACCTATTATTAGCATAGTTCTAAGTCATAGCTATTATTTATATGTTCTATAAATTTCGCTGTTATTCCTTCTTAAATAACAATAAATAAAATAAATAAGAATACGCTGCTGAGTTTAATATGTATGGAAATATTTTATGATTTTTTATGATGGCTTACTGTGTAATTTTACCTACTTGTAAAGTGGGGTTGAAATGGGTTCCAGGAGCACAATCTCTCTCAACCTTTTCACCAAAGACGCAGTAGTAAAATTTGTCACATTCACTCTCGTGGGGTAAGAGTTGATGAACGTCGAAGTCTGATGGACAACCGTTGGGAAGGACTACACTGTCAGATCCATCATCTTCTTCGGAATGGTTGCCATTGGACTGATTATCTTCACCATCGCTTCCATTTTCTTCACTTTCATTTTCATTACTGCTAGCTTCGTTTTCACAGTTAACATTTTGGGGCCAGTCGCAAACCTGTTAATTTAGTGCATATTTCAATTTTAAACCTGGAATATTTTCCATAATTCTTATTCTTGTTGTACACAAAATATTACAATAAATACAGGGAAATTTAGAAAATAAATGCATACAAAGGCCTGCTTATATCTGCAAGAGATTTCTTATTAGATTATATATTTTTATTTACACTTAGAAATTATAGGTACATACCTGAATTTCGGGATTGAATAAAGTACCGGGAGCACATTCCCGTAACACCTTTTCTCCATTCACACAGTAGTAGAAGAGATTGCACTGATTTTCATGAGGCAAAAGCTGGTGTACATCAAAATCAGTCGGACATCCGTTAGGCAAAAGTTCTACGTCATCAACGGTAGTGGGGGCTGCAGTAGTTGTAGTAACTTGTGCAGCTTCAGTAGAAGATGGGGCAGAAGTTGTTTCAGTCTCAGCTGCGGTTGTAGCTGGTGCTTCAGTTGTGGTAACTTGAGTGGCTTCTGTAGAAGATGGGGCAGCAGTTGTTTCAGTTTCAGCTTCAGTAGTGGTCGGTGCTTCAGTTGTAGTCACTTGTGCAGCCTCAGTAGAAGAAGGAGCAGCAGTAGTTGTAGTTACTTGTGCTGCTTCTGTAGAAGATGGGGCAGCAGTTGTTTCAGTTTCAGTTTCAGTAGTGGTCGTTGCTTCAGTTGTAGTCACTTGTGCAGCCTCAGTAGAAGAAGGAGCAGCAGTAGTTGTAGTTACTTGTGCTGCTTCAGTAGAAGATGGGGCAGCAGTTGTTTCAGTCTCAGCTTCAGTCGTAGCCGGTGCTTCAGTTGTCGTAACTTGAGCAGCCTCAGTAGAAGAAGGCGCGACTGTAGTAACTGCTGTTGGTTCCTCCGTCTCCTCAGTGGGAGGAACTCCAGAAAGATTGCAATTAGCCTGAGCAGGATGCGTGCACACCTGTGATAGTAAATTATGTTTAAATAAATAGTGTTTGGTCATCTAGTCCGTTGATAATTCAGTTTCTAATTGTGAGCTAGCTTGTGAGGTTTTTTCACACTTTTATAAATACATAGATAATTATAAAAACCTCAATGACTTGGCAACATATTCGAACCTAGGACCTTTGGCGCGGTAGGCAGGGTAACTACCAACTACGCCAATCGCTCATTTATTTACCAAAAATATTTCGATAGGTAATTTAGACGTGATCCAACTAACCTGCAAATCATATGAGAACTCAGTGCCTGGAGCGCACATGTGAGGAGTTATCCATTTTCGGCCATATTCGCAGTAGTAGAAGAGAGTGCAGTCGTACTCATGAGGTAGGAGGTAGTGGCGATGGTCCGGAGGACACAGGTCACTCTCTATGAACCCGTCTGAAGCAACGATAGAGCTCTCTTGGGGTCTGGCCTGGGCGATTGCCAGGAGGACGAATAGGAAAAGTTTTCCTAAGGACAAAATGCAAGATTAGTCGCCAGCATCTGGAAAACTTGTGAATAAAAATTCGGGAAGCCTGCTTACAATGTTTTTGGTTAATGATGAAGTAAAATTATTAATAAAGAAAATGGAAAAAATTCTTCACCCGGGTGGGAATCGAACCCACGACTGCTGCAAACCGTGCCAGCAGCTATAACCACTAAGCTACCGGGTCAATTACTCGGATGACGAATTTTACCATCTCTTTTCTAAATTACATATTGGCAACGTTATTCTTCATCCCGATAGCTATACACTAGCCAAATCTCGGCAAACAAAGCTGAATCCCTCAGCACAATGTTTAAAGATGAAACTATCAACCGTATCCATATACTTCTCCGTTAAATGAAGTAATGTTAAATTCGAACAACAGTTATTGATTGTTTCTGATGGATCAATTCAAAGATGAAGCAATGTTTGTGGTGACATTTAAACCTACATACTTTGGTTCTGGGTGCAGGGTGTAAATGTCATCAGACCTATGCTGATGCGGGGTTTCATGCATGCATGTCGTAAGAGTCGACTAAGGATAATGTTGGCATTCTGTTAGCTGCAATAGCAACTTATACATCTTTATAAATGACCCCTCTATGCTACTAATCAATCTAAAAAGTAGCTGCAATAGAATCTTACTGTAGTTTTGTCTACATCATCTTGGTAATACAGCTGTGTATATGTAGGTATCTCTATTTTATCATTTCGGTAAACAAGAATTTGCGTACAAAATCAGTAATCTAATCCGCTTCATGCGTATTACCTACGGATTAGTTTATTTTGATAATAATTTAAATCTATGTTTAAGTCCGTTAAACTATTTCCTTGTAAGTTGTAACATAGCAAGATTAAGCTATACGCAAATATTAATATTAGGTATTTTTTTGTCTGTTTTATGTGGTCGAACCAACTTTCTTACTTTTTCGTTGTTGGATTAGTGTTAATACTCTCATATTTTGTGGATAAGTTCCTTCATCATCAGCCTATTGCAGTCCACTGCTGGACGTAGGCCTCCCCCAGGGCACGCCACAAGACTGCCATGAGGGCTATTTGCCCATAGGCACCTGGGCAGACGGGTTGGTGACCGCAGTTTGTACTTTGGACTATGTTGTCAAACACGGGAGGCGCTGCTGCCCACCTCCCGGGAACCCTTAATCGCCTCGTACGATACCCACGGGTGGACATGGGGTGGTACGAATTCTACTCTGCCGACACCACGCGCAAGTTCTCTATTATACAGATAAACTATAACAGTGGGCTATTTTTATACCATTTCTCTTAACACACTACCACCTTTTAACCGACTTCAAAAAAGAGAGGTTATCAATACGTCTGTATTTTTTATTATTTTTTATGCGTGTTACCCAGTTACCTCAGAACTCAGTCATTTATGAACCGATTTCAATTTTTTGTCATGGTATGCTTCCAAGTTGGTCCCATATTCACCACATCAGGATCTGATTATGGGATCTTGAAGAAATCGAGGGCAATCCTCAAATATTATAGCCACATGTTGTCTGTTTTTATACTTTTATTGAGCGTTTTGATCACCTACATATAAAACATAACATGACTACTTACCGGGAAGCCCCTACTACTATTTGTATTGGATTCTTTTAAATAAAAAACCATTTATTTATTTATTATTTAACATGTGATGATGGAATATCTAAGGAATCTAGGGATATCCTTAAATATTATAGGCACGAGTAGTCGGTTTTTAGATTTTTATAGTGGACTTTTGGTCAGCTACATATAATATGAAGGAAACGAGGGTCTGATGATGGAGCTGCCGAAAAACAGATAGTGGAACTTTTTAGTAACAATATCCCCCTATGGCAGAGGGAGGCCTAGGTCCAGTAGTGGACTGCAATAGGCTTATGAAGATGGTGATAATAAGATAATAAATTAAGTCGTGTAATTGGTAAGAGGAAGAGGCAAACATGAGAGTAACGAGATGACGGATAATATGGATGAATGAAAGAAGAGTACCTACATACTGTGCCGACCCCAAATGATTGGGAACAGGGCAGGAAGAAGGAGTGTAATTATATGTTGCTTATATTGTCAAACGTCAAATTTCGAACTTTAGTCATTTCTCTCTGTGCCCTTTCGTCATGTGGCCGATTTAATAATTTGCTGGCATCTAAATCTGACAATACAATGCCTTCTAATACACCAAAGTGTATCTACATACATCAAAGTTTTCCGTTATTAATTATTTAATTTTTTCACAAGGAAAGGTGAGAAATCTTAAAAAACAAAACATTTGCGGACACACAAACAAACATTATGATTAATTATTACTATTATGATTTTATGAAATAATTTAAGATTGTTTTACCTATCATGGTTTTAAGCGTCAGAAACGCTATAAAAAATTAGTTCTTAAGCACAACACAATCAACTGAACTGCGATTTTTTTTCGCAGAACAACATTTTTATATTCATGGAAAACAGGTAATGCTGATAATAATGATAATAAGTACTTATTGATAATTTCGCAAGAAATTTGAAAAGGGTATTATGTAAACATGATTTTTCGCTTCTTAGGGGCCAGTAGTTCAACATTGCGGCCATATATACACCTATTTAGGTGGTAAATGATAAAAATATTTTTCCGGGATAAAAAGTAACCTATGTGTTAATCAGGGTGTCAGCTAACTCTATAGGTACCATTTTTTTTTATTGCTTCACCCGTTTTTACGTGAAAGAGTAACAAACATACATCCATACTCACAAACTTTCGTGTTCATAAGATTAGGAGGATAGGATTCCCTGCAGAAGAAATAGATACAGGCAGCCAAAAGATTTAAGTCAATGGATTAGTAAACACAAATACTGACATGAACACCCAAACGTATCTTGCAAAATGCTTTAGTGACCAGTGACGTCTCCAAAATATGCCGACAATCTGCTGATATGCCAATGGTTCGCTATCCCTGATTTAGCTTAGATAAATATTCAAATAGGAACCTTTAGGTAATATAATAATAATAATGGCGAGCTGTTGGGAGGTAGCATGTCCCACGGACCTGAAGTACTCCCGGGGGAAGACCCTGTTCCTCATCTCCGGCGCCGGAGTGAGGTCTGACGAGGAACAGTTCCCCCACCTCTGCCTTGCCTTCGCCGGCCGGGCAGAGTGGAGTCGCGAGAGCTATGACAGCTCGAGGGTGGACGTGTATCATATTGTGCGATCGGCGATGGTATCCGCCATGTGTATCCCACACCATATTAAAGTTCTCGAAAAAGGGCCTCTACATCTTGGCCACGGCCCGATGCACGCCTCTCAAAGGACCGGGACTCTGTAGTCCCGAGAATTTAAACAGAGATACAATAATATAATAATAATTTTATAATACAGGATGATTTTTGGTCGTCAACGTTCCCGAAAACTACGGAATCTCCTCATCATCACAATCATTTTTCTCCATGGAAGCATACCTGGGAAGTGTCTGGTTTCCAAAATATTAGGGTCCAAAGTTGAGTAAATAGACTGCGTTTTTCTGCATAAATGCACATAGACGTGCGTAGCAGGATTTTTTCACGAAAAATAATTAATATCTGTCTATAAAAAAACTAACATAAACACTAGACACTATAAATTTAGCACGATCAAGGAATATAATTAAAAAAAAAAAATCCAGCATTTTTTTTGGCATAAACTTACTTTATTTCATGTATAGAATACGTACCCTTCGTTAAAGGTGGCCACAAAAAAACACCCTGTATATAATATCTTGACTAAGATAAATTTATAAAAACACTTCTCCATTAATATAATCCGTTAGGATATGGTTGATCGTTTCATCTTTAAACATTGTGCGAGGGATTCAGCTTTGTTTGCCGAGATTTGGCTAGTGTATTGCTATCGGGATAACCAATATGTAATTTAGAAAAGAGATGGTAAAATTCGTCATCCGAGTAATTGACCCGGTAGTTCAGTGGTTAGAGCAACTAGCACGGTATGCAGTTGTCGTGGGTTCGATTCCCACTCAGGTGAAGATTTTTTTCCATTTCCTTTATTAATAATTTTATATTATATAGCTGTTGCCCGTGACTTCGTCCGCGTCAACAACTTATCATGCTGAGCAACTTTTCCTAAGACGGTATTTTCATATCTCTCAAAGTTTAGCTGGGCTGCTAAGGGTTCTGCATCAGGCAGTCTAGACCTTCAATTTTTTTCTTTCATATCATTTCTACGTCATTTTATTCTTTCATACATATTTTTTGGATAACTTGAACCGTTTACGCAGCGCACGCAACGGAAGTCTCCAAAGTTGAATAATTTTCCCCGTTTTTTCCACATTTTCCTCTTATTCTTCGTCCCTATTGGTCGCACTGTGATGATATATAGCCTAAAGCCTTCCTCGATAAATGGACTATCCAACACAAAAAGAATTTTTTAATTCGACCCAGTAGTTCCGGAGATTAGCGCGTTCAATCAAACAAACAAACAAACAAACAAACAAACTCTTCAGCTTTATAATATTATTAGTATTAGTATTAGTATAGATAATATTTAAAATTAGGTTCTTCCTAAATACACGTAGGTACTGACGATAGCCTTTTCTGCACCCTGTGCGAGCTTCTATAACTGCACCCTATTTAGTCCTGCCTGGTCTGGCCAAGTGGCCATTCTTGCGCCCCCCAAAGTCTACGCCCTGTGTCTGGGTACCGGTGGCTATACCCTATTTACTGCACTTCTTAGATATACACGGTGGGTATATTTAGGCTAGACTAGATCTTCTTCAGCCTATTGCAGTCCACTGCTGGACGCAGGCCTCCCCCAGGGCACACCACAAAGCTACTGCCACAGGAGGGTTGGTGACCGCAGTCTGATTTTCGGACTATGTTGTTAGTACGGGAGGCGCTGCTGCCCACCTCCCGGAAACCTTGATCGCCTCGTACGATTCCCAGGGGCAGGCAGGGGTGGTACAAACTCTACTCTGCCGGCACCACGCGGCTAAGACTAGATATCGTCGTCAGCCTATTGCAGTCCACTGCTGGACGTAGGCCTCCCTCAGTGTACGCCACATGGCTCGATTTCCCGTTTTTGCCATCCAGTCACTAGCAGCCGTTCTTATTAAGTCATCGGTCCATCTGGCCGGGGGGCGCCCAACGCTACGCTTTCCGAGGCGCGGTCTCCATTTGAGAACCCGTTTACTCCACCGTCCATCGGTTCTACGACAGATGTGGCCGGCCCACTGCCACTTCAGTCTGCTACATTTAGAGACTATGTCTGTCACTTTGGTCTTCTGCTGGATAATCTCGTTTCGGACTTTGTCCATTAGCGATATTCCGAGCGTTGACCTTTCCATAGCTCTCTGAGTGACATGCAATCGGTGAGCCAGCCCCACTGTCAGGTTCCACGTCTCGGCTCCGTAAGTCATGTGACAAGATAGTGTTCAATAAAAATATAGTAGCACGAGTAGATTAGGATTAGGCATGGATTAAACTCCGATTATAATAACAACTGACTATTATTATCTCGGGGATTAGATGAGGAACCGCTAGACAACAACGATTTATTGCAAAATAATAAAAGTAATCAAATCAAATCATTTTAAAAATTATTAACAATGAAATGGAAAAAATTCCTCATCCGGGTGGGAATCGAACCCACGACCTCTGCATTCCGTGCCAGCGCTTTTACCACTGAGCCAACGGGTCAATTACTCGTATGACGAATTTTACCATCTCTTTTTGAAATTACATTATTGGAAACGTTATTTTTTCATCCCGATAGCTATACATAAGCCAAATCTCAGCAAACAAAGCTGAATCCCTTAACACAATGTTTTAATGATGAAACGATCAACCATATCCTAACGGATTATATTATGGAGAAGTGTTTTTATCTTAGTCAAGATATTATGTATTGGTATGGTATGGTATGGTATGGTAGAACGGGCTTGTTTCCGCAACTCGACGTCTGTGCGCCTATTTTGCGTAAGGGTGGTGTGCTCTTTACTCGAGCCAGCCTATCTCCTCCAGGAATCCTAGCAGCCTTTTCAGGTTGCCCAGAGTCTCGCTAAGCGAGCCTGGAGAGCCGAGATATTTTGCCCGGTATGGGGCCACTTCTCTGCAGCGCAGCAGCAGATGGGTAGCTGTCTCCTCTTCCTCCATGCAGGCTCTGCACAGGGGGCTGTCTGTAACACCTAATGTGGATAGGTGTTTGTTGAAGGCTCCATGACCTGTAATAATACTGGTTATCAGTCTCAGTTGGGGTTTATTCAACTGTATTATGTATTATAAAATTATTAATAAAGAAATGGAAAAAATTCCTCACCCAGGTGGGAATCGAACCCACGACCTCTGCATTCCGTGTCAGCGCTCTTACGACTGAGCCACCGGCTCAATTACTCGGATGACGAATTTTACCATCTCTTTTCGAAATTACATTATTGGAAACGTTATTTTTTCATCCCGATAGTTATACATAAGCCAAATCTCAGCAAACAAAGCTGAATCCCTCAGCACAATGTTTTAATAATGAAACGATCAACCATATCCTAACGTATTATATTATGGACAAGTGTTTTTATCTTAAATCATTTTATTGCATACTAAGTGTACATAACAGTTTTAATTGAGTATCAAAGCACTTATAACTTGTAGCCCTTATGAGGCGCCGCAACACTCTTAAAACTAAAAAACTAAAGTAAACTAAACTATAATTATGTTTTTTTTTATCTACTTTTTATTATTATATAGGTGCAGATGCAATAACTATTATCCAGTTAAATATTCATTTAAGTCATAGGGACACATTTCAATCAGGTATTTTTTCAATGTATGGTTAAATGTGGTTAATTTACTCTAATTTTTTATTTTTTTCGGTAATTTATTAAATATTTTGATTGCCATAAAATATGGACTTTCGTTTAGCATTTTCAGTTTAGATGGAGGTTGGTATAGATTTTCTTTATTACGTGTGTTGATATTATGGATATCTTTTATTTGGAGAAATATATTTCGATTTTTAAATGTAAATGAACATATGTCGTGTATATACAGGATGTTTTTTTGTGGCCACCGTTAACGAAGGGTACGTACTCTATACATCAAATAAAGTAAGTTTATGCCAAAAAAAATGCTGGGAAAAAATTTTTTTTTTTTTAGTTACTTGATCGGGCGAAATTTATAGTGTCTAGTGTTTATGTTGTACTTTTTTATAGACAGATATTAACTATTTTTCGTGAAAAAATCTTGCTACACGCGTCTATGTGCATTTATGCAGAAAAACGCAGTCTATTTACTCAACTTTGGACCCTAATAGTTTGGAAACCAGACACTTCCCAGGTATGCTTCCATGGAGAAATATGATCGTGATGACGAGGAGATTCCGTAGTTTTCGGGAACGTTGACGACCAAAAATTATCCTGTATATTGCAGGCAATGTCAGTAAATTAATTTTTTTGGAAATACGGTCTACAGCTTTGTGTATTATCAATGCGGGCAATTATTCTAATACATTTTTTCTGCATGATGAACAGGTCATGTGCATCTGCACTGTGGCCCCATAGCATTACCCCGTAGCGAAGCCACGAGTAGGCGTATGCGTAGTAGGCCGATAGTGCAGTTTCCGTGTTAGTATCTTTATAGGGTCAGATGGTCTTGGTGTTTTGTAGGCGATCGGCTGACCACTTGTCACTACTAACCGAACTTGTACATCTCAATTATACCCTCAAAATTGGTCAGAAGTGGCACCATGTGGTTCTATCAGCCCTTGGTGCTCTGTCTACCCCGTAAAGGATAAAGGCATGATTATATTTATATGTATCTTTATAGGTATACGAGTAAGTAGGAGAAGGTGTTGATAGGGTCGACTAATATCTACCAGACGACTAAGGAACTCGGGCCTTCTCTCAGGCGATAAGCTAGCAACCTATCACTGATCATTTATATCTGTACCATTGTACTCGTACAACTGTTCATTACAATGTCATTTCTAAATAGTGTCTACCTGAAGCGGCATTCCAATAAATAGCATAGTCAATACATCTCCTCCCGTGCATGGAGTTAACTAAGGAAGTCAGGGACGTTATCTCAGGCAATGAGCTACCTGTCTCTGATCTTTGGGCAATCCCTTTTCGGGAATATAGCCAGCCATACATGGCATACATGCCCTCATGTTTGGCCTCTAGAGTGATACAATAAACAAATAATACTTATACATACCTCTAGCATTGCGCAGCCTAGAAAGCAAGGGTAGGTAGTACTGCGTATAAAGTTATCGCCATATCCATGAAATATAGGTAGGTAAAGCGGTGATAGCCCAGTGGTTAAAACGTGCACCTTCCAAGCGGGAGGCGTAAGTTCGATTCCAGTCACGGGCCTGTACCAATGAATTTATTTCATGTACAGATTTTAATGTTGCAAAATTGTCACTTAGCTCGTGCCTCGGAAAGCACGTAAAACCGTTGGTCCTGCGCCTGATCTCTCTCCGGTCGTGTCGGATTTCCGTCTCATCGGACTATGAGAGTAACGGAATAGAAAGTGCATCTGTTTTTGCGCACACACTTGTGCACTATAATATCTCCTGCGTACCTGGCCAATCTCAGTAGATTGGTCACCTTGACCGAAATATGGTCGGAGATCATCATAGGTAATAGAGATAAGAACAGTGAGCTTAAAATGAGACAAAAGTTTTGTAAAAATAGCTTAGACCTGAGCCTTACATAAATGCTCCTCTATCGTTTCCAACTTATCCATAATAATCTATTAACAAGATCAATACGATCGCTACGGCTCAAAAATAAAAATAAATACATGTAATCTCTGATCATTATAATGGATTAACGTTATCCGTTTCCTGTAAGAACAAATTTATTTGCGGGTTCTCTATATACCTGCACCCGTATGATGAATTTGGTGAGAGCGAGATGTCTCACTTTTAAACGTTAAACTCACAGAGCTATTAATAACTAAATGAACTAAGTGTATGTACTATGCATGTAAAAATAGAATAAAGACACCTCGTTCTCAAGCCAGACTGAGTGAATTAGGGCTGATAGAAGTGGTTTGCAATCCCTTTTTACACACCAAGTAGAAACACTTGCCTTGTCTAATTAGGTATTACTTAGCTCTGTGGAATTGACGTTTAAAAGTGAGACATCTCGCTCTCAGCAAATTCATCATACGCGTGCTTGTTTTAGAAATAATATCTGGTTTATACGGAAACATAGCAAAACCTTCACTAGCATACCTACATTAGCTGCAACTCCTTCTGTGCATGTCGTAAGCGTCGACTGAGGAACTCAGGGGCATTCAAATTCAATCATTTATTCGACATGAAAGCATTAACACTCATTTTCGGTTTCATTTTGGGGCGCGAATGTAGAAAGTAACATCTTTCTACGTTCGCGCCCCAAAATGAATCCGCTACCAAACATGAAATAGAGGTGAATTTATATAAGAAAAAACAAAACAGAAAAACAAATATTTCGTATGTGTTCGGACGTTCATTTTCTCATGCAAGGAGCTAGTTTTACAGCTGACCCCGCTATTCTAAACGTGGCTGTAGAATCTCGTTCGTAATCCTGCAGTTCTGGCTACCTAATTAGGGGAACACAGCCATGTGCATATGTGTGTATGTACTTACAAACTGTAACAAGCAGGGCTTCACTAGAATACATTAGCTGCATCCGCGCATATTGTAAGAGTCGACTAAAGAACTCAGGCACATTCTCTCGGGCGAAGAGTTAGATTGTCACTATAGAATCTCCTTTGTGAGACTGGAGTTCTAACTAAAAGATATTTGAACACAACCCTACCTGTAGGGATGGTGAAAAGAGAAGCGCTTCCGGCCCCACCGGGCCACTAGTTATTGTTTGGCCCATGTATTATCCCCCAAAAATCATGAAAATGTAGCCAAGACAACATGGCGCGCACTGTCAAAAAGTTATCAGATGTCATGTAGAGCCAAGCTTATGTATAACTCTACTCGCCCCGAACTCTGCAAGCATCTAACTTCACAATCATGGCCGTTTCACAGCCTTTTTTTTTCTCTTACACAATAGTTCTTGCGATAATTAGGTGGCCATATAGTAGGCTTGGCTTGGCCGTTGAGTTACCGGCCAAGCCAAGCCTACTATATGGCCACCTAATTATCGCAAGAACTATTGTGTAAGATAATGTGCTTGCTTGTTCCCCTAATTAGGTAGCCAGAACTGCAGGATTACGAACGAGATTCTACAGCCACGTTTAGAATAGCGGGGTCAGCTGTAAAACTAGCTCCTTGCATGAGAAAATGAACGTCCGAACACATACGAAATATTTGTTTTTCTGTTTTGTTTTTTCTTATATAAATTCACCTCTATTTCATGTTTGGTAGCGGATTCATTTTGGGGCGCGAACGTAGAAAGATGTTACTTTCTACATTCGCGCCCCAAAATGAAACCGAAAATGAGTGTTAATGCTTTCATGTCGAATAAATGATTGAATTTGAATGCCCCTGAGTTCCTCAGTCGACGCTTACGACATGCACAGAAGGAGTTGCAGCTAATGTAGGTATGCTAGTGAAGGTTTTGCTATGTTTCCGTATAAACCAGATATTATTTCTAAAACAAGCACGCGTATGATGAATTTGCTGAGAGCGAGATGTCTCACTTTTAAACGTCAATTCCACAGAGCTAAGTAATACCTAATTAGACAAGGCAAGTGTTTCTACTTGGTGTGTAAAAAGGGATTGCAAACCACTTCTATCAGCCCTAATTCACTCAGTCTGGCTTGAGAACGAGGTGTCTTTATTCTATTTTTACATGCATAGTACATACACTTAGTTCATTTAGTTATTAATAGCTCTGTGAGTTTAACGTTTAAAAGTGAGACATCTCGCTCTCACCAAATTCATCATACGGGTGCAGGTATATAGAGAACCCGCAAATAAATTTGTTCTTACAGGAAACGGATAACGTTAATCCATTATAATGATCAGAGATTACATGTATTTATTTTTATTTTTGAGCCGTAGCGATCGTATTGATCTTGTTAATAGATTATTATGGATAAGTTGGAAACGATAGAGGAGCATTTATGTAAGGCTCAGGTCTAAGCTATTTTTACAAAACTTTTGTCTCATTTTAAGCTCACTGTTCTTATCTCTATTACCTATGATGATCTCCGACCATATTTCGGTCAAGGTGACCAATCTACTGAGATTGGCCAGGTACGCAGGAGATATTATAGTGCACAAGTGTGTGCGCAAAAACAGATGCACTTTCTATTCCGTTACTCTCATAGTCCGATGAGACGGAAAGCCGACACGACCGGAGAGAGATCAGGCGCAGGACCAACAGTTTTACATGCCTTCCGAGGCACGAGCTAAGTGACAATTTTGCAACATTAAAATCTGTACATGAAATAAATTCATTGGTACAGGCCCGTGACTGGAATCGAACTTACGCCTCCCGCTTGGAAGGTGCACGTCTTAACCACTGGGCTATCACCGCTTTACCTACCTATATTTCATGGATGGAGCGATAACTTTATACGCAGTACTACCTACCCTTGCTTTCTAGGCTGCGCAATGCTAGAGGTATGTATAAGTATTATTTGTTTATTGTATCACTCTAGAGGCCAAACATGAGGGCATGTATGCCATGTATAGCTGGCTATATTCCCGAAAAGGGATTGTCCAAAGATCAAAGACAGGTAGCTCATTGCCTGAGATAACGTCCCTGACTTCCTTAGTTGACTCCATGCACGGGAGGAGATGTATTGACTATGCTATTTATTGGAATGCCGCTTCAGGTAGACACTATTTAGAAATGACATTGTAATGAACAGTTGTACGAGTACAATGGTACAGATGTAAATGATCAGTGATAGGTTGCTAGCTTATCGCCTGAGAGAAGGCCCGAGTTCCTTAGTCGTCTGGTAGATATTAGTCGACCCTATCAACACCTTCTCCTACTTATACTATAAAGATACATATAAATATAACCACGCCTTTATCCCTTACTGGGTAGATAGAGCACCAAGGGCTGATAGAACCACATGGTGCCACTTCTGACCAATTTTGAGGGTATAATTGAGATGTACAAGTTCGGTTAGTAGTGACAAGTGGTCAGCCGATCGCCTACAAAACACCAAGACCATCTGACCCTATAAAGATACTAACACGGAAACTGCACTATCGGCCTACTACGCATACGCCTACTCGTGGCTTCGCTACGGGGTAATGCTATGGGGCCACAGTGCAGATGCACATGACCTGTTCATCATGCAGAAAAAATGTATTAGAATAATTGCCCGCATTGATAATACACAAAGCTGTAGACCGTATTTCCTAAAAATTTAATTTACTGACATTGCCTGCAATATATATACACGACATATGTTTATTTACATTTAAAAATCGAAATATATTTCTCCAAATAAAAGATACCTACCCATAATATCAACACACGTAAGAAAGAAAATCTATACCAACCTCCATCTAAACTGAAAATGCTAAACGAAAGTTCATATTTTATGGCAATCAAAATATTTAATAAATTACCGAAAAAAATTAAAAATTAAGAGTAAATTAACCACATTTAACCATACATTGAAAAAATACCTGATTGAAATGTGTCCCTATGACTTAAATGAATATTTAACTGGATTATAGTTATTGCATCTGCACCTATATAATAATAATAAATAGATTAAAAAAAAAACATTTTAGTTTACTTTAGTTTTTTAGTTTTAAGAGTGTTGCGGTGCCTCATAAGGGCTACAAGTTATAAGTGCTTTGATACTCAATTAAAACTGTTATGTACACTTAGTATGCAATAAAATGATTTAAGATAAAAACACTTCTCCATAATATAATACGTTAGGATATGGTTGATCGTTTCATCATTAAAACATTGTGCTGAGGGATTCAGCTTTGTTTGCCGAGATTTGGCTAGTGTATAGCTATCGGGATGAAAAAATAACGTTTCCAATAATGTAATTTCAAAAAGAGATGGTAAAATTCGTCATCCGAATAATTGACCCGGTGGCTCAGTCGTAAGAGCGCTGGCACGGAATGCAGAGGTCGTCGGTTCGATTCCCACCTGGGTGAGGAATTTTTTCCATTTCTTTATTAATAATTTTATAATACATAATACAGTTGAATAAACCCCAACTGAGACTGATAACCAGTATTATTACAGGTCATGAAGCCTTCAACAAACACCTATCCACATTAGGTGTTACAGACAGCCCCCTGTGCAGAGCCTGCATGGAGGAAGAGGAGACAGCCGCCCATCTGCTGCTGCGCTGCAGAGAAGTGGCCCCATACCGGGCAAAATATCTCGGCTCTCCAGGCTCGCTTAGCGAGACTCTGGGCAACCTGAAAAGGCTGCTAGGATTCCTGGAGGAGATAGGAATTTTTTCCATTTCATTATTAATAATTTTTAAAATGATTTGATTTGATTACTTTTATTATTTATATAAATCGTTGTTGTCTAGCGGTTCCTCATCTAATCCCCGAGATAATAATAGTCAGTTGTTATTATAATCGGAGTTTAATCCATGCCTAATCCTAATCTACTCGTGCTACTGTATTTTTATTGAACACTATTTTGTCACGTGACTTACGGAACCGAGACGTGGAACCTGACAGTGGGGCTGGCTCACCGATTGCATGTCACTCAGAGAGCTATGGAAAGGTCAACGCTCGGAATCTCGCTAATGGACAAAGTCCGAAACGAGATTATCCAGCAGAAGACCAAAGTGACAGACATAGTCTCTAAATGTAGCAGACTGAAGTGGCAGTGAGCCGGCCACATCTGTCGTAGAACCGATGGACGGTGGAGTAAACGGGTTCTCAAATGGAGACCGCGCCTCGGAAAGCATAGCGTTGGGCGCCCCCCGGCCAGATGGACCGATGACTTAATAAGGACGGCTGCTATTGACTGGATGGCAAAAACGGGAGATCGAGCCATGTGGCGTACACTGAGGGAGGCCTACGTCCAGCAGTGGACTGCAATAGGCTGACGACGATATCTAGTCTTAGCTGCGTGGTGCCGGCAGAGTAGAGTTTGTACCACCCCTGCCTGCCCCTGGGAATCGTACGAGGCGATCAAGGTTTCCGGGAGGTGGGCAGCAGCGCCTCCCGTACCAACAACATAGTCCGAAAATCAGACTGCGGTCACCAACCCTCCTGTGGCAGTAGCTTTGTGGTGTGCCCTGGGGGAGGCCTGCGTCCAGCAGTGGACTGCAATAGGCTGAAGAAGATCTAGTCTAGCCTAAATATACCCACCGTGTATATCTAAGAAGTGCAGTAAATAGGGTATAGCCACCGGTACCCAGACACAGGGCGTAGACTCTGGGGGGCGCAAGAATGGCCACTTGGCCAGACCAGGCAGGACTAAATAGGGTGCAGTTATAGAAGCTCGCACAGGGTGCAGAAAAGGGTGTATCTAGGAAGAACCTAATTTTAAATATTATATAATATAAAATTATTAATAAAGGAAATGGAAAAAAATCTTCACCTGAGTGGGAATCGAACCCACGACAACTGCATACCGTGCTAGTTGCTTTAACCACTGAGCTACCGGGTCAATTACTCGGATGACGAATTTTACCATCTCTTTTCTAAATTACATATTGGTTATCCCGATAGGAATACACTAGCCAAATCTCGGCAAACAAAGCTGAATCCCTCGCACAATGTTTAAAGATGAAACGATGAACCATATCCTAACGGATTATATTAATGGAGAAGTGTTTTTATAAATTTATCTTAGTCAAGATATTATCTACACTAATATTATAGAGAGGAAAACTTTGTTTGTTTGGTTGTAATGAATAGGCTCAAAAACTACTGGACCGATTTCAAAGATTCTTTCACCGTTAGAATCCTTATTGGACCTGGATGAACATAGGCTATAAGAATTTCCCGATATTCCCACGGGAAGGCGACCAACGGGAATTCTATATTTTTTACGAAAACCGCTATACATATGAAGCTGAAATCGGGCATATATGTTCATTGGGGACAGCGAGGGAGGACTAAAAACGGATTTCCCGAAATTCCCACGGGAAGGGGACAAACGGGAATTCATAGTTTTTACGAAAACCGCTATACATATGAAGCTGAAATCGGGCATATATGTTCATTGGGGACAGCGAGGGAGGACTAAAAACGGATTTCCCGAAATTCCCACGGGAAGGGGACAAACGGGAATTCATAGTTTTTACGAAAACCGCTATACATATGAAGCTGAAATTGGGCATATATGTTCATTAGGGACTGCGAGGAAACACTAGAACGGATTTCCCGAAATTCCCACGGGAAGGAGACCAACGGGAATTATTAATTTTTTACGAAAACGGTTAAACATGTGAATCTGAAGTTGAGCATATATGTTTATTTGGGACCCCGAGGAAGCACTGGGAACGGATTTCCCGAAATTCCCACGGGAAGGGGACAAACGTGAATTAATTTTTTACGACAACCACGATAACATATAGGCTACTTTTTACACTTAACATATAGGCTACTTTTTATTTTTTCTGTAGTCCACGCGGACGGAGTCGCGGGCGTCCACTATATATTATAAAATTATTATTATATTATTGTATCTCTGTTTAAATTCTCGGGACTACAGAGTCCCGGTCCTTTGAGAGGCGTGCATCGGGCCGTGGCTAAGATGTAGAGGCCCTTTTTAGAGAACTTTAATATGGTGTGGGATACACATGGCGGATACCATCGCCGACCGCACAATATGATACACCCGGCGATGGTCCCCGCCATGTGCAAGACTATTGGAGTGTAGATCTATGTCATGCGATGGAAACAAAGGTCATGGGCTATGGGGCTGAATATTGGGTTGGGTTGGATAACTGGGCTATTGAAGGAGACTAACGGACACCTGCCATTACAACCAAGTGTCATAATTGTTTGGTGGCAGGCGGTGACTCGGCGACTCATTTCATGGGCCCCCTGAAACGGCCGCACGCACGGATAGACAAATGGGGCATCATTTGGTGAGTGGCTAGGGTGGAGGGGTGCCCCTGGACTTTAAACCGAAGCCAACTTGCCACTTACTGACGGGCACGTCCACCCTCGAGCTGTCATAGCTCTCGCGACTCCACTCTGCCCGGCCAGCGAAGGCAAGGCAGAGGTGGGGGAACTGTTCCTCGTCAGACCTCACTCCGGCGCCGGAGATGAGAAACAGGGTCTTCCCCCGGGAGTACTTCAGATCCGTGGGAACGCTACCTCCGAGCAACAGCTCGCCATTATTATTATTATATTACCTAAAGGTTCCTATTTGAATATTTATCTAAGCTAAATCAGGGATAGCGAACCATTGGCATATCAGCAGATTGTCGGCATATTTTGGAGACGTCACTGGTCACTAAAGCATTTTGCAAGATACGTTTGGGAGTTCATGTCAGTATTTGTGTTTACTAATCCATTGACTTAAATCTTTTGGCTGCCTGTATCTATTTCTTCTGCAGGGAATCCTATCCTCCTAATCTTATGAACACTAAAGTTTGTGAGTATGGATGGATGTTTGTTACTCTTTCACGTAAAAACGGGTTTGGCAGAAAAAAAAATGGTATGGAGTTAGCTGACACCCTGATTAACACATAGGTTACTTTTTATCCCGGAAAAATATTTTTATCATTTTGTTTTTTTTTGCAGTCCACGCGGACAAAGTCGCGGGCGTCCACTAGTAATAAATATAAATAAATGCCTTTCTAATAGTTCCAAACATTACCTAAGTACCTACAGGGTGATTTTTGGTCGTCAACGTTCCCGAAAACTACGGAATCTCCTCATCATCACGATAATTTTTCTCCATGGAAGCATACCTGGGAAGTGTCTGGTTTCCAAAATATTAGGGTCCAAAGTTGAGTAAATAGACTGCGTTTTTCTGCATAAATGCACATAGACGCGCGTAGCAGGATTTTTTCACGAAAAATAATTAATATCTGTCTATAAAAAAACTAACATAAACACTAGACACTATAAATTTCGCACGATCAAGGAATAAAAAATTTAAAAAAAAAAAAAAAATTCCCAGCATTTTTTTTGGCATAAACTTACTTTATTTCATGTATAGAATACGTACCCTTCGTTAAAGGTGGCCACAAAAAAACACCCTGTATATTGTAAGCGAGACGTAAAAAATCTTATTCTTATTCTTTATTGTACACAAAACATAACAATAAATATAAAGAAATTTACAAAAGGAATTCATACAAAGGCGTGCTTATCTCTGCAAGAGATTTCTTTCAGCATACCAGAAACAAAGTGAGACAAATCTTGAAATATTAAAACGTACCGACTTATAGAAAAATAAACTACAAGATGGCGCTACTAGTAGTATAAGTACTCAATCTTAGCTAACTATAAATACGACACGTAAGAAATTTTTTATTGCATTATCCGTGGCTATCACAGTAAAATATATTTTTTTACTATCAATTGCAAATAAAAATCAGTGGAAAATGTAAACTTTGCAATAACATAAAATTATCTCTAGTTATGCTACTCGACAAGAGATGGCGGTAGTAGCTAACCTGCGCAACAGTCCTGCACCAGTAGCATGCCGTCCGCGACTCACGTATGTCGCGCTTTTTGTGGGGCCTAAGTGTCAAAATTCGCGACAAAATGACTTTTCACACTTTAAGCTTACATTGAAAACCGCGTCGCGCCGCGCGCGATATATAACCCGCGGTTGCGAGCATGGCGTTTAAGTTCACGCGGGGTGTTATTGATAATTTTGACATTTCCTGTGACTGTATATCAATTCAATTAACAAATAAGTGTTGAACGTAATAAAGTTCATTTTATTTTCGTAATGGTAGCACCACTTCCATTAGTTATTCAAAAGATGCGTCGCGCTCGGGTTCCGAATCTCTGTCATTGTCATGCTCGCATTTGGTGACTGGAAAAACGCGCGGGGTTGATAAAAAAAACCCGCGTCGCCTTTTTGTTATGCTACCGGTGCTGGAAAGAAGCTTTGGTTTCCTAGCATAGGCGCTATATGATCGCACCGCTGTCCTAGGAAATTTGAGCTACATTACTATAGGTAGTATTATCATATCTGTGGTTCTACCCATGCGCGTGATGCGGTTAATTTAAAAACCTGATTTCAAAGAACGATGTTTATAAGAAATGTTTTTAAGAAATGAAAAAATTTATCACCCGAGTGGGTAGGTATAATATAGCACTAAGTTCCCGACCCACGGGAAGGGGGCCAACGGGAATTAATTATTTTTTATGAAAACTTCATAACATTGGGCATATTTGTATACAACAAAGTTGCTCCCACGGGAAGGGGACCGGGAATTCGACAAGCGCGATACATATGTCGAAATGTCTTCATTAGTCGAGGGAGCCTAAGAACGAATGTACGGGAAGGGGACTGGGAATTCTTTTTTTAGCTGTATGTGAAGCTTCGGAGACTGCGGGAAGCACTAAGAATTGATTTCGAAATTCACGGGAAGGGACGGTGCGTTTGTGCCCGCTATTCAGGAACGCTTGATGCGTTTTCAGGAATATATTGTGACTCCCACTTTTAGGCTTAGTGTTTTTATCCCGATAATTTCGACATTTTTTTTTCTGTGACGCGGACGGAGTCGCGGGCGTCAAGAGATAAAGAAGGGAAGGTTATTTAGTATTAGTATTGTACCCGTGTAACTGGGGCGAGTCGCTAGTATCTGATAAACAATCACGTCATTTTGTATACAAACAAATGAGAGAGCGCATTGTGATTCTCAAAGCATAGGGTAGTCGCTACAGTATCGGTCTCCATCCGGAATAATATTTTAATCCAATCCAAGACAGATGTTCGCGCTCATTATAATAAGAGGGCTAACGTTCCTGTTTTGAACCAGTAGGTATTTGTTTTATTTGTGTTTTGTATCTCTATCATGAGTTGTTCTACAGTTTTCACATAGAATTTTATTGAGTAAATGTTATATTTTTTTATTATCTGCAACTACTTACAGTTTTCCAGGTGGCCCGCCGACACAGCCACGTTCGATTTACAAAACGTCATGTTAATCCAGGGTGTCAGCTAACTCCGTACCAAATTTTATTAAAATCGCTTCAGCCGTTTAGACGTGAAGAAGTAACAAACATACTCACAAACGTTCGCCTTTATAATATTAGTTTAATTAATCAAAAAATTAATGACAAGGTTTTTTAAGCGATCTAGCACATCGTTTGGTAAGTAGCTAATTACTTAATATACACGTATGACAAGTTTTATAGGCTTTTAACGTTTATGGAATAGATTTTTTCAATAGCTAATAAAATTCAAAAGTGAATACAAACAGAAATAAGTAAATTCACTTGTAAAATAATTATTTACGGCTTATTTATTCTGCCTTTTCACTATGTTACGTTGGTATGTGTTTGATATCCACCAATGTCAGAAAGGATCAATTACTATAATTGGTGAATATTACACATATCCCTAGTAACGTAGGATAGCGATCTCTAGTGGAAAGGTCTAGAATGACTGTACCTAAATAGAGACTTCTACCCTACCCGCGATAATATTTAAAGGAAGAGATTTTCAGCTTAATCCATATTTATCCAAAGATAAAGGGATTAGGGTAGATTACAAAAATATATCTATCTATTTTGTATAATGTAAATAACTTTATGCTTTCTGTGTCTTAACTAAAATTATAAATGCGATAGTTACTCTGTTTACTTGGTTTCACGCCAAAGCTACTGATCCGATTGAAATGAAATTTGGTACTCAGAAGCCTGGAAAACTATCTTCTTCTTCTTCTTCAGCCTATTGCAGTCCACTGCTGAACGTAGGCCTCCCCCAAGGCACGCCACAGAGCTACTGCCACAGGGGGGTTTTGCTCATAGTCACCACGCTGGGCAGGCGGGTTAGTGATCGCAGTGTGATTTTCGGACAATGTAATAATGATAAGTACGGGAGGCGCTGCTGCCCAAATCCCGGAAACCCTCAATCGCCTCGTATGATACCCACGGGCAGGCATGGGTGGTACAAACTCTACTGCCGCCACCATTGGCCCCATGTGCACCGGCACATTTTGTTTTTTTTTCTGCCGTCCACGCGGACGGTGTCGGGGGCGTCCACTAGTTCTCATAAGTTATTTTGTATTGATTAATATTTTAAAGGTTACCACGTGTAACTAATCTAAACACGGACATTGGGCAGCGATAAGTTTTATAACATCCTATTAATATCAGGCATGTATTTAACGCAGCGACTAATAAATCGGATTTAAGGTCTATAAATAATTAAAGTGGATAGCAAATATAATAGGTTGGCAGCAACGGTGGAGTACAGTATTAAGTACAAAGCAGCATTAAAATCCATTATGAGGTTTAGTTTCATTTAAACAGGCATCGAGTTTTTCTTTTGGCTATTGAATTTATTGTTGAGCGGAAACTTGGAGGCAACTAAAAAGTACAAAATAGGCATTTATAAATTGTAAAATAGAGATATCAATTAAAATTATTTTAGGTAATATTTAATAGATCCGATTAACATAATATATTGTGAGACATGTGAGCTGCAAATAAAGTAAAAAACGGCATGCAATTTAAATACTGAGCAAGCATGCAGCATACAAGCAAAAACGCAGCAGGCATGGTTTCTGTCACGGCTCCGGCGCTGCGGGACTCCGGCGGTCCTACACGAGCTTATCGTTGGATAGTAGATGGATGTAACGCTTACCTCCGGACCTACGGCTTCCTGGCCGGCTACGCCGGCCTGCCTCAGCCGCGGCGGTGAGCGTTGCATTCACCTGCTCCTAAGCTCGCGGGCTGCCACACCTGTCGCGCCTACGTGCGCCTACATTGCACTCTAGGGGTAGGGCAGACAAGACTGCGTGGAGTCGGGGTAAACTGAGTCAATTTAAGTGCGTTTTTTTATTCATCCTAATTTTTGTTTTAAATAATGTTCACTCGCCGCTACCATTGGCTGGTGGCGCGCTTCGCCCCCCGCGCCACGACCCGCGCTCCGCTTTTATCCTGCGGGTGCGCCTGCCGCCATTTTCATTATATTATGATTTCCAAAACTAAAAAATGATTCCCTAATATTTATTTATAGTATTCGTTTTAATGTTTACAGTTGCTCGTAAATCAGAGCCAGAAAGTGTTTTTTTAGATGGAAGCCTACAATAGCCATTAATATATAATTTGTTATCCCACTGATAATATTAGTCGCCATGTCATTATTTTTAGTACTCCACCTAGAATTTCAATCGGCCTATGTTAAAAATGTATCCCATGAAGTCGCAGCCGTTATTTAGTTTTTTATAATACCTTGGAACTTGCAGGTTATCTAATATAATTAAAGCCAAATTATTTAAACATTGCCCAGTTATTTTTGTAGTTGCCACTATGTAATACCCCATTAATTTTTCATTCGCCTCGATAATAATAAGCCTTAATATTATAAACGCGAAAGGTTGTTACTCTTTCACGTAAAAACGGCTGGACACCCTGGATTAACACATAGGCTACTTTTTATCCCGGGAAAATATTTTCATCCAGGATAATTATGAAATTTTGTTTTTTCTGCAGTCCACGCGGACGAAGTCGCTGGCGTCTACTAGTACATACATATATCCACGATTGTGTTCGCACGGAGTATCCAGAACTGCAGGTTTATGAAGGAAATCCCACAGCCACGGTCAGCATAGCGGGGATAGATGTAGACAATCAGTGACCTTTTGCCAGCACATCACCTTGTTTTACCATGGATTTATTACCACAGAACACTATACAGGATATTATTTGATCGTCAACGTTCCCGAAAACTACGGAATCTCCTTATCATCACGATCATTTTTCTCCATGGAAGCATATCTGGGAAGTGTCTGGTTTCCAAAATATTAGGGTCCAAATTCGAGTAAATATACTGCGTTTTTCTGCATAAATGCACATTGAGCCGTGTAGCAAGATTTTTTCACGAGAAATAATTAATATCGGTCTATGAAAAAACTAGCATAAATACTGGACACTATAAATTTCGCCCGATCAAATAATTAGAAAAAAAATCTAAAAAAATTATATCACACACACACACACACACTAGACAACACATTAACCTAGTCCCACATTAAGATCCCTAAGGTCTTGTGTCGTGGGTACTAAGCAACGGTATATAAATACATAGTTATGTATAGTAACATCCATGACTCGGAAATAAACATCGATATTCATCATATCCATGTTTGCACCTACCGGGATTCGAACCCAGGACCTATGGCGTCGCAGGCAGGGTCACTACCTACTAGACCAATCGGCCGTCATCTCATCATATCATTTCCCAGAATTTTATTTTTGGCATAAACTTACTTTATTTGATGTAATAGATTACGTACTCTTCATTAAGGGTGGCAACGAAAAAACCTTGTTTTGCGCGGGTGCAAAGACCCCTCACGCGGACTAACTACATAATATAGTCACATCCATTATACCACAATGCGGTTGGGCAGAAATGTGCAAATTACACATCCATTTTTCACCATAAAAAATCGGTCTTAAATCGACTAGGCTTAGTAAAATGAAGGATTCTAAACCACTGCAGGAAATAAAGTCGTAACGCGAACTCTTTGGTTAAAATAGGGCTTGAATATGTAAGTACAATTATAATTATATATTATATTTTTTTATATTATATTTTTTATATATTATATATTATTATATTATATTATATTATATTATATAAAATAACGGCAAACTGTTTATTTATATTCAGTGCACAGACGCATGGTAAGTGGAATTTAAAAGCTTGTAACGATTTGCGCTGATGCGGACGGGGTTGGGCAATAAAGAACGTTATCGAATAAAATTTTATATGTATTTACTTAGTTTTTCTTCTATACAGGATGTGTGTGACAGCCAGGAAAATACTGAAATACTTAAGTTATACGACAGTGTAATTACTCGCCGGAAATCCATTTTTTATTTGATTAGGTATCCACAATGTTAACTTTCCGCGTAAATTGTAGAGGTCGGTCCTGTGACAAGTTGAAGTGTTTCTTGGATCACCTTGAGACTCTCCTTTGGGGTTGACCAGTTAATTGAACTTTTATAACACCAAATTATTTTTTTGAGAATCTTCCATAGATTGAAATTTTGTTTTTAAGTCATTATTTAAGGCCTACTTAAACGATTATTTTCCTGAAAAAATGACGGAAAACTTTGGAATTTTCCTGCGAAAATTTTCACTGGTTTTCGTCTCAGAATCATGATCTGAAGTTACCATATCAATATTTGCCTGGCTGTCACAAACACCCTGTATAATATCCCACAGATGAGTTCCTACCGACTTTTGTTCATTCTAAATTAGTTATCATAATTATCTGTGGTATCATCTTGAGCCTATTGCAGTTCACTGCTGGACGTAGGCCTCCCCCAGGGCACGCCACAAGACTGCCATGGGGGGTATTTGTCCATAGTCACCACGCTGGGCAGGCGGGTTAGTGACCGCAGTTTTGTATTTTGTATGTATTTTGGACGACTGCCCACCTCCCGGAAACCCTTAATCGCCTCGTACAATACCCACGGGCAGACATGGGGTCGTACGAATTCTACTACTCCACGCGGCCAGTCTGTGGTATAGATAACGAATAAATATGTATTATAACTAACTCTTATCTAAGTTATTAGTTAGAGTAGGTTTTTACCTACTCTGTTGAGATTGGCCGCCGTGACCATGGAAATACGGTCTGAAAGACATCTTATTGACCTGAATAATTAAATATTTAATTATTACGCAACCTGTCCTATGGTAATGCGGGGCTTTACTAGAATACATCAGGAAGACAATCGCACAAAATGAAAACGTTTATAATCTTTCAACGTAACGTTTTTGGTTAAGGTTTGGCTGTTCGTTTGACAGCGTTTCAGACATTTTTAACGTCTCTCTTTTGAAACGTTATCAATATTTAACGCGATACGAAATGTGTATATCTTAAAGTTTTTCGTTGTGGTTTAGTTTTGGTAAATACCTATACACTCAACAATAGCGAGATGAATCGAATTGTTTTATACATTCTTGCATGAACGTATCCAAGTGTCCTACGCAATCAGAACATGACTGTGTTTGTTACTCTAATACGTTTATGATTCCACGAGTGTTTAAACAGGTGGGATGTGCTCTGTGGTATGCAGTGTAGGTAACACTACCCTATGTCAGCCTATGGATATTGTAAGAGGCGATCAAGGGTTCCGGGAGGTGGGCAGTAGCGCCTCCGGTGTTGACAACACAGTCCGAAAATCACACTGCGGTCACCAACCCGCCGGTCCAGCGTGGTGACTATGGACAAAACTACATAGATGCAGTGTGTATCTATATTGTTAGGACTGTAGGTATTTGCACATCGCTACCTAAGCTAAAATCAAAGAATCATCTTCCTGTGCACATAAGCAAAATCGAACCTAAGCTAAAATCAAAGAATCATCTTCCTGCCCTCATCTGCCCTTGCCCCTGAGTCGTCGTAAAATAGTTTCTTTCGAAACTGCCTCTGCCTGACGGCAACCCACCCTCCTCGGGTACCTATAGCTAAGTGACTTTTTTAATTTTTTTTTTTCAATATACATTAAATAAATTCACTAGTATAGGCCCGTGACTGGGATCGAAACCTACGCCTTCCGATTGAAAGGCGCACGTCTTAACCATTGGGCTATCACCACCCACAAGAATAAGGTAAAAAATCCAAACTAATACAAAAGCTTTACGCGTCCCATAGCATGAGCATATCTCATCGTGCCGGCTTTGCCACAGAGTATAAAAAGTCACAATCGTAAAACCGCCATATTGTGTTGTCTCACACGTTTCCCATCGATACCTCTGTTACTCGATATATTAATGATGGCGTAAATTGTGAGGGACAGCGGTTATTAGACTGATATCTTTCATATACGGATTTTATAAAATTGTTTATAAAATTACTAAGCTATACCCGAAAAAGGTTGGCATCAGGCTGGCAGACGGCCGTAAAACAAACGTCAAAATGGCATAGTATGGCATGGAACGACACGGCATTTAGTTACTTACCTATTCATTTTGGGAAAGTTTACAGCTTACAACCAATATACATATAATTATAGAAACAACAGAGTGATTCAAGAGAAAGGCTTATACTGGGTGTAAAAAGACAACTTTGTTCTTTTAATACCTCGTATTCTTTGTAACATCACGATCATTTTTTTTCTATGGAAGCACGCCCGGGAAACCACGGGTTTCCAAGATATTGAGGTACAAACTTACATGAATATCAGCATTTAAAAAAAAACCACCTGGAAACAGTTAACAAATATTTTTTTTAAAGACACCATATTAATATTTAAAAATGTTAGTTTTGTAGGTACATTTGTCAATCGAATACATTGCTTGCAATAAAAAGAGATTAAAAAAAATTTTTTTTTCGTTTCCCAGGGTTGGTTCCATAGGAAAAAATGATCGTTACGTTACAAAGAATACGAGGTATTAAAATAACAACGTTGTCTTTTTACACCCTGTATGTATACTCGTAGTGTCAGCACTGCTCCCGTGTGAAGCCGGGGCGGGTCGCTATATTAATAAACATGAAAAACAATCAAACCGCTCGCCGCTTCCAACAAAAGCCACTAGGGTAAACGCACCTAGTAAGGTACCCCTAACCTTAGCTAGAGTTTACGACACGACATCGTGGGGGTTCAGACCAAAGGTCTTGTAAACATGTATTATATTGCTTCTCGGGTAATTTGGAACGGGTCCCAGTAATTGAATTGTGGGATCGATTTTTTTAGAGTTTACTAACGGATCTAATTGGCATTGAGAGGTTGAATTGTGCGAATTGGGGTGTTTGACATTTTGGTGTTTTTTTTGGTGGCATGAGATTTTTTGTTTGTGCTAAAAGTTGACTCTGTTTTTGGATATTGCTCTCATCTCTAAGAATTTAAAATATTGGTTCGGTTTGTTTTTTACCCGATTACGTGTCATTCACCTCCCAAAGTGTATGTAGCCTTACCACGCCACGTGGGTCTTCATAGGCTGAACTAGTCGAAAAATTTTGTGCAATTAGCACACCCTTGCCCATTTACTTTGGAGATGACTAGCTTTGTATTCTGCTTATGATGACTTTAACAGTGTTATTATAGAACTATGTCTAAATTAAACACTGTAAAAAAATTGCATTTGACAGAAAAATGTAAAGAATATCGGTAAAAATTTGACATCAGCTTAAACAACGTTGTACCTAATAACATGGTAAATAGTTTAATACAAAATGTCTGGACTATATGTATTAAATAATTCAGTGTCCAGACAAAAGTGCATTACTAGATATGTAAATAAATAAAAACTCGTTATTAATGGTTAACACTGAAATACAAACAAAATAGTCTCCTACTAACGTTAAAAAGGTAAAAGTTTGTGTGAACAATGTACATACGAATTTTTAATTTGTAATTCTGATTTCGGCGAAACTTGAAAGTTAGATATATATTATAGCTCAGAGGTACCTACTCCTAAATACCATTTTCTTTTTAAGTATAGCACGTCCTACTATAATGCGTTTGATATAAACACATATGCAGACGTAAGTATTTACTTAAATGAATACATTACGCACTCGGGATTTAATTGATTTTTAACATTTACTTATTTAAAAATAAATAAATAAAACAAAAATGTTTATTTAAAAAATTATTACTAGGATTCCAGTATTACCAAGCCTTGCGTTTTGCAGGGTAGATGTACCCTGTAAGTGTACAGTTACGTTCTCGGAATGTAAATGTCGCCGGCTGCGCATTGATAAATAAAGAAAGAGGTTAAACTGCCGAGGTGTGCCCGGCAAACATCATCTTAGTAGGGTTGTCGAACGGAAAAATATATTTATTTATTTATCTAAAGCACATTGTATCAGATATATTCCATGTTCTGTAGATTACTTCACTCTTATTTATATTTACCTGACAGGTGCGCCAGAATTTCATTCATATGTCATTTTCTTTTATTTATTTTATTTATAGAAATCCACAGCAATTAGAAAGCTACAGAGTTTAGCATTCTATCATCATAACATACTGCCATTTATGGATTTTAATTTTATATAATAATAATAAAGAGAGAGCATAAATATTATTAGATTACTTAATTAATGATATTAGGTACTTAAAATTACTAGTGTGTTAGTATTTTTTGTCGTGTAAGGGTGTATGTGTGTGTGTGTAATATATTCATAAAAGTAATTAATTTTAATATTAATCATTATTAATAATTTTAATCAAGTCTGACCTGAAACATCTTTTAGTGCTACAAAATAGGTACGGGCTAGCGAAGTTTTTATTATAGCAGCTCTGTATACGACAGACTATGGAGTTTCGTGCATAGTTTGTACGGGTTAAGGGAAGGTCGAAAAGCCGAGTATGCCGTGTACGGGTACTAGGGGTACGTAGTCTTAGGAACAAAGATGTGAGTTTGGGACTATCAAGAGCAAACAGAATGCAGGAAAAGCATATCCAAGATAGTTCTTCTGCTTTCAAAGGAGAAGATTTTATTGTAGCTGCATAACTTCCCATAGTTCACGTGCCTATGACACGTACGAAAATTCTATGTCATGTATATTATTAATGTACTGAGGGTTCCATATTAAGCTACAGTATTCAAGTACACTTCGGATGTATACGTAATATAATTGTTTCATGCAGGTGCTATCGGAGAATGGTTTAGTTATCCGCAATATAAAACCTAAGTTTCGGTATGCTTTATTAATAGAGTCTAAACGGCTAATCGGTCATTTATGGCTTATCGCCAGGTGTAAACTTAGCTTGGTGTAGTTGTAATAAATTCAATGTAATGTATCAGATAATGAATTTTTTGTAACATAGAATTTTAAATATTCATCATTTCAAGTCCTCATATTACCAGACTAATATAAAACGCCACTCTTGTCAAAACGAAATTATTTTGTAATCTAGTGGATGCCCGCAACTCCGGCCGCGTAGACTGCAATTAAAAAAACAACATTAAATGTTAAGTGATGCACTTTACAATATATTCCCGAAAACTGCATCCAAATCGGTTAGCGTACACAAAAATCGATCAGTTACAGTGTTATTATAGAGATTAGATAATTATGTAACCAAAAAAATAGTACCCTAAACCGATGTATGTAGATAGATGTAGATCGTAGATGAAGCGAAAGAGGTGTGTCAGGATCGTAGCAAATGTAGATCCGTGATCACTGCCTACCCCTCCGGGAAAGAGGCGTGATTATTATGTATGTATGTATGTAAAAAAATAGTAAGAAGAGTTTTTTTGAGAATTTTACACCCCTATCAGCTAATATGTGAGTGACAGATGGCCATAAATTACAGACATCCCGAAACCGAGGTCAGGGGTTACAGGCCCGCCAAAATAACGCACTGACGGAAAATTATGGAACTACCATATCACTACGACATTACAACAAGACTACATAGTTAGTGGCGCCGTTCAATATGGCTGTGTAATTTGGTGACACTATGCTCGGATCAAGGGAGGTAGTGGGTTCGATTCCGATGTTTTAGATGTTTGTGACATTGATGTTTTGAAGTCTTAGGCTTGTGTTGTTTTTTACCCCACTGCGCCAGAATGAGGGTTTTGTTTTTCAAGTGTATGTTTGTATGTATGTATTTTTATTAGGCATGCTCTAGAGCCCAAACGGCGTTGCATTTCAGCTTAAGAGGTATCATTTAGACTCGTCTCAGTCGTAAATTGTTACGCAGTCGGGTTTTCCTTGAAATAAATGAGGTTATTTATCGCTTACCACCAAGCTCTACACTTGATTCTGACCTAAGAATCTGATCCCGGTAATCATGATCACAATCATAGACAACTATAGTCGCTATGAGAAATAACATCACGTTTAAGCTATTTATTTTACATAAATACATAGAAACTACATACTTTGGAAAAAGTAATTGTTAAAACCTAAAATAAACAATACAAATGACAAGAAAATTACAGCATTACAAGACAAGAAAAAAAATCAATTTTCCAGGATAAGCTCCCTGTAAACCGGTTTACTGACGGGACATTCCCACGGGGATAACAACGGACCGTTACCGCGACGTCTACCCTATTCTGTTAATGACAATAAAATAGATATCTATAGATTTTGCCGCAAGGTTGGGTAGCTGCGATAGTGTGTTGTAGAACGTTATAATAACTTTGATATGCAGCAATTGAAATGTCATGAGTGTTATTGCATATAATTTTAAAATATTTTCGGTAATTAAAATTAATTAATTTATATTTAAGTCTTAAGTATACATCGCCTTACTGTGGGATCATTATCTCTTGGGGCGGGAACAGTAGAAATGTCGAGTGCTTATTGTACTCCACATCAACAATTGCATTATTTCAGCAATTGCTAAAGGTAGGCCTCCACCAGATAAGCAGATAACCGTAGTCCTGACTAAAAAGCACATAGCCTAATGGTCCAACAAGCTAAAATGGCAGATGGGGCTGAAACGTTTTAGAGGCGCTACCACAAAGTGACAAGCCAGCCTTACAAATAATTAAGTTATGGTACATAATATTCTTAAATAAGGCCAATGACAGGTTTTCCTAATTATGCTTAAAATTAGCAAGCAGGCAAAGGCGGGATACTCAATGTACGTGTAGGTATCATCATCACTGCTACAAACTCCCCGATTTAATTCTGGGGCTTTTGGGTACTCTTTCTTGGTTCAGGCGGTTAAGCTCTGGATTGAATTACCCCACACGGTTAGAGATTGTCGCACTGTTAGCACATTTAGGGGAAAAGCTGAAGAATCACTACCTGTCCATTATTTGAATATGCTGTCATTTATTTTTCTCATTTTTTTTCTCAATGTAGTTATGTGGTTTCTTAGAATTTGTTTAATTGCACATGCATCTCCTCTTTAATGTTGTGTGCCATATTCCTTTTTGTGTATGTGCAATAAAGAATAAGAATAAGGTATTGCATAAGCTAGCTTAATGATGGACTGATCAGAGTGAGTCAGAGCTACTGTATACTACGAAAAATATAGTTATTTTAATCTAAAAATATTTTTATTATAGATAATATGTCGATTTTAGAGATAGTAGCTAAGCGGGAGAACCGAAATCTGGATAAGGGAGAGCGTATCGATTTTAAAGTTTAGTCAATCGAGAAATAACTTTCGTAGATGCAATTAAGGATTATAGAGATCCAGCAGATACCCGCAATCCTAACTAGATCGTTGATCTAACTAAAGAAAATATACAGGGTGTTTGTGACAGCCAGGCAAATATTGATACCATAACTTCAGACCATGATTCTAAGGCGGAAAACACTAAAAAATTTCGCAGGAACGTTCAAAAAATTTCCGACATTTTTTAAATATTTTAAAGAAAAAATACCTAGTTTAGTTCGTTTAATTAGACCTTAGATAATGACTTATAAATAAAATTTCATCCAAAAGATAATTGAAAAAAATGTTGCCCTCCAAAAATTTCTAATAACTGGATCAACCGTAATGGTGAGTCACAAGTGATCCAAAAAACAGCAATGTATCACACAATAACCGATAAGCTCATTTAATTAGCCACATGATCGTCCAACACAATTGGCGCGTAGAGCAAAGATTACTGATAATCATATCAAAAATACATTTCCTGCGAGTAATAACACTGTCATATAACTCTACACAATGGTTCATATTCAGCATTTCAGTATTTGCCTAGCTGTCACCCCACCCTGTATATAATCTACGTATATATTCTACGTACATATTGTCACGTAATGTGGACCCTAAGTTTAGAATTGCACGGACAGCTCTTTTTTGCGAGATAAATATTGACTCCCAATCAGCTGCGCTTCCCCATAATAAAATACCGTATGTCATACTATGGAAATAGCTAAAATAAACAATTCTAGCAGTCTCGGCATCTGTCAGTAGACGAATTCTCTTAAGTGCATAGGATGCAGAACTAAGTTTCTTACTTAGTTTTTCAATGTGAGGACCCCATTGTAATTTGGCATCCAAAGTTATGCCCAAGAAAACAGTCGAATCCACTTGATCCAGTCTCTCGTCGGCTATGTAAACATCAGTTCTAACTTGTTTCACGTTGGGAGTAGAAAATTTTATTAATTTCGTTTTCCTACTATTAAGGACAAGATTATTATTACTAAACCAATATAACACTTTAGAGAGAGCACTGTTCACCACGTCATATACGATGAGCTGCCTCTTTACTTTAAATACGAGTAGTAAGGAGGTATCATCTGCAAACAATACTATTTCATGCTCATTACCTGCAAAGTATGGCAAATCATTTATATAAATACGGAAAAGAAACGGACCAAGGATTGAACCTTGTGGGACACCTATTATGACGCGCGATCTCGGTGATCGTTTTCCATTCACATCTACCTTCTGAATCCTATCGTTCAAATAGGACATCAGAAGACAGAGGGCCCCAACCCGTATACCATAATGTTTTAATTTTCGAATTAAAATTTCATGGTGGACACAATCAAACGCTTTTGACAAGTCACAGAACACTCCCAGTGCGTCATGTAACTCCTCCCAAGCGTCGACAATGTGTCTTAGCAACTCAACTCCCGCGTCGATAGTAGACCGCTCCTTGGTGAAGCCATACTGCTTATTGCTAAAAATGTTATTACTATCGAAGTGCCTGGACAATTGTTCTAAAATTAGTTTTTCAAAGATTTTACTGATTGTTGGGAGTACTGATATCGGGCGAAAGTTACCTGGATCAGAAGATTCTCCTGACTTGAACAACGGAATAACTTTACTATGTTTCATTAAATCAGGAAATTATTTAAAATTCGCCATATTGCCTAAGGGAATGAAATAGCAAAGTTTTTATGTGTCAACGCGATTTTTTGGTCCAATCTAATTTAAGTTATAGTTAAGCATACTCGTATCTTGAGAAGTTTAGGGTAACGTAACACTAACAAAAACGAGAAAATTTCAGAATTCTACGCGGAGGAAGTGATGGGCGTCCGATAGTATGTAATAAAAGTCTTTCTAAACCGATTTTTTCCGGTCCCAGCCTATCTGAAATCTCAATAGAATAATAGCAGAAGATATTCATCATCATCATCATCATTAGCCTATTGCAGTCCACTGCTGGACGATGGCCTCTCCCAGGGCACGCCACAAGACTGCCATGAGGGGTATTTGCCCATAGTCACCACGCTGGGCAGACGGGTTGGTGACCGCAGTTTGTATTTTGGACTATATTGTCAACACGAGAGGCGCTGCTGCCCACCTCCCGGGAACCCTTAATCGCCTCGTACGATACCCACGGGCAGACATGGGGTGGTACAAATTCCACTCTGCCGGCACCACGCGGCCAAAAATCAACTAAACACCGCAACGCATAAAATACACGCATATAGAAGGGTAAAAACATATTTTTATTGCCCACATTTGTAGGAACAAACTACCAATATAAAATACAGGTATCACTCAGGATATTGCGTGCCCACATTATGGGGGTAGAGGGTCGTAAAAATATATTTGATGTGAGTACTTTTAGTTGAAAAATAATTGCTTGCTTCCGACATTAGTAGTCCTTTGAGAATATTCCCGAGTTATGGACGCTGTGGTTGTGTAAAGCGACATCTTGTGTTCATCGAGAGAACTTTATGTGTGTCGTCCATCATGGAGCTTCTAGTTCTTTATTGTACACACTAGTGGCCCGCCATCGCTTCGCTTCGGTACAACTTCATATGTAGGTACAGCGGTTTTCGTAAAAATTTGGAACTCCCGTTGGTCCCCTTCCCGTGGGAATTTCGGGAAATCCATTCTTAGTGCTCCCTCGCAGTCCCTAATTAACGTACAGGTCCGATTTTAAATTCATATGTATCGCGATTGTCGTAAAAATATGAATTCCCGTTTGTCCCCTTCCCGTGGGAATATCGGGAAATCCGTTCCTAGTGTTTCCTCGTAGTCCCTGATCCGATTTAAGCTTCATACATATAACGGTTGTCGTAAAAATTTGAAATTCCCGTAAGTCCCCTTCCCATGGGAATTTCGGGAAATCCATTCTTAGTGCTCCTTCGCCGTCCCTAATTAACGTACAGGTCCGATTTCAAATTCATATGTATCGCGGTTGTCGTAAAAATGTGAATTCCCGTTTGTCCCCTTCCCGTGGGAATATCGGGAAATCCGTTCCTAGTGCTTCCTCGTAGTCCCTGATCCGATTTAATCTTCATACATAAATAGCGGTGTTCGTAAAAATTTGGAATTCCCGTTTGTCCCGTTAGAATTTCAGGTAATCCGTTCTTAGTGCTTTCTCGTAGTCTCTAATGAACATACATGCCCAATTTCAGCTTCACGTGTACAGCGGTTTTTGTAAAAAAGTTGAATTCCCGTTGATCCCCTTCCCGTGGGAATTTCGAGAAATCAGTTTTATTCCTTCCTTGCTGTCCCCAATGAACATATATGTCCGATTTCAGCTTCATGTGTATAGCGGTTTTCGTAAAAAATATAGAATTCCCGTTGGTCGCCTTCCCGTGGGAATATCGGGAAATTCTTATAGCCTATGTTCATCCAGGTCCAATAAGTATTCTAACGGTGAAAGAATTTTTGAAATCGGTCCCGTAGTTTCGGAGCCTATTCGCAGCAAATAAACAAACAAACATACAAACAAACAATCAAAGTTTACCTCTTTATAATATTATTATATGTATAATATTATTATTATATAAGTATAGATTAGTATAGATATAGATAAACATATTTTTTTTATATTCACACACTTCACAACACATTAACTTAGTCCCACATTAAGATCCCTGAGGTCTTGTGTCGTGGGTACTAAGCAACGGTATATAAATACATAGATAAGCATAGAAACATCCATGACTCGGACATTAAATAAAATAGAGAAATAGAAAAAGCCCACGATTTGGTTCACGTAAACTTAAAAATTCTTGGTATTTTCCATTCCCGTGGGAATTTCAGGGAATCCTTTCTTAGTCAGTCAGAAAAGGAAGCTACAGTCCAAATATCACGTTTCTAGTTTCTGTAGATTTCCATCGACATTGATGAATCAGTCAGGATAAGTTAGTTTATTATAATCAGAGGTCGGAATTAGGTAGAGTCATTTATGTACTTGCACTGATTTCATACAGCGAAAGAATAAAGTGGATATGCCTCAAATGATTCTAATGGGCCGTTTGAATAAGCAAAACCTCACGAGTCTAGGCTAGAAGCAAAAGTATTTGCTCGTATTTATAAAAAAGTTGAAGTATGCGTATGAGAATTTCCTTAAGACTATTAATAATTTGTATTGTGAACTAATGTACCTAAATACTAATAAACATTTCATGTTAATTATCTTTGTTTTATTTGTCTATCTCTGAGGGTTTTATTATTATTTATTTGTAATATTGTTGGCCACACGGGATTGTCCATTAGAAATCCTGGGAAGGTGCACATTAATATCAACATTTCGATGCAAGTACATAAATGACTCTACCTAATTCCGACCTCTGATTATAATACATAGAGAACACCCACGTCTTCGTCCACATAAATCCTTCGTCACATCTTACTTCTTACTAATATTATAAACGCTAAAGTTTGTGAATATGGATGGATGGATGTTTGTTACTCATTCACGTAAAAACGGCTAGAGCGGTTTTAATAAAATTTGCTATGGAGTTAACCGACACCCTGGATAAACACATAGGCTACTTTTTTTCCCCGAAAAAATATTTTTTCCCGGATAATTTCGATATTGTTTTCTCGCCGGACGCCCGCGACTCCGTCCGCGTGGACTGCAGAAAAAACAAAATATCGATATTATAAAAAGGAGCTTATGTGTTTTTTTCATATGCAAGCTATATTAGAAGAAGTTTAAATAAAATCTATTCGGTAGTTTTTGCGTGAAGTAGTAATAAACATACACACTTACAAACTTTCGCCTTTATATTAGTGTGATAGTAGGACAGTAAGATGTACCCTTCATACGATAGCAGTGCATACAGCAAAGATACAGCCGCACAAGAACACTGCAGTGATACTTTTTAGAAACCATTGCAGAAAAAATACAGTAAAAAAGTCAATTGTGCGTCAAAATTCAGTGACAAGTATTTACATTTAACTTCTTCTTTTGATATTAATAAAGTTTTAATTATTAGTTTTTGATTATATTGAAGATGTTATTTTAAAACGAATTCATGGATGAGCTAAGCGATTGGAACTTGTTTGATGTTCAATGCACGATAAATGCATCGAATGAGACACACGTCTAGGTACGTTTTATTTTGTACTAGCGGCCGCCCACGGCGTCCGTGTGAGAGAGCATTACATCCGTGCGAAGCCGGGCGTATCCCTAGTTATACATATCAACCTTCCTCTTGAAGCATTCTGTCTATTAAAAAGAACCGCATCAAAATTTGTTGCGTAGTTTTGAAGATCTAAGCATACATAGGGACAGACAGCGGGATGAGACTTTGTTTTATATTATGTAGTGACTAAAAATAAAGGTCCTGTGTTAAATGTGTTAAATGTCATTTGCGAGCTGCAGCTAGAAATATGTTCAAGTCTGAAATTTTGTGAATAGGTTTTCTGTGGTGGGATGTATTCGTAGCATTTAGCTTGACATATCCCAAGGAGCTATTTACTTAGTAAACAGTATTGTTCTGTTTCCAGCCCAAATAGAAAAACAGATCAAGAGACACAATCGCCTGTTTTAAGATTATTTAAAGACATGATGAACAAGGAACGGTTAGTAAACCTTGGAATTGTTGTAGAGTTGCTTTCATTTTGTAAACTATTTAGGTTGGAATCTATTTAGGTATTAGGTATCTAGTATAACGAGTAAAAGTAATTGTCACTTAGCTCGTGCCTCGGAAAGCACGTAAAACCGTAGGTCCTGCGCCTGATCTCTCTCCGGTCGTGTCGGCTTTCCGTTCCATCGGACTATGGGAGTAACAGAATAGAGAGTGCATCTGTGTTTGCGCACACACTTGTGCACTATAATATCTCCTGCGTACCTGGCCAATCTCCGTAGAGATTGGTCGCCTTGGCCGAAATACGGTCGGAGATCATCATCATCATAACGAGTAAAACGCGCTGATGCGGGGTATTACTAGAATACGTCAGCTGGATTTCCTTCCGAGCATATCGTAATATTTGACTAAGGAATTCGGGCATTGTCTCAGGCGATTAGCTAGCAACTTGTCACTGATCTTGTATATCTGGTCCCGCTATGCTAAACGTGGCTGTGTAATCACCCTTATGATCCTGAAGTTCTGATTACTCCATATCGGGAACATAGTCGTGTCTACATAGAACAGTTAAAAGCGTTGGGAGGAATCCGGAAAATTTGAATAGAATAGATTTTTATTTGAAAATTCAACATACAAGGGCAGAAGTAACATAGAAAAAGACAATAGAAATAGGGTAGAAATACAGATCAAAAGAAGTAAGTAGACAGGTAGAAGCATGAAACGAAGAACAGTAAGTAGAACTGCGTGCCCTATTTGGAGCCCGTCAGTCCCGTATACTTGCAACCGCCAAACGGGTCCCTTTTCAGCTAGATGCTGCTAAGACAAGATAGGCGTGACTACCTTGCAAGCAGCGCTGGTTTTCAAAAGGGACCAAATTGTTCTTCTTTTCTTTTTAAAATCAACTATTGCATTAATTTAATGCCTTATTAATAAACGGGATGTCTGTGGTAAGTGAGTTGATAGACAAAGACTAGATACAATGAAATAATTTATTAATTTTACAGTGACCCAGAGAAAGCAAACTTGCTCAGGGAGAAGATCCCTAAAATGAGGAGATATAATATCATAAACAAGGTCTCCGGTCAAGGACAGGTATGTAAAGTAAGCCAGATGGCAAAAACGGGAGCTCGAGCCTTGTGGCGTGCTCTGGGGAAGCCTACGTCCAGCGGTGGACTGCAATAGGCTGACGACGATAATATAGGGTATCAAAATTAAGATAATAATAGAAAATTGGCGAAATGTTCACAAACGACTGCCGTTTCATCTCAATAATTATAACATTTACTACTAATGGTTATTGGAAATGTAACTAGGGTATATTACCTATATATCTTGTATCTATTTTCCGCCCAGTCACAAACAATATTATTAATTACAAAATCAAACATAGGTATATAGTAACATTATTACATACATATTTAAGCGACAGAACCCATACATATCTCTATATTGAATATTGAAATATCAAATACAAATTGATTAATTTATTAACATAAATAAGATGAAATTGGAGTGACCAAAAATCACCAAAAATAAACGTTGTCAAGCCCTCGCGTCTTAACTCAGGTCATCATCATCATCATTCTCAGCCTTGAGAAGTCCACTGCTGAACATAGGCCTCCCCCAACAACCTCCATACCGACCGGTCGGAAGCAGCCTGCATTCAACCGATGCCTGCGACCATGGCTAGATCGTCCGTCCATCTCACGGGTGGCCTTCCCACGCTGCATTTGCCGATACTCTAAAACCTTTCGGCTCCATCGGCCATCGGTTCATCGAGCTGTGCCCTGACCATTGCCACTAGCTTGCAGGACCGTTGAGCTATGTCGGTGATCTTTGTACATCTGCAAATCTCTACATATCTGCCTTAGGTCATAGAATAGAGGAACTCGAGATTAGAATATCATCAAGAAAATATATAAGTACATAAACAAACAAAACGTAAACGTATCGCGAGGTTGGGTAACTTGACATACCACTTCCATAGCTTTTAGTGATTTCGACGGTGAAATAAAACTAGGTACTATAAAAATTGTTAAGGGCATTGCTTTCGTTTCAGAGATCTGATGCCAGCTCTGACCACCGCCGGGAAAGAGTGTCAGATACTACGGGGACAGAGTTGTATGTAAGTTACATACATACAATTTAAATTCACATTGGTACCTATATAGGTCTACCTAGAGTGCGGTTAAAATTTTGATCTCGAGGTCCTCTACAACAGGTATTAAAAGCCTTATAGCATTATTTTTCTAAAAGCTCAAGCTAGAAATTCACAAACTTTACAATCTTAATCCCATACTAAGATCCCTAAAGTTTTTTTTATCACTAACATCCATATTGATCATAATGTTTCCACCTACCGGGATTTGAACCCAGGACATATGGCGCGGCAGTCAAGGCCACTACCAGCAACACCAATCGGACATCTTAAACTCATCAGTAAAAACGCTTCTATTTCTTCACAGACCTCAGTAGTAGCACACGAGATACCACCTAACATCCACACAATGATGGCTCCAACAACAGTTCAACAGCAAAGAAACAGCCAACTGAGTATGACAAAGAAGAACAATAAGCCCAACAGCAAGCTAAGTTTGACAAAGAAAACATCAGGGGACAAGAACACAGGAGGCAAGAAGGGCAGCCAACAAAGCTTAAAGAAGAAGAAGACCAGTGCGACAAGTATTGCCTCGGAGAAAAAGAATACGAGTCAGAAATCTTTCGCCGACTCTGGAGCTTTGGATGACGAGTCATGCTCATGTGTTTCTTGCGCGTAAGTGTTTTGGTATAGTTTTACCTATTACAGTCCACTGCTGGGCGTAGGCCTCCAAGGCACGCCACATGGCTACTGCCATAAGGGGGTATTTTGCTCATAGTCACCATGCTGGGCAGGCGGGTTGGTGACCGCAGTGTGATTTTCGGACTATGTTGTCAACACAAGAGGCGCTGCTGCCCACCTTCCGGAAACCTTTAATCGCCTCTTACGATTTTATCTTGTAGAGATGTCTTATTTGACACTTAGACATAACCAGCGCTGACTCTACGTAGGAATGCTATGTTCAGATATATATCGTTGGAACTTTACCGGCTTCATCTTTAGAAATCTTTAATTATAAATTTTATCCCAACATATTTATAAAGTGCCCATACAATAGTATGCTTATGATCAGAAATATAAGGTTATTAGAACTGAATAGCTCTGATTCCTATCAACCAACTCATCTCTTTTGTGAAAATAAACATTTTCCTCGCTATTACAAAAACATAACTGTCAAAATCATTCCAAAGAATTTTAGACACGGGGCGGGGCTTTTCTGGAATACATCAGTGGGGTGAGCACGAATCTTTCGATAGCCCGTAACGCTAGCGTCAAACTGTCAAATCACATAGATTTTGTTAGCGAGTTGCTAGCGTTACGCCGCGTAAAAAGGTTCGTGCTTACCCATTATCTGCATCTCCTTCTGTGTATGTCGTAAGAGTCGACTCTAGACCTCTGGGACATGCTCTCAGGCGATGCGCTAGCTTATGTATTCTGGGGAAGCCCACATCAGTACAGGCTTTTACGTGGAAAAAATTTAATGGATTTTGTAGTCAGTTAAGCAGATTTTAATATGTAGGAATTTCAATATTGCTTACGACAATTGTCTGATTACATACACGTTATTTTATCTCCAATTTAAGGATTATCCAAAGCTGGAAAAATTAAGTCAATCTGTTATAGTCATTTATTTTGATTAAAACTTATTATTATCACTTATTTTGGATTAAAAGATTATTGTTGTTTTTACTAATTAGGTAACGTGATTACGTTTTAATATTGATAATATTTCCGTTTTCCCTGATTCTCTGGTCATATGTGCGTAGCAGATACCAGCCCATAGATTTTAAAAACAAACTGTAGTGTTATCTACTTTAAATAGATTTTCTGCGAGTTACTTTCTGGTTGAAGAGACATTACATTATTGCCTTTCGAAAAATGGCTTCTATCAAACAAACAGTAGTTTCACAATTTGATGACTATCATCTTGTAAAACGAAATTGCCTAATTGAAGTAAATTACGTTTTGAAATAATAATGACCAATCTGATCAGTTTAACCTCCGTTTTATTTATATTTTATCTTAGTAGCCAATGTGAATTGTTATATATAATAATATATACCAATTATCTGGTTCTAGTGACATACTGCCAGAAAAATCACACGGCAATACTGAAAAGTTTGGAACGTTAGATACTGAGAAAAACTTCTACCCGGCCGCGTTATGTTGCCTTGTTAAAAGATATAAGCGATATCGGTAAATATCCTTTCGATTTACTAATTTATCTTTAGTTAAAGACCACAAAATCTTATAGCGAAATACCACTCACTGATTAATCACGAAATCTCAGAAAGTATAGCACCTACAAACTTGAAAATTGGCAGATAGGTTCCTTGTAAGGCTTTTAAATCCGTTAAGAACGGATTTCACAAAACTCCACCCCTGCAGGGGTAAAACGGGGGCTTGAAGTTTGTATGAATGTCCTATGTTTTTGAAGTAAGTAACGATTTTCTGACATTCCCACAAGAACGGGAAATGTTTGTTTTATGTATATTATTCCTAGTAACTTTTCTCAATGATTTAGCCAACATCCAACTTTAACTGTGCAATGTTGTTCATTAGAATACAATATTATCTAAAACGGATCATTAACTAATTTCGATCGTTGATAAATAATTTAAAGCTAAGGTATAGCTATTCTATAAGATATATAGATATCTAGATATTTGAAGATATCATTGAATCTCAATTTTGAGATAGACGAGCTAACTTGCCGTGGCTTTACGTCTCTCGTGGCTCAGTTTTAGCGGTTTATCTTCTGAGATGAACTGAGATCCCACTTAAATTTACTTGTTATGACGGTGGTTCCTCCCATAAATGTCCATTCTCCATGTCTTTGATCTAATAATAACTTTATTCTACCATGTTTTGAGTTAATAAATAATCACTTCATTTTGTAATATTAGGTACATAATAATGTCAGCCCATGGGTACCGTAAGAGGCAAGTGTTTCCGGCAGATGGGCTGCAGTGCCTCCCGTGTTGATAGCATAGTCCGAAAATCACACTGCGGTCACCAACTCGCCTGCCCAGCGTGGTAACTATGGGCAAAAACCCTCTATGGCAGTAGTCTTGTGGTGTGCCCCGGGGAAGGCCTACGTCCAGCAGAAAACAGCGTAGGTATGGGTAGCACGAACAGATTATGCATAGCAACTACGTATATTTAGAAATTCTTTCATCTTTTTCCAGAGTCCAGAAGATGTTGACAACTCGCTCCGCCTGCTGTATGTTCATCTTCATAATAATTATCATGGGTCTGATCATATCCTTCATGATGGGGAGTCAGACTGGGCCTTATGACCCTTGCGTCACGGCCTTTGAAAGCGCCTTCCCCCATAAAATATTCGTAAGGAACCAAGGGAAGAAGCCGGACAGTCAGATTATGAAAGACAAAATACTTTCTCTCAAAGATAGTAGTTCTTTCGGCGAGAAGAATAATTATATTGGCAGGTTTGTTATTACTTTTACTAACCTTCAGTTATTATATGATGTGATATTATTAATCTTGTGTTGATTCGGGGCTTTATTAGAATACCTACATCAGCTGCATCTCCTTCCGTACTATGTGATATGGGCCGACTTAGGAACTCAAGGGCGTTCTCAGGCGAGGAACTAGCAACTTGTCTTAGCCATCTTGCCCTCGCTTTGCTAAACTTAATTTCTTTTGTTTTAGAAATAATTGGGCGGATTCATTTTCCAGTCTGAGAGGTAATGATTTATTTTGTTAAGTATTTTACTTACCTGCTTGTTTGCCTTGTAAGGATATACGCTTTAACTATATGCTGCGATATGTTATTTTATTGTAATTTGTTATTTTGCAGATACCGGAATTTCCAGTTATAGGGACACTGTAAGTTAGTTTTGCTATTCCTTACAAAGAAATGATAGTTTGGGCCTTATTAGGGCACGCTATGCTAGCGTATCTACTTATATGGCTAAGTTTATATTAAGAGGCTTAATATATACATAGGTACATACATATAATCACGCCTTTATGCCTTACGGTAGATGGTGCTACTTCTGACTAATTTTGAGGGTATGGTTGAGATGTACAAGTTCGTTAATTAATATTTAGCTTAATAAGTATATAATGAACAATATGTTGAACCGGGTGATTACTGGTTAAATATCTACCTTTTACAGCATTCTTGGAATAAACTTCATCTTACTCGTATCAAACATGAAATGGACTATCAATGTCAATTTTTATCTAGCGAAAAAAGATAAAAGTTTAAATCAAGTTTAGCTATAAACCACGCATTCTAGGCTGCTGTCTACTTCATAATCGCAGTTGACAAGACACACGACCCCACTGGGAGTCAGTATAACACAAATATAGGAGGTTTTGTCCTCGCCGCTTGGTCTATGTTAGTGGGGAGCGGTATTTATCAATCGTATTGTGAAATATAATATTATTGAATAAAATTTGGCAACAGAAATAACACTTAAACAACTGCATGCTGTATAGAAGCTGTAAGTGTGGACAGACATGCAATGCACGTATAAAACAGAAAGAATAGTGCAATTGTCTCCCTTTTAGATGTCTGGAGCTCTATAACGGCGACATAAGAGATCACGAAGGACAATTCATTGATTGAATTACCTCTATCATCATTTAATCTACTTATAGCAAGGAAAATGTCACTATTTTATTTGGTTGTAAGTGTCTACAAGCAAATCTATACCTATATTTATTAAAGAAAGTCGTGTTCGTTACATTATATAGGTATTTATAGCTCAAGAATGGCTGTCCCGGTTTAGCTGAAAATTTGCGGTAGTTTAGAACCAGGAGACCTACATGGGATAATTACATTTTATCCCGGGAAAATATTTTTATTCCGGTTAATTTCAACATTTTATTTTTTCTGCTGTCCACATAGACGGAGTACTATTTTGCTTGTGACTGCCTACGAACAAATTATAAATAAAATAATTAATAGATAAACTCACAAAGATTCTCAAGGCACTACAACTACATAGGTACGAGTAATTACAGAAAATAAACATAGAACAATAATATGCCGTTGCAAACTTCGCTGACGCTTCTAGGTACTTAGCCAATGTGACATCGTTTGACATCGACGTTCGTTGTCGCAACACTCTAAATAATCGCAGTTGGAATTAATCACGTGACTTGACCTACGCGCGAAAATCGACGCTTGCTACTCGTGTTGAAGCAAACGTGTCGGTGACGAACCTTTTTTAATTCGAGTGAATTTTTCTTTTGCCTAAGGCCCTTGGCCGATCGCATGCTGGCGGACCAATAAGTAGGCCTTTACTAAATATTAAATCAGCCTTAATCATAATAACTGATACTTATAGTAGCCATAGAGGAATAAGATGTCATAGAGTGCTACTAACTGCCTCCATGCTCCATGAGACGTGCCGGTACCTCAAAATTCCAGTCTTGACCCTCAGATTGCATTACTGTTACGTTACAGTACATTTATAATGTAGTACATTACTGTACATTACCGTAATGCAATCTCAGTAACATGGACTATAATTGTGAGGTACCGGAAAGTCTCATGGTGCATTGAGGCAGTTAGTAGTACATTAGCACTCTTTTCCTCTATGGTGCAGCTATCTCATTCATATTCTATTGCGTGTGTATTCCAGTGTTTAATGATAAAAACAGAAGGGGTGTCTCATTCATATTGTTTGTGTCACGGAGGAAGTAGAAAGGAGATATGTAATTTATAATAACTTTTGTTTTTATTTTCACCAAGCTTGCGTGAGTTGAAAGCGGACTATCGAAAATGGTTATGACAAATATTCTCTTGACTTGATATATTTATGTATAATAGATTTATTATTCTGTATTTCATCTTATTTATGGTGAGTTGCCTTTTGACTATCTTTGAAAAGATTCTTAACTACCAAATGAAAATCTTCTCCAGGTCGGCTACTGTCATATTCTTTGAACAACTTTTCGAGGCACCTCCTACGAATCTTTCTTCATGGGTTATTCGTTTGTTTGTAGTGCGCCGCGGCTTTGTCTACGATTTGTGATGAATTGGCGGGCGGTGGATTATGAAAGCTGTATTTAGCGTATTTTATCTGTGGTTTAGCGTTAGGGTTGTCATTGAAACCTAAACGTTAAATTAGTCCTACCTGTCCTTTTCTCTCTCAGCCATTTATGTTAAGGACGGAGAGAGATAGACCTGACTAAGATTAGGTTTACGTTTAAATGTGACGGTCTGAATCGACCCTATTGTGCGGTTAAACTGAGCTGTAACATTTGCAAGAGTCAAGTAGCAATGAATGATACGTTCTCATAATGGGGTAGCCAGAACTGCAGGATTGTAAAGGAGAGCCGATAGCCACGCTTAGCACAGCGAGGACAGATGTAAATGATCAGCGACAAGTTGCTAGCTCATCGCCTGAGAGGTTGTCCGAGTTCCTTAGTTGACTCTTACGACATGCACGTAAGGAGTGACTGACTATTTTAAAATGACATTTGACAGCAAACACAATGTGACGTCGTTTGGTATCGACATTCGTTGTCGCAACACTCCCACCAAACGCGGTTGGATTTCTTTATGTGATTTGACGTATGCGCGAAAATGAAGGCTTCCTATTGGAGGAAAGGTGTCGGCGACGAAATTCTATCGATCGAGAAATAATCTTACTTTATCTAAGTCCGCAGTAGTTCGCTGGCTAGAAGATTGAATGCGATTTAGGAACCCTATATTTATTACTAGAAAACTAAAAATACTTATGAAAACAAGAAAAATGCGGACATTCAAACCCTTTCCCTTTTTCAAACAATCGCAGGTTATAAACGCAAAAGACAAGAATAACTTTTCAGTTATAAAAATGAGCAAACTCATGCCAATCTATAGGAAGTTGACACAATAGCATGGAAACTAGCGCTGTGCTGTAGTGTTCACTAAACTTTGCCATGCCTATTGTATACATTATTTTTGCATAGTAATTTCTCTCCTTAGGAAAAGCGTGATTTTTAATCTGTGCCAGCCTTAGGGAGACCATTGTTTGGACAGACGGACAGACTGATACTCCTTTGTGTTTTTGTATGTAGTTGTAGGGATATTTCTCGGCTAGTGCGTTTATTATGAAGTTTTTGTTGACAATGCGGCTTTTTTATGTTGGCAGAATAACAGTAATTCTCCCAACCGTATTTCGGCAACGGCAGCTATCCATTTACACAGGAGATGTAGTGTACGAGAGTGCGTGCGTAAATACAGGTGCACTCTCTATTCCCACACTCTCATAGTCCGACGGGACGGAAAGCCGACTCGACCGGAGAGATATTAGTTGCAGAACCAACGTGCTTAATGTTTAATGCCCGTGTCTGGGATCGAACCTACGTATAATTTGAGCAGTAGGCACATAAAATCGATTTAATTATGTTTGTAGTCATCATATTGACAATATGAAGGTGTATGATGCACAGGTATTTTACCTATGTCAAGACCGTAGCAAATGTAGCTATTTCCCACTTCCCACCCTTTAAGGAAAATGGCCTGATTTTAATGTATGTATGTATTAATAATTAGCCTTTTAAAATAATAATTGTGTTAGTCATTATAGGGCAATATCTTTTTCAGATAACAATCAAACCCGCGATATCTCCGAAAAACAACTCATTTTCAGATAAACTCGAAACTCTCACTTGGGAAACTAAAAGATGGCTGCCGAATTTAAGTGAAAGCCTATACAATCCGAAACTATCTGTACACTTATAAATCTTAACTAACCTGGGTACAAGAAAAAAAAGAGTAACGGTCTCAGTGTGTCTCCTAGTAAATCACTTAGCGGAAGGACACACTGTGTGACAGACATGTCGCGTACGTGCATCTCAATAAATAAATGCCACTTTATTTCAAAAGTTAAAGTTTCATTTCGTCTCATCTACATACATAACACACGACTGTCTTCCCAAAATGGGGTACAAAACTGCAGTATCACTAAAGATATCATATACCACCCTTCAGTACAGGATCTTCAATCTTCAAGTGTATGTTTATTTTAAACTAAAACGTCAATGTTTATAGCCTCAACACATAAAGAGATTCAATATTTAATTGTATCCCGCGTTACAATTCTTGATTTTCATTGATTTTCTGATTAGCAGATATGTACTTATATTTGCATGCTAGGTGCCTGGATCTTTCTTCTCGTTGCGACTGTAGTGGCCTGTGTTCGTGACCATGAGTCGGCAGATCCGAGGGTCAGCGGAGGGTGTAGAGCCCAGATTCATCCCAAGATGTTACTATCGCCTACTCGTATGTAACGTAACGTATTTCTAGCGCAGTGTGCTTTCCCAAAAAAAGAGTTACAGCCGCGATGCGTCCTCACAAATCAGTTAGGCCCCGTACGCATGGGACGTTAATGCCGCGACTTTGCGGTATGATTTGTTGGCGGTGCGGATACGCCCTAATGTGTACAGGATGTTGTGTTGTCGGGTAATTAAAATAGGAAGAAGTAGTATTATTTTTATGTGTAACCTAAAATTCTATATTATCTATATGTCTAGCTTTTTATTTTTAATTAGTGGACGCCCGCGACTCCGTCCGCGTGGACTACAGAAAAAAAATGACAAAATTATCTGTGATAAAAAGTAGCCTATATATTACCTGTCATAATATACTCCTGAAAGCTGCATCGAAATCGGTTCAGCCGTTTCTGAGATTAGCGTGCACAAACGCACAGACAAACCGACAAACAGACAAAAATTCCAAAAATTATTCTTTTGGGTACTATTGCGTTGATAAAGGTCTCCTATAATATTTTTTCTCATATATCTTCCATGTACAGACAGCGATCCGTTTCATTTTTATTATTTTATTTTATTCGGGATATTTACAACGTTATAAATGGATAGATACTTACAGAGATAACTTACAAAAGAATGGTCAGTTAAAAATTTCCACGAAATTTACACAAATCAATAAGTTCAGTCGACATATCGTTTTTAACATGTTACAAATAGTAAAACAATTAACAGCGCAAGGTACATAAAATCATGTATAGCAATATCAGCGTGTTGCTAGATTCCTACATAATAAACATAACATTTGTAGTAGGTAGATACTCAATAGGTACAAGTTCAAAATGTTAAAATAATATTTAGTTGTTCACTGTGCACCAACAGAAATTAAACTGAAACTAATAGATACATACTTAATCTACTTAATTATATGTTATATACTCGTAGATGTAGGTATATCTACACAAAATATGCATATAACATATAACAGCATGAAAAGTAACAACGATGATCTCTATAAGATATCTATTAATATTAATTAGTCAGCTGAAAGAAATTTTAGTAGAGCTTTTAAGACTTTAACAAATAAACAAAGGTATCACATAAAAATGTTACATTAGGTTACAGTTTTTGCGTAAAATATATTAATAATAATCATATATATTTGTTCTATATGTACGAGTATATATGTCATAATTACAACAAAAAAAAAATTGCCGCTATATTGGAGCTTTTGTTCTGCTCAGTAAATATAAAGTGTGTAGAACATAAGTGAGATAATTCGAAAAGCTACGTTCCCCAGAATTATTCTTTGGTTGTTTTTAACCCCCTGTACATATTTAAGACACAGTCACCAATTGACTTCCTTTACAAAATGTAATATTAATATTTATTGTTTGCTGGAGGGTTGCTTACAAACCAACTTAATGGTACACCCTTTTAACATACCTCTGGTTCTATATCGTAAGTGTATAAGTTTCATTTTGTCGTGATCACAACGATATTTGAATGATAGTGTATGTTTGTAAAGGTTATTTATTGAATATTATATTTTATGGTAAAGACGTTTTAGAAATACTCGTAAGTTTAAGGTGTTTTGCTCTTTTGGGAATGTAGAAATTGTTTTATGAGCTTTTTTTTTAATATATTTTATCGTAATGTAGGTATATCTAATAATATCATCATTTCTGCCATAGGAAGTCCACTACTCCCCTATCTTACAATTTAGTCATATTGTATATAGTGTCACCATAGATTTTGTGATTTCACATTCATTAGTTCAAACGGGGTTAAATAGATGCAAATCATACATATACTGTTTACCAGTTAGCCTTTTAAGTCCTACGCGGTTATGGGTGAGTCTACCGCTGCGTTTTGGGCACAAATATCTGCAGTCTACAAACTGGTTACGAGTCCGAGCCAGGTCGCGGGCGTCGTCGGTTGCATGCAGGCTGCTTCCGACCAGTCGTGGATTTTGTTCAGCAGTGGACTTCCCAGGGCTAATAATAATGATGATACATAGGGTGTTTTCTCAAAAATGGTATAACAAGAACAGCCGGACCACATAAAAGGTCCTATAGCCATTTTAGCGGGGTCAGATGTAGAAGATGCGTGACAAGATGCTAGCTCACCACCTGTGAGAACGCCCCGCAGTTCCTTACTCGACTCTTACGGCATGCAAGGAAGGAGATGTAGCTGATGTATTCTAATGAAGCCTCGCATCAGCACAGCAATCCAATTTTTTCGCAAACATTGTAATATCACGTTTTCGTCGTCAAAAAAACGGAAAACTTTACGTTTTCGTCGTCAAAAAAACGTAAAATGCAGCAGACCATTAGGCTATCATTACTCGGTACAAAGGAGGTTGTGATGCATAAAAAAAAACACGACAGTCGGGTGGTCTATTCAAGGTTCAAGTTTCATTTATGCAACTGTTACTTAGAACGGATCGTTTTATGGACCGAGCGCGAGTGTTGGCGGTTGATAAGTTCTTAATATCGGGAGATTTCGTTTGATGTTCAAGCTTGTATCGCTTGTAAACTGTAGTTCTATCTAGTTTAATAATCACTTGTCGATTGTAGATCTTTCTAGTTTGTTAATTAAAAAAACCTTGAGGTGGTGTTTCTGTGTTTTATTTAGCAAAGAGCATCTACTATGTTAATATTCGTCGGTGTGATGAATCTCGGAGAAGTGTCAAAGCTAATTAATGGTTAAAAATCAAAGCTTATTATTGTAGTTATCAATTCAATTTAACACACGATTGTGTACACAAAATGGAATACCCAAAACTGCACAATCACATTTATGAGTAACAAGGCAAGGCCAGATATAAAAGATCTGTGACAATTTGCCCTTGACTTCCTTAGTCGACTCTTACGACATGCACGGAAGGAGATACAGCTGATGTAATCTAGTGAAGCCCTGCTTCGGCACAGTTTTAAGTTTCTTGTAGAGATAAGCTTGTCATTGTACATGCATCTCTTCTCTTATTCTGTAATTTTAATTTTTTTGTGTGTGTGCAATAAAGAATTAGAATAAGTTTTCAAAGTCATCCCTCGATTTTAGCTAGCAATACCTCTCACCGCCGGCCCTCGGTCTATAATATTGCGCACGAAAGCGCAGCCGGAGTACTTGTTGATATCTTCATTGTGAATAACTTTCTGGTTTTACGTCTCGCTACTCGAACTATAGTATTGTAGTATTTTACTAATGTCTCCTAGACTCGTTTTGTATTAATCTTATGTATTTGTTCGCCAAAAAACATTTGAAATATGTATTAAAATAATTTCGTAAAGATAGAAAAATCGTGCAACTGCTAACATCTGAAAAGGTAGGGCAGAAGTGTGGAATTTATAAACCCACTTTTCACTAATTACCACCACCTAGTCCCATATGGTAGTAGGAAAACCTGTGCGAAGTATATAAACGTATATAAGCGCGTGGACTGCAGAAAAAACAAATTGTCGAAATTATCCGGGATAAAAATATTTTCTCGGGATAAAAAGTAGCCTATATTAGCTATATTATTGTAAAGTTTCATAAAAATCAATTCAGTAGTTTTTGCGTGGAAAAACAACTAACTTGCATACAAGCAAAAAAACATACATCCTCATAAAATTTCGCGTTTTAGTAGGATGCACAAACGTTTTTGTATGTTACGTGTTTCGTAGTGTTGAAATGTGTGTAACGAAACGTATGTTTTATCTATAGTATTGCTGATACTCTATGAAATATAGACTCTAGTTTAGTCTGTGCTGATCACAGAACACAATTACTCCTAGCGGAGAAGAATGTCAACTTCATACAAGTACCAGGAGACATATTTTACTAGCGCCATCTAGTACTATCCCATATGAGAATAATTTTTGGGGGAAATTTGAATAGTATGTAGGTACTAGTAGGCACAATATTTAATTGGAATCTGTGATTTTACAATAGTTAGGAAGTAAACAACATTTTCCAACTTAGAAAATCAGGTCACTTCCTAACTATTGTACAATCAACAGAATATGCAATTTTAAGAAAATAGAAGTTAAAGAAAGGAAAAAAATTACAGATAGGAACATTTTTTATTCAATATGTAACATAATTTAGTACAGCATCATTGTAACCTTTAGGAGCATTGCTTTATATTATGACTTAGGACGTTCTGTTTCTTATCATCTCTATATAAGAAACAGAACGCCCGCTGCGTGAAGCGGGCTGTGGTGATCAGAAAAGACAGAGACAGAGATGAACTTCCACTTGGTTAAATTACCTATATATATATAATATTTATTTAGGCATTTACAATTGTTTAAAAGTTTTACAAGCTTACCAGTCATTAATTTGGTAGAACGAACTAGTATCATAATAAAAATACAATACATACATACAATCATTTCCCTAAAAAAATTAAGGTGTTGAGATGTATGTTTGATATTAGTTGCGAATAGCTTTCCTCTTCTTAAATCCTGTGTATCACTGTTGAGCGAGTCAAATAATTTATCAATTTTTCCTATTACATCCGCAGTTACAGCAGCTTCTGAAGATAGTTCACCTGAAATAGGAAAAATTGTATTCTGTAAACCGCTTTACAATTTTCATACAAAAATTAAATAAAAATAGTAGAAGTAAAACTTCAACAGACAAGTGGAAAAACTAATTGCAACAAAATTTTCACTTTAGTTTTATGGGCAGATTGTTAATGTACTTGTCCAATTTCGAAACTGGACAAAATTTTTACTTGAAGTTTTATGGACAGGTCTTCAAATTGGACAAGTACTTACATTACTAATCTGCCTATAAAACTTCAAGTGAAAAGTACATTAACAATCTGCCCATACAACTTAAGTGAAAATTTTGTTGCGATTTGTTTTTCCACTTGTCTGTTGAAGTTTTACTTCTATTTTTATTTAATTTTTGTATGAAAATTGTAAAGCGGTTTACAGAATACATCTATCTACTAAGTTTCAATAATGTAGTTCCCATAGTTTCGGAGTAAAGTGCCTTTGACATATGGACGTACAGACAGACAGACATCTATAAGGGTTCCATTTTTGCTATTTGACTACGAAACTCTAAAAAGTTAAATTTAGGCCAGAATTAAAAATAAGTTTTAAGGGGAGGGCCACCCTTATTACATAGGTCTATAAAAATTGTATACAACCGATTATCAGACCTACTTTACCTACAAAAATATAATTTAAATCAGTTTTGTCACTAGTTGTTTTATGCTTGCCTGTGATCGCATCATGAGTTGTCAGATTCAGGAGTCAGGAGGCAGACACATTTGAAAATTAAAAAATCTAAATCGTTTTCTGTACCGTCTCAATTAAAACTTACCTGTTCAATATCTACCGGAAAGGCATTACGGTTAAGTTTTTTTGTAGACAGTGTATAGTCTATAAAAGATGACTTTTCAAAATGCTTATTACAAAGCATTTTGTGTTCACTATATAGTTGCAATAACATTTTTTCTGAAATATTTCGATTGGGAAAGCAATATTTTGCCCACAATTCACACCTGTAATGAAATTTTAATACTGGGTAAATGTTGGTGAACATACATATAAACAATTAATTATTAATCACGGGAACTTATACAAATATACATAATTTTATGTTGTTAAGGTACCTACCGTATTAAGTTGGTTTTTCCAGGTTTGGGAAATCGATAAAGTAAAACACTTTCTCTGGACGGTGAACTACCACACTTTAGGCATTGCCTATACCTGTTATCTTCACTGCCCATTTTTGGTTGGTTGTATAACCTAAAAACAAATAAATATTTTCACTAAAGACATTCATTATGAAATGAAATGGCCCTGGTAATCAATATCAAAAATTACAAACCAAATATTGAGATATAATCTCATTTTAAGCAGTGTTGTAGCACAAATAGTTGACGACATATTTCAGCGGCTCAGAGCAATAAACTAAGAAACTGTATTCAGTATCACTTGATAGTTGTCCCAAAAGTATAAATGTGATATTTTTTATGCGGAAAAAGTAAATTATGAAGCTTTACAGCCGAAAAAATACACAAATATGTTTGGAAACTAGCAGCCATATTGTATTTTTTTAAATAAATTTCTTTACAAGAATTGAATTAACGTGTTGCCATATAATATACATATAAAAGAGGTACATTCACAATACTAGAACTCGCAGCATTGAAATATAATTAATTACTTAACATATCATTTAAAATTGCTTGATATATATATATTTTTTTTTTATTAGGTTTACCAACAACTGTTACTATGATACATGATTTTAGATATACATTATTTTTACGAACATTATGTAATAGCACAGCTACTTATAGATAAACACAACATTCTTAATTAAAACATCTGATAATACTAATACTTAGACTAGGTTCATACTAAAATACAATTACTTGTAAGAATATATACAAATACTAACTAAACGAGTTAAACTGTAAACACTAACAATTATATCATTATTGTATTAACATAACTTAGACATTAAATAATAATTGCTTGATTACATAATTGATAAATAACTGAACAGGTAATAAATTTACAAAGAGTATACAGGGTGTAAAAAGACAACGTTGGTTATTTGATACCTCGTGTTCTTTGTGACATTACGATAATTTTTTTCTATGGAACCATTCCTGGGAAACTACTGGTTTCGAAGATATTGAGGTCCAAAGTTACATTAACATTAGCATTTTTTTTACATAAATCTATCTGGAATCGTTTAAGTAACATTTCTTCTCAAGACACCATATCAAAATTTTAACATTTACTATCAAAAAAGAACGCTCAAAACATATTACAATAAGTCATTATTACATTTATTAGATCTGTCAGAGCCATGTTTCGCCAAAAAATATGTAGCATGCAAATATTTCATTTAATTCAATGACATTATGTACAAAATTTATTATTTATTACAAATCCCAAAAAATCCGCCATTTCTGTTATACAATAAGAACAGCAAAGAAACTTGGCGGGGTTTTTATGTGTAGGTATGTCTTTATTATTTAAGATAACTAAATTACTTTTGACTTATGTGTTCCGATATGTTATACCTACATACCTATATATTTTATACTATTTACTTTAAATAAGATGTAGGCTTTGTACCAAAAATTCCTATATTTTGAGTTAACTTTTTAATATCGTTTGGTATATGGTTATATATTTCTACAGCCATAGAGTAACAGTTTCTAGATAAAGTATTTACTAATTAATTTACTGATTTATAATTTATAATTATTTATAACTAACGGAATGACCAACCTATCTGGGTAAGTATCCATTAGTCGTTTAGATTTATATACTTGTTTGGCAAACAGATAGCCATTTTGCATTATAAAAATAATAAATGTTTATTACAAAATAATACAAAAGTAGTTTTTGACTTGGTTAATCGGTGAATGGGCCTTTTTAGTCACACAAATTACTTGCAACATTTGGTCGTTTTCTTCATAATTTCTTCATGGGCGCATGCAAAGACCCAGCATTGCGCCCTTCACATATTATATAATTTTATGGGCGCATCTAAGTTGCTTTAACAATTTTTTATATTGACAAATTTACACTTGTTTTTGAGGATTTTCCCGACGTTTCCATTTATTATCATTAAAATCTATCACAAATCAGTAATCATTTTGCTGAAGACAATGGCTGTAAGGAAATAATTTCCATGCGGGATAACAAAAAAAATAATAATTGGTACATATATTCACAAACGTTGTTTGTGTGTATCGTGTGTGTCTCTGTGTATGTACAAAGCGCACACAAAGCACTAATTTCCCATATTAGTGTGCGTTCCATGTCACATGCGTCACGAACACAGTTGACCTGGCCTGGTGCTGATGACCCAACGTGTTTCATTTAATAGGTTATGGGCACCTCCATTTTAAATTTTATTTATTGTGAAATACCAGTTGTAAGTGAATATTTTATCGTTGTGGTGCACAAGAATGGCTACGAATTTATTAATAAATGTTCCTAAGTTGCGTGGAAGGGAAAATTATAATGAATGGGCATTTGCGGCTGAAAATTATCTCATTCTTGAAGGACTCGAGACAGTAATAAAATATGACAGAAGTGTCGGAGGCGAGTCATCCACGAGCTCTAAGGAAGATGCCAAGATTAAAGCAAAGCTGATCATGACGATTGACCCATCGTTGTATGTCCATATAAAAGGTGTAGAAACGACTAAGGCATTATGGGAAAAGCTGAGGAATATGTTTGACGATTCTGGTTTCACACGTCGAATAAGTCTGCTTCGTAACCTGATCTCGATAAGACTAGAAAACTGTGAATCCATGACAGCCTATGTGACTCAGATCATCGATACTTCCCAGAAACTTAGCGGCACGGGTTTTAATATTAATGATGAATGGACGGGATCATTGCTGTTGGCGGGACTGACGGAAAAATATGCCCCCATGATAATGGCTATAGAACATTCCGGGATGAAAATAACAGCGGATGCAATAAAAACCAAGCTGTTAGATTGTGAGGTTAGTTCTGGTTGTGTGAGCGGAACAGAAAATGCCTTTGCAGTGAAAGGTGTGAAGTCGTGGAATAGAGCAAATTTATTCAAGAACGCATCCAATTTACAAATGTCAAATGCCAAATTGACGGCGGACAGAGAAAAAGTCATCCGATGTTATAATTGTAAACAAGCGGGACATTTCAAGAATAAATGCCCGTATAAAACGGAATTAATGCCGAAAAACAGGCAAACAAATGCCTTTAATGCAGTATTCTTAAATGGATTATTCAGTAAACGTGATTGGTATGTAGATTCGGGTGCAAGTTATCATATGTCGACAAACAAAGATTGGATGACGAATCTATCGAATAACCCTGAAATTAAGAGCATTATAGTAGCTAACAACCATAAAGTTTCTGTAGAAAGTTGCGGCGATGTGGAAATTAAAACTAGATGTGCAGAAACAGAGTATGATATTGTTGTGAAGAATGTGTTATATGTGCCCTCACTAGCGACCAATTTACTATCTGTAAGTCAGCTAATTAGTAATGGCAATAACGTAATCTTTAAGCATAATACATGTTGTATTTACAACCAAAAGAACGTGCTTGTTGCTACGGCCAAATTAGAGAATGGAATATACAAGTTGGACAAGCTAGATACAAATGCAGAATGCATGTCGGTAAGCGCTGGAGTAGTGAGTGATAGAACATGGCACAGGCGTATGGCACATATAAATAGTAAAGATTTGAAGATTATGAAAGAAGGTGCGGTAGAAGGTGTTGATTATAAAAATGAAAATGACATAAACATGAACACCTGTGTTGTATGTTGTGAAGGAAAGTCAGCCAGATTACCTTTTTCTCATAAAGGCACACGTAGTTTAGACATGCTTGATGTGATTCATGCTGACATCTGTGGACCCATGGAGATTCAGTCGATTGGTGGATCAAGATATTTCTTGACTTTTGTAGATGATTTTAGCCGGATGTTATTTATATATTTTCTAAAAACTAAAGATGAAGCATTGGATTATTTTAAAGAATTCCTTAATATGGCAGAGACGCAGAAAGGTAAAAAGATTAAAGTTTTACGGACAGATAACGGAAAAGAGTTCTGTAATAAAAGGTTTTATGATTATTTGAAGAATAATGGGATATTGCATCAAAGAACAAACCCGTATACTCCTGAGCAGAACGGCCTTTGTGAAAGGTTAAATCGCACCGTGGTAGAGAAGGCAAGATGCTTGTTATTTGATGCAGGTTTACCGAAACGTTTTTGGGCAGAAGCTGTACATACTGCCGTATATTTGAGGAATAGATCCGTTGCTACAGGGCTAAATAATAAGACACCATACGAAATGTGGACGAACCAAAAACCAAACCTGGATCATATAAGAATTTTCGGGAGCAAGGCAATGGTTCATGTGCCAAAGGAACGTCGATTGAAATGGGACAAAAAGTCTACAGAGCATATCCTGATCGGTTATTCAGATAACATCAAGGGATACAGATTATTTAACACGAGAAATAATACAATTACAACTAGTAGAAATGTTACAATAATGGAAAATACTGATGAAGTACTAAATGAAGATACTAGTAAAAAAGTGATTCAGGTGTATGTTGAAGAAGATTGTATGGGTACAGAAAATACGAGTAGTAAGAACGAGGAAGAAAATATAGAAAACAAAGAATCTATGAAAAGAGTTGTAGAAGAATATGATAAAGATACAGTGAACAACAAGGATAAGGAAGAAAACGTAGAACAGAATAAGTCTAAGAAAATAGTTTCAGAGAAAGACCAGCAGACTACAAGCTCAGATGATGACTATCATGATGTACCAGAGATACCAGAATCAATCGTGAGAGTGAGCAAGAGAGTGAAAAAGCCCCCAAATAGATATGGCTATGGAAATATGACTATTGCTGAAGAAAATGTCTTAGAAGATTGTTTGACCTATGATGAAGCTATAAACGGACCTGAAAAAGAAAGTTGGCAAAAAGCTATCAAGGAAGAACTTCAGTGTTTCGAAGATAATGAAGCTTGGCAGTTAGTAGATCTCCCTGATAGAGGTTCTCTTGTAAAATGTAAATGGATATTTAAGAAAAAATATGACGCGGATAAAAATGTACGTTATAGAGCTAGGTTAGTGGCTAAAGGTTATTCTCAAGTTGCAGGTGTAGACTATGATGAGACCTTTTCTCCTGTCGTTAGACATTCGACCTTAAGAATGTTGTTTTCATTGTCGATTCAGTTAGGTTTAAATATAACTCACCTAGACGTAACAACTGCATTTCTCAATGGCTATTTAAACAATGAAATCTATATGGAAAAACCTAAAGGTTTAGTAGCAGATGATTGTAAAGGAAAAGTTCTATTGTTAAAAAAGGCTATATACGGTCTCAAGCAATCGTCGCGTGCTTGGTATCAACGGGTTGATAGTTGCCTAATTGATGCAGGATACAAAAAGTCGGAATTAGAGCCATGCCTTTACATGAAAATTACAGAAAATGTCAAAGTAATTATAGCGTTATACGTTGATGATTTTTTCGTTTTTTCTGATAATGTAGTAGAAAGTAAGAATTTAATTGATGTATTAAGTTCAAAGTTTAAAATAAAAGATCTAGGTGAAGTTAAGAATTGTTTGGGAATGCAAGTATTTATTGATAAAAAGGAAAATGTAATCAAATTGAATCAAGAAGAGTATATTGATAAACTAATATCGAAGTTCAATATGTGTGACAGTAAGAAGTCTGATACTCCAATGGAGCCAAAACTCAACTTAGAAAAGGCAGAATATTGTGATAATGCTGTACCGTACCAAAATTTAATTGGAAGCCTGATGTATTTGGCTGTTCTTACGAGACCAGACATTGGGTATGCTGTAGGTTTTCTAAGTCAATATAATAATTGTTTTGACCAGACTCATTGGGTACATGCCAAGAGAATTCTAAAATATTTAAAGAAGACAAAGTCTTATTGTCTGAAATATTGTTTAGATGGTGAATCCAAATTGCAATGTTACGTAGATGCTGACTGGGCAAGTAACTCCCTAGATAGAAAGTCATTTACTGGATATTGTTTTATGTTGAATGGTTCTGTAATTTCTTGGCAAACTAAAAAGCAAGCTACTGTGGCCCTTTCAAGCACTGAAGCCGAGTACATGGCTACATCGGAAGCTTGCAGAGAAGCTATTTATTTAAGACAATTATATAAGGAGTTGACTGGCATATTATGTGTTATTGATGTTTATAATGACAGTCAAAGCGCTCAAAAATTATTATTTAGTCATATGATGCATAAAAGGTCCAAGCATATAGATGTACGATATCATTTTATTAAAGATTTAATTGCTGGCGATACTATAAAAGTAAATTATTTGGAAACCCATCATATGCCAGCTGATATATTAACAAAGAGTTTGCCACCTATAAAGCATTACTATTTCTTGGATAAGTTAGGAATAAAATTGTAGTTGTTTAGTTATTCCGCTTATAGAAAGTTTGTTTATTTTGTTATGTTTCGTTATGGGTAAGTGTTGAAATGTGTGTAACGAAACGTATGTTTTATCTATAGTATTGCTGATACTCTATGAAATATAGACTCTAGTTTAGTCTGTGCTGATGACCCAACGTGTTTCATTTAATACGTAGCATGACTACGAACTACGCTTTCGTAGCAGCTACATAACATTTTTAACCTTCCCGCGAAATATTAACTTTCCCTTAAAATTAAAACAAATATTAACCGTAAAAACAATTTATTCAATCATAAACATCATCTATCGACCTCTCCAAAAAAAAAAAAACGCCCATCAATTTCCAAACCTCACCTTGCGTAGCTTAACTTGACACATCTTATTAAACCCATTACTTTAACGGCAAAACAATTCAAGCTCAGGCGAGAAGCGAACCCGCTTCCAATTCATAAATCGTCAGCAACCTTGCGATCAGTTCGCCGTATTGCTATTGACTTAAGGTTGAAACTCCAGCGCAAAGTTACTGTTAATTATTTAGTTACAGGTGTGTCTAGAGGGTTACTTTCTTCGGAGTCGGTTAATGGAGGCTAAATTATTGGAAAGGGGTGGTTATTTATGAAAATAATGGTTTTGTTTTGTTTAATAACCTTATTTACTTAAAAAATCGTATAAACCCCGTGACTACGTCCAGCAGTGGACTGCAATAGGCTGATTTGTATAATATGTAGGTTGTGCTTGAAATAAACCTAGCGCTTAGTTTTATTTTTAGTAATTTTTAAAATAAGTCTCAATTCTCAGGGCACCCATAAATTCCAAGATGTTCCCTCTCTGTCACTCCGTTAATGTGTGAGAGAGTCAAATTTGTTATTTAAAGTAAATTTCTAACTTCATTATGTTAGCTCTCTGTCTTATTTATGGTGTGCGAGGGAGTGGGAATTATTTAAAGAGACGAGACGTCACATGTTAGTAATGACTGCTTAATTTGGAACTGGTTAAGGGGTAGGTCTTTCTTATTCTTGAGTCAAGTTGTCATTATATCGTACTAAATAGCTTTTATCCTTGTTTTATTTTAGTGTTAACATATAGGTACATACAACATAGCTAAAGTTACGCCCATTATGACCGAAAGAGGTCGGGCAGAATTGTGCAATTTACCCACTCTACACCAGTTAGCTTATTAAGTCCCACGTGGTAAGGGGTGAGCCTATCGCCGCTTTTCGGGCACAAATACAACAATCAAAACAAAACAATCGCTTCGTTGTTCGCTGCAAACAAACAAAACAAACAAAAAAACACTAAATGTTAAGCCCATCACAAGATATTCCCGAATACTTTTCCCTTTAAGCTCTACGTATCATGACCACCAAGCGTTTGTCGGGTTACAAATAAAATTGCCAATAGAACTTCGCCTTAATGTCTAAATCCCGTTAGCAAATTACTACCTACTTGATATGTTTGTTTTGATTTCTAAAGTTTTGGGTTCACCTCCCAAGTTTTGTCGTAAAGTAAGTGGAAATAGAAACTTATTGAATACATTATTAATATTACAATAGCACGGGTTAATGATTTACGGTTTCAAATATTTGATATAATACTACTTTGATAGTACCTATACTATGTAAGTCTACATTTTTGTCAACGCTATTAATACGGACGATGTAAAATTTGCGCGTCGTGGCTGGCGCGAGGCTTCACTAGAATACATCAGCTGCATCTTCTTTCGTACATGTAGAAAGAGTCGGCTAAGAAATTTGGGCGTTCTTTAAGGCGATACTCGCAAGCTAGCAATTTGTTACTGATCCCTTACATCTGTACCCGCTATACCAAACGTGACTGTGGGATCTTTGATATGATCCTATTGTTTTGGCTGTCCTATTTAGGGAACACAGCCGTGTTTGTATGTTACTAGTGGACGCCCGCCACTCCATCCGCGTGGACTGTAGAAAAAACAAAATGTCGAAACTATCCGGGATATAAATATTTTCCCGGAATAAAAAGTTGACTTTGTATTAATCCAGGGTATCAGCTAACTGCATGCCAAATTTTATTAAAATCGCTCCAGCCGTTTTTACGTGAAAGAGTAACAAACATCCATCCATCCATACTTATAAACTTTTGCGCTTATAATATTAGTAGGAAGTAGGACGGTATATACTTGGTCGGTATATTTTAAATCAATAGGCTCGAAAAATCTTACTCGAGAGTCCAGTAAGACTATAAATTTTGACAAATATTACCTACTAGTGGACGCCCGCGACTCCGTCCGCGTGGACTACAGAAAAAAACAAAATGTCGAAATTATCCGGGATAAAAACATTTTCCCGGGATAATAAGTAGCCTATATATTAAGTGGGACCTGTCACAATATATTCGTGAAAACTGCATCGAAATCGGTTCAGCTGTTTCTGAGATAAGCGTGCACAAACGCACAAGCGCACAGACAAACAGACAAAAATTTCAAAAATCATTGTTTTGGGTAATATTGCGTTGATAAAGGTCTTCTATAATATTTTTTCTCATATATCTTGGATGTATAGACAGCGACCCGTTACATTTTTATTATATGTATAGATATTTAGGCGTTTTAGGGTGAACGTTTCTCCCATTACCCCTTTTAACAATTTACAAACTGCGGTGCACTTAAAAGCCTCCCTGAATTACTTGTAGCTATTAATAAAAACATTCACCAAATGGGTACAGTCGCCTAGCGAAAGATATTGTAGTAATTTACTATGATAATATGTTTTCGGTGCGGGAATGATTTACAAAGAGTAGAGACGAATAAATATCTACTCTTTGGCTAGTGTATTCCCGCTCCGTAAGCCTATGCTCATTACATACATATACAGGGTGTGTGTGACAGCCAGGCAAATACTGAGATACTGAACAAGTACTATTGTTTTAAGTTATACGACAGATTTGATTAAACGCAATGTTTGCTTTCCGCGCCATCTGTACTCGTATCGGTCGATCCTGAGACTAGTTAAATGGGCTTATTGGTTATTATGTGATACATTGCTCTTTTTTGTATCACTTGTGACTCTCCTTTGGGGTTGATCAGTTAATTAAACTTTATTGAGTGCAACTTTAAAAAAAAATCATTCATAAGTTATAATTTTGCTTTATATCATTATTTAAGGCCTACTTAAACGAAACACACCAATTTTTTTTAAGTCGGAAATTTTTTGAATTTTCCAGGAAAAATTTTCACTGGTTTTCATCTCAGAATCATGGTCTGAAGTCACTATATGAATATTTGCCTGGCTGTCACACACACCCTTTATACTTACGGCAAAATGAGGTTGCCAAAACTGCAGTATCACGAAAGGTTGCTAGCTCATCGCCTCAGAGAACGCCCCTAGATTCCTCAGTCGACTCTTACGATATGCACGGAAGGAGATGCAGCTGATGCATTCTAGTAAAGCTCGATATCAGGACGGGACAAATAGTAACTAATTAGTATAACCGTTTTATGACTTGAATTATGGTTTTGAGCCCATAGATGGGGTATAGGGCGTCCACAATGCGCCTTTGAGCTTAGTCTTAGTTACCAGTCATGCTTATCTGAATTGTACTATATCTGCAACCAGGTGCAGCTCCTATGCTTTTTAGTATATGATGATGATGATACTAATAATCTCCGACCGTATTTCGGCCAAGGCGACCAATCTCTACGGAGATTGGCCAGGTACTCAGGAGATATTACAGTGCACAAGTGTGTGCGCAAACACAGATGCACTCTCTATTCCGTTACTCCCATAGTCTGATGGGACGGAAAGCCGACACGACCGGGGAGAGATCAGGCGCAGAACCAACGGTTTTACGTGCTTCCCGAGGCACGAGATGACAATTTTGTTGTCACTGGGATCGAACATACGCCTCCTGCTTGGAAGGTGTACGTCTTAACCACTGGGCTATCACCGCTATTTTTAGTATTATATTCTCCTAATGTAGAGAGTTCTGGGTTTTGCAATGTTATAAGATTTGGCTTATGTATAGCTATCGGGATGAAAAATAACGTTTCCAATAATGTAATTTCAAAAAGAGATGGTAAAATTTGTCACCCGAGTAATTGACCCGGTTGCTCAGTGGTAAGAGCGCTGGCACGGAATGCAGAGGTCGTGGGTTCGATTCCCACCCGGGTGAGGAATTTTTTCCATTTCTTTATTAATAATTTTATGTTATAACTAATTTATGTTGTGTGTATAATTTCTATTACATAATTATATTAATAATTTTGTTAAGGGTTTGCGGTTATTAGAGACTGGACGTGGACTTTTAGAGAAAGTAATATTGCTTCCTAATCCTCTTGATTTATGAAACTAAAGATATTTCACATACATTTAGGTCCTCACAACTGTTCTGTGTTTGCGAGTGAGGTAGCCGAAACTGCAATATCATAGAGAAGATAAAAGAGATTTATACATAGTTCATTCACGTATTGCAAAATAACTCATTTTTCGCATGAAGTAAACATCTCTAAACGAAAAATTTCGTCAAGTAATCTTTAATTTGCAAATAATTCGTGCAAATTATCTACTTATGACAGACGTCTTTTCTCAAAGATTTTTATAATTTCAGTATAATGCAGACCCAAACTTGAGTGACCTGAGTGGCCTTCCACACATAGCAGAACCCAAACAGGACAACAAGGAGTTAACACATTTGAAAGGTATCTATCTAAAATAACTAATATTACATACACACATAGATACTAGTGGACGCCCGTGACTCCGCTCCGTCCGCGTGGACTGCAGAAAAACTTGTTCTAGTTGACCGAATTGTGAATTTAAACCATTTTCGAAGCAAATTGAACAAAAAATTTCATCATAATCGGTCTAGATCGGTTTAGAAGGAGTTCAATTACAAACACACGAATATAAGATCTATATATATAAAGATGTACACCCGGTTGTATAGTATATAAAATTGGGTAGCTAGAGCTGCAGAGCCATTCAGGAGATTCTCAATTAAGTCAAGTTTCCACATCGGACCCAGATGTAAAATATCAGGAAAAAATTGTTAGCTCATAGCTTAAGAAAACAGCTCTGAGTTCCTCAGACGACTCGCACATAAACAAGATCACCAAAGTAAAGCAAAGTTTAGTATAAATTATGTGTATATTATTCTTTCTCTAGAAGAGATGTAATTAACCTTTGAAAACTTTCTTTGTCTTGCCTGACATATGAGAGTATCCTGTGAACGAATCCAAATTTGGTACAAAGTCATTGTTATTTCCATACTTATCTAAGTAAATAAATACTTAGATAAGTATGGAAAAGACAATGACTTTGTACCAAATTTGGATTCGTACACAGGATACTTGCTTGGCACTCACACCCCAAGATCGATCAAAAGAGTTGATGAATAGGTATACTCGCATAGGAATTTATCCTACATATTACCTATTAAGGATAAAACTGTTGAGTAATACTATATAAATAGTAATAGGTAATATTTTCAGATTTCTACAAAAAGCTCATGCAAACCGACGAGCAGATAAAAAACTTAAGGAAAATGACGAGTCTAGACTATTCGATGAAAGCGGACAGAAGAAAAAGGTCTTTGAGATACTTGCGCCCCCACTACATCGAGAAAGACGACGGCAAGCTCGGCAAACGCCAGTCAGATATGCTCAGGAAGTTTAACATATTTTACCCTCCAGCAATTCTAGTCCAAGCTACCAGTAATAATACAAAGAACAAAACGAAGAAAAACAAAAGATCAGCACTAAATAATGAACCGCAAACAGTTTTGATACAGAAGAAACATATCATGATTCGCTATGAGCCCAACGATAAGAGAAAGAAGGTGGTAAAGTGCACGCATTTACCGAAAGATTTGAAATCGCACGAGAAGGAACAAAAGCATCCTTTCTACAAGAACACGCAAAGGCTTGATGAGTTGCTGAATCAGTTTGCCAGTAAAAATGTTCATGAAATTTTGCACAATCCCAGTAATTTTGAAACCCTATTGAAGAACCGAAAGAATCAATGTAAACATAACGATAGCAAACAAGCAAATAGTACAAATATTGCAGAAGATTTAAAGAGTTTGTTGAAAGCAACTACTAAAATGGAAAAGCATTTAAAGCAATTTGATAGTAATGGTAGTTTAGATGTGGTAGGAGATGAATATCTTGACCCAGATATCACTCTGGACCCGACGACGGAAACTGCTTCGTATGACGTTGTTGTTGGTGCTTCTGATATAACGTTAGTATCAACATGTTTAGCATAATATCATTTAGAACTTATTATATAAACCTTAAAGTTTTGTAGTTTTGCTTGAAAACGATGTCCAAATTAAATAACTAAATTATATGTTTAGGAACCCAGAATCATCTAAACAAGATACGGTCAGTAACTATGGCGCAAGGAATTTCAATGCTAGAAAACTTCTGCAAACAACTAATGATGATAATTTTGGATATGAAGAGTTCAGAGAAATTCTGGAAGAGTTCAGTGATATTCGCGAGGATGTTGATAAAAATTCTCGCAGAATGAAAAGAGTAAGTTCTTTTGTTTATTAGAGAAGAAATAGATTAGTAGCAAACTTTCAGTAATTTTTTCCCTCCGTAAGAACCATACTCGTATTTCAATAAATATTCTTAAGAATTAGCGAGATCTGTGCTAAGCAATACATTCAGTGATTCATATTATTTTAACATTTTTATATTAGCGATTATGTCTTTTTAGGTCACTAAAGAATCAGACAATAGTAATGTGCCCAAGACTCCAACCTTAACCAACACCAACTGGGAAGTTCCAATGCCTTTGTATCCTGATGAACTAAATATAATTATCAAACAAGCGGTCCTACATAATTTTAATAAGGCCTCCGAAAATGTAACACCTGAGTATATAGATAAAAAGAGGAGCGATGATTTAAATGATTTAGAATATATAGAGGATTATTCGAATTATAAATATGAAAAGTTTGCTCAAGCTTATAGTGATTACGGGGTTTTAGAAGATAAGAAGCCGATGGGACTGGGCTACGAGAAAAAAGGGGATAGGAGTAAGCCAGACAGCATGAGGGGAAAGGAGTCGCGGTATGGAAGAAGGGTTAAAAAAGGTACGTGATAGAAAATTGTTTTTATCAAACGCTACCATAGCTAGAGTAGATGAAGAATGTATGATATATTCAGAATTCTGAAATAGGTTACTTTATGAATGGGGGATATGTATGTTGAGTTAGATGATGCAGCAAATCATCTGTCTGTACTTTTCCAAAACGTGCTTGGCCATTTTCACATAACGACCAATTTTATAATAACTTACTTAATGGAACAACAAACTAATGTTTATATCTCTAGTATCACGTAAAAAGATTCTAAAATCAATAAGTTCTGTATGAAATTGGTGTGTAAGTTAGCAGAGAACGTATATTTCCTGTCTCATTCCTAATTTGTCTTCTGTTCTTTCGTTTGGTCGCTTACTAGACTTTTGAAGTACTTATTTTTATTTTAGTTTACTGCTGATTGGTAAAAGTATGAACACCTATGATTCATGTGGCTTGACATGCACTTAACTGGTTTTAGGGCTTATTTCGATTTGCTGCCTAATGAGGCTTAATTTGTCACGACTTGATAAAAATGTAAAGAAACACAAAACAGAAAAGAAATATGAATATTGTGTGCAAGATTCACCAAAAAAATTGCGGAATCAACTAAACGTAGCGTTAGCAATGGAATTTTGAATATTTTATCTAACATTAAGTTTAATATCTCCATTTAATTTCATTCAGAACATAGCAAACCCAAATCATTAATCTCGATCACTATAATTTAAGAGAAATCAAGTTTAGTGAGGTATGTGGCATTTCTTTTTTCCTAGCTGTAGGTATTTAAATGTTAAAACTGAAAAAGAATTAGCTAAAGTATAATCAACATAACTAAAAATTAAGATCGTCGTAGATATCAATTCTCGTAAACGGTCTTTTAATCGAATGACCGGCAAAATACGATCTCTGTTTACGAATACCCCTAACAATAAATACGAAACACCCCTAACAATAAATTTGCTGTTTTAATATTGAAATAAATATGTATCTGGCTATTTAAATATCTTCTCTTTCCTTACAGCAACTATCGAATTAGGGGAAGGTTTCAAAATCGAGTATAAGCCAGGAAAGCATAGTATATTATACGATTATGTCGATGATATTGAAAATTTAAAACTTCGAACAGCTACTAGTTCAACTAATATTTTTCCTGTTTTTGATCCCAACTTTTATGAAATTCGTCAAGAGACAAAACTTGGCGCTGTACATCCACAGCAAGATACAGTAATGATTCCTCACAAGAAAAAACTTAAAACTCCACATATACCCCCAAATGAGGAGGAGATCAATTCAGAGAGTAAATGCCAGTGTCCATGTCACAAGCAATGTCCTAGAATATTAGAATGTCAGAAAGGTACTGATTCAAATTAAATTTGCGTGTTAAAATTATTTAATTAATACGTTTGCTAATGTGTTTTTTAAATCGTGTAACTTGAAAGAAGTAAAGAAGAACTTTTGCAATTAAATTATAGTAGCCATCGTATTTTGCCGAATGACGTATTCCTTAAATTTTAAAAATACTTATTATACAAGCAAGTTTATACTCCAGAACATGCTTCAAAATTTCAGACGCAAACTTAAGTGAAGGTATAAGAATAGAGTTCAGACCAGGAAAGCCAAAATACCAGGACCAGTTGGGTAACATAAAAAAAACTATTCACAAGCACGTGACAATGCCTAAAAAATGTCCGACAAATTTTTTTTTAACCCAAGATCATCTTATGATGCCCGTGAGACAAGAGCATTTTTTTCTTTCAAAGTATCCGACAGGAAATCATCTTAAAACTGCAAAATCTAAACATCCATGGATAAATAGATTTGGATTCACTGTACAAAAGCGTGAAGGCATTAGTAAAAACAATTCTTCAGTAAATGGTAATGCATTTGTAATACTCATACCTAGCTAAAGAAATAAGTAGGAAATAGTAGGTAAAAGAGTACACATCAAAGTATTATATTAAAAAACGAATGAAAATTAATAAAGCAAATAAATAATACCTAAACAAAACTAATAGGATATTCTACAGATCAAGTATAAATCATATAGATATATAAAAACTCCTAGACTTTATTTCTTTAATTATAGTGATTGGATTGACTGGTATATTTTAAAACTATTAGTGTATTCTACCTATATTAATTATCTTTTTTATGACAGATACAGACTTTAGTCTAAGAGCTATTGGAACTGAAAAGTCCAATGAAACTGAAAATAATGTTGAGGCCACTGTGTCCCAGATTCCCAATATACTCGTTACTATGTCAAGCTTTACGTCTGACAGGCAAAGGATGGATGATAATTTCAGTAATTCGAGGTAAGTAGTAGTTAAGTACGTTAAGGAGGTACCCTCTAATTAAAATAGCCACACCCCTATTTTTATGTATGTAGCTAGTACTACTCTCATAACTATAATGAATCTAATGATATCTCTCACGCTTAAATGCGACAAGCCGTTAGGCTCTACCAAAGAAATATAACATCCGAAAATATATCTTGGAAGCTACAAGTCAACATTTCTCTTATGCCCATTAGTCATGGGGAACTACGCAATTATAAAGGGTAATTTTTGGTCGTCAGCGTTCCCGAAAACTACGGAATCTCCTCATCATCACAATCATTTTTCTCCATGGAACCATACCTGGGAAGTGTCTGGTTTCCAAAATATTAGGGTCCAAAGTTGAGGAAATAGACAGCATTTTTCTGCATAAATGCACATTGACGCGTGTAGCAAGATTTTTTTAAATAATTAATATCTGTCTATGAAAAAACTAGCACTATAAATTAACTAACACTATAAATTAACACTATAAATTTCGCCCGATCAAGTAATAAAAAATAATAATAAAAAATATTTACATCGTTTCCCAGCATAAACTTACTTTATTTAATGTATAGAGTACGTACCCTTCGTTAAGGTTGGCAACGACCGCTTTCTAAACTTACACTGCAAGAGGAAATAGTCATATCAATTAAACTATGTATTATACAAGACGCCTTTTGAATAATATTATGAACTTATCGTTATATTGCAACATTAATTTAAAATATTTTTTACAGTAAACCTGAGAAGAAAAGATCTAGTGATAATGCCAGTATGGTGTTCAACCTTACAGATGAAATAAAAGAAGGTTATAAGTCTAGAGTATTGCTATCAATTGAGGAGAAAACGGATAACTCTTCAGAACCTACTATTGGTAGTTCTACTACAGCGAAACCGGGAAATGTTGCAGGTAAATTAGATCTATATAGCCCAATGTTAAAATTTAATAGATGCCATAGAGTTTCGTCTTGGGAAGTTGGGAATGATTGAAATAATATATCGTAATTTTACGAACCAAGTTCTCTCAGGCGATGAGCTAACATCTTGTCACTGATCATTTATATCTGGCCCCACTTTGCAAAACCTGGATATAGGATCTCTTTCGTAATCTTGTAGTATTGCCTACCACATTTTGGGTGTGATATATGTTGATTATCATATCTTTAATATGATGTTGTTTTTCATAACTATTATTGACACTTATTATTTTTTATTCTTCCACCAGTTACGGAACTTAAAACAAAAGAAAACGCAACTTTACTTATAAAAGAAAATGTAAATAACACTGACGCTACAGCGAGTAATATAAGTTCTATATCCATAAGTTCTAAACTTAATAAAACCATAAACAAAAGAAGTGCAACAGACGATAGCGGACTTATATTTTGGAATAACATTTATGACGATGAATATGGAGTCAATTTAGATCTGGGTGATGATTCGAGAAATGATAAAAACTCATTGCAAAATTTGGGCCGAAAATCTGGTTCATGGATCCAAAGCAAAATCAGAAAAATTGCCGACACGATTAGAAGTAAAGAAAAAGACGATTCTAATATGAAACTGAGGAGAGAAATTCGTTTCCGGTAAATATTTTATGCGTCGATGAATATTTAAATTATTAGATATTACGGAAAGGTTATTCTAATTTAACGTTATGTGTTTCCAGAAAAGCTCCCTCGCTTATGTACAATAATTTTGCACCAAATAGGATTTATAAAAGGGAGACCATAGAAACAATACGTGTAAGTTTAAAAATATCCTTCAAAGTTATTTAATACATTTTTAAGTTTAATTCTTAAACTTAAAAATGCACTCGTAAAGCCTCTTGTTGAGTCATCCAAGTCCTATGTCAGACAGTTATATATTATATTATATCTATACATACTCCAGTAGTTTTAGCACCTACTATAGACTCTACTGTGTAGAGTAAAGCCTCTTCCTAAACCACAGTTGTGCTTTATCCTCGACTAACTTCATTCAGTGGTATCCAGTAGTTTTCCTGATATCATTTGACTATTAGGCGCATAGTATGCCCTGACTACAAGCATCCTTTGACCATCCACGTCACTGCCTTCGTCTACCTACCATCATTGCTTCTGGCTCAAGGTCTCCGTTACCTCCACCTAACGGTTGATAAAAGTATAAATTTACAGTTCGACCCAGACAATCCAGAAAACGAAAACCAAAATGATTTCGCCGCCCTCACTGTGCATATGAAGAATGTTCTCAAAACGGCTGCCAGGGCTGTAGAGAACACCCAAAATGAGCCAGGTAAGTATTTTTTTAAATTTGCCTGTAGTATTTCGTACTGGTAGGCAAAGGCATTCCCCTTCTTAGACCACACACATTCCTTCGCCTTCTGCCATTCTGGAAGGTACCTTCCCGGTTTTTCGCGCCATCTCTTCTTTGGCTTGTCTCTGCGACGATGTCCATATTTAGGTACCCATATAGTGGGTGGCAATCATTGCCTGCCTTTCCGGATGCATTCAATAGATCCCTTATTCTAAATTTCGTTCAGTGATGCCCGGCTTCTGTTAAAAGTCCCGTGACATCTCTTTTCGTTTAATGAATTTAAGCTTATGTGCATAAGAGAAGTCATATTGTCCCATACGGCTAATGTATGTATGTGCCTGATGGCTACTCTGTTTTTTTCCAGCAAAAGACGACAATAGAGAGTCAGAAGTGGCCACATCCCTCATGCAACAGCTGGTGCGGCTGATGAACGACCTGGTCAACTTCCAGGTGGAGCAGAAGACTTGCATAAGTTAGTACTTTTATATCTCTAAGCACGAATTAAACGAAAGAACGAAAATGTTCATTCGTTTAGTTTGCAACATGGTAAAATCCAGGTAAGCTATTAATTATCACTCCATTATGTTTACTCCGATTTAAAAGTACTACTTTTCCTTTAGATATAAATATGAAATTGCTTACGAGCTATTTGTTTCGCGTAAAATTATGTTTGTTTTATTATATGACATGAGGAAGAGGTATACATACCTAGTATATTTAGGGCCGATTTTTCCAAACGTCAGATAGCCATAGAGGAAAAAGTTGATGCTGTCAATTGATGTCTCTATTCTGATCAAGTTTTATAGAAAGACATCATCAACATTATTCCTCTATGGCTATCTGACGTTTGGAAAATCGGCACTTAGCCATTATAATTTCTTTCTGTGATGCTTTAATAAAATGCTTGCGTAATTATCTTAAGCGTTACAGCATCGGTGCAAGAATCCGAGAACATTTGGGATGTTGTTAATTCTCGTATAACTTTTTCTTCAAATACCAGAGTTACCCAATGATCTGGAGCGGTTTCTCGACTGGCTGACCACCACCAAGGGAGATAGTCAGATGGCGTTCAAGGAGATGTACGAAGTGCCAGCCATCCAGAATCATATAGAAGGTATAACCATGGTCCAATATATACCAAAGGTAAAATGGCATTCCATGGTAGAATAGTCACGTGACCGACAAGCCTAGCTCATCCCATTGATTGGTTGTTTTATGGCTATGTAGTTGAAAGTTAATTTATACTTAAATGTACCTAATGGTTTAGATATGAGGTGCCAGAGCTAATTTACTTTAATTTCTATAAGTACCTACAACTTAGAGGTAGGTATGTACAATGTCATATTATTATGCCCATTATTTTATAAAGAGCTTGGGCCACCTACATTTTATCACCTAGCCATTTATGTTTTACGTGGTAAGAGCCTACTGTCGGTTTTTAGTCATGTATGCTGTATGTTTATGGCTGTATAGGAGATTCTTTACTTATATAATCCACCACCTGTAATGTACCCTATACAATGGCAAATAAAGAAATTCTATTCTATTCAAATACAACAGTCTATCGACCGGTAAGGAAACTTCTAGCTAGATGATGATTTAAACGATTTCCATCAGAATACACACAAATCGTAAAGCCAGAAGCCGAAAGGCTGACTGCGGATGATGCGATGCCGAACGACCAGATCAGGGGAGAGTGGAGGAGTAGCCTTGATGCGGTTCAGGATCTGCTGACGCAATTCTCCAATATGAGCGACGAGGATAAGGTAAAATTAAATTCCAATAATACTCCATTCCAATGGTCCTTGGGTTAGGCTATAAGTATTCATTATTGTGAGAACATAGAGGAGAAACCTAAATTGTGGTAAAAATTATGCACTAGATACACAATCCGCCCCCTGATTACGGAAAAGCAATAGCAAAGCCGAAGCCGCGCGATCGCAATAATTGAGAGTGTGTGCGTGCGCGCAACGAGTGCTCAGCGTCCTCGCGCGCCCCGCACCTCGCACAAGCACACACACACTCGAGATTATCACGATTGTGCGGCTTCGGCTTTGCTATTGCTTTTACGTAATCAAGGGGCTGACTTAGTTTCATTAAAATACACACCGCTGTATTTTCAAAATAGGCTACACCATGGACTGCAGAAGTTGCCAATGAGATCAATGACTATTAGATCTTAAAGATAGATGTAAAATATCTCTGACAAGTTACTAGCTCAACGTCTCAGAAAACTTCCTTCATTGTATCGTAATGCAATATTTTTATAGGTAATTATGGTGATTGTATTTATTTCAGAGTAAAATGACTGGCGTCAAAGAATATCTGGAGAGTCAAGTCAGTTTCTTGACAAAGCAACTACAAGATACAGATAATTATGTGAGTCGAGTTTTAAAGTCAGTTAGGTCCTTTTCTTTAGATATTGAAGTTTGTAAAAATATTATAATGTATCTCTTTTAGTAGACTAAAAAAACCGCTTCACTTTTGGAATCTATTACAGAAAAGATTCAAATGTAAGCTTGATATAACAAATAGAACCTGTCATGTGATCAACGATATATTATCCTCATCACTATTCGAATTAACCTAACCAGCGTCGATGGCTACCGAAAGTGCAGTTGTATATAGAATAAATATAATATTTATATTGCAGATACCAGCAAACCAGTTATTCGAAATGAATCCGATAGAGCGCTACAAAAGAAACCTGAGCAGAAAGATAAAACACAGGCCCAACATACGGCGGAGATATAAAAGGAAATATAACAGATACATGAAGAAATTCGTCAAAAAGCACACGAGGACAACGCAGAATTACAATGAAGACATTTCAGAGTCAACTGCAATGAGATTCGAAGCCAATACCGAGAAATATAGATATGAAAATGAAGATGGCGTCAAAACTAATAAGAAGAAATCAAAAGATATCTATTTGGGTGAGGATGCTAAGAAAGCAGTAATGAATAACCTTACAAGTGTAGCTGGCAAATAATGGAATTGTGGGCGTTATCCATTACGTGATGTGGGGATGATGTCAGAGACACGACTTTGGGGTTTTTTTTCACAAGCTCCATTGATGTGTCTAGACATTTCATTGTATATTTGACTCTTTTCTAAGGTTTTCAAAAATAGTTTTGTTTTAGCCTATATTATAGTCTTAAAGAAATAATTTTCGACACGAACTACATAATGTATATAGCAATGGTAAAACTATTAACTGTAAAAGGAGTAATATAACAACCATTTTGAATACGAGACGCTGCGCTTATATAAGTAGAGCAGTATAGAGCGATATCTTTCTTTCTATATCTCGTTTAAATAATGAGAACTCTATGGACCATTTAGTTATGTTTTTGGGCGGATTTCTCCAATAGAATATATACAATATGATTGATATGGTTGATCACTATTTGGATGGTAAAGTTGATGCTGTCTCGATGTTGATCAAGTTGTAGCATCAAATATATATTTCCTCAGTTAGAACTTTCTGCCTATTTAAAAATCTGCTCTTATTTCATCTTGCATAATTTCACCGATGTTTAAGAAAACAAGAGATGAGTTATTCACCATAGACATAGGTCGCCATGGCTGTTAAGTTAGACATTAAATAATACTTCAGTTTTGTAACTATTATTATTTAGACGGTAAAGTGCCTAGTTTATATTTTGTTATTTTTTGATAGAGTTATTATTAGGTAATAAACATAATTTTTTTCTATACTTTGTGATTTATTTATTCATACAACGTGTGACAAAGGCAATGGTACTCGTATTGGTAAGACGGCCTGATTTCCGCAACTTGACGTCTGTGCGCCTATTTTGCGGTGTCAAAGAAAAGCTATAAAAAGCGTGTCTAAATGTCGGACTCAAAATTAACGCGATTACAGAACAGTATCTAAAAGACAGTGTTAATGTCATTTGACAGTTAAATATTAGGAATATCTGTCATAATTAGGCAAAGTTTAGCTTAAATGTTGTTTAAATTTAATTTCTTTTCTTCTTAAGACCCTATGACCATCCCAGAATTGGAGTAAGTAATCACTTTGTTTAAAATAATAATAATAATAATCCAAACTAACTAACTCTCAGATCTACCAAATATTGTAGGAAAAGAAAGGAAAGGTAAAATAACAATAACAAATAGTCTGACTGCGGAGAAACAAACATGTTATCTATACAGGGTGTAACAAAAAGGGTAAGTTAAGCGAAAAGCTATGTAAATAGCCCACTGTAGAAAACCTATCCACAAAATTTGAGACTCGAAATCACATGTTTATTTTTCAAGATTGTATGAAAATTCCTGAGATATTTAAAAATTCTCCATACTATCGGGAAAAATAAACATGTGATTTCGAGTCTCATATTTTATTTATAGGTTCTCTACAGTGGGCTATTTACGTAGATTTTCGCTTAACATACCCTTTTTGTTACACCCTGTATATTACATAGACTGAACACACATATACACTCGCACGCCGCGTAACCGGGTAAAATATTGGTCCAGTCGTTTCGGAGGAGTTTAGTTACATAGAAATATCAGATTAAAACTACACTACTGCATGCCTAGAATATACTCGATTCCCCTGAAGCATGCTTCGTAAAACGTAGACTAGTTAATAATACAGGTTCTGCCTGCATTTTATAGCTATGTGCAAGAGCAGACTTGCTACTTTGCTACTCCAGTATCATTTCGATCTTCTTTAGGATCCGACAAGCGCCCAGAGAATGTCGCTGCGTCAAAGGGCAATTAGTTAAATTAAATACACATACAGACGGCTGCGTTAATTCCCATCCAGTACTGCAGAATAGAATAAAAAAGGAGACGAGAATAGAATAAATAAGGAGAATAGAATAAAAAAGCCACGTTTTGCATACGGGGATAGGTAACACGATCAACACGTTGCTAGTCTATCGCCCGAGTCTTACTATAGTAACGGAAGGAGATGCAGCTGATATATTCTAGTGAAACCTCAGAGTGAAACTCCCAGGTATTTGGTATCTCCACTTCCGCATCCGCATCAACTTTGACTATGGATCTATAGACAGACAGCTAGCGTGCCTATAGAGAAGATAGAAATTTAGGGTTACCAGTAAAAGGAAAAGTGCCCAATCACTTGCGGTACATCGCTTATTTAGCTTACATTTCGAGAAGAACCTTCTGCATACAAAGTATCAGAAGGCCAATCGCGCTAAGCGACGTTTTTACTTTTCAACGCGCATCATAATAGACATAGAGAAAAGAATAGGACACATTTTTTTGTTTAGTTTATACCGAAGGAACGGCAAGGTGAACTATGCCCATACAGCCATTGTCTTTAGTATAACGATTTAGATGATGATATGAAAATTTATGAATGGGCTATAACGATGATCAATGATGATGACGGGAATGGAAAAGTCGGGAAAATCAGGGATTTGGTATCTCCTCTTATGATGGATTCCAAGCTCTGAACAAGAAATTAAAACATGAAAAAATGATAGCCTCCCCCCGTAGAAAGAGCTCCCCCCTTGTTTTCCCACAAGGGATCCCTTACACAGCAAAAAAATAAGTAAAGACGTTAACAAAGGCATAAATATAATATTATCATGAAAAACTTGGATTCGTTTTGAAAATGTTTAACATATTTATTAGAGTAATGAAATGTATTTAATATAATTTGTAATATAAAGTATACAGAATATAGTAAAACAAACCTTCGCGGTAGATAAAAATTCCGTATTTTAAGGTATGTTCTGTTGCTATGTAATGGTATCCCTGGGTAGCACATGACAATTTTGTCAAATCATGTCAAGTCGATTTGTTTGAATCGCTTCGCATATTTGTGTGGACTAAATAAGATATTTTGGTGGTATTGATATAAATATGGCAGTGAAATGTATTGTTCGTGGTTGCAGAAGCGAGTGGCATCCAGGATGCAACTTAATATATTTCACTCGTAAGTACAAATTTGAATTTCCAAACTATGGCCCTAGGCAAAAACTCAAACGGCAATTTTAGGCAATATTCACTCTTGCTTTTTTAAATATTTGTCACAAAACTTTATTTAGTTAGTTGCTTATCCTCATCATCCCAATATTTGCTTCTAAAGTGAAAGCTGCTTTGTGTATTGATGCACTAAACCTACAGACATTACAATATCATTTTGATATGCCATTATCCACCCGTTATACAGTGTAAAGCCTCATAATGGTTTCAAAATGCTCATAATATAAAGCATCAAGATGCTCGGTGAACTCATATAAGAGTTTCTACGAACCTTAAGTTCTACATAACTTAATTATCCGTTTGTTAAAATGCTTCCTGTGTTACTTGGGTTGTTCATGGTAGAAATGTTATTAAATAAAAAATGTCCATTAAAATTAAATTATGAGTACACTCTACTTTTTTTCCCGTCTAGTTTTTCAAGGTCAAATTGGTCAAATTTTCGAGAGGCAGTTTTTAGTAAGAAGCGCTGTTTCCAGCTTGTATACATTTCTATGGGGAAAATATTCAAAAATGAGCAGCACAGACACATAAAGGTTTGATTATATTGCCATAAATTTTGATGTTTATTAACGTTAGACTACATGAATAATATAGGTTATCCTATGGTCCTAATAATCCAATCACAAGTCAGTTTTTCACTATGGGGTGTAATGTAATTTTATATTGTGAAAACCCGACTTTAGGCTAACAAGTTTAGTCGCCCGTCTGTGCTCGCCGCTCAGACATTTGTGATATATTAACTTTGCAAGCTATTAGGTTATTACAGTTTAACGACTACCTTTTATTTTCTACATTGCACTGGGGATACCAATGTTAGTTTCATTTCTGCTCTATTAAAATATGCTGTGAAGTGTAAGTTAAAGAAAGTAAATAAACCGACTTCCTGGAAAGTCGGTGATCAGCAGCACATGTTATATTTCCAATAGTAATATTAACATATCATCATCATCCTCATCATTCTCAGCCATGAGAAGTCCACTGCTGAACATAGGTCTCCCCCAACAACCCCCACTTCGACCGGTCGGAAGCTCGGAAGCTGCCATTTACACTAGGTTACACTATAACCAAAACAACTGTCGTACCTACCAGACACTTAATAGTGATTTCTATTTTGCTTACCTCAAGAAAAGCGCCTGAAATGTCGATATGCATAAACATGGCGATATAACGATAATTAGAGCTGTACATTATCGAAATTATGACGTCGAGACGGCACTCTACCGGCTATTAGACTAGAGATGGGACAGTGTACTGAGAATCGATATTTTTGTATTTTGATATCGATATTTTTTTTATTCTGGGATGTTACAAAATATAAGTTTTGTATGTATTGTAAATTCGTCATCTGAGTAATTGACCCGGTATCTCAGTGGTAAGAGCACTGAGCACGGAATGTAGAGGTCGTGGGTTCGATTACCACTCGGGTGAAGATTTTTTTCTATTTCTTTATAAATCATTTTATAACATACTAGCGGACCTGACAGACGTTGTCCTGTTCCACGCCTTTGAACTAACGACACCCAATTGTTTTGCCTTCCCGGACTTTCAAATTTCGAACAAATTGTTTGTATGGGAATGTAGAAAGGGAATGTTTTAGACATGTTCAGGCATTTTTTAAAATTTTTCTCTCCATTAGAACCATCCCTGTACTTCAAGAAATACGCTAAAAAAATAATTAGCGAAATCGGTTCAGCCGTTCTCGAGATTCGCGCTTACCAACACATTTAGCGATTCATTTTTATATTATAGATAATATCTTGGCTAAGATAAATTTATAAAACACTTCTCCATTAATATAATCCGTTAGGATATGGTTGATCGTTTCACCTTTAAACATTGTGCTGAGGGATTCAGCTTTGTTTGCCGAGATTTGGCTAGTGTATAGCTATCGGGATGAAAAATAACGTTGCCAATATGTAATTTAGAAAATAATAATAAGTAATTGACCCGGTAGCTCAGTAGTAAGAGCACTAGCACGGAATGCAGAGGTCGTGGATTCGACTCCCACTCGGTTGAATTTTTTTTCCATATCTTTATTAATAATTGTATTGTAAAAATTAAAGAATTGTAATAATAATAAAAAAAAGCCGACAAGTGCGAGTTGAACTCGCGTGAAGAGGGTTCCGTACGATGTTAGCTATCATGTTTTTTTAAATCTGACAAAAAGTTGGTACGCACAATATTGAGTGATTTATTTATTTTACATGGACTTCTTATAGGTTTTCCTAAATCTATAAGGAGAAAACTAGATTTCTGAGGTCAATTTTCGTCTATTTTCTTGAATAACTTGGAAACTATTTATTTTTAAATTACAAATAAATACATTTAAGATCTTCTCAACAAGACCTTTCATTTGATATGCCACACGATGCAGTTTTCAGAATTTTTTTTTTAATTTGCCCCTTCCCCCCAAAAATGACCTCCCATATACAGATTTCATCTGCCTACGTCACACCTCTGTGTTTGGGTCACAGGAATTGATATGTGTACCAAATTTCAACTTAATCGGTCTAATAGATATCTGGGTAGCTAGATATTATTCTTATAAGTTGGACTCATTAGGTGGTTTTTTGCGATCAAATTCCATCAAGACGTATAAGAGTTGCAAGTATACAGAATGTTTTTTCGTTGCCACCCTTAACGGGTACGTACTCTATACATCGAATAAAGTAGGTTTATGCCAAAAAAAATGCTGGGAAACAATGTAATTTTTTTTATTACTTGATCGGGTGAAATTTATAGTGTCCCGTGTTTATACTACTTTTCTCAAAGATTAATTATTTCTTGTGAAAAAATCTTGCTACGCACGTCTATGTGCATTTATGCAGAAAAACGCAGTCTATTTACTCAACTTTGGACCCTAATATCTTGGGAACCAGACACTTCCCAGGTATGCTTCCATGGAGAAAATGATCGTGATGATGAAGAGATTCCGTAGTTTTCGGGAACGTTGACGACCAAAAAACATCCTGTATAGAAATAAGAATAAACAAAAAACTTGAAAACGGCTCAACTGATTTTAATGAAAATTTTTGTGTGTATTTTAGTGAGCGCAAGAAAGTTTAGATGTAAATTCGGTTTTATTTAAAATAATATTGAATTTATCGACACTAGTAAGGTACGTCCCTATTTCAAGCAATGCAATAATTTTCGAACAAAATACAGCACTTACTGTACCTTCGATACGGTGCAGAATAGTCAACTCACTAAGCATTTAAAGCGAACTTCTATTTTCAACTTCATAAAATACAATATCGATCATCAAAAAAGTTAAGAATTTGTAAAAGTTTATAAAAAAAATTGTTCGTTAAAATTCGAATATCGAGCTGCATTTTTTAATCAAAGAATGCGGGCAGTTTGCATCGCGAATTACTTTTTTCTTATTTTCGAAGAAGGTTTCAACTTTGCATTCAAATTTTCGAAAGTTGTGGAAAGAAAAAAGGTGGGCTTATTTTTAGGATTCCGTACCTTAACGGGTGAGAAATAGGGCCCTATTAATGTGATAAATGAAAATACATGAAAACATACAATTTTACAGAATAATGTAACTAATGTAGAGCCCTAGTAAAACGTGGTTTTGGTGGAGTGGGTATTTCGTTATGGTTTACATTGCCGTAGACATTTCTTACTTGCATTAGATGTATATCGATTCAGCATAGTAAACATTATTCAACTGAAGAGATCTCCCTGAAGATATCTACTTAAATTTTTCGTACAGGTGTACCTACCTACATAGGTGTAGCAGAATTAGATACAAATATATAAACATTCTTTGCATGTATAATATTAGTAGCAAGCAGGATTACTGGTAGGTAGCACAGAGTATGTATGTATGTTCCTGCAGAGAAACGTGAACGTGACTGTTTTGATAAACAGGTTAGCGTCGGCTTACATGGAATCGTAATGGTTACATGCAAAATCGGATACACGGTCGTGTTTCCGAAATCTATCTAAATCTAGAACTTCAGGATAACTAAGCATAGCGGGGCTATACAAGGTTTTTGGTCCGGCTCTTCACTAAAAAGTTTAAAATGGCGGCCACTTTTAATATTTTTGACATCGGGAATGTGTTTGAGAACTGCAAGGAACCTCAGATGTCGATTTTGGAAGCAATCCGACTCTTAACTAAAAAGTTCAAAATGGCGGCCACTTTTAATATTTTTGACATCGGAAATATGTTTTGGAACTGCCAGGAATCCCAGGTATCGAATTTGAAGACAATCCGGCCCTTAACTAAAAAGTTCAAGATTCGGACTCCGAAAAGCTGGAAGGGTGATTCTTCGTGTGTAATTTATTGTGAAAATTAAAAATTATTTGTAAATGGCTATGCATGTGTCCGCGAAGTGATGTTTTCTGGTTGAGTTGTTTGATTACTTGTGATGTTGAATCTAGTGCGTGTGCATGGTTTTACGCAGGTACCGAGTCTAACAACTTTAGCCGGATTCGCACGATCTCTCGTGGGCGCTGTAAGTTGTATCTGCAATAATTATATCATTTTGTAACTATTACACCTGTTCTTGAGGATTTTCCCGATCGTTTCCATTCATCATCGATCATTATCATCCATCATAAATTTAGAAATCATTTACTAAAGACAATGGCTGTATGGGCTTAGTTCCCCTTGCCTTTCCTTCGGGATAATTCGACCATTAACTAAAAAGTTCAAAATGGCGGCGACTTTGATTTTGATATTAGATATTATTATTTAGCAATACAAAACGCGTTGTAATAATCACAATTTTTTTCAAGAATCATTGTGTGCTATTATTACAATCTAACTGAAGGAAAATATAAAATAATGCGAAAAAATCGGAACATAGTCCGTTCATTATTTTTAAGAGTCTTTGAGGGGTATAAAATTTATAGCTGGCAACCAAAGAATATACTTACTCTCTACTGGCAACTCAATAGAACTGTCAATCTCACCTCGTTCACGCTATTTTAAAATTGTAAATAGTAAATTATTTCTTTATTTATTATTCATTTTATTTATAAATCATTATTTATAATTCTGCGTTACTTACCGATGATAACTTATTTCCGCCAAAGATTTTAGGCGTCCTTTGTAATTACGACAAACTTTTACTGCGCAACACGCCATTTTTAACAGATTTTAAAAAAGAGAGGTTATCAATTCGTCTGTATGTATTTTTTTTTTATGTGTGTTACCTCAGAACTCCGTCATTTATGAACCGATTTCAATTTTTTTTTATAGTTTGTCATAGTATGCTTCCAAGTTGGTCCTTCAAATATTGTAGGCACATGTAGTCTATTTTATACTTTTACTGAGCGTTTTGGTCACCTACATATAAAACATAACACCTGATGATGGAATCTATAAGGAATCTAGGGATATCCTCAAATATAATAGGCACGAGTAGTCCGTTTTTAGATTTTTATAGAGAATTTTGGTCAGCTACACATAATATAAAGGAAACGAGGGTCTGATGATGGAGCCGCCGAAAAACAGATAGTGGAACTTTTTAGTAACAAAATCCCCCTATTGGCAGGGGGAGGCCTACGTCCAATAGTGGACTGCAATAGGCTTATGAAGATAATTGTGTTAAGTCGTGTAATTATATGTTGCGTTAAGCCGTGTCCGAGGTAAGATGGTTATAGAGGAAGAGGTAGACATGAGAATAACGAGATGACGGATAATAAGCATAAATGAAAGAAGAGTACCTACATATTGCACCGACCCCAAATGATTGGGAACAGGGCAGGAAGAAGGAGTGTAATTATATGTTGCTTATATTGTCAGAGGTAAAGTTTCGAAGCCTAGTCATTTCTATCTTTTGTCATGTGGCCTATTTAATCATTTGCTGGCATATAAATCTGACAATATTATGCCTTCTAAACTTCGTACACGGCTTAACGCAATATATATTTGCCATTTAGTAAAATTTTACTTTAGTTAGCTCGAGTTTTCAAGGGAAGTCGGTTTTTCGTATAATATATTTGTCACGTGACGTGTGCGTACTAGTGATGTAACGAATATTCGCATTCGCATTCGAGTTCGCGAATATTCGCATGTTTTTTGACATTCGCATTCGCATTCGCGTTCGCATTCGCAAGAAACATAGTGAATGTATGGCGAATGTTTGATAGATATTGTAGGTACATATACCAATATGGAATGATAATACAATTGATAAGATTTATATTTTTTATTTACGTTACCTTCCTATATTCATTATTATTCTTTATTGTACACAAAACATAACAATCAATAGAAAGAAATTTACAAAAGGAATGCATACAAAGGCGTGCTTATCTCTGCAAGAGATTTCTTTCAGCATACCAGAAAGCAAAGTGATAGAGGTAATGATGTGTACAGAAATAAACTAAGTAACTATAATAAACAAAAATAAAATATTCATACATAAATAGATACACACAAACAATCAAATAATGAAAGTAATGTTAGACATAAAATAAAATAATAACATAGACATAATAGGAAAAAAATACATAATACAATAGGACAACAATTCAGCAGATAATTGAGACCGATCAGTCAGCCAGTGCATGAAAGTGATCCTTTAACTTATTTTTGAAAGTCTCAACCATCCTGCAGTCTCTTATCGAGTGAGGCAAATCGTTTCATAGTTTGACTGCATACACCGAAAAGGAATAGCCGTAGGCACCAGAATTATGTCGGGGAGTTGATAATAGCGAAGCAGTCGCAGCTCTAAGAATTCATATTTTAAAAATTATAATATTATGGATCAGCCTTAAATTGGGTAACTAATTAGGTAAAAAACAAAATGAAGAAGGTAATTCCTTACGATGAAAAAAAAACAAATTATAAATTTTGAAAAAAGAACAAAGTTAAATAAATTAAACATTTAACTCCTTTATTTCTAAATAAAGTCACATTTTTTAACACAAACAAAACATTATTCATTTAGTCTCAAACAAAAAGTTCTAATATTCATGTTATTTAAACTTTGGTTACAATTATATTATTTTTTTCATTATTTTTATATACATTTTTTTATCATTTATATTTATTTTTATAAAGGCCGCCTTCATTCGAAGAATAATTTACTTGGTAGCAGGCGATCCATTTTTGTCGTTTTTGGGATTGAATTATAGGTTTTAAAAATGGTAATAAAAAATTTGGAGTGTTATATAAATTTATCCAATCATATCCCTGGGAAAATTGATAAGCTATTGAAACGTTAAATTTTCATCCAAATTGCTTCACTCCAAGTCTTATAGCACTGAAAATTCTTTTGAAATCGGCCTTGTTTCTAGTCATAGTACATAATTCTTTATCTAGTAAAATGTTAAATAGCTTATTTTGAACAAAAAAAACATTAGATCCAATATGATTCTGTATTATGTACTTATATTTTTTTATTATTTTAATTATGTACATTTCTTTAAAATCAACTTAGTCTTAAAACATTCGCATTCGCGTTCGCGAATGTTTAACAGAAATATTCGCTTTCCCATTTACATTCGCGAATGTGCAAAATCACAAGTTGCCTAACACAACGGATACTGAGGAGTGAAAAAAGTTGTTAGGATGAATAGTTCTCACTCCTGTTTAGGGACGTATTGGTAGGGGTAAGCCTCAATCTGAGAATTTTATATTATTATTTATATTAATCAAAGACTACACTTTAGTTTTGCTATGATTAATTGCTAAATTATTTACTACGAAGGTCCTAAATACTGCTACAAATTCCGTAGCAATTGTTAAACTACAATTACTATTACGAATTTCACAGGTAAATGATATATTTTTATATTTTTTTCTGAAAATTTCGATCATTTTACAGTACAATGTTATACATGTACCTACATCTTATTACACGTGACTACTAAAGAAAAGAAAGAAGTTTTTACAAATTCAGAGAATTCGAGGCATGTAAACCTGCGCTTATAATAACCACTCACGCTTAGCCGCATCCGATTGGATGCGAGATGTATTATTAATATTTGTAATGGATCATATTCGAGTGATTTATATCGATATTTCTCAACGTGTCTGTAATCATATTTTGTATATTTTTTTTCCATTCTTCTTTAGTTTAACTTATACTAGTAATTATTTTTATGAATTTAATTCATATTCATTCCACATCTTTATTTATTTAAAGGACATACAGCATAGTACATGTAACAGATCCAGCCGAATACTTAACTAAAGCCTAATTAAAACTTAAACTAATTTTAATACGAGAGATCAAACAGAATCTCAGATTTTTTTATTCCCTATTTGAAATTTTGTATGAAAACAATTGAAGATTAAATCTGAGATATGCAAAAAATCTCTCAAGATCAGTTATAGAAATTGGCTGGTAGTCTTCGATTTCTTTCGAAAGTCGTATTGCCAAGGATTTGGCGCTTGTTTTGCGGCCGGCTGTCTACCTGATGCTAACCCTCCTCGGGTACTTGCTTGATATATTTTTTTAAATTATTAAGAAAAGTAGTTGGTATCAGACAGGCGGCCAGCCTGGAGTATCAATGTTATGTATTAATGTACTCTATTTATGATATTATCTATTTATTATAATATTTGTCTATTTATGACTGAAATAGTAATCTATACTGCTATACAGAGGCGGTTGCTGACATTTTTAGATGGGAGTTCACTCCATTAACGAATTGGATGATGCAAGTTCAACCGTACACTTATAGAAATTCAGATGACCTTAAGAAACACATTAAAGACAACCATATCGCGTTCTAACTTGGACTAAGCGACCTCTAGTGGCGGCATACGCGAATGAAAGTGAGCGGCGCTCCAGATAAGGCTAATTTTCCATACGAAATCTTCTGTTTCACGCGCCGGCCTATGTCGTTACGTCTCTTTCGCACTCATTGAATACAGTACCAGGAATCGTACCGTAAGAACTCGCTTTTAACAGAAAACTATTTTGATCACAATAACTATAAAATCCTAATACCGAAAAGATACACAAGAAATTCAAAAAACCCTAAACTGCCACTACCAAAAGTAACAAATTACTATGGTAAACGCACTATGGTGAATATATTGTACCATATTTGAGAAATACTTTACCACCTGTATTAAAAAATTTCTGCACGAAAAAAATTTAAAATAATAAAAAATACTACATATTCAAATATGTTTGCAATAATAAATTGAAACGTGATGTACATGGACTTGACCAGTTGTGTCTTTTGTTGAGACTGTCTTATCTGCGTACACTCGTTCAAACGCCGTTGTATACTTTTTGCCGTATAAATACCTCCATTAATGGGGTATAGTACTAGACTATGTGTACGGTGTACCTCGAACGTTTGAATGTCACTTCCGAGAACTGATAAAGCGCCATCGTGTATGCGAAATATTCGATGAAGTACTAGGCAAAATGTTTAAGGTTGTAGTAGTTATCATGATGTTTATGTGGTGAAATGTTTTTTACTTGTAGATAGGTATATAGAAAAACTTATAGAAGTTTATATTATACCTATATGAAAGATATAATTATGTGTTAAATGATGTGTGATATAAATAAATAAAAAAAAAAAAATGTACCGAAGCGAAGCGAGGGCGGGCCACTAGTAGATTATAAACATAATTAGCATCAACATATTGTACCTATCAGAACTTGAACCCAGGATCCATGGCTTAGCAGACAGGGCAACTACAAACTACATTAATCTGTCATTCGTCATAATAAAGAACTAATAATACTCAAAATGAAAATGTTTGAAAATATTATAATAAAAACATTTAAGTACAAATGCTGTAATTTCCAAGAATTTCTCATAATTTAATAAAATAAGAAAGAACGATAACAAAAAGGACAATAGGAATATCAGTGGATTTAAAAGTTGGTAGGCACATGGGACCGAGATAAATCCGCCATTTTGAAACTTTTGCAATAAATTGTAGTTAAACCTGTTTAGTATTAAAAAGTTGGAAACCTTTTTATGGAAACGAAATTGGATTGTTTTATATTGTGGTAGAAAGAGGATTATGTTACCCGACTTCGGCAAAGATAAAATAAAGGGTAATAATTATGTTCGTGGCACGGCTGCGGGATTTCGTTCGCGATCTTGCTTTGCTACCACATTTTGAATTTAATACAACCGTATATATGACTTAAGATCTTAAAAACGGCTATTAAGAGAAATCCAATTATTAGATATAAGTACTTATGTCACGTAGAGATTTCACCTAAAAACATTTCAATTTGTACATACAGGATGTTTTTTTCGTCGCCAACCTTAACGAAGAGTACGTACTCTATACATCAAATAAAGTAAGTTTATACCAAAAAAATGCTAGGAAACGAAGTAATTTTTTAAAATTACTTAATCGAGCGTAATTTTCAGTGTCCAGTGTTTATGCTAGTTTTTTCATAGACAGATATTAATTATTTCTCGTTCAAAAATCTTGCTACGCGCGTCTATGTGCATTTATGCAGAAAAGCGCAGTCAATTTACTCAACTTTGGACCCTAATGTTTTGGAAACCAGGCACTTCCCAGGTATGCTTCCATGGAGAAAAATGATCGTGATGATGCTCCTCATTATATTGCGTAGTTTTCAGGAACGTTGACGACCAAATATGAAATATGTTTTAATCGAGCAATGGCTGCTAATTTAACTATTTTTATTCTAATTCTAGTCGCGCCACTGCAACTCCTGTAAGCCATAATAGGCGACCAGAGAAATGCAAATATAGCATAGGAAATTCCAAGGTATGTACTTACTACTAAACAACTAACCATTAGTGACCATCTAATAAACTAAAAAGACATTGTGAAGTTTCACAAGCTGTAGTAGTGGGGAGTTTCTGTTCAAACTTTATTTCTGTTCCATCTGGGGTCCCACAGGGTTCTATTCTGGGTCCACTTCTGTTTGCATCATATCTTTATGACATTGGAAAATGCTTCAAACACGCACGTTTTCTCATGTATGCAGATGACACAATAATTTTCATGAAGATTCATTCCCTGCGTACGGATTGTTTGAACCTTCAGGCAGATCTTGACAGACTGGGGCAGTACTATGACGACAACCGAATTAGTGTAAATGTGGGCAAATGTGCATTTGTCTCTTTTACTCGTAAAACAAGCCCACTTAACTCTCATTATTCTATTAAAGGCATCAACATCAATAAAATTACGTCTGTTAGGGACTTGGGTGTAAATATGGACTCAAAGTTAACCTTCGCTGAGCACATCAATATAATTATAAATAAAGCGTACAAATCCTTGGGCTTTGTGCTTATACTTACCCGTCCTTTCACCGATGTGGGTTGCTTGAAGGTTCTCTTTTACTTTTATGTAAGAAGTATTCTTGAATACTGTAGCTCCATCTGGAGTCCCTACTACACAACGTATATCGTGAACGTGGAAAAATACAAGAAAAAATTGTAAAACACTTAATAGCAAATACGGTGGACTGTTCTTATCTGAATAATATTACAAAAGTACATGTTTGGAACTATTTAAATTGCGTTTTTCTAACATAGATTTATTATAATAATAGATAATATATGCAATTTTTTAACATATTTTTTCAGATTTTTGCAAAATTATCTTAAATTTTGTATGAAAAGGTACTTTAAATGTATAAAAAATTAATTCCCAGTATCCGTTTTACTTGAATACGATACCAAACACACCCTAACAGCATGATCTAGTGAGAAAAAAAAATATTACCAAGGTACCTATTTTTACCCCTTCCACCCCCTCCCCTGGCGCTCAGGGGAGGAATCTGACTTCCCTCTACATTTGAAAAATAATTGTCTTAGTATATTCTATTCATGGTAAAAATAACACAATTCTACCTCAAAAGGAACAATTCGATCACTTACAACTTCTACTAAAATAAAATACATAGTAAAAATACCTCAACAACATACAAATCAATCGATAGGTACAACTCCAAAGATAGGTGCGTCCATAGAGTATGTACAGGAAGGAGGTGTAGCAACATTTGCTTGTAGGATATATGGTCGGCAATGCAAGAGTGACGAGCGAAAAGGTTAAACTTAAAATGCATAGAATTCTATTTATTGCCGCGTTGTTGTGTCGGCATAGTAGAATAGCCCCTGATGTCTACCCGAGGATATCGTAAGAGGCGATTAAGGGTTTCCGGGAGGTGGGCATCAGCGCATCCCGTGTTGACATCATAGTCCGAAAATCACACTGCGGTCGCCCACCCGCCTGCTCAGCGTGATTTCTACTTATGGGCAAATCCCTCTCCCCTATAGCAGTAGCCTTGCGATGTACCCTGTGGTAGACCAGCAGTGATCTGCAACTGGTCTTCGTGCGTGCTACGACAACGCAGCGTCATGTTTTACCAGAGTGCTGCGTGATTTCTTATTTCGCCCGACGCCGTAGGTATCTCTCCATCGTGTTTGACTCCAGGCTGCACCACAGCGCCATTACGGTCATATTTACGACTTCGCCCGCTAGAGGGCGCTGTTAATATTTTATGAGATCCTGCCAACGACTTTTATTCGTTTCGGTTTCTTTCCGGTGATATTTGGAGCTTTCGCGTCTTGCGTTATAAGATGCGTAGAGAAAGTATTCTACGTAGTTTATGTGTGTGAGAAAATCGTGTAATGCCAAAGGCTTTATGTATAAACTAGAAAAAACTAATCTTGTTATGAGGTTGTAAAATAGAGGAAAATATTGAAAAGCTTCCACATGGCTTTGAAGCTAAACTGAAAACTGCCTCCGATTTCAAGCCGCAGACACTTTTTTACCTTTTTAGGTAAGTAGGTACTACGAGTATTTTTGCTGCAATACTGAATATACGAGTTACGGCCAATTTCAAAAAGAATCTCGTATGTTTGTATTCCTAATATGAAATTTTGTATGAAAACAATAGAAGATTAAATCTGAGATATGCAAAAAATCTCTCAAGATCAGTTATAGAAATTGGCTGTTAGTGGGATTTGGACATCAAACTCGTACGCAGCGTGGGAAGGCCACCCGCTAGATGGACGGACGACCTGGCCAAGGTCGCGGGCGACGGTTGGATGCAGGCTGCTTCCGGCCGGTCGGTATGGAGGTTGTTGGGGGGGGGCAATGTCCAGCAGTGGACTTCCCAGGGCTGAAATGATGATGATGATGATGATGACGACTCGTACATACATATACATGGTTATGTCCTTGAAATTGGGTAGCCAAAGCTGCAGGATCATCAGAGATCCCACAGCTACGTTTACCATAGCGCGGGCAGACGTGAAATATCAATGAACATACATACATACATATAATCCCTTACGGGGTAGGCAGAGCACCAAGGGCCGATAGAACCACACGGTGCCACTTCTGACAAATATCAATGAAAATTATGATAAGAACGACTAGGTATGTGCCTAAGAAGTAATCACGGGATACCTACACTGACACATTACAAATGTACTGGGTGTTTGTGATAAGTAATAAAGACACTGATGCTTACCTGTGCTGATTTGAGGCTTTGTTTGAATACATTAGCTGCATCTCCTTGCTTCCGTGCATGTCGTAATATTTGACTCTCAGGCAATGAGCAAACCATTGATGACCATCATCATCTGGCCCCGCTACACGCTAAACGTGTTTCTCCTTCGTGATCTTACGGTTCTGGCTACTAACACGGCCGCGTGCAGTGTTACAGTGGGTATTTGCTTATATCTCTTGGTCACGCACGTTAGAACTTAAAAATGGAAGGACCAATACAGCGAATAGGTTTTGTTCCGTTAAAGAAGATCTCTGAATAGTTACATACGGTATACATAAGACATTATTCTCACTATGGGGTAACCAGAACTACAGAATCACGAAGAAAATCGTACAGCCACGTTTGCCATAACGTGCCCAGATGCAAAAGATCGGTGACAAGCGCTAGCTTAGTCTAAGAGCATTACTAATTTTAAAAATTAACATGGCACCTATAAATATACAGGATATCGATTCCCATAAGTAAAAGCTACATACTGTTTAAATTTACATTTAGGGAAAAGCTGAAGAATCACTACCTGTCCATTATTTGAATATGCTGTCATTTGTTTCTCTCCTTTTTTTTTCTCTCAATGAAGTTATGTAATTTCTTAGAATTTGTTTAATTGCACATGTTACCCTGTTGTTAATAATTTCTCTTTACTTGCTTGGCTTGTTGAAAGAGATCTCTGGTAGAGGTAAGCTTGCCATTGTACATGCACCTCTTCTTTTATGTTATATGCTATGTTTATTTTTGTGTATGTGCAATAAAGAATAAGAATAAATTATACAGTTGAATAAATATACGGGCTTAGTAACATAGAACTATCAAAGAATAGATAGGTATGTTTTTTGGATAATTGAATGCTTTACCAATGCTCTACCACTTAGATCTAGTAGATAGAGCTACACTCGAGTTTATTGCAATCGAAAGGAGAGTTAAGCTCTCGCTTCCGCATTATAAAAATAGCTACACTACAGGGCACCTATTTACAACATAACAGCTACTTTTGTACGAATTTTCCTAGGTAAACTAGGAATCTTTACATGCTATCTAGTATTAGATAGTACTCGTACCTACGCATAGTTTCGGTATTGTACGAATTTTTGTACGGGATCTAAAGCATTTACAATGAATCTACACTTTTACGGATGTTTCAACCATAGGAAAACTCTATGTGCTGCCGGCAAATTCAGAGTTGAAACTTTACGTACAAACGTAACAATGGGTTATTTTTTAAAACAAACAGTGGCAGTTGAATAGCATGTATACAGCCTATGTTAACTCATGCATGGATTATGTACGGAACGCCTAGCTGGGGTGGGCGGGGCTTCCAGAGGGAGGGAGTTAGAGTAAGAAGGTAGTTTTGGAGGTCGTATTTTACGCTTACTAGTGGACGTCTGCAACTCTATCCGCGTAGACTGCAGTAGTTTCGGAGCCTATTCGCTGCAATCATACAAACAAGAAACACTTAAACGTTAAGTGATGCCCATGACAAAAATATATTATCGAAATTGCATCCAAATCGGTTAAGCAGTTTTGAGATTAGCGTGCACCAACAGCGATCAGTTACACTTTTATTAATGGCTTGCTAGTTGCATGACGACACAGTAGAAGAAGACAATTAAAATTCAGCAGCTTCAGTTATTGCGTGTATTCCAAACGAATGGTACAGATAGAGAGAGAGAGAAACACTATAAATCTGTCAAAAAGCTATCTGTCAATCTTAATGTTGCTACATACAAGTGTATAAATCCCAACGTATATATTTAATAGATATATAATAGGATTAACGCTTGTATTCTTAGTCCTCTTGAGACCACTTGGTTAAGTGACGGTAGTACTCTATTTTCTGATCCTGTACTGATGCGGGGCTTCAGTAGAATACATCAACTGCATCTCCTTTCGTGTATGTCGTAAGAGTCGACTAAGGAACCCAGGGACGATAAGCTAGCAACTTCTTACTGATCGTTTCTTCTGGCTACATTATGCTGAGCGTGGACGCATCCTGCAGTTCCATTTTGAAAACACAAAGATGTATAGGTGTATTTATTTAATTTAAAGGTTCTAAGAAAAAATAACTATACTTATAGCGTCCGCAAAACTGCATTCAAAGATATTCCTCTCTCACACAGTCCATCTAACATTTTTCAGATCCTCTATGACATTCATGTCCAGCGTTTTCTGCTGGTAAAATATGATTTTCATTCCTTTGCTTTATATACTATAGGTAGTAGATTCCAAGACAAACGGTTACTTCGTAACTTGTCTGTAATCGGCGCATTTTTCAAAATCTCTATGTACTCATTCCTTGCATCATTCGCAAGTTTTAATGTCGAGATGGATGTGATAAACACACGACCGAGTTTCATCAAAATCCGTTCAGTATTTTTTGCGTATGTTAGGGTCGATTTTTAATAGATAGTTTCTATAAATTTGATGTTATCTTTCTCTAAAACTGGTTGAAGATAGAGACAGCATTTTAGCTGTATCCTTCAGATAGGCTATCTGACCATTGGTAAAATCGGCTCTGAGGCTAAGGCCGGACTACGGTTTTTTCCCGCGAGAGGTTAACCGCGTAACTACAAAACTGCTCGTGACGCACACATTACGGTTAAAAACCGCGAATATAAGTTCAATGAGCCTAAAACTTTTGTGCGGTTTTTATCCGCTAGCCCCATTATGTAACAAAACGCGGTTTTAAAATCAATCGTAGAAAAAAACGTCAGTGCGGCCGCTTCCATTAGTTTACTTTACTCACAAAATCAGATGGTTAAAAACCGCGGCGGTTTTGCCGTAGTGCGGCCTTAGACTAAGACAAACACACATCCATACATTTATTTCCCCAAACTCTCACTATATTATATTTGTATACGAGATTTGCCTCGTAAGATATGTAACCAAATTATCTATGAAATTAATAGCAGCACAAAATGCCACATCCAAAAAATAGAAACATGCTACCGTTTTCTAACTCCACGACATATTCAAGTAGGCGTGTCACTTCCACACGATTGGCTAAAATATTTAGTAGAAGAAAAATCAATAGTTTGTCTGGGGCTTTATGAAGTCTACCTTTACCTGTCTATGGAGTTTTTATTACATCTAGGTCCTATTCCGGGTTTGAAATAACCTAATTTGGCGGGAAATTCGGTTTAAAATGTGTTCTATTCCGAAGATAGATGGAGGTTCTATATCTAATACATAAATAAAGAGGTTGCTGACGTAATTCGGTTGTTTTTTTTTCAAATGTAAAGCTTTTCTGTAATTGGTAACTGGATCATATATTATGTACTCATGGCTCGATGCAATGTCCAATACCTATGTCATCATGATGATGATGATCATTTAAGATTGAAACCAACAGATAGGAAGAGATCGCGGCTACCCGAAGACAATTGGAGAAAGGTCGTTGCGGAGGGACGTCAGAGCATGATAGGGCTGGTTCTATGTACCTACTGGCTGTTAAAAGAGTAAAAAGACATGCTCATCACCCAGGGCCCTGTTTTATAAAGCTGACAAGTCGACATATATGTCAAAAACTGTCAAAATTGTAGAATTGTCGCGCTGTGGCTGTTTTATAAAGGTGACAAATTATGTCACAAATCGAATGGTCAAATCGTCAATCTTCTACCATGACAATTGTGTCAGCTTTATAAAACAGAAAATTTGTCGACTTATCATTTCTTGACATATGTCGACTTGTCGGATTGTCAGCTTTATAAAATAGGGCCCAGTTCACACTACCAGTAGCGACACAACATATTGTGTACTGTGCACGTGTCACCTGTCTGCCGTAATCATGTGATCATAGACCCATAGGCCCATCATGAGTCCTTCTGACCGTATTTCTGTCACGGCGGTCAATCTCACCGGAAATTTGCCAACTGCGCAAGATATTTATATAGTACACAAGAGTGTGCGCAAACACGGGTGTGCACTTTCCTTTTTATTTCCTCTCTCATAGTCCTAAAATAACCTACACACATACATATTAATCACGCCTTTATCCCTTACAGGGTAGGCAGAGCACCAAGAAGCCGATAGTACCACATGGTGCCACTTCTGACCAATTTTGAGGGTATAGTTGAGATGTACAAGTTCGGTTAGTAGTGACAGGTGGTCAGCCCATCGCCTACAAAACACTAAGAGCCCTCTTGTCCCTCTTACTGACTTGTACAGTATGCCCGGGAAGAGAAGCAGCTGTAGCATTATACTTTTTTTTTTCACTCCAAGAGCAGCATAGAAGAATTAAACTAGCAGATAACTTGTCATTGATCATTTACAACTGTCCCCGCTGTGCTTAACGTGTCTGCGGGATCCTTATTATGATCCTGCAGTAACTGGCTACCCCATTTCGGAAACACTGCCTTGTATAGTTGTCCCAGTAAGAGTGCACTTTTCGAAGAAAAGGACATGAAAAGAGTAATGGGGTGTCGTCAGAGCCGTGGGGGCCATTTGATATTTTCACATTTTGATACTCAATCGTTGGACATGTCTTCTTTACAATCAAATATCACAACTCTGTCATAAAATAAGTGTTTTAATTTTAAAATGAAAAAGTGCACTCTTACTGAGACACCCTTTATATGTATAGCATTTTGAAAACCTAACTAACCCTTAAATAAACATAGTGCAAGCCCATAAAGTACAAATACGTGAGTCTGACGAGAAAACAACGCAGACGGAAAAATTAATAATTAAAAAATTCAATTTCGCAACACTAACACTTGAACGTTACTTTAACTACACTATAAAGTTTAAATGCCAGTTAGATTTAACTGTTAACTTGCAAAACTACGGTTCGGTGGAGGAATACAAATTAAGTTTAAAGTTTTAGGGATCTCTAATTGTAATGGTTTATTTTGAAAAATGATTTTATGCCTGTGCTGATTCGGGATTTCATTGGAATACATCAGCTGCATCTCCTTCCGTGCATGTCGTAAGAGTCGACTTACAGCCATTTTAAATAACCGATCTCGAGAGATTTCTTGCATATTTCAGTGGGGTGAGCACGAAACCTCTCGATAGTCCGCAACGCTAGCGTCAAACTGTCAAATCACATAGATTTAGTTAGCGAAGTCGCTAGCGTTACGCAGAGTAAAAAGGTTCGTGTTTACCCCACAGATCAAATATTCCATTGTTATCTATACGGAGATCAAGATGTCATATAAAAACGCCATGTAACGTCAAGTCGACAGCTCACTGCTGAGGACAGCTGTCTGTACATGAGAGGGCGCCACTGTAGATTTACAACGACCACCGGGTCGTTTGAATTGGGCCGGAGGGTATTCTGTTCTTCTTGCTTGTTGCGTCTGTCGAGCGAAGCACGGGTGCTGATCATGACTTACCACGAATCCGCTAAAAGTAATCTTGTGCGTAGATACAGTGAAAGTGTTTGTGATTCCTAATTAAGCTTGTTTAGAATTTCGGACGGACACACCTAACGGCACGCCACTCGACCCATCTACGTCATCACAACCCGCACCCACATGAAACACGTAGTGACTCCGAAGAAAAATGGCGTCTTCTCTTCGAGCAACAAAATCAAAATTTTCTGGCGTTTGCAAGCAATAAAACTACCTGCATCTTCGGACTCTATTCGCCTTCCTGATTTCGACCCAGAGAAAAGAGACATCGACGCCCGAGCTTCAACAATCATTTTCACCGTTAAGAATCCTTCTTGGCTGTCTTCATTGGACCCGATTTTAAGGAGCTTTTCGTAGCAAGGTATGAACATAGGCTATAGAGTGCCTGGCCTCATACGTACCCTCATAACATCCTTAATGGCAAGGTCGCTATAATTTCTTAGCTCATATTTCAAAACAAATCTCTTCAATGTCGCAACAAAGCCAATTCACTGGGTCCAAACACAGGTCCTTTCACGGGGACCATAACTCGCTGGAATAACCTGCTTCAACTGCCGGGAACAAGGCCACTATGCATCCGATAAGAGGAAAATGAGGGGAACAACGGTATGGAACTAAAGGAAAAGCGAGTAGACGTAACACTCTTTTTACCATTTGACGCATGGAAATTTAGTGGTAAGCGTATGGAGACTGGAATTTGACACTACACCATAGAATAACAATTGAGGCAACTAGTCTTGACCGTTACAGAATACTGTAGCCTTGGAGTCATGCCGTCAGTTCAGTTTATCAGCGGGCTATAGAGCTTTAGGTGATGCTCATAGTTATATTGTTTCTTACATTGGGTATTGTGGAGAGCAGGGGTTGGAACGTCTACGAGCAAAAACGAGTCTAATCCTAAATTTTAAGGACCGTAAATCCGACGCATCTTCGCACGATCGGGTCCGTAGGGTGCTCATCTTACGAAATTAATGTGACCTCAGAGTCTAAATGAATGAATTTTCATATGCCGATGACCGGTTTTTTTAAATTGTGACTGCAAACCCTTGACAGACAGTCAGAACCGAAGGACCGAGTTTCTGCTGTAATGGATGCTACATTGTGTGTGTGGGAAACCGAGGACCGTGTTTTTAGGTAATGGACACATGTGTGTGTTGGAAATTGGTAGATAGCCGAAGGACTGTAATGACTAACTGTTACTGTAATGTTGACCGAAGGAAAGGTCTGAAAAACGTATACTTCAAAAGATTTTGTGACGTGATGAGCGATTTTTGTGATTTCACTATTGGGTTTTGTTAAGGCAGAATGGCCGAGCGCAGATTTCCTTGAGTTATCTTGTACAGATTCATCGGTTCTACCCGAGGACGGGTCTGTCAAAATGGCCGTGTCGGAGATCAAGACGTCGGATCTCCAGATCTATTTTCAATCGAAGTTAGAAACGTCAAGTCGACAGCTATCACTGACTTGAGGACAGCTGTCACAACAAGACAGGGTACTGAGAGGGCGCCACTGTAGATTTACAACGAGAATTGGGCCGGAGGGTATTCTGTTCTTCTTTTGAGCGAAGCACGGGTGCTGAAGCCTCTGTCTTGTACTTACCACGTTTCGTTATCCGCTAGAATCCTAGTAATCTTGTGCGTAAACAGTGAAAGTGTTTGTGATTCCTAATTAAGCTTGTTTACTACACGCCGCATTCTTTATTTCGGATTTTGGAAGATGTCGGACACACCTAACGGCACGCCACTACCCATCTACGTCATATACATATAATAAAAATGTAACGGATCGCTGTCTGTACATGGAAGATATATGAGAAAAAATATTACAGAAGACATTTATCAACGCAGTAGTACCCTTTGTCGGTTTGTCAACTACTGGACCGATTTCAAAAATTCTTTCACCGTTAGAATCCTTATTGGACCCGGATGAACATAGGCTATAGGGTTTCGCATAATTTCCTCTGGGCTGGAATAAATATGAATTAAATATAACATTTTTTACCATTTGACGCATGGAGGTATGGAGGAATTTGACATACACCATAGAATAATAAGTCCCCAGAAGGAGTCATCAAGGAGAGATGTATTCCGGGTAGTGAAGCAAAAACGAGTCTAAAATCCCGCATCTTCCGCTCATCTTACCCGCCGATTGTTGGCAAATCGATAAATATTATCAGTTTTTTAGATACAGTAAATTGGTTGTAATTTAACATACTAAAAAGTTGCTTCAAAAGTGTGCGTGATCACGGGTTTTGGGAATTTATTATTCTGTGACGTACAGATGACATGACACAACATGACAGAGTTTTTTTTTGTTCGGTTTATCCCGAAGAAAGAGCATCGCTGTTATGACATTGAGTTCGTGTCGGGGTCAAGCGGGGGGGGCGGGGGAGGGATACTGCGATAACTGTGCGAAACCGGCGCTCGCGCTTGTTTCTATTCAGTGTAACTCGTGACTCCGATTTTATAGATGGATGATAACGATGATGAAGTGGAAACGATTGGGAAAATCCTCAAAAAAGAGTGTAAAAGTTTTAGAATTAGCTGAAGAGTTTGTTAAAATCTCAGAACTACTGGTCTGATTTGAAAACTTTCAAGATAGCCCATTTACCCCACGAAGAAAGGCTACACATGACGCCCGATTGGTGTAGTTGGTAGCCCCCTGCGACGATAGTCGTGGGCGAATCCAGTAGGTGCAAAAATATATAAACATGGTATTTTGTTTCCGTAGTTCTGGATGTTTATATACTTATCTCTTGTATTTAATATACCGTTCGCTTAGACGTTTCACCCAACGACACAGACCTTAGGGTTTAGTGTGGGCATCTAGGTTTTTAGAACTGATGATGAATTTATGATGGATGATAACGATGATGAATGTCGGGAAAATGAGTGTAATATTTCAATGTTAAAAAGAAAAAAACAAGATACCTACATGACCCCACGAAGAAACGGACACATTTGTATACAAATAAATTTTAAATTTCACAAGTAAATTACACCCACTCCCGTTTGGTGTTTATGTTCGTTAGGAGGTATAAGAGAGTACTAAGAACGGATTTCCCAAAATTCCCATGGGAACGGGACAGACAGGAATTCCTAATTTTTACCGAACTTTCCACTGTACCGGAACAAAAGCTTATTCAATAAGTATAAAAATAAAACGTTTGACGTACACAGATGAAATTTGGTGTGTATGTTAGTTAGGGGGTGTAAAAGACCATAAAGAACGGGTTTCTCGAAATTCCCATGGGAACGGCACAAACACGAATTTCAAGTTTTTACGAAAACCACATGACATATAGAGATGGAATATGACAGGTATATTCGGTATGTAGGGACTGTAAGAAAGAACTGAGAACATATTTCCCGAATGGGGACTGCTAGGGAGCACAAAGAACGGATTTCCCGTAATTCCCGCGGGAACTGGACAAACGAGAATTCCCAATTTTAACGAAAACCATTTGACACAATATAATAATGAAATTTGGTAGGGAGTGTGAAGAGACACTGAGAACGTATTTCTCGAAATTTCCACCTGAACGGGACAAACGGGAATTCCATTTTTTACGAAAACCCCTATAAATATAAAGCAGAAATCGGGCATGTCTATTCGTTAGGGAGTGTGAGGAAGCACTAAGAACGGATTTTCCGAAATTCCCACGGGAATGAGACAAACGGGAATTCCCAATTTTTACGCAAACCACATGACACATAATGATTAAATATGAGAGGTATATTCGGTAAGGAGTGTAAGGGAGCACTGAGGACTTATTTCCCGAAATTCTCACGGGAACGGGACAAACGGGAATTCCAAATTTTAGAGGATATGTACCGAAGCGAAGCGAGGGCGGGTCACTAGTGTATGTATAAATAGGGTTATCTAATTAATAAAGCGGTGATAGCCCAGTGGTTAAGACGTACACCTTTCAAGTGGGAGGCGTAAGTTCGATCCCAGTCACGGGCCTGTACCAATGAATTTATTTCATGTACGGATTTTAATGTTGCAAAATTGTCACTTAGCTCGTGCCTCGGAAAGCACGTAAAACCGTTGGTCCTGCGCCTGATCTCTCTCCGGTCGTGTCGGCTTTCCGTCCCATCGGACTATGAGAGTAACGGAATAGAGAGTGCATCTGTGTTTGCGCACACACTTGTGAACTATAATATCTCCTGCGTACCTGGCCAAACTCCGGTCTATTTATACTTTAAAAAAGCTTTACCAAACACAAAAGTTAATATCCAAAGGATTGTGACAGACGCTCCCACAGACTATAAAAGCCTAGCTACCACAGACAAACAAATAAAAAAGCATTCCGCTTTGTAAAAACTAAACGCAGATGTATTGTGCTGCGTTTTGTTGTCTGTAGGGGACGATCTACGTCTCATTTGCATCGAGTCACTCGGTTCGAAAACATAATCTGCGTAAGAATAGGGAGGAACTGACTATTTAATATGTTGCTATTTTTACGTGCAATTATTATGGACCTTTTGGAACGTAAACAGAATGTAACAGAAAGGGTATAGCGAAATGCTACTCGATAGAGGACAAAATGTAGAGATTTAGAATCAAACATAATAATATCGTCTAGAACATATTAATTTATTTTCCGGTCATGGTAGCCAATGTCACCTGAGACTACGCAGGACACATTATATTAAGTACTCAAGTAGGTACACTATTCTCACACTCATAGTTCAATGGAATGGAAATGAGACATGATCAGAGAGAAATCAGACGCAGATCCAACGGCTTTACGTACTTTTTGAGGCACGAGCGATATGGCAATTTTACAACATTAAAATACGTACCTTATATAACTTCAGTAGTATAACCTCGTTCGAATAGAAGACGCGCGTTTAAACCATTATCACCGCTTCAAATCAATCATACTCTTTTTATACTCTGTATAGTGATAAATATACATTGCGTATAGAACTATTTAGTCTAAGGCCGCACTACGGCAAAACCGCCGCGGTTTTTAACCGCCTGATTTTGTGAGTAAAGGAAACTAATGGAAGCGGCCGCACTGACGGTTTTGCTTAGCCATACTATAAGCGAAACAAAGTTAAAGACCGCTATATCTTGTAGCTAAGTAAACTTCTTACTTATTGTTTTTAATAAGCCAGACATATCCATAATATTCCTCATTCACTAACACCCGGCACAATCTCAAGGAACTTGTATAAAATATCAATTATTATTTGAACAACAACAGAATTATAAAAGCCCTGCGTTTTATTTAATATTCACATTATTGCTTTGATTGTTTTTATTTTTGTTTTTAAGCCATTTGTTCTAAAGTACCATACTGTTTAAGTGAATGTGTTTTTAAAACTTTTCATTTACGGTTGCTTTAAAGAGTTTTTATTATACTTACAGAAGAGCTGTATTTCATTCGGCTTAAATAGAGACATTGCAGGGTAATTACAAAAATTGTTAGACATTATCTAAGCTAAACATGGTGTAACTTTGACAGATATTTCATACTTTTCGCTATCAACTTCCATCCTAAGCAGTTCTTAAAGAATATCTTACCTAAAATGTACATTTATAAATTTAAAAGGTTATTATAATAATAATAATTATATTGAAGAGCTAAAAGGCGAGAAAAGATCGAAAATATCTGCATATAAAATGGGCATTTATCAAACGTATGAAAATAAAAACAAATTATAACAAATATTGTCTGCAAGATCAGCTGATATGGCACGTTAGCGCCATATTGGATAACTATTTCACGCCAAATTCGCTCTCATAATAATATGTCAAGTTGGCGGGTTTAAAAGAAAATTATTAAAACAGAAAACCTTCACGAAACGTATGCGATATTGTTTGTATAATGATGTTATATTAAATCTGCCATAAATAATGAATACAAGCAAAATTACCGCAAACAAAATGAATGGCTTCCTTTTTACGCATCTCGCAAAAGTTATACGAAAGCAAAAATCGTAAAACGATCGCTAATAACACCGCTATCAAGGCTATTGCTTTAAATTATGCTTGCTTTTTGATTAATTTATTAGTTCCACCCAATTAATGGTACTAAAATTATGTATTGCTTTCTTCCTCATGCTACAGATGACTCTGATACCATAAATAGGCACCCTTGATTAGTGGATAGAGAATACTGTACTTACATACTTACCTTACTTGCTTACTGTACCTAAATACTTAGGTAAACTCAGAAACCAATATAATATCAACTGTCGTACTCGTAAGCCTCTCAAACCAAGTTTCCAACTTCTACCCGCGATAATCCGACGGGCATCATCAATTTCCGTAGAACCGAGCGGCCGGCGACACGTCCGTCCGCAACAAAAGTCTGGCGGCGAGTGCAGATATCGAGTTCGAAATTCAAATTTACCGCCTGACCGGAAATGCGGTGTCATGCTGGTTCCGGTTGCGATGCGTTTTGTTCGTCTAACTGAATTTCGTGCTTTTGATTGTTATATTTATCTACTACTTTATAGTAGGAATGAAAAGCATATTTAATAGGGAGCATTGTGCATAATTGTGGACGGATATAAACACAGAACAGGAGGAGGAGTTAGACCTTAGAAGTGTTGGATAGACTGCGTGAGAGAGGATTTGCGTGTCCTGGGAGTGAGTTGACGGAAAATCGGATGAATGGAAGAAAAGTACATATTGCGCCGACCCCAAATTAAAGGGAACAGGACAGGAAGAAGAACACTTTATAATAGGTAAAAACTTTAAATCACCACAGCTAGCATAAAGTCTATTTTACATGATACCAATAATTGTTCTTGAATGTTCAAGAAAATGGTAATAAATAAATGAAGCTTTAATTTGTAAAGACATGCGTATAACCGAAATGTATTTCAAACTTCTAAACAATACATTTGACACATTTACCCTTGTCAGTACATAGGAAGAAGAGGTATTTCACATAAATTCACACATCTACAGATAATATTATTCAGTTTATCTGCGATCGCCATGTTTGTGAGTTTTACTTCCGACATCTTGAGACAGGCGACGTTTTGAAAACAATGTTATGGTGCTACTATTGGCTCTCGAATTTCAAAACCGAAATCGTCGTTCTAAGTCGAGAGCGTGTTATTTGTTGTGTAGTCACTGCAATTTTATTATTATTCAGCATTGAATGTCACTTAAAATAGTAGTACAGAGATATATACCTAAAGCCAGATTAAGCTATTATTTGGAACACATATAGATTTTTATATTTTTATAGATGACTAGACAAACATCACAACGCCATGCCTGATGTTAAGCAAGATGCGGCCTAAGGTGGTACATGTTTGCCTAGAAAGTCCCTATTCCATCTAGCTTTAAAAGACCAATATTCGTCGGCAGAAAATGCATTCCACTCCTTAGCTGTTCGCATTATACAGGGTGAATTTTGGTCGTCAACGTTCCAGAAAACTACGGAATCTCCTCAGGGTCCAAAATTAAGTAAATAGGCGTTTTTCTGCATAAATGTACATAGTCGCGCGTAGCAAGATTTTTTCATGAGAAATAATTAATATCTGTCTATGAAAAAACTAGCATAAACACTGGGCACTATAAATTTCGCCCGATCAAGTAAATATTTTTTTAATTACATCGTTTCCCAGCATTTTTTTGGCATAAACTTACTTCGTTTGATCTATAGAGTACGTACCCTTCGTTAAGGGTGGCAACGAAAAAACACCCTGTATACGAGTTAGCATAACGTTTGGTGCTGATGACAACGTAAGGGTGATATGCTAGTCTGCGTCTAGTATACCGATGGTGAAAAGGGGCTGGTGGAACTGTATTGTGAAGTCCCCTCTCTCCAACATTGACAAGGCAGCAATTTCACGGCGGTGGGTCAGGTCCTGTATTTCAGTAGATACTATAGTCACGAATGAGACAAAACTTAAGACAAAAGCTGTAGTGTCATCCATGGCTACAATAAGCACGCCTTTGTACATTTTCTTTCATAATTTCTATCTGTATACAGGGTGTAACAGAAAGGGTATATTAAGCGAAAAGCTATGTAAATAGCCCACTATAGAGAACCTATTTCCAAAATTTGAGACTCGAAATCACATTTTTATTTTTCAAGATTGTATGAAAATTCCCGAGATATTTAAAAATTCTCCATACTATCGGGAAAAATAAACATGTAATTTCGGGTCTCAAATTTTGTGGATAGGTTCTCTACAGTGGGCTATTTACATAGCTTTTCGCTTAACATACCCTTTTTGATACACCCTGTATAATTGCATGTGTACAATAAATAATAAGAATAAGTATTATACAATAACTAATTATTTTATTTTAATGAGAGCTAATTTTTTAAAAGTTCAAATAGCCTATCTGAAGAATAAAATTGATGCTGTCTTTCTCTAAAACTTGATCATAATAGAGACAGCATCAACTTTACTACAGAAAAATCAGCCCTAAATCGAGTTTAATTCGAGATCTAACAGTAGCCCATCGAGCCTACCATCTGACATGAATACCGCCGTATCCGACCGTATTGACTTGTTTTTGTTCTTGTCCTCGTACTAGATAACTTATCTGTACTCAATCAATAACAAACAGGGCACTGGGGAACCATATTTTCTTATTGTTTAAGTGAATTTCTAGATATTTCTACATTCTAAGTAGGTATACATCAGCCTTTTTCAGAGCAGAGACACACACAATCTATACTAATATTATAAATGTGAAAGTGTGTGTGTGTGTCCGTTTTTCACGGCAAAACTACTCAACCGATTTGAATAAAATTTGGTACACAAATAGTCTAGCGCCCGAGAGAGGGTATAGACTACTTTTTATTGCGGCAGGTAGCACCACCACGCGATAATCGAATACCGCGCGGACGGAGTCACGGGCAACAGCTAGTAATTTTATAAATGCGAAAGTAATTTTGTTTGTTTGTCATCTCGTTACGCTTTATTTACTCAACGGATCTTCTTGAAATTCTGTAGGCCATGCAGACGAAGTCGCAGGCAACATAAGTACCAAATAAAATATGACACAGCGGCTAGTCTTTGCGTACCTAAACTGCCAGCCGTGGAGGGCTTAAACCAAGCAGTTTTTTATTTGTAAATTTTATTTTATTTCATAGTTTTGATCTTAGATTAATGATAAGTCTTCGCTCCGGCGGAGCGAATCTTTATTCTACGGTTTTGATGTTACCGGGATTGGTACACCCACCACTCATTCCCGCTGATTATTAGAAAATATTTTATGTTCTTCAATAGTATTAATTCCATAATAATAGTATTATTATAGAATTCTAGACCACCGGACATCTAAGTGCTTGTTTTTTTCTTTTCAGTTTTTTTTATTCTGTATGGTACATTATTTGGTTCTTTTTGAAGCAGTCGGGTTTTTGGATTTTTTTAATTGTGTTTTTTATTGTATGTTTTAAATTAGTTATTATGCCAATAATAAGTGTGACAAAACTCTTTGAAGGCACGAAAATTTTGCTGAGATAAGACAAGGTCATGATAATAGATTGGTCTGTGTACTAGCGAGTACATGGCACAAGCGCGAGATGCGCGTGGAGGCTGACGAACGCGATCTGCGCACGGCATTTTACGGTACCACCGAGCGTTCGCCATTACGCGACGCATTCTATTGTTATTATTTTATTTTGTCTTTTAATGTAAAACTAGTGATTAAACATATAAACACATAATATCAAGATTATTATTAATCTATTACATAACAGTCTGGATACAGATTTAATTGAATTCAACATAAGATTACGAGCATTAGACCAGAGTTTACATTCCCAAAGGATGTGATGCGATTTTTGATGTTAGTACGTAGGTAGTTTTTACATAACTATTATAAATCTGTGTACCTATCTACCGGTATAAATTAAAATAAATACCTTCATTTAACAACAAAGTAATATGACACTCAATTACTTCACCGCGTAACTAAAAGCTAATCAAATAAAGCCTACCATACGCTACACTCTGTTATAACCGATACAAAGGGTATGTTATCGCGAGAACTGACAACAAATGAAGGGGAAATTGAATTTTCAAACGTTTTACCCACGCGAGGTTGGTTATACTAGTTACTGTTTGGAGTACGGATGAATTTGAATAGGAGAAAACTTTAAATAAAATTTTGTATGTATCTGCCTATTAAAGAGTGTGTCGAGAGTCGATATTATATTAAATTCTTTTTCCTGAGTGACTGAAAATAAAATGTAAAAGACCTGAAACTTGGTTGGGGTCTGTTCTTTGTGAAGGGAATCCACCATTTTATCGCAATTCCTTTCAAAGATTTTCATTACCCATAACACGTTTCGCAGAACTTTTAGTACAATATTTAACAAATCCTAGAATTAGGTTACATCGCAATTTTATTTCCTCGAATATACATTATCTAAAAACACAGTTCATCGTTATTTGTTTTCATGTTTTATACATTTTATCGAAATAGTGTTACATCGAAGTTTTGTTAGCCATATTTTTGTTTCATCGTTAGTTTCAGTTTGCAAAATAATTGAAACATCGATTTTTACATCAATAAATCAATGGACATGGCAAAATACGATTTCATGCAATTAATTAGTTCTTTTTCTAGGGCATTATTTAAAACAAAAATTAGGATGAATAAAAAAAAGTATTCAAATCGACTCAGTTTACCCCGACTCCACGCAGTCTTGTCTGCCCTACCCCTAGAGTGCAATGTAAAAGTGCGTTACATTCATCTGCGACGATAAGCTCGCGTGGGCCCGCCCGGCAGCGCCGGAGCCGTGGGCCCGGCAGCGCCGGATTAATACTAAAAGTTGTTATGTGAAAAAGTATTATGGGTGTTACCGTGGCAGCCTGGGCCCCGCAAACCATGCCTGTTGCATGCTGCATGCTTGCGTGCATGTTACATAGTTGATTAATACTAAAAAGTTGTTATGTGAAAAAGTATTATGGGTTCCGATACACATTGTAACGTGTTTTTATGAATAGTTTCATCGATAACTTAATACTTTTATGAAATGTAAGTTCGATATACCGTTTTTCTGGTAATCAAAACAACTTTAAAAGATTTTTTTTAAGAAATGTTTTTCGATGATATGAAACAGCGATGATTAACTTTTCGATTAATTGAAAAAAATATATATTAAAAATCGTGGAATAGTTTTCGGGAAAATGAAATTCAATATCAAAAAAAAAATCTGTATTCTAATAGACACCTCTTTGTGAGAAGTGGGGGTTCGATAAAAAAGTATTTTCCTAAACTCTCTCGGGAAGTAGCTGACAACCACCATTGTTTAAATAAATATATAATATGGTTAAATATAAAAAATAGTTATTTTTGATTATTAGTTTATATTAGGTATGTACTAAATATCTTTATCCATTTTCCACGTCATTAATTTCATGACAGTCGTAGTTTGCTACGAACTACGATCGCGAATTGCTACGGACTACGGTTTAGTAGTTTTTGGACAGACAAAAAATTTGAACGTACTCGTATTTTGTTTGATTGTGTACCTATGTGATATGCACAGCTTCGTAAAAAACGAAAAAAAAATCCGTTTAGTTATACATAAGTTATACAAAAAATACGTTTACTAGGATGTTTTTGTTGTGAGCTTAGTAATAACATTTTTTTAGGCCAAATTAAAAAAGATTTGATTTTTCAAATAAATTTGTCCTAACTCCACAGTGTACGTGTAAAAGCAACAAGTCGCGATACCGTAGACAATGAGCGAGACAACTAATTTAACTTGTACTGTAGCCACTTCATTCTATTTGCACTATGCTTTGTGCAACTTAAATAATAACGTAAATAAGTTTTAGTGCTTGTAGATTTTGTGAAATACGAATCAAGGCAACTATTTTAGAGAAACTTAGTTTGTATACGGCTTTGTTCACGTAAACTTTAGGGGCCTTAGAGCCAAATCTTATAATAGGTAGTCAGATTGCCTATCTGAAGGTTAATTTTTTTTGTTTGGTTTATCCCGAAGGAAAGGCAATAGTCCGGGAGGTAGCGTTGCATTTTTGATGGTGATTTTAGGCCGATCGATTTTGAGTGCAATTGATAGTTTAGATGAGGACATCAATTGAATTGAGCGTCAGCAGGCGCACTCAGGGTGGGGCGAGTGGGGAGAGAATTTCAAGTATGTCAAAAAAAAAAAATCCAAAAATTATTTCTGTTCTTTCGAAAATTTGCACATCAGTAGTTTTAACAATAATAATAATTATAGAAACCGTCAGCTGTGAAGAAAATGGCGGGTTGTACGTCAGCAGGTTATATATACCTATATTAAAAATAATTATTTTCATTTCATTTCCGGTCGAATGAAACTGATACAGGTTATTCTTTATGCTATAAAAATGATAAAAAAAAGCGTCAGCAGATCTATCGATAGGGGTAAAATCGTCAGCAAGGGGATTATATGTGCCGAGCAGGTATTCAATCCGAGTATGCATTAACCATCTATATTATTCAACTGACGACCTTCTCCCTGTCAATTACTCTGCTGATTCTTTTCTTCATTATATACATTGTTCAAATTATGCTTACGATCAATTTTCAAGCGACCTGAAATCAATTTGATTATAAAAATTCTCATTTTTTAGTCCAGTCAAATTAGCTACAAAAATAGGGGTAAGGTTACATTAATTCGCACCTTGCTAAAAATTTGCATGAATGTTGGGAACACCATTACATACAATTTGTCAATTATCCACATCAATCCAATGTGTGGAAAATTTTTTATTGAAGGTCAAATGTTGCAAAAATCGGTTTTTTGAGTTTTCCAGCTAAACGGTAAGTTCTATCATGAAAATAGGTGAGACAAAAATTATTCATCATCCAATTATCTACAAAAATTGTTCATACACTTTTTTTCCTAAGAATCGCCATTTCGGAGATATAGCGATGCAAAATGTTGAAAAAGTTGTGTTATTCATAATATGCACACGTTTCCGCGCCACCCGTGAGGTAGTGTACATGACGCGTTTTTTTTACGTGGTTTCCCCGGTAGGCCTATTCCACGATCTATTGTGGTTCTGTTGAGTTAAAAAACTATTTTATTAAATTTAAAATGGTACTATAGTAAATGACAAGAGCGGTGTAAGTAATGAGTAAATTGAAAAAATTATTCGTCTGATAGATACTCGTTTAATGGAACATAATCCATACTGTCTTGCACTTCTTCTCCTTCTTCTTCTTCTTCTTCCTGCTGGGTACAAATAAATTGTTCAAAGAGCGATGCATCAGATGTCTCCTCGCCTATATCGTAAGAATCCTCTTCTTCTGGCGATTGAACATTGGAGCACGATTGGCCTCGACAACTGATACATGCTAATGAACAAAACAACCCAACTTTTGACGTGAAACGTCTTTAAAATCGCGCCGAAACATACGGGTACCAGGTTTAAAAACTGGACCGTAACGAAAAGGTCTATATCATCGTACCTTAATAATTAAAAAACTATTGGTCTTAGAAACAAAAATGTGGTGTGAATATTTCACTTATATAGTCAGCTCGCTGTTATGACATTGAGTTCGTGTCGGGGTCAAGCGGGGCGGCGGGGGAGGGATACTGCGATAACTGTGCGAAACCGGCGCTCACGCTTGTTTCTATTCAGTGTAACTCGTGACTCCGACTTTATAGCGTGGTGATTCTTTCGTGTGTTTGTCAAGTTTATTTGAACCGATTGATTTATACAAAAATAAGTGTAATTTGGACAGTATTTATATCTATACTAATATTATAAAGCTGAAGAGTTTGTTTGTTTGTTTGTTTGAACGCGCTAATCTCAGGAACTACTGGTCTGATTTGAAAAATTCTTTCAGTGTTAGATAGCCCATTTACCAAGGAAGGCTACAGTCTATACAACAACCTGCTCGGCTTCGCACGGGTACAACGCCCTCTCACGCGGACGAAGTCGTGGGCGGCTGCTATTTAAAATAACCAGAAAGTGACAATAAATATATAAACATTTGCTATGTATTTTATGTTTCTATTACGTATCTGTTCTTTTTTTATTAAAATACTTAAAACAGCGTCCATCTTGTTTTCATTTCAATCTTTTACTTTAAAAGCGATTCGCTAACATAGACGTTTCACGTTAAAACCAACGGCCGTGTGCCCCGACACAGCCCCACCCGCTTTTTTACAGCCGCATTTAGCATTACACCCCGTTTTGCAATTTCGAGCAGTAAGTAATACCAACAAATCAACATCTTCACCAACAACAATAGTTGGATTTGTCGAGTTAAATTGTTCTATTGCTGTTTCAACTATCAGGACATCAGCATCATTATCAGCTTGCGCTGAACGCCAACCGAAAAAATTATTTATTTTTTAAAACCTGGGAAAGCTGAACAACAATCAAAAATATATTCATCCAAGAGTTTATCTGCTTTTTCAAAATGCCAAAATCATATCTTATTTCTACATGCAGTAACTGGTTGCGACACGACATCAGCATTTTTCAGGAGAGGTAAAAAATCAGTTTTGAAATTGTTTGAGAGACAAGATTTAGTTGATTGTGCTGACGTTTTCAAAGAAAGTACCTCTACTCCACAAGCTGTAATCACCAACGGAATTCGCTTTCTTCTTTCCGTTTACGGAGCTCCAAAAAAAATTACGTGCTTAGATAAGTTTCGATACTTATCTTTTGCAAAAAATACGCATAAAAAAAAACAAGTACAATTAGCTTGTCTTCCTCCAACCTCTGCTTCTGCTTATCAACATCTATTTCGGGTATATTATCAAGTTCAAGTATGGCTCGGTAATAAACTAAACCCAGAAGACTGGGGTTGGAAGTTAATTGACAATATATTGGAACCAGTTCAGACTTTACTCCCTCCTGCACCGGAAAAACTCCTCAATTCAATTTTTTGCAATTGCAAAACGGGGTGTAATGCTAAATGCGGCTGTAAAAAAGTTGGGTTGTTTTGTTCATTAGCATGTATCAGTTGTCGAGGCCAATCGTGCTCCAATGTTCAATCGCCAGAAGAAGAGGATTCTTACGATATAGGCGAGGAGACATCTGATGCATCGCTCTTTGAACAATTTATTTGTACCCAGCAGGAAGAAGAAGAAGAAGAAGGAGAAGAAGTGCAAGACAGTATGGATTATGTTCCATTAAACGAGTATCTATCAGACGAATAATTTTTTCAATTTACTCATTACTTACACCGCTCTTGTCATTTACTATAGTACCATTTTAAATTTAATAAAATAGTTTTTTAACTCAACAGAACCACAATAGATCGTGGAATAGGCCTACCGGGGAAACCACGTAAAAAAAACGCGTCATGTACACTACCTCACGGGTGGCGCGGAAACGTGTGCATATTATGAATAACACAACTTTTTCAACATTTTGCATCGCTATATCTCCGAAATGGCGATTCTTAGGAAAAAAAGTGTATGAACAATTTTTGTAGATAATTGGATGATGAATAATTTTTGTCTCACCTATTTTCATGATAGAACTTACCGTTTAGCTGGAAAACTCAAAAAACCGATTTTTGCAACATTTGACCTTCAATAAAAAATTTTCCACACATTGGATTGATGTGGATAATTGACAAATTGTATGTAATAGTGTTCCCAACATTCATGCAAATTTTTAGCAAGGTGCGAATTAATGTAACCTTACCCCTATTTTTGTAGCTAATTTGACTGGACTAAAAAATGAGAATTTTTATAATCAAATTGATTTCAGGTCGCTTGAAAATTGATCGTAAGCATAATTTGAACAATGTATATAATGAAGAAAAGAATCAGCAGAGTAATTGACAGGGAGAAGGTCGTCAGTTGAATAATATAGATGGTTAATGCATACTCGGATTGAATACCTGCTCGGCACATATAATCCCCTTGCTGACGATTTTACCCCTATCGATAGATCTGCTGACGCTTTTTTTTATCATTTTTATAGCATAAAGAATAACCTGTATCAGTTTCATTCGACCGGAAATGAAATGAAAATAATTATTTTTAATATAGGTATATATAACCTGCTGACGTACAACCCGCCATTTTCTTCACAGCTGACGGTTTCTATAATTATTATTATTGTTAAAACTACTGTGTGCAAATTTTCGGACGAACAGAAATAATTTTTTTTTTTTTTTTTTTTGACATACTTGAAATTCTCTCCCCACCCTTACTGGAGCTGCTGACGTTCGAGTTACTCAATGACTATCCATGAAAAGTACGTTATGACATTAATCAATCGACCAGAAATGATTTTGTAAAATGCAACGCTACCTCCCGGACTACAAGGGGAACTAAATCTATACAGCCATTGTCTTTAGTAAATGTATTCTGAATTCATGATTTTGTATGATAAGCTCAAAAGCGAATGCAAAATTAGTTAAAATCAAAATGAACTGCAGAAATAACTTACATGAGCCCATAAAGAGATCGTATTCCGACTAAAGTTTCACTTAACTTACCTGCATATAAAACCATGCACACGCACTAGATTCACATCACAAGTAAACAAAATATTACTTATCTATCCGAAAACGTCACTTATCTTTACGGACACATGCAAGCTATTTACAGATAAATTTTGATTTTCTCAAGAAAATCACATCCGCTCCCTTCCAGCTTTTCCCGCCGAATCTTTTGAAGGTTAAAGTTGATGCTGTCTTCCTCTACAACTTGAGAAGAGCAAAAGCATTAACGTTATCCTTCACATAAGTTATCTGACCGTTGGAAAAAATCTTACCAGAGTTCACCACTAGGCTAGTTTTCATACACCTGTATACTTGCATTTATACCTGTATATTCAATATATTCAAATTTCCGACGAAAATCGCCTACAAGATAAACATGAGCCAGTTGACCGACCGATCGGTCAACAACGTCGACAAATATAATAAAACTAGGGGCGAGAAAGAATAGCTTATTGAAATGTCTTTTATATGTATTTATTTTACCTTGCGCCGATCACAGACAAGTTACGAAGTAACCGTCTGTCTTGGTACGGGCGTGTAAAGCGACGGGATGAAAGGCATATTTTACAGAGAGCGTTGTGCATGAATGTGGATGGATATAAAGGAAGAGGTAGACCAAAGAAATGTTGGATGGACTGTGTGAGGGAGGATATGCATGTACTGGGAGTGAGCAATGATATGACGGATAATAGGGATGAATGGAAGAAAAGTACATATTGCGCTGACCTCAAATAAATGGGAACAGGGCAGGAACATGATGATGTAGATATTTATTTTACCTCACAGTTAGACTTTTCTTTAATAAATCCCGTTGAGTAAATGAATGTATATTTTTGTGTGTTAGGGTGTTTTTTCGTTGCCGCCCTTAACGAAGGGTACGTACATTATACATTAAATAATGTAAGTTTATGGCAAAAAAAAAATGAGGGAAAAGATGTAAATTTTTTTGAATTTTTTTTAACGTAATTTGCCGAAATTCATAGTGTCCAGTGTTTATGCTAGTTTTTTCATTGACAGATATTAATTATTTATCGTAAAAAAATTTGCTACGCGCGTCTATGTGCATTTCTGCAGAAAAACGCAATCTATTTACTCAACTTTGGACCCTAATATTTTAGAAACCAGACACTTCCCAGGTATGATTCCATTGAGAAAAATGATCGTGATCATGAGGAGATTCCGTAGTTTTCGGGAACGTTGACGACCAAAAATCATTCTGTATAATATAAAATTATATATAACGTAGGTACATAGCATGACGAAACATTAAGTAAGTATCTCTCTAGTATTTATAGTTTTGAGTTTATATACACTACCTATATAGGTAACTCCTGTAATGATGCCGGGCTTCACTAGAATACATCAGCTGCATCTCCTTCCGTGCATGTCGTCTGTTATGTCGACACTAAGCTCATGACATCAGGTCAAACTGCTGTTGGTTTTTCGATGTTCAGAATAGAATAACATAAAAACTTAAAACAGTACGAAATCTATACATATAATAAAAATGTATCGGATCGCTGCCTGTACATGGAAGATATATGAGAAAAAATATTATATGAGACCTTTATCAACGCAATAGTACCCAAAAGAATAATTTTTTGAATTTTTGTCTGTTTGTCTGTGCGTTTGTGCACGCTAATCTCAGAAAGCGCTGGTCAGATTTCGATGCAGTTTTCAGGAATATACTGTGACAGGTCCCACTTAACATATATAGGCTACTTTTTATCCCGGATAATTTCGACATTTAGTTTTTTCTGCAATCCACGCGGACGGAGTCGCGGGCGTTCACTAGTGAGTTAATAAATATTATGGTCGATTCTGACAGTCACACTTAAACCTAAACGTAAAATTTGTCCTACCTGTCCTTTTCTCTCTCAGCCATTTATGTTAAGGACGGAGAGAGATAGACCTGACTAAAGTTAGGTTTACGTTTACGTGTGACGGTCAGAATCGACCCTATTATTCATGTAAAATTATTCTAAAACTTAGATATATTGGATAAAGAAACAGTTTTATATAATATACAGAGTGTAACATAAAGGGTATGTTAAGCGAAAAGCTATATGAACAGCCCACTGTAGAGAACCTATCCACAAAATTTGAGACCCGAAATCTCATGTTTATTTTTCCGGATAGTATGGAGAATTTTTAAATATCTCAGGAATTTTCATACAATCTTGAAAAATAAAAATGTGATTTCGAGTCTTAAATAACATAGCTTTTCGCTTAACATACCCTTTTTGTTACACCCTGTATACAAAGCTATGTTGTACAGTTCACTTTTAAATGAAGATTTTTTGAATACCGGGACGTGCAGCTGGAAAGCTAAGTGGAACGTGCAAAGTTTTAATGAAAAATGTAGTCTAGAAACCGTAACGTATGTGAATTGGAAATACGATTTTCTGGTGTAGGATTCGTTTGCAGTTAACGCAAAATGAAATATGTATTTTTTTAATATATACAGAATGTAACAGAAAGGGTATGTTAAGCTAAAAGCTATGTAAATAGCTCACTGTAGAGAACCTATTTCCAAAATTTGAGACTCGAAATCACATGTTTATTTTTCAAGATTGTATGAACATTCCTGAGTTGTTCAGGAATACTCCATACTAACTTTGAATAAATAAACTTGTGATTTCGAGTCTGAAATTTTGTAGGTAAGTTCCTTTTAGTGGGCTATTTACATAGCTTTTCGCTTAACATACCCCTTTAGTTACCCTCTGTATACTTCGTAGGGCCCGGTACCTACCCATAAGGTAAGAATGGGACTATTACTAAGACTTTGCTGTCTAAGGCCAGAACTGCAGGATTTTAAACGAGATACCAGTCACGATTAGCACTGCAGGGACCGATGTAATCATCAATGACAAGTTTCTAACTCATGATGAGCTCCTAACTTGCTTAGTTGACTCGTACGACATGCACGGAAGGAGATGCAGCTGATGTATTCTAGTAAAACCTCGCATCAGCACATGCTTATGTTCAGCAGTGGACTTAATGGCTGTAATTGTGGTCTGTCAAGCATAAATTGGAGTTTCGGGGCTTAGGGCAGCCTAAGTAGAACTAATAGCGGTTATGATCACCTACAGACAAAATCTAGGAGAACTGCAAAGGGCAGGCAAATTGTAAAAGGCAGTTCTCCTTTATTTCAAAACCAACATTAGGTTTGACAGACCGCATAATAATCGGTAACCTTCAGTTGCTCGAGCGCCTGTACCTCATAATGAAGTGCTCGCGTCCATTTGTCCGTTTCTCTGTTATTACTTGTCTCTATCTCTGTTTGTACGGAGAGTAAGGTATTTGCAAATAACAGCCAGCAATTACTCTAAGCTAGAGCTAGGTTTGACTGAAAGCACTAATGAGCTAGCAAACCTAAACCAAACAAACGAGATAATATACGAATATCTAAGTGTAAAATAATTTAGGTACAATACGCAAACCTCAGCGGAGACTACATATTTAAGCCGCTTGGGGTAACCCATGGGGCCCGGGAGCCCATGCCCTTTTTAAGGGCATCTCTAAAAGACTGGTCGAATCATCCTACGACCGAAGACGCTGGCCAGTAGTTTAAACAAAGGATTAGCCTCGCCATCCAGCGGGGCAATGCGGCCAGCCTTTTGGCCACGTTGCCAGCGATGGAGGAATTGCAGGCAATCTTCTACTTGTAAATAATGTTCTAGATTTAAGCTTTTTATTTCGTATATTATTATCAACCCAACAATGTAAATTATCTTCAAGTTCAATTTAGGTAATATAGCTAAGCTTAACGTTGCTGTAGAATTTCCTTAATGATCCAACAGAACTGGCTACTAAACTTTCGGGACACAGACGTACGCAGCTTTCATACTATAGGGGCACATCTCGAAAATTTTGTGATTTCCAATTTTTATAATATATCGGCACAATACGCCTATCTACGTCTTAAACGCATTTTCCCAATAAACATTTTTTTCGAGTTGTGCCCCTATAGCATGAAAGCTGCGGTATGTAGGACGTAAGTATATATTATGTAGGTACATACTTAATTTTATTGTGGTATTTTATTTACGTAAAAATAATAAACTGCGCATAAAGTTATATTCTCGTTAAACACGACTTTAAATAAAATAAATAAATAATAAATATTCACACACTTCATAACACATTGGCCTAGTCACACAGTAAGATCCCTAAGTTCTTGTGTCATGGGTACTAAGCAACGGTATATAAATACATAGATAAGTATAGAAACATCCATGACTCGGAAACAAACATCGATAGACTTTTGACAGCAAATACGAAATTAAACTGAGTATAGCTTATACCCAGTTTAAAGCTTTTTATGAGTAACGCCTTAATACCTACTATGTAAAATTATTAATAAAGTTCTGTCTGTCTGTCTGTCTGTCTGTCTGTCTGTCTGTTATTTCCCGCTTAATAAATTTAATGAAATGGAAAAAAGACCCTGAGACAGAACATCCTTTTTATTTCAAAAAAAGGGATGAAGGGGTTGAAATAGAGGTTGAAAGTTTGTATGGGATTTCTTAATTTTAAAAGATAAACCGGATGGGAATCGAACCCAAAGTGAGTATGGATGGATGGATGTTTGTTACTCTTTCACGACCTCTGCACACCCCGGATTCCGTGCCAGTATCATTCGCGGGCGTAGTATTAATAAAGTATTAATAAAGAAATGGAAAAAATTCAGATGGGATCGAACCCACGACCTCTGCATTCCGTATAAATTCAGAATTGATAAATTTTGTTAAGTCTTATTATTATTATAATTTAAGGCAAGTTTTATTAAAATCGGTTCCTTAGTAGTTGCGTGATAACTATTAAACATCCAAACATACATACAAACTTAAATACACTCAAAAAACGACTTCTTCTGCCGCAGTCGGGTAAAAAACAAACAGAACCATACCAATAAATCACAAAAACAAATTAAAACACGCGCCGTAATTATCTCCGTGTATGAAAGTGAAAAAAAACATACAATGAGTCGGCCATTTTTTTCGCGAATTCCTTTACGTTCGTTCGCAGGTAGTATATGAAAAAACTTTTGCAAATTGTTTCGTTTTTCGCCGCATATGTGTTTGTTTTGCTGTAATTTCGCGTTCGCTGTTTGCTCGCCGGGCTTTAATGGAAAATAGCTGGTTAAAATAAAATGAGTTTTTAATGGGTATGGAAGGCTAGACCATCGTCAATGTCTGATTGTGTGATCTGATTCCAGAGTAGCTGCCTTAGACTTCGCCCGCGAGGACTACAGAATGCAGCCCATGTCCTTCTCCGTACGCCAAACTATATGTCTGTACCTAAAACCTGGCAGTGAGATGTCGTATATAATCCTACAGTATTGGTTAGCTACCCTATTTCGGAAACACGACCGTATATGTTATTTCTAGTATTATTATATTTTCGTTCTTAGACGTGACTGCCAAACTTGAAGATAGAGACAACTCAGATAGGCTATCTGACTTAGGGTTGCTAACCGTCCTATTTTCCCAGGACATGTCCTGCTTTTTGGGGTGTCCTTGGCTGTCCTGGATAGTTTTTAGCATCGTCCTGAGTATTAGAGCCTGGACATATTCGCTATCGGCAGATTTTCTAAGGGTGCTGATATCAGGTCAACGCCTATTGCGACGACGCAAATAAGCATCAGAGGCACCTCTAGAAAGCCTTAAAGAAGCAAATACGTAGTCGCCGGCACTGAATGTGTTAAATTCGCACGCCACTAACTCTCTCCAATCGTACCTATTGTCACTAGGTTGGCACATGTCCTGGCTTTTAACCGAAATGTCCTGGTATTTCTTCTTCAAATCCTGGTTTTCAAAGTTTTGAGATGGCAACCCTAATCTGACTGATTGAAAAAGATTCGGCGGAATAAGCTGGAAGGAAGCGGGTGTAATTTTCTTGTGAAAATCAAAATTTATTTGTAAATGGTTTGCATGTGTCCATAAAGTGATGTTTTCTGGTAGATAAGTAATATTTTGTTTACTTGTGATGTGAATCTAGTGTGTGTGCATGGTTTTATATGCAGGTAAGCTGAGTAAAACTTTAGCCGGAAAACGATCTCTTCGTGGGCTCATGTAAGTTGTTTCTGCAATTATTTTAGATTTTTACAAATTTTAAACTCGTTCTTGAGGATTTTCCCGACGTTTCCATTCATAATCATTATCATCCATCATAAGTTCAGAATTAATTTTACTAAAGACAATGATTATGGCTGTATGGGCTTAGTTCCCCTTGCCTTTCCTTCGGGATAATAAAATTATTGGAAAGAAAAATTGGCCAAAAATTATTGGTATTTGTAAAATTGACAAAATAAAGTTACTTTCACCGCCTATCTATGCTAAATTAAATGACATTTTGAACCAATTTATTTAATACATTTTACTTATTAGTGTTAAATTAAGAAATAGTTCCAGTAAAAAATACACAAGATTCCTATTACTGCCATCTAGTATCAAGTAGAAGAACTGTCTTTAGTCGAACCACTTTTTTTAAAAAGGGTTCTTCAAAGAACTTGCCTCTTGAGGTATGAGACACGCGGTAAAAACTTTACGAATAAAATATTTTTATATAATTAGATAGGTTCTTTTAAATTATCTAAAGTGATATAATTTTATGCATATTTCTTAACTCCTTTTACAGAATTGAATAACAGTCGTGTGTATCATACGTGTAAAATTGACTAGCGCCATCTAGTATCAAGAAGATTAAACTTTTGAGGTATAAAAAATTCAGACCGCCAAGAAGTTACGGTATTGCATGAAAATACAGTCCTATTTCATTTACAATCTTATATATTAGCGAATAGGGTAGATAATAAAGTTATCGTCTTACAAAGGTCTAACGCGCGTAAAATATTTAAGGTCTGTTAAACTTAATATAGGGATATAGTTTTCTTAGTAATAAGGAATATAATATTGTTATTTTATTAACTTTTAGTCAAATAAAGATTTTATGCGAAAACAAGTAAATCATGATTTATTACTATTCTATCCTATGGGTATAATACCTTCTAACTAACCTACCCTTTAAGTATTAATGAACCTATGTAAAAATGAATAATTACGAACATCGATTTAAATTAAATAACCCTTTTAAAATAATTAACATTTACCTCATTGAAGTGACAATAAGAATTCGTACAAAAATTTTGCATTTCAAAACTCGGAATATAGTTAGAGAGGGACGGATGACGATTTGTATAGCGAAGGAAAGAGATGTAGCATACATCGATAGGAAAGGTGTATGTGTGAAGACGCGCCGTAACTTGGTTCTACTTGGACTATGTAAAGACCCCTGCACACTGGTGTTAACAAATGTTAAACATACATTAACATCTATGGGGTTTTTGTCAAATTGAAGCCTGGTTCACATTGTTTAAGTCGCGCGATCGCGATAATTGAGAGTGTGTGTGCGCGCGGGGTGAGGTGCGGGGCTTCGGCTTTGCTATTGCTATTGCGTAATCAGGGGGCTGGTGGTATTGTGATTATAAAAATTATGCACTAGCGATTACCCAAAACTTCGTCAGAGTAAACCTTAGCATTCCCGTTTTATCTGTGCTATTAGAAAATATTAATATATGTATAAGAAAATTCACACAATTTAAATCCCACAAACAAAAATAACTACAGGATAAACGTTTGTACGTTAACTCTACACTCCACCTCAAAACTGACAACATTAGTTAACATTCGACAACACCAATGTGAGCACTCCTTAACCCGATCTGTAGTTGAATGCTGTAGCTGTTCTCATAGTTGGACCTCACTACGGTGTGTGTTTGTTAGGTTTAACTGTGTGCTGTGTGCACACAGTGTGTCTGTGTGCTAGTTTATGTGTGTGTGAGTTGCAGAGGGTTGATACGGAGTTGGGATGCGTAGGGTTCGCAAAATAGGGGAGGCTTTTACAGCCTAGGTAGTTTTTTAGAAGTGTCTAGATTATTCTGGCGCCCAACGAAATATTATATGTAAAAGTGTAAAACTAATTAAAATGTGTTATTTTTATGTTGATATAAGTACTTACTTACTTACAAAACGAAATAATAATTATAGTTATAGTAATTTATACGTTTAGTATATAATTTTGGCGCCCAACGTGGGGCGACACAATATGTCAAAAATTATCAATATTAGTTCCGTTTTGTTATAGGGCCTAATAGTAAAAGGTACGATCGAGAAATGCATAAATATTTCAATTTCCAAATATTGCATCCACTTACTGCTATCCGTACAACTAATCTCCGCCACCCTCCCATAATAGGCCATCTCCTCGTTGCCATGACAACCTTTCAAAATGGCGGCCACCCCCCCACTTCATCTCGCGAGCGTATATAAGGCCGCCCTCAGCTCCCTAACATCAGAGCGCCAGTGCGTCTTGCAGCGAGTGCACGTCGATTGTGTTTTAAATTATCATTCGTTTATTTCGTCATTTTTATTCCCTATTACTTTCTACCTGCATTTTTGGTTGAAATAAACTTATGATTTTTTCCCAACAGATTTTTGTTTTTTTTTTATTTATTTAATTTATTAACAGTGTCTGTGCAAGCAAGAAGTTTAAGGTGAGTCTTACTTTAAGATTCCAGATGCTTTCAAATTATTATCTTAGAAAATATTCCCATCATTTTCCACATAGTAATCTTCACGTGTTGTTACTCTACAATATTGATCCATGCACATAGAAGGGTGTTTAAAAATAACCGCAACATCTTGGCATTAGGGAATGCAGCTTGTCCCATTGTCCGTAAAGTCCACAATCCCGTGGCATCATCTCAACTTAGCACCTTTATTTCTACAGAGGCAAGGTGAAAATAATTAATGTCAACTAAATTGAAAGCGGGTGGGAGAGATAAATCAGTTTTGTTGCGACGGTTATGCTTTATTACTAATCCCACTTCTGAGTCATTTACCATCACGTCTTCATCTACCCGCATTTATAATTTAACTACTTCTATTCGAAAAAACTGTATATCTTTAAAAAGTCGTTGCTTTGTTTTGACGCCATTTTTTTTTTTGGATGAGTGATAATTTTGCAACATTGAAATCCGTGTATTAACAGAAAAGGCTCTTAGCTGGGATCGAACCCACGCTCATTGAAACGCCCGTACCCAATGAGAAGTCACAATTGGACAATGTTTTACCTTCATTATATCAAATCAAGAAAAGTATACTTTGAAGTTTTTTCCGAAGATACTGCTCAAGAAAATATAACAGAAATGCTATAAATATGTAGAGGTTATTTAATTTTGTAAGTAGTTTAGTTATTTCTAAGGGTCCTCTATTATGCGGGGCTTCGCGAGAATACATCAGCTGCATCTCCTTCCGTGCATGTCATAAGAGTCGACTGAGGAATGGGCGTTCTCTCAGGTGATAAGCTAGCAACTTATCACAGATTTTTTACATCTGGCCCCGCTTGATTAACGTGGCTCGGATCTTTTTTGTGATCCTGCAGTCCTAGTTCAGAGGTGTTATTTTGTTAACATTAAAAATTATTTAACAGATGTATTTACCGAAAGTATTAGTTAAGTATAGTTATTGCGTCGATTATACGGGTTGTAACGAAAGGGGTCAGTTATAAAGCGATGTTAGGAACATGTCAACTACTTATAAGGAACCTATCTCTATAAAATTTTAAACTCTAATTTATAATGTTTATTTTTCGGATGGTATAACCCAAATTCTGAAATGGTAAACATGAGGTCTCAAATTTTGGAGATAGGTTCTCTCTACCTGTAGCGGGTTATATCTGCAGCATTTCGCTTAACATACCTTTATTCTCGGTCACCAACTCGCCTGCCCAGCGTGGTGACTATGGGCAAAAACCCCCCATGGCAGTAGCTTTGTGGCGTGCCCTGGGGGAGGCCAACGTCCAGCAGTGGACAGCAATTAAATAAGCTGACGACGACGTCCTCTTTATTTACACCTTGTATAAACTGTTCCTTTAAATAATTAGTTGGTTCGGTAATAGAACTATGGAAAACGATGAACGGGTGTTGGCGAAACATATGTCGATTAAAATTTTAATTGGTTTTCGGATTAGCAGCTATGTATTTATGGTTGCATGCTAGGTGCTTGGATGTGGCTTCTCGTTGCGACTGTAGTGTCTTGTGTTCGTGATCATGAGTAGGCAGATCCGAGGGTCAGCGGAGGGTATAGGACCCGGTGGCGGGCGATCCCTCAATAGAGATTTGAACTTCCGAATAGTGACGCCTGATACAATTCAATATTTAAATAACAATCTATGAACGAAATAAAATAAAAATAAATCATTTTCATCTCAGAGACGTCATGATAGTTAGGCAAATTCCTAATTTTCTGCTTTACAATATTCATGAGCAGTTATAATTTTATTATAACACCGGAGTCTAGCTACACCTCATCTAGTTAATTTGTAATGTGATTAAGTAAGTACATACCATAACCCGCCCTTAATAAATAAAATAGCTATAACACTATAATAATAAATATTAGAAAATACATCTACCCCAGACGAAATAGTAATCATTTATTCATCGAGACACTCGGAGGGTAGAACGAAGAACGTAAGGGTATACTTTATCCATCTGAGGGTATACCCATCCGAAAGAACGAGATAAGGGTTGTATTTCATTGCTAGAAGTGAATATTACACAGAGCGAATAACAGTAACTATCAGTAGCGAGAGGGAGAAGCTGACTAGCAGACATAGAATAAAAAGTCTCCAGAAGGGGTCATCAGTGACAAATGTATGGCGGGTAGTGAAGCAAAAAATGAGGCATAAATCCCGCATCTTTCGCTTTTCTGCCAAATCGAGAAGTATTATCACTTTTTAGGTTATACTATACTAAATAGGTTGTAAAAATTACCACATGCCTAAGTATGGGGTGAATGTGATGCATACAGGGGAGAAATAAAAATTAGTAAGTAGGTCAATTTTTCCGACTAAAAGTTGCTTCATAAGTGTGCGTGATCACGGGTTCTAGGACTTACAATTCTATGGTAGCAGAGAAATGGGAGACTTTTTGACAGCTCAGTCGATAAGTGGCGCTGATTTTGGACGATGGATTGTCAAATAAGAAATATAAAAATTGTTCATATTTTATTCAACTGCGCTAGAAGGGGGCTTATATTTTTCGTGTGTATGTATGTAAGTTTATGTATCTTACTTCTTATCTTACTAATATTATAAACGCAAATGTTTGTGAGTGTGGATGGATGGATGTTTGTTACTCTATCACGTAAAAACGGCTGAAGCGATTTTAATAAAATTTGGTATGAAGTTAGCTGACATCCTGGATATAGGACATAGGCTAGGTACTTTTTATCCCGGGAAAATATTTTACCAATTACAAAAACCGATTGAAAAATTGCATAATTATCATGTCTGACGATGACCACCGCCAACCTAGATAGTTAAATACTTACCTACTATTATTAATTTTTCAAAATTAAATGTTTCGTATTATAACAAACAGGTAAGTACTTCCCGTTATAATGGGATCTCATGATATTTTGTCGAAAACGGACGATATTTTAGATTCAAATTTACAGTCGAGTTTAAAATTACTAACATCATATCGTTCATTATGACGGAAGAACTTGGAAAATGTTATGTGACAGTTAAATTCGCAATGTTATCGAGACATTTCCACTTATAGCGGTTAGATTTGATCACGTCGTTTTAATTAAAGAAGATTTTGAGTAATTGTATGATTCAATCAGCTGACTGTTTTTTTTTTAATATTCACACACTACACAACACATTAACCTAGTCCCACATTAAGATCCCTAAGGTCTTGTGTCGTGGGTACTAAATAACGGTATATAAATACATAGATAAGTATAGAAACATCCATGACTCGGAAACAAACATCAGTATTCATCATATCAATGTTGCACCTACCGGGATTCGAACCCAGGACCTATGGCGTCGCAGGCAGGGTCACTACCTACTAGACCAAGCGGCCGTCACACTGATTACTGAGAACAATTTAATATTATGCCAACTTAGTTTGTTTTGTTATAGAAAGGAAGCACAGTATACATAAATATAGTCACGCCCATTATCCCCAAAGGGGGTTGTGCAGAAGTGTGCAAACTACACCCACTTTTCACCAGTTAGCCTGTGTACATGGCGACGATAAAAGACGCAAAAATGGAAACTCTTTTCACGAGCAATTTCATCAGGGTAATTTCACTGTTACAAGGTTTCATAAAAATATAGGTCCATAATAGTACGCTAAGGACACAATTACTAGCTTTGAATTATTACTGGACGACTACACTGATATCAAAGTTCGTCTTCACCAATATTCAAAGTTGAGTAGGTAAATAAAACGTTATTAGCATTTAAAATATAATATTAGTTGGGATGGGTTATTCAGATGTACCTATAAGCTACATAACTGCCAAGTTTCACCAGAATTAGTTTATCAATTTTTGCCTGCATTTTTTGCAGCTTTTGCATAGTCGCAAACTTTAACATACTATTAGTAAGTTAGTACGTAGGATAGGATTTAATTCACAAATAAAAAGAAACTATGTATATATTAGTGAATAACCCTATGGCAAAGTGCCAAATGACTTTGTAACCTTTTTTTCCGTGAAAATCCATGACACGTTTGTTTTGGAACAGATTTATAGATGGCGCTGTTAAACCTTACAACCGTGTATGTATATCGTTTCGCTTTCCCTGTAGTGCGCTACAACCCTTAAAGAAGGGTAGGTAGGGTTGTTATGGGAGTGTAATGTAGGTACCCATTTATTTTTATTACAATTTTTACGGTTACATATTCTGTTTGTAAGAGATTAGGTACTTTGGTTTTTATAGGCTAGTTTTTTTTACTACTTTTTATAAATTTTCTTCATATAATTTTTTTTGCATATTTATTTATACTACTTAAGTATTAACTCGTTGTCAAAATTCAATCATATTGTCATATTTAGGGCATTAATTTAATGTTACTATTTCTAGATAATTTTATGTTAAAAAGAAATACTTACATCCACATTAAGTTTAGGTAGTTGTGTCAAATTTAATTTGATTCTGTTAACGCAATTTCCTTAAATAGGTGTTAGGTGCAATGTTTTAGCAAAGATCAGTAAGAATCTGCTAGATCATTGATGAAAAGTTTCTTAGTCGACTCTTACGAAATGCAGGGAAGGAGATGCGGCTCATGTGTTCTAGTGAAGCTCCGCATCAGCGTTAAGAGAAAATGTAGTCTATTTAGGTATTTTTGTTTATTTTAGGTTTATGTCTTATCTTTTATTTAATTATTTAGTTTATTGGTCTGTTTGTGTGCACACATACCTACCTCTTATGTTAATTTCTCTTTCACGGTTGGTTTGCTGGAAGAAATCTCTTTTAGAGATAAGCACGCCTTTGTACATTTTCTTTGTCATAAACTTTATTTGTGAAAACTTTACTGTATACAATAAAGCCTTAGAATTAGAATTTTTGTATGAGTGAACATAATATTTTCTTTATAAAATACCAAATAGCTATACGAAATTACCTGTAAGAGTTCCCCTTTCCCAATAACGGTGCATCAATCTTAGAGAACATTGAATTTTCATAAATAAATATTCTATGAGGCCGGGATTTTTAGAAAACCGTTTATATTACGGCGAAGGAGAAAGAAAAAATTGGTAGTAACCTACCTAAGTTATCGAGCGTTATTAGATGGCAATTGTGTATTATATTTATTCTAATTTAGGGTCGATTTTTGCAATTAACACATAGCGTAACTATAGGATCGATACTGCCTTTCTCTAAAACTAGATCAACGTAGTACAGCCTCACGGAGTTCCTATGGCCAGGTTCCAGCTCCATCATCAGATCAGCTCTATCCGATTTATACATGCATGCAAAGTTTCGGCTCAATCGGAAATCGGGAAGTGGTTCTTTAACTTGCAAGATTTGGTTACAGACAACGGGACAGGTGAAACTAAATAAAAGCTTATAAAAGACACAGCCATAAATACTTGCTTATAGGTAATATATAGACACTCAATCATAAAATACATATTATTTTACGATTTAAAAACGGATAAATACGAAAGCATGACATTTACATGAATCATTTTTCAAAGGTAAATACTTACTTAACTATAAATAAACACAATGTCGTTGAAAAGTTTGGGCTCGTTTCGAGGAAAAAAGAGTTGAATTTTCCGGAAATAAGTAGGTTATTTACCAGAGAAACAAGTTATTCTAGTCTATACTTGGATCACACGCAAAACAGCAATATATTATTACACAATGCGAAGTGTGTAGGTGCAGGTGTGAAATATGCTAATAAATTAAGGTTTTTGGTAGATTTTTCGAATGGTCATCAGATAGACTATCTGAAGGAAAAAGGTGATTCTGTCCCTACATTTATTAATGGTTTATTACTCGTACTGGCATGTTGTAAAGTATTTAAATAATGATGTGTGCGTTAACTTTACTTCACACTGCAAACAAGGCTTAAAATCCTATTTTTAAGAACCACAGACTATGGTTCCTCATTAAAAAAAATGAAAATGGCCACTAAAAGGCAATTTCCACATTTTTTAGAGGTCAATAGTTCATTGACCGTTATAGTTAGCTACATATGACGTAGATTGTATTAAATATTCAAATTTGAATCCTAAACTTGGACGCTAAAGTCTATTTTGCTGTAATGGCTGTTCGGATGCTGGATCAATAGGGGTCGTCTGCGTGCTATAGAGATGGGCTTTGTGTTTTATCGACATCGATAAATTAATTATTTTTAACGTTCTCTCATAACTCAATTTTGTTGTTTACTGTCACTGATAGGTTTAAGGCGAGGCAAAAGGCTAAGCTCATTTATTATTTAGAGGTTTTCTTTCGTATTTATAACGAGATAAAAAAATAACAAAGAGGTATTTATTGTAATAAAATTTCTGGAAATGGAACAATAAAGTTAATATCACCTACATTAATTACATCAGATAAATTTTACGCTAAAAATGTGGCTGCAAATATTTTTGAAATCCATTCTTTATGAAATACTTTAATAATTAAACATATCAATGTATAATTAATATAACAGATAAGTATACTTCATGTGACATAAGGTCTAAAAATGAAAATACAAACTAGCAACAAACTTTAGGATGTAGCATATTACATTAAAAGAATGATGTCCTCTTTGGACGCGGTTTTGTTTTGTTTGTAACAATAGTTACTTTTAAAAAAACAATTCGGCCCACACTTGACCAGACTAACAAAATAGTTCGTCAAAAATCAAGTTAAGAACTAATCATGTAGTTCTAATTAGTTCCAAATTATTTAACCCAATGGGCTACAAAATTGCTAGGCGAAGGGCTATTTTTAATTAACTTTACCCTTCTGAGTAATTACTGTGAAGATCCACTCCTTAAGAAAATGGAATTTTGTAATAATATAGTTCTACTTATACCTAAAGTATGAAACTAGCACCCTCTTAGTTTGAACCTTACTCTGCCATATGGAAGGTTAAGTTTTTCGAATAGGTATAACATATAATATAATATGTGTATTATATTTGATTAATAACAAAAAAAACATTATTTAAGCTAAACATTGGCTAAATTTGACTGATATCTTTAATATATATAAATCTCCTGTCACGATGTTTGTCCGCGATGGACTCCTAAACTACTTAACCGATTTTAAATTAAATTGGCACACCGTGAGCAGTCTGGTCCAACTTGAGAGATAGGATAGCTTAGATCTTTAATTATAGTCGCAATTTTATTTTATTGCAAATTATTTGTCTATAATTAATTGACAGTCACAATTATCTGTTAACTCCAAAAGATTCTAACAGATGTCGATACTTTTCGACTGGATTGAGTAAGTAATCAATAGATGGCACTGCTATGGTAAACCGACAAACGTGTCATATAAGCTACAATTCAATAGCATTGACAGTCACAATTATCTGTTAACTCCAAAAGATTCTAACAGATGTCGATACTTGGATGGATGCGTCGGGAACGGATTTTGATGCGATTTTTTAAAGATAGTGATTCACGAGGAAGGTTTATATGAATAGTATCAGCACTGCACCCATGCGAAGCCGGGGCGGGTCGCTAGTTTTATATATTTTGCTGTCAAATATCATTTTAAATAGTGTCTAACTTACAGTTTTATAATAACACCTCTTAGTATTCATCTTTCCTGGGTAAACCTATAAAATTTATCCTGGACTGGGAATATAAGCTTAATTCCTGACTTATCGATAAAGTAGCTTTTGATATTTTAATAGATTTTTATAACAGGAGATATGCCAAAGATTTACTCGTGTGCAAAGAATAAGATTTTCTAGCATCATCCATAGGCACAGTATAAAAAAATGTCATAATGCAAATTGGTAATACATCACTCTAAGTATGGCTTCAATCAAAGACTGTGTTGAAATTTAATAAATCCAAACTCATATTTCCCGGTTTAAATATTAATCATTGCGATGAAAAGGGGTGTCATAATAAGATTTATTTAGCGACCTTTCCTCAATTAAGGGCATTTAATTACTTCTGACGCCTAGGATAGTGCCTTCGAAAGATAATCTGTTATTTTTAAAGATGTTTATGAAGCATTACTTAAAGGTATTTTTTAGAACTGTACCTTTTTGAAATAGAATAAATCGTACATCAATATATATTTTTAAATTAACATTAAGCTTGACTAGTATAAATTAAAATCATTAGATAAATAAAAAAATATACATTTACAGACAGCAAAAGGTACAGAATATCTGTCAAAATAAGTAATGTTTAGCTTAAATAATGTTAAAAAATGTTTACAACAACACCAGTGTATAACTTATCTGTCAATTATCTATTTTTAATTTGTAAAATAGGTTTACCCACACAATAAAACATCGATATTCGATACACATCACTACTGCATCTCCCCATCGTTCTAATATGCACATTCCTGCACTGAAACGCAAACTAAAGGGTTTGTTTGAGAGTGTGCGTAAGAATGGGCTTTGCGTTGGTATAGGTAACGGCGAAATAATTAATAGTAATATTTTGCGTACCTACAAAGAAACCCCAATTAAACTAAGTAGGTATAGGTGCATACATCAGCCTATTGCTGCCCACTGCTGGACGAAGGCCTCCCCCAGAGCACGGCACAGGGCTCGATCTCCCGTTTTCGCTATCCAGTCACTATCAGTCGCTCTCTTTAAGTCATCGGTCGATGTATAGATGCCTACTATGAATTTAGGGCCTAATACGTATAAACACAGCTGTTATCCCGAAATGGGATAGCCATAACTGCAGGATCATAAAGAAGATCTTACAGCCACGTTTAAGCATAGTGAGGACAGATATAGATGTAGGCATGAATGTATAAAGAACAACGGACGGAATGTTGTCACTGCGCATGTTGAAGCACCGTAATGGCGGCGCGTTACGCATGTGTGCGTATTTACTGGTAGGCGCCGAGCTTACTATGGTTTGTATGTGTGGGTGGATAACGCGTCAATACACATCCCTACTCCATGGAATATACGTTACCGAGCTTACTATGAATGCTTCACTCTTATTCTTTATACGTTCATGGATGTAGGTATAACCTAATATTCGATTTTATTGACTAAGTAAGTTAAGCTTTTTAGGCACTTACTAACTCCCGGTATTCAGGCAGTAAAAACAAGAAAAATTGTGTGAAATCACTTTGATAAGTACCTACATTTTCTTTTTCCGTACGTTTTTTCCTAAACCTGTGGTGACATTTATAACTAGGGCTGTTTCAACCCCAAAGTTCAACCTTTTACGTGACATTTGTCTAAATGTCGGGCTCGAATGGCATTTGCCTAACTTTTCTCATAGTTTAAGGGCCTAATAAGGGCCCAAACAGACGTTTAGGGAGTTTTTTGCAGTAGTATTATGTACCTTACCTATGTCCGTTGAAGCACCTACTTAGGTGCTATTTTTATTCAATTACACAAAAAAAAATTCACAAAAAAAATCTATTGTGTTAGGTAATTACTATCTAGATTGGAAAGGGTTCTAAAAGGAGAAATAAAATGTTAGGTCAACGAAACAGCTGGACGTAGGCCTCCCCCAGGGCACGCCACAAGGCTACTGCCTGGGGGTTTTGCCCATAGTTACCACGCTGGGCAGGCGGGTTGGTGACCGCAGTGTGATTTTCGGACTATGTTGTCCGTACGGGAGGCGCTGCTGCCCACATGCCGGAAACCCTTAATCGCCTCGTACGATACCCACGGGCAGGCAGGGGTGGTACAAACTCTACTCTGCCGGCACCAGGCGGCTTATATATCCATAGGCGTTGATAAATTTTGTCCAATGGTGATAGAGTAGAGTAGAGTTCATTTAGTTTTGTTAACGCCAGCATGTACTCTTCATCCTCTTTCATCGTACATGCTTGAAGCCTTTTTTCTTCGTTTATTTTAAATTTTAAAAACGTCTGAAATGGTTCTGACTTTTAATTGGTCTTCAATTTTTTTCCTTTATGTGCTGTAACTATTTTTCCTTACTTAATTAATAAACATTATTATTACCTCAAACAAACCAGTTTTTTCCTTGAATATTATCGATGCAGTCAGTACCGGCGCTTCCAAGTTTCATAGAATGTTTGCCAAAAATCATCTTGCAAATCTAATAAGGCAAAAATGATATAAGTCAATCCTATTTGTTAAAATTTGATTTTTAATTTTTGTCTTATAAGTAGGTTCCTATCATATCATTCCATTAGAATTTTAAAGCATATAAATATCGCATGCCATAATGCCTAAAATTGATAAATGGAATAAGCTATCTTCTATGCTGCTCTGAAAGTGAAATACTACAGCTGCTAAAATAAAAACGTATAGTAATACTACAGCTGCTTCTCTTCCCGGGCATACTGTACAAGTCAGTAGAGGGACAAGAGGGTCTTGGTGTTTTGTGGGCTGGGCAGACCACCTGTCACTACTAACCGAACTTGTACATCTCAACTATACCCTCAAAATTGGTCAGAAGTGGCACCATGTGGTTCTATCGGCCCTTCGGTGCTCTGCCTACTCCGTAAGGGATAAAGGCGTGATTATATGTATATATGTATGTATGATTAAGCCTTTAATATGAGTTTCGAAAGAAAAGAACCCACATTTCGCAGACCCTTAATGGGATAAGGGCAGGAAGATGAGATGATGATGAAAATTTTATTATCGGATGCCAAAAATAAAAATAAAAATAATGCAAGGGAAATTAGGAGTAAAATTCCCATGACAACCGCATCAACTTTTTTAAGAGAGCGCGATTTTAAAAAGATTTTCTTGTTAAAACTTTTCTATTTTCAAACTTCGCGGAATTAATGTAACAAGAACTCGGAACAATATAATTATGTTTTATTGAGAAATTTATGGAGAAATAAAAGGATTGACACTCATGCTGTTGGATAAAAAATAATGACGGTATAATACGTACCAATATTGTATTAAAATACTAAAACGACTAAAACCAACCTATGTAGGTACCTACTATGTGCCTAAATTAGATTCGGTATCAAACAAATTTATTTATTTCTTTTGATAGCCTATTAGATAATTTGTGAGTCCAAAATTCTTAAATAGAAACTATATTTTCTTATCTCATACATAAAAAAAGTCTGCTGGGATTTTTGACCTAAACCCATCCAAAAACATCCCCGGGAACGAGCTCATCCTGTCCTCATACATAAAAAATCTGAGACCTAAACCTCCAATTCCTGCCACTAGATGGCGTGCAATATATTATTTTGAGACTACTAAACTAACAATGCCTAACTGGAGTTTAATATCTATAATAATGAGATTTACGTTGCACCGAGGTATACATAGTTTTATAAATATACATAGTTTCGAGTCTGAAGCTTGAATTTATGCCAAAATGGAGTCGATAGACGCGAAAGTTCTATGAAGTTTGTCTTTTGGTCGCGTAGATTAGAGGTTAGAGTATAAGTTGGCTATTGTTAGAGAAGGTTATTGTGGTCTGAGACAGATTCGAGCTATTTTTAAAGTTAGGCTAGATTTTATATACCTAGTATATCTTTTACCTATATACCGACCTACTTATGTACTTTTATACGTTTTCGCAATAAGCAGCCAGGGAAAAAAGGTTAGAAAGTAGGAAATTTATCATTTTTAACCGATGCCAATCCTCGTACGCGATATCAAGTTACCCACATTTATTACCGTTAACTAAGTAAGTAAAGAAAATTCTTGTAATGTTAACTGAAAAACTTGTCATCAAACTATCGCCATCTATTGTCGAGTAGTGGAATAAATAATAATAAAATTTCATAGCAAGAATTTTTGCTAGAGTACAATACATAAACCTAGTCCTTATTTTTTAAATCGATTTACAAAATAATTACATATAAGTAAACTGTAAATGGCATTGCTTCACATTTAATTTATGAGCCCATTTGACTGAGCACAGTATCTTAAGGTAAAATAGGTATTACCATTTTAAAATTTTATTCAAGCAAGTCGGAGAAATATTTAAAATTACAATAAGAATATTCTTAGATTTTCATTTATCTTGTCACGCCTCAGAAAATTCCTGTGCGTTATTGAATGCACGCCTGCATAGATTTAAATTTGTAAGACGGAAAATAAAATAATGTTTTGTTCACGGCTCAAACGCGAGATTCATTCCGATTCAGTGACTTTCCTTCAACGCGTATCAGTTTAAAATGGATATAGATTTAGCATAAATAAATAAAAATTACATATTAGTACAAATAAATAAAAGGATATTTGGTACTATTTAAAAACCTTGATATTGAAATCGTAAAAAATATTTATGTCAGAAACAATAAATAAATTCTAAAAGAAAATCATTGGAGGCGCCGGGTATCGATCCCGGTACCTCTCGCATGCTAAGCGAGCGCTCTACCATCTGAGCTACGCCCCCTGACGATCAGTCTTTCGAAATTATCAATTCACTTCTATAGCAATAATAAATACATTTATTTTAATATGGTGGTTCTCAAAGTTTTTGATTTAATTTGTACAATTTATACAAATATCATAAAAAAATATCTACATCACTTTTACAAAATAAACTTTCATAAACATCTAGGCAATATTTTAAAACAGCCAATACAAGCCACCCCCTCTAAACTTTTCCTCTAAAAATCTGCAAACTTGACAAATTGCCCGTTAAATTTTCGCTCAATTGTAACACGGACTCTAATTAACCGAGAAAGTTGAACCGGGTTTAATTATTGACGACAACATTTTGAAAAATCAATTCTTGGTCCTTAACTGGAGGGCTGTTAACTGGTCAGAACTGGTTTGAAGCGGTTCCTGCTAATTCGATTCGTGAAGTTTGGAAAAGTTATTTTTTTAGTACAATTTTTAGTGGAATCGAAAAGTTTTGTTTGCTCTTGATATTATTACCTACCTACTTATACCTATATACTTACTTATATTTTTTTTCTTACCGTTTCTTATAACTACATTTGCGAAATATTTAGATATTAGCACTTAGCTTTTTTCTTTAAATTTGTTTTCGGTATGTAATTGACTGATATTATTATTTTTATTTATAATACTTTAAAATGTAGGTACCTACCTACATACATATTATAATTAAATTACTTACAAACATAAGTAGGTAAGTAAGTATTATCTATCGCTGAAAATATTTTACCTACCTACTGATAAAATACAATGTGTATTTTGCTTATAAGTACCACAGATCTTTAATAAAACCTTCAACGAGAGCTATATTTCATTATAATGGAATACAAGGGTTTTTTTTAATTTAAGCCAAAAGCCTAAAAGGGATTAGACTGAAATCCGCTTACCCGGTCTGAAGTAATTTCTGCCATATTAAAATTAAACTGACTGCTAAATTAAAATCCCGATTGATATTAATGAGGTGATTAACAATATTTTTTAATTAAGTGCTAGTGAGCACTTAGCAGATTATTATCTGCTTACCTGCTGCTGTTCTGTTGATAATTTTTATGGTATTAATTCATATCATAAATACCTATTCACAACACATTAACCTAATCCCACGTTGATTGTTATTATATTCCTTAATGCTTATGACGTAGGTATCTTTCAAACGATATTGTCACAACCAACCTCAGAAGCAGCTAGAAAATTATATCTTTTTGTTATTTAAGTAGCTAAATTTAGCTGTTGTATGTATATGTATGAGTTATAAGAAATGTTCAGGGTATGATGGGACTGACATGGTACGTGTACCAAAGCCCCTAAATATAAATAAAGATAAAAAAAATATATATTATATTCCTGAGGTCTTCTGTCGTGTGGGCATATATGTACGTATTATCTTCTATACATATAATAAAAATGTAACGGATAGATGTCTATACATGGAAGATATATGAGAAAAAATATTATAGAAGAGCTTTATCAACGCATTAGTGGGTACTAAAAATTATTTTTGGAATTTTTGTCTGTTTGTCTGTTTATCTGTGTGTTTGTGCACGCTAATCTCGGAAACGGCTGAACCAATGTCGATGCGGTTTTCAGGAATATATTGTGACAGGTCCTACTTTTCCGGGAAAATGTTTTTATCCTGAATAATTTCGACATTTTGTTTTTTCTGTAGTCCACGCGGACGGAGTCACGGGCGTCCACTAGTGTGAAAATAAAATATATCTTAGCATAAAATAAAAATAAACACTGGACTTAGACACTGGCTTATAATTGTTTATCCTTAAATATAGGTTGAAAATTTTGAAAAACGGCCGTGTGATCGCAAGAAAAAATAGCCATCTTTATTTTGCCGACATTTGTGTGCCGAGTATATTAATTTAAAAAAGCATACCACAATCAACGTTATCGAAAGTACTTAAAGTTACCGTGTTGATACATCAAAGCACCGCTGAGAACCGGTTCGCGGTGGTTATTACCGGATCCAGCTGACCGCAACCTGTTTAGGGTGACTAGGATTTTGCGATTTTCAAGAGAGATTTCATAGGCAAGTAACTTTGAGTTTGATTGCCTTTGAATAATCAACATTTAACAAATTCTATGTATTCCCAAAAATGCGGTAGCGAGAAGTGGAAGATCTCAAAAGAGACTGTAGAATCTCTTCTTTCCACTTCTCGCTACCGCATTTTTGGGAATACGTAGAATTTGTTAAATGTTGATTATTCAACGTGGCTGTAGCATAGCGGGTCAGATGTTAAAACTGTAACAAGTTGCAAGTTCATCGTCTGAGAGAACATCCCTCAATTCCTTAGTAGACTTTTACGACATGTACAGAAGAAGATGTGGCTGATGTCTTCTAAAACTTGATATAGTTAAATAATATAATATTAAAGTGTTAATTTACGTGGAAACTAAATTTCCACCGTTTCATGAAAACTCAATCTCACAGTCACCCTACCCTAACCCGGATGAAACTCACGCACCCGTCTCTCTGTTTACAGGCACTGGCCACGTTACCGGAACACGGAACATGCAGATCGGTGAGTGAATTTACGTTCTATTTTATTTTCTGCGCCGGCTATAAACCGGACATGTTATGTCGGCCATTTTGTTTAGCTGTACTTTTTAATCAATCAATTCTTCTTCCGGTTTTTCTTTATCGCTGTTTTTCTTTATCGCTATTAGATTGTTTTAGGGGGGTAAAAAGAGACGAAACATTTGCAATGTTTTTTCTCTTAGTTATGTAAAATTTTTTACTCTACAAAATATTATAGGTTATGCTCGAATAAAACTAAAGTAACTAAGTACTTACTTAAACAATGTAAATAACTTAATTAAGTATATAGGTAAACATTCAGTATTACACTATAATTCATAAACAAAAGACTATGCAGAGTGATTGGGACAAACTGAGAAGGAACAGCTCGGAACTGCATAAAATTTTACAATCAAATAACAAAAATTGCAGAGAACAACAACGGTACAACACGACTTTTCCACTTTTACGCGAGAAATAAAAATATTTTAAAGGGTGTGAGGCATTTAAAGCCTGGCCCTATTCAGTTCCATCCGTCCATTTGGGTCCAAGTGGTGTTATCTGCTTCCGTACCCGAATAATGACAACCCTTTCTTTTACACAATAATGTGTAAAATACTTATAGGTAGGTACCTACTGCCACAGTATGTAGGGCGTAGTCAGTGATTTCTGACCTTATTCTGTCATTTTGCCCGCGACTTCGTCCGCGTCAACAAACAGAATAAAATATTTTAAAGTACTTCTGGTAAATTATATTTTTTGATTTTCTTGTGGCAGAAGAACATTTAATCGTAATTCAGGTACGTACGTGTTTAAACGCGTATTAATCGATAAAAAAAAATTCTTAGGTAACTTTTCCTAAGACGGTATTTTCATATCTCTCAAAATTTAGTGTAAGGGTTCCTATATCACTATAACGTTAAATTTAAAGCAACTATATGTGTACGAAATTCTGTACCCAATATAATACCGTTTAGCAGCGCACGCAACGGAAGTCTCCAAAGTTGAATAATTTTCGTTTTTTCCACATTTTCCTCTTATTCTTCGTCCCTATTGGTCGCACTGTGAAAAAGCCTAAAGCTTTATAAATGGTACCCACAAAAAGAATTTAATTCGACCCAATGGATAGCGCGTTCAATCAAACAAACAAACAAACAAACTCTTCAGTTTATAATATTAGAAATTTGATTGGGGAATTTAATCAATTGTACACGTTAAAGCAATGTTAAAAAAAACGAGGTGTGTGTACCTAAACTATAAAAATTAAAGAATTTGCGAAAAAAAAATGAAAAAAAAACTTTAGGTACCCTTTAGAAATGGATAAACGTGAAATTTGAAACAATTGTAGTCAATGTGAAAAAGAATTTGCGAAAAAAAAAATACAAATACTAGAAAAATACACTAGTGAATAATAATAAGGTATTAACATTTAATTAACTAACTCTAAATATGATAGGTACCTGTGACCACGAGGCGGCTACTAAGAAATACTTAAACCTCAATAGTGCGAATTTAAACCTACTCACATTCTTCATTCACAGTATATCCTGTAAAGACGTTGTCTACATAAAACCATGTACACACAAACACTTATGTTAATTATTATTATTAATATGGGCTGAGGGCTTAAAGCTTTTACAAGCCTCTTGTTTTATGGACCTGGGCTTACTTTGTTTACATTTGTATGGGTTATTTCATGAAAGCTGAGTAGGGAATTTGCGAATTTGCCGCGTGTTCATGTCGGTTTTGCTTTGGGTGTTCTTCGTGGCCTAATTTGTTTGTTAATTAAATAATTGTAAGATTTATTCCTATTCTTTATTGTACACAATAGTCTTAAATTAAATACAGAGAAATTCACAAAATAAATACATACAAAGGCGTGATTATATCTGCAAGAATGACTTTTAAAATGTATAGGTACTCAAATCCTACTAATACATTATTATAAAGGCGAAAGTTTGTAAGTATGGATGGATGGATGTTTGTTACTCTTTCGCGTAAAAACGGCTGAAGCGATTTAAATAAAATTTGGTATGGAGTTAGCTGACACCCTGGGTTAATACATAGGCTACTTTTGATCCCGGGAAAATATTTTTATATCGGATAATATTGATATTTTGTTTTTATGCAGCCACGCGGACGAAGTTGCGGGCGTCCACTAAGAATTAAAGTAAATATAGTTAAAGGAAAACTGTAAAAACTAACCTAATTAATTCACTTAAATTTTAACGTACTGTCTGAATCTAGACTACTAAATACCAAACTTACTCTTAGTTCTAAGATGTTTAATCGTTTTTAATGATAAAATTATATGCAAAAAGTATTTGTACCCTAAAATTTTATCTCAAAATAATTATGCAAATATATTTAAACTAACAGCAATAAACACTATCTGGGACGCTTGTCCGAAACACCCCAGCTAATCATCCATGTTTCACTAAAAGGGTACAGGAGCCGGAAGTACGCTGTATGTAGCCATTTTGTATTTTAAGCTGGCTTCATGGCAAAGGAAATTTCATTAGTACAGCCAAATCTCTGGCTTTACCTTAATCTATGGTAACATTGCGTGAACACATTTTTTATTATTAATAAAACAATGGGTTGAAAATTAATTAATTTACTATAAAATTATTAATAAAGAAATGGAAAAAATTCCTCACCCGGGTGGGAATTTATTTACCATAGAGCGAGTGTTTTTTTTTAATAATAAAGTAATTAACGAGTTTAAATTAATTTACTGTCAATTTATTAAGAGAGACTAGGTACAGTTTTTCCTTGTTCCGCGCTATATTAGGAGCCGTTTTTGATTTTATTAAAAAAAATGTGTTAGCACAGTTTTATTAGAACGTTTCCCAGCTAATGATAAAAGGTTTCCTAGAAAAATAAAATAAGATCCCTTACATAATCACATCGTATACAACATTATATCGCATTTTATATAGACTGTAGTAAGGTTTTATTTTGTATAATTACCTAAATGGCTACTTGTTGCTAACCGAAATTGACTACAAGACTCATAAATCTTCACTTCCACTTTGATCCATCCAAAAGACTCAACAAACAATCCAATATACTACTAACCGAATAAAATATACTGTATACCATATAAAAACCGTCTTCAAACCAGCAAACCATCAAATATACTTCATAAACTGTGCAAAATACGCTTCAAATCTGCAACATCCCATGCCATTACGTCTTATTATCGCATACCATACGACAAACACATTCAGCAGGGAGACAAAGAGCTACGTTAAGAGATCATACTCATTGTGACTAGATGTAGGTCGCGCGGTTTTAGTAGCGAAGCGGGAGCGGTTTTGGACTGACCTTTTGCGCGGGTCAGAAATATCATCAATCGATAAGGCGTCGCCTACTTTGCAATTCTTTATTATAACGTACACTTGGGCTAAGGCATTTGTAACAATTTTACGAGCATTAGCGAACTTCGTAAACGAATAGAAATGATTACACTAAATAATAATAAATTTGATCACATCATTTAACAATAGGTTGTCTGAATAATAATATCTAGGCTTCCCATTGAAGGAAATTCTTCAATAACTTTGCTGTCACTTGTAAAAATGTTACATTTTACACGCGCCTGATATACCTAGGAATGGTAAGGCCTTAAAGTAAAAAGTAAAGTCACTTGCGGTGCACCATGCCATATAACGGCCGAGGCTCTACTCTAATACCTATTTAGAATGACTCGGATATTACTTACTTATATCATCACGCAAATGCTTACTCCAATTTTACCATCCAAAACCCGCCATAACTCCGCTGCCGCCAACATGTCCGCACCACACGCAATGATTCCGCCCAAGAGTATAATTACCGAGTCGCTTTTCCCGCCAACACAGTATTTGCATTACTCCACGTCGTTGCCAACTGAAAAATGTTTTTCTTAATTTCGCGCGTTTAATATCTACCTTTTTGTGCAATTTGCTACGTGGAAAATTATTGCCGTAATGGAAACAGCTTAATGGAGATGTGTTCTTCTAGTAAGTACCTACCTATGGGGTAGCCAGAACTGCAGGATTATGAAAGAGAACCTACAGCCGCATATAGCATAGCAGGGCTAGATGCTAGCTATATACATACATACATACATATAATCATGCCTTTATCCCTTACGGAGTAGGCAGAGCACCAAGGGCCGATAGAACCACATGGTGCCACTTCTGACTAATTTTGAGGGTATAGTTGAGATGTACAAGTTCTGTTAATAGTGACAGGTGGTCAGCCCATCGCTTACAAAACACCAGCTAGATATAGCTATATGTTAAAGATTATTGACGACTTGCTAGCTCATACACAGTATTACCTGTAGATCTCTTCAAGAATAATAAATCTTGGCATAAATAATACACTGAATACTATAAAAATATTACAATTAAAATAACTATAAAATTAATGCACATTCTAGCTTAAAATACCTAGTTGTTTTTTACACTTTAGTAACTTTTTTAAAATATTTATAGTTTGTAGATTACTTACCTACGCTATTTTGAGACAGCCACAGAATTAAATAATGGAATTCATAATAGGCAGGTACTGCGCCTTTAAAACATTTTTATTGTAAATGTCTAATAGTAAGTAATTTAAAATGTGTCTAAAAAAATTGCATAGCACTAACCATCCAACTTGTATGACAACTTAATCTCTAAATTTTTTGTCAGTTTCCATTCCTTATTCTAATTTAAAATTCAACTATTATTTTTTTACGAAAGCTTAACTACTAAAATTATAAATTGTTTTGGACGTCTGAAAATTTTGCACTTGACCACAACAAAAAAGAATTTAAAAAAGGATTGCTCTCAACTCTTTTCTAACTTACCACTGACACTGGAAGACACTTAAATGTTTTTACGGAAGTTTTTCCACCATAGAAAGCTATTTTTTAAGGAAAATCCTCGAGTTCAATTTAAGTTGTGGCATTTTTTGCTTTTTTCGTAATAAGGACCATAACATTATGCTCCATTGGTAATGTTATGTTGGTAATATTATGTTGTCCAAATTGTAGTAATATTTAATTTGTATCATTATTTTATGGACGGCTGTTATTATAGTTGTTAAACAATATTAAGTATGTTTGTAGGTAGGCATATTAAAGCAGTAAGCAGTAGGTATCTACTACAATTAAAATGTAGGTATTATCTTAACTTATTAATGTATTAGATAAATTAATCCCTCATCATAATAAAATATAGGTTCTCTTAAATGCGGCTCTATATCTTAGGTACCTAGACTCTGTAGTCCCGTAAATTTTAAAATAGAAAAAAATAAAAGTATAATGTCGTGAAACTGCGTCAGTTGTAATTTGCCGTTTCATTGTTTAAATAGGTAACATCATGTAATACACCGGTTATTCTTAAAATAAGATAGATATCTGGGTATTCTTATGATATTTTACTGACCCTGTTATTTCTTCAGCGATTTTCATGACGTACCATACCTATTCATTTTGGACATAAACATACAACAATATTATTTAGTTTATTTCAATATGAATCAAATTAATGATAACAAATAAACAAGTTTGAGCACCACTGGCAATCGCCACGGCTTAGTATCCCCCTAACGCCATTGGTCGATTCGCGCGGCGTTCTAAGCGAAATATCTAACCTAAATCGCGCTGCAAGCGCTCGAAATAGTCTCAAACTAAACGGATAATTTTAGAAACTATTTCCGAGGCTAACATTGTCTGTGTTATGATGAATATTCGGCATTGAAGATTGAATTGGAACACTAGTTTAATTCCACTATAAATAAATATTACATATAAAAACGTTAAGGTTTACATACATAGAGATAGTATGACTTATTAGAAAAATTACATACTTACATAATACGTATGTACCTATATATATGTACCTATATATAGGTACATACGTACACACACGGTTTGTGTTCCCGAATAGAGTAGGCAGAACTGCAAAATTATAAAAAGAAAGCATAGCGGGGTCAGCTCTAGTAGCATGACCTGCGAAACACGATATAATAAACCGATTTATCGACATTTAGCCTGTCAAAATACGAAAAATATAGCCGCCATGTTGAATTTTGTATAGAGACGATACGATATCATACGATACGATATGCACGATTAGTGGTCATGCTAGGGGGGCTGATTTATATGATCAGCACCCGTATGATGAATTTGGTGAGAGCGAGATGTCTCACTTTTAAACGTCAAATCCACAGAGCTAAGTAATAACTAGACTGGGCAAGTATTTCTACTTGGTGTGTAAAAAGGGATTGTAAACCACTTCTATCAGCCCTAATTCATTCAGTCCTGGCTCGAGAATGAGTGTCTATTCTAATTCTTAAGTATATTTTTTACATGCAAAGCTGTGTGAATCTGAGGATTCGTCAAATTCATCATACGGGTGCAGTAATAAGTTACTAGCTTCTCGCCTGAGAAAATATTCGAGTTCTTTAGTGTCGACTCTTACGACATGCACGGAAGGAGATGCATGCAACTAATGTATTTTAGCAAAGCCTAAGATATACATAAGTTTATTATTTCTACAGCTGTTACCATCTATCGGAGATCAAAGCGATAGCTGTAAGAGTGGATTAGGGCGATCAACGACTGTCGATAGAAATCATTTTTTGCCTACACAATAATATAAGGTCTATCCAAAATTAGTGATCATCTTTTGACACGAAACTAGGTAGGTAAAAAAGAAACAAGTTTCACTATGGGACCAACTCCGAAATATTGGAAAAAAAAAATCAGCTGTTCCATACAATCTCGATTAATTACCTACTGCAATGAAATGTAATGGAACAGCTGTTTTTTTTTATTAGCCTACGTAGTTAAATATTAACAAATAGGAAGTTTTGTGTAAACTCTTACTATTCGGACATCTTCAATAATTTTTTTTTATACCGTAAAGGCAAACTTATTTGACAGTTTCACCATAGAAGGCGCAGTCGAATGTAGGGCATGCTTACTAAAATTCTTTTACGGGTGGCAGAAAATTTCCCCGGTCTATGTTATCTACTAGCAAGGAAAATACTGAATAAGTAGGTACAATAAATAGAGAAAAAAGTAGCTTACTAATAATAAAAACTTATATTATTTTAAATGTCGCCTTTTCTATAAACCCTAACTTCTGTAATTTATTTAAGTAGTCTACTTTGTTCTAAACTATATTTTATCAAGCGCTTTACGCTGACCGCGTCACAATCCTCCCTTCAACTATTTCTGTCAGTCATTCACAAATTCATTCAAACTCATTCAGTACATTTTCAGATATCGCGTGGCGTGCCCGCCCTACATTTTATTATTTGGCAGTATGTGCAAGAGATTCCGTCTCTTTTCGCGCCCAAAGTCAAGGACAGCGTTCTATTTTTAAAAGTTTTCAAAATGGCGCGTTCTTTTAGTGTGGAACTGAATGTTTTTATGAGAAAATAGTTGTGGTGAGTAAATCTTTTCCTATTTTTTAAAGTGCGTATTACTGGAGGAGCGTAGCAACAGTGTATTTTTAAATCGTACATTGGCGTTACCGATGAGAGGGCAAAGAACATCCCTATTAACAAGTTCGATTTATTTAGTGTCATTTGCAAGTAATTATCTGCTTCTTTATTATAAATGGTGTTCTCTATTCAAAATAATATCCATAGATCTATGATAAGCACACCTACACTAGTTCAGTACCCAAACTAAAGATCTTTTAAAGATTTAAAAAGTTAATAAATCACTTAAATAGGTTCTATTCACCTAGGTACCTATATTTAACACTGCATCATCAGAATTCGCTTTTAATTTTCAGTAGATCCACTTATCATAATTACAAAAACCAGTTTTGTATTCTGCGACAGCAGCACTGTCTATTGAACTTTGGTCATAAAGAATCGGTTTGTTATTAGTTCACATTTTGACCGTATCAGTCAATGATGCCCACGCCCACTTATATTTAGTATTCATCAAGTACTTAGTGACAAATAATCTTTAGTAATTGCGGTCTATAAGACAAACATAGGTTCTATCTCTCATTTCATGTACACATTTATTGTAGAGAGTGAGTCCTGTGCTGATGCGGGGCTTCACTAGAATACATCAGCTGCATCTCCGTCCGTGCATGTCGTAAGAGTCGACTAAGGAACTCTCTCAAGTAATTACGTATCTAGGAACTTGTCACAGATTTTTTACATATACACCGCTATGCTAAAGGTGGCTGCAGAATTTCTTTCATGATCCTGCAGCCTGCCTTTCACTCATCATCATCAGCCTATTGCAGTCCATTGCTAGACGTAGGCCTCCCCCAGGGCACGCCACAAGCTGCCATGGGGGGTACTCGTATTTGCCCATAGTCACCACGCTGGGCAGGCGGGTTGATGACCGCAGTTTGTATTTTGGACTATGTTGTCAACACGGGAGGCGCTGCTGCCCACCTCCTGGAAACCCTTAATCGCCTTGTACGATACCCACGGGCAGGCATGGGTGGTACGAATTCTGTCTGCACCACGCGGCTAACACGCGCCTTTCACTACCCCATTTATTTATTTAGGGATAGAAGTGTGTTATGTAGATATGTGCGAAGCAAAGTGTGTTATGTAGGTAGGTAATGTCCAAATAGGCTAAATGTCTTAAAATACATTTTCCGACACTACTTAAATCAATATACATAGTCACAAAAGGGGAACCAGACTCGAGACCAATTTAAAATTTAAAACGCGACCTCTGAATCAATTTAGTACCAATTGATCCAATCGTAGGTACGTAATAATATACATATTGTCCACAGAAATACACAAGTAAAATATTATTAGTTTTCCTGACTTTCCGCGTGGTGCCGGCAGAGTAGAGTTTGCGCCACCCCATGCCTGCCCGTGGGTATCGTACGAGGCGATCAAGGGTTTCCGGGAGGTGGGCAGCAGCGGTTCCCGTGCGGACAGCATACCTAGTCCAAAAATCAGTCTGCGGTCACCAACCCGTGACTATCGGCAAAAACCCCCCCTATGGCAGTATTCTTGTGGTGTGCCCTGTGGCGTGGGTACGTCCAGCAGTGGACTGCAATAGTTGAGTAAATAGACTGCGTTTTTCTGCATAAATGCACATAGACGCGCGTAGCAAGATTTTTTAACGAGAAATAATAATTATCTGTCTATGAAAAAACTAGCATAAACATTGGACACTATAAATTTCGCCCGATCAAGTAGCTAAAAATTATTTTTCAATTTTTTTTTATCTTTCCCAGCATTTTTTTTGGAATAAACTTACTTTATTTGATGTATAGAGTACGCACCCTTTGTTAAGGGTGGCAACGAAAAAACATTCTGTATAAATCATCAAAATATCATTCTGTCTCAATGCTCTAACTCCTAATATAAGTGTAATGCAAAGCTAATTAGTACCCAGGATTGTGTCATACATAAGTATAGGTACCTATATATACAGAAGTATAGACTGTTAATTACCCTAATTTTGACTTATGCGTTTTTGGGTAAAGTTGACAAGTTAACGTTTTAAAAGCTGCTAGGCACAATACCTATGTTATCCAAATTCCCAGTAGGTTCAGTTTCGGTTTAGAAAAACTCCTACGCCTGTTTTCGGAACTAACATTTTTTTATGCAGTAGGTAATACAGATAATGTAGTCATACATAGTAACTAGCGCCACCATTCAAAGGAACTATTGGATGAATCGAACTCTAGTTACAAATACCAAAAGGGAGATTGCTTTCGGCGATATTGCGTCTCGATTATGCGGGCGATAAGGACAGTTGCTTCCAAATTCAAACTACATATTGATTCAAATGAATTCAGGGAATATTTGTGTTGACATAATGACGAATGATCGTTCAGTTTTGGTATGAACGATAGGAAAGGAGTTGGAACATTTTTGTATGGAATGGCATAGGATCATACATAAAATAAGCGGTAAGTAGGTAAATACAGGCTTAAATCGTAACACGCGATTAAGGGTTTCCGGGAGATAGGCAGCAGCGTTTCCCGTGTTGACAACTTAGTCCAAAAATCACACTGATCACCACTGTGTGTGCCCAGAGTGGTGACTATGGGGAAAACCCCCTATGGCAGTAGCCTTGTGGCGTGCCCTGGGGGAAGCCTACGTCAAACAGTAGACTGCTATGATAGGCTGATGTGATGAAATAGAAATTATAAGAAAAATATGAAAAGTGTTCTACATTTTTTCATAGGGCATAACAACTTACTTAAACATTAGTTTGGTCACGTTTTTGGAGACTTTATTGAACAGCAATCGGTAAAACCACGTGTTATTGATAACCGTCAACCGCCAAATTAATTAGGAACTTAAGTTCTGTTATTTTATTTCAAAATAGTATGTACATACCTACACATCTACTTAGACCAAAAATAGCCTTATCCATTTTAGGTATTTTGTTTGATACAGTACGGCTTGAAGGACAATAAAATCCTTGATACAGTATAAGGTAGTCATTTTGTATTGTATGTGTGTATGTGTATATATACGTGTTGTATGTTTCCTGTATGACTAATATTGTAAGGATTTGAATAATAAAACTTCAATTTACCGAGAAATGATAATGCGGTTAGTTTCAATTTGCCGCGCAAAAACTCATTGTGACAGTTCGAATTTTTAAACTTTTAAATTTCCATGCAGGCAAAAGTATACCGCATTGTACAGCCTAACCCGCACATTTTAAATGTAAACAAGGCGAAGGTAGAGCACGCCAAACAGCCAAAATTGTTCAAACGCTTAATTTCAAAGTTGGCATGTGAAGCGTGTGCCAAACAAGATAGGAGGAGGATGGGGCTATGGTCTAATTTAGGAGCGGAAGTGAGATAAAAAATTGGGTTTATTCGATTTTTCCGTACCTATATACGAGTCACATGACTTTTTTTTAACATAAAATTAATAACTAACGATTTCTATTTACTTATACTAAAATAATTACAGCGTGGTGCCGGCAGAGTAGAGTTTGTACCACCCCTGCCTGCCCGAGGGTATCGTACGAGGCGATTAAGGGTTTCCGGGAGGCGGGCAGCAGCGCCTCCCGTACTCACAACATAGTCCGAAAATCACACTGCGGTCACCAACCCGCCTGCCCAGCGTGGTGACTATGGGCAAAACCCCCCTATGGCAGTAGCCTTGTGGCGTGCCCTGGGGGAGGCCTACGTCCAGCAGTGGACTGCAATAGGCTGAAGAAGAAGAAGATGCTAAAATATGGTTCTTGGTCTTCAATCGGTATAGACACAGGTATAGCTAAACCAAAAAATACTACTTAGATGCGTATCCATCCAGTGCCCAACCACAAAAAAGGTTGCTTAACTTTTACGATCATCCAGTCAAAATAAAAAATGTCATAGGTGACTCGTAAATTCTTCTCTTTTTTTGCACCCAAAAAAGGGCAAAAACTGTCCCCATTTGGAACGAAATGCGCTTGTTTCAATTAAGATGGTTAGCGTTTTATTGTTCCGTTCTGAATTTTATGAATATAATTATGAAGTTAGTGCGGTTGTGAAATTTCTCCTAGAGATCTTCTATCTTTCTTTTTGTCTGTTTATCTGTGCGTTTGTGAACGCTAATCTCAAAAACGGCTGCACCGATTTCGATGCAGTTTTCAGAAATATATTGTGACAGGTCCCACTTAACATATAGGCTACTTTTTATCATGGAAAAAGGTTTTTATCCCGGATAATTTCGACATTTTGTTTTTTCTGTGTTTCGTATATTTGCTGTTTAAGATGGATGGGTTTAACCAGGTCAGTTTAACACTGGAATTCATAGTCCTTATAGCCCTTACTCGAGGGAGGAAGAGAAGGAATACAAAAGTAGGAATTAAAAACACGGTTGTACCTCCAAAATGAGGTAGCCAGAACTGTAAGATGACGTTTAGCATAACAGCATGATGTTGAACCGTATCGACGGCTCCTAAGTATACTGAGTCAACTAACAATTTTCGTCAATTTCATGTTTTTGCATATTAACAATAGGTACATATTTTTTTATCTACCTGTGTTAAAAAAAAGTTGATATCCCTATAAACAACTGTAATAAACTAGCGTACATTGGATCAAGTACACAGATAATTTATTTCGCACGTCGTATACTAAGTCGAGTGCATGATACCAGTGTACGCGGGACGCGAGCGCGGCAATGTTGGTGCAAGTTTCAACTTGTACAAAGTGACTCAGTATTCGTCGAAGCGGCGCGGAGTGCGGAGGTGGTTGCGTATTTTTGTCATCCATACATAAATAATTGTTTGTTTTGTCTTGCTTTTATTTAAATTTGATGCTTTAACTTAATAGAAAGCGGTGATGGGTTCTAGATCTCGAAGAATTATTAATTTAGTTAATGAGAAATATGATAACCTAACGAATAACAATGAAAATACTTCCGAAGTTTGTGATGATGTTCAAAATGAAGAGGAAAGAGGTAAGTCGAGTGAAATTGTTATTTATTAGTGTATAAAAATATTATAGTACCTATTTAATTTTATTATTATAAAATTTGAGAGTGTAACCGCGTATAGTGGTATAACTAAGATAGATCAGTATACGTTGAATATTTTTTGCTAAGTTTTAACTTGACTCATTCTACCGATTTCTGTAACTTGTTTGTATGATTTATTAAAATGGTTTACACATTGTTATTGAGCGAATAAATAAATAATGTTAGTTATTTAATCATTTATGTATGAAGAGGTACCGGATTCAATTCCATGTGCCACCATGTTAATTTTTTTTATATTATAGAAAAAAGGACAATAGGGATAGTGTTTTTTTTAATAAGTATTTTATTTAATACTTCAAATTCGAAGTGACCGTGAATGTCTCTCTGTTTCTTTCATTATTACGCCTGAAACTCTGAATTCCTTTTAGTGAAAATGTAGTATTAGAATAAAAGCAGCCTTGGATATAAGCAAAGTTTCATATTCATTTATTTATTGCTCATGTTGCTTTACAATATAAAATATTTATGTATTGGAGTTATGAAATCATGGCATGTTAGAGCATTGAAATAACGACAGATATTTAAGTACTTATATATAAGTGTCGGCTTCTACATGGACATAACGTAGCTAGTTTATATAATAAAAAAATAGTTTACAGAATTTGTTTCTATGTATTGCACGACTGTAATAGTTTGCTCTTTTCAGAATCTCCTCTTCCTGCCGATGCACATTTCACCCAAGAAGAGTTATCAATATTAGATGACATCGATTTGGAAGATACTGATGACTTTTTACGAAATCTACCCTCCAATTCTTCTATTTTTCCGAATGATATTCCGGATTTTTCACCAGCTCCTATCAATAAAAACTTCCCTGACGAACCTCCACACAAAACTGGCACTCTACTATCTACTAACACTTCATCGCCCTCAGAAATTGAAGATTCGCAACCTAACACACCTAATCCATATTTTTGTGAAAGCACGAACATTCCAGGTTTGAATATCAAAGAAAATCCTAGTACCAGTAACTGTGATGACAAAATACATGATGATACTCCAATGCCATCACCCTACTATGATTTTTGCCCTTCACCCTTTCGCGAGGACGCCTCTTGTGTTGATAGTCCTGCCTATACTCCTGCATCTAATGTAAACGACACAGACTCCCCAGTTACTACTCCAACTTTTCGGAGTCGCAAACGCGTTTCAGAGACCAAGAAAGACAAAGGTAGACAAAGAGAACGTTTCATAAAGGATTGGAAGGATGAGGTAAGAAAACGGAACGTCAATCGAGGCTTACAATATACTAGTAGAAATGGAAAAGTGCATAATAAAAAAATACTAAAACCTTCATGTCCTACAACGTGTAGAAAAAAATGTAGTGAGAAAATATCGGAAGAGGCTAGAGCAAACATTTTTGAAATGTTTTGGAATATTGGAGATCATTCCAGGCAGTGGGACTTTTTGACTAAGTATGCTACTAAAGACATGAAAAAGAGGACAACAACAGATAAGGAGAATTCGAAAAGACTGAGTACTATTTCTTACACTTTACCTATTTATGAAAAAGACTACGTTGTTATTAGAAACGTTCCTGTATGTAAAACTATGTTTTTGAATACTCTATCTATAAGCTTCAATTTTCTATATACAGCTTTGGAAAAACTCGAAAAAGGACAAGGAGTTGTACAGTCTGATCAGCGAGGAAAGCATGTTAATCATCTGAAAAAAATAACTGATGACATGAAAAGTAGTGTACTTGATCATGTTGCAAATTTGCAGCCTGTGGAATCACACTATATCCGCAAAGATTCCACTAAAAAATATCTTGATGGATCTTTGTCGTTTCCTAAAATGTATAAATTGTATCAAGAATGGTTTGATCCCAATAAGTACACAAATAAAGTTACCAGCGTGCGACAATATCGTGATATTATCAACAAAAACTTAAATATTGGTTTCCACAAGCCCAAAAAAGATGTTGTGAAGAATGTCACATATTTGAAAATAATAAACAGCGCACAGATCAAGAAATAGCAAAACAGGCAGAACACTTGAATCAGAAAGATTTAGCAAGAAAGTTAAAAGCAGAAGACAAAGAATTAGCACAACAGCAACCTGAAATTCTAACAGCAGCTTACGATCTCCAAAAGTGCTTGAATGTACCCCATGGAAACGTTAGCACATTTTATTATAAACGTAAACTTACAGTTTATAATTTTACAATATTTGATATAGGATGTCGTCAAGGTTATTGCTTCACCTGGCACCAACAGACAGCTAAAAGAGGGGCAAATGAAATTGCTAGCTGTGTTTATAAATTCATTGAGCAAACAGTCAACGTTGGTATAAAAGAGTACAAATTCTGGTCTGATAACTGTGGTGGTCAGAATCGAAACAGGATCGTTTTTCTGATGTATATGATGGCCAGTTATAAATATAAAATACAAATTAGTCATCGTTTCTTAATTGTTGGCCATACACAGAATGAGGGCGACAGTATGCATGCTCTAATAGAAAGACAGACTAGAGATAAAATACTTTATACACCTGCTCAGTGGTACACAGCGTTCCAATTCGCTAAAACCGATGATAAATCTTATAAAGTCACTGAAGTTTCTCAAGATATTGTAATGGACTTCAAAGCTTTGCTTAAAAAGGTTAATAACTGGATTTTTAGCTCTGATGGGTCTAAGATGCAATGGAATAAGGTCACCGAAATAAGGACTGAGGCAGAAAATCCTTACAAATTATTTTATAAAACTAGCTACATGCAAGATTCGTACAGCTGGATTGATTGTGCTAATAAACCTAAAGCAACACGTAACAACATTGTCCATAATACTGAAATTTGCGATCTTCGCCCAGCTTACAACAAGCCGATCCCAATAGATAAAAATAAACACAAAGATTTAATGGACATGTGCCACAAACTGATTATACCAAAGGAATATCACTTATTTTTTTCTAATTTGATTAAAACTGAGAGCAATACAGTTGAAAGCGATTCAGAATAAGTAAAAACATTTATTTTTTTTGATATTTTTTCACTTGTTAAGTTTTTTTCTCATGTAAATTTTTGAGACTGATTTAATTCTAAGCCATCATTAGTATCTTAAATATTTAGACTTCTGTGATTTTCATTATAGGCCTTAAAAATAATTGTTCCTATATAAATGCGGTTCCAAATATAATACAATTAGTATTAACTCTTATTTTTTGAAAATAAGACAATGGGCAATTGAAACAATAAACATTTTTTATCTTTGTTTTTTAAGTCTTACTATTTCTATTTATGTTGATTGTATGGAAAATTTTAAGTTGTGGTAATGTTACCAATTTGTTTTTGTGAGATTTCTTTTATGAGAATTAAAGTTTTAAACAATTTAAGGGTATTTAATTCATTTTACCTATCTTTTAATACACTTGACTCAATATAAAAATGGGTTGCTTTGAAAGTTATGTTCTATGCATAGTGAGTCAACTCTTGATATTTTGATAAAAATAATATATATCAGATAAAATGTAACATAGAAAAATTTCTAATAAGCGTATAAAAATATTTTTTACTAAATTTACCGAATAATGCTTTCACAAAAAGTAAATTCGTTAGTACGACGTACAAAAAGGTAAGTGGTAGGTGATCCATTCTTAATAAACAAACGTCAACGTACACTGGTGTATCTACATTATCTCTCAAATTATTAAACTATTATGAATTTCATTGTACACTATTCAAAGCTTTCATTATGTTCATTTGAAAATAATTAGTTATTTTTTCTTGATTGTGTTAACATTTAAAATATGACCTTTCACTCTTCATAATGCTCTTCCTGTAAAGTTATTAGAAGTGCAGTTGACTCAGTATACTTAGGAGCCGTCGGTATGATGACTAAGTATTAACTAGACAAGGCAAGTGTTTCTACTTGGTGTGTAGAAAGGGATTGCAAACCACTTCTATCAGCCCTAATTCATTCAGTCCTGGCTGAGAACGAGTATCTATTCTAATTCTTAGGTCTATTTTTTACATGCAAAATACATACACTTAGTTTATCTAGTTATTAATAGCTCTGTGAATTTGACGTTTAAAAGTGAGACATCTCGCTCTTACCAAATTCATCATAGTGACAAGTTGCAGAAGCATCAGCTAAGAGAACGCTCCTGAATTCCGTAGTCGTACATACATACAAACTTACACTCGAAAATCATAGCCCTCCTTCGGGCGCAGTCGGTGATAAATTATCCATAGGTATGCTTAAAGTTAAATATTATTTTCCAATAAACCAATGAATCATACGTTCCACTCAAATCTCTTTATCGAATTGTATACAGATTATAATCACCCTAGATTTGTTAAAATCAACCCCAAATTCAATTATATGACCATTGAAACCACCCTCATGTACACGCCTACCCCCTGAGATTATTACTAGTAAGTAGATTATATTTGACCGAAGACTAGTAGAGAGCATTTTAAATTGTAGCTAAATCTATAATTGTGATCTACATTGCTAAAGTAAGATTCTGTGCCAGGCAAAGATCAAGGACCGTTCAGCCAAAATACTCTAAGTGCCAATTTTAGAATATTCAAACCCGCAAGTGATACAGGTCCGTGACTGAGCTCCAACTTACGAAAGGCGCACGTTTTTGCCATTGGGCTATAAGCGCAGTGTCAAGTTTTAACTATCATTTCACTATGAATTTAACACATTATTATCGCAAATTCTATAGATATCTTCGAAAAACCAGCGCTAAGTATGCTGTGACAATCAGCAATACCGAAAATAATTGCTGAACAAAATAAGAATGAAGTGCTGGCTCAATAGCCGACCCGGATGCCACCATCTGGCCGATCCTTGCGGGCTGTTGACAAGCATGCGTGGGTAGGGTGGCCATGTTGCTTGGGTAACATAGAATTTCATTGAATTGTCTGATGAGCATATGCCTCCCCAATAACCTACACTGCGGTTTGCTACCAATACATTGCTAACTACACATAGATGTGAGGCGTGGTAAAACTTTGATCATTGCATTTTTTTATAGCATATACTGTGTTCACTGCTGGGTAAAGGCCTCCCCGATTTGAGCCCACACTTGTCTTATCCAGGTTGTCACTCTATCTTCTACTGGATCTGGCCCTATGCCGGTTTTAGTTGTGTAGGCTTACTTTACACTGCATGTATTAAACGTTCCTAGACGTGATTGGTAGCTCGTTTTAAATTTACATTGTTATTTTAGTAAGTCGTTCCCTTATAAGGCTATGTACAGATTTTTTTGCAATATAAATCCTGAAACCGCACCAAGCAATTGTCACCCTACAATATTACCAGCTAAAATAAACTCCTGCGCATCACATAGCCATCTGCGACGCACGTGGTCCAAGTTTGGGACAATACCGTCTAGCCAAGGGGTGTTATGGGAACGCACAGTAGGTCACACGATTAGATAAGTACACTATACTCGTATTTACGCTCATGCTCCAGTATTATTAGTCGTTCTCTTGAGTACACTCGGGTGAGGGATGAAACATAATAGGTTTTTGATATAGGTACATTTTTTAATGGTTGAGTGTGATTTAAAGTAGAGTCAACTATTAATGATATGGGGGTTGTGGAGTGAGTGCAGTAGGGTGAAGGTGGAGTAGTTCTCGTGTCGGAACTAACATTTATTGTATGCAATTACACGGATTATTAAAACAAATACTGAGCAACTAGCGCCACCTTTCAGATAAACTATTTCGTGAAACGTGGTCAACCTACTGGTATTTATTTTACTTTATTTTATAATTTTTGGTAGACCAACAGCGATACAAAAGAGTACAACCAAAGTACAACAGAATTAATTTGTCATATTTTGTATAGAAAACTTTTAAGTTCTGACTTGATGACGAATTTTAAGCTCTAGAAAATTGCTATTGTAGGTATACTTATTTTAAAAGTCTCCATTAATTATTATAGATTCCCACATGACTCGATCAGGCATCAAACCAGCGACCACTTAGCAACAGAACCATATCGTCAAATGTTCTAACGATCACTCCAGTCCCTGCCTCGTAGCTGTTATATTAACCACACCCAATTCTGTGTGGTGTTGGTCATGAGCTGAAGCGTTTTGGGCTAACAACGTTTGTTCATACATACATATATTACTTACACACTGTGTTCCCGAAATAGGGTAGCCAGAACTAACTTGAGATGCTGCAGCCACAGTTTAGCATGGCGGGGAGAAGTAAATAATCAGTTACAAGTTTCTAGCTTAACGCCTCAGGGAACGCCCCTATGTTCCATAGTCGCCTTTTCGACATACACGGAAGGAGACGCAGCTGATGCATTTTAGTTAAGCCCCATACCAGCTAGACAGTATGTTTGTTTAATAGATAATAGAATAGGGTTTTTATTTTAAGAGTTGAGATGTGAAGTGTAAGAGAAGACCTTACTTGCCTACTTTCCTGATGAAAAGTTCTTAGTTGTTATACATATACAAATGTATGTATTCTCAAAAGGGTACGAAAGAGATTCTACAGTCTCTAAACATAGCGGGACAGATGTAAATGATTTGTTTTCATTGTTAATCTAACTTAAAATTCATACAATAATTTATAGCTATTGATTACATAGCATTTATAAGGTGCTTTTTCATTGCCACCCTAAACAAAGGGTGCGTACTCTATATATGTAATTTTTTTTATTTTTTATTACTTGATCGGGCGAAATTTAGTGTCCAGTGTTTATGCTAGTTTTTTTTTTATAGACAGATATCAATTATTTCTCGTGACAAAATCTTGCTACACGCATCAACGTGCATTTATGCAGAAAAACGCAGTCTATTTACTCAACTTTGGACCCTAATATTTTGGAAAGCAGACACTTCCCGGGTATGCTTCCATGGAAAAAATGATCGTGGTGATAAGGAGATTCCGTAGTTTTCGGGAACGTTGACGAACAAAAATCACTCTGTAGGTAGCCCTTTTACATCTTTAGTAATAAAGCTAAAAGAAGAGTTTGTTTATTTGTAGAGCTAAATGCGTTAATCTTAGGAACTACGGGTCCGGATTAAAAAATATTTTTGTAATAGATTGTCAATTTATCTAAATTCCGACATTTAACTGGCGTCCACGGTCCACTGATTATTTATACACATACGAGTACATTAGCTTTCAAATATAGTACCTGTCGCGCGTCCGAGACAAGTAGATTAGTTCCCGCTGCCTCTTATAACTTGTAACGTCTATTCCCGTCTCGATCAATACTCTATTCGCGGCAAGGACTTTTTCGCTCCTCATTCTCTTTACAAATATTAATAATCTGAGAGATTGAGTTGAAAGATTTGGGGTTCCGTATGCAATGTTTGTGGGAAACGAATAGTTCGGCGAACTAGTACCTACCAGGGCAGCGTTTGTCATGTCGAATAGTTCCCGTGCATGACTTTAGAACTAAGAAACTTTTGTGCATGACTTTAGAACTAAGAAACTTTTGTATCTTAATATCCTTATAACGTTCTAAGTAGGTACTTGTGATGAGAAATGTACGCCATGTCTGCCCGTGGGTATCGTCGATTAAAGGCCAAGGCGACTGAGGGTTTCCGGGAGGAGGGCAGCAGCGCCTCCCGTGTTAACAACATAGTCCGAAAATCACACTGCGGTCACCAATCCGTCTGCCCAGCGTGGTGACTATGGGCAAAAACCCCCTATGGCAGTAGCCTTGTGGCGTGCCCTGGGGAAGGCCTACGTCCAGCAGTGGGCTGCAATATGCTGATGATGTGGGTGTGTGTGTAATGATACAATCATTATTATTATAAGAAAGAATGTGCATTAACAGCAAATACCAATAAGATGCTGTTCAGCTGATTTACGAGTACCTACATATCTTAGACTACCTACTAATGTTATTTGATACTTCGTTTCTTAGAATCGAGAATAGTGCGTAGTCCTACTAATATTAGGTACTAGTGGACGCCCGTTACTCCGTCCGCGTGGACTACAGAAAAAACAAAATGTCGAAATTATCCGGTATTAAAACATTTTCCCGAGATAAAAAGTAGCCTATATGTTAAGTGGGACCTGTCACAATATATTACTACAAACTGCATCGAAATCGGTTCAGCCGTTTCTGAGATTAGCGTGCACAAACGCACAGATAAACAGACAAACCGACAAACAGACAAAAAATCCAAAAACCATCGTTTTGGGTTCTATTGCGTTGATAAAGATCTCCTATAATATTTTTTCTCATATATCTTCTATGTACAGACAGCGATCCGTTACATTTTTATTATATGTATAGAAGATATAGATAAATACGAAAGTAGGTATGTGATAATATCAATTACCTCTATGTTTAGATATGATGACGTTTTTATTAAAAGAATACTGAACGGATTTGGACGAAACTTTGCAGATACAGGATGATTTTTGGTCGTCAACGTTCCCGAAAACTACGGAATCTCCTCATCATCACGATCATTTTTCTCCATGGAAGCATACCTGGGAAGTGTCTGGTTTCCAAAATATTAGGGTCCAAAGTTGAGTAAATAGACTGCGTTTTTCTGCATAAATGCACATAGACGCGCGTAGCAGGATTTTTTCACGAAAAATAATTAATATCTGTCTATAAAAAAACTAACATAAGCACTAGACACTATAAATTTCGCACGATCAAGGAATTAAATTTTTTTTTCCAAAAAAAAAAAAAAATTCCCAGCATTTTTTTTGGCATAAACTTACTTTATTTCATGTATAGAATACGTACCCTTCGTTAAAGGTGGCCACAAAAAAACTTCCTGTATATGATTTAGCTTATTAAGCATCGGAATATTAAATTAACTATTGCATAATATCTTGCCTAGTTTACATACAAGAGTGGTCAATAATGCCCATACAAACATACATACATACATATTATACACACGGCTGTATTCCATTCCTCAAAAAGGTGTAGCTAGAACTGCAGGATCACGAAAAAATCCCACAGGAACGTTTAGCATAAAGAGGCCAGACGTAATAGAAGCAGTTATAAGTAGATCTCTCATCGCCTGGAGAGAACGCCCCTGAGTTCATTAGTTTACACTTACGACATGCACGGAAGGAGATGCAGCTGATGTATTCTAGTGAAGCCCCGCATCAGCACAGGATATTTTTATGATAATGGGATTCCGATCACACATCAGCCTTTTGCAGTCCACTGCTGGACGAAGGTCTCCCCCAGGGCACACCACAAGGCCGGGGTTATTGCCCAAAGTCACCACGCTGCGCTGGGCAGTCAGGTTGGTGAACGCAGTGTGATTTTCGGACTATGTTGATGTATGACTATATGAAACCCTTAATCGCCTCTTATGATACCCACGGTGCCATCCTATTATGCCAACTCTACACAAAGTTTCTATTTTAGTTTGACATACCCAAAAAATATTATATTCAATTAACAATGCCAACATGACTGATAACACGTCGACCTTCGGATAACGGTATCTTATCAAAACTGCTACAATATAAATAATGTAGTTTTACACAGATCGGCTCATACTCGTAGCCTGTGTCGAGTGAGCATTGCCTATTCCAATAACATGAATACATACATACATATTATCACGCCTTTATCCCTTACGGGGTAGGCAGAGCACCAAGGGCCGATAGAACCACACGGTGCCACTTCTGACTAATTTTGAGGGTATAGTCTTAGATGAAAACAAAATAGTGCTATTTTGTTTTCATCTAAGGGTTTAGTTGAGATGTACAAGTTCGGTTAGTAGTGACAGGTGGTCAGCCCATCTCCTACAAACACCAAGACCCTCTTGTCCCTCTACTGACTTATACAGATGCCCGGGAAGAGAAGCAGCTGTAGTATTATATGTTTTTTTTTTCACTCCCAGAGCAGCGTAGAAGAAAATATACATATAGGTAAATGATGTTATTTTATTTGGCAAAGCTACGTTAGGCATAGTCAAGGCAGATGTTAAAAATCAGTGACAAAGTTACTAAGTTATCCCCTGAGAAAACAATTCCTTGTCGACTCTTACTACATGCACGGAAGGAGATGCAGCTTCCAGTTAAGCCCCGGATCAGCACAGGTGGAATATTATATGAAATGCCTCATATATCCAGTAGGCATATTAATTACTTAGCTAAATTCACTCAAACGCTAATCGCTTGAACATCTGTGTACAATGACGTCACTTTATGACGTCACAGTGTATTAATTAACCGGGTAAGCTTGCATCCCTTTCTATCGCGTGCGATTGGTATATATGTTTCTCTTTCTATCACACTGGTTTGACTAATCACTTGAAGTGTTATTGTTTAATTTTCGAGGAGTTTGAATATTTGAGTTTATATCTAATTGTGTGCTAACAGTAAAATGACTTGAGAAAATTCAATTTATCTATACCTACATTTATAATAAAAACTAGCAGCCCGCGGTTCCGGCTTCGCTCGGATATTCGACTTTTACAGCTGTAGTTTATAATTCGACACAACCATCAACGTTGTCTGCCCTCACGTGTCTGCCCGTTCGGGTCGCGCACCTCAAGATGAGCCCACCCCCACCACCGCCGTCGCCGCCGCCGCGCGCCGCCACTCGCCGCCACTGTCGTGCTATGCGGACCGACCGACTGACACAACGACGGAACGCAGCCGCCGCCGCCGCCATCTCTGCCCTCGGCATTGTAAATGCATCTTGTGTATTAATATTAACATAAAAGTGTTATGATATGTATATATTCGGAATCCTCATTTCATCAGCTTTAATTTGATATGCATTTTGTTTTATGTTTATTGGTCTATGTCGGTAGGAACATCGAGTAATTGAAAAATAAGATATTTCGTAAATTAAACTTGAACACCACTAAAATCGTTATTGTGGCTAAACCTTAAAGGATAGACATATGCTATCGCAGACTTTTTTATAGAACTTTTTGAAAAGAATAATTCCCCCATACATTGTTATTCTGTATTTTGAGTTATTTCAGCAGCGCACGCAATGCAAGCCTCCAAAAAGCTCGTTTTTCTTCCGTCCGTCTGATAACTGTTACGATTCCTCTAATAATTTCTTAAGTAGGTACACCTAAATTATACACCTATAGAATCCCTGGAATGTCTTCTTTCCATTATTGAAAACCGCATAGCTATTGATATAGTAGTTTTTGAGATCCTAGGTAACAAACACATTTTGGGCGCCCTTCGCAACTTCATTTTATACTATGTATAGATGTAACGGATCGCTGTCTGTACATGGAAGAAAATAAAATATTATAGGAGACCTTTATCAACGCAATAGAACCCAAAACGATGATTTTTTGAATTTTTGTCTGTTTGTCTGTGCGTTTGTGCACGCTAATCTCAGAAACGGCTGAACCGATTTCGATGCAGTTGACGAGAATATATTGTGACAGGTCCCACTTAACATATAGGCTACTTTTTATCCCGGGAAAATGTTTTTATCCCGGATAATTTCGACATTTTGTTTTTTCTGTATTCCACGCGGACGGAGTCGCGGGCGTCCACTAGTTAATACTAAATACTTACCTAGTTAATAAAATTTATAATATTTTAGAAATTTTTAATGAATTGACAGAAACAAGGTTTCTACTTAAATAATTATATTTTTAGGTTAGGAGAACCAAATAGGTACTATTAGGACTTGCTCTTGACCGGATTTTTACTTCTCTTGTAAATATTACATACATACATACATATAATCACGCCTTTATCCCTTACGGGGTAGGCAGAGCACCAAGGGCCGCTAGAACCACATGGTGCCACTTCTGACCAATTTTGTGGGTATAGTTTCCATCGACCAATTGCAGTACTGTGGAGTTCTCTAGCTTCATCATCAGCACAGCAGCATCAGATGTTGATTCAAGTAACACGTCAGCCCTACATACTACTAAATTGTTTTTATCGACCAATTGCTGTACTGTCTCCCAACTCCTAACCGTTAAGGAGTTCTGTAGCTTCATCATCAGCACAGCAGCATCAGATGTTGATTCAAGTAACACGTCAGCCCTACATACTACTAAATTGTTTTCATCGACCAATTGCTGTACTGTCTCCAAACTCCTAACCGTTAAGGAGTTCTGTAGCTTCATCATCAGCACAGCAGCATCAGATGTTGACACCCTGAAGCATATACCTGAGTAATACATGATTACGTAACAAAAACACCATACGAGCATACAATTTTCGGTGGTTGTCCTAGATTTCTCCTGGATCCCATCATCAGATCCTGACCTGGTGAAAATGGGACCACCTCAGAAGTGAACTCTATCTAACAAAAAAAATTGAAATCCGTCTATAATTGACGGAAATATCGGTGAACATACATAAAAAAAATATATACATAGAGACGAACTGAGAACCTCCTCCTTTTTTTGAAGTCGGTTAAAAATAGCATTTTTTACTGGTCGCTTAATAAACTAATGATAAATTGATCTTAGTCGAGTAATTCTGCATTTCATGAAATAGTTTCTCTGATCTGAGTTAAAAATAAATAAACAAATACAGGATGTTTTTTTGTGGCCACCTTTAACGAAGGGTGCGTACTCTATACATAAAATAAAGTAAGTTTATGCCAAAAAAAATGCTGGGATTTTTTTTTTTAATTACTTGATCTGGCGAAATTTATAGTGTCTAGTGTTTATGCTAGTTTATTTATAGACAGATATTAATTATTTTTCGTGAAAAAATCCTGCTACGCGCGTCTATGTGCATTTATGCAGAAAAACGCAGTCTATTTACTCAACTTTGGACCCTAATATTTTGGAAACCAGACACTTCCCAGGTATGCTTCCATGGAGAAAAATGATCGTGATGATGAGGAGATTCCGTAGTTTTCGGGAACGTTGACGACCAAAAATCATCCTGTATATCGATGGTGCTAGTTACCTACTTTGTCAATGAGAACATAAGATGAGAACATTATTTTTGTCAAACACTTCACAACATATTTACTTAGTCCAACACTAAGATCCCTAAAGTCTTGTGTCGTGGGTACTAAGCAACGGTATATAAATACATAGATAAGTATAGAAACATCCATGACTCGGAAACAAACATCAATATTCATCATATCAATATTTGCACCTACCGGGATTCGAACCAATCGGCCGACATTTTATTCTATGATGAACTCCAGTTCCAGACTTTTCAAATCCCGAAAACAGAATACATTTCCCCCAAAAAGGCGGGATATTCGATACGAAACCTCTTTATAGGCTAAGCCGAAATGAGTGGACTGAACGTCCAAGCGAAGAGCCTATAAGTAGGTATATGAGAGCTTTTGTAGCACCTTTTAATGATACAAAGGTTTTTTGATCAATAACACACGATATACCTACTTAGTGGTATTCTCTGTTGTTATTTTACCCTGAAGGGCAAGAAGTGCATAGTATAACTTAATTAATGCTATTTTTTAGCATTCTAAGGATTCTAGGTTCATCGGCATAAGTTTTGACCAAATGTATGGGGAATCAATGTAAATAGTTTTCCCAATTGTCCGAAAAAAGCCTAATGTTTTGGCGCGCTTTATAAAAATAAGTATTTAATGTATGTAACTCAACCATACTCTTTGGAAAGTTTTTGCTAAAGCGTACATATCTATTAAAGAAAATTATTTTTAAATAAAGAAAAGGCCCTACCACTGTCCCGCGCCTCGATAGGAACTCGAATCTAAAACTCACAACGCCGAAGGGTTGGTACAGAAGGTACAGCTGCAGAAATAACAATAGAAATGCGAATAAAATAGGGATTATTGTACTTTTTTGCAGCCAACAATAGGTCGGCAACGGTATTTTCGGAAGCGTTTGCAGCCGGTTCTGATTTCAACCGACACGTTTCCGTGAGAACGTTTAATGAGTTTACTTCGTTATTTTTCGCCCACAGACAATAATGTTTGTAATTGATTTAATTGCCGTTTAGGGTTGGTTTCTATGTTGCCTTTTCTGATTAGGTTGCTTAATTTTTTTTTTAATATAATTTGGTTTAATTTGACGATGGACACACATACACTCTACATTTTAAAATGTAAATTATAGTTTTTTAAGAAGCGATTTCATTAAAACTAGTGGACGCCCGCGACTCTGTCCGCGTGGGCTACAGAAAAAACAAAATGTCAAAATTATCCGGGATAAAAAGTAGCCTAAAACGTAATGTTAAAGAGATAGTCAAATTCGTCATCCGAGTTAATTGACCCGCCCCCTGATTACCTAATTTGCAATAGCAAAGCCGAAGCAAAGCGTCAAAGTTTCTTTGAAATTCATTTATATACGTAATACGAATTTGACAAGCAATCAGCGATTTTTGTACAATTTTCGCTATCGCCATGCTTTTGCTATTAGTTAGGTAATAACAGCACGGAACGCGAGATCTTGGGTTCGAGTCCCACTCGATTGAAAAAAATATATTTTAAAAACTTATAATGTACTAGCGGACGCCCGCGACTCCGTCCGCGTGGACTGCAGAAAAGACAGAAGAATTCAGAAGGCGCCATCTGTTGCAGACTTATGGAACGTACGATTAATAACAACAACCAACGTTGATGATCAGTTTTTTATTAATTATGATATTTGACGAACTTGCATACTAACTTTCAACCCTTATTTCACCCCTTAGCTGGTCGAAATTTCAAAAATGCTAGAACAAATGTTTAATGATTTCTTATCAAGTGCTTAAATATAAAGTTTCATGGTTTTATCTTTTAAAATTAAGAAATCCCATACAAACTTTCAACTTCTATTTCAACCCCTTCATCCCTTTTTTTCGAAATAAAAAGTAGCCTATGTTCTGTCTCAGGGTCTAAAGATTGTCTGTACCAAATTTCATCAAAATCGGTTGCGAGGTTTAAGCGGGAAAGCGTAACAGACAGACAGACAGACAGAGTTACTTTCGCATTTATAATATTAGTTGGGATTAGTTGGGATGTACAGTGACTAGTTGACTATAAGGAAAATTCATCATATAAATGTTTATTGTAATTCACAGGAAATTAACGTCAATCTTATTTTTAGCTGCGTACCTACCTATTAACAATATATTCGCGATTGAGTTTTTATGAAATAAAATGATTATAATATTTGTTTAAAATTAGTCAAAAAAATTAAAGCCTAAATTGTTATGTACGTCACACTTCAGTATTACCACTTCATGGTATTACCACAGATAATAATAACACTGTATCACTTGGCGGGCCTGCATTTGACTCATGTTCGAAATTCGGCCGCCCAAACCCGCTTCCATTTACGAATCATTTCAAACATGGCCGCCAACATAACGAGACGTATGGGCAAACACCAATTGACCCCAATTCACCCCGCTGCTAATGGCACGCAGCGTTTGAGAGTAATGTTACAGTTCCACAAACGTATGTCACCCGTCGTATAAAAATGAAACTGCTCCTAGCCTACTAGTGATTCCGCTTATTTGCATAGATTGTAGCGCCACTCTTAATGAGTCTGTCAACTTTGTGATACTCGTACTATACAGACTGATAGATCTCTGTGAGAATTTTTAGTGTACGTTTTCAAGTTGAGATTTGTCATCTTTTTCGGACTAGTTGCTATTTGGCCAGGATTTAATTAGGTTTAATAGTGTGTGTCCTCAGTGAAACGTGTTCAAGAGCACATTTGTGTTGTAATAACTTTGAAAAGAAAATATAAAAATATATATGTAATTACATAGTCCTCTTTTCATACAATTATGTTTTACATGTACCTGCATCTGTGTCTGCTTGTTTCCAAATAAATAAATCTTCTTCTTATCTTATCTTAATCTTCTTAATATATAAAAAATCCGTGTCACTGTGTATGTTCCGAATAAACTCAAAAACGAGTCAACTGATATTCATGAAAATTGGCATATATATGTAATTTGGTCCAACTTAGATGATAGGATAGTTATTATTTAAATTAATGGTCTTAATAACTAATAATTAATAAAAAACTGATCATCAACGTTGGTTGTTGTTATTAATCGTACGTTCCATAAGTCTGCAACAGATGGCGCCTTCTGAATTTCTTTACAGAGAACTTTGCCCTTTGCACCTCATATGGCGCCACACTTGAATATGATATATTTTCTTAGACTACACACTATAGACTATACCACTTAACGTTTCTTCTTTCAAATCATTCTTCATTTCGTCTTCGTTGCGCGCATTACTTCGATTCATTAAAGATATTTAAAGTATATATACTATTGAATAAATCTTATGTTAATTTGTGTTAAATTTGTCTTTCAAATCTGTCTTAAGGCGCTCCAATAGACGAATTTTAGGTATTTGAGGGGGTTGAGGTAGACGTAACTGCGGGGCGCCCCCCCGCAACCAGCGCAATCTGCCGCGGACGTCCTTATTCTGTCGCCATCCGTATTCTGGTTGAATTCGGGATTAATTGCCGGGATTTTAATTTCTTTCCTGTATAATCAATTTTGTAACTGGGTTGCTTACTGCGTAAATTGTAAATATAATTAAAAAATTTACAGGGTGTAGGTGACAACCAGGCAAATACTGGAATGCTGAACAAGTGCTATAGGGTTGAGTTACACGACAATATTATAGCTCGCAGGAAATGCATTTTTATTTTGATTATCCGTACCTAATGTTTGTTTTCCGCGCCAATTGTATCGGGCGATATCGACTAGTTAAATGGGTTATTGTGTGATACATAGCTGTTTTTTGGATCACTTGTGACTCTCTATTAGGGTTGATCAGGTTTTTGAACGTTTTGAGCGTAATTGGTTTTTTTTTTAAATCGTCTATTGGTAAAATTTTTGTTTTTAAGCCATTTTCTAAGGCCAAATTAAATAAACAAAACATAACATAATGAGTGAGATCAACACTAAAATATCGTTTCATCAATTCGATTCTGAAACTTCACCGGCAGCTGCCGCGGCACGCTCGTTCCGTTCGCTCGGCTCGTGCGTTGTTTGTCATACTCTAACCTAACCTAACTTATTATTTTTATCATTGTATGAAAAGGGAACTGTTACACCGACAAAACGTCATTCGTCTTATACTAGTTGTGCGCTAAGGTTAATTTGATGTGCAGTCAGTATTTATGATGAGATTGTAGTATTTTTGTACCAAAAGGTATTAATTTGTCTTGCATTCGAGGAAAACAGTTTATGTTGGGCTGATATTATGTATTTTCAACCGACTTCAAAAAAAGGAGGTTCTCAATTCGACCCGTATGTTTTTCTATGTTTGTTACGCGATAACTCCGCCAATTATGAACCGATTTGAACAAATCTTTTTTCGGCGTATACCTCAAGGGTGGTCCCATTTAAATTTAATAATAAAAAAAACAACCCCCAAGGGTGGAAAATTGGGGATGAACTTTTTTTAATTTTTAGTTTTTTTTGTGTTCACGCATTTGAAGTTTTATTTTTTTAAAAAAGTTAATTATCGAATTATCTGCTGTAGTTGTTTTGTAAAACATTGAGTTTATTTGTACTAAAATAATTTAATTGCTGTAATAAAGTATATAAAGGGCATACTGTACAAGTCAGTAGAGGAACAAGAGGGTCTTGATATTTTGTAGGCGATGGGCTGACCATCTGTCACTACTAACCGAACTTGTATATCTCAACTATACCCTCAAAATTGGTCAGAAGTGGCACCATGTGGTTCTATCGGCCCTTGGTACTCTGCCTACCCCGTAAGGGATAAAGGCGTGATTATATGTATATATTTATACTTTGATTAATGCTTTTATATACTTTAATACATTTAAAGTATATAAAAGATGAGATTAAATTGATGGGCGATTATTTATTTTATGTGCAATTAAAAAATATCTCCTAAACAAATAACTATGATCGGTTATAGGTTGCAGTTGCTGGATAATACACATTATTATTTATAACTCTTCTACCCCAAAGTGGTATTAAAGTATGTTCTTCAAATTCTTCCTTCGGATTATAAATGCGAAAGTAACTCTGCCTGTCTGTGTGTTACGCAATCACGCCTAAACTACTGAACCGATTTAAATGAAATTTGGTACAGAGATAGTTTAGAGCCTGAGAAAGGACATAGGCTACTTTTTAATGCAAAAAAGAGATGTAAGGTGTTGAAATAGTGGATGAAAGTTTGTATGGAAATTACGTCATTTTTTAAGCTAGAAGCTTAAAACTTATTTTTAGGCTTTTCATTAGATATAAATAATTACGACATTCAAAGTTTGTAAAAGAATACCCTAAAGGGGCTAAAAATAGGGGGTGAAAAATTTTGTGTGATGACATCGGAAAAAAGCTTAGGGCTCAGAAAATAAAAATATAGAACAGAACAATACAGAGAATTAAGTAAGAAACTTGCCAAGCACTGCGCGCCATATGCAAAAAAGGAATGTAAGGGGTTGAAATAGGGGATGAATGTTTGTATGGAATTTACGTCATTTTTAAAAGTTTTGTCTCACTACAAATATGCGAGTACAACTTCATAATGATTATCAAGCAGGACAATATGCAACAAACAGCTCTTTTAAAAATCGTAAAAATCGTACTAAAAACGTCGCATATAAAAATGTACTTAAATAAGCTTAATAACTTATTTTAATGTACATGTGTTTTACTTGCAAAATAATTAGCCTAAAAAAATTTAAAATGCTGCCGAAAGTCACTATTTCACGCGGACGAAGTCGCGGGACAGCTAGGGATTCGCGGGCAACTTAGGGATTTGTGTTCGAAACAATTTGAAATCATATACATATATACATAATAGTCACGCCCATTATCCCCCAAAGTGGTGTATATACAGGGTGTAACAAAAGGGGTTAATATATTCATAGCTTTTCGGTTAACAAAATTGTTAACCGAAAAGCTATGAATATAACCCACTATAAAGAACCTATCACCAAAATTTGAGACTAAAAATCACATATTTATTTGTCCAGATAGTATGGAGAACACCTAACCCACTCGGGAATATTATGAACATACAATCTTGAAAAATAAACATGCGATTTCTAGTCTAAAAATTTCGGGATATGTTATCTACAGTGGGTTGTTTTTATAGTATTTCGCTTACCGTACCCTTTTTGTTACACCCTGTATATACTGCTACTTGTTATATTTGCTATTGATACTAAGTTATTTGCAGTTTAATGTCATAAAGAGGACTATACTAACTAACACACGTAAACTTTTGCACAAAATGTTCGGAAAAATCCCGGATTTTTTTCCCGGGATTTTGTGGATCTAAAAAAACTATGTAGATACATAAAATTATACTAGGTCATAGAAATGGTAAAATAAACACGTAACATAATTACCTACTTATGAATATCATTTTTAAATACGAAATCACTACATATTATAAAACAAAGTCGCTTTCTGATGTCTGTCCCTATGTATGCTTAGATCTTTCAAACTAGGGAACGGATTTTTTTGATGCGGTTTTTTTAATAGATAGAGTGATTCACAAGGAAGGTTTATAATGTAACTAGGGACCCGCCTCGGCTTCGCACGGGAGTAATGCACTCGCACGCGGGCAAAGCCGTGGGCGGGCGCTAGTACAATCTAAAACATACTATAAAGTATCTATGCAGGTAGGTATTTAACGTTTTCTACGTAAGTCTTTTTTACGTAAGGTCTCTCTTTTTTAACTTTTGTTACACTACGATTTCCCAAGTCTACTTACTAAATAAATATAGTATTTTATATTATGTATTTGCGCGCGAAAAAACAAGCACAGAACCGGCGTTGACAGTGGTCACGGCGGTACTGAATGTTCCGAGCGAGACTGGCCAGTGCAAGGATTAGAACACAGCGTAGTTGTAGATGTGTTTTTTATTAATTGTTAATTATCTACAAAATTTACAAAAAATGTACTTTGGCCATAAACTAGATCTGATAAAGCGCTATACAACTATGCAGGTTTCGTGTTGATATTCACAGTAGTTTTCAAGATATTTCGCTTATAAAAACGTAAAAAAGGTAATTTTCAAATCGAAATTCTATCGAGAATTTTTTAAGTAATTGAGTTTCCACGTTGGCCACAAACTTGATAAAGATTTAAATAATAACATATAAAAAAATTAGAGCTGTGGTAATCGGACAAGTATTAAAAAAATCGATTCTAAAATGCCTCTTTTGTCTGATCACACCGCCTTAAATCACTAAGCCACAGCAACGCGTGGCCGGGTCTGCTAGTTTACTATATAAATTGACACTTAAGAATTACTAAGCTCATTTGACTATAGACGTAGAATCCTGTACGTATGCGGAGCTTCACTAGAATACATCAGTTGAATCTCCTTCCGTCCATGTCCTTACTTCGACTCTTACTAAAGAACTCCGGCCCCCTGATTACCTAATTTGCAATAGCAAAGCCGAAGCAAAGCGATAGCGAGAATTGTACAATATTCGCCTTGAAATGTCAAAGTTCCTTTAAAATTCATTTTACGTAATACGAATTTGACAAGCCATCAGCGATTTTTGTACAATTTTCGCTATCGCTTTGCTTTTACTTGTTAGGTAATAACATCTTCTTTACTTACGGCTCTTTCACGAACCTGCAGACCAAGATACTTACTCCATTTTGGAAACATAGCCGTCTGTATGTGTATGTATGAAATTCGATATAAAGAGCTATCAATTGTACCAAAACCTAGACTCAACAAACCGTACAATCTCAGGCTGTCGAAGCCAACCGTTTAGCCATATAACATGTTTATCTATCAACAGCGCTACCACGGTATCTCGAATCGAGATACTGCGGCTTCTTATCTCACTTAGCTGTGGGACGACGACGGGACAATTTCTTTTTTACTTCTTGTGTGGGTGGATTTGAAGTTCAGTTCGATTTCAAAGTATTGAAACGCTCTGTGGCTTTTGCGAACGGTTTGCTCTTTTTATGTTTGAATCAATATGCTGTAAATACTCTGTGCTATCTATTGATTCATCTGTTAAACAATGGTAAAATTGAGCAGCAGAAATTGGCATTAGACCTTATTTTTATGAACTTCTTTGATAAGTATAGAACCTAGTGATTTCTTTTCGTAATTTACTTAATTAAAAATAGGTTGCAACTCAAGATAGACAAATTTCTACAAATATTTATCGCCTTTGTTTATCTACGCACAATACCACCTCCTGAGTTCGACCTCCAAAAAAGTATTCCATAAATGAATATTAAATTTCCAAACTGAACATCGCACCGGACGGAATGGCGGCAAAAAATTCAATATTTCAAACATCGAACGGGAAGTGGCAGCGATAAACGAGATAGGAAACGCTGACCCTGTCGCGATAACAGGGCACAGTATTCAAATTGTACAGCCATCTATGTTTACTTAAGTCTGGAAAGTTATGTTTTCCTTTTTATATCAACATCATGACAATAGAATTATAAATAACTACGAGGAACACTATGTACACAACCCTACTGCAAATTAATCCTTAAAATTTACAAGAACTCGAACCTAACATACCTACTTTCGTACTAAAAACTTATTTTAAATCAAGAACTGTTTCAGGAAGTGTCTCGCTCCATTTGAAATATTTTATGACGGTTGGCAGGTCAAAGGTTGTTCCAATAAAAAGTTCTTATATCGTCTACATAAAGTGTACCCATTTACATTATAAAGAAGGAGACACAACCAAACCTGTAATCTCTACCATATGATCTTACTTGCATGCACAAGACGTTATGAATATAATTATATACTTATCCTGATTGCGTTTATTCAAAGAATCTAAAGGAAGTGGGACAAAAAATGAGTTCAAAGAAGAAATCACAGATTTATACAAAGGGGACACTGTATAGAGCTGGCGACACAAGACTGCCCTGTTCGATGACGTCAAGACTTTTATAATATACGATGTTGACACGATTTATTACGAAATAATCGTATATTTTATCGAGTTTATTAGGCCAAATTTTAGAATAGAAATGGGCTAAAAAGAGGAACTTTAATAAATCGTCCAAAAATGTATTTGTAGTTACTGTGAATAGGAGATAATGAGACTTTACATCTGGCTAACAACTATAAGGATCAGTCTATTCTGTCCTGTGCTGATGCAGGGCTACACTAGATCAACTGCATCTTCTTGCATGTAGTATATTGTAAGACTAGACTAAGGAAGTGAGGGACGCGCTCTCAGGCGACTAGTCACCGATCTTCTACATCTAACCCCGCTATACCAAATCTGGCTGTAGAATCTGCTTCAGGATTCTTCATTTCTGGCTATTCTATTTTGGGTACACAGCCATGTTCTTCTATTCTGATGATTTTAAATTGCATCGTATTCAGAAACCATGTCAGGGCATATTCATTTGAAATTTAAATCTCGAACTATTCATCCACGTCTTCAGTAGTTTGTTTTCTTTTTGATACTGACTGATATGGTACTTATGGCGGTATATTTTTTTAAATCTATTGACTTTGAAATAGACTGTTCCAATTTCGAAATAAATTTGAATTCATTGTGGAACGGCTAGGGTCTTAAATAGATCAAGTATTAGTAGATTATCGTAGTATCGACAGACTTATTTACCATTAAATAAAAGTCACTATAAATTGATGGAGCTAAAAAATTTTCCGCCACACGTCGCTGATGTCGCAGACATAGCAATTACGTGTTAGTCAGCATCCCTTGCTTTCCCAAGATTTCAATTCCACTTTAATTCCCATGCCATTAACTGAAAAACATGGCCGATAAGCTCTATGTGAAACAGCGGAAAATAGACTGAAAGAATTTTTATGTAGATTTTATGTCGTAGGTATATACATTTTAGTGTCTACAATTATTATTTTCTATTTAATTTGTATATGATTATAATCAAATTTGAATAGTATATTGCAACCTTTATGTTTGAAATTTCGACTGATTGGTATATTGTTTTTATGTGTATTGTGGTACAACGTCATTCAACACCAATGTCATCGGTCTATATTTAAATCATAGTTCAGTCTACTACCAAAACTTAATTGAAGCAAACGTGGCATATTTCGTGATTGTTTCGCTCTATTATATTGACCTATTCCTCGGGCACATCAACATGGAATACCATGCATGTCAACTGTACCTATTAAGCGCTAAGCCCGCTGATATGACGTTCCATGCATCGTCGCACGAAATGAGGCGGGAACAAGCGCGATTGGCTGCATCCTGGCGCAAATTGAACGCCGCGGACGTCCGCCATGTTGCTCCATTCGGATTTTGTTTTTAAATTTTAAGTATGGAAGTACTTTAATCGTCGGTCAAAATTAGTTATTAGTTATTATTTCGAGAGGGATCTTCCGCGTACTTAACTATAATGATTCATAAATATTAATAGGAAAATGAAAAAAATTCACCCGAGTGAGAGAGAGAGAGAGAGAAAAAATCATTTTCTTATTAATATATATATAATATCTTAATTGAGATAAATTTATAAGATACTTCTTCATGATATAATCCGCTATTATGATTCAATTGGGAAACTTGTTTTAAAGTTAAGTAGTCACTGTGAAAAAAAAATGGACTTCTCCGGTACGGAATATATTGTTACGTTCTTCTGTTATAATTTTTACTAAATATATATCTAAATCATTTAAGTTAGGTTTATTCGTGCATCTATGTAATTAAACATTAATTTCATATTTATTAGTAACTAGCGGACGCCCGCGACTCCGTCCGCGTGGACTACAGAAAAAAACTAAATAAAATTATAAATAAAGAAATGGAAAAAATTCCTCACCCGGGTGGGAATCGAACCCACGACCTCTGCATTCCGCGTGCCAGCGCTCTCACCACTGAGCCACCGGGTCAATTACTCGGATGACGAATTTTACCATCATTTTTCTAAATTTCATATTGGCAACGTTATTTTTTCATCCCGATAGCTATACACTAACCAAATCTCGGCAAACAAATCTGAATCCCTCAGCACAATGTTTAAAGATGAAACGATCAACCATATCCTAACGGATTATATTAATGGAGAAGTGTTTTTATAAATTTATCTTAGTCAAGATACTATATATTATAAAATTATTAATAAAAAAAACTAAATGTCGAAATTATCCGGGATAAAAACATTTTCCCATGATAAAAAGTAGCCTATATGTTAAGTGGGACCTGTCACAATATATTCCTAACTGCATTGAAATCGGTTCAGCCGTTTCTGAGATTAGCGTGCACAAACGCACAGACAAACAGAGAAACCGACAAACAAACATAAATTTCAAAAATCATTCTTTTGAGTACTGTTGCATTGATAAAGGTCTCCTATAATATTTTTTCTCATATATCTTCCATATACAGACAGCGATCCGTTATTATATGTATATAGATTAGTAATTTAGTCTATACACTTTTAAAAGAAATAAGTACAATTTTAACTTTAGCCTCGATTTATTTAATGGATATTAAACACATAACATAGTTTTACCTATCCTAAAAACTATAATTCGAGAGACTAATTTGACAAGTAAGTGACAGAGGAAGGGTTACCAGAATAGAAGAAAATATCGATACGATCAGCATTATCCCGGCCATGGCAACATTGGTGCAAAATGAACTGTCAAACTGGTCTCTCGAATTATGGTTTCGAGTATAAACTTATAAACCTCTTATTAACGGTAAGTATGCGCCAAAATAATAGAAGATTTTCAGGTATTCTTAGTTAAATCGTAAAATATTACTTTACTATGCTTCCATTTAGTAGGTATTTTATTTTTGTGCTTCAACTTCTACCTAAATGTAAAAAATACTCCAATATCACCAATATTGCACAGTCCTTCGAAACTCATACAGTCAGCTGTCAATTTAAATAATAAAATTCGGCCAGTCTATACACAACTGACGTCCCGAGCGCACCGTGTTGTCCTGCCTGTACCTCTCCCGCGCATTTTTTTTATTTTAAAGACAGAGACCGTATAATTTTAGTGCCTTATTTTATTTCACTTTGATAATTAGCTCTGTGTCGCTGGTATTTTTTTTATCTAATTGGTTCAAAGTTCGCTTGTAGTGCCATTATTAATAGACAGTGCTCTGATGAAATACGTAAGTCAAACTTTGTGTGTTCAGTTTATCTTTGTTGATAGTGTGTTGTTTGTTTTTAAATTGTTCTTCGAGGCCATTATTTTAATTGTGTATAGACTATGATAAGTACCGAGCTACTATTTTATTGCAGTGAATAGATTTTTTTCTAGTTGTGATTTCGTCTAAGGGTGCTGTATAAACGTGGTGAAAAGTCTATTCCTACTATTACATGTTATTCATCTTCTTCTAATGATTTAAAATCATAATGAATATAAAAACTCTAATTTTTGGACCGAATTGTATTAGTTTGGTTCGTATGGTCAATCTCATTCAATAGTAACGTCAGTCCTGAAATCTTGGTAGGGGCTTTTCCCATGCTACGAAATGAAGCACAACTTTCCAATGCTAGGTACTGTTTTCTCTTTACCGACTTACACATAATTGGCATAAAAACACAAACTAAAAAAAAACAATAAACTCTTGTCTCTGTCTCTTGTTTCAAAATATTCATTCATTTCGAATTTGAATTTCGAATACGCCAGTTCCATTTTTGAAATTAGAGTTTTTAATTAAAGGCCTCGTTCTGATATCGTGGCTCTTTGTCGAGCCTCTATTTGTTTTCCTCTTATTTTGTTAAGCAAAGGGCCCGTAATTATTCGCTTATTTTAGGATTCCGCAGCCAAACGACAAAAAAACCCTTACAAAAGTACAAAACCCGCTTCCAAAACTCGATATTTGACTTTGTATAAATGTATGTGACCAGAAGGAGAATAGATAACAAAATGCGTAAGTTTAATTTGGCAACACAAATTATATTAAGTTAATATGTCAAATAATCATGCGTTGTTGATTCGAGGGCCAGCGAGTATCGAAAATGTAATTTTTTATATACAATTTGTCAGAAGCAAATTTATTTACATACCTACTTTGAAAGATGTTCGAAACAACAACAAAAGTTAGTTGCAAAAATTTTTTTTTTCTTTCTCAACTACGGAACGCTCTACTACGCGTGACTAGACACGGAATTGGCAGGTTTTTAAGCTTTACGTACGTTAAAGGTGGTATTCACAAATTATTTTGCCCTCTTCATATTTCGAATTGTTTTGAAAGACGGCAGCTATGAATTCAAAAATGAAAAATGGAACCATTATCTCCGAAAATTCGGTCGCGTATTCAGGTTGTTTTCGCCTATTTTTTTTTTCACTATAAATTTCGCTGGCGACTGGCTCAGTTTTACTTGGTCAAATTCAGTTTTATTTCACGCAAATAGCCGATATACTTGCCTATTTACGTAGCCATGTAGTAGCCTAATTGCAAAATCATTTTAAGTAGATAATATCTACATCAGTAGGTAAGAACACTGAAGTTTTTAACAATAATAATGGTACTTAATAATGACTTTGGTAGTAGGTACTACATTATAATTAGATACTACGGCGCGGCGGGGCAGACAGATCTTTACATTTTAAGTAAATTACCTACCCACTCAGAATTTCCAATGCACACAATAAATTTGTCGCAATTTGCACAAATATCCATTATTGTACAGCACGACCCGCATGAATGGAGTCCATCCCCATCTGCTTGTACCGAAATAGACGTATTTATAAAAACCGAATTCTTTTTTTTGCCTGCAGATGTGAACGCACGTGTGCGAGCGCGATCGAGACTTGTTCGAGATGCAGTCGAGTTTCAGTGGTAGGACACTTTTTGGTGTGTTCCAAATTTAAAATTTTGCTTTTTTTTAATGGGCAAATTGCTAATATTAGAGTTTACTTATAATTTTAACGCGAATAAACTTATATTTTTTTATTTGAATATTGAAATTTGGAACAAATCAATAGTGACTTACTTGAGCCGCCGCCGTCAACAGCTTAAGAAGCAACTAAATATAACGTAAGTATCTATTTCTTAATTTCTTTAATGTACTTACACAGAAAAAACACAAAATAAAATAGTTTAAAAGATAATGTACAAAGTCGAGCTTACCTCTAACAGAGATTTCTTCCAGTCAACCAATGAAAATGAAGTGAATAGCAAAGAAGAGGAAAGAAATCACACGTGCACAAATTATTATGTCTAAGATGGTTCATTAACTAAGTACCTAGGTGGTTCGTAATGGCTAATAGTAAAAGTTATAGAACTTTTACTTTAAAACTAAAAAATCCAATGACATACTACTAGTATTCCACGAATTCCCACGAAACCTAACCTTTAGCACATAACAAATAAACACCCCAAATACCGGAAACGCGTTTAAAGACATTTAGATGCACAAAACGTGCCCTATTTTTATAAAATACACAGAATTAAAGTTGAGCATACATGTAATTACTGGAAGAGACACGTGTCGCAATTACCTTATAAAGATATAGAGGGCGCAGACTTTAAATTATTATAATACTGTGCAACATGTTTTTATCATCATTATAAATCTTCTCTTCTGTTCTATGCTGATACGGGGCTTCACTAGAATACATCAGCTGCATCTCTTTCCGTGTATGTCGTTAATGTCGACCTAATGAACTCGGGCGTTCTCTCAGGCAACGAGCTAGCAACTTGTCACTGGTCTTGTACATCTGTCCCCGCTATGCTAAACGTGCCTGCGGTATCTCCTTTATGATCCTGCAGTTCTAGCTACCCTACTTTGGAAACATTCTATGTATGTATGTATATTGTCGCTCAATGATTAGAAAAAAAAAACATAATGGTGTCATTTAAAGGCACATGCAAATTAAGATTTTACATACATACATAAATACATAATATATAATCACGCCTTTATCCCTTACGGGGTAGGCAGAGCACCAAGGGCCGATAGAACCACATGGTGCCACTTCTGACCAATTTTTGAGGGTATAGTTGACATGTGGCAGGTTAGTAGTGACAGGTGGTCAGCCCATCGCCTACAAAACACCAAGACCCTCTTGTCCCTCTACTGACTTGTACAGTATGCCCGGGAAGAGAATCAGCTGTAGTATTATACTTTTTTTTTCCACTCCTTAATTAATTAAGATTTTGACTATACAAATTATACAAAGCCTTGTAAGTTCTAAGTATGTCTTTTATATTTCTCTACAAATTGATCGATTCATTAGAATAAGTACATAATATATTTTTTATGTAAAAAAAAAACCTTGTGGTAAACAGTCACGTAGATACACCACAAAAATGAGTCAAACATCACAGAGTAATGTAATAAAAGCTCAGAGGGCAAACTCTGCCCGTCCTGGATAGCTGTTTGTAGTTATTGGCGTAAAACAGATATTTCCTGTGTCACATTATTTGTGGGACACGGATTTAGGCCTGCTGGAAATGAAATAATTATGATTCTTCTATGCTGCTCTGGGAGTGAAAAAAAAAGCGTATAATACTACAGCTGTTTCTCTTTTCGGGCATACTGTACAAGTCAGTAGAGGGACAAGAGGGTCTTGGTGTTTTTTGTAGGCGATGGGCTGACCACCTGTCACTACTAACCGAACTTGTACATCTCAACTATACCCACAAAATTGGTCAGAAGTGGCATCATGTGGTTCTATCGGCCCTTGGTGCTCTGCCTACCCAGTTAGGGATAAAGGCGTGATTATATGTATATATGTATGTATGATTCTTTATATATTTACACATGTGGCTGTGTACATACTGTGTGTGTGTGTGTCTTACAGCGATTTTTAGCATACTTAGCTAGGCAATCCTAAACTTTATGTTTAATTTTATTTATTATTACATCAAATATGTCATTTTAGTACCTACTTTTAATATTACTTTTATGTTGCGAGTAAAAAAATCTAGATTCAAAATATTATTTACATAGAGTCCTTCCACAATAATAGCGGTTTAAAAAGATCCTCATACGGCCAATTTCAATACTAGAGATCATATATCTCGGATTTTTTAAATTCCAAACCTGAAATGTAATATGAAAACAATGGAACATTTAATCTGAAATATGCAAAAAATCCCTCGAGATCGGTTATTAAAATTGGCTGTTAGTAAAAATTTTCTAAGTTTATAGATCACCAATTTCTGACTAGATAAAAAAATATGATAAAATAGCGAACAAGACATACAAGAGTAAATAACTCTCATTATCATCTAGAGAGTATTTAAAATCTGTCGACCTCTTTTCTGTCGAGTCTCCTTCAGTTACTCTACATCTGCGACCAACCCCGCCCTAACCGCCAATAAGGGGAGTGCGCCTTTATGACGTTTGGCAGTATGTCCATCGTTTCCTTCGCCTAGCCGTGAACGCGTAAAAATAATTACGACGCTAAAATGGCGCGCTTTTGTTTTATAGGTTAGGAATTTATTTATGGCACTGTTTGGATTACGAACGTGATTAATTTAATGTTGTGCCCTTGAAGATTTAACTAGGTGAAATTATTTACAGCAAAACACCACACCTAAGAGCTAGCTTCCTAGAATTAAAATAATAAGTTGTGTAGTCGTCACGTGATCGAATTTCAGCCATCTTGCGTAGGTAATTAATTAAATGTTTCTTTTGCTTTTATATGTATACAATAATTGCTAAGTATACGTATGTATCTATACACTCCTTAACTGTCATTAAATAAAACTGTAAAGTTTTTACTTAGTACTTAAAGGGATACAAGCTTCTATTTTTTTTTTTTCATATACTTAATAAATTACAAAAATATTACTTAGGTCTACATAATAAATAACTATATCCATTATGTACCTAAGAGGATTTACTCAAAATAGTAACCTTCATAATATAGTAACTAGCCTATTAATTACTATATCCTCAGGGTTATTGCGTAATTAATTTCCACGCCGCTGGCAACACTGATGGGACGGTGTTGGCGGTGTTACCATCTTCGGAGGATAACTCGATTTTAGGTAATTTTGCGGTTTATGGGAACTTAGTTTTGGATTTGATTTTTAACTGTCACCCACTTAGAAACAAATGAATTATTTCAAAGGCAAAGGAATTATGTCTATGCAGCTTAATTTTGGCTGTATGGATAATGCATAAAAACACGCATGTGTTCTCAAAATGGCGTAGCCAGAACTGGATCACGTGGGAGATTCCACATCCACGTTTATCATAGTGGGGCCAGATGGTTAAAGATCACAATGATGATGATGATGATGACTGTCATCGGGTAAAAACCAGGCGAGCTTATCTCAATAAAAGATTACTTCCAGTCAATCCGGAACGTGATTTTAGATGTTTTTCAATAGCCACCCCTTTTTACTTGACAAAAACCAATATACTTCTCTAAGGTGACCCCTAAATACCCCTGGTTCATCCCCTAATTGTTAATACCCTAGAACAACCCCATGCGGGTTTGACATGTTTTTTTTTTACTATACCCTTATAGGGGCTAAATCTTGTACTGATGTTATAAAATTGAAATAGACTTATGGCTTCTATCTATTTACAGAATGGCTAAACAGTTTTTAATGAAATTTGATAAGTATAGGTACTATAATAGAATATTCCAATAATCTATTACGCTGATTTTTTTGCCGGGATAGTAAATTTCCCGGAAATAAGACAAGGCAGACAGACAAATTTAAGTCACGACATTGTTTCCTTTCCAATAGCATTGACGGTTTTTAAATCAATTTTTATGAAAAAAAAAAATGCAGATCAGCATTTTAAAATCGGAACCGTAAAAAGGAAGCACGTACGAAAGATGTCAAGCGCGAACGCCGAACAATCAAACGGTTCCGTATAAAAAAGAAACTGAAGGAACTCAGGGGCGTTCTCTAGAACGATGAGCTACCAACTTGTCACAGATCATTACCATCTGACCCCGCTTTGTTAAACGTGTCTGTAGGATCTTGATTGCGATCCTGCACTTCTAGCTATCCCATTTTGGCTACTGCCGTGTGTTTGTATACAGGGTGTAACAGAAAGGGTATGTTAAGCGAAAAGCTATGTAAATAGCCCACTATAGAGAACCTATTCCCAAAATTTGAGACCCGAAATCACATGTTTATTTTTCAAGATTGTATGAACATTTAGAGATAAGCACGCCTTTGTACATTTTCTTTGTCATAAACTTTATTTGTGAAAACTTTACTGTGTACAATAAAGCATAATAATGACATTCCCGAGTTGTTTAGGAATTCTCCATACTATCTGGAAAAATAAACATGTGATTTCGAGACTGAAATTTTGTAGATAGGTTCCTTTTAGTGGGCTATTTGCATAGCTTTTCGCTTAACATACCCTTTTTGTTACACCCTGTAGAGAACGTATTTCCAAAATTTAAGACTCGAAATCACATGTTTATTTTTCAATATTGTATGAACATTCCTGAGTTATTTAGAAATTCCCCATACTACATATCTGGAAAAATAAACATGTGATTTCGAGTCTGAAATTTTGTGGCTTCCTTTTAGTGGGCTATTTATATACCTTTTCGCTTAACATACCCTTTTTGTTACACCCTGTATAGTACCTACCTACATCTGTATAAATTTCTTTTGGAATAGTAATCGTCATCAGCTTATTTTGTATCTTAACTTCCACCCTTAACTTAGCCCCGTTATTTATGGGGTCGCAATATGATTTCTTTTAAAACTCCCAAGAATTAAGAGTTTGTTTTACGGCCGGCTGCCTCTCTCGTCAGCCTATCGCAGTCCACTGCTGGACATAGGCCTCCGTCAGAGCACGCCACAAGGCACGATCTCCATACCTACGTTCGTTAAGACTACAAGGTCCAATGGTCGAAAACCATTTAGGTACCTACCTACAAACATAGTTAATTAAATGTGCCGCCCCTGGCCTAAGTAAATACCTATTAAGTATATTATATTTCACATAGGCTGGGTTTACATTGTATTTAAAAAGCTTGTGAGGTCCTGGCTTCGAGAACAATGTTTCTATAGTGTACATGAATTTCTTAATTATAAATAAGACATAGTCGTTGTAATTAAGGACATTGAATTGAATTTATTTATTTATTTATCGATCTTATTGATGACATTTAATTTTATAATCTTGATACCTATAGACATTTAATACTATACTCATATGAACTGACTTTTATTGTTTGAGTGGATTATGCATTAATTGATTATAATAATTTATGATTTTAACTATGCTTTCTTTGCAAGTGAGTGTACGCCTGGAAAAGGTAGACATTCAGTGATACTACTTTATGCATCTACAACTGCAAACTTTACCTAATGTCACATTCAATAAACATTTCATTACATGAGGACTTCAAAATTATCTGGATCTAGATTAGGAGGTTACGAATTTTATATTATGTAGATAGGTACGTCGGGTGTAATACGGGTATACAGCCGCGTCTTTGTAATATAGTACGTATCTATGTATGTAGTCAAATCAATCTATATTATCTTCTTCTTTTTCTATCTATACATATAATAAAAATGTAACGAATCGCTGTCTGTACATGGGAGATATATGAGAAAAAATATTATAAGAGACCTTTATCAACACAATAGGACCCAATGCGATGATTTTTGTCTGATTGTCTGTGCGTTTGTGCACGCTAATCTCAGAAACGGCTGAAACGATTTCGATGCAGTTTTCAGGAATATATTGTGACAAGTGGGACCCCGCTTAACATAATAATATAGGCAACTTTTTATCCCGAGAAAATGTTTTTATCCCGGATAATTTCGACATTTTGTTTTTTCTAGAGTCCACGCGGACGTAGTCGCGGGCGTCCACTAGTAAGCTACTATATTTCTTCTGATTGCAGTAATTAGAGAATTAGCTATATTTATGTAGCCTAAGTCATACCCACTGCTGGGCGGCTAGGCACAGACCATTCATGAGACCATATTTTTCACCGCCCCGGAAGAAATTTATAAAGGTCTTCCCGCCATTATTGACGTATACCCTTAAAAATCACAGAAAAACAAATAAAATACTAAGTGCCCCATGTAATCCACTCTTTAGGGGTTACCACACAATCAGTGGGCAGGTGTTAAAACATTTACTTGTGAACCCTATCCTGTGGAACCCTAATTATGTGGGTCAGATGATGTGGCTATTTTCGTTATACTTATCCTGGAATAATATAGGTAGATATAGGTAAGTAGTTTAGTCTATGGTTTTAATGTAGTACCTGCTGATTATACAAAGACATTTTTCCAGTTAAAAAAATAAAATCTCATTTTTTACTAAGTGCGATGTAACTTTAGAAAGTAACAAGAATCTCGTTAAAAGCAACTAAATTACAATTTTTCAAACGAACTTAAAAGAAATAAAAAATATCGATATCGATAATAAAGAATAATGGACAGCCCTGAAAAGAAGTCGTGTCTTTTGTTTCGAAATTCGTCGTTCTCCGTTTGAAAATTCTGAAGTTATTCTTTGTAGCGCTATCGCCTACGGAAGCGGATGATACAGCTTTTCAGGCGACGACGCCACCGCGCGATTTTTAGCAAATGAATTGGTTTTTTAGCCCCAGTCTGTTTTTTCAGTCTCGCGCCGCGAAAAACCTTCCATCGTTAATGATCGGGCGGGCGTACCGTTCATGATATAACACCTCAGCCGATTCACTTTTTAGTATCTCTGGGAGATGCAACGCCATCTGTTGTCGAGTAGCACGCAACACAACTTATCGTTTGAAAGCATAGAGGGCGCTGTTCAAAAAACGTGTATACGTCAATACAAAGGCATGCATAGTTTATTATTACAAAGCTTCATAACATGTATCCCTTAGCGAGGTATATCATCAAATTGTTATCCCAGAGCCACGGGATGGCGTGTAAAATATTCAGCGGGACGGTAACTGGTTTTGTTTCCATCTAATGAACGATGGGAATGGTTTAGGTTAGGTTTTTTCGCGCGCTTTTGCGGCGGAGTTGATTAAGGCGGTGTAGTAGGGCGGGAGATGGGCAATTTGTGCTTAATGTATAGATAGAGCTGGAGTATGGTTGATAATAATATATTAATGGTATTATTTTGTACAACTGACGCATTATGTGTATAACAATAGGTAGTCAATTTTATTTGTGAAGCAATTTTATGGCAACCTTGCCTATGTAGGTACCTACTAATAAATAATCCAAAGTCAGTAAGTAAAATAAAAGGTATTTACTTAGGAAAGTAAACCCCTATTTTTTGGGAACACACCCATGTCTACATATGTATAGATACTCGAATAGTGATTATAATCTCAGTTCTTTCCCAGTAAGCACAGCTTTATATCCGACTACTCATGTATAGAGAGTAACACGAGAACGCGAGAACAAAGCGGTAGAAATAACAAGTCTTTTTCTAAACATCGCCAAATCAGGATATTATCTAATTAGGAAACTTAACTATTTGATTATAGTACATACTTATTTTATGTGTCGGAATCCACATACACCTAGATTGGCCCAAGGGGTTATTCACAGAAGCTTCTGTACATATTATGTAGTCGTGATAAAAATTAATTTTGTACCGCTTTAAGTATTATCCCTGGAACTTCTGGAAATAATAAGGCGCTCTAGGGAGCTGTGCTAAGCGAGCGCACATCTAATTGGTTTAAAAATGTATTTGACGGCGAAAAATAGAGTAAAAAGGAGAACCGAGCTTATTAGGAGTCGTAATATGCTGGACTCCTTAATTTCTTAGTTTAGTCTGAAGTCAAGTCTTTTTCTGTAACATTATAATACTTGCAACTATTTCCACCATGAGTATTTTTTCTCGACAGCGTCAAGGGTTTTGTTTATCGAGTAGATATAAGTATGTATCTGTCTAGAGCCTAAACGACTAGTAGCATTTGAGTTTGGAAGTGTCATTAGATTCGTCTTATAGCCGTGAGAGTGACATTGGGTCAAAATGTTAAGCAACAGGTTTTTTTCTTCAAGTACTTGAAACCTAATTACGTGAAGTATTTCTATCACATCTTGTCTATACATAAACAACATAACTTACTACATCGCTAATTTAGATAGGATAGAGAGTTAAAAACAAGAACCTGTTATTAAATACTCCGTAAAGTAGAAAGAATTAATTTATCTGTAGCCATTATCTTAGCCTGAGACAAGAGACCAACCAGAGATAAGAGCTAGGCTAGAGACCTTAACGGCACTTAGAATATACGCACATAAACTATGTCTTGAACCATTCACTACTGCGTCGGACGTGAATTGATTGCATCTAAGAACACGCCAATTGTCCAACATGAATACAAACGGCTATGTTCCCAAAATAGGGTACCTAGTCAGAACTGCAGGCTCACGAAGGAGATCACACAGCCATATTTTGAATAGTAGGGCTAGAGTTATTAAAAGGTCATTAACGAGTTGCTAACTCATTGCCTGAAAGAATGCCTCTGAGTTCCATAGTCGACTCATGCACGGAAGGAGATGCAGCTGATGTATTCTAATGAAACCTCGCAACAGTACGGGACTGATTAATATGAAATATAAACTTTTATTTTGACACTAGTGAACGCCCGCGACTCCGTCCGCGTGGACTGCAGTAAAAACAAAATGTCGAAATTTCCGTGATAAAAACATTTTCCCGCGATAAAAAGTAGCCTATATGCTAAATGGGACCTGTCACAATATATTCCTGAAAACTGCATCGAAATCGGTCCAGCCGTTTCTGAGATTAGCGTGCACAAACGCACAGACAAACAGACAAAAAATCCAATAATCATTGTTTTGGATACTATTGCGTTAATAAAGGTCTCCTATAATATATTTTCTCATATATCTTCTATGTACAGACAGCGATTCGTAACATTTTTATTATATGTATAGATAGATAACCGACACCCATTTCAACTTAATCATTAATCGATTCATTTATTATAACTCTGCAAAAGAGGGTAGTCTTTTTACCCTATAGATATCTCTCCTATCTCCATTACCATTCAGAGATACCGTTTAACGTTTCTGTCATCTATCAATTCATGAAATGTCATTGGAATTTTTACAGCAAGTCATTGGTCTCAAATTTTATGGGGCCATTGCAATGGTTCTGATAAATGATGGAGGCTTACTAATATTAGGTATAATGAAAGATATTTTCTGTTTATGTTCGTTTAATAATAAAGTAATGATTTCACTGATTCGATTACCTATCTGATCTCCGCTTTGGACAGTGTTGCTCATATTATTTCGTTCAAGATGTCGATGGAATTTTAAGTTTGTTGATTTATTTAAGCAATTTAGATAAGCTGATAATGTTACATAACGGATTGAATTTTTTGAGTTTCAATAAAGATATTCAGTGTCAAGATGTTTTAGTTGAAGAAACCAGATGTAGATAATTATTTTTTGTAAGATAAATAAATAAACCTGAGCAATACTTTAGGCACTAAAGGCACTCTTCGGTACATATCAGTACATAGCTACAACTTCATATGTAGGTATAGCGGTTTTCGTAAAAATTTGGAACTCCCGTTGGTCCCCTTCCCGTGGGAATTTCGGGAAATCCGTTCATAGAGCTTCCTTGTATCCCTAATCCGATTTCAGCTTCGTATAAATATCGGTTTTCGTAAAAATTTTAAATTCCCGTAACTCCCCTTCCCATGGGAATTTCGGGAAATCCCTTCTTAGTGCTCCCTCGCAGTCCCTAATGAACATACAGGTTCTATTTCAAATTCATATATATTGCAGTTGTCATAAAAAAAAAATGAATTCCCGTTTGTCCCTGTCCGTGGAAATATCGGGAAATCCGTTTGAATTCCCGTTTGTCCCCTTCCCATGGGAATTTCGGGAAATCCGTTTTTAGTCCTTCCTCGTTGTCCCCAAAGAACATACATGCCCGATTTCAACTTCATATGTATAGCGGTTCTCGTAAAAATTATGAATTTGCCGTTTGTCCCCTTCCCGTGGGAATTTCTGGAAATCCGTTTTTAGTCCTTCCTCGTTGTCCCCAATGAACATATATGCCCGATTTCAGCTTCATATGTATAGCGGTTTTCGTAAAAAATGTTAAATTCCCGTTGGTCGCCTTCCCGTGGGAATATCGGGAAATTGTTATAGCCTATGTTCATCCAGATCCAATAAGGATTCAAACAGTGAAAGAATTTTCAAAATGGTTCAGTAGATTCCGAGATTACCCCTTACAATTTAACAAATATACAAACACACAAACTTTACCTCTTTATAATATTAGTATAGATTTATTCTATGTTTTTTTTTGCAAGAAACCATCTCCATTTAAAAAAAAAATCGTTATTGCCTACCATTTATTTCTTAATTTTAACAAACAAAATACAGGGCAAAAGGCCCAAGATAACCTAAACAAATCAATAGATTGCACTACAGACGCTAGGCTGTCGCCCTCAAAAATGAACGAAATACGGCCGCGGAAGTAATGAATGAGACTACTGACGAGCATCTCCATTCAATTCCGGGCACGGAGCATTGACAAGGGTTATTTGGTTATCAGCTTCAGTTTACTTTTGGCGCTCAAACGTAGGGCTGCGTTTTGTTAGCTCAGTACTATGGCATCCACCGCGGGTCCGCATTATTTTGTTACAATAATTTATCGCTGTATGCTTAAGACTGTATGATTAAAACTCTATATGAATCTATCTATTATAATAAAATTATAACGGATCGATGTTTGTGCACGCTAATCTCAAAAACGGCTGGACCGATTTCGATGCGGTTTTCAGGAATATATTGTGACAGTTCCCACTTAACATATAGACTACTTTTTATCTCGGAAAAATGTTTTTATCCTTTTATCATTTTGTTTTTATTTTGCAGTTATCGCGGACGGAGTCGCGGGCGTCCACTAGTATATATTATACTATAATAATATATGTAAGGTCTATCGAAAATTAGTGATTATCTTTTGACACGAAACTAGGTAGGTAAAAAGAAGCAACTTTCACTATGGGACCAACTCCGAAATATTGAAAAAAATCAGCTGTTCCATACATTTCAGTGCAGTAATTACCTATTCGAGATATATTCTCAAGTTTTCACGTTTACAGTATACTTAGTTAAACACTCGCGTACATAATATTATTACTGCAAGACACCTCTATACAATCTGGCAAAGTGCGGGTAATCAAAACAAATTAAAAGAAACACCCCATAACCAGTTACGGCAGCCCCAAACACTTATTCTTGGCCATCAATAATGGGGGTACTTAACGTTGACAGAAAAAGGTCATAAGAGGTCATTAATACTGCCAAAATGGCGGTAATAACTCGTTAAAGGGTATTATTAGAAAAGCTTCCTAAATTATTTTTTAATTTTTGTATAGCAATTTATGTTATACAGATTTTGCCTAAGAGATTGCTATTAGAGTAGTGCTATTAAATTTTCTTCATCTTCGAAAGATCACTCGCGATTTATTCAGCCTTTAAATAATTTTGTATTTCATCCATATTGAAAAACCGCCACTAAGGTGAAAAAAAAATCATTTCATAAAACATATTTATGAAATATTCTTGCTTATAAAGTTATTCGGATTTTATTATAGTAATAATTGTAATGAGCAGCAGTACTGTGGGGTAAGCATGAACCTTTTTACGTGGCGTAACGCTAGCGACTCGCTAGCAAAATCTATGTGATTTGACAGTTGGACGTTAGCGTTACGGACTATCGAGAGGTTCGTGCTCACCCCTCTGTTAAAAACAATTTTGCGTATTTCTCGTGACTGTATTTAATACCACGTAGAGACATTTTACTCCTTACGTTAAATTGCACCCTTAAAAGGTAGATTTAGTAGTAGTTCATTGCAATAACTTGTCAACGACAGCCAGCAAACGATTTGTAACTAAAACCGAGGTAAAAAAACCCCAAGTGTAATGGTCCTAAGCAGATTTACGGACTCGGTATCCCTCAAACGGAGCGTTAATCTTTCTGTGTTACACAGACCTAGTATTTAATGGTAGAGCTTTTGTGGGGCCAGTTTTGTTTTGTAGATTATAATATCAAGGATAAATAATTAATAACAATGTATAAGATATTTGGAATTTAATATCAATAAAATATTTTGTTTTACTTAGGTAGGAGCACTAAGGGCCGATAGAACCACATGGTGCCACTTCTGACCAATTTTGAGGGTATAGTTGATATATATATATATATATATATATATATATATATATATACGAAAACTGTCTCTAGTCCTACCTAAGTAAGTACATGTACTTACTTAGGTAGGACTAGAGACAGTTTTCGTGGATAAACTTTTTTGTGTTTTTCACTACAACGATTGAAAGATTTTTTATTTATTTTATTATCCACTTTTTAAATGATGACGACTGATTGGCGTAGTTGGTGGTGGTTACCCTGCATACTGGGCGATAATTCCACTGGGGTTCGAATGAAGAATATTTGTTTTGTTAATTTTTTTTAGTGCGGCCGTTGATGGAATTTGACTAATTGAATGCAGTCGCTGTACGCAGAATGAGTAGAACAAACATGGATTTGAAAACAATTGAAATAACCAACCAACTAAACTGACCGCTACAGTCGAACTAAATCAAAATTCGAACTAAAACGCGAGCTAACAGACCGTGCCATGAGAAATGCCCGTCAGAACGAGCCATTACGTTCGGTTCTTATAAATCGCTTGCTTCTGGCCGTTGACAGGCTGACCGTTCTGCACTTTTTACTGGGGCCTGTATAGAATTGGTTTAGGAACTGTTTCAAAATTTGTTTTTTTTTTTGTAAGTACTTTTGGCCATGATAGGTATTTCTTTGACAGTATATTTTAACAAAAAATATTACTTATTTATTAGTTCTTAACTCTAGGGTAGATATTTCAAATTATTTGATATCTCTGTATTGTTTTTATTAGATATAAATGTGCGCAAAAAATAAATGCAAAGGTTGAATGGAACATCTTAAATCTACCTACGCTTAGGTGTATTAACTGTCTTAATAGGATCTCTCTCTACGCTTTTTATGATGTTCTAACTCAGACTGGTTCCTCTATGCGCTGTACTATCAGATTTTTGTATTGTTTCAGGTATTATGTACTTCGCTACGAATTGCAGAGGAAAGACAGAAGATTTAGAAATGAACACACAGTCCCGCGCAGAAGAAGTTCTAACATATTCTAACTTGCAGTCATAGATTTTAAAATCGTGTTCCATCACACGTATCTAATAAATCTATGGATGCGAAAGCATCACTATGGACATCTACACCCAGATTACAGAACTATTCGTTTTAATCTACTCGACAATAGATGGCGCTGTACACGAGCATATAGTTTTTACTTGTGTCAATAGATGGCGTTAGCGGTATACCATTTAATTTTCGATGTATATTATTATTTTATTTTTATGAAGAAAGAAGAATATACGAAGAATAACCGATAATGCACGCTGTTGAGCCCTTCTCATTCTCCTTGCCCGGTGTTTTGTGCGACTGGACGGAGAACTGATAAGGGCCTGACACGTGCAAAAACATAGCGGGATTTACACAACAAGCCGGAAGACAGATTTAAAGAATATTAATTTTATTTTTCTACACGTACGTATGTACTTGGATAATAATAAATTATTATACCTACCGTCCAAGCTCAAGTGACAAGCCGTTTTGGCTTTAGATTAGTCCTAGGTAATTTTATGTATGAATCAGATTATAAAAAACCTAATTTACTGTCTATCTTTGATGTCTAATTATTTTGTGCTTGCGTTATTTGTTTTGTTAAATCTGCATTATACTTAAGTAATAAAGAATGTGTGTACAGTAAATTATAACAATAAATACATCGGTCTTCATTCTACATGTGTGTTTAATTATGACCACAACAGATATAATATTATCACACAGTAAATACCATTTACTTACTTCTATGCTGCTCTGGGAGTGAAAAAAAGTATAATACTACAGCTGCTTCTCTTCCCGGGCATACTGTACAAGTCAGTAGAGGGACAAGAGGGTCTTGGTGTTTTGTAGGCGATGAGCTGACCACTTGTACAACTTGTACATCTCAACTATACCCTCGAAATTGGTCAGAAGTGGCACCATGTGGTTCTACCGGCCCTTGGTGCTCTGCCTACCCCGTAAGGGATAAAATGTATGTAAATAGTAAATACCATCATAGCATCATAATTATTTTTATTCCATGCTTATGCACTCGTATTGAAAAATTAAAATATATGTAGGCAGTTTCCTTACATTAAAGTTATTTTCTTAAAAATGTTATTCCCATTTTTCATAGCTGTAAAAATGATAAGAAATTTAAAAGCACCCACAGTTTGTTAATTTGCATCAAGACAGTAGGCTCCAAAACTACTGGGCCGATTTGAAAAATTATTGCAACATTACAATAAAATCCTGCGTTAATCCTGATTAACATTGTCTTCTTTTACACCGGGATAAATTAGATAAGTACCTATCAAGAGATCACGACCATGAAACGGAATAGACACAGGACCTACCTAACTAAAATATTTGCATGCCATATTTACTAGTGAAACAAGTCACTGATCTAATGACATAGCTTACCGTAATACTGAACTGCAGGATCATAAGGGAGATCTAGAATTCATGCCGAAGAGAAATGGGCAAAAATTGGAAATTCTGTGGGCGAAAGCTGCATGCGGCAGATCCTTCATTTTGCAAGATAAGTAAAGTAAGTACCTATGGTAAGTATAAGAAAGAATGAAAACGTTTATTTTTCGCCACACACACACACATACATAAAAAATACAAGCTAAAATATATAAAGTAATACCGTAATCAACGCATATACCTACTATTCATACATACATTATACATGAATATGGATAGTACAGGGTGTGAGCGACGTCCAGAAAGTATTGATAAGCCAGCATATCACGTTCGCTGCCGGCATTCCCATAGATATCAGAAAGAAACCCAGAAAACTTACATACGTAATCGGTGGCGGGGATGTGATACCTATAGATGATTCTAAAAAAAAAAACAGAATTTTTTTAAAGCAAAAGTCAGAATCTTTCCGATTTTATTGCACTTAATGTAATTAGTTCAGTACAAGATTTTAAACGACTAAATATCTAAAATATAGATAGTACGCACAGATAACTTTAAATAAATAGCCATGTGGAGTCACAAATGACAATACAAAGGAAAAAGCAATGTAATTACACAATGACTTACTGATAAGCCCATAAAGCGAGTCACACATGCTTGTTCAGCATTTCAGTATTTGCTGGACTGTCACTTACCTATGCCGTATTTTTCTCTTTCTCAAAAACTAAATCAAGCTAGAGACAGCATCAACAATATCCTTCAGATAGGTAACATGGCCATTGCAATAAGCAATAAGAGTAGGAATTAGAATACGTTTTTCTAAATTGTTTCTTTGTACAATAGCGCTAGAATCGAAATATGACCTTAGGTTATATTTCGATTACCGCTACTTACTTTCTCTATGATTACCTACATTATCTGTGTAACTTCACACAAAAAATGTTAGTTCCGAAATCGGGCAATATGAAATGAAAAACAGACACTATATTTTACTAGATACAGATTTAAAATCTTAAACGAAGGTCTACCAAAAAAAATCCATTTTTAATGTGCTAAGAATCGCACTCTCACAAAGTTTATTCGTTGTATTGTAGACTCAAACTTCTAAAATTATCACTTAGCTATATACCTGATGAGTATTCGCGCTAGGCAGGCAGCCGGCAAAGCAAACGTCAAATCTTTAGACAATGTGACTTTCGAAATAAACCATATTGCACCGACCCCATTAATAAAGGGTAAGTAGGTAGATGATGCAGAGCCAAGCACTCTACAAGGCCTAACTTCACGAACTCTACACCTTAGTCAAAATAATGTATTTTTCTGTAATACCTACTATATTAGTTTTTGTAGGTCATAACGAAACAGCCAAACGGCTTATTTTAGATAATAAATAGACAGTTCGACTGGATTTTAAATAAAGTAAAATTCCATTAGCTCTATCAGGACAGTGTTGTACTAAATATCTACTAATTGTTTCTTCTAAATTATACTACCTATACTATTAGTTTGAGCTATAAATTCTAAGTATATTTTATAGAGTAGGAATTTTCTCTATCAATCCATGGAAAACTTTCTTACCGCCGTGTAGAAAATGCTAATGAGGGATTTTCTGACAGTAAAAAAAAGAACAAATCTCATGGACAGATTGCGTAAGCGAGGACCATTACTGACCAAAGAATTCCGTGACCATTGACTTACCTAGGGCAGATTTTTCGATTAGCAGATCGTTCTAACTGCTAAAACTGGTAGTTCCTTTCTTCTCCGAATATCGATCGTCCGAAAATCATAATCCCTAACAAGTTTGCTATAATCATCACTTTCCATAATGTTCACGTATACGAAATTGTATATTACCTAATCGTCTTTAATTCTAATACTTTGGTGCCCTAAGATCGAGTGCTATAATGATTAGATGTCCTAATTTTTCTTGCTATAAAGTCACATGTCCTAAGTGTTATATTGTATACCTAATGTATGTTAGATAGGTGGTTTGTTATAATATTGTTAATAGGAATCTGTCTAGAGCATTATTTAAAACAAAAATTAGGATGAATAAAAAAAACAGGCACTTAAATCGACTCATTTTTGTTTGTTTAGTTTATCCAGAAGGAAAGGCAAGGGGAACTAAGCCCATACAGCCATTGTCTTTAGTAAATGATTTCTGAACATATGATGGATGATAATGATGATGATGAATGGAAACGTCGGGAAAATCCTCAAGAACAAGTGTAAAGTTAGTAAAAATTAAAAATTATTGTTAAATCGACTCAGTTTACCCCGACTCCACGCAGTCTTGTCTGCCCTACCCCTAGAGTGCAATGTAAAAGCGCGTAGGTGCGGAGGGGCGAGGCGGCCCGCGAGCTGAGGAGCCGGCCAGCCTCAGCCGCGGTGGTGAGCGTTACATCCATCTGCGACGATAAGCTCGCGTGGGACTGCCGGAGTCCCGCAGCGCCGGAGCCGTGACAGAAACCATGCCTGCTGAACCGATTTCGATGCAGTTTTCAGAAATATATTATGACAGGTCACACTTAACATATAGGCTACTTTTTATCCCGGGAAAATGTTTTTATCCCGGGTAATTTCGACATTTTGTTTTTTCTGTAGTCCATGCGGACGGAGTCGCGGGCGTCTATAATATAGGTATAATTGTTGAAGGCATAGGTGTTTTTCTATGAAACGGGCTCTACAGCCGTCTATCGATATTTTTGAGACAACTTTTTATTTTTTAAGCTTACGAACCCAAAGGGTGAAAACGGGACCCTATTACCTGCTAAGTTTTTATTTTATTTTTAAAACTATTAATCGCCATGGCCTATCGCTAAAACGATAGCGATTATCTAGATTCAAAATCTCTACTGTAGACGACAGACAATTTCACGGGAAACAGACTATCTCTTACACATCAATGGCCACAGACGTGAGCCTAAAGATTACTATGTTTTTGACAGCTCACTTAAAATCAACTCAGTACATATTTCATTCTCGAAATTTAAAAGAAAACATACCATATATACATACCATATATACAGGATTGGGCTGGAAAAGCTGGAAGGGAGCGGGTGTAATTTTCTTGTGAATTTATTTGTGGGTGTGTATGGCTTGCATGTGTCCGTAGAGTGATATTTTCTGGTAGATAAGTTATATTTTGTTTACTTGTTATGTGAATCTAGTGCGTGTGCATGGTTTATATGCAGGTAAGCTGAGTAAAACTTTAGCCGGAATACGATCTCCTCGTGGGCTCATGTAAGTTGTTTCTGAAATTATTTTTGATTTTTACTAATTTTAAACTCGTTCTTGAGGATTTTCCCGACGTTTCCATTCATCATCATCATTATCATCCATCATAAGTTCAGAAATCATTTACTAAAGACAATGGCTGTATGGGCTTAGTTCCCCTTGCCTTTCCTTCTAGATAAACTAAACAAAAAAAAATGCACACGGCTGCGTCCCCGAAATAGGATAGATCCTGCTACAGTTACGTTTAGTTGCTAACTTATGTTCGAGTTCCTTAGTCACATACAGTATAAGTAGGTACCTATACCCTTTATGTAGACGATGTCCTTCTGCAATATAAAAAGTATATTTTGCACACAACCAATATACCTAGGTAGGTACGCACACAGCTAATTACCCGACTGCGCGACGAACAGGAGTGATATTGTGTTTAACATCCTATGTATGTACGATAATGGATCCCGACTGTTCAGTTGTTATGTTACGATCATTAGAAAATATTTTATGTTCTTCAATAGTATTCATTCCATAATAATATTATAGAATTCTAGACCACCGGACATCTAAGTGCTTGTTTTTTTTTATTATGTACATTATTTGGTTCTATTTTAAGCAGTCGGGTTTTTGGATTTTTTAAATTATGTTTTTTATTTTATACTTTTTTGTTATGAGTACTACTAATAGAGCTACTAATAGATACGCTTCAAGAAACATGATCAACATGCTCGGCAGCAAGAAGTTTTCGTCTTGCTGCTGTTTAAAAACTTATATGTGAGAATGGTTGTTAAGCAAATTTCAATCGATATAGATCCTAAACGGTTAGTCGAATCTAAAAATGTTGAGAGAAACATAAAAATGTTTTTTAAATACCTATTCAACGATACCCCACTCAATATAGTTTATCGACTTTAATTTTTTTCATTTTCACAAAATGGCGTCCAGTAGTCGCCATATTGAATTTCTGTTTTTTTTTATTATGTACATTATTTGGTTCTTTTTTAAGCAGTCTGGTTTTTGGATTTTTTAAATTATGTTTTTTTTATTAGCTTTTTATATGATGTACATAGTTTTGTTTACTACTTACGCAGTCGGGTTTATCGATTCTTATATTTCATTTTTTTAAATTAAGCGTGTGACTGCGAGAACCAGCGTCAGTGCAATGTTTCAGAAAAAGTAGACATCCATGTTACTAAAAAGCCGACAAGTGCGAGTTGAACTCGCGTGAAGAGGGTTCCGTACGATGTTACCTATCATGTTTTTTTAAATCTGACAAAAAGTTGGTACGCACAATATTGAGTGATTTACCATGTTATTTTAATATGGACTTCTTATAGGTTTTCCTATAATCTATAAGAGAAAACTAATTTCTGTATTTTTTTCAAAATTTTAGGTTCAGTAGTTTCGGAGATAAGGGGGGGGGAATGGTCAATTTTCGTTTATTTTCTTGAATAACTTGGAAACTATTTATTTTAAAATTACAAAAAAATACATTTAAGATCTTCTCAACAAGACCTTTCATTTGATATGCCACACGATGCAGTTTTCAGAATTTTTTTTTTAATTTTCCCCTTCCCCCCCAAAAATGACCCCCCCATATACAGATTTCATCTGCTCACGTCACACCTCTGTGTTTGGGTCACAGGAATTGATATGTGTACCAAATCGGTCTAATAGATTCGGAAATAATTGACTGTAAGCGACGGACGGACAGACATACGAGTGATCCTATAAGGGTTCCGTTTTTGTATTCAGACGTACGGAACCCTAAAAAATAATTAATCATTGTTTAAACACATTGGCTAAACATTATCTAAATTTGATATTCCATTTTATTTTGCTGTCGAATATTACTTTTAAATATGCCGTTCTAACATGTACTATTATTAATGAAGGGTAACTAGCGGTTGCTATGCGACCCGAAACCACAACAATGAAATAACCAATACGAGTAAATCAGCCAATGAGGATGTCGACGTTCCTATTGGTTAGTTGCAGATTAGTTACTTAATGGGCAGGTTTACCCTATTCTTTAGCTTGGAATACGTACATAACTTATATTGTACGGCTGTACACACATGCATCGGCCTATTGCAGTCCACTGTTGGACGTAGGCCTCCCACACGCCACAAGACTACCTGTCATAAGGGGGTTTTTGCCCATAGTCGCCACCGCGCTGGGCAGGCGGGTTGGTGACCGCAGTGTGATTTTCGGACTATGTCGTCAACACGGGAGGCTCTGCGGTCCACCTCCTGGAAACACTTACGATACCCACGAACGGGCAGGCATGGGGTGCATGGTATCTACATACATACATACAAATGGGGTGGTCAGAACTGCAAAGTCATAAACACGCCCACGTTCAGCATAGCGGGGACAGATGTTACTGATCAGTGACAAGTTGCTAGCTCATCGCCTGAGAGAATGCACGAGTTCCTCAGTCGACTCTTACGACATGCACGGAAGGAGATGCAGCTGATGCTCTAGTGAAGCCCCGCAGTTATATAGCTTAAGGTAGTAACTAGTTGCCGCAATTTATTGGCATGTATAGGTGAGATAATCTATTTACACAAAATATTATTTCTAGCAAACAAATATCTTGTATGCTGCTCTGGGAGTGAAAAAAACGTATAATACGACAGCTGCTTCTCCTCCCGGGCATACTGTACAAGTCAGTAGAGGGACAAGAGGGTGTTGGTGTTTTGTAGGCGATGGGCTGACCACCTGTCACTACTAACCGAACTTGTACATCTCAACTATACCCTCTAAATTGGTCAGAAGTGGCACCATGTGGTTCTATCGGCCCTCGGTGCCTTGCCTACCCCGTAAGGGATAAAAGCGTGATTATATGTATGTATGTAAACAAATACGACAAATCACAGTCAGAAAATCACCCCACCCCCCTAAATATAGCAACGCTATACCCAGGACTGTCGCGGTTGTCGACAATAGCATCGACGAACGGAAAGCGCTAATTGGTACAGCCCTAGGCCGTTTGCGCTGAGCGGATGTAGGATTTTTCTAGAACTAGGGATGTGTAGAGTCGGTATGGTAAAAAAATATTTAAATGTGCTTCTATGAATGAATGGCGTAGCAGCTAATGTTGAATAAATTAAAGGAGATAGAAAATCGTGGGCCAAAATGTAATAACTCGAGGTATGATCTAAAAAAATAGTCATATTTTTTCATGTTGAAATATGAAAAATCAGCCTGATTCTCAATCTGGGAGCTGAGATATCTTAAGATGAAGATAAATATTACATAGATTATCGATTAATCGATTAATAGTTAGTTTACATAATTACAAAAAAAACGACTTACGCACAATGCACAAGATAAGGAAATGAACTCAAAAGGGTGCACCTTAATATGCATTATTAGTATTTGACATATTAATACATAAATGAAACAAAAAAAAAACAATATAACGATATCGATGGAATATCGATTAATCGATTTTTTATTTTTAGTCTATTGTGACTGCTGTTCCTTGACCGTTGCCGTATATTTATTATCTATGGCTCCGCCTCTCATCGCTCGCTCATTCATTTCGTATTTTCCGTTGCGTCTTGTAGCGATGGGTAACTCGCCATATCAAAACGAGGATGAGGGAGGACCTCAATTCCCCTCGCGAGGTATTGTTTTATTTATGCACAAATCAGCTGTTAGGTTAATAGGTAGGTATAGATTGTAACATAACCTCACTTTTCACCGCTTACAAGATTATTATTATCTCAGCTCTCAGATTGTCAAATGTTACAGAATTTTCAGTGGAAGATTAATAGGTTTAAAGCTATTTATCCACACCATTCTCATCTTATTACATTTTAGCCCAAGATTGTATGTAGCCGTTTCGGTTTCCTTTGCATGCCATATTTTTTAGCGAAACATGTTTCTGATCTAATAATGTAATAGTAACTTTATTGCACCAGGTTTTGAGCAAATAAATAATAATTTTCATTTTCATCATAATATTTTATAGTGTGATTACCTAGATGTCATATTTCACACGCCATCGAACTCTAAATAAAGAGTTCATATTGAAGGACATGTTTCGATGAATCTTTATTAATTCGATCGCAAAAATCGTTATCTAAGACCACAGGGTAGGGTTACACATTAGAAATATATTAAGCAAAGATTCCTTTATTCCTAGAAAGTTTAAAAAAAGATATAATGCATGTATCGTCGCAAAACTACTAACAATTTATTTTTTAAACAGCACATTTAACTGATCATCACATCACTGATTTTATTTTTGTATAGAGCAGCTGTCACGGACACTGCCATCTACTTTTATATTATTTTACTATTTTCACTATATTTTGGTTCATTGTATTTTACGTAGAGTTCGCTAGAGTGATTACAAATTGACATATCGAAAACTGATGTGTTTTATTACCAAGTAATTTTATTTATATTCAAATACCTGGTTCCTGGGTCGACAGGAAACATTTTGGTGACCCCGACGTGATCGCGCGGTTTCGAAGATCGTGTGGTCATATATTTTCGCCTTTGAAGATACTCATAGTTCATAGGGCTCGGCAAACGTCAAATTATAAACAACCGAAGAAAATTAAAACCGAAATTTTCTCCAACTTTAAACTGGTGGAACTGGATTGTATCAGGTATTCGACAGGTTACTGCCTTCAGGTAAGTGGCCGGTTTGTATAATTTAACTCTCGTACTTGCCTGAGCTAGAGTATCTTGTGCAAAATCGGTTACCATAGAAACCTTCCAGTCCATTTATATAGAAAATTTGCCTTTCCTCAAGCTTTCTCGCTATTATTTTAGTAAATTATTTTGATCATGGGTTCCGAAACCGATGATAGCGATAGTACAGTCTTGGAGGCTAACTTACTAAAGGGTCTAATAAAAAAACGAGGGGTAGAAAAGGGTAAATTGACCTTGTTTAAAAAATATTTAGCTAAGTTAGACCCCAAGTTAATATCCGCCGAACAATTACTCGATTTGGAAATGCGTGTAGAAAAATTAAATTTAGTTTTTAAACAATTTGAAAAGGTTCAAGACAAAATAGAGACTGTCGCTACCAACGTAGATTGTGAGTTAGAGGAAAGGGAACAGTTTGAGAACTCTTACTACGAATCTATTGCTAAGGCCAAGGGTTATTTAAAGGGACACAGTAACAAACTGACCCAACATGAACCGCAACAAAACTTGGTATTAGAAACCAATTCAATTAAGTACCCCGAAATTTCTTTACCATCATTCAGTGGTAACATTACTGAATGGATAGAGTTTCGCGATACATTCAATGCACTTGTAAACCAAAGTGGCTTAAGGCCTATTCAAAAATTTAAATATTTACGCAGCTGTTTAAAGGATAGTGCACTGGAAGTCATAAGTTCATTAGAGTTTTCTGAAGAAGGTTATGGCATAGCCTGGAAAATCTTATGCGAAAGATACAATAATCCCAGAGTTCTTGTCAATAACCATTTAAATGCGCTATTCAAACCAGACAAAGTTGTCGCTAATGCCGTAGCTTTAAGGAATCTCGCCGACAATATATCCAAGCACCTACGAACAATCAAGTCGCTCAATGTGTCTATTGATAACTGGGATATATTGGTCATATATTTCTTATCCAATAAGCTCGAAGCTTCTTTAAAGCGGAGATGGGAAGAGAAGATTAATAGCCGTGAACTTCCAAATTTACAGGAGTTCAAATCCTTCCTGCGAGCACAAGCAGATCTTCTAGAAACGCTGAACCAGGTTGGAACCGATGCTAGTGAACAGCCTACTGTATTGTCGCGGAAGTCCTTGGTCGTCACATCCTCGCCAGGTCCCAGCTCTAAGGTAGCATTTAAAAATACCTATCGTAATCAATGTCCGAACTGTGAGGAACGCCATTATATTAACCAGTGCCCGAAGTTTCTATCCTTGAATATACAGTCACGCATTCGTGTAGTTAAAAAGCTAGGTTTGTGTATTAACTGCTTAGGATCCAATCATGTCTTACCAAACTGTAGAGGTTCACATTGCCGAATGTGTCAACAGAGACATCACACCTTGTTGCACTTAAATGAACTTGATACTGCTCAGTCAAATACTCCGCAGTTATCAACTATGCATAACCCTGAACCAACAGGGCTTCCTGCTGAATCCCAAACAGTTAACCTATTTACCAATCAACAAGTAGTCAACACAACTTTGGGTTCAGTAGACAATAAACTACCAATACAATTAAAAAATGTTATATTATCTACAGCGCAAATCAATGTTCTTGATAATAATAACCAATTGCACAAAATGCGAGCTTTGCTAGACTCTGGCTCACAGTCAAACTATATTACCAATGCTGCATACAAAAAGCTAAATTTACCAACTCAACGTCTAAACATGGAGGTAATTGGTCTTAACGAAAAGAGTACCAAAATTAACCAATTATGTAACATTATCATTAACTCTACGGATAGTACTTACTCAACCGAATTGTCTTGTTTTATTGTTCCTAAAATTTGTACTTTACCTTCATATTCATTCGATTTACAGCATCTTAATATTCCAAGCCGATACAACTTAGCAGATGTATCATACTACGATGGAGGTGAGATAGACATTGTTATTGGTGCTGAGCTATTTTACCAGCTTCTTTGTATTGGTCAACACCGTCTAGGGGTCGGGTTGCCCACACTACAGAGAACGCGATTAGGTTGGGTAGTGTCAGGCTGTGTTGCAGCATCCAATAATAGTCGTCAGGTTAGATGCAACTTCATAATGAATTCAAACAATGTTCTAAACGATATGGATACCACAGCAAAATCTCCACCAGATATTACGACGTGTACAGGATCTTCTGATGGAAATTTTATGATGACGATTCCCTTACAACAATCAGTCGCAGCTTTAGGATCATCCCGTCCGCTTGTCTATAGACGATTTAAAACTCAAGAGGCTAAATGCGAAAAACAGCCTATTCATGGCAAACAATTAGTTAATAAGATCATGCACAAATGTGTGACTTATTTCAGGGCTAAACCTAGGCAAATAGCACCGATTATGGGTAACTTATCCGCCTCAAGGTTAAATCCAACACATCTTTTAAATTTTACGAATATTGATTACGCAGGTCCATTCAATATAAAGGACTGACGAGGACGTAGTTTCAAGGCAAGTTAGTGTTGATATATTTGTATGCGCAGCAACTAAGCTGTTCACATAGAATTGGTTTCCAGTTTGGAAACAGCTTGACGATGATACAGTAGTCTACCAAATATCATTTCTTGGGGAATTCCTATGTATGTAATGGAGAATTCTCAACTGTTTTTACCCAATTTTTAATCGATTTTAAATTCTCGACCTCTATCTAATGTCTATCTAGCTCAGATAATGATGAGTTGTTTTATTTTTAACCTAGTCACTTTCTGGTAGGTAGAAACCCTGTTTTCGATGCCTGACTACGATTGTCAAACAGACTCAAAACTGCTGCTAGGGGAAGGACGACAACGTCACGAGGGTGGCAGAAATCTGCACCGCCATGCGCCTGAGGGATCATCCAACAAGCTTCCTTGTCTTCTACCTATGGATATATAACCTGACACGTTGGCTGGGAGCATGTCACGGACACTGCCATCTACTTTTATATTATTTTACTATTTTCACTATATTTTGGTTCATTGTATTTTACGTAGAGTTCGCTAGAGTGATTACAAATTGACATATCGAAAACTGATGTGTTTTATTACCAAGTAATTTTATTTATATTCAAATACCTGGTTCCTGGGTCGACAGGAAACAGCAGCTAACAATTTAAGTCCCTCGACGGCTTTCCTTATTCCCCTAAAGTTGACTAAGTATGTTTTCTTAAAAAAATGTATGTGATATTAACGCAAATATGTATAAATAAATACATGTATGGGATAGTCGAGCCTCGTTAGTAAGTTCGAAACTTTCTCATGTTTAGTTGTTATTCTAGCTAGAGAATAAGATTCAGTGCTTTTTCGTACCTAAAGTAAGTATTTTCTAAAATAAGTGAATTGGTGTTTATGATTCTAAAACTTAATATTCCGCGTGGTGTCGGCACAATAGAATATCACCAGCTCATGTCTGCCCGTGGGTATCGTAAGAGGCGATTGAGGGTTTCTGGGAGGTGGGCAGCAGCACCTCCCAACAACGTAGTCCGAAAATCACACTGCGTAATCATCGTGTTTTTAAAAAAAATAGCAAATGGCAAAGTGCCATTTGTTTTTATGGCAGTCTGCCTTCTTAACGCCACACTCGGGAATATCTTAGTGGCAATTTCACCTATAACACTGGTAGGTTCACCTATTACCTATTAATAAAGGTTATCTTCTTTTTACCCGACTGCGCGACGCAAAGGAGTGGTATTGTGTTTAACAGCCTATGTATGTATGTATGTATGTTCCTTTGAAGCACTACACAGATCAAATGCCTCGACCAATTTTTATGATTCATACGTCAATCGATTCCTTTTAGTCCGGGGTCCGGAATGTCACTAAAGATATGACGTTAGTGAAAATCCAATATGGCGACTACTGGACGCCATTTTGTGAAAATGTAAAAAAGTTAAGTCGACAAACTATATCGAGTGGGGTATCGTTGAATAGGTATTTAAAAATCATTATTAGGTTTCTCAACATTTTTCGATTTGACCAACCGTTTAGGATCTATATCGATTGAAAGTTGCGTAACGACCATTCTTACATATAAGTTTTTAGACAGCAGCAAGACGAAAACTTCTTGCTGCCGAGCATGTTGAGCATGTTTCTTGAAGCGTACCTATTAGTAGCTAGGTACTCATAACAAAAAAGTATAAAATAATAAAACATAATTAAAAAAATCCAAAACCCGACTGCTTAAAAAAGAAACAAATAATGTACATAATAAAAAAACCGAAAAGAAAAAAACAAGCACTTAGATGTCCGGTGGTCTAGAATTCTATAATATTATTATGGAATGAATAGGTACTTGTGAAGAACATAAAATATTTTCTAATGATCGTAACATAACAACTGAACAGTCGGGATCTATTATCCGACAGCCAAGCTAATATTTCAATGGATCCTGGCTGTTCAGTTGTTATGTTACGATCATTAGAAAATATTTTATGTTCTTCACAAGTACCTATTCATTCCATAATAATATTATAGAATTCTAGACCACCGGACATCTAAGTGCTTGTTTTTTCTTTTCTGTTTTTTACCGTTGCTTATTATCTTAATGTACTAAGTTAATGTGTTGTGAAATGTGTGAATATTTATTTATTTATTTATTTATTATCCGACAGCCAAGCTATACATTCCTGGCTGTTCATTGTTATGTTACGATTATTTTATGGTTCTAGACCACCAGACATCTTTATTAAATTATTTGGTTCTTCTTTATTAAACAATCATAACAGGACATATTATCAATAAGTCATACTCAAATCAGTAATAAAATATGTACTTATAAAATTGTCAACCTGGAAACCAACCCGGGACCCATCACTCATAGTACCTCACTGCAATACCACAAAACGATCAGAACCCGTCATTATCCAAGTGCACACCGCTGTACAGCCGCGGGCAGTGCAATTATGTAGACATTTGTACACTTTTTACAACTTGTGTACAAATAGACCGACATTACATTCCACTTTGGTGCTGACCACAGTTTAATTGGTTTAATTTTGGAGATAATATTACCTTGTTATATGGCTATTGATAATGAGTTAACTTCCTGTGCTTTAATACTTAGAATACATCAGCGCATCTCCTTCCGTGCATGTTGTAAGAGTCGACCAAGGAACTTTTTTTATATATATTAACTTACGCATGACCACAACGCGCCTGATGATAAGCACCGTTGCAGTCTAAGATGGAGCGCGCTTACCTAAAAGAAACCGGTTCACTCTCGACTTAAAGACCGCAAGATTATAGTTCATGGGGAACAGGGATTCAGGCAGGGAGTTCCACAGCTTGGCCGTTCGCACTATGAATGTAGAAGCAAAACGCTTAGTACGAGTTTTCGGCACCTCAACTGTGAACCGATGTCGCCTTGACGTTTCCCTGGTCGTCCGGTGGTAGAAGGGTGCTGGGAGAATAAGGTCGTCGTGTCCCAACACACACTCCCCGAAATGTAACCTGTAGAATACCGAGAGACTTGCAACTTTACGTCGATACTCAAGGCTTTGCAATCTAGCTTTGCACAGTGAGTCATTGCCGATGAGCCTTTTGCTCGGTCCTCGATAGCTTCTAACGCCTTAAGCTGGTATTTGGCCGATTCATCCCAAAGGTGCGAACAGTACTTCATACACAACCGAACTTGCGCTTTATACAAGGCTAGAGGCGGTCTCTCAGGCAATGAGCTAGCGAGTTGTCATTCATCGCTTACATTAATTTGTCCCTGCTATGCTAAACGTGGCTTAGGATCTCTTTCGTGAATTCCGACTAGCCACAAAACACTGTATAACTAGCATTGCTGATAATTACCATCCTGGACCAAAATATTTACTCATACTGGTTTTTTGAACTATTTGATGATTAAACTCTTTAGAAAAGGAAATTCCAAAATTCAAATCCGTGAAAAGGCGTGTTCGATATTCCGAATTCCGTATTGAAACCTTATTTCAATAAGTACGAGGAAAATATACATCCGCCATTTTGAAATTTTCTTACCCGGTTATGAATTAGCTAGCACGCTGCACGGACTTTTTAATTTTTTTCAAATGAATACAAGTGTTTGTATGGAGAGGCGCAAAATATTCCGAAATATAATATTTTTTATGAGAATGAATATATTTCGCGAACTCGCGCCGGTCGAGAGGTGCAAAAAATTTAGTGATGTACCTTTTTGTAGTTAATCGATATTTACATGCAATTACATAGGCCAAATTTTTTTTATCAGTAGGTAGATAAGCTTACTCAATATATGTTTAAAAGACGCTTAACTAGTGATCAAAGAATTTTGTTTGACACTGTTATTACAAAAATCCTTAGACATTGTCTAAACTACATATAGTAGACTGTGTTAGTTTTGAACTTTAATAGACATTTCATTGAATTACATAGCTGTCAACTTGTCAACGGTGTTTAGCTTTAGACACGGTTTTCAGTAATGTCGTTATGACTTCTGTTAATATGTAGGGAAATAGACCTGTTTATTTGTACTCAAAGTGAATTCACAATAACCGCCCTGCGAGTGATTTCTTATTGTGATTTTTAGTTTTATTAAAATTATTAGGTTTAGGTTAGATCGGAGAGGTAGATTATTTATAATTAAGTAGATGCGCTATCGCATTAGGTTAAGTTTAGCTGTAAAGATGGTGTGTAAAAAGAAATAAATAAATAAAATAAAAATTAAAAAAATATTTTACCAGTATGGGCAAGAAGATAAAATTAAATTAGAAATCTTACTTTTAGCAAGAGATTAGCTATGTTACTTTATGACTAGTAGGTATAAAATAATTTGTAACAGAAAAGTAATGATGAACAGCAAATAAATTTTTCACCCGGAAAATAAAGCCGTGGCAGCATGCGCTATATTTGTATTTGCATGTCAATATTTTTGGCGGAAATGAATATACATATCTTGATACCAATATTAACTTCATAAGATTTTATGAGTACAAATGAAATAAAAAGAGATTGTAAGTATAAGATTTAAACATATTTCACCTGCAGAATAACTTTGGATTAAGATGGCAAAATCTTATGAACATCTATCGATAATGTAAAACTATCGACACTAGCACATCACTAGTATGATAAAGTGAATGCCCAAACTTGGTGTATTTGTATACTTTTCACTAGTTAGCAGATAGAATGTTTTATGTTTGAGTTTGAAAGTGTGTTTTATATTTTGATGATTATTATATTCCTAGATGGAAACTGGAGCTTATGTGCCACGAATATTTTTTTTTATATTTGAATTTGAAACTAGATCGACACATAACATAATTATGATTAATAAAATTTTATGAAGTAAGTAGTATTTAAGAAACTATGCTACATATTCATAATTTTTAGTATTTAAACTACATTATATATAAACTATAATTTAACTACACGAAATATATATAATTGCCGTCTATGGGAGGGTATAAATATTATATCAATAAATTAGCTGAAGAGTTTCCTTCTACACATGTTTACATACACTAAAAAAGTTTGTTTGTTCAGTTTAATAATGATTGATGCCGCGTGAGTGCCCGGGCACGTTTGGGCGAGTAGATGGGTTTGAGGCTAACGGAAGCGCCTCTCCGGTGCGTGGCAACCAACAGCATACTGGCAAATAGTCGAATTAAAAAATTCTGGAAAAAGTTTTGTGTACTTACTTTATTTCATAACATAGTATGGTGTTTTTAGAATACGTACCCTTTATTATTATATTATTATATACGTTAAAGGTGGCCACAAAAAAACATCCTGTGTCTGGTTTCCATAAGGGTCCATAGTAAATAGACTGCGTTTTTCTGCAGTAAGAGCGAGAAAAATAATTAATATCTATCTATAAAAAACTAACATAAACACTAGCCTATAAATTTCCGTATTTAAAAAAAATTTTCAAAAAAAAAAATTTTTTTTCCCAGCTTTTTTTTGGCATAAACTTACTTTATTTCATGGTTTCATGGCCACAAAAAAACATTTATAAATACAGAGAATTGCTCGGTTTCAAAAGAGTTTAAACTTTGTTCAACATTGATCCTTTTATTCCAATCATATGTGAGATCAGTTTTGGAATATGCGTCAACTGTATGGAACCCGCACTACTAGACAAGACATCGAGTCAATCCAGACAAAATTTCTAAAACATCTTCGATATAAAAGCCTAAGACTTAATCAGCCAATGCCAAAATTAATGACTCTCTCTGATCGTCGTGCAGTGAGAGATCAAATGTTTTTGTATAAGGTTATACATACAACTATAGATTCTCCGTTTCTTCTCGGTAATGTTGGTTCTAGATGTCCCAGATTGGGATCGCGCATAAATACGACGATAATAAAGACCAAATGTCACCAATGAATCTATTTCATGTACAGATTTTAATGTTGTCACTTAGCTCGTGCCTCGGCAAGCACGTAAAACCGTTGGTCTTGCGCTTGATCTCTCTCCGGTCGTGTCGGCTTTCCGTCCCATCGGACTATGAGAGTGACGGAATAGAGAGTGCATCTGTGTTTGCGCACACACTTGTGCACTAATATCTCCTGCGTAGAGATTGGTCGCCTTGGCCGAAATACGGTCGGAAATCATCATCATCTACTAATATAATTGGCAATAAATGTTTTGAAAGAAACCTAGCATGACCTGCGAAACACGATATGATAAACCGATTTATCGACATTTAGCCTGTCAAAATACGATAAATATAGCCGCCATGTTGAATTTTGTATAGTGACGATACGATATCGTACGATACGATATCCACGATGCGTGGTCATGCTAGGGGGGCTGATGAAAGAAAGATGATGATAGGTAATAAATGGAATCATTCTGTAGGAATGTAATATTATTTACTTAATATTATAAAAAGTATAACACTGTGTTTGAATGTGTCTTTATTATTTTATATACAGGGTGTAAAAAGACAACAATGTTTTTTTAATACCTCGTATTCTTTGAAAGGTTACGATCGTTTTCTACTATTGAACCAACCCTGGGAAACGACAAAAAAATTACGAAAAAATACTGTCATTTTATTGCAAGCAATGTATTTGTTTGATGTGCAAAGTACAAATGTACCTACAAAACTAACATTATAACATTTTGACATGGTATCTTTAAAAAAAATGTTAGTTAACCGATTTCAGATGGATTTATGTAAAAAAAAATGATAATATTAATGTAACTTTGGACCTCAATATCTTGGAAACCCGTGGTTTCCCAGAGGTGCCTCCATAGAAATAAATGATCGTGATATTACAAAGAATACGAGGTATTAAAAGAACAAAGTTGTCTTTTTACACCCTGTATATTTCACTAACGGTATGTAATATACTTATCCACAGGGTTATAGTGGACAAATCTTGATGTTTATAGGATCTGAATGTTATGGAAGAATTATTTTCTCTTTGTAAATGTAACTAAATAATTTTCTAAAATTATATTCGTAATCTATTACTTATTACAAAAAACAAACATAACCAAACGCAAAATAAAAGCTTTCACCCTCTTTCCCGCAGTAGGTTAAAACCTATTTGCTAATTGGACACTATAATGTAAAATACACCATCCTATATAAACATAATTCACACGAAAAACAACCGTATTACTAAGCAATAAGATTGATGTCAGCCGCAAGACGAATGTGTCGCTAAATACACCAGGGTGTTCTAAGTTTCGTGCGTGAAACACATAGGATTTTGGACTCTAAGGTGAAGGTTTAAGGTCGATTGTGGGTCTGTGCTGTGTATAGACTAGTCACTCAAACGGTATTAGACAACACCTGAGCCGGGCCGGTATCAATTTTCAGTTTAACTGAAGATTAGTTTAACCATCGTCTAACTTAACTTTGTGTTAAATTCAGACAGCTGTTTTCTAATTGAAAGCTTAACTCTAATCGACAGCCGATTTACAGTCTATGATTTTAAGAAATGAGATTCTTCCTATAGTATAATTATAGTTAGTAAAAATTTCACTAATGGTATCATATATTCTCAACTCAATACACTTTTATTTATTTTTTATCTATTTATATTAATTATATATTTATATTATACAAACCGATTTATCGACATTTAGCCTGTCAAAATACGATAAATATAGCCGCCATGTTGAATTTTGTATAGAGACTATAGGATATCGTACAATACGATATCCGCGATGCGTGGTTACGCTAGGGGGGCTGAAGTTGCTGGACTACAGGGAAATGCAAAGGCAATTTTAAGACTAGGCTGCTTTTTTTCGAAACTCATTAATAAATAGTTAACAAAGATAATTGAATCTACCTACCTACTTTTGTCCAGAATTCACCTTATACTTATTTCACTGTGTGTAACTATTAGGCAATGTAGATTTTTAAACACCAACCAAACTCGCATGAAACCTGTTTTAAAAACAAATATCGTGGTAGTGAAACTGGTTTCCGCTGTATTTCCAGAAAATTCTGGCGTAAATAAATTACGTATAAATCAAATTGTATTAGGGGTTACAATTCGGAAGTTCAAACATTCACAATGGGTCCTCCACCGGGCCCTACACCCTCCACTGACCCTCGGATCTGATAACTCATAACTGCGACCACTAATTATTATGAAACTCTAAAACCCAACAGTAATAATTAGTGGTTTACTAATTTACTAATCTCTATAAACCTGAGGATGCCACGGTTGTTGGCGAAACATATATAGATTATTAATCTAGTTTTTGATTTCTGAATAATGCAATGTATTGTCTTGCATGCTAAGTGCTCGGGTCTGATTTCTCGTGGCGATTGTAGTTAGTGCAAGTGCCTGTTTTCGCAGTTATGAGTTATCAGATCCGAGGGTCAGTGGAGGGTGTAGGGCCCGGTGGTGGGCGCACCCATAGTGAATAAATTACGTATATCAATACAAGATCACTTTCTAGGAGACAAATAGTCTAATTTTATTTAATGTGATTAGTTTAAATCCTCCATAATAATTATACAGAGTGATTTTTGGTCGTCAACGTTCCCGAAAACTACGGAATCTCCTCATCATCACGATCATTTTTCTCTATGGAAGCATACCTGGGTAGTGTCTGGTTTCCAAAATATTAAGGTCCAAAGTTGAGTAAATAGACTGCGTTTTTCTGCATAAATGCATATTGACGCATGTAGCAAGATTTTTTCACGAGTAATAATTAATATCTGTCTATGAAAAAACTAGCATAAACACTGGACACTACAAATTTCGCCCGATCAAGTAATAAAAAAAAAACATTTTTAAAAATCTTTTCCCAGCATTTTTTGGCATAAACTTACTTTATTTGATGTATAGAGTACGTACCCTTCGTTAAGGGTGGCAACGAAAAAACATCCTGTATATACTCTTATAAAGTTAACTTTTATTACACTTAAATTTATTAAGCTGAGAAAGTTAGGTACCTACCTGGATTAATATTATTATTTATGATGATTGGATTTTTTGTAAAGATCCAGTTGAATCATCTAATCTGAGTTAGTATATCTTTATGTGCATGTCGCTTACGACTCGACTGAGGAACTCCGGTTATTCTCTCAGGCGACGGACTAGCAACTTGTCACTAATCTTGTACATCTGTCCTCGCTATGCTAAACGTGCCTGTTATATCTTCTTTATGATCCTGCAATCCTTTATGATTCTGCCTAACCCATACCGATAACACAGATGTATGTATAATATATATTTGTTCATCTATCTATACATATAATAAAAAAGTAACGGATCGCTGTCTGTACATGGAAGATATAGGAGAAAAAATATTATAGGAGACCTTTATCAATGCAATAGTACCCAAAAGAATGATTTTTGGAATTTTTGTCTGTTTGTCGGTTTGTCTGTGCGTTTGTGCACGCTCATCTCAGAAACGGCTGAACCGATTTCGATGCAGTTTTCAGGAATATATTGTGACAGGTCCCACTTAACATATAGGCTACTTTTTATCCCGGGAAAATGTTATTATCCCGGATAATTTTGACATTTTGTTTTTTTTTGTAATCCACGCGGACGGAGTCGCGGGCGTCCACTAGTTATCAAATAAATCGAATGATTTAATCAGATATGCTCGCTCCCACTGTAGAATAAGGAAGAGGATTGAGGAGAAGTGTGCCTATGTGTAGATCTAAAATTAATCCTATTATACATATACCTATAGATATTCCTAATATTTGACAACAATAGTACAGTCGCGTTTAATACAACGCCACATAAATAAATAAATAAGAAAGAGAAAATATTTATACAGCAAAAATATTTTTAAAAATGCAGACAAGGTATCCAGCTCCAGGCCAGACATATGAGGGCGATCCAGATTGGATCAAAATTTTTTTCGTCGCGTCTATTGATCCCGGTTTACAGGATTTACAGAGTCAGTAATAAGTGGTACGCCAATACCGGTATCAACATAAATTCAAAACAAAAATCACTAGGTAGGTACATATTTATAAATAACTTAGCATAAATACATAAATAGGTACCTACTTATTAAAAATAACACAAATCCTTAACCACAGTTTATTTCAACAGTGCTACCGGCCCTGAAATGACGCTCTCGTCCGCCAAGATGGAAAAAGTTGCAAAGTTTTTGCCACAACATTTATTTGGTCCATTAATTAATATAAATAGATATACCGGGAGTGGTCGATACTATTACAAATAAGAAAATACATAGAACACACCACATCAAGCTATCGCAGTCCACTGCAGGACGTAGGCCTTCCCCAGGGCACGCTACAAGGCTAATGCCATTTACTTGTTCGTAGTCACCATTCTGGGCAGGCGGGTTGGTGACCGCAGTATGATTTTCGAACTATGTTGTCTGTCAGCACGGGAGGCGCTGCTGCCCACCTCCCGGAAACCCTTAACCTTACGATATCTACAGACAGACATTGGGTGGTGATATTCTGCACTGCTATATTGCCATTTCGACATTATATGGCACATTAGCTGTTTTGTGACTAAATATTCAAAAGTATAGTCGCCTATGCATCTAATACTAACGGTAAAATCCCGTATGCGATAAAGTTCCCAATATAACTGGTTATTTATTAATAGTTAATAGTATGCATCTACAGGGTGTAACGAAAGGGGTATGTTAAGCAAGAAGCTATGTAAATAGCCCACTAAAAGGAACCTATCTCCAAAATTTCAGACTCGAAATCGAATGTCTAATTTTCCAGATAGTATGAAGAATTCCTAAACAACTTAAGAATGTTCATACAATTTTGAAAAATAAACATGTGATTTCGATCTTCAAATTTTGAAAATAGGTTCTCTATAATGATCTATTTACATAGCTTTTCGCTTAACATACCCTTTCTGTTACACCCTGTATAAACAAGTATAGACATATATCTCAAATTATAGTCATTGATATTTTATTCATAATGCACAAGTCTGTGTTCCCAAAATACTCCATTTAAAAAAATTGAAATTCGATTCCGTCATTGCGCTTTTCTGGTGCCCGAAAAGAACCAGTAAAATTCCTGTGCTGATGCGGAGTTTCACTAGAACACATCAGCTGCATCTCCTTCCGTGCATGTCGTAAGAGTCGACTAAGGAAGTCAGGTGCGTTCTCTCAGGATAAGGATCTTGTCACTGATTTACATCTGTACCAGCTATGCTAGCGTCGCCAACCGTCCTGTTTTCCCAGGACATTTCCTGTTTTTTGGGGTGTCCTGGGTTGTCCTGGATAGTTTTTAAGCATCGTCCCGAGTTTTTAAGTCGTGACACATTCGCTGTCGGAAGATTTTATAAGGGTACCGACATCGGGCAAATAAACGTCAGCGGCACCTCTAGATAGCCTAAAAGAAGCAAATACGTAGTCGACGGCACCGAATGTGTTAAAGACCTATGTTTTGAAATTCGCCACTAACTCCCTCCAATCGTATTGTCATGTATAGTCCTGGCTTTTAGTCTAAATGTCCTGGTATTTCTTTCTCAAATCCTGGTTTTTTAAGTTTTGAGATGGTAACCCTACGCTATTCTAAACGTGGTTTTAAGATGTTCAGTTCCGTCTACCCCATTTCGGAAACACTGCCGTGAGTATATAACTAGCTGAAGAATTTGTTTTTTTGTTTTTTTGAACGCGCTAATCCATGGAGAAAGTATAAAAGAGGAGGTGGGACTATGAACTGAGTCGTGTGGCAATCGTGAGGCCATGACGTCATGATAGGGGCGGAGCTTCAGAGCCAGTGTGTGTAACGCAGTAGCTGTAACCACACGCCTATGCAAGTAGTTTGGCTAGTCACTACAAGGTGGTTTCTATGTAAATCGGCAGGGCTACACAGTGTTAGGATGCTCCCCTCGTCCCATATTTCACCCCCGCACACTATTTTTGTATGAAAATATACATAGCCGCTGCTCCTCTTTTATTTCTTCTCCATGCGCTAATCTCAGAAACTACAAGTCCGATTTGAAAAATTCATTCAGGGTTAGATAGTTTATCGAGGAAGGCTATCGATGTAGCAACACGCCCCGGCTTCGCACAAATGTAATTCCCCCTCACGCAGACGAAGTCGTGAGCGGCCGCTAGTGTATGTATAAAACACCTAGAGTAGCTATAACCTACCTGTGTTATAACTGCTTGTGCGCGTGCCGCGGCATGCAAGCGTGCCTAAATACGAATACAGGTGGAGCCTGGAACGGAAACTACTAAGGTTGACTCGCTCATTGATGATTTGGGTTCCCTGAATATTCTCTGAATTCATTCATAAATAAATAAATATTACACACTTCACTACACATACAGGGTGTTTTTTTGTGGCCACCCTTAACGAAGGGTACGTATTCTATACATGAAATAAAGTAAGTTTATGCCAAAAAAAATGCTGGGTTTTTTTTTTTTTTTTTTTAATTCCTTGATCGTGCGAAATTTATAGTGTCTAGTGTTTATGTTAGTTTTTTTATAGACAGATATTAATTATTTTACGTGAAAAAATCCTGCTATGCGCGTCTATGTGCATTTATGCAGAAAAACGCAGTCTATTTACTCAATTTTGGACCCTAATATTTTGGAAACCAGACACTTCCCAGGTATGCTTCCATGGAGAAAAATGATCGTGATGATGAGGAGATTCCGTAGTTTTCGGGAACGTTGACGACCAAAAATCACCCTGTATATTCTCTGAATTCTAAATAAATAAATGTCATACATTTCACAACACATTAACTTGGTCCCACATTGAGTTCCATAAGGTCTTTTGTCGTGGTTACTAAGCAATGGTATACAGAGTGTAACAAAAGGAGTATTTTAAGGGAAAAGCTATGTAAATAGCCCTCTAAAAGGAACCTATCCACAAAATTTTAGACTCGATATCACATATTTATTCCAGATAGTATGGAGGATTCTTAAGCTACTCAGGAATATTCATACAATTTTGAAAAATAAACATGTGATTTCGTGTATCAAATTTTAGAAATAGGTTCTCTATATAACATACCCTTTTTGCTACACCCTGTATAAATACACAGATAAGTATGGAAACATCCATGATTCATTCAATTCTGCTGGATCACAATGGAGATCGCACAACCACGTCTAGCCGGGATCGGATGTATATGGTCAGTGACAAGTTGCCAGCTTATCGCCTGAGAGAATTCCCGAGCTCCTTAGTCGACTGTTACGAGTGAATATTAAAAAAAAACCCGACTGCGTAAAATTTTTGACCCTTTGTCACTCTCGCGACTAAGATAAAATATAATTCTCCTTTTGGTAGCGGTAAAATGAGGGCTTACCATATGCGTGCAAGTTTTATTTGTTTACGGAGAAGCATCACAAAATTTCAAATGTAGGTAACTTGAGGTTCTACTGATTTCCCAAAGAACCATAAAATTATAGGCTTTAGACTAGAAAGTCAGGGCTTTTTTGTTCCGTGCCTATCTATAAAATATGTATTTGTTTAGTTTACACCTTTTATAATGTATAGCTTACTAGCGAACCGCCTCGGCTTCGCACGGGTTTAGGGTTACCATATCTCAGATTGCGGCCGGCTTTTGCAAATCTCGTAATATCTCAGGATTTTCAAAAATCTCTTTTATTTAAAAGTTAAACCAACTAAAAATCAGTTAAAATCCATACCTATTTATCCAAGTGAAACCAACTAAAAATAATCTTTTGGTAACAACTCCGATCCGCCGGTTTGAGTGCGATTTGCAAGTTGCAACGCGTGATCTAGATCCGCAGTGTATAAAACGATAATAATACGTTTTTGAGAGAAAATTCTTAAGTGTATAAAATCTCAGGACTTTTCCTTGGAAATCAGGCCTTTTCTCCGGTCTTTTGATTTTTTCATCTGGTAACCCTAGACGGGTGCAATGCTGATACTACATATACAGGATGATTTTTGGTCGTCAACGTTCCCGAAAACTACGGAATCTCCTCATCATCACGATCATTTTTCTCCATGGAAGCATACCTGGGAAGTGTCTGGTTTCCAAAATATTAGGGTCCAAAGTTGAGTAAATAGACTGCGTTTTTCTGCATAAATGCACATAGACGCGCGTAGCAGGATTTTTTCACGAAAAATAATTAATATCTGTCTATAAAAAAACTAACATAAACACTAGACACTATAAATTTCGCTAGATCAAGAAATTAAAAAAAATTATTGAAAAAAAAAAAAATCCCAGCATTTTTTTTGGCATAAACTTACTTTATCTCATGTATAGAGTATGTACCCTTCGTTAAAGGTGGCCACAAAAAAACATCCTGTAGGTATACACATTATAAACTTCTGTGTCCGTACGTTAACATAGCATAAGCTATTGAGCTATCATCTCTTCCATACCTATCTAGTAGACTTATCAATAAGAAACCTTTATGAATGAAACCTGCTGATTTGTCTGTTACCCACAATGTCGCGGATCAAGCGTGCACTTTTAATAATACCCGCATCATATTAATGTTACCGGTAGAGTGGAAATATGGGAGGAAGGCGTTTTGTCTAGAAATAAATTTATTATCCAATTTTTTTTCAAAATTTCATGAATAGTATTTTATAATTTGAATAACCAGAATAACTGTAAATAAATAGGAAACTATTTACGTGGCCGCTGAAATTTCTCCATGATCCTACTCCATTCCGAGAAAACAGGCTTGTCTATATGGATGTATAATTATAGCTATGTAAATATTAACGAATCGTGGAAACATGACTTGGAAAAAAAAAACATCTATATTCATAGGCTGACTTCTGAAGCTAAGTAATACCTACCTTTTTAAATATTCACACACTTCACAACACATTGACCTAGTCCCACATTAAGATCCCTAAGGTCTTGTGTCGTGGGTACTGCCTAAGCAACGGTATATAAATACATAGATAAGTACATAAACATCCATGACTCGGAAACAAACATCGATATTCATCACATCAATGTTTGCACCTACCGGGATTCGAACCCAAGACTTATGGCGTCGCAGGCAACTACACCAATCGGCCGTCAAATTATTTACAATGGCAGGAGCATTTCCCGTTGGATTCGTGACCGGTCGCTAGATCATTGTATTTGTGCCCGAATAGCGGCAGGCAGGTAGGCTCACTTTTTTTTTTTTTGTGGCTGCAGCTGCGTCCCTGTCGATCAAGTCCTGACAGGGGTGTGTTGACCTATTTATTTATACGCTGAGGGCGTTAATGTTCTCTATTGAGAGATTATATACAATTTTCATATTTTTCTAGATCTGTCTATCCTTTATGAGGCTTACTTAATATACAAAATTTTGTGTACCCTATGTGAGTGTTAATGAGCGATTGGGGTTGTTGTGGCAGCTTTTATTTATTTATCGTTTGCACAATATTCTTTTATCTTAATTTTCTACTCTTATTGTCTATATTTTATACATTGTTATATACCTTTATATCTTTTGTCTTACAAGTTTTTTATTTTTCTTTTTTTTTTCTTTTTTATGCTCACATAATTGCGAGTTTACATTTTGTCTTGCCGGTTTCTGTCACTATATGTTCTAGTTAAATTTTGGATTTATTACTATGACAGGTAAGGCTCACTTTTTATCACGTGGGACTTAAGGCTAACTGGTGAAAAATGGGTGTGTAATTTGCACACTTCTGCCCGACCTCTTTGGGGATAATGGGCGTGACTATCATAATAATGTAGGTGTGTATGTATATTCATAGTGCCCCACTTACATATTTTGTGTCCATAGTTCACACTTTGCCCGCGACATGACATTCTTACAAATCCCGGCTTATTACGGCGCGAGTGGTAACTGTGGACTTATTCAGATGCTCTCCGGAACTCTACAGAGATGTTACTTTACCTTTGATTCAGTCATACTCATCAGCCTATCGCAGTCCACAGCTAGACGTGTGCCTCCCCCAGGGCACCACACAAGGCTCGATCTCTCGTTTTTGCCATCCTGTTACTAGAGTACGTTTCACACAAAAACAAGAATTTGGAACAATTTTTTTTTAATGTACTGATACAGAACATGTGGTCATTCACATAGTAACTAGCGCTATGATCCTATACGGTGAAACGCACTTACCAGACGCACTTTTCAATTGCCTCAGTACCTACTTAGTAAGAAAATTATTCTTATTCTACTAAAATAAGTAGTGCACGTACGTTACACCGTCCGCGTGACGTACTTAAAAAGTTTTTCTCTCTGTCATATTGAAATAAATCAGCTGATTAGTTTAACGCTCATTCAGATACACCTAAAGCCATAGAATTAAATATTCGGGACTCGTTATTTCATGGAAAAAGGATATTTAAAATCATGACCACACGACAATCATTATTAAAGTCGTTAGTTAAACTAATGAATTCACGTACAATTTTATTTTGGAGCCCACGACTATGTTAAATTTCTATTGTTGTCTTATATATTAGCTCTTTATGTACCAATTATCTACTTACTAATTTAGTTTTAAATATCATAATACTAGCTAACCTCTGCCATATTTTTATCAAATAAAAAAATCAATCATCTGAGTATTTAAAATAAAGATTGTACGGAAATATTGTGAATTTTTGTCACGAAAACCATTTTTAACGTTTTGATATCAACTATCAACTCTATAAAAGTAGCTGATAGTAATAATTTCGGATTAAAACGCAGTACGTATGCATTTTCTTTCACTCACCGGGATGGTCTGTATTTGGTCTAGAAATAATCTAAGTCTGGAGTTCTTGATCCTAGGCATATGGAGCTAATACAGTGAAGAGGTGTCCTATATGTATAACCTAATTTATTTCTAACTAGCTGTTGCCTGCGACTCAGTCCGCGTGGACTGCAGAAAAAACAAAATGTCGGGCGTCCACTAGTAGTGAAATAATTTCTAAATATGATGAATGGAAATGTTGAGGAAAGCCAAAAAGGAAAATGGCTGACTGGAATTTCAAGTAAATTAATATGCTAGATTCGGGTATAATTCCAGAGATTGCCATAAAAAACGTTACGTCATGTTACCGGGTGATTTGGACTGCGTGTGCGCATAGCTGGAGTACAGTTACCCCGTTGGTCAACTAGTTGGATTAGGGTCCCGCAAGCTGGAGATCAATTCATAGGAATTATGCTACACCGCAAAACACAATAAAATGTTCACAAATAAAGTTAATCAAAAGAAAAAGTAAAAAAAAGCGATAGCGAATTTCTATAAGTGTTCAAAACATTACCTCCAATAGCAAATCTTCATTTAGCAGGCCGTTAAATTTTAATAATCAGTATTTGTATGGACGTACGATCTTTTTTATTTGAAAAAAAAAAGTAAAACACTTCGCTTCCTACAAGACAATTTTCTTATTCTTTATTGTACCTACACACATAAATAGAAAACGTAGAAAACATAACAATTTTAAAACTATGAAAAAAAAAGATAGATCGTAACGTCAAACTCTTTGAATTCTTTTTGCGAGTCCATAGCTTATGGAGTTACCCTATCCATTATTCTGTGGTTTCTAACAATCGCAGATTATCACGAATTTTTTAATTCAGCAGGTAACGCCCCAGCACCCAACTTAACGGCGCCAAGGCACTTCTAATTTAGATAAAAGAACTACAGAACCCAAAAACATTTCTAGTACATCGTTATAACTAAATCTTGACCATTTCCCAGCAACTTTAGTCAATATTGCTCAACATATTGACTAACATACTCGCCATAGTGCAATGCCCCCTACATAAATATCCATTACCAGAGCTACCTTAGCGCTAGTTTGTATATAAAACGCGGAGCTTTTCATAGAGCTTTTGCTAGTTCCGTTTTTAGACGCAAGTGTATGTAGTTTGTTTAGTTGATGTCAAAGACAAGTGTTTTTTGAGCATTTTTGGAAATTTCAATGGCGTTTTATATTTGCTCTTTTTATTTTGTTTGATTTGAACAGTGGTTGGTGTAATAGAGAGTGGTATGGCTGTGATGTACTTACTTTTTATCTCCATTACATAAGACAGGTATTTAATTAGGGGTACATTTAACCTTTCTTCAATCTTCAATGAAATTTTGCAGAAGCACGTTTTTGGAATGATAATTTACTTATTTATTTTCTCTAAACATCGTACAATAAATAAACTTATTAAATTATTACATTATTAGATCATTACAATTTTTTTCTTTTTAAATAGATATGGATTTACAAAGCCGCACTGCAAATATGAAGCAATCTATTTGTTTCTACAAGAAAAGGGGGATGCAAAATAACACTGTGAACTTGCAATGAAAATCTATGACATTGACAATATAAAGAACTACCTAATAGCAATACGGACTTTCGCGAGGTTCGTGATCGAGTTATTGATGGAATTTTTTAAACACAATAAATAATACTGGTAAAGTTAGCCATAACTTTCTTGAAGCCGTACGCGAAAGTAAATTTGGACATAAAAGGACAATTTTTTGTGGTGTTTCAAGTAGTTTTAGATAATGTTAGATTTGCATAATAACAGAAAAACTATTTACTTTTAACTCGGTGGCCTGTTAATTAAACAGGTGAATGAACGTACCTACCAAAGTTCAATAGGTATTATACACGAAGTTAGAATTTAGTGGAGCCGATATCTCCTGTAAAAGCATACGTAAAAGCCACTTTGGTTCATTTATGTCATACTGGCGGTTGACCGTAACTTCGTTCGCATGAACCTACTTGTCTCTCCGCGTGGATTGCAGAAAAAACAAAATGTCGGGCACAACAAACATACTTACATACATTCTCACAAACATTCGCATTTATAATATTAGTAGGATGTGTCGATCCCTCGTTTTCGATAATCCATGGGAATCCGCGCTAGCATATTAAGACATGCACACCCTTAAGCCTATTGCAGTCTATTTCTGGACGTAGGCCTCCCCCAGGCGACTGTCATAGGGAGTATTTGCCCATAGTCACCACGCTGGGCAGGCGGGTTGGTGACCGCAGTGTGATTTTCGGACTATGTTTCAACACGGGAGGCGCTGCCCACCTTCCAGAAACCCTTCCTCGTACGATACCCACGCGCAGACATGGGATGGTACGAATTCTACTCTGCCGGCAACACACAGCGCATTTACTGCTTAGTTTTAACCGCTAGTTTAAACTGGAATATGATTTAGATAACATCCATAAATCATAGTTAAGATAATGATCTATGATGTTTCATCTATGGTACACACATCAATTATTTTGCCACATCAAAATACGGTAGGTTTTTTTTCTGGGAAGACATTACCTGAGGACATTACTGACAGAAGCTAACTGTCGGGTTTGAGGCGAGCATTTCATCATTATCTGTTTACAGCCAATTTCTATAACTGATCTTGAGAGATTTATTTGCATATCTCAGATTTAATCTTCAATTGTTTTCATACAAAGTTTCAAATTAGGAATAAAAATAATCCGAGATTTGCAGTTAGTCGTTATGTTATGAACATTGTGTTCTCATCATCAGAATTATACGTAGTCTGTCATTAACATACGGGGCTTCACTAGAATACATCAGCTGCATCTCCTTCCGTGCATGTCGTCGTAGGGGAAGATTGGGTAATGGGGGTCACTTAAGCAAGAATTAGAATACAAAAGCTAAAATGAACAAAAATTTTATTGCAACCGCCTTCATAACAAAATTTACTTCATTAGGTATAATTTGAGATCAGTAATCATCACTTTAATAATCATCTTTGGGAAATGTAAAAGTACAAAAAAAAACTGATTTGACCCCCATTGCACTAAGTTACGGGTAATTGAGGTCACCTTGTGGGCAATGAGGATCATACAAAAATCTTACACAAATCGCGTCACGTCTGATAGAGAGGTTTCGTTTGATTCCTGGTGGAACCTTCCTCTTTACTTTTTCGGTCCTCTTCTTCAGCACATGCGTCATCTTGCTACACGCGTAAATGTGCATTTATGCAGAAAAATGCAGTCTATTTACTCAACTTCGGACCCTAATATTTTAGAAACCAGATACTTCCATGGAGAAAAATGATCATGATGATGAGGAGATTCCGTAGATTTAGGGAACGTTGATGACCAAAAATCATCCTGTATATTTTTCCTTTTCCCTATCTTTTTCTTTGGGTGGCGGTCACTAGCGGGTAATGGGGATCATCCGATTTTTATTACCCACAAGTGTTTTATGAAGAAAAAATAATAAACACAAAATATACATTAGAAAAACTCGGGCTTTAAGTAGGAAATCATTAAGTACACCAAATGTACAAATAAAGGCGTAAAAAGCGGGTGGGGCTGTGTCGGGGCACACGGCCGTTGGTTTTAACGTGAAACGTCTATGTTAGCGAATCGCTTTTAAAGTAAAAGATTGAAATGAAAACAAGATGGACGCTGTTTTAAGTATTTTAATAAAAAAAGAACAGGTACGTAATAGAAACATAAAATACATAGCAAATGTTTATATATTTATTGTCACTTTCTGGTTATTTTAAATAGCAGCCGCCCACGACTTCGTCCGCGTGAGGGGGCGTTGTACCCGTGCGAAGCCGGGCAGGTTGTTGTATAGACTGTAGCCTTCCTTGGTAAATGGGCTATCTAACACTGAAAGAATTTTTCAAATCAGACCAGTAGTTCCTGAGATTAGCGCGTTCAAACAAACAAACAAACAAACTCTTCAGCTTTATAATATTAGTATAGATATAAATACTGTCCAAATTACACTTATTTTTGTATAAATCAATCGGTTCAAATAAACTTGACAAACACACGAAAGAATCACCACGCTATAAAGTCGGAGTCACGAGTTACACTGAATAGAAACAAGCGTGAGCGCCGGTTTCGCACAGTTATCGCAGTATCCCTCCCCCGCCGCCCCGCTTGACCCCGACACGAACTCAATGTCATAACAGCGAGCTGACTATATAAGTGAAATATTTACACCACATTTTTGTTTCTAAGACTAATAGTTTTTTAATTATTAAGGTACGATGATATAGACCTTTTCGTTACAGTCCAGTTTTTAAACCTGGTACCCGTATGTGTCGGCGCGATTTTAAAGACGTTTCACGTCAAAAAGTAACATACAAGTAGATCAATAACTATAAAAGTTACTGTATATTTGGCGTCCGTGAAAATTTACATCGGCGAGCCGCAAAAACAAAACACACCTCTCATTCTCTATGCTGTCGCCATACCCATGCGGCACGCTCGCAGCGACGGCGAGGGGAACAGAGCGGGCAGGGAGGACCCTTAGTGCGTTTCTATTAGTGTTACTTTTGGAGATGTGTGGGTGACCACTATTACCCGCTGACTCCCATTACCCGATCTTCCCCTAAGCGTCGATAAAGGAACTCAGGGGCGTGCTCTCAGGCGTTGAGCTAGAAAATTATGACTGATCCTTTACATCTGACCGCGCTATGCTAAACGTGCTGGTGGGAACTCTTTTGTGATCCTGCAGTTTTTAGCCTGCTATGATAAAAAAAACTATGCAAGGTCGATTTTTCAAATAGTCAAATAGCCTATTATGAAATATAAAGTTTCATTTTTCATTTCATTTCATACTGTTTCGATCTCGATCAAGCTATGTATAGAGAAAGAAAGAATCAAATGTATCCTTAGATAGCCTCACTTCTTCTTCAGCCTATTGCAGTCCACTGCTGGACGTAGGCCTCCCTCAGGGCACGCCACAAGGCTACTGCCGCGGGGGGTTTTGCCCATAGTTACCACGCTGGGCAGGCGGGTTGGTGACCGCAGTTTGTATTTTGGACTATGTTCTCAACACGGGAGGCGCTGCTGCCCACCTCCCAGAAACCCGTAATCGCCTTGTACGATATCCACGGGCAGGCAGGGGTAGTACAAACTGTACTCTGCCGGCACCACGCGGCTAGACCCAACGACCCAACTAATCATTGGAGAAACGTAAAAATAGCTTACGTATGCTATGCAGTAACAACACCGATAATGTACACATAGTAACTAGCGCCAAATGAACTATTCGGTGAAACGCACTCTAGCTTCGAATACTGGCTAAATGTAGCTGTATTGAATAACTCTGTAAGAAGTTTATATCCCAATGGCTTAGTTTCTCTGGCAGTGTAGGATCGCAGGTTCGAATCCCGTCGGGGGACAGACTAATGCAGGTAAACTGCGCCTGGGATTAACCTATTTCGTGTAAAACTAGTTTATAAGGCAAATCTGTATATAGGTAAACAGGGTAAATAATGGGCATGGACTTGCTGCATATAAGTAACGTTGTTGTCTTTATACATCCTGTATACCCGAGGAGGGTGCATTGGGCAAGCAACCGGCCGTAAAACAAACGCCAATCCATATCAATATTTTTTTTTAATAGTTTATCCCGAAGGAAAGGCAAGGGTAACTAAGCCCATATAGCCATTGTCTTTAGTAAATGATTTCTGATCTTATGGTGGATGATAATGATGATGATGAATGGAAACGTCGAGAAAATCCTCAAGTATGGGTGTAAAATTAATCCAAATCAAAATGAATTGCAGAAACAACTTACATGAGCCCATGAAGAGATCGTATTCCGACTAAAGTTTTACTTAGATTACCCGCATATAAAACCATGCACACGCACTAGATCACATCACAAGTAAACAAAATATAACTTATCCACCAGAAAACATCACTTTACGGACACATGCAAGCCATTTACAAATAAATTTAGATTTACACAAGAAAATTACACCCACTCCTTTCCAGCTTTTCCGGCCGAATCCATCCCAATCCATGTCAATACGAGTTTCGAAAGAAACAAAAAAAGTAGCCTGTGTCCTTTCTTAGGCTCTAGCTTAAATGTCCTTTATATCGGTTCGGTATAGAGTTAGGTACTTTTGCATTTATAATATTAACTAGTGGACGCCCGCGACTCCGTCCACGTGGACTACAGAAAAAACAAAATGTCGAAATTAGCCGGGTTAAAAACATTTTCCCGGGATAAAAAGTAGCCTATATGTTAAGTGGGACCTGTCACAATATATTTATGAAAACTGCATCGAAATCGGTTCAGCCGTTTCTGAGATTAGCGTGCACAAACGCACAAACAGACAAAAATTCCAAAAATAATTGTTTTGGGTACTATTGCGTTGATAAAGGTCTCCTATAATATTTTTCTCATATATCTTCCATGTACAGACAGCGATACGTTACATTTTTATTATATGTATAGATAGATAAGGATTACGAGCTATGTGCTCCTGTGCTGATGCGGGGTTTCACTAGAATACATCAGCTGCATCTCCTTCCGTGCATGTCGTAAGAGTCGACAGGACTACAGTGCAGCAAACGAATCATGATATTTTCCATTACTACGAGTATGACTATTTTAGAAAGCTTTACTAGTAATATTTTTGTTTTGAACAGAATATCGGAAATTCGTGCTTTCTCACTATTTATTATTTTGTCTGACATTGAACTTGTTTGTTAAGGGGGAGCTCTTTGTGGGGTACTCAAGTATGTAAATATACCGGCTTTCTACTTGACGCTGCTTATTGTTTATTAATTTAGAACAATTTTCCTTATATTTAATTGTTTCAACTAATATTGGTCAATGTTCTGTCTGAGGAGCACGGGTAGGCAAACCCTTGTTATTTAACTATAAACATCTTATCAAGTAGTTTTAGAATAGTAGCTATGTATGTATTGTCTGCTATTTGAGATCCTCATAATGAGCCCTTTTAATTTGACATAATAAGGTATACATTACAATTTTAAAATCTTTAATTTTTTTACTATTTTATCCCCTGAAAATGACTATATTTTCAAAAATTATTTATTTTCTTTTCATATCTGTGTTTGGGTTACACTAACCTACCAAATTTAATTTCATTTGGTCCAGTAGATTTGGAACAAAGTAAGTGTGACAGACGGACGGACAGACAGACACACGGGTGACCCTATAAACTTTGTAACAGAGGTTACATATCAATGAAAAATTGCATTTTTTGTTGTAGACTATCTGTCTGAAGTTTGGAGTAAAATTGGATTTTGAATTGACGTCAAAAAAGATACCACATTTTTCTTAAAAGACGCACTCTGTAGAGCAAGTCGCTGTGTTCTCGCGGTCCGCACAAAATGGGTCGGCAGTCCGGATGCGGACCGCGGTCCGCCATGGCGAACTCTGCTATAAAGATTCCGTTGTTGTACGTTAAAATGTTAACTACAGTCTAAACACGTAAAGACCTTCAACATGGGTGGTTTTAAGCCACACAATCTCGACAGAGCGACATAATCTCACTATGACACTCACATCACATCTCTTCTACCTAATGCTGCGCGTGCAGCCTTCGCCTTAACACCTAGCGGTGGCTAGAACTGTTATAAGGGCGTGTGACGTAACGCTAGCCACAGCCGGCCACCGACGCGCAGGTACGTCGCATGTGTACATCCTAATATACAGCCAATGTGTGCTTCGTCGTCTTAGAGTGAAAAACCTCGTAAGTGTAAAAAGACAACTTTTCAGGAGTAAGAATATTTTGAGTGGTGTATTTTGTACGGCGTTTTTTATGTTTTTTAATTATATAAGTACATTTACGAGGTTTTCACTGTAAGGTGTCGACATAAGTAAGTAGTTGTTTTTATATTGTGTGTGGTTGTGTGATTTTAATTCAGTGTAGGTAAGTACATATTTGTATTAAGTTAATTAATTAGTAGAAGTAAATGCAATTGTAAATAGGAAGCATGTGGTTCTTCTTAACATCAATGTCCAGCAGGGCTAAAAGATCTTGAAAGTTGATAATTTATTTTAGGAAAGCTTACAACTATAAACGTCAACGGTCAAGTTAGAAACAAGCTACAGTTAAAAAAAAAACTTTTTTTAAAACAAGCTTTTATTATTTCTTAATAAAATGAACTATATCGAATCAAACGAGCCCAAACTCGATGGGGTTGCGTCGTTTAATTACAGAGTTCCTATGGCCACCTTCCAGCTCCATCATCAGATCAGCTCTATGTCATAATAATATTTCACTGTCATCCGATTTAAACATGTATGAAAAATTTCGGCTCAATCGGAAATCGGCTCGTTTGATTCGATCTATACAAGTAAAGAGTCCGTTTCACTCTTAGATGAACTGGTTTCACTCGTTCCTAATATCGGAACTAATTTTTTTTTGTATTCAGCTCCACAGATAATATAATGTTTAATAGAGGTATTTGCTTGAAATCTATCTACAGATAAATATTAAAATATTGTATGTCATCAAATAGTTCTTTCAAAAGGTGGCGTTAGTTACAGCGTATATGACTCTTATAATCTGTGTTACCTACTGTCAAAAAACTTACAAAAGTTAAGTTAGTTCCCAAATGGAGCACGGCAACTACTCACAGGATTTTACTTTTAAACAGTCGACAACGTCACTATGTCAAGCCAGTTTCTTTAAAAACCCTGGGTTCAAGCAATAACAATACCAGTGTCAAAGACCTGTGCTGATGCAGGTCTTCAATAGCTTATTCAATAGCAATAGCGATGTCCCTAAGATTTGCCTTAGACCTCGCCGGCACGCGCTCTGCTGGCCGTCCCGCCAGCGCGTACGTTAGCTCACAGAAACTCGCGCACTCTTGGCATCAGCAGCAGAGTGTGATCTGTTTATGCATGGCCGTCTGTGAGTCATGAGTGTCTGAGATACTGTGAGATGGTGAATGAGTGAGCATGAATGCCTATTTTTTATCTGATATTTTAATGCACATTATAATTGTTTAATATCTACATTTCAAGGCGCATTGGCGCGAGCTGTAATGCTTTGTAATATGGTTGTTATTATAAATAAATAGCGTGGTTAACCCCCCATGTACCTATGTAGTGTCAAATAAGCTCTAACGGCAATCCTAACCGATGTCTGACACCATTACAAAATATTATATTCGATGCCGCGTTTTACAGTAAAAAGCATATATGTAATTTCTCGAATATGCTACAGCTAAACAAAATGACTGGGCAGTAAAATTCTCATTTCAAATGCTATGTTATTAGACATATAACTATCTTCTATAGAAACGGTGTAACGGGGAAACCTGCCATAGAGGTGTAGAGCTTTCGAAGTGCAATGTTGAATAGTGGTTTTTATTGTCTATTGTCTTATAGCATCTCTTTGGTGGTTGGGACGGAGTGACGGAGACTTAGAAACGTCTTCATTTAATATTTATAAATACCCCGAGAAAACTTTTGCTAGGAACCTCTTCGAATGCTATAGAATTTTGGTAAAACATTTTAGTCTGGATACAAGCAGTCCATTTCCATCACGTCGACTAAGGGGACGGCATGACAAGGATTTAATTAAAGCCATAACGCCAAAAAGAATGTTGCGATATGAAAAATGTGATTTGGAGCATGGAGGTATTAAAGAATACTTTTTGTACCCCCATGATTTGGAGTCACAAATTTTGTAGATTGGTTCTCCATAGGGGACTACTTTCATAGCTTTTCGCTTGACTTGCCCCTTTTGTTACACCCTGTATAGAAGCTTAACTAGTGTGTCATTAGGTAGGTACTACTTATCTGTCTAGACTAACTGAAGGTTTCTCCGACGTCAATCTTCTGTTGACAGTCAATTAAACTCTTGTTCTTATTATGAATATTGACAGAGCGTTTAGTTCCATAAATAGCCCGACGATGATTGCAGCATCAAAACATTTTCTATTATTGTTATTATTATTATTATTTTAAATGAAACCCCATTTATTCCGACAGTAATTCACATACAAGTAATATTATTATTATGTCTACCAATTTACTATGAGTCTCCGATTCCCGAGAAACTATGTTTTTTATTATAGTAATCTTACTGGAGAATATGTTTATTGGATATAACATTAGAGGCTCCATCTGGGGTCATTTACCTTACTTATCGACCAGGTTAATTATTCTAACGGCAATTTATTGACAACATACGAAATATTGCTGCGATACCAGGCTCCATCTGTTATTAGAAGTTGGAACAAACCGGTATATTGTTTTGTAGTTTGGTCACTAAATTATCTATTGGAATGCAATCGATTTTTTATCTCAATATTTAGAGAATATGATATGTTGTGGTATAACGTTAGTTGATTTCAATCGGGATAAAAAAAATTGTCACAGAATAGATAGAAGTACCTACCTATCTACGTTTTTTGGAACAACTCCCGTAACATAATCCCGTTGCATGCATTTCGTAACTAATATTTTTGTATGTCGGCAAGTGTAGCGTTAGACGCCCTCCCTCCGGCCAGATGGTCCGATGACTTCAAGAGGGCGGCCGGTAGTGACTGGATGGCAAAAACGAGAGATTTAGCCTTCTGGCGTGCCCTGGAGGAGGCCTACAATAGGACTGTGGACTGCAATAGGCTGATGTGATGTGATGTGATGTGATTTGATGATGTGTGATGATGATTTTTGTATGCAGATATACTTAGAGATATAATTAAATATGTAGGTATTATAGAAAGCGACCAGTGAACCTAGAGAAAAAATTCCTTCTTCAAAATTTTCATTGCTCGCTGCTGCTTATCGTAAAAATAGGGAAATAGAGAGAACAGGAAGATCATTCTAGCAAAATAACTTTACTAAGTATGTAGCCTTTTATTTGTAAACGTGTGGACGCCCGCGACTCCGTCCGCGTGGACTATACAAAAAATAAAATGTCGAATTTATCCGGGATAAAAACATTTTCCCGGAATAAAAAATAGCCTATATGTTAAGTGGGACCTGTCACAATATATTCGTGAAAACTGCATCGAAATCGGTTCAGCCGTTTTTGAGATTAGCGTGCACAAACGCACAAACAGACAAACCGACAAACAGACAAAAATTTCAAAAATCATTGTTTTGGGTACTATTGCGTTGATAAAGGTTTCCTATAATATTTTTTCTCATATATCTTCCATGTACAGACTGAGACCCGTTACATTTTTATTAATGTATAGAAGAAGATAGATAGAAGAAAAAGAAGAAGAAGAAGATAGAATAGATATCTAACGCACGAATGAATTAATTTTCTTATTGATAGTATTAATTTTATGATCTCTTCGATGCATCGTGGACGGTATAAAATTGCAAAACCAAAAACTAAAATTTAGGAAAGATAAAGTCCAGGAAACTGGTCAGACATCAAAAATTGTAAGCCTTTAATTAAAATATTGATAATTATAATTTATTATGATTTAAACATTAGAACTTTCTAGAATTTTATGGCTTTGCCGAGAAACTTCTAGGTACTAACTTAGGTGCCTATTTTACCTCCATACCTACCGTTATTCTACCTCAGGGATTCCCGAACTTTTATTATATTAGTATTTTATGAAATCATACACGATATAGCTACTACATATTAAACAAAAAGTTTTTTAAGCAATCGTTTTTTTTAATTTAATATTAACACCTCAGCTTAACACATTACCTAAAGTTAGTACCTATTAGTTTTGCAGCATCCATGGTGGTGCTATCTCATCAGTGAAGTATAACTTTCTTGTGTAACTTTCTTGTAAGTAACTTGTGGATAGTGTAGTGGATTGTGTACTTATTTATACTTTAAAAACAATACCTAACTATGTATTTTTGTATACAGTTGTTAACTGTCCCAAATAAATAAAATAAAATATTAATTTAAATTAATTAATATGCCCGTAAAGTGCTATCTAGTGAAAACAAATCGAACTAGTATTCACCGACGCGGTGTGATAGAACCATGTAGGAACTGGAATAATCCACATTGATACTGAAGTTTTCTGTAAATTTTTGAATCTATACATTTGCGATTTGTTTCAGGTGTGTAAAATGGCGATTCATACAATAACAAAGTTGTTCCTGTTATTCGTCGCGTCACAGTGCAGTGACGCAACAACCCTTTTTAGAAGTACGTATTTTAACTACTCGATAACAGATGGCGCAGTAATTTAAGTATATAATTTTAAAAATCCTTTCTTTTTGTAGCGCCAAGACAAGCACCTGGCAGTATTTTCACAGTGGGAAATGGCGAACAATGTTTGGGTTCAGACAGATCAACCGGCGGTGTTTGCTTGTCTAGAAACCAGTGCAATACTCAAGGCGGCAAAGCTATTGGTTTCTGTGGAGTCTTCGCCACTTGCTGTTCTTGTAAGTAAACATAATAAGACTGTAGGTGAACCATAAAATATTAGTTACCAACATTCTCAATAGATGTCGCTGTTAATTTCAGTGAACGCTTGTGATGTGAGAACGAATACCAAGGTAGCTGTGTTCATCAATCCCCCGCTAAATAGGGAATCTTCCGGCCTAGAATGCTCTTACAATGTGGAAATCAACAACAACAATGTGTGCCAATTGAGAATTGATTTTGAAACGTTTAACCTGGCGCCGCCTACAACGGTGAGTTAGTTTGGCTACTCGATACTAGATGGCAGAAGTAGTTCAGTTTTTAATATGTGTAAATTAATATTTAAAAAATGTCCTTCTAGGTGGAACCCGTGGAGAACGTGACCCAGCGTCCAGGCTACACTTGCAGAAATGACATCTTCCAGGTCACCAACTTGCAGGCCAACTCCGACTTCCTCCCGGCTCTGTGTGGCGACAACAATGGACAACATTGTAAGCAATTTTGTCAACGATTTTTTTTTATTTTCTTTCCATTACTTAGTGTTTCACGGTACATGAGCTGACTTTACTAGAATATACTAAAATGTGACATATTTCTCGAGTTTAGCAACGTTTAGAAGAGCGAAAGATGCGGGATTTTCGCCTCGTTTTTTGCTTCATTACCCGTCATGCAACTCCTTCTGGTGACAGGTTATTCATGTCTACTAGTTAGGTGCAGATAACTAGGGATACTAACTATATCCTTATAATCAACCACCCTTTCAGTGTACGTTCGAGTGAACGCGTCAACAAACAGCCGCTCCATTCGCATCAACTTTAAGATCGCTGATCGTAACACACAGCCCAACCTGCCTCAAGCCACATGGAAGATCAAGGTCACACAGCTGGAGTGCTTTAACACTTTGGGGTAAGTTCAGCTAGTATTGGGGTAATTCTAGATTTGATGCCTTGCATTAACATTGGAGTAGGTAATAGTAGGTAGCTACTTATAGGTATAGAATCATAGAACTTGGTATTGCGCCTGATCTCTCTGCGGTCGTGTTGGCTTTCCGTCCCACCCTTCGGACTATGTGAGTGAGAGAAAAGAGATTTTCATTTTCACCCCTGACTACATCCTTTGAGCCTGACCTACAAATACTTTACTGAATCTTTTCGTTTTTCTTTTCTAGAAAATACCGAGATGGTCTCTTCGAAGCCATCACCTCATCTCTTCCTTCAACGCCACTAAGTTCATCTGCTGATCGCGATGAGTACCTCATAGGTAAGCAGGTACAAAATGTAAGAAAAGCCGTGTGGTGTCGAATAGAATAGCACATAACGTCCGCCCATGGGTTGGTATATTGGTTTCATTGACAACATAGTTCAAAAATGCGGTCACCAGCTCCAAATGAGAACACCCCTGAGTAGCCTTGGATATACAATGACTATAGGCTTTGTATGCCTTTAGGGCGGGACATAGAAAGTCACATGAGGTACCTTTTTTATGTATAACATCTGTTCCTAACCTATGATCCATAAATAAACACATTTGGTTTGATTTGATAATGGGGATGAATGGAAGAAAAGTACCTACATATTGCGCCAACCCCAAATAAATGAGAACAGGGCAGGAAAATGATGACAAGAGTATTTACCATTACAGCTCCCCCTGGCTGCCTCCAGTACTACCCTGACCGTTCAGGTGCCTTCGAGTCCTTCAACTATAACCGGGGAGCTGGACCTTACATTGCCAATATGGCGTATGCTACTTGTTTCAAGAGAACGCCAGACGTCTGTGGAGTCAAGTAAGTTGTATTTTTTGTGGGTATTAACTTAATGGATTTAATGGTCGTGGGTTCGATTCCCACTCGGGTGAAGAATTTTTTCCATTTCTTTATTAATAATTTTATAATATATAATATCTTGACTAAGATAAAATTATAAAAAAACACTTCTACATTAATATAATCCGTTAGGATATGGTTGATCGTTTCATCTTTAAACATTGTGCTGAGGGATTCAGCTTTGTTTGCCGAGATTTGGCTAGTGTTTAGCTATCGGGATGAAAAATAACGTTGCCAATATGTAATTTAGAAAGGAGATGGTAAAATTCGTCATCCGAGTAATTGACCCGGTAGCTCAGTGGTTAGAGCAACTAGCACGGTATGCAGTGGTCGCGGGTTCGATTCCCACTCGGGTGAAGAATTTTTTTCATTTCTTTATTAATAATTTTAAAGATTTATATTTAACCAAGGCCCTTATTACGAGGAGCAGGAAGGGGCATTTGCTCGCCTCCACCCCTTATAGATCCTAAAAAATTTACAAACATAGTCCTTCAAGACTTGCTTATGCCCGTACGTCAAAATGAATATACCTACATAGGTACAAAATATTCACACGGCTGTATCCCCGAAATGGGATAGGCAGAGATGCAGGATCAAGAAAGAGATTCTTACAGCCACGTTTAGCAAAGCGGGGTCAGATGTTATTCAGTGACAAGTTGCTAGCTTATAGCCGAAGGTAACTACCCTGAGTTCCTTAGTCGACTCTTACGACAGCCAAATTAAATGAATTCACTAATTCGATTCTTAGTCATTGCTGCTCCACATTATTCCTGAACCAACTGAGCCTTTAGGTTTCTAAAGCTTAGAAAATTGAAGAATTTAGTTACTTACATAGTTGCACTACCATTTGTTTTATTTTCCTTTAGACTAACAGCAGCAAGCTTCGACATGGCATACCGTACAGAAGACAACCTGTACCTGGACACTGACTGTCAAATCAACCCGGTGACCCAAGGTTCAGCCCAGTCTGAGGACTACCTCTTCATTCCCGAGGCTGAGACTGCCGACGGTTTGAGAGGCTCCAAGTACTGTGGTACTAGTGCATCTAATCAGATCATCGCTTGTGAGTATTCAGAACAAATTACTTAATAACCTACGAGGGCCTGGCCATTCTTGCATCCACCAGAGTCTATGCCTTGTGCCTAGGCACCGGTGACACCGCCCTATTTACGGCACTACCTACAAGTGTAGGTAGAATGTTTGACGATTTTAACCATGGATACATTACGTATATGGGCAACATTTTATACTAGGTTTTAGGATTGTCGACTATATAATATATCTATCAGCCAAACTACAAAAGCACTATGACCATTAATAATCTAGTCGAAGACTAGTTAAGGTGCTCTTGCGTTCCCGGTTGCAAGCAACACTTGCAGCTGTTTTATGACTAGTTAATTGGCATTTGTTTATCATAAGTTGTGCAGCTTAACTAAAGGAGCGTCTGTATGTAAATGCAGTTGCTGTAAGCTGCAACCGGGATTTAAAGATCGCATTATACCACCGGCATCTCAACCTATAATAAAGAGATAGCTGGACATGACTAATCTTAGTTATACCTATAGCATCTTCTATGCTGCTCTTGGAGTGAAAAAAAAAAGTATAATACTGCCAGCTGCTTCTCTTCCCGGGCATACTGTACAAGTCAGTAGAGGGACAAGAGGGTCTTGGTGTTTTGTAGGCGATGGGCTGACCGCCTGTCACTACTAACCGAACTTGTACATCTCAACTATACCCTCAAAATTGGTCAGAAGTGGCACCATGTGGTTCTGTCGGCCCTTGGTGCTCTGCCTACCTCATAAGGGATAAAGGCGTGATTATAGATATGTATACCTATAGCTCATCATCATTTTCAGCATTGAGAAGTCCATTGCTGAACATAGGCCTCCCCCAATAGCTTACTCATAAAGTCATAATATACACTCGTAATAAACTTTAATATTTATTTATATTTTGCTACAGCCACGCCGCCCGGTCCTCTCTACGTGCACTTCCACAGCGACAATCTTGTGACGGACGACATCAACGAATCTGGCTACAGGTTCAACTACAACGTTTTAAACAATTGCTATTTGAAGAAATGAACCAACATAGCCACTAACTTCAAGTTTCGTGTCGTAGAGACCAAACACAAGAAGTATAGTATATTCTGGTTTGCTAGGGATTTAGATTTAGCGCAAGGTTAGATTTTTTTCTCATGCTGACGACGTTTAAGCTGTATGATTTGATGGCCTAGCTAAGGAAGTGTAGATAGAAAATATATTGTGCTTTACGGAGTAGGTTTTATCATTATAACAGCAAAGTATCATTAATTTTCGTCCTCTAGCGTGACAAAAAAATCGACCAATTTCAGTTCATGAAAACGTAAAGATATCAAATTGATTGCAAAATTATTGATTGTTAGTGGCTTTGGCTAGCGACGTTATGTCGCTCGACGTCGTAGGTTGTCGTTCGTATAGCGACGTCGATCTCAAAATTATGACTTTAGAGATGTTAATTTATATTTGAATATATTAGATAATTTGTTATAGATGATGGTAGTTGATTATATAAGTTTTCTGATGATATTTTTTTCTATATTTATGCTGCCAGTAATAAGATCACTTAAATTATTTTATATCAAGTAAGAAATATACTCAGACACACTGAAAAAATAAATTGCTCAACTTTACGAAGAAAATGGTTAATTTAAGATCATTAGATTTAAGAACTATTATATTATTTTATAAGGAATACAAGCTGCATTTATAATTTATTTTTGGGATAATGATATCCTTTATTTATGTATCCAGACATAATAAACGTAAAAGTTTGATGAATTTATTAAAATAGTTCAAATATATACTTGCATTTGGTTTTATTTACCAACTATCCTCTACTACAACTTATTGTGAACCATTACACCTTATTTTTTCAAAACAAATAGGGCTTTAGACAAACAGCGAAGATCGCAGGATTTCTACCAATAGGGCTTAGGCTTCGTCACGTCATTTAACGTACCTATGCATTGAAGGTTTGCTGTCGCTCGTAAAAGTGATAGGTACACTGTGTAAGCCATTAAGGTTACCATATAAATATTAAAATCACAAGTAGGTACCTAAATTCAATCTTGGTTTGTTCAACAGTGATGTAATGAAATAGGTACCCTCAAGCCTAATAAAACCAAGATAAACGTAAGTATAAAAGATTTTTAATTATACAGGGCGTAACAAAAGGGTTAAGTTAACGCCTACGTATTTTAGTTTTACTTAGATCCTGTAGTTCAATAATAATGCAACTGTAATAATATAGTGTAAAATTTATTACTTAATTATTAAATATACATTTATAAATGCATTGTTTATTGTTATCCCTATGACGATTGTTTTACGGACTAATTATACATTTTACATAAGTAATTCGATTAGACCTTCAGATAATTACCTATTGTTGCATTAAAAAATAATTACGCAACTTTCCTATAACTTTTGATATTTAATTTTAAAAGTAACAGTTACTTAACACTTATACAAAATATTACCTCGAATTTAATTTACAAATGGACGGAAAGTAAAATCATTAGTTAGGTATATTATAAATACATGTAAATATTCTTTTAAAATAAGTAATTTCATATTCCAACTTATACTTAAAGTATGGACAATCGTATTAAACATCTCTTACTGTAAATATAATATTTGTTTCATATGTTATTTATTATTCATTGGCTGTTTATATAAAACTAACAAAATAAAATTTAAGTAATACCTACTCAATTATGTACAATATCCAACAGTAAAGAACTTATTTTTATGTTAAGAACTTATTTTTCATCACCAATGAAGGGAACTGCGAATGCAAAAGATCATAGCTAGAACACTGCTAGAATATATATATTTTTTTATAGAACTTGTGACTTGATCTACGATTTTACGAAATTACGTAAACGAATTTGAATCATGTTGCATGTAATTGTGTTCTGTTGGGTAGGAACCTATTTACCTAGGTAAAAATATATGGAGTAATATGGACGACAACTGGCTAATGTATTTTTATTATAAAATCATATAAAAATGAAAATCGCTGTGACATTTACAAGACTTTAATTTTGCATTCGCGGTTCACAACTTAGACTTCCGATAACTTAAAATCATAAAATTATATTCCTTCTCAATTACATGTTTTTTATTATTATTTTATGCTGCTCTGTATTTATATCCACGATGCATGGTCATGCTGTTATGTTAAGGAGCTAGGAGTGAAAAAACTAACTAATCGAACTTGTACATCTCAACTATACCCTCAAAATTGGTCAGAAGTGGCACCATGTGGTTCTATGTATAGGCCCCTGGTGCTCTGCCTACCCCGTAAGAGATAAAGGCGTGATTATAATGTATGTAGGAATGTATATATTTTAAATTTTACCAATCTAACTAAACTCTTCGTCTTAACATAACTTACATTATTAAGTAAATAATAATCACAATATAGGTAGAAAACAGTATATAATTAGTCAAGCAGTCTTTATTTACATTTTATGTTTTACTAATAGGCTCTATGTATTAACCAAGGACTTTATAATAGTAGATTGAGCACCGACAAATATAGCTATTCAAACTGCTCAATAGATGGCGCTGATCAAATTATTTATCTCAGTGATAGATGAATCATGGATATAAAATTATAATATGACAATTTGTCATTTCTAAATTAGTTTTTTAAATTGAAAATAAAATCTACCTATAGTGTCTAGGAAGCATTACTTTAATGAAACAAAAATACTAAATGCTAGACGTTTATAAGGAATCATGTGCTTTTTCCAGTCTGTAGATATAGGTAGCACTGTATTATAAATTCCTTGGCTAATCATACATGCCATAGACTAAAAAGCATTTATTCCTATGACCTATAAAAGGGTGGGCCCCTACTAATAGTGTAGGTAGATAGGGGAATCCCCTTAGTTCCGTATATAGCTTCCGGAGCATTTTCGTATTCCACGTCGTAGTAAATATTCGATTGGTTCTGGAACGAATGAAGAGTTCAGTGAGTGAATGGAAAACACTGACTAGTGGGTTGTAATGTCAGTAGTTTCGCTTGCTGGCACACGATTGTAATGCCACCTATTTACACATCGGCTCCCATATTACCTAACTAGCAGAGGCAATGCAACAACAAAAGTTGTTCCTACAATAAGGTAAAGGGCCCGATTATGAGACAATGTCCATATTTATGATACACGAATGGAAAATACGTTAAATAATAAAAAAAAATCAAGTAAACTTAAATATAAAAATTTCAACAAGTACATATTTTATTAAGTTCCTAAAGCAATTCATTCATTTTATAATTTATTTAATAGATACAGTTAAAAAAAAATTACAATTGCTTGGTTCATAATTTGCACTCAAACTCACACCTAGAAGAAGTAAAACTTACAATGATTATCTAATTATTATCCTGGTCAAAAAACATTGCTTTAGCGACTTTTATACGTATGTTATATATTAATTAAAAGCTAATGAGTAGTAAATTTAATCAGTAAAAGTATTTTTATGTTATTAATAGTGAAAGTATTTTATTTTTGAGTGTCTCATAATACCTACAGTTTTTTTCTTGCATGTCCGATTTTATGAGACACTTTATCGGGTGTATCGCGCAATATGGACATATGATTTATCTGCAGTCCCAGTGTGATGAGACAGTTTATATTGAAAGTGATAATTATTAGTTTATTAAGTATAACTAATAATTTATAAAAAGACAGCGTGTACACATAGTTTGAAACATTGTTGATTCATAAAACTTTAAATAATTATTTTTAAAGTAAGTATATCACATTTATTTGACTGAAATTATAAACTTAACCTCCAACTATGGCAACATACGGATGCTCAATTTTGTATCTTAGTTGTTTTATTTAATTTTAATAATTAATTTATTAAATATCTTCAAAATTAATATAATGTTAATTCATTTAAAAAATAGGTCGTGTAATAATCAACAAGATTTATCTGGTGTGGAACCAAAGTTTGATTCCTTACAAAATAATATACAAATAAATGATCAGATAGATGTAAGACACCTGGAAGAATACAGTGAGGTAGCAAATAGTGATGACAGATTGCAACCTATCTTCATTTTTGATGAGAATCTGAATATGATAAATAGCGACCAAAATAATATTAATGAGAATCATTTTTCATATGAAGCTGTATATGATATACCACTTCAAATAAAGAACGGAGAATCATTGAATGCTAATAACATGCCAGAAGCTGTAACCAATTGTAAACAAACAATAACATTCGATAGTTTATTCAAATTTTAAAGAACAGAATGATTCTGATAGTATAGGGCTTTCGATCGAAATCTATCCCATCAACCAGGATGAACAGCAAGGTTTGTACATTTCACGTGTTATTTTTTTATTCGATTTATGAAAATTTAAATTTTTTACAATTTGAAAACAATCAAGAGAATTTTAGTGAATCATTTGATGGACAAGCATCGCAAAAAACTTCACCAAAGGCTAGAAAAAAAGGTTTTGTCAGATTATTTAAACAATTATTTATAATTTAAGTTATTTAATCATTTTTAATTTCTGATAACTCGCCTAAAAAACCATTGAAAGAAATATTTACTTTACCAGTCAAATATTTACCAAAAAAGAATAGGAGTGGACTTGAGAAAACTGGTAAGCCAAAATTACCTTGTGTAGGAACTTCAGATGAATGGTATAATTCTCAATTGGAACAAGAAAATTTAAAGAAGCAGCAGGAGGAGAAAAAACAGAAAAGAAAGGAATTACTGGATGAAAAAAGAAAACTACAGGAGCAAGTAAAACAATTTCAGAAAAAATTTAAAACGGAAAAATATTTTTTTTATCATTATACGCTAATTTATCGTTAAATTTTTTAAAAAATTTAAATTTGCTACTTTAATGATATTTAAATGACTGATATTGTATTAAAAATGATCTCATACTAATAAAAATCTAATACAACAATCGATTTTATTATTTTTTAGTTGTCTCATAAATAGGGACCTCCTTCATGAGACATCAGGGCCATACGGCTTCAAACTGTCTCATAAAAGGGGTCATAGAGGTTGCTTATAAAATCTGTAGATTTTTCTTTATTTTTTAATTAAAATTAAGTTTAAATATATAATACCAATCTAATAATCATATAAAAATAGTATAAAACCATTCAAATTGTATTTTTCTCTCAAATGCACTTTTAAACAGTGATAATGTTCGACCTACCTTAAAATATGTCTCATAATCGGGCCCTTTACCTTATTCGCTTATCGCTTGTAAAATTCGTATTAAGCACGTGAAAGTAATATCAAAGTAACTTGACATATCAATGCGAATATTGTTTTCGCTGTCGTATTGCCACTGCTTATTTTTGCAGGATCAACAGAATCAACGTAGGTACAGATACACAAAATTGTATCTAACTCTGTCTAGTCGCTATAAAGTGAAATAGGTCGATACAAAATGTACCCCTATAAATAGATAGACCAATAGTGACCGACATACGATTAGAAAAACCATTTAAGTATCTATGTATGCAGTGGCGTAGCTAGGTAACTAGAGACCCTGGGGCAAATAAAAAAATGGGGCCCCACTGCTATCTCTATATGAACTAATTCGATTTTGAGCAATTTTTGCTAACAATCTTCCCTTTATTGCACGTTACTAGACATTACCAAGAATTTTTAAAGTTTACGAGCCCCATAAGATAGATGATACATGCGCGAGCGTAGTGAGCGCGAAATTTTTTCTCGTATTTGCCATGTAACTTGTCTATTACGTTCTTTAAAATTCAAGCTATACCGAGGATTTCTGACCATTGCTAAATAAAACATGAGATAGGTTACAATCAGGTATTACCAAGAATTTTTTGAGTTTACGAGCCCCATAATTGAAAACTGAAAGAAACAATGAAATTTTGTTCGTATTTACCTACCACATAACACAAGTAAGATGTCTATTAATTTTTGAAGATTCAAGCTCCACCCAGGAATTCACGGTAAGGATTCAAGGGGCCCCCTGAGCTTGAGGGCCCCGGTGCACTGCACCGCCTAGCCCCTAGGTAGCTACGCCACTATATGTATGTCACTATTTATTTGCTTTTCTCTTTATCTCATAGCGTCACTAGGTATAATAATTTATAATAAAATGGTGCGCATAGAGAGATAGGCAATAGTGAACAGCACACGAATAGAAAAAACCATTTTAGTATCTAATTATGTCACTGATCCTGTTTATCTCTTTTCCCCTGGAATTTATAAATACTTTTATTAATTACGGTACTTACATGCATACTTCTAGCTCTTGACTTAGGTCTAGGGACCAACAAGTCAGCCCTTTCCTGAACGTGACTCGACGCTTCTGAGCTTGTTGATTCCGTCGCCATGTGGTTTGTGTAACCTAAGGTTATAAACAAATACAATTTAAATTAAATACCACTTATAAGCGACTAAATTTATTACTAAACAACTAAGATTAAATATTTACAGAAGTGTAAAATTTCTATAACTAACCTCAAAACTACTTAGGGCTAGCCATTATATGGTAGATCGGTTGACCAGTTCCGGTTTTACAGGATGGTCAACTGGTCACTGTTATCAGGTAGCGTACCCAAAATGCCACTTATTATTTAGTTTAAGTTAAAATGATAATGCCGTCTTTTTTTATTTAAACAACATACACATAGCTACTTCAAATAGGCGTAAATTATTAAAAATCTATTTTAAAAAACTAAAACTTTACAGTGGCATCTATTGCTCATATAAAGAAACTATATGAATGGCGATATCTGGCGCATAATTTAAGAACTAACACAGCTACTTTTATGATGCCTACTACTCCCTTCAACTCACCTATGTATTGCGCAAAGTTAGTAAAATGTTATAGCGACATCTATTTTATAACCTAAGAAACTATACTATGGGCGACATCTTTTGTATAACCACGAAAACTACAATTATGACGACGAATAATAAACCGTTGTAATGTAATCTTTCAATTTGGAATATACTAGATTTTTTATCTGTCATCTCGAAAGTAAATAGTAAAAACCTTCAACAAATTGTAACCATAAAATTAAAATAAGTAGAATAGAAGAGGATGTTCAAGCGGTTTGTTTGCTTACCATACATATTGTGATGCGACGCTGCGGTATTTGCTCTAGACGCTACCGTATTCAAAGTACTCATATGAGGATTATGCAAACCCATTCTGTAACAAATACTTAATGTTATACATCTATCTAAACATCTGCTTTTCCAATATGACGGTACTCAAGATTGTTATTTGAACTAGAGATATAACAAATATCTGACTTTCCAGTTTGTACATAAGTACCATAACTTTACCACTGCAGCAACTCCAGTGTTGACAACATTGTCCGAAAATCACACTGCGGTCACCAACCCGCCTGCCCAGCGTGGTGACTATGGGCAAACCCCCCTGTGACAGTAGCCTTGTGGCGTGCTCTGGGGGAGGCCTACGTCCAGCAGTGGACTGCAATAGGGTGACGTGAGAACTTCACATTAAGTAATCTGTAGAGATTGAGTTTGAATTTACCTTGGCATAGGCACGGGCGGTAGGGTGGGATATCCACCGAACATGGCCGACGATGGACGAGTCACCATCGTTTGAGCTGGATCCGGCTGGAAGAAAGCACTTAATGTAATTACTGAATTACATTTCACAATTTCACAAGTGACATATTGACATTAATTTTCTTGCTATATAAAATTGATACTTGGTCGTTATGGTACTCGTAACGATGATAAAGTTTTCATCAAACAAAAACGATCAAATTGTATTAGCGCCATCGATAATGATTCTAAGTTTGAAAAGAACGCCATCTAGCGACAGCAGTTGGAACTTTTAGGATGATTTGCTAAAGGTTTTAAAGGAGCTTAAAAGTTAAACTTACAGCGTAATGATTAGATTGCGCCATGGCCTCAGCTATTTGGGCCCATCTCATTCTTTCTTCTATTGATACCTGCAACCGGAATTAAAATATTATAATACATTCTCATGCACTACATTGTTTCCTCATTTTTGTCAAAAATCTTGGTAAAATATTATTATACTAACATGAGTAAGATAGTTAATAGCTTACCTGGTAAGGAGGTTGTCCCACAGGCGGCGTTTTGATAGTATTCGCTGCCATATAGTTGAAGACAGGCGATCCCATACCGATTGCTTTCTGCTCGCGCGACCATTTCCGACTGGGGAAAAATATTATAAAATATGTCACAGAATAGTATGTAATGCAGTGTCACATTATTATATTAATACAATGCCATCTATCGACAACCGACAGAATAAATTGCGCTTTCACCCTAAGCTGTAACAGCTGCACCCGTATGATGAATTTGGGTGAGAGCGAGATGTCTCACTTTTAAACGTCAAACTCAGTTATTATTATTATTATTATATATTAATAGACACTCGTTCTCAAGCCAGGACTGAATGAATCAGGGCTGATAGAAGTGGTTTGCAATCCCTTTTTACACACCAAGTAGAAACACTTGCCTTGTCTAGTTATTACTTAGCTCTGTGGATTTGACGTTTAAAAGTGAGACATCTCGCTATCACCAAATTCATCATACGCGTGCAGAAGTAGTATTTATTAGCTGTAAGTTTGGTGATTGTTATCTGGCGCCTGTAGATGTAGCTATCAGTCGCACGCTAATAAAAGTAAAGCGTGTTCCCGAATTTTGATAGGTAGGTACTTATTGTGAAAAGCTGCGACTTGCCATAATGTATGCCTATGTCCTTCGCCATACTTTCAATTATTGTAGATAATAATAAATGTTATAAAATTATTAATAAAGAAAATGGAAAAAATTCTTCACCCGAGTGGGAATCGAACCCACGACCACTGCAAACCGTGCCAGCCGCTATAACCACTAAGCCACCGGGTCAATTGATCGAATGACGAATTTTACCATCTTTTTTCTAAATTACATATTGGCAACGTTATTCTTCATCCCGATAGCTATACACTAGCCCAATCTCGGCAAACAAAGCTGAATCCCTCAGCACAATGTTTAAAGATGAAACGATCAACCATATCCTAACGGATTATATTAATGGAGAGGTGTTTTTTATATAATAATAAATGTACCTAGGCGGTGCATTATTTTAAGAAGATTGGTGAAGTAGGTATATAAAGCGTAAAAAAATAACAAGTAAACAAACTCCTACAATATCTAGTTTTTGTTGGGATCACATTTAAAATAATAATAAGTACCTATTAGGAGTTATTACTAATGAATTAAATACGAGTTAACAGGATGTGTTTTGGTCGTCAACGTTCCCGAAAACTACGGAATCTCCTCATCATCACAATAATTTTTCTCCATGGAAGCATACCTGGGAAGTGTCTGGTTCCCAAGATATCAGGGTCCAAAGTTGAATAAATAGACTGCGTTTTTCTGCATAAATACACACAATCGCGCGTAGCAAGATAATTAATTCATATTTGTCTATGAAAAAACTAGCATAAACACTGGACACTATAAATTTCGCCCGAAGTATTTTATAATTTTTGTTTTAAATTACATGGTTTGCAGCATTTTTTTTTGGCATAATTTTAATTTATTTGATGTATAGAGTACGTACCCTTCGTTAAGTGTGGCAACGAAAAAACATCCTGTAGTGTAAATTGCTTGTACTTGTAATGTGTGTGAAGTAAATAAAACAAAGTTGCATTCATATCTTACCTCCAAGTAAGTAAAGCGGCTAAAGTCAATGCGATGACGAGTGCAGCGGCAAGGGAAGCTCCCACAGCCACGCCTACCACTTCACCGTCCACTTCACATGTGGAACCGTAGTAACCGGAGGTACAACTGGAATTTGTAACACGATATGGATACATTATAATGTGGGGGTGGTGAAAAGGGAAGAGCTTTCGGCTACACCGGGCCATTAGTTGTTGTTTGGCCCATGTACATCTCACTCATTGGATCACGGATCTCCGTTTGTTAGCTGACACTTCATCTATTTTCATGATATTCTACATGCACGCTGGTCGGTTTATTAGAGTACTCTTGACCTGAACTTTTTCTGAAATGACACCAATATGGTCGGTATGGATATGCAAATATAGTAGACTCGCGTGTACTACAAAAAGTATACTTAGGTACATTTTTTAATATCCCGGATAAAAAGTTAGTTCTGCGCATGATCTCTCACTGGTTGTATCGGATTACGAAAGTGGGGAATAGAGAATGCATCTGTGTTTGCGCACAGACTTGTGTGTGTACCTAACCCTACCTAAGATTAGCCACCCTGGCCGAAATATGGTCTGTATATTTTTATAACTTTATTTTGATCTTGATCTAAAGATGTTTTTTTTTTATAAATCTGAGTATTACCATATACTCTACTCACCTGCAATAAGGCTGCTTATCCCGATACCGGCAGACCCCTCTATCATTACAATGGCTGGCAGCACACGCCTTACAATCTCGACCGGGGAGTGGGGATGAGTCTAATGTAGTGTCGGGACAGAGACATCTGTAATAGAAAGGTGTAAATAAACCACAAGGCTCATTTTGACAAAGTATTTGTATTCTTCGTCAATAGATGGCGCTGAACATATCAACTTTAAGTAGTACTTTAAACGTGTTTTTGTCGGACCAACTGTAACATAGATGAATTATAGGTTGGGTAAACGTACACAAATTAGACGCCCACTTTTCACCACTTAAAAGCCTCTAGTTTCACGAAACGTAGAAGTTGATTTATTCAGCGACATCTATTGGCGACCCAACAAAAACGATGTATGATTATTTTCTTACCTAAATCCACCCCATGTATTGGTACAGGTAGCTAGATGATGACAATCGTTGAAGTCTGATGATGCACATTCATCCAGATCTGAAAGACACCATGATTTTGTTCAGCACTAGTTGAGTTAAAGAGCGCCGAAGTTCTAGATTTATATTTTTGCGTCATTTTGTTTCAAAATTTTTAGGCAACATGCCAGATCAGACAATATGCTAGCAATAATATCCAAACCAATATTCTTATGGTCCAATCTTCTTATGGTCTGACAAAGAAGAAATCTGACTAGATAAAACAATCTAGGAACATAATATTCAATTTAATTACAAAATATGGCAAAAATTACAAATTGTATTAATGTGTTCATAAAGTTAGCGCACCTATTCTTTTCTAGTCTAGTATTAAGTACCTGTAAGCGGCAGCACGCTGTCAGTAGGCGAATGCACCCACAAATTGGAAGCGCCCACGTTATTAGACCGACGTCTGATCACACCTAGCAGATGTTTTTGTACGTCGGACGATATCTGGTGACGCAACGTTTCTGGCGATTCTTGGAGCTGTAAAAAAAATATTTTTTAGACATTCCAAATGGCAGATACAAACTGTTAAATAAAGGTGCAAACTGTGAAATATAGGTGCATACCGTTAAATTCAGGTGCAAATTGTTAATCATAGGTGCATACCGTTAAACATACGTGCAAATCATAATATATAGGTGGAAACCGTAAAATACAGGTGATAACCTTTAAATACCTTTAAACAACACCTTTGAATATTGGTACAAACAGTTAAATACATGTGCAAACCGTAAAATATAGGTGCAAACTGTTAAAAATAGGCGCAAACCCATTAAATATAGTTGAAAAACCGTCAAATGCAGTTTAAAATTAAATTAAAACTTGGAAATACATAGTAAAACCAATCCACCTTTTATTTCTACTTCTACGTATGAACTCACCAGAACAGTAAAGTTGACGTATATCCCTCGATGTAGATCATCACCAGTGTGTACCGCGTTTAGAGAACAACTGACGAAATCATCCGAGAATGGCGTCATTGAGAATGCTGAGTCCACCTGTTATTGAGAAAATTGGGAAAATGTTCACAAAACTTTGAGGGTACATACCTACAGACAGAAAGGTTTTTAGTGCCTAGCTAGAGCCTAGAGAGTTACCTAATGAGTAGCTAAGTAAAATGAACATAATAGTATTGTAGCGATCGGCCGCACTGTACTAGGTAGTCGTTTGGTGTATATCCAACGAAATGAACATTATTGTATTTTGACACTAGGCGCAAAGCAACCCACTAGGCTCTGAGCGCTGTGAAAGTACTTTACCTGTGTGGACGTAGCAAAATGTTAAATTTAACACGTTGGATAACCTTCCAGGAGTATAGGAAGGGCTAAGGTGAGTAGCAAAAACGTAGGGAAAAAATTGTCAACTGACTTAAAAGTATAAAAATTCTACATAGCTACAGTTTACTTACCGCTCTCATAGCTTCATAGTTGAGTTGCTGATATGGTTCAGACTCTTTGTCGGCTAATTTGGCATCCCAGGCCATCTGAATGAATGGAAAATCAATTAATCCATACAAATTGTAGTCAAATATTGCATTGTGTATTAATATTTCCGATTTGTTTATAGACTTAGCGAAATGCACCTACAGGTGCTAAGTGCGAAGGGTTAAAAAATCAACAAATATCTTTTAACTGGTGCGCCGTGTGGTGTCGGAAGAATAGCACCACCCCACGTCTGTCTGTGGCTATAGTAAGATTAAGGGGTTTCCGGGAGGTGGGCAGCAGCGCCTCCCGTGTCGACAACATAGTTCGAAAATCACACTGCGGTCACCAACCCTATGTCTACCAACCCTATATGTACCTTGAACTGAACCGATTTATATGTAACAGCGAGATAAACAGACAGACAGAGTTACTTACGCATTTAAAATTTTAGTAAGACTTCTATTGTACTCTCTTACCTTTCGGTCATAGATCCTATCGACCCTCAAATTGAGTACCAAAGCGACGACCCTCCGGCAAGGGTCGCGATGCGTCCTCCTCGCGAAACCAGGTCGACATTGGCAACTTGATATACCTGGGATACGAAATAATTGTTATGTTAGGTACAGAAGGCGCAATAAATACATACATAACACTGCTGTTTTCCCGAAATAGATTAGGTGCGACGAGCTAGCAACTTGTCACTGATCTTGTACATCTGGCCCCGCTATGATAAACGTGCCTGCGGAATCCTGGTCCTGCAGTTCTGGCAACACCTTTTTTTTTTTTTTTTTAATGATACACTGATGATAGCCTGAAGGGCTTTGTCATCTTCACCGGGCTACTTGGTGTGCGCTGAAGGCGCACAACCGAATGGTTTAAACCTACGCGACCAGTGCACCCCAGATGCGGCTGGGGCTTTGTCGCTTGGGGGACTAAACAAAGGTTTATATGACTATTTGTAGGATGGCTGGTAGGGTCGATGCCCAGCAGCGTCCTACTTTCGACTCTACCTACTAAGGGTTCCTGAAAAACCCACCGCTAAAGAACCCTCGAAACAACTGCGGTGGGGCTGTGTTGGCCAAACGAGTCAGATCAGGGCTGCCTACTTTGGTCAGTCACTTGTCTGGTGTGTGTTGCATCTATGAGAGGTTGGCGGCGTCCCCTCCGACGGGGGCGCCGCATAGTGGTTGCGCTTGACGCGGGGGCTCTGGCAACACCATTTCGGGAATACGGCCTTATGTATGTAATTATTATAAGATAGAGTTGCCATCTCAAACTTTGAAAACCAGGATTTGAGGAAGAAATACAAGGACATTTCGATTAAAAGACAGGACTATACCATGTGCGAGCCCAGTGACAATGCGATTGGAGGGAGTCAGTGGCGAATTTCAAAACATAGGTCTTTAACACATTCAGTGCCGTCGACTACGTATTTGCTTCTTTTAGGCTATCTAGAGGTGCCGCTGATGCTTATTTGCCCGATGTCGGCACACTTAGAAAATGTGCTGACAGCGAATGTGTCAGGACTTTAAAACTCTGACAGCCCAGGACACCCCAAAAAGCAGGACATGTCCTGTGAAAACAGGACGGTTGGCAACCCTATTCATCATCATCATCTCCCTGCCCTGTTCCCATTTATTTGGGTTCGGCGCAATATGTACTTTTCTTCCATTCATCCCTATTATCCGTCTAACTAACATCCTGCGGCTTGTCGCATGGTACGTGGGAGAGTGACGCTTTAACAAGATGGGAGTGGCGCAAGACAATCAAGATAGGCACTGAAAAGTTTGAAGAAGCCCATCTCAAGGAACTCGACGCCAAGCGACACGCCCGAAAAACTCGTCCCAAATTATCTACAACTACACGTACAATGTAAACGGGCACTTACAGTGCAACTTAACCAGCCGCACGTTTAAGACCAAATTCGGTTTCGCGAGTCATATCCGTGCACACGCCACGAACTGACAAGGTGTCGCCGTGACGGATACGTCGTGGAGGACATCATCATCATCTATGGCAACCCTATTATAAGAGCCAATTTGTTAATTTCATCAAGTTACATTTTTGGGACAAGGTCGTCAAAAGTGGACTATGTGTAAGTATATATATAAATCCTTACCTGCTTCGGTCCTGCATTTTTCATTCTGCGCCTGATCACAAGTGGAGTCATCCCCGACGATACATGTGTCAATCCTGAAAATTGGAATGAATGCTTGAAAGAATGAAGCATAAATCGGATGCTGGATAAATAAATGGCTGACAGCTTACTTAGGGAACCATCACTTTACACTTCTTTCACATGTTTTGAGATTTTTTTTGGATTTGGCCATAAACGCTGACTAAACTATAGGTTAATGTTCCCTTAAAATCATAACTCTGTTCAGATTATTTCACAATCAGTGTACTGTACTGGGATGGGTTTTGAACGCAGAACCTTCAAGAATCAGTATCAACACCAACGCGCCAAAACAATCTTACCCACTGAGATGTAGGTATAATAGAGTGGCCTTGGGGGTATGGTCGGTGTAAGTGGAGTTTGAGCAAAATGGGCAAACTTTTTTGTATGCAGTGACACAAAAAATGTGGTCATACACATAGTAAGTAGCGCCGTCCTTCATCAGCACCATTCTATGAAACGGAGAATTTGATGGCTTACATCGAGACTTAAACAGGCTCGGGGGCTATCTCCCATTTTTGTTTCGGATATCTGTGATCTTACCTGACAGTAGGCTGAGGCCGCCTATACCCCTGTTGAGGACGCGCCGGCGACTGACGGTTCGGATGCAACGGGTGCGGATGTGTTGGGTGTGGTGACGAGTGTGACGGGTGTAATGAGTGTGGAGGGTGTGACGGGCGTCGTGGCGGTGGTAGTTCGTCGTCGGCTGGTATCGCCACTCCTGTACCGATTGCTCCAAGTGATGGTGGGGCTGGGAATGATAAGTTTGGTTTTCAAATCGCGCTTTCTTTGACATATTTGTCTAAATTTTCTTAGAAATATCTAAGGTCAGTCGTAGATGATAATAAGCTCTTTCAATAGCTCCATGTTAAAATAAATAAATAATTTCCAAAATTTTATCTAATGTATAAAACTACCTACATATGCTACTAACTAAAAATATTAATGTTATTATCTCGAGGGGTAGAAGAAACTGAATATTAGGGCATCTACAATCACATAACTAGCATCACCTTGTTTCGGGTGCTTGCAATATGGTCTCCTAATTACTAAAGATTATGGCCGACGTCTGACAAATTATTCGATTATTATTTTTTTGATTTATTTTCCTTACCAGTATTATGCTGAACATGCTGTGTAGGACTAGCATCTACAGTGCTGCTGTCAAACAGGTTGAGATACGTCCGCTTGCCGTCGATAGACACGAAGCCTTGCTCGCCTGTCGCTGAGACGATGATGTCATCATGTTCGCCGTGGTGTAATGGGTGTACCGTTTCTATGTGCACTGTTGAAAGGATATATTAGAATCAGGTTAGATCTAGATATCCATTTAAGTAGAGTCACGCTTATTGTTCTTAATAGAGTTAGGCTAGAGTTGCCAACCGTCCTGCAGGGGAATTAGTAACTTGCAAAAGCAAAGCCGATAGATTATAAAGATCGACCTGGGTTTTCAGATAGTCCTATTAAGGTACTCGTATTCTAGTCAGGTATGTACTACAATTTACTTATAAGGTTTAAGAGGCAAAGCCTCGTTTACCATAGACAATTTTTTTTATACAGGGTGTAGGGAAATTAGTGGCGGAGCCGTTTAGGGGTGAAAGTATAGGGTAATTCCAGTCGATATTACTATGAGACCTACTGACCTATATATTAAACTAGTGGCCGGGCCTCGCTTCGCTTCGGTACATATCCTCTAAAATTTGGAATTCCCGTTTGTCCCGTTCCCGTGGGAATACCAGGAAATATGTCCTCAGTGCTTCCTTACACTCCCTACCGAATATACCTGTCATATTTATATTTATAGCGGTTTTCGTAAAAAATGGAATTCCCGTTTGTCCAGTTCAGGTGGAACTTTCGAGAAATACGTTCTCAGTGCCTCCTCACACTCCTTACCAAATTTCATCATTATGTTGTGTCAAATGGTTTTCGTTAAAATTGGGTACTCCCGTTTGTCCAGTTCCCGTGGGAATTACGGGAAATCCGTTCTTTGTGCTCCCTAGCAGTCCCTAATGAACATAGTACATCTTCGATTTTAACTTCATAGGTATAACGGTTTTCTTAAAAATGTTGAATTCCAGTTTGTTCCATTCCGGTGGGAATTTCGGGATATATGTTCTCAGTTCTTTCTTACACTTCCTACCGAATATACCTGTCATATTTCATCTCTATATGTATGTCATGTGGTTTTCGTAAAAACTTGAAATTCCTGTTTGTGCCGTTCCCATGGGAATTTCGGGAAACCCGTTCTTAATGGTCTTTTACACCCCCTAACCAATATACACACCAAATTTTATCTGTGTACGTCAAACGGTATATTTTTATACTTATTGACTAAGCTTTTGTTCCGGTACAGTGGAAATTTCGGTAAACTTTTGGAATTCCTGTCTGCCCCGTTCCCATGGGAATTCCGTCCGTACTCTCTTATACCCCCTAATGAACATAAACACCAAAAGGGAATGGGTGTAATTTACTTGTGAAATTTAAAATTTATTTGTATGTGTCCGTTTCTTCGTGGGGTCATGAAGGTATGTTGTTTTCGCAATTTTTTTTAATTTAAAAAATTTTACACGAATTTTTGAGGATTTTCCCGACGTTTCCATTCATCATCGTTATTATCCATCATAAATTCAGAAATCATCAGTACTAAAAACAATGGCTGTATGGATGCTCTTTCTTTGAGATAAACCAAAAACAAAATCCATCTGTCATGTTGTGTCATGTGATCTTTACGTCACAGAATAATAAATTCCCAGAACCCGTGATCACGCACACTTTTGAAGCAACTTTTTTGTATGTCAAATTTTTACAACCTATTAACAAATATAATAACAAACTTTACCTCCATGCGTCAAATGGTAAAAAAAAAATGTATTTAATTCATATTTATTCCAGCCCAGTGGAAATTGTGCGAAGCCCTATAGCCTATGTTCATCCGGGTCCAATAAGGATTCTAACGGTGAAAGAATTTTTGAAATCGATCCAGTAGTTTCGAAGCCTATTCGCTGCAAAAGCTTTATTAGCCAGAACTGGAGGATGATAAAGGAGGAATTCCTTAGTCGACTCTTACGATATGCATGGAAGGAAATGTGGTCGATGCTATCCTAAACGAGGCTGTGGGATCCTACCTACCTTATTTCGGGAACACCGCCGTGTTTATATGTACTTATGTAGGTATACAAAACTAGGTAACGTTAAAACAAACTTTAAAACAGATTAAATCCACATACCAGAACCTCCTTTCTCTCCAGGTCCCTGTATAGCCGACACGGTGACGTCAAATATCTCCCCATACCCTGGAGGAAGTCTCGTTTCTGCTGCAGTAATAACTGAGGCTTCAGGTCGGAAGCGGGTGCCGTGAGGTTTGAAGTCTGGATCGTCGAGGACTATGCCGGGGCGTGGGCGGTATGGGTGGTATGGCAGGCCAGTTGCTGGTGGTAATAATGAATCAATTAGTTTAACCCTGACAGAGGCGTGACTATAATCTTTCTGGTCCTCAAATCAAAACGCTGTTTCGTACCATGATCGATAATCAATATTTTTTTAGATGAACCAAAAACCCTATTAGTATAAGTGCCTTCTGCCTTCTATCTGAAGGATTTTGATACTGTCTCTCTCTAAAACTTTATTAAGGTAGAGACAGGATCAACTTTATCCTTTATATAGGCTATTTGACCATTGGAAAAAACGGCCCTAAATACTTTACTAAGCACTTGTTAGGTCCCTATGGTATTTGCTATTCTTTATTTGCAGTTCTCTGATCACTACTGTTAATCCTGGCAAACAGGAGTTGCAGTGACGCTGACGGAAGTGACTGGTAGTTTAATATAACATTATTTTATTGTCATGGTTAAACTAAATTTCAATTAAATAGTTTATACTCACATGGTAAAGGCTGGGTATCTACAGAAGGAGTGTGGAACACTGACTCCACCATCGAAGACTCCACCGGGGTATGTGATATTTGTTCCACAATACCTACATTGGGTGTTGGTGTTGATATATCTATTACAGCCATAGTGGGTTTGATACCAGAAAACGATGGCGTGATATTTTCAAAGATACCTTCAATGATTGAATTAGTTTTGGTTTTATTTGTGACTTTTTCTTCTAGCTTGTGCTTTTCCTTGTTAGGCTTATCTTTTTCAGCGTTGTAAGTGTCTTTCTTCTTGTCTGGTTTGATTGGTTTTTCAGTCTTCGGTTTTTCAGTGGTTGTGGTTGTAGGTTTGGCTTTAGTTGTTAATTTTTCAGTTGTAGTTGTAGGTTTCTTTGTCGTTGTAGTTGGTTTTTTGGTAGTAGTCGTTGGTTTCTCTGTAGTTGTTGTCGGTTCCTCTGTAGTAGGTTTCTCTGTTGGCTTTTCAGTTGTTGTGCTTGTGGTAGTTAATTCGGTGGTTGTGGAAGTGGAAGATGTAGTTTCTTCGTCCATTGTTGTTATTTTATCCTCATGATCTTCGTTAACTGGCGCAGTTGGTACTGGAAGACTTAGTGGAAGATTTTCATCATGAAGTAAGTGATTCTCTGAATGACTAGTTTCGTTTTCACTAACAGTGATATCTTCTTCGGGCTTAGCGTCGTCCAAATCTGGGATATCGTGGGGTACTGGAGGCATAGGTTTATACATAGGCAGACCAGGAATAGGTCTTCGATTAGGTGGTCTAGGACGAGGCCTGGACCATGGAGGATGAGGTCTGTGGAAGCCTGGCCTGGAAGGGTTCAGTGGTGGCACAATTTGCTCTGGTAAATTGACACCATGATGCGGGGGTCTGTCGAAAGGGTATGGTGGGGGCAGTTTCGTGGGCACGAAAGAATGGGGTGGAGGGGTTATAGGTTTATCGAAGTCTGGCAAAGGCGGTACATCGGATATTCTAGGTGGACCCCTGTTGTTGATCCTAGAGTTCATTGGTCTTCCGGGACGTAGCAATTGCGTATTCGCCTGCACGTTAACGTTTCCATTCAACAGTTTGACAATACCAGTTATGATGTTCTGTATTTCTGTGTTCTGTCTGCCTTGCTCCTTATGGGTAGCTGTCGCAAAAATCGGCTGCACTGCAGTAGGCCGTATCTTGGGCCCCGAAGCCAGTGCTCGTGCGTTCGGGACCCTGTTCACTTCCCCCGGAAACCGGAAGTTGAGGCGATCGCCAAAATTTTCGCTCGGCGTTATCTTGTCCTGCCTATCTTGGAGGTCAGCCATGGTTTTTGTTGGATGTATATCGTAATACTTCCTTTTATTGTACAGTTCTAAATCGCCGTCTATTTCGTTGTGATTTGAAATTGGAATTTCATCTATGTTTATTGATCTCGATTCTCTGTCAGCTAGATCTGCTGATCGAGCAACTATTACATGTTTCTCTCTTTCTTCATCGTCGATGATCGTTTCTGCTGGTATGTCATCATCATCATCGTATCTGCTAGGTTCTATTCTGAATGCTATGTTGTCTGCTTGTCTCGTCTGTAGGACTGCGTCGCGAGGTAGAGAGTCTTCTGACACCGATTTCGGTGACAATTGCGATATTGTGTAGAGTTCTTCGTATCCTGGAAAAAGAAAAAATAAATTACTTATTGTTATTTTTTACGTTCAATATATGTAATAGCTTAGCCGCGTGGTGCCGGCAGAGTAGAGTTTGTACCACCCCTGCCTGCCCATGGGTATCGTCCGAGGCGATTAAGGGTTTCCGGTAGGTGGGTATCAGCGCCTCACGTACTGACAACATAGTCCGAAAATCACACTGTGGTCACCAACCCGCCTGTCCAGCGTGGTGACTATGGGCAAAACCTCCCTGTGGCAGTAGCCTTGTGGCGTTCAAAAAACAAATTGTACATATTCTGAACGTAGTAGGTACCTACATAGGCTCGAAACTAATTTTAAACGTCATTCAGAATTGACATTCTGTTATCAACACAGTTGTCGGAATTTATGAACGATGTCGATCAAGTCTTGCTATAACTGGAAAATCGCTAAGCGTATCATGAGTATATCTTGGGTCTTACCAAGTCCCTGCAATACGTAATATTACAATACTACAAAATTTCCCTAATTCACTTTGACCTATCGCCATATTACATTCTCCGCTCACAACAATGGACTGCAATATCAAAAGTGTCACAGATGACATAACTGTCACAGGCGAAATGGCATAAGCACCCAATTCACGTCCGATTCCAAAATGATATAAGCGACATGCGCAGAAGTACAATACACAACGGTTGGCTAAACATTTCTCTTAGTAGTATTAGCAACGCATGGAAGGAAAGCTTACATTTTAATACTACCTACTTGCTATTCATGTTAAGAATAAAAATAATTTAACTCTATTATGACATTACTTATGTTGATATTTAAGTAAGTAGGAAGGTAATTGCACACAATGTAGGCAAGTCCTAGAAATGGTGCAGTAAAATTCTGTTTCATGTGTAACTTATGAACGCATTATTTTCCGCAAAAAATAACAGTTATTTAGTTACTTTGCGTAATTGCATCAAGGCATTCTCGCAAAATACTATAGAAAGATATTGCCGAGTATAAAATGGGCACCCATTTGTCACCGCCATCATGCAGCGTGCATTACTTCCATGCTTTTCTATTTATTTAGACTAGACTGTCGACTTTCACTGTGCGGCATTGTCACGGTCCAGTGTTGTTGTGGAAGAAACTATGTATGTAAGTATATAGTTGGATATCTTCGATTCAAAGTAGGTAAGGCGACACAACGTAACCTCCAATCTATATCTATATTTCTATAGAAAAATAAAACTACAACTGATCGCTGTCTGTATTACGGCAACAACTTGCATAAAGGGCACCTTTATACAAGCAAGAGATCCCAAAACATTTTTTTTTTTCATTTTGTCTGTTTAAAAAGTAATAATAAATAAGTAGGTACTTATACAGGGTGTGGGTGACAGCCAGGCAAATACTGAAATGCTGAACAAGTACCTACCATTGTGCTAAGTTATACGACAGTGTTATAACTCGCAGGAAATTTAGTTTTGATTTGATTATCAGAGTGCTTAGTGTGAGTTTTGCTAAATCAATCGAGTAACTTAACTTCCGCGTAAATCGAGCATACATCGTGAGTATCGAGTATCGACTGCATGCGAGTGTGAGATACCATTGTGCATTCGATTCCATGGAAGTTATTTCATAGTGAGTAGTGAGCACGCCACTCGATAGTCAGCCGCTCCGATGGATAACCGACTAAATTAAAAAGTTTAAATAGACATTCGTGTCCCGTCAAAGAAGTTACTATCACATTTAGTAAGATAACATTATGTGTTATTTATAATATAATCTGTGGCTTTTGTTTACATACCTATGTTCTACGAGTGTTTTAATCGTTTTAATGATTTTTCATTTGTAATCTTTAATTGTACTCCTGATATTAATTTTAATTTATTTAATATGAAGACCAGCAACAACAACAGAATCACACATTGAATAACCTTGATAATGATTCTAGTTGGTGCACCACGTTACATACCTACCGACGTGTATGATTTTAGGTGCAAGGATGTAGGTAGGTACTTATTTTATCCCCTAAAGTAACCCGCTGAGTAGACCTTACATTAGTGAGCCGGAGTAGATCACTACACATTAAGATTTTAAAAGCTATCTTGGTGAATTGGTAAATCGAGAATTTGCATGAGTACCTACGGGACATAAAATATCGCTCATCTCGTGCTCGCTCTAGCACTTCTACATCGATCGTCATCGATTGGAAACTTACACTCGCAATTTTAGTTCACATAGTTAACCACTAGATGGCGCTCACTCAATTCCATATAAAAATGCGTTTACTTTACGGCGATCGAGCAGCCAAAAAAACTCGCACTAAGCATACAGTAATCTTTACTCACCGCGCCAATTGTATTGGGCGATCCTGTGACTAATTAAATGGGCTTATTGGTTATTGTGTGACCCATTGCTGTTTTATTTATTGTGCTCCATTAGGGTTGATCAGGTTTTTGAACTTTTTGGGGGGCAACTTTGTTTTGTAAATCATTTTTTGGTTAAAAAATTATTTTTAATTCATTATCTAATGCTAATTAAACGAAATAAACGATTTTTTGTCCTGAAAATATGAAAAAAAAACAGAAAATTTTGGGATTTTCCTGCGAAAATTTTCAGTGTTTTCCACCTTAGAATCATGGTCTGAAGTCATGGTATCAATATTTGCCTGGCTGTCACAAACACCTTGTATACGTATATAGAATGTTTTTTCGTTGCCACCGTTTTAGGAAGGTATGAAGGTATCAAATAAAGTAAGTTTTTGCCAAAAAGTTAGTCACGCCCTTTATCCCCCAAAGAGGTTGGGCAGAAGTGTGCAATTTACACACCCACTTTTCACCAGTTAGCCTATTAGGTACCACGTGGTAAGGGGTGAGCCTACCGCTGCTTTTCGCTATTTAGCGTCAGAGCCTCGTCCGTTAAATAGCAGGATGCAAATAGTAGGTGTAGGTAGGTTGGCTTTGGGTCCTATAATGAATAAGTCGAATATCATAAGTCTCTAAATTACCTCTATCACTTGAACCATAGAGGAATAAGATGGAGACATAGAGTGCTAATGTCATACTAACAGTTTCGATGCACCATTAGACTTTTCGGTGCCTCACAATTCCAGTCCTTGACACTTAGATTGCATTACTATACATTACAATACATTAGTAATGTAGTACATTACTATACATTACACTAATAGAATCTAAGTGTCAAGGACTGGAATTGTGAGGCACCGAAAAGTGTAATGGTGCATCGAAACTGTTAGTATGACATTAGCACTCTATAACATCTTATTCCTCTATGCTTGAACCATTGTAATAATCCACAAGCAACAGTGCAAACATATAATTACTTCATAGTTAATCATTCATTGATCGTTAATAAGTAACGGACTTTAATGCAATAGGCAAGCTCGCACGCGTATCGTGTTATGACCACGAATGCAGTATAAGGAAGAGATGGCCTAATGGCACTAATGGCCTAATGGCACTCGAAGTGAAAACTCGCACTAAGCCCTCTGGCCCCGTACTAAACCTGACTCCCATGACCTGACAGGGCATGGTGGTGGCCGAACACCAGACGAAAATGTTAACTTCCGATTTACTATTCGGAATGCTTGATACAATATAATAAATTGGTTTTTAGCATCTCCTCACTGTCCTGTCTCCACAGCAATGACCGCTACACACCATGGTCAGATGGTCATACGGTATGCTATCAATAGCCCGGTGTTTGACCTTGTAGGTATTTAGCTCATACATGCATCATCATCAATTGAGCCGTTAAGTCAGCTGCTGAACATAGCGGCCTCCCCCAAAAACCTCTACTGTTGGAAGCGGCGCGCAACCAGCAGATACCCACGGTCCTGCATACAAACATGTACATATAATCACGCCTCTTTACCGGAGGGGGTAAGTAAACGTCACGGACCTCGATCCGCACATTTGCAGAAAAGCAGTTGCAAAATATCCGGCTCGAAGGACCAAAAAGAACAAATACATAATATATCAAAAAATGTCAAGAGGAACAAGACGGAAAGAAGTTTTTTCTAGTTACAATAACTTACTTCCGTTAGCCGGATTGAAGAGCTTCATTCAAATTGTAATAATCCGGATCGAAGGACCAATAGAAGATTACTTCCAACTGCTAGAAACGCACACCTACCAGAAAAACGTCGGTGGCACCTCTAGAAAACCATGGAAATACAAATAAATAACTTTTTTTTTAATTTTAAGTCTTACAATACGTAGTCGGCCGCTGGGCGGCGCACTTGCGTTACATATAACCTCGCAGTTTTTTTTTCTAGCAAAATGGAAATAACGTAGAAATTGACATGACGCATCTTTACAATACGAGTGCGACTTCCTTTGACCCCGATATACTATGACGCGACAAGGGAGGGCTGTCACTCACTCGTTTCTATTAGAATGCGGGATAGGCAAGTGATGTGTCTTACATAAATCCATCTGAAATCGGTAAACAAACATTTTTTTTTTCAAAGATACCTACCATGTCAAAATGTTATAACGTTAGTTTTGTAGGTACATTTTGTACTTTGCGCATCAAACGAATACATTTGCTTGCAATAAAATGACAGTATTTTTTCATAATTTTTTTGTCGTTTCCCAGGGTTGGTTCCATAGAAGAAAATGATCGTTACCTTACAAAGAATACGAGGTATTAAAAAAACATTGTTGTCTTTTTACATCCTGTATGTGCCTTTTTGTGAGATATCTCCAACAAGAACGAACGTTCTTTAAAACGAAAAACAATTAAAAATTCAAGGAAAGCTTTAAATGACAACCCTTTTCGTTAAATTCCACCCATAATTCCACCATTTGCCAATTCCACATATTAATTTCCCTTCCAGTGTCAACCCTAACTCAAGGCCGCGTAACCGACCATCGAACCTAGGCCGCGTACATAACGGGGCGGCCTGAATACCAGAACTCGCACCCAAACCTGTAGGCCCTATCTAGGCCATAGGAACCTTATAACTATCACTGGCACAGGTGACGAAATGTATGGAAATATCACATCAAAATAGACTTAAATAGCGTTCGTTTTGAATGAATATCATTCAAATCCAAATCCCAATGGCTAAGACGTGCGCCTTCCAGTCGGATTTTTTTTTGCATTTTCGCAAAAATCACTATGGAATTTTAACGTGTTAAAATTTGTAATAAAGCGTCCAATTATAATTATAGGAGTCCTATAATTATAATTGGACGCGCTGTAAGCATTATAACAGAATTAGTGGTGCCGCACAACAAATTGGCAGTGTATTACTTTCACTGCGTGAGTGTCGACTGGATTGCTTTCATTTTTGTTGTTTTAACGAGATCGTATCGTTATCAGAGTGTAGTAATAGGCTTATTCTATTGCAGTCATATGATGATCTCCGACCGTATTTCGGCCAAGGCGACCAATCTCCATAGAGATTGGTCAGGTACGCAGGAGATATTATAGTGCACAAGTGTGTGCGCATACACAGATGCACTCTCTATTCCATTCCGTCACTCTCATAGTCCGATGGGACGGAAAGCCGACACGACCGGAGAGAGATCAGGCACAGGACCAACGATTTTACGTGCTTTCCGAGGCACGAGCTAAGTGACAATTTTTCGCAGTCATATAGTGGTGCTATAAAAGTAGTATTTTGGAGGGAGGCTAGATACATAAGCCGCCTCTCCTGGAAGTAGGCCTCTCCCTGCCAGTGACCGCAGTGTGATTTTCGGACTATGTTGTGAACACGGGTGGAGCTGCTGCTCAGCACCCGGAAACTCTTAATCACCTCTTACGATACTCCCGGTCAGACAAGGGGTACTAACTCGGCCGACAATACACCACATAATATTATTGCGCAATCTTGAAATAGGTAGGTACATTATTAATTTGTTTTTAAAAAGGTATTAGAGTCCGTTTCATACAATAACTCCTATGCCTGATTTCGGAACTAAAATTATTTGTATGCAGTAACACAGATAATGTAGTCATACACATAGTAACTAGCGCTATCATTCAAAGGAACTTTTTGGTGAGACGCACTCTACCACGCTTTAAAGCGCCAAAAAAGATCCAAAAAGGTTGTCTAAAAAGTTTTGGTAGCCAAAAAAAGGGGGCCGATGACCAAAAGTCCTTGACGGCATGCTTGGTTGACCAGATACGTAGGTATTGTAAGTTGTTGAGCTAAAATATTTAGCATTTTTAATAGACATTCAAACGGAATACATACTTGGGTAGGATAAAAGCTATGTTACCTAATGTAGTTACATAGATTAATATCATTGGACACACAGCCCTCATTCATTAATAATCTCATTATATTTAAAGAAAAAACCCGACTGTAAAAATTTTGACCCAGTGTCATACGATTTTTTTTTTTTTTTTTTTTTTTTTTTTTTTTTTTTTTTTTTTTTTTTATTTTTTTTTTTTTTGAATGACAAATGATGTTAGCCTGGCATCTTTATCGAGCTAGGTGGCGTGCGCTTAAGGCGCACAACCGAAAGTTTTTATGACTACGCGACCTGTGCATCCCAGTTGCGCTGGGATATTGTCGCATTGGGGAGTTTAACAAATAGTTAAATGACTTTTTATAGGATGACTGGTAGGGATCATGTCCCAGCAGTGTCCTACTATGACTCTACCTACTAAGGGTTCCAAGTAAGAACCCGCCGCTAAAGAACCCTCGAAAGAACTACGGCGGGGATTGTGTTGGCCATGGAAGGTCAGGTCAGGGCTGCCTGCCTGGTAGTGTCATACGATTAAAACGAGTCTAATGATATTGTAGCTACTCCGCGCATGTTAGAACTGTGCGTCGGCAGCTACATACACGTGCAAGCAAGATAACAATATCAACCATCTCCTTCGTACCTATCGTTGCGATCGTTTGTGATTGGTCAATTTAAATTAATGTATGCGCGGAGTAGCTACAATATTATGTCTCAAGCTCAAATGCGACAAGTCGTTTAGGCTCTAGGTGCCAAACAGGGGCGGCTCCTGATATTTTTAGATGGGGGTTCACATTTTTTTAATATGAGCGCATGCAAAATTATAATTTGGAAACGCCGCGCATGTTCACTCCAGTGTTGCCAACCCACATCCAATTTCATAGTATGCAGGGACGCAGAAAAAGTGGTCATACACATATTTATTAGCGTCATCATTATCAGAACTACTCTATGAAACGGACAATAGACGTTGAGTCGTTGTACCCCTAAAAAACCCTAAAAATATTTAGCCCCTAAAAGTCGCCCTAGTTATCTTTTTTCTCCCTAAAAGGTGTAAAAACCCTAAGTAAGGATGGTGCGTGCCAAAGATATATTACAAACATAACCCTTCAACTGGGGGCAATCGGATAAAAACAAAGCTAAAGACACAATTGAGAATGCCAGAGTTATTATGTAAATGTCTGTGTACTACATCACTTATTTTCCGATACGAGAGAATATTTTTAACCGGGTAAAATCTCTTAACTCTTTCAGTCTTGGTGGTTAGTGTCACTAACCACCTATTTCTGAATTTTTTAATTAAAATCTATGCCATCTACTTATAATCGGTTGAACTATCATGAAAGTTCGATTCATGCTTTACAAGATACGACCGAATATACCGCCAAATGAAAGAATGACAACTCAATTTAGTTGAAATGATTATTGCACTTACGTAATTTTAATTGCGTGTTTTATAAAAAAAATAACAGGTAAGTAAGTTAGCTTTTATCTTCAATGTTTTTTATTAACTTTATTCTCATTTATCTGTTTTATATATATTTACATGAAAATACTACTACTCTTAAGTTTTTTGCAGTGTATTCACATCGAAATGCGTAAATTATCATTAATAGTTTGTATCAATAGTCATGGTGGTTAGTGGCACTAACCACCTCATTTTTCGAAAACCTTAATAAATATTTTTTTTTCCTACTTTATATGATTTTTTTATTGTTAATAATGCTAAAACTTACATACATATGTTAAAAATATTCTTAATCTAAAAGCGTGACGGAAAGAGTTAAGTTTATCTACGGCCTATATCCTATCCTTGCATCCTGTAAGTACCTACGACTATAATCTTTACTTCCTTACCCTAGTTGCGTAAAACCTTATTATCTATAAAACTAACGCTCTGTTGTAACTATGCAATTAGCGTATATCTACATCCTGCAACTTGACGCTTAGCATTAGGGATTTCCTATACAACTTTTATGCAGCATTTTTAAGATTATGTAAGGAAAACGTTCCTTATCTTCCCTAGTATTACCAAGTTCCTGGCTATATGCTATAGGCAGGGCCGGCCCGTCCATACGGCGAACGAAGTAATGAATAGTACCTACCCACCTACTTACCTACACAACTACGGTTTGGAGCCGTTGCTCTACTTGCATACAGAACCAGATTCAAAATCGATGAAAATCGGACATTTATCTACACTAATATTATAAAGAGGAAAACTTTGTTTGTTTGGTTGTAATGAATAGGCTCAAAAACTACTGGACCGATTTTAAAAATTCTTTCACCGTTAGAATCCTTATAGGACCTGGATGAACATAGGCTATAAGAATTTCCCGATATTCCCACGGGAAGGCGACAAACGGGAATTCTATATTTTTTACGAAAATCACTATACATATGAAGCTGAAATCGGGCATATATGTTCATTGGGGAGAGCAAGGGAGGACTAAAAACGGATTTCCCGAAATTCCCACGGGAAGGGGACAAACGGGAATTCATAATTTTTACGAAAACCGCTATACATATTAAGCTGAAATTGGGCATAGATGTTCATTAGGGACTGCAAGTAAGCACTAAGGACGAATTTCCCGAAATTCCCACGGGAAGGGGGCCAACGGGAATTAATTATTTTTTATGAAAACGGTTACACATATGAATCTTAAGTTGGGCATATTTGTTTATTTGGGACCCCGAGGAAGCACTAGGAACGGATTTCTCGAAACTCCCACGGGAAGGGGACAAACGGGAATTCATTTTTTTACGACAAGCGATACATATGAATTCGAAATTAGACCTGTACGTTCATTAGGGACTGCGAGGGAGCGCTAAGAACGAATTTCCCGAAATTCCCACGGGAAGGGGACTAACGGGAATTCAATTTTTTTACAAAAACCGCTGTACATGTGAAGCTAAAATCGGAGACTGCGGGGAAGCACTAAGAATTGATTTCCCGAAATTCCCACGGGAAGGGACTGTCTGTGCGTTTGTGCACGCTAATCTCAGGAACGGCTTAACCGATTTCGGTGCAGTTTTCAGGAATATATTGTGACAGGTCCCACTTAACATATAGGCTACTTTTTATCCCGGGAAAATGTTTTTATCCCGGATAATTTCGACATTTTTTTTTTCTGTAGTCCACGCGGACGGAGTCGCGGGCGTCCACTAGTGTCAAATAAATAACGTCACTGATACGATTGCCTAATTTACGGAAAAAAATCTCGAAAGAATGTCGGATGCATAGGTTATATACGTTTACACTTTAGTAGTTCATACATACTTAGACACGTTTATACGATTATCCTACTTACCATTTATTACTTGTATTAAAATCACAAAAACGGCGGCACCCAGGTGGGCCCTAGTCCGCCATTTTGTCCACGCGATCGCCATTTTGTTTTGGCGCCAATTTTGACAGTTTTCTCACATTATATTGTGCACTTCACTATTCACTTTGTTTGCAGTCACATTTGTCACAATCTGAAAACAAAGAAAAAGATTATGTTATTATTTTTTGTATTGTTTCAAGTAATCATCATAATAAGTACCATATCATCAAGGAGATCCTACAGCCACGTTTAGCATAGCTGGGCTAAATATAAAATTAGTGACAATTAGTCATAGCCTGAGAGAACGTCCCTAAACTCCTTAGTCGGCTCTTACAAGATAAGAGATACAGCTGATGTTTTCTAGCATAGAGGAATAAGATAATAATAAGTCTTTTATTCCTCTATCTTTCTAGTGAAACCCGCATCAGCACAGTAAAAACATAATCAATAAGCATTACAATTCACATCACATAATGTATTATTGCATTGAAACTGTACTATTTTAATGGCAGTACCATACCCACACTAGGATTCGCCTGTAAGAGTTGAATAATAATCACATAACAGTCTGTTAACAGTTCTATAGACGTGATACAATGGTATTGGCATTAGCAATAAGGGACACGTTTTTACTTAACCGACTTAGAAATGTTATAAATTTTTTGGCATATCAGAATTTCTCATTATATACCTACCTAATGGAAATGGGTCTGATGGTAGAGCCGATGAGAAACGGATTGAGACACGAACCCTTCGAATATGGAGTCATTTATGAAACTTTAATTTTTTTTAAAGTAGTTATTCCAAAGGTCAGATAGTGTCTATATGAAGGATAAATATGATATTAGGGTCGATTCTGACCGTCACACTTAAACGTAAACCTAACCTTAGTCAGGTCTATCTCTCTCCGTTCTTAACATAAATGGCTGGGAGAGAAAAGGACAGGTAGGGCCAATTTTACGTTTAGGTTTAAGTGTGACTGCCGGAATCGACCATATTGTCTTAGAAACAACGCATAAACGTTATTGTTCAGATAGGCTTTGTGACCTTTGGAAGATCGGCGTTTATAGCCTGTGGACTAATTTTATAAGCTTTTATTTAGTTTCACCTGTCCCGTTGTCTGTAACCAAATCTTGCAAGTTAAATTTGATCGACTTCCCGGTTTCTGATTGAGCCGAAATTTTGCATGCATATACAGGGTGTAACAGAAAGGGTATGTTAAGCGAAAAGCTATGTAAATAGCCCACATACACTATACAGAACTTATTTAAAAAATTTGAGATTCGAAATCGCAAAATTTTCAAGATTGTATGAACATTCCTGAGTTGCATAGGAATTCTCCATACTATCTGGAAAAATAAACATGTGATTTCGAGTCTGAAATTTTCTGGGTAGGTTCCTTTTAGTGGGATATTTATGTAGCTTTTCGCTTAACATACCCCTTTTGTTACACCCTGTATAAATCAGATGACAATGCAATATTATTATGACATAGAGCTGATCTGATGATGGAGCTGGAAGGTGGCCATAGGAACTCCGTAATTAAACTACGCAACCCCATCGAGTTTGGGCTCGTTTGATTCGTCAGTTCATTTTATTAACAAATTTAAGTTATTTCTAATGGTCAGATAGCATCTGCAGTTTCTATCTTGAGTTTTCGAGAAAACTTTGTCCTTTAGGTAGACCCTAAATCGGCCGTTAATCTTTAGTGGAACCCTGCGCACGATTCCATCCTCGTGGACTGCAGAAAAAACATGTCGAAATTATGCGGGATAAAAATATTTTCCCGGGATAAAAAGTAGCCTATAGATGGCCTTTCTCAGGATCTAGACTACCAATTTATTTAAATCGGTTCCGTAGTTTTGGCGTGAAAGCGTGACAGACAGATAGACAGAGATTACTATCGCATATACTTAAATAATATTAGTGTGGATTAGTAAGGATTTTGATGCTTGTCATTGCAAAACTAAGTCAGCAGTATTGCAGTAGTGCCCGAATGGGCGTTTTTCCATTACCCGGCCCGGCACCGGCACGACACCGGCATGGCCGTGCACCGGCACCGGCGCCGGGGTTTCGTTTTTCCACTGCGCCGGTGTCGATGCCGGTTTACGCCCGGTGAGTGGTACAGTACTGACACGGACTTCAGCACACACACACGGCTACAATTCATATAAATATGCAATACACATGCAATTTTGCCGGCCGGCACCGGTGGGAAGCTTGCTACCCCGGCGACGGCGACGGCGCCGGCAGGACTCAATGCCGGACCGGCGCCGGCGCCGGTAAGTGAAAAAGCGAGCCATACATTTTCATACATTTTTGCTTCCCCGGCAACGGCATGGCGCCGGCGCCGGCGCCGGTGCCGGTGCCGGGCCGGGTAATGGAAAAACGCCCAATGACGCATGCGCAGCGCAGTCCCGCATCGTCGCCATTTGTTGTGCAACTGTTGTCGTAACCTCTTGTGCCTACATCCGCGAATGATACATGACTCAATGTTTGCTACACCATCTTTGACATCGTATTGTTAAGCAACCCTGTATGTGATCGTTGACAGTATGGTTGTATAGCGGAGCCATCTATAGGACGCTGACCAAAGTAAAATACAAATCCTAGAACGCGGTACCAAAGTTTCACACAATGATTGGTATACAGGGTGTTTTTTCGTTGCCACCCTTAACGATGGCGAAATTTTTAGTGTCCAGTGTTTATGCTAGTTTTTTCATAGACAGATATTAATTATTTCTCGTGAAAAAATCTTACTACGCGCGTCTATGTGCATTTATGCGGAAAAGCGCAGTCTATTTACTCAACTTTGCACCCAGACACTTCCCAGGTATGCTTCCATGGAGAAAAATGATCGTGATGATGAGGAGATTCCGTAGTTTTCGGAAATGTTGACGATCAAAAATCATTCTGTATGTACATGGTCCAAACAATTACTAGTGGCCAGGTGTCAGTGATGTCAGTCCTACTTAATAATAGAGGTCACCTCGTGGTCGTAATTAGGCAATTTAATATTAAACCCGTGAGCTGGGTGTAATTAATATTTAGAAAGTTAAATTCAGTAGAACAGGTTGCATAGACAATGTAGGTAATTTACGAACGACAGCGAAACGAAGTTATTAAAGCATTTCCTCCAATAGGAAGTCTTATTTAGGGCGTTCAAAAATTTTGCGAACATGAACTTTGTTACATAGTCCAAATGAATCCTAATATTTAAATGTTTAAGAGGGCGTTCAAGTATAACGCAATTTGGGGGGGAGGGGGTCTCGTAAAACGTTACGATGCGTTACAGGGGCGGGAGGGGGTCTTTCTTACAATACGTTACGCAATATTATTTCTCTTTTTAAATAAAAAATTAGGGAATTAAAATTCCCAAATTGGCAACCCTTTTCGTTTACGTTTTACGGGGAATCCCTCGATTGTACTAGTCTGGTCGTCATTTTTAATTTGTCCTCGCAAGTTGGCAACCTTTACGTTTATACAGGGTGTAACAAAAAGAGTATGTTAAACGAAAAGCTATGTAAATAGCCCACTATAGTTTTTTTTATAGAGATATTAATTATTTTTCGTGAAAAAATCCTGCTACGCGTGTCTATGTGCATTTATGCAGAAAAACGCAGTCTATTTACTCAACTTTGGACCCTAATATTTTGGAAACCAGACACTTCCCAGGTATGCTTCCATGGAGAAAAATGATCGTGATGATCAGGAGATTCCGTAGTTTTCGGGAACGTTGACGACCAAAAATCATCCTGTATACAAAATTTGAGACTCGAAATCACATTTTTATTTTTCAAGATTGTATGAAAATTTCAAATTCTCCATACTATCGGGAAAAATAAACATGTGATTTCGGGTCTCAAATTTTGTGGATAGGTTCTCTATAGTGGGCTATTTACATAGCTTTTTACTTAACATACCCTTTTTGTTACATCCTGTATTTATATCACTTGAGTGTTACGTAACGTTTAGAGAGGGGTAGGGGGGTACAGAAAAAAGTTCCGGAGCGTTACAAGGGGGGAGGGGGGGTCAAAAATCTTCAAAAATTGCGTTACGTAATACTTGAACGCTCCCTAATAAGGTCATAGACGTGGCTTCATACTGTTCGAACCTAAGCCAGCGATAAGAATATAACATACGCCAGCGCACGCCATAAGGCTACTCATAGGGGGATTTAAAAAAAAAAAAAAAAAACATCTCACACAGAGCTATCAGAGTGCGTTTCACCGTATAGTTCCCTTGGACGATGGCGCTAGTTACTACGTGTACGAGTATATTATCTGTGTTACTGCATATAAAAATGTTAGTTCCAGAATAGGAGTTATTCTATAAAACGGACTCTTCATCAAAAATTCATCAAACAGCAGATTTAGCGATGCAAATCCATCACGTAGGTACCTACTTAGTTTACTCAAGTAAAGTAAGAGATGTCACTAGGTTAGCAGGGTAATACAAGATTCCACAAACTTTACGTGGTCGAAATGTAAACTAAGGCCCGTGTTAGTGGTAAGTTCTCCCTTGAGGGCCCTTGAGTGATAGATAGAGGTACTTTGTTTTCTTTTGTCATATTACATTATTAAGTGAACGCTTGCGACTTCGTCCGCGTGGACTGTCAAAAAACAAAATGTCGAAATTGTCCGGGATAAAAATATTTTCCCGGGATAAAAAGTATCCTACGTGTTAATCCAGGGTATCAGCTAACTCCATACCAAATTTTATTAAAATCGCTCCAGCCGTTTTTACGTGAAAGAGAAACAAACATCCATCCATCCATACTCACAAACTTTCGCTAATTAGTAAGATACACATGGGCTATATGGGTGTCTCATGAGTATGAGACACCCATATAGCCCATGTGAGAGTTCTCATGTGGATGACATGTGTCAAAGTGACAGATACAGACAAGTGATGTCACCGACGCCATATTTTTAAAGAAGCATTTTGGCGCGCTGTTTAAATATTAAAAACTTTAAATTTGATATTATTCAGTAAATATGTACCAGAATTCAAAAATACAACTTTTACTGGGTCTTTAAACCTCCAGGGAATAATATAAAATAGATTTTGAAAATCAGTCAAATAGCCTATTCGTCAGGTGAACTTACGAACATATACACACGGTTGTGTTGCCGAAATGGTGTAGCTAGGACTGCAGGATCATAAAGAAGAGCTAACAGCCACGTTTATATCACGTTTATAGCATATCGGAGAAAGATGTAGATCAGAGGTTCCCAAACCTTTATTTCTCGTAGACCCCTTTCAAAAGTTTACCGGTTCTGGTGGACCCCCTACAGGCCTACATCACATACAAATTAATTGTGAATCTCTATTTTTTTTCACGCCAACGTAGACCCCCGTCGAGTCTCCTGTAGATCTCTGGGGGTCCACCTGGACCACTTTGGGAACCACTGATGTAGATGATTAGTAACATGTTGCTAGCTTTTCACCTAAGCGAAAAGCCCCGTTCCATAGACTCGAGGAGATGCAGCTGATGTATTCCAATGAAGCCCGACATTAGCACATAAATAAAGATGCTCATGAACTAAATGAGGCAATAAACAACCGGCCAAGCGTATTATCACATATCAACCTAGAAAAAACTATAAATATCCGTGCACAGGTCCGTCTGATAACGGGACAAGCGAAGCCGGGCGACCCACATAATAGTACCGTGCTCGTTGAATACGCATGGCGGCAACGTGAAGACATGATGAGGAGGAGATACGATAACCGATGTAGACCAGCCCCGCGTGACGGAGAGAAGAAAATCCAAAGAAGCAAAATGTTAGTGATTGTTTCATAATTGCACTCAAGCTATGTATCATCATCATCAGCCTATTGCAGTCCACTGCTGGACGTAGGTCTCCTCCAGGGCACGCCACAAGACTGCCATGGGGGGTAGTTGCCCATAGTCACCACGCTGGGCAGGCGGGTTGGTGACCGCAGTTTGTATTTTGGACTTTGTTGTCAACACGGGAGGCGCTACTGTCCACCTCCCAGAGACCCGTAATCGCCTCGTACGATAACCACAGGCAGACATAGGGTGGTACGAATTCTACTCTGCCGGCACCACGCGGCCAAGTAGCCAGAGTATACTTATTACATACATATACGTAGCCAGAACTGCAGAGTCGCGAATGAGACCCTACAGGCACGCAAAGCGGGATCAGAGGTTTAAAATCCCTGACAAGTTTCTAGCTCATCGCTTGTGGGTGTTCCTAAATTCCTTAGTCGACTCTTACGACATGCACGGAAGGAGATGCAGGTGATGTATTCTAGTGAAGACCCGCATCAGCGCAGGTAATGGTTGTTTTAATAGGAGGTATTGCACTATGCAGGTCCATCCTGTGAGGGTTTGGAGATTTCCGCAAGAGCTTGGTTCGTTGGTTAGCAGGAAGACCGCGTGCAGGTGAGATAGGCTTGGGCACCAGAAGACTATGTGGGGAACCCTTCTGTTCTTCGCCTGTCCATTTTCTATTAACAAACTATATTAAGCCATCTTCAGCTTATAATTCCTTCGTATTTTATTGAAGCATTGCATGATTCCATAGGCATAGTATCATCTCCCATCACACTTCAATATTCCTTGACCATTAAAAATAGTAACTAATACTTGCAACAGCCTGTACTAATGCATGGGGCTACACTAGAATACATCAGCTACATCTAGGTACCTACTTCCATGCAAGGAGCTCAGGGATGTTCTCTCAGACGATGAGCTAGAAATTGTCATTGACCTTTTACATCTGACCCCGCGAAACGTGGCTGTAACATCTCATTCGCGAATTCGCAATCCTAGAGATGTTCTGAATACCTCATTTTTGGAAATACAGCTGTGTGTGTATACAGAATGTTTTCGTTGCCACCCTTAACGAAGGATACGTACCTACTCTATAGATCAAATAAAGTAAGTTTATGCAAAAAAATGCTGAAAAACGATGTAATAAAAAAAAAATTTGATTACTTGATCGGGCGAAATTTATAGTGTCCAAGGTTTATGCTATTTTTTTCATAGACAGATATTAATTATTTATCGTGAAAAATCTTGCTACGCGCGACTATGTGCATTTATGCAGAAAAACGCAGTCTATTTACTCAACTTTGGACCCCAATATCTTGGGAACCAGACACTTCCCAGGTATGCTTCCATGGAGAAAATTGATCGTGATGATGAGGAGATTCCGTAGTATTCGGGAACGTTGACGATCAAAAATCATCCTGTATATCGTATTCTTATTAGTAATCTTTTCCTTGATTTCACTTGGGTAAGTGCTGGCAATAGATACCAATTTACTTACTTTGTCTCCTTTGACATAAGCGTGATGATGTATACTTCTTCACTCTATGGAAATATGTACTTACATAATTAGCAATTTACCTAGACAGATAATCCTACAATGAGTGAATGAATGCTGCTGAACGAATGAATGAATAGTGCCATGAACTAATGTAGCACATGCGTTTCCACCTGAACCGTTAGTCGCGAATGCGGTTCCAAGTTTATAGCTATTTATTTAATGTATTGTTATTAATTTTGACGGCCGATTGGTGTAGTTGGTAGTGGCCCTGCTCGCTGCGCCATAGGTCCTGGGTTCGAATCCCGGTAGGTGCAAATATTGATATGATGAATATCGATGTTTGTTTCCGAGTCATGGATGTTTCTATACTTATCTATGTATTTATATACCGTGGCTTAGTACCCACGATACAAGACCTTAGGGATCTTAATGTGGGACTACGTTAATGTGTTGTAAAGTGTGTTAAAAAAAAAAAAAAAAAATTAACGCTAACTGTTACACACACGGGTGTGTTCCCTAAATGGAGTAGGCTTCTGCAGGATCTTACAGTTTAGCAAGCTGAGTTTCGGGGCTTTACTAGAATACATTAGTTAGCTGCATCTCTTTCGTGCTTGTCGTAGGAGTCGGCTAAGGAGCTCAGCCCAAGTAGCATGACTTGCGAAACACTATATGACAATCCGATTTATCGACATTTAGCCTGTCAAAATACGATAAATATAGCCGCAATGTTGAAATTTGTATAGAGACTATACGATATGATATCCACGATGCATGGTCATATGCCAAGGGGCAGGACAATCTCACAGGCGAGGAGTTCTCTAACTTTGTCTTTTTATTTACCTCCAGCGATGCTAAATGTTCGTTCGAGAAACTGCTACTCCATTTGGAAACACAGGCGTGTAGTAGTAATTTGTAAAACCTGAGTTTTCTATACTTTTCACGTATAGATAAGAAAACCGTTGAGTTCAACGACCTGTCGTTTCACCGATCGTTAAAAAAACTAGTTATTGACAAAACGAGCTAACCAATAATATTTATCATAACAGAACTCTAAAATATAACGTTACTTAATTACAACTAGTGGACGCCCGCGACTCCGTCCGCGTGGACTACACAAAAAACTAAATGTCGAAATTATCCGGGATAAAAAGTAGCCTATATGTTAAGTGGGACCTGTCACAATATATTTCTGAAAACTGCATCGAAATCGTTTCAGCCGCTTCTTAGATTAGCGTGCACAAACGCACAGACAAATCGACAAACAGACAAAAAATCCAAAAATCATCGTTTTGGGTCCTATTGCGTTGATAAAGGTCTCCTATAATATTTTTTCTCATATATCTTCCATATACAGACAGCGATCCGTTACATTTTTATTATATGTATAGAAGAAGATATAGATAGAAGATAACTATACATTCAAAATATTTTTAGGATAGCCAACTACCTATATCAAAACCAGTTATTATGATGTTAATCACTATGATACCCATGGCTTCTTCTCTAGACTATGGGGAAGAACCAGAACTTTAGCATCATAAAGAAGAATTGACAGCTATGCTGAACATACGAGTAGCTAGGCCCCATGTAAAGATTAGTAACGTTGCTACTATAGTAAAGTTCATCGCCTGAGAACCACCCTGAGTTCCTTAGTCGACTCTTACGACATGCACGGAAGGAGATGCAGCTGATGTATTCTAGTGAAGCTCTATTATCGGCACAGGCTCCAATAGGTAGATAGGTGAATCATAAAATAAAACAAGGTGACATAAATAATTAAAATTGCGATTACCCGCATTTCGCTCCATAAGTGAAACGTTTTTGAGATAAAAATAAACAAAATGTTATGTCGTGTGGTGTCGGCAGAGTAGAATAACTTCACCCCATGTCTGTGGGTATCGTAAGAGTCAACTAAGGGATTCCGGGAGGTGGGCAGAACACCTGCCGTGTTGACTTGACAATCTTGACATCATAGTCCGAAAATCACACTGCGGTCACCAACTGCTTCCCCAGCCTGTTAACTATGGGCATAGATAATAAGGATGTCATAGAGTGCTAATGTCCTACTGCCTCGATGAACCATGAGACTTTCCGGTCACAATTCCAGTCCTTGAAACTTAGATTGCATTACTGTAATGTACAGTCCTCTATCTATGCTATGGGCAAACATCCCCCTATGGCATAACATTGTGGCGTGCCCTGGGGTCGCTCTACGTCCAGCAGTGGACTGCAATAGGATATGATGTTACCTATACTTTCTTGTGCTGATGCAGGGGTTGACTAGAGTACATCAGCTGCATCTCATTCCCTACGTGTCGTAAGGACTAAGGAACTCAGGAGTGCGTCTCTTAGGCGATAAGCTAGTAGGTAGTCATTGAGTTTGATGACTTTACATCTGATCTGCAGCTCTGGTACCCTATTATTGAGAACACAGCTGTGGATATATCTATGTATTCTTCTTCTTCTTCTTCAACCTATTGCAGTCCACTGCTGGACGTAGGGCACCCCCTAGGTACCTACCTAACTACTAAGTACATGTTATGAAAAACCCGACTCGCGCTTAGCCGGATTTTTTACTACAATTTAAAAATGCATTCGACTACAATGTTGCATTATGTTGGATTTACCACCTTATGCTATGGTGTCTAAGATTTAAATGCAACGCACTTGTGCATGGACCGCTAGCTATTATTAAGAAAAAATGTTCATACACACGCGCAAAGCGTCTACGTTTAAGGGGAAGTTTCTTATACAGACCTTGTCAGTGATCTTTTACATCTGACTGACCCCGCTATGTTAAATGTGACTTTAAAATATACTCGTACTCGTATATTTCATAATCCTGCAGTTTTGGGCGTGGCTAAGTGGGTACTTGGGAACATAGAATAAGGAAGCTCCAGAATGTGTCACCAATGACAAATATGTGATGGGTATTGAAGCAAAAATCAACTCGAATGCTCCGCACTTTCCTTCCTTCCACGCCGAGGATTATTGCCAGCTCATGGAATACAGTATGTAGGTACACATAAGTAGGTACATTAAACGTATTGTAATCGTAATTTTATAGCTAGATCTTAACTAAAACTTTACTAAGTATTTCATTATGGTCTTTCAAGCCGGATGATTATAGATACATTATTGGGTGCGTCGTATTCCCCTTAAGCGTCGGTCAAGAATACAAGACAACCGGTTTGATATTAGGTCAGTAGTGCCGGCCCTTAACCACGCACCATGAGTTATGTGGGAGGGCTATTTGTTTCAAACCTTCCGATGATGGTTTGAATTTAGAACGTTTGGAATGTTCTGTTTGAATTTTGAATTGAAAATGGCCAGCCATTAAAACGGTTTGAGAATCACATCCGGCTCGCAGGACCAATTGTTTTTATAGTGATTTTTTGTTTTTGTTTACGTTTTTCTTATGTTCCTTTACTTATAAGGCAGATCAAACTAAATTAATATTTTTATTTATTTCCACACAACTCACAATAGTTCGTGCCAACAGTGTTTACATAAACCATTACTCGTTTTTTTTAACACTGCCGTCATCCCTCTTCAAGCACAAAAAACCGAAAACTATAAATAAAAAGCTTATGTACTTAATACACCTACTTGTCCTACATCTAACATTACTATTTAATATACCTACTATCCACCTACCTACTATAACATAGTAACTAGGCAATTAATTGAGCAGATTCATAAGTTCCTTATAAAAGTTTTTCGCTCTTGTTTACATAAACTAAAGACAGAAACGTAACGCCAATTAACATAAAAGAAAGATAGTTAAAAATCTGTTTATTAGCACTTTTGAAAGTTTGCTCTATCTATGAGTTTCTTCAACTTAATTAGAATAATTTTCTATAGAAATAATTAATAAAAATACGTACCTACTATGTGCTAAAAATCTAAACGTACCTATGGAAGAAGCTGAGGGGGAGTGGGTTATCTCTACGATTCAGGAAAATGGGCAACTTTTTTTCTGACGTCATTGATCCTAGGCGGGTGGCAACAAATATGAAATCAATCATACAACCCATTTGATCGAAATACTTATTCGAAAACTTCGCTCTATTTAGGCCATTGAGGAAACTATGATTTAAGCCATAGAAATGAAAGAAGAGGTATTACTACCAAGTTCCTAATTTAGGGTCTCAAAAAAATAATAAATGCTCGTTTTTGATTCTCGTTAGTTAACCATGTTTTAAAACGATCATGAGAGTCGTGTCTGTTTGAAGTTTTATACCGGATTTCGATATATTCCGTTAGAGTGTGCTACAGACCAGCTTTCTTGTCTAATAATGCCTATTACTAGCCACCTACCTACAAATGATGAGGAAAACAAAAACTTTCAAAAAAGTTTTAATTCTCCGCGTTGCAATTTTTAAATCCGGTATATTTTCTGCTAAATAACTTACATAGGTACTTGGTTAATATAGAGTTATTCAACTAAATACTTACCCTTAAAAATTGGCAGTGAAGCCAAGCAAATGTTTACCAAGAAATAGAAGAGTCGCAAAAAATGTTACTCTGTATTTTCTTTCGAGGCAAAACTTTCACATTTGAACACACCACACTAGAAATTGAATACACTCACCACTGTTTTAACATAAAATACACTGTCAAACACACTGCCAAAACTGTTGAGAGAAATATTGAAGTTAATTAGTAAAACTGAGTCTAAAAATGGTTTTTAAAAGTTTTGAAAACACGAAACAATTTCGAAATTTTCAAACGCGCTGCATGCGTCCAATCGACTTAGTTCTTGTAGGTAACTGAGAAGAGAACCAATGGCGAATTTAGCCAGTCATGCCGTCTAATGAGACCGAAGATATCCGTCTTAAAGGTTAGAAAGAGATGACTCTATTTTGTAGCGGTAAGTTTTTTCACCTTTCCCGCTCAACTTTCTAAAATTTTGTTACCAGTTTTCGCTCTTATTTTCTTTGCGATAAAGTTTAAATGAATTTTATGTGATGGCTTGGGGAATTTAAATTACTTTATATTTGGCTGCAGGCTGACATAATTATTACAGGTGTAGTTTTGTACAAAATAACAGCAGATGTTATACATACATACATATAGGTACATACATATATGTTCCCAAAATTGGATAGCCATAACTGGCGGAAAGAAGATTCCAGGCATATGTCAGATATAAAACATAAATTATCGTTAAAAATACTGCGCTAAGTCATTATCACACGCGGACGTTTTGCTTAGCGGTGCCGGATGTACAAGTTGCTAGCTCATCGCCTGAGAATTTTGTCAGGCATTCGTCCCTCTGAGTTCCTTAGTCGACTTTTAAGACATTCTGAAGGCATCGGCAATACAGCTTGTTCTAAAGCCCCGCATATTTGCACAACAGGATGTCAGTCAGTATCAGTACTGACAGTACTTATTAGCGATTTAATGCAGTGTGCAATGATCCTAACAGTGGCCCCTTTATTACCTAACTACCTAGCAAAAGCAAAGCCATAGCGAAAATTGTGCAAAAATCGGTGATTGCTTGTCAAATTCATATTACGTTAATGAATTTCAAAGGAACTTTGACATTTCAAGGCGAATATTGTACAATTTTGCGCTATCGCTTTGCTTCGGCTTTGCTATTGGTTTTACGTAAGCAGGGGGAGGGTTGTACAATCCTGCTGCCTGCCACATACAACACACACACGTTTAGAACTAATACGTCACAGCTCTTGGTAAGTGTTTTTTAAATTCACATATATAGTCAGCGGCTCGTTGGTCTAGGGGTATGATTCTCGCTTCGGGTGCGAGAGGTCCCGGGTTCAAATCCCGGACGAGCCCAGTGATGTACTTTTTGCATTGGGATTTTTAATACAATTTGAATCATTCCTATATACCATCGCGGGTATACATCTTTTTATCTTTCTTCGAAAAAGTAGAAGATAGGAAAAAGCCAGCAAACAACTTGAAAAGTTTTCGCCTGTTAATTTTTAGCGACATCTATTTCCATCAATTGGAATTAGATCCTACTTCAATTACTTCAATAGATGGCGTAAATGATTTGTTTATATAATGCGACTAAATGAAAATGGCATTCGAGCATTTGTACTCCCGAAGGTATGCAGTGTTTTTATTTTTTATGGACTATACGACAGGTGTTTGTAAAGTTTTTTTTACCCTATCAACAACAAAAAACTTCCAGCTATCTTTAGCAGACTCAAATAACTGTATTATATACACATTGCGTTAAATATGGAATAACTTACCTCAAAAATAGTGTACCGAACGTCTATATCAGTGCATTAGTGAAATTTATCTAAAGAAGTTAGCCTTTTAAACTCCCGAAACATGTCCGAAGCGTCAGGGAGTAGCACGGGATCACAGCAAAGCCCTTCAGTTATGGCTTCAATAAACAATGTTAGTGCATTATTTCAGACCGCCAAGAAGTACGAGGAGCTAAATGTTATTGGCACAGGTAATTTTTATAATCTATCTTTGAATCTAACCTAGAAACCTGGATTCCATGTGCCGGTCGGTATAATAGAACAATACATAACAGTAGGCTCTAATTATGCTATAATTATGGCGTCTGATGTGGTGTATTGACGTCAAATTACTGTATGTAACCATCAAATATGCTAAACCAGGTTAAAACAAATTAAAGTCACTTTTAAGCACCTTTTAAGAAGGTAAACAAAGTTCAGTTTCGTTTTTGTTTCTATTATTTTACTTGTTGTGGTGGCGCCACTTTGTATGTAACTTGTGAGTATGTAAGTGAAAAGAGATAAGTAAGTAACCTGCTTGATCAACAAAAAGTTCCCAAAGCAAAAAGGTAACAAATTAAAGGAGATTTGTATTAAAGACGTACAAAGATCACCGACATAGCTGAACGGTCCAGCAAGCTGAAGTGGCAATGGGCAGGGCACATAGCTCGAAGAACTGATGGCCGATGGAGTCGGAAAGTTCTAGAGTGGATACCACGTATCGGCAAGCGCAGCGTGGGAAGGCCACCCGCGAGGTGGACGGATGACCTGGCCAAGGTTGCGGGCGTCGGTTGGATGCAGGCTGCTTCCGACCGGTCGGAATGGAGGTTGTTGGGGGAGGCCTATGTCCAACAGTGGACTTCTCAGGGCTGTAAATAATGATGATGATGATGATGTATTAAAGGTTATTATAACCTCCTTTCAGGTGCATACGGTACAGTCTACAAAGCAAGAGACTTGCACAATGGAGGCCAGATAGTTGCAATGAAAAAGGTTAAGGTAGCACTTACCCAAGATGGTATACCACTGTCTACGTTGAGAGAAATAGCATTGTTAAGGCAGCTGGAGGCGTATAGACATCCTAACATTGTACGGTAAGCTAAATAAAGTTGAGAAGTTAAATTATAAAATACTGTGCTACAAAAATCTTGTAATTTCAATAGGGGAATAGTAATGAGGTTTTATTTGAAATTTTATTGTTTCAATCAAAGAAATAAAGACTAATCTACATTAACTTCAAGTTAAAATTGGATTAGCTGTTTTTGACAAATATCATATACTTACATCAGTATACTTACTACTTATATTATATCTCTTCAAACTGAGGTTTAGGCTGTTCAGTCATTCAGAACAAATTACATATGTATATACCTAATGGTTGTCATCCCAAAAATGAGGTACCAGAAATTTGCAGTAGCACAAAGGGGATTCCATTCCCAGCAATATTTATTTATTTAGCAGGCAACACAACAGACACAAAGTAGAAATATTTCACAGTCTCAGTATACAGGATTAATTTTAAAACATCAATAACCTTGCAGGACTAGGTAGCTACCATCATAAACAACAACATTTGTTCTACCAGTTTTGATAATTTGTAACATTTTACTTTCATACAAAAATAAATATCAATTTAATATTACCTCTGAATGTTCTTAAGTCTGTACATAATACTGAGGCGCGCGCGATCGCGGGCGTCAACCTTTTCGAATACCTAGGAATGGAACATAGAATTACAAATGTCATGACAGTACAATAAAAGCTTGGAAAATAATTTTTAATTAATGTATTGAGTTATGATAAAACTCGTAGAACAAATGTTATTGTTTATGATTTTAGCTATCTAGTCCTGCGAGGTTATTAATGTTTTAAAATTAACCCTGTATACAATTTTTACACAAACTTCAGATCTTAACCTGGTTTCACCAAATATTTCCAGGCTCCTAGATGTCTGTCATGGAGGATCGTCAATGGAGCGGGATCAGCAGCTGGTTCTATTCCTGGTGTTTGAGCATGTGGAACAGGACCTAGATTCGTACTTAAAGAGAACTCTGGGACCGTTGTCCGAAAACAGAATTAGGGTAGGTACAGAAAACTTTACGCGTGGCACTGTTCCCGAAATGGGGTAGCCAGAACTGTAAGATCAGTTAAAGATCAGCAAGTTACTAGCTAGCGAAGGAAATATATATAGATATAAGTGTGTATGTCTAGGTACATACAGCCAATTTGGAGACAAATCCTCTCCTCTCTCTTATGACCCCTAGCATGACCACGCATCGTGGATATCGTGTCGCACGATATCGTATCGTCTCTATACAAAATTGAACATGGCGGCTATATTTATCGTATTTTGACAGGCTAAATGTCGATAAATCGGTTTATCATATTGTGTTTCGCAGGTCATGCTAGGTTTGCTGACTCTTACGTATGGAAGGAGATGCAGCTGATGTAAAGCTAGTAAAGCCTCACATTAACAAAGGACTATTCTACATTAATTAATCATTAACAACTAGTAGACGCCCGCGACTCCGTCCCCGTAAACTGCAGATAAACAAAATGTTGCAATTATCCGGGGTAAAAAGTAGCCTATGTGTTATTCTGATATGTAAGCTATACTATTGTGAAATTTCAGCAAAATCGCTCAGCCGTTTAGATGTGATCAAGTAACAAACATATACACTAATAAAATTATGTATTATGTATGTATCTAAGTAGATAATTAAGTATTGTTATTATTTAGTAAATATATTTATTTTGTGTTAAGTTTATTTATATTTTAATATGTGTGCACATATGATATTCCTTTTATACAGGGTGTAACAGAAAGGGTATGTTAAGCGAAAAGCTGTATAAATAGCCCACTATAGAGAACCTATTTCCAAAATTTGAAACTCGAAATCACATTTTTATTTTTTAAGATTGTATGAAAATTCCTGACATATTAAAAAATTCTCCATACTATTTGGAAAAATAAACATGTGATTTCGGATCTCAAATTTTGTGGATAGGTTCTCTATAGTGGGCTATTTACATAGCTTTTCGCTTAACATACCCTTTTTGTTACACCCTGTATATTATAAAATTTTCTTTGTACTTAATGGTTTGCTGGAAGAAATCTCTTTTAGAGATAAGCTCGCCTTTGTACTATTTCTTTTACAAGTTACTGTCTATGATAAAAAATTATGTGTACAATAAAGAATACTAAGATTACTAAGAAAATTTTGCCTTTATAATATTAGTGTGATTCCTCTTCAGAGCATGTCACTTGACATCGACCTGATGTATTCTAGTAAAGTGAAGCCCTGGATCAGTACAGGACTATTTCCATGAAGAAGGTATAAAAGAGGAGGTGGGAATATGAACTGAGTCGTGTGGCAATCGTGAGGGCATGACGTCAAGATAGGGGCGGAGCTTCAGCGCCAATGTAACGCAGTAGCTGTAACCACACGCTTGTGCTCCAAAATGTAACCGTATTAAAATTACAAAGACACTAGAGCTTTTATCAGGGTACTTTATTACTAAAACGTAGTATAATATTGCCATCTAGTGATGAGTTATTGCACTAGTAAAACAATCTTGAACCACATTGATAATGAGCAAGTATTTTGACTAAGTCACTACAAGGTGGTTTCTATGTAAATGGGCAGGGCTACAGTGTTCAATGCTCCCCTCGTCCCATACTTCACCCCCGCTCCGCGGCACCCTATTTTTGTATGAAAATATACTTAGTCGCTACTCCTCTTTTATTTCTTCTCCATGACTATTTCACATTCATTTATGATGGCTACTATTTCTCCTCAGAGCATGTCATTTGACATCCTATCCGGAGTGGATTTCCTGCACTCCCACCGCATCGTTCATCGAGACCTCAAGCCACAGAACCTGCTGGTGACCAGCAGTGGTCGAGTCAAGCTAGCCGACTTCGGCTTGGCTAAAACCTATGATACGGAGATGAAGTTGACTACTGTAGTAAGTATATCACCATCATCGTCTTCCTGCCCTTATCCCATTAATTATAGGGTCGGCGCAACATGTTTTCTTTCGAAACGCACATTGCCAAACTTTTGGCATTTGTTTTTACGGCCGGCTGCCTGCTTAACGCCAACCCTTCTCGGTTGTAGCTAAGTGACAATTTTTACACAAATCCGCACATGAAATAAATTCAGTGGTACAGGCCCGTGACTGGGATCGAACTCACGCCTCCCGACCGTAAGGCGCACGTCTTAACCATTGAACTATCACCGCTTCACCAATATCACCATGTTCATTGTTATTACCAAAAATGTTAACATCCTACTAAATATAAACACGATAGTTTGTGAGTAAGTATGGATGGATGTTTGTTACTCTTTCACGTAAAAATGGCTGGAGCGATTTTAATAAAATTTGGTATGGAGTTAGCTGACACCCTGAATTAATTTTCGCAGTTCGAAAATTCCAAAATTTTCCGATTTTTTTTTCATTTTTTTCAGGAAAAAGATTGTGTAGTTCGTTTAAGTAGGCCGAAGATAATAACTTAAAAACAAAATTTGAACCTATGAATGAATTTTTTAAAAATGTTGGTCCCAAAAAAGTTCAAAATACTGATCAACCCCGATGGTTTGTCACAAGTGATCCAAAAAAAGCCGACAAGTGCGAGTTGAACTCGCGTGAAGAGGGTTCCGTACGATGTTACCTATCATGTTTTTTTAAATCTGACAAAAAGTTGGTACGCACAATATTGAGTGATTTACCATGTTATTTTAATATCATGGACTTCTTATAGGTTTTCCTATAATCTATAAGGAGAAAACTAATTACTGTATTTTTTTCAAAATTTTAGGTTCAGTAGTTTCGGAGATAAGGGGGGGGGGGGAATGGTCAATTTTCGTCTATTTTCTTGAATAACTTGGAAACTATTTATTTTAAAATTACAAAAAAAAATACATTTAAGATCTTCTCAACAAGACCTTTCATTTGATATGCCACACGATGCAGTTTTCAGATTTTTTTTTTTAATTTTCCCCTTCCCCCCCAAAAATGACCCCCCATATACAGATTTCATCTGCTCACGTCACACCTCTGTGTTTGGGTCACAGGAATTGATATGTGTACCAAATTTCAACTTAATCGGTCTAATAGATTCGGAAATAATTGACTGTAAGCGACGGACGGACAGACACACGAGTGATCCTATAAGGGTTCCGTTTTTGTATTCAGACGTACGGAACCCTAAAAACAGTCATGTATCTCACAATAACCGATAAGCCCATTTCATTAGTTACAGGATCGCTCGATACAATTGGCGCGGAAAGCAAAAATTGCGGATAATTAAATTAAAAAAATATTTCCTGTGAGTAATACTAATAACACTGTCGTGTAACTTAAAACAATGGTACTTGTTCAGTATTTCAGTATTTGCCTGGTTGTCACACACTCCGGTCTCCGGTATGATCTCTCTCCGGTCGTGTCGGCTTTCCGTCCCATCGGACTATGAGAGCAACGGAATAGAGAGTGCATTTGTGTTTGCGCACACACACTTGTGCTCTATAATATCTCCTGCGAAATGCGGTCGGAGATCATCATCATTTGCCTGGCTGTCACCCTGTATGAAGATGCTATATAGTTTCCCCCTTTCGCCACCAGGTGGTGACATTATGGTACCGTCCACCGGAAGTGTTGCTGGGTGTCTCGTATAACACAGCGGTGGATGTTTGGTCGAGTGGCTGTGTACTCGCACAATTACATACAAGAACCGCTTTGTTGCAAGGAGTGTCTGATGCTGATCAATTACATTGCATATTTAAGTAAGTATATTAATGTGGTGGTCTATGTTAATTGTAATGCAACTCATTTTTTTTTTGTGTTCCATTTTTGTATTTGAAATTGTGAATTATTGCCATTGACTAGTTTATGTATGTATATATACATACATACATATCATCACGACTTTATCCCTTACGGGGTAGGCAGAGCACCAAGGGCCGATAGAACCACATGGTGCCACTTATGTTCATTCAATTTAATGATATCTACTGATTTTTTATTTATTTTTTATTTTATTGACAAGCACAACAGTAACTGATGCAACGCAACATTATTGATACATTTAATTATAATATCTTATAACTGCGGTCACCAACCCGCCTGCCCAGCGTGGTGACTATGGGCAAAACCCCCATTATGGCAGTAGCCTTGTGGCGTGTCCTGGGGAAGGCCTACGTCCAGCAGTGGACTGCAATAGGGTGAAGAAGAAGAAGAATAACTAGGAGTAGGTCCTTACCCTAAGTGTGCCTATACAGCATGGCAAACGTGACAGTATCTAGTCAACCCGTTTAGGTCAAAATTTTCATAAACATTATGGTCGATTCCGGCAGTCACACTTAAACCTAAACGTAAAATTAGTCCTACCTGTCCTTATCTCTGTCAGCCAATTATGTTAAGAACGGAGAGAGATAGACCTGATTGAGATTAGGTTTAGGTTTAAGTGTGACGGTCAGAATCGACCCTAATGTTACAAAGAATACGAGGTATTAATAGAACAAATTTGTCTTTTTACACCCAGTATAGCAAAGGTGTAATGCCCTCGAAGTCGTGAGCGGCTGCTAGAAATTAAATAAATGTTTAATTACAGGCTAATAGGTCGTCCTCCCCGACACGAATGGCCGGTGGTAGTCTCAGTGGAAGTAGATAACTTTCCGGACTACCCTCCTAGAGATCTAGAGGATTTGCTGCCTAGGGCCAATCCGCATGCTGTCAACCTTATTAAGGTAACTTACACGAAATATATAGCCGCGTACAGTCTGTACCGCCCCATGCCCGCCCGTGGGTATCGTACGAGGCGATTAAGGGTTTCCGGGAGGTGGGCAGTTCAAAAAAGAGACTGCGGTCAACAACCCGCTGCCCAGTATTGTGACTATGGGCAAAAACCCTATGGCAGTAATCTTGTAGCGGGCCCTGGGAAAAGCCTATATCCAGTAGTGGACTATAATCATCATCATCATCAGCCTATTGCAGTCCACTGCTGGACGTAGGCCTCCCCCAGGGACTATGTTGTCAACACTGGAGGCGCTGCTGCCCACCTCCCGGAAACCCTTGATCGCCTCGTACGATACCCACGGACAGACATGGGGTGGTACGAATTCTACTCTGCCGGCATCACGCGGCCAGTGCAGTAGACTGTAATAGGCTGAAGAAAAAATATAATATATTTTACAAGCAAATACTACTTGTTACTGTATTTACTTGTGCCGGATATCATTATGTTATGTGGACATAATTTCATCATAAATATTTAAAACGGTACTAAATTCTTGAAGTAATTTGTAATTAAACATCAGACATGCATATTATAAATAAAATTCACGCCTCTTTCCCTGCGGGGTAGGCAGAGATCACGGATTTCCACTTACTACGATCCTGACACATCTCTTTCGCTTCATCTACTTTCAGGATATGAAACGTCAATATTCTTATAAATACATGATGATCTCCGACCGTATTCGGCCAAGGCGACCAATCTCTACGGAGATTGGCCAGGTACGCAGGAGATATTATAGTGCACAAGTGTGTGCGCAAACACAGATGCACTCTCTATTCCGTCACTCTCATAGTCCGATGGGACGGAAATCCGACACGACCGGAGAGAGATCAGGCGCAGGACCAACGGTTTTACGTGCTTTCCGAGGCACGAGCTAAGTGACAATTTTGCAACATTGAAATCTGTACATGAAATAAATTCATTGGTACAGGCCCGTGACTGGGATCGAACATACGCCTCCCGCTTGGAAGGTGCACGTCTTAACCACTGGGCTATCACCGCTAAATACATACCTATACTCTAAACCATAATTCGAGAGACTAGTTTGACAGTTCAGTTTTTTTTTTTTATAAATTTATCTATGACCATGGATACTGAGGTATTGCCATGGTCGGGCTAATGCTGTTCATATCGATATTTTAAAAATACTGATATATTTATATTTTTTTTAAATAATACAATCAAATTGTTAATAAATTTACAGTGCGAGGTATAATATTACAATACAATTTAAGAAAAATGTCTGTTTGTATTTTTGGCGTTCGTAATATTATTTACTAGCTGTGCCCGCGACGTCTTTCATCGTGCGATCTAGTGCTTCGATTGCTCTTTTGTGGGACATCGTACATTCATAAAAAAATCACAAAATCTTTACCCCCTATTTTTACCCCCTTAGGCTATTTTTTTTTACAAACTTTGTATGTCGTATTTATTTATATCTAATCAAAAGCCTAAAAAATAAGTTTTAAGCTTCTAGCTTAAAAAATGTCGTAGTTTCCATACAAACTTTCATCCCCATTTCAACCCCTTACATCCCTTTTTTGCATTAAAAAAATCTGTACCAAATTTCATTTAAATTGGTTCAGTAGTTTAGGCGTGATTGCGTAACAGACAGACAGAGTTACTTTCGCATTTATAATATTAGTAAAGATTATAGTTAGTGGACGCCCGCGACTCCGTCCGCGTGGACTACAGAAAAAACAAACTGTCGAAATTATCCGGGATAAAAACATTTTCCCGGGATAAAAAGTAGCCTATATGTTAAGTGGGACCTGTCACAATATATTCCTGAAAACTGCATCGAAATCGGTTCAGCCGTTTCTGAGATTAGCGTGCACAAACGCACAAAATTTCCAAAAATCATAGTTTTGGGTTCTATTGCGTTGATAAAGGTCTCCTATAATATTTTTTCTCATATATCTTCCATGTACAGACAGCGATCCGTTACATTTTTATCGACAATAGGGTAGTTGACATTTTTTTTACTAATATTTCTATCGAAAGATCATAAAATAAGATAAACATTTGCGAAAGAAAAACTTCGCTAGCGTTAAAACTTTCCGGGATATAACGATTTTAAAATCACGATTTTAGACTTGCCAAAAAACGCTCCATACACACGGCTACCACGACGTGACGTCACTCTAGTAACTTGTATGCGCGTGAAAGAACTTTTGTTCTACAGCTATATTAAATATTACGTTTATAAATATGGTTATAAAACAAAAGTTGCTGTAAATTATGTAGATGAACATGTGATGTTGTAATTTTCAGTTAATTTCACATTTGAAAAATGGACTTGCCCACTTAACTTTGAAGGCCTATTACTACTTAATTTGAACACATACATAATCAAATTGTTATTTTACAGATAGGTATGGTTTTGATTATTTATTCTGATAAGCATAAAATGATATTATTACGATTCAACCATAGGCAACTACACCATTATCGACATCGACTATAACGTCACTATTTAATTTCTTCTAATTCTGGTAACCCTTCATCTGTCACTTAGTTGTCAAATTAGTCTCTCGAATTATGGTTTTTAGTATATAATATACCCTATGCTGAGTTCCAAAAATAGGGTAACCAGAAACGTAGGAGATCCTTAAATTGTTTAGCATATAGGGCGGGTGAAAGGTCAGTGATAAGTTGCTAGCTCATCGCCTGAGAGATCGCCCCTGAGTTCCTTAGTCGACTCTTATCACATGCACCGGAAGGAGATGCAGCTGATGTGTTCTAGTGAAGCCTCGCATCAGCACAGGACAATATTAGCCTACTTGCAAGTGCACTACTATTGTCCGTCTCATAGAATAATTCCTGTGCCTGATTTCGGAACTAGCATTTTTTGTATGCGGTGAAACAGAAAATGTGGTCATACACATAGTAACTAGCGCCATCATCCATTGGAACTATACGATGAGACGTACTTTAGTATGTAATCTGAAAAAAGGTTTTTTTTTATTTCCAGTCAATGCTGGTATTCGATCCAGCGAAACGTCTCACAGCATTAGACTGCCTAGAACACCCCTATTTCACAGAAGAACCCATCGTTTGATACTCAGTGGGTATTATTTTAAGTTTCCCTGGTTTACTAGTAAACCATAAAATACCAAAATGAATGCGAATAGAATAAAATCGTAGGAATTAAATAAAGAAAATTGGATCAGTGCCATCTATCAGACAAGTCGAGAACAAATCCTAGTATGCGATATCGAAATTTTATTCTCCAAGACGCTTCTCTTTACATTCACGTGATCCACAATTATTTCACTTCAGAATCCATACAGCATTTACAAATAATTGAACTAAATAAATACCTTGTTTTACCTTCAAAAACGATTGTGGTGCCTTCCATTTTTCAAGTCTTTTTGGGCGATAAACTCCATACGTTTTTAGTATTTAGTAACCTCGAGAAATTCACCTTTTGTACGAAAGTATTCTAAGAAAAAACATGACTTCGATCAAATAGTATAATTTATGTGGAATATCAGAAAGTTGAAACTTTATATTTGTAGTATATAAAAATATCAGTTTTTATTTCATTTAAATCAAGCAAGAGTGTTTTAATATTATTATCATTTTAGTTTTCGCTTTATTCAACACGCGTGACGTCATAACATCATTAATTGCTATCCATTTTCTTGAACATTCACAAGCAATAAATGAATTCAATTATTGATATGCCATTATTTACTAAAAACTTGAACAATGTGTCAAAAATGGCAACATAGACCATCCAGTAATTTTGTTGTTTAAATAAAATTGTATTATAAAATTATTAATAAAGAAAATGGAAAAAATTCTTCACCCGAGTGGGAATCGAACCCACGACCACTGCAAACCGTGCCAGCCGCTATAACCACTAAGCCACCGGGTCAATTACTCGGATGACGAACTTTACCATCTCTTTTCTAAATTACATATTGGCAACGTTATTCTTCATCCCGATAGCTATACACTTAGCCCAGTCATTTTAGGTAAAAAAAGGAGTCAACCTCGGAATGAAAGATAATAAGCTGTAAATTAGTATAAACCTTTGTTTTGTCGTTCTAAATGATGTCTCAAAAGTCACAAGTGCTATCGTGTCCGCGTCTTAAGATATTCAAGGTCAAAGGTCATAAAAATCGGTTTTTCGCGAATATTTCGCTTTCTATCACTTAAATGAGATTTGCACCCATTATAAAAGTTGTAGAGTATAAAATTCTCCTCAACTTTTGTCTGAACTTTTTTTTCATACGATTAACCGTTTTTGCGGTAGACCGCGAAGAGTGCGCCGCGTACAGTCATATATAGCCTAATGCAAGGTCAAGCGTGAGTTACGGTTATCAGTACGTTGTATAAAGTTAATTATTTACTAAAAAATTATAATTGTAAAGTCTCTGTAGATCCATTGTTACTATTCCAAAGAATAACTGTGAGCAAAAAATTTGAAAGTAATCTACAAGAATATCTTCAATATGAACTAAGCCCGTATCCGACATCTTTATTTGATAGTAATGGCATGAGAAAAACCACGAAAGCGACATTATATGACAATATGATACCTGTCGATATCGAGCTTGATGAAAATAATGTAACATACATTATCGATGGTGGATTTCTTCTGCATCGCGTCGTATGGAGCAAAGGCGACACCTTTTCTATTATTTTAGATAAATACATTAAATATTTACAAACACATTATGGCTCAACAATTGTTGTTGTATTTGACGGATATTCGGACAATAGTAAAAATATTAAAGCAATGGAACAACAAAGAAGAACTGCAAAATCATATGAAGTTTGTTTTGACGAAACAATGATTATGCCAATCAGCCAAGAATTTTTTTTATCAAATCGGTCGAATAAAAACAAATTTATCGACATGCTTTGTGAAAAATTAAAAACTGTTAATATCACAACAAAACAAGCCAGAGATGATGCTGATGTTCTCATCATCGAGACAGCTATTGCATTATCAGAACATCAAAAGACTGCCGTCATCATAGGAGAAGATATTGATTTGCTCGTTTTTTTAATTGGACGTACTCAATCACATCAACAGCAAATTTTCTTTAAAAAAGTTGGCAAAGGCAATGTTAAGACACAAATATACTCTTCTAAAAGTTTTGACCAATATCCTCGTACTAAATAACACATTCTATTTTTACATGCATTTAGGGGCTGTGACACGACTTCTGCGCTATTTAAAAAAGGAATAAAAACTGTTATTAGAGCATTGGAGAGAACTCCCAATTTGGATAAACTGGCGGAAGTATTCCAACAAGAAAACTCCCCCGTACAAACATTATTTGAAAATGGAGTGCGTATCTTGTTGGCATTATATAATGCTCCACAATCTGAGGACAACATTAATCATTTCCGCTACACGCAATTCATCAAATTAACGAAACTAAATAGACCTGGACAATTGTCAACACTTCCACCAACAAATGTAGCAGCTCATCAACATATAAATCGTGTCTACTACCAGATTAAAACGTGGTTAGGGAAGGACTTAGAACCTCAAGAATGGGGCTGGAAGCTTAAAAATGAAATCCTGGAGCCCATAAGAACGTTATTGCCTCCAGCACCAGCCGAAATACAAAATATAATATTTTGCAATTGCAAAAAGGGTTGTGGTTCCCGCTGTGGATGCAGAAAATCAGGGCTACTATGTTCTTTAGCTTGTGGCCAGTGCAATGGACAAGCTTACCTCAACGCTTCACTATATCCAAGTAATCCCGATGAAGATATCTCATACGATCCTGAAATTCTGGAAGGTTTGGTGATGAATATGACTGATAATGAGAGTGATGACAATGAATTAAACATTTTCGAGCGACAACAAGAAGACGACGAAGAAGAAGAAGAAGATAACTAGCTTCCATTTACAATTTTATTATAATTAAAATGAAGAAAAATTCTTTTAATATTTGAACTCACATTTCAATAAATGTATATGCTATTTTTAATAATATACTATAGTTAAATACATATAAATAATGAAGTCACTTATTTGAATTAAATATAAATAATTAATAATTAGTACATAAATAATGAGCATTGTTTAATAATTATAATTTTTTAGTAAATAATTAACTTTATACAACGTACTGATAACTGTAACTCACGTTTGACCTTGCATTAGGCTATATATGACTGTACGCGGCGCACTCTTCGCGGTCTACCGCAAAAACGGTTAATCGTATGAAAAAAAAGTTGAGACAAAAGTTGAAGAGAATTTTATACTCTACAACTTTTATAATGGGTGCAAATCTCATTTAAGTGATAGAAAGCGAAATATTCGCGAAAAACCGATTTTTATGACCTTTGACCTTGAATATCTTAAGACGCGGACACGATAGCACTTGTGACTTTTGAGACATCATTTAGAACGACAAAACAAAGGTTTATAGCAATTTACAGCTTATTATCTTTCATTCCGAGGTGAAACCCCTCAAATGACTGGGCTAACTAGCCAAATCTCGGCAAACAAAGCTGAATCCCTCAGCACATTGTTTAAAGATGAAACGATCAACCATATCCTAACGGATTATATTAATGGAAAAGTGTTTTTATAAATTTATCTTAGTCGAGATTATAAAATTGTATTTTTTTATTTATTTATTTATGTATGTAATAGGCAAGAAAATGGTACCATGTAAATGGGTCTTTACTTTTCTCTTTCATGAAGAACAGCGCCCGTATGATGAGAGCGAGATGTCTCACTTCTAAACGTCAAATCCACAGAGCTAAGTAATAACTAGACAAGGCAAGTGTTTCTACTTGGTGTGTAGAAAGGGATTGCAAACTACTTCTATCAGCCTTAATTCATTCAGTCCAGGCTCGAGAATGAGTCTCTATTCTAGTTCTTAAGTTCTTTTTTTTACATGCAAAGTACTTAGTTTATCTAGTTATCAAAAGCTCTGTGAATTTGACGTTTGAAAGTGAGACATCTCGCTCTCACCAAATTCATCATACGGGTGCTGGATACGTAGACAAAGTAAAATTATATCTCGATCAAATCAATAAACGTTTGTCATCAAAAAGCTTGTTCCAATAGGAAGCGAAATTGAAGGCTTCCTATTTGCTATTGGTCCCATGTGTTGGGCAACGAACGTCAATGCAAAACGATTCTAGGAATTCGTAGCGTGGACTATGGGACTGAAGTGCTGTGACGTCACAGCCGCGCGCTCAGCATACGCTTAGAATATCGTATTCATGTCATGTCTATGCTTTATGTGGTCTGTGGTTTCGATAAGGACGTGATGATGTTTCAAAATATTAACAATAAATATAATTTGTAATGTAACATATTATAATTGTAATGTAACATATTATATTCATTATAATACACGTAATTTAAAAAATTTAACTATTGCCAACGCGCCAGGGGCATGATGTTAGTATAAATTAATTAAGTTTTTATATCTCATTCTAAATGAACATTTTGTACCTTGTATTATGTTTGTATGAGAAATAAATATATTTAAACCTAAATACAGGGTGTGTGTGACAGCCCGGCAAATACTGTAATACTTAACAAGTACCATTGTTTTGAGTTAAACGACAGTGTTATTACTCGCAGGAAATGCATTTTTAATTTGATTATCCGCAATTTTTGCTTTCCGCGCTAATTGTATCGGATGATCCTGTGACTAGTTAAATTGAGTTATTATGTGAGACATTGCTGTTTTTTGGTCACTTGTGACTCTCCATTGGGGTTGATTAGTATTTTGAACTTTTTTGGGATCAACTTTTTTTTTAAATCATCCAAAGATTCTGTTTTTAAGTCATTATCTAAGGCCTACTTAAACGAACGACACAATTTTTTCCTGAAAAAATGATGAAAATTTCTGAAAATTTTGGAATTTTACTGCGAAAATTTTCAGTGGTTTTCGCCTCAGAATGATGAAATGAACGTCTGAAGTCGCCATATCAATATTTGCCTGGCTGTCACAAACATCCTGTATACAGGATGTAACAGAAAGGGCATGTTAAGCGAAAAGCTATCTAAATAGCCCACTATAGAGAACCTATTTCCAAAATTTGAGACTCAAAACCACATTTATATTTTTCAAGGTTGTATGAAAATTCCTGAGATATTTAAAAATTCTCCATACTATCGGGAAAAATAAACATGTGATTTCGGGTCTCAAATTTTGTGGATAGGTTCTCTACAGTGGGCTATTTACATAGCTTTTCGCTTAACATATCCTTTCTGTTACATCCTGTATATGTATTTCACGGTGTAAACGGGCGAAATGTAATATGTCCCTGAAGATGTAAAATATTATATTACATTACCTTTCATAGTGAAAAGCCGGATTAAAACTTAAATAATATTTTGGAATGTAGTCCACGTATCAAAAAATAGAAATAAGTACGGTATTTCTTAGTTTTTGATGGAGTGTAATTGTAAGATATAAATAAATACACATTTTCTGATATTCCCCATTTGATAGTATTTGTAGTTTCAGTAACACTATGTTGTTATTTGATCGAAGATTTACGACACACTATTCTATGTACAAGTTTTTACATGAACAAATCGTATTTTTGATAATACATACTTTTTGTCCAAGTTAATGTGTTATTATTAACTATTTTTATAACTGATCTATTGTCAATTTTTAGTATTTAAGTTTTGTTAAGTAATAAATTTTTCTTACTAATTTCTGTGTTTTAATTGACTTACCAAATTGCATGCACTTGGCCCTCTTCTTCCTTGCACCTTTTAAAAATAATATCAGCCTCTTATGACCATCATTATGAAAAGAGCAGATGAAAATAATATATCAGTCTAGTAGTGTATTTATGGACTAGGTATAGATAGAACTTCGTCGCATGTTTGTATCAAACCAGCTAAGAAACAAAGTGATGAGACGAAACAAGCAGTGGCGTAGCTACCTAGGGGCTAGGCAGGGCAGTGCACCGGGGCCGAATTCTTACCGTAAATTCCTGGGCAGATTAAATTTTCAAAAAGTAATAGACAACTTAATTGAGCTCGCGTATCTATAATGGTTCTTTCAGTTCTCAATTATGGGGCTCGTAAACTCCAAAAATTCTTGGTAATGTCTACCCGATTGTAATAAACAAGTAACCGAACTTGTACATGTCAACTATACCCTCGTGGCACTATGTGGTTCTATCGGCCCTTGGTGCTCTGCCTACCCCGTAAAGGCTAAATGCGTGATTATATTATGTATGTAATAGACAAGTTACGTGGTAAATACGATAAAAAATTTCGCACTTGCTACGCTCGCGCATCTACGAGTATTATTTAATCTAAGCATTCTTTCAATTAGGGGCACGTAAACTTCAAAAATTCTTGGTCAGAAGATAGTAAACAAAGAAAATAGGAAGTGAGCATGTTTTGCTCAAAATCTAATTAGTTGAAATAGCAGTGGGGCTTCATTTTTTTATTTGCCCCAGGGCCCCTGGTTACATAGCTACGCCACTGGAAACAAGAAGTATCTTGGAAGATTTGCATTAGATTAATCCCTCAGACTACAAGAACTAAAAAACGTTACGTTGCGCCACCTTTTAGATTGGTAACGGAACATGTAAATGTACAACGTCATCTATTGCGGATAAGATGAAAGTGCAATTATAGTGCCATCTATTGTAGAATAGATGAAAGTATGATACTAATGCCATCTGTTGAGGAGTAGACGAAACTTCGTTAATTTAATGAATAGCGCCATCTATATAACATCTAAGGAAACTATAATTCAGAGCGCCATCTGTTACCGAATAGAATAATTATGTAATTTAAAGCGCCATCTGTTAACGAATAGATTTGTTTTAAAAGAATGGTTCAAGGTTTCGTTGACACTGAACAACAAGAATGCAATTAAAAAACGTTACGTTGCGCCACCTTTTGGATTGGTAATGAAACATGTAAATGTACAACGCCATTTATTGCGAACAAGATTCTGATGAAAGTGCGATTATAGCGCCATCTATTGTAGACGAGATGAAAGTATGATAATAGTGTCATCTGTTGAAGAGTAGACGAAGCTGCGTAAATTTTATGAATAGCGCCATCTATATAACATCTAAGGAAACTATAAATCAGAGCGCCATCTGTTATCGAATAGAATAATTATATAATTTTAAGCGCCACCTGTAAACGTATAGATTTGTTTTAAAAGAATGGTTCAGGAATAGAATTATAACCTATAGAAAGTGTGTTCCAACCAAACGCAAGGCGAAAAAACAGGCATAAAATATCGACTTGACGTATGCATGACATAAAATTAATGTTGCCATAAAAATGTTTTTTCCCTAGATATGGGGAAATACTCGATAAATTTATTATTGACGCTGAGAAGTATACTGATTTGCAAACTCTTGTAGAATTATCGTGAAATTTAAATATAAAATATATTAAAAGGACACACACACATTCAATCAAAGACAAAATAGATCCAACTACTAGTTCCGCCACTGTTTGAAGTTCAGAGAATAATAATCACATAAATATTATTAACTTAACAAAATTAATATTAAAATATTTATTTAAATATAAAGAGGTATATTTATTTATGGGAGCTAAATGAACCTGAATTAAAAATGTGTGGCGGTGCTAGTAAATCGATTTATTTCGCCTTAAAGCAAAAATATATTTTCATTATGATTATAATGCCGCCCCAGGGTTAATAATAAAATAAAGATGGGTATGTAGACTTATTTATTTTAAAATTACTTAAAACGCCTCGCCAATTATAAAAGTATTGTAAATAAAATTGGTCTGAACGATAGTCAGTAGTATTTTGAAATATATTTACCAAAACGGAAAACTTAACTTTGTTTTCATTAAAACAACATGAAATACATACTAAGTTATTTCAAACTAATACTAACACTAGTAATCTACTAATATCTACTAATATACTAGTTTACCAATACCTATTACTTATATAATAATAAGTATTATTCTATAGATTACATTTGTACAACATATATTTAAGTCCTGGAAGAACGAGACACAAAGACTCAACATTCACATCTTTATGTGAAATACTTATAAAATAGTAGGATGATTTATTATCGTATAGTAGAATTTATATTTAGTTTTGACTATTACTTCACTAACGACATACGAATACAGTACCTTCGTGGGGACGGCGTTTTGACGTAATTTACATAAGCCACCTTTAGTCATGTACTTATAACTTGCATCAAAATGAGCAGAACATATACGTGACTGTGGTTTTGGTTTCCATGTATCTTCTCTCCGATTGAGTCTTAAATTTTTATCCAATTGTCAGTAGTTATTGAGTTAGCAGGAAATCTAAAATTCCAGAGTAATGAAAGAATCTGTTTTTATTCCTATCTTCTTTTTCTTCTTTAAATATTAAATATTTTAATATATAAATATAGGCACGGTTCAGGGTTCCGGAACAGAAGTCAGAACCCTGAAAATAACATAACATGCATGTGTTATAATTAATAAAGTTTCATTAGCCGACTCCATTTGGACGGAATACGCTCATTCTCGTTTTTAATTAAGTTGTCATAAAATGTCATAATTTTATTATATTTCTTATAACAAGAAGACTGTAGGTAAGTATAACCGGAGTATTCATAGTTGCGATAGGTAGTTACCTTCACTTTTACCTACAGTCTGCATGTTTAAAAATAGGGTAAAATTTCACACACATGGCAACTTTTTGTTCCGAATGACAGATAAAATAAATATGAAAATTTGATTGTGTATTTATTGTTTTATTAATGAAATTACGTAAAAACATCAAATATTTACCGGTGAAATGTGATGTTATTTATTTTCTTATGTTTTTGAGCATAGTTTTGGCAGGATGTCAGTACACATTTCGTCATGGTAAGTCCTTTAGGTTGACATACACACGTAGCCACTGACCGCTGAGCACTGAATGACAGAGCCGCGATTGGTTCAAATTTGCACCCATAAAAATTCCTAAAATCGGCCTTCGGACTATACTTCTATAGGTTATATTTCTATTGGTTCAGGTTTCGTCGACACTGAACAACAAGAATGCGTTTCATCAAAATGTTCCTTGCTTTGAATAATGGCGCTAACGTATAATGTAACTGCATTTTGTCTGTACTGCATACAAAAAGTGTTAGTTCTGAAATCAGGCGTAGGAGGTATTCTATGTAATCACAAACATACATCTTTCACGATTAAAATGCAAGCATAGGAAGCATTTTCCGTCATAGATCTGTACAATTTAGTTAGATGATGGATTCTTGCCATATTAATGAGGTATATTAGACGTATTATTTCTTTATTTGCCATTTTACAAATAACTTGAAAAATCTTGGTTATAAAAATAAAATATTGTTACGTACTGGGTACGGGTGATTCGGAGCTGCCGATTAAAAGGGAGGCGTAGGTGTTAGAACTCTTTATTGGGTGGAGGAGGTTACAAAATTCCAGCACTAATCACTACTACACTATACTGAATAGTTCCACTATAACTTCCTTCACTATCACCATTTATCACTTGTTTAGCTTCTCAATCTTATAACAAGACTGAACTAAGACTGACTCCGTCGGCCGAGATCCGCCGTATTTATACGGCTCAACGTTCGGTCCCGAACATTCGGGAACATGCCCGAGCGACCCATCTACAAAAACCCCGTAGGTGTTATCCGGGCAAGCCTGGAACGTTCTAGGGCGTTCATTCAACAATTCATATATCAAACACGCTGAGATTACAATGGAACATGCTAGTAAACGATATCGCGTTCTACTCTGCTACTAGCGACATCTAGTGAGTCAATAGGTAAACTGCCCGATCGTAACAATATAATATTGCAGCTATTTAGCGACATTGACAACACAGCCTTAAACCCTCACCTATACAAATGGCTAAAACAATAGTCTTTGTATTTCTTCACGGCGTTTGCTTAAAGCGAGGACAAATTGCCAAAAAACAAGTCAACCACAGGTCTAGGTGGGTCAATGAACATGGGTCAATGAACATGTGTCACTAAACATAACCTAACAAAAAAGCTTTTATTATTTGTTAATAAAATGAACTGACGAATCAAACGTGCCCAAACTCGATGGGGATGGGGTTCGTTTAACTACGGAGTTCCTATGGCCACCTTCCAGCTCCATCATCAGATCAGCTCTATATCATCATGTAATAATAATATTACATTGTCATCCAATGCATGCATGCAAAATTTCGGCTCAATCAGAAACCGGGAAGTGGATCAAATTTAACTTGCAAGATTTGGTTACAGACAACGGGACCGGTGAAACTGCTGTCTGTCCCTATGTGTGCTTAGATCTTTCAAACTAGGGAACGGATTTTAATGCGGTTTTTTAAATAGATACGAGTGATTCACAAGGAAGGTTTATAAAGTATAACTAGAGACCCGCCCTGGCTTCGCACGGGAGTAATGCACTCTCACGCGGGCGAAGCCGTGGGCGGCCGCTAGTTTATAATATAACTATCTAATAGCTACGATTATATAAACTGCTCCTTTATAATAAGCTAAGTAGAATCGACGTACATTTAACTGACGAGATGACGTTCAATTTTGTCCCTTTCCGTGAGAACTAAGTTTTTGCCTGTTTTGTCACAGTCGTGATATTTTTTGCGATTTCCAATGTAGGCAAGTGACCTATGAATCACGTGGTCGGAGTTAGTATCACGACAACGTCGATCTTGAACGATGTTACATTGTTTTACCATTCAGCTGCGCCTGTAGCATAGCATAGAAAATTGGTGAGAGCGAGATATCTCACGTTTATGCGACAAATTCTACTAGTCAAGTCAGGGTAGGCAAGTGTATGTACTTGGCGTGCAAAGCATTTTCAGTATAAATTAATTATGTCCTGGCTCACAAAATGGTTCTAACCCGTACAAGTGAATTTACTTTGTCTACCTACTACATACATCTCAACTATACCGTCAAAATTGGTCAGAAGTGACACCATGTGGTTCTATGTGGCCCTTGGTGCTCTGCCTACCCCGTAAGGTATAAAACATACGCGAGAATCCGTTCCCCTGAAACAGTACTAATAGCCAGTCAATGAAATGTCTGGCAAATTCCATTGTGAAGATATTGTGGCTTATAAAACTCGGGTTTTCTGTCTTAGCTAATCATTTATTCGCTTAATACCTACTTATAATTTCATACAAAAGATCAAGACAATTGTCATGGGTTTTACACACTGCACATAGCATTTATTTACCTGTACGATGTATTATTAAGAGTATAACATAATTTTGTTTAAGTACTAAAACATGTTACATAGACTAGTTTTAAAATAATCTTAAAACTCCGCGTTAACTTCATAGCTGTCTGATGCGGAGCTTCACTAGAATACATCAGCTGCATCTCCTTCCGTGCATGTCGTAAGAATCGACTAAGGAACTCAGGGGCGTTGTCTCAGCCTATGAGCATCTTGTCACTGATCTTACATTATGCCTCTGTTATACTAAACGTGGTCGCAGGATTACTCTCGTGATCCTGCAGTTCTAGCTACCCCATTTACGGACGTGTGTACCTATATATTATGCTATTCTGATAAGCTACTGCAAAGTTTCATTAAAATCCGTTCGATAGTTTCCTCGTCTCATCATCATCAGCCTATTGCAGTCCACTGCTGGACGTAGGCCTCCCCCAGGGCACGCCACAAGCTGCCATGGGGGGTGTTTGCCCATAATCACCACGCTGGGCAGGCGGGTTGGTGACCGCAGTTTGTATTTTGGACTATGTTGTCAACACGGGAGGCGCTGCTGCCCACCTCCCGGAAACCCTTAATCGCCTCGTACGATACCCACGGGCAGATATGGCGTGGTACGAATTCAATCTTGCCGGCACCACGCGGCTTCCTCATCTCTATCTTCTATCTATCTATACATACATATAATAAAATTGTAACGGATCGATGTTTGTGCACGCTAATCTCAGAAACGGCTGGACCGATTTCGATGCAGTTTTCAGGAATATATTGTGACAGGTCCAACTTTAGGCTACTTTTTATCCCGGAAAAATGTTCTTATCCCGGATAATATCGACATTTTGTTTTTTTTTTGGAGACCCCGCGGACAGAATCGCGGGCGTACACTAGTTAAAGAGTAAATGTAAGACAAGACATAGATAGATTACAGGGTCATATTTATATGTATATATTCCTTTATGAAATGGTCGAGCATTTCTGAAATGGTCGCATTTCATAAAAGTTCAACTGCTTTGGCCACATATGATATGGTTTGGGCAATCGATGATTAAAAATCTTTCTCGAATGGGCAACTTATTTCATAAGTGGTCAAGATTATTGATCATATCGACACGAATCACCGGTGGGCGCTGCGCGCGTCGGATTTAGGTTATAAAACAAATTAAAGAGCTATGAGAAGAAGTTCACGGATAGTGTGTTATATATTGTATAATGTATATTAGACTTAATGGTGGTTTATAATAATATTGTTAAACAAAAACCTTAGATTACGATAGGTTAGGTTAGGTTAGACTATGACAAATGACGCACGAGCCGAGCGAGCGGAGCGAGCGTGCCCAGGCAATGTGCCAATGCGAATCGCTTTTGTAAAGTCTTTTATGTTTTTAATATTATATTGTGAAAATATCGTCATACCATCATACTTATGTAATCGGTTTTATGGACACCCTGTTATACGATTTGGCCAAACGTGAGTCGTGAAATGTAACGATTTAACGATCTGGTCAAATATTGGCCACTTCATGAAATGCGACCACTTCATGAAATGCTCGACCATTTCAGTGAAATTTTATAATAATTTCCTTTATGCGCCTTTTATAGAAGCTTCCTATATAAAAACTAATCCTTAATAAGTATCCGTAAAGGCGGCAAAGGCCATAAAAATAAATCGCATATTTTTAAAGTTTAAAAATGGTTATTTACTAACGGAAGTTTAATAATTGTCACGTAAATATAAATGACACTGACACAAAACGATGACGGGCTTATGACGTGTGTAAACATTGTTTTTTGTTTAACTAAAATGTATGTGGATGACATGTGGCAAAGTGAAGAAGTGTTTTGGCGCGATATTTATATATTAAATTTTTTATTTGATATTATTCAGTAAATATGTACCATAATTGAAAAATACAACTTTTACTGGGTTTTTAAACCTCCAGAGAATAATATAAAATAGATATTGAAAATCAGTCAAATAGCCTTTGTAACATATTCCGCTAGTTTATCGAAGGAACTGCTAAGGACTAAGGAACTCGAACATTCTCAGGCTATAAGCTAGCTATTTGCCTCTGATAATTTACATCTGTACCCGCTTTGCTAATGGTTGTGGAATCTCTTAAGCCTGCAATACATGTTGGCCCAGCCTAGCCGAGTAAACGCTAGAGGTGAGGCATGAATATTGGAATAGGTATGTGGATTAGGTATTTTTAAATACTAGTCGGTACCTAATACAATAGTATTCTAATGATATTGTAGTATTTTTGCTAAATAATAAAATTTAAACTTATAGTCTAAGCCTTACGGTTGATTTCTCTTAATGAGATGATATTTTATGCCACACCTAACACCTAATATTAGGTACCGACTAGTATTGAAAAATACCTAATCCACATACTTATTCCAATATTTATGCCTCACCTCTAGCGTTCACTCGGCTAGGCTGGGCCAATATGTAGGTATTGCAGGCTTTACATTTCCTGCAGTTTTGGTAACCCCATTTCGAGAACACAGTAATGTATGTATGGGGTCAGATGTTAAATATCTGTGATAACCAGAGGTCGCATTTATGTACTTGCACTGATTTCATACAGCTAAAGTCGATATGCGGTAGAGCAGAAATTTTATGCATTTGTCGAGGGTTCCTTAGAAATCCTGGGAAGGTCCACATCAACATTTCGATGCAAGTACATAAATGACTCTAGGGTGATAACACGCTAGCTCAAGAATGCAGTCGACGACATGTAGGTTTATTTTATACGAAAAAAAAATGGCTTGACCGAGAGTGATGTCACATAAATCTAGCATTATTTTGTCGTGTTTAGGTACAAATATTATCGGTAGGCTGATTATTATTACTGCAAAAGCAAAATACAGTCGCAATGCGACAGTGAAATAAATATTCGGGTTGTAATCTCATATTTCCCCGAGATTTCTGCTATATAATTAATTTACGAATTTTATAAACGAACAGTAAATTTTGACAAAAGACATAACCGGATTCTCTATGAAGCTGTGCCCTAAAACTAAATATATCATTCGTTTACAGTAATCTAGGTACAGCACGTCATATTAAACCTTGCAAGTGTATCTTTTAAATAGTTAGGTCTCATTTTCGAGAAACGTGTTAAATGTAACATAGTTAATAGTTTCTTAACATTTTGAGTAGTAAAAATTTCGAAAACAAAGTAAAATCAGTATAACAATTATTAAAAATACATATTTTTTCTTAGCTGTGCTACAGTGATATCAATATTGTAACACATATTAGTTACTTGTAAAATAATTACGTTAATTTCACATAAATATAATGACTATACATTTCATTTGATTTCAGCCATATCTTTATTGCTATCGCATTGACTGTTACTAGATACCTACGTAATGGACAGGATTCTTATCTATTCCCATAGCTAGGGTCAAACTAGTTATTAATTCACTCGAAATCTACATGTCCATAGCAAGAAATACATTTTTATCACCCACACTTCTCAAGTTTTATTTAGATTATCACAAAGTATAAAAACAGTCACATATACACTATTATACAGTACAGCTATGTAATTATATGCAAAACATAGACTTTCTTAAGACAATCACGCTGATGCTTATTAATCGAAACTTCACGGTTTATTAATTATTCCACATTTTCACTGGCATCTATCTTTGCTTGGTCACTTTCCTTTCCCTCATTTTCATTACGTGCGTTATAATTCAATATATTATCTAGATTCAACGTATCTTGGTTGTATATTGTATGATCTGGTGAATCGCCCCAGCTGACTGGTGTCATTCTTCCTTTAACTGTCTCAGGTTTCTCGTCTTTATTAATTTCCACACTAGTTGCTTCTGGTATAGGGTTTAGTACTGACTCTGAGTGGATACTTGGCGATTCTGATGGATCAGGATTAGAGTATCCGTCCATAGACGCGCATCTATTGAGGAAATTCATCATCCTCTCCTTATAAAACTCTGAACTTGTCTCAGTACCTTGTTTAGGTTTACCTTGATTTTTCAAATAAAACCCGTTCTCGCTTTGAGCTAAGAAAATCTTTTTTATATTCTTATTGTTTGGGTAATCTATTAAGTCCGCTCTGGGTGGGATTAATTTTGCGTTTCTTGGAAGTTTCTTTGTGTTATTCCCTTTAATTGTCGTTACAACGGAAATGCAATTGCCTCTTCGGCGATTATCGTCATCTTTGTAGCTACTCCTCATGCCTTTATACGATATTTTGACGCTTAATATAGACCAGAGGAATTCTAAAAATGCTGCAATAAGTATATTAATGGACAGCACCCGTTTTGTAAACAAATGCGAGTCATCAACGTCTTCGGGCGTCGGGTTTCTTGCAACAATCATGTGAGTTTCGTTCTTAACTATCACATCTGTGTGTTTAACTATCAAGAAATCCGTAAACGGGATTTTGTCTTTGTAAAACTCTGATATATTCCCGTTCATTGCGGTCGCAAACCACGCCGCTACTAAAACGAACGCTGTAAAAGCGATTATAGTCGACAATATTGAAGTAACGAACACCCATGTTATATTTCTATCGATATACCATCTGACTGAAGCCAAAATCGCTGCTACCCCAGATGCCAAAGCAAAAACCGTCAATAAACTAGGCGCTACAACTATAATATAATTACTGGCACTTGTAACATTAGTAGAATTGACACTGGAATCTTCAATCACAGTACTGTTTTTTGCTTCACATCCATCTGATGGATTTACTAAGGCCAAACAAGCCAGTAGAAACGACGTAGCAGCTAATGCTATGTGCACCCAGGCTAGGCCAGAAACTGTAGAGGCTGAGTACCGTCTTTCCGAAGGATATAGGTTTCTCGTGTCTGGTTTAGTTTTAACTTTAATCGTGTACACGTCTTCCATGTTTGTTACGAAATATTCATAATAGCACTAACAATAGTTGTATATTGTCCTTGTATTTCACTGATCACTTTACTGGTTATGTCAGTTTCATTATTGGATACGACACATATCGCGGATGTTTGTAAATATTCAACGGTGTTTTTTTAAACAACTGTTTATAAGCGTTATTGTTTCGTTGCTGCGCAGGCGCAGCGACACGACTCTCGCGCAGGTTCGTTCGGCAATAACTGATTGGGGTTGCCTACTATAAAGAACTGTTGACCCTAAAATAAAATACAAGATATATCGTATGAAATGCACTTAGTACCATGACTGTATTTTTGTCATTGAAAAGCTATAATATAGATTTATAGATATAATTCACTTGTAGATACCCGCGGTTATGTTTACGTGAACTAATAGCCGAGGTGTCATTCTAATTTGTTAGCTATGTTATTTATTAGTTATTATTACCAAGTTTCATCGAAATGCGTTCGTTAGTTCTTACGTGAAAGACTTACAAAAATTCGAACATTCGTTATTCATAGTAAGTAGTATGAGAGAAAAATATTAGACATTGACTAAATAATGTAAATAATACCTCATCATCATAATCATTTCAGCCCTGGGAAGTCCACTGCTGGACATAAGCCTCCCCAAACAACCTCCATAGCGACCGGTCGGAAGCAGCCTGCATCCAACCGACGCCCGCGACCTTGGCCAGGTCGTCCGTCCATCTCGCGAGTGGCCTTCCCACTTTCCGGCTCCATCGGCCATCAGTTCTTCGAGCTATGTGCCCTGCCCATTGCCACTTTAGCTTGCTGGACCGTTGAGCTATGTCAGTGATCTTTGTACGTCTGCGGACCTCCTCATCTCTGATTCTATCAGGCAGAGAGATCCCGAGCATAGCTCTCTCCATTGCCCGCTGTGCGATCCTGAACTTCTTTATGAGGCACACAGTTAGAGACCACGTCTCGGCACCGTAGGTCATCATCGGCAGCACGCACTGGTTGAATACCTTAGTCTTTAAGGACTGAGGTATCTTGGACACAAATACGCTTCGTAGTTTTAGCAAAAGCTAAAAGCAGTTTCTTAAAGTTAATAATAATAATAATATAATTAGTAACAATAATAAGCTGATATGGTCGATTCCGGCAGTCACACTTAAACCTAAACGTAAAATTAGTTCTACCTGTCCTTTTCTCTCTCAGCCATTTATGCTAGGAACGGAGAGAGATAGAACTTACTAAGATTAGGTTTAAGTGAGACTGCCGGACCCTTATGTATAGATACGACATCATATTCATAAAAATATCATCCATCTTGCATGACCAACTTTCTCTCTTTCATTAAGATTTCCCCCTAAAAAGACTTATAATGTTCAGAACTCCACAATTTTTAGGTAAAACTCCACACTGGTAACACTGACCCAAAGTTGCGAACGTTAAAAGGAATGCTGTCAGGCCGTCCCAAACATAATTTGGACCTCTGCTATTCCATTTTTAACCTTAAGCCACTAGACTCAAGAGTTTCAAACCACGAAGTTTATATTAGTATTTAGGGACCTTAGTGATTAGAGATAAAAAACACCAAATGTAAACCAAAAACCGTTATTTCAATCATTACATTACATACAATATGTTTTTACGGTTATTTATTTATGTTAATGGCCGATTATTAGGTGTATGTACCTATTATGTGATTACTATATTATCTAGCGGTAGGTTACCTAGAGTAGGTATTAGGTAGCGCTGGTTAGCGTCCGCCTCGCGCATGACCCGTGTTGCAGCTCCGATATCAGCCGCGGCGTCGTCGCGTACTAACGCGTTATTGTATAAACCGATTTATCGACATTAAGCCACTGTAATGTATGATAAATGTCGCTGACATGTTGAAATTGTCGTACGCGGGAGTGAGACGATACGACAAAACGATACGACTTTTCTTCCACGATGCGGGCAAGAGGTCATGTCTTCAGGGGGCAGTACTTCAATGGCTAAATCTCTTGTATTCCAGTATTTTGCTTCCTTTTCACTTTTCTTCTTATTTGTCTTCTTAGGGGAACAATCGCCTCGGATTGAACAGTGCGACTTACACAATATGTCGAACACCTTACCTCTGGAACGCGCTCTACGATTTCTTCTAACATTTTATCTAGTTTGTACTAGAGATATGCAGGGTGTATTTCAAATCAAACTTTACATACATATGTTTTTTAATACATCGTATTCTTTGTAAGGTTAGCTCCATAATTTTCTTCTAAGTTTAAACAACAAAGAGAAAAGAAAAATCCAATTTTTACCAACTGGGAGTTAACGTTTAGCCCTTAATAAAATATAATGTTACACAATCTATATACATGTCAGTTATATATTACTAGAATAAACTGAACTCTAATAAGAAATAATCAGATTCAAAAATATTAAGCTACTGTGAGTACAAGTTCAAAATCTTAATAAACTATGAAAAGCGATAAATATCTACGTAAAGTAATTATTCAATCTTACTTAAAAATACATCTTAAATGTGCTCAGAATAGCTACCTTAATAAATCGATTAAGTCAGACACAAAACTTAACCCTACCTAGTACAAACTTAATGCTAGCGCTATACCTAACATGTCAAACTCTTTATTCAAACATCAACCTTATCTATATGTACATAACATTCATTCAATTAGGTTTCATGTCTTACATTTTTTGCAGAGTCTCGGCTGCCACTCCACCGCCCACCAGGTAACGTGGTCTATTGTGTCGAATGCGACGCAGTACGCGGCGTCGCGACATCGACGAGTTCTCCCACACACGGTCAAAATACAAGACTTGGGTGATAGTTGGCCAGGTGCAGCGTGGTAATGCACGATGTCTCCTATCCCTTGGTTGCTGCTACGTCCATCAATCTTTAGCAACGTCGGTCAGGTACTCCTTGATCTGCTCCAGAAGTGGTCGACCATGCGTTGTGTGCTCTTGGCTGGCTGGCACCGTCCTGCCATAAAAACCCTAAGTGATAATCAGGAAATGATTTAAATAGTTAAAGATGAGCTTCTGGCGTTACAAGTCTGTCAAGGGTCTTGAGTTGTACGATATGTTCTGCTTCTACCAGCATCGTGTGCAGATACTTCTAATCTCGTTCAGGGTCGCTGCAAGGGCTAGATAAATTAGTCACGTTCTTTCCCAGGCTCCGCCCATGTTTAGGTGGTATGAAGTTTGAAGCTTCGGTTAGAGTGTCTTCTTTCTTCAATTCTTAAAGGCCTCAGTTCTCTCTTCTCGATTTTTAGTTGGTCCCGTTAATGGGCATTGTGGACTTAGCCATAGATGCCAGTTTATACATGGTGAGTCGGTTGATAGAGAGGTAGCGTTAACGTGTACCGAAAACTAGGCATGTGAATCTCCTCCACCTCATTCACGATCATGTCTTCTTCCTTGATCGTCACAATCATACCTGGGCCGAAGTAGTCTGGTTTTCAAGCACACGTATTAAGGGGTGTGCTCCAAAGTGTCGCAGTCGTTCTTAGATCTCCCGTCGTTGTGGTATCGTCTTCTTGACCCTGCACCATTGACGCGCGTGATGCAGAGATCCGTTTAACCGCAGATCGTAGAGAATCCAGTATGTCTTAACTATGACCGTCGCGTGGTTATGAAAAAACCTAGTGCTGGATCAGCAACTTCGTAGACAGTATAAATTCTTCGCCAGATCCAAGTAATAAAAAATAAAAAAAACCCAGCTGGTCTTTTTTTGGCGATCAAACTGTTCTGTTCGATTCTGATGTATAGATGTACGTAGACCATTCTCTTCGTTAATGGTGGCCACATCCAAAATTTACTACTTCTGTCTAGAGGTTTCGATCGACCAATTCGCAGTCATCTGTACCTCTTCAAAACAATCTCTAACTGGCTTAAGGAAGCTTTTCTGTAGCTTGACCATCTAAGTACAGTAGCATTCTAGATGGTATGACTCAGCGACGTACTTCTTTGCTCTTCTTCACGGTAAGGTCAGGGACAAGTTAGCTTCTACATACCTGTTGACTATATAGTTTCCATCGACCAATTGGTGTCAGTACTTTTTCTCTCTTCAACTCGCTAACCGTTAAGGACTCGATTCTGTAGCTTCATCATCAGCACAGCAGCATCAGATGTCAATTGCAAGTAACTCTGGCAGTTAGCTCTGCCATAATCTAGCTGGAGAACCTCAGTGGATTCATCATCTTCGGGCCAGCGATTGCAGCAACTACTGCATTCTTTTCTTCCCCAGTACTCCTAACCGTCTTGAAGGAGTTCTGGGAGCTTCATCATCAGCACAGCAGCATCAGATGTTGATTCAAGTAACTCGTTAGGCCTGTGAACCATACTACCTAAATAGTTCTCAGGAATCGACGTCGCATCATCTGCCGGAGTGCCGTGTCTCCCAACGCCTAACTCGTTAAGGAGTTCTGTAGCTTCATCATCCGCACAGGCATTAGATGTTGACGACCCTGTAAGGCTTGAATGTACCTGGGGTCCGACTTAGGACATGATACAGTAACAAAAGCTGGAGTCGGTCCATACGAGCATACAATTCCTCTTCGGTGGTCCAACTCCTTCTCCAAGCCAATCTGCAGTCGCCGACCTGGCTGAAAATGGGACCACCCTCAGAAGAGACACTCTTGCCATCTAAAAAAAATTCTTCGTAAATACACGTATTATGGGTGAATTCCCAGTGTTGGTCGGAGATAAAATCTTGGAATATGCAGATGCAGCATGTTATTCTTCATATACTTCTTTTTCACAGTTCAGACAGTTATCTCTTCAATCGCTTTAAAACTCCAGACATCTATTTTCTTCCCTTGTATCAGTACTAGAGACTAATATGCGGTTGACTATGATCGCGCACTCTCTTTGTCGGAGTTCTGGCCTATTTAATTCTTCTGGAGTGTTCCGCAGACTTTAAACAATGCATCTATTTTATGAAAATACATCTATGACCCAGCGTGATTAGTCTTCACCATGTCAGCAAGAACTTCTAACCCAACCGCGGTAGTAGCCTATGAACAGCTTCTTTAATGCTGCCCCGTGGAAAAAGTCAATATACGCTCGCTCTTTGAATACTCTATGTTCATTCATAATATAGATATGAGATACCGATGACTGAAGTATCTTCGGAGATCCCTGTCCTTGGCTCTCTCAAGCTATCTATATCTCGTACTTAAGGATGTTCCTTGATACTACTGAACTCCCGCCAAAAGAACTCCAAGTGACTAACCTGCGTGGCAGCAGTGCATCAGACTCTTATCATCAAAGGTGTCATCTGTATTTAAAAGATACTATAAGGCTGCTTCTAATAAATCTCGAGAAGATGATTGATTTGATATATCGATGTAATTGTCTAGCTTCTTCTCAATATAATCTGTTCTCAGCATTTGTAGCTTTTTCATCTAATCTGTCTATAGAAGTGTCGCGAACTCTCTCCAGTGTCCAGGTTGGCAATAATAACGAGGGCCAGCGTCAATACTGAAATGCTCCTAATTGATAATCTTCTGTCATCTTCTTGTAGCCAGCTACAGGATGACTGGCCGGGTATTACTATTGAGATGTAAAATGGTTCTTCTTTTCCTGACTCTACAATGAGGTAGGAAGACCCATTATCAAAAAATTACGGCTTCATTAGTAGCCCCATCTTCTTCAGATGTTTCTTCTATCACTTCTTGATTATTGAAGCCATCTTGTCATTGTTCGAATTTCAATCTAGATGAAATATAGACATTTGAGACATAATACAACAGTCTTGGCCGACAGTGGATATCGCCAAAGTTTTTTATTTTTTCTTTTCCTGATTCTTCTCTGCCACTGCTCAAAATAATGATTTTCATCGTAGCGCCACCTTCTTAAACTACAACTCACAAGGATAATTATGGAAGGCTCTACTCAACAGCATGACGTGATAAGAATTTTAAAAGGTGCTATCTTCTATGGCGCGACAACCTTCTTTAACAAGTCTAAGTTTGTAGTCAAATTTAAAAAATACAAATGATGATGAACTGACATTATCTATATATAGCATGGAGGTCTCTACCTGCTATGCCAAAGGCCTTTCTTCATATCCCATCTCTCTCGGACTCGAAGCGTCGACATACCCGCTCACCTCCATCTTCGTTTACTCCTCCGGCGGCCGGCTTCTGTAGTCTGATGCCAGGCCAGTTTTCACTGTATGCGTCTATCTTCTCGGTCTAAACGGACATCAACATGGTCCGGCTCTTCACTGTCCATGTTCAGCGGCGATTAGTCATACCATAAACTGGTCTTCTCTGATGGCAGTCTGGCGACTGTAGGATCAACTCCATTAGACGATGCAATAAGTACATCAGTATCCAAGTAATGACGTTATCAAGCATCTGGTCTTCCAAATGCAACTAATTTCTTCAGGCACAGAATTCATCGCCTCTCTTGCTGAGCGCAATAAGAGATGGTAATATATTCTCTTGAAGTCCAGATTGTGTCTCGAAAAAATATCTACTACTACTTGAATATTCTGACTCGGTACCCTGAAGAGTGTCGCGTCGATGGCTAATTATTATCTACTTCAACGTCCATCGTCGCTCGGATATTGCATTTCTGTCTTGGCTCCTTCTAGTTCATCTTCATAGGAACGAGCCACCCAAAATTGATATCTTCATTAACTTTAGACGTGAACCAGTTACGAATAAACCCGAGTTCGACTTGGCGAGCGAGTAGCCTTGGAACCAAGGTGAGTGCTGAAGAGCTCTTCTTCTTCGGGTGTTCTTCTGTACCAGCGGCACTGGCCATCGTGCCAGAGCCTGTCGTCTTCGTCCCGGCGGAATCCATAGTCGACCTTCCTGTGGTGCCCGAAGTCGCTTCAGAAGAAGTCGTTCCCGAAGTCATCTCTGATGATGTTCTATCCTCTTCTTGTGCCGAAGACCTTTGTTGCGATCTGGTGACCGGCATCTTCTGCGCTGATATCTTCTCTTGTCCGAAGGATCCGGCTCGAAGGACCATCTGTTGCGGCCAGCTCCCGTTTCAGCGGGTCCGGCCGGGAAAATCCCCGGGGTGACGAACGCGGTGGGCCCGGGGCGTAACTCCCAAACCCGCGCTGGTCGCGTCCGCCTCGCGCACCCTTCACCCGTGTGCGCAGCTCCGATATCAGCCGCGGCGTCGTCGCGTACTAAATACGCGCCGGTCACCCTTATTGTATTGTTGTCAAACCCACCCACTGTATGTTGTTGTCGCACCATTCCTGTATGTTGTTGTCGTACGCGGGAGTGAGAGAGACAAAACACACTTTTCTTCCAAACTGGGGCAAGAGGTCAGTCTTCAGGCAGTCTTCAATGGCTTCTCTTGTTCCTATTTTGCTTCCTTTTCATTTTCTTCTATTTTCTTCTCTAAAAGGAGATCGCCTCGGATTGAACACAAAAATCCGTGCGACTTACAAATATGTCGACGGTTCACCCTTACCGTCTGGAACGCGGTAGAAATTCTCTACGATTTCTTCTAACATTTTATCTAGTTTGTCCCTTGACTGACCTTTTTGCGCCCTATATTATGGGGTGTCAAATCAAACTTTACATACATATGTTATACATCGTTAAAAAGGTCTTAATTAGCTCCATCTAATTATATAAGAGGTGCACTTTCTAAGTTTAAACAATAAAAAGTTGTCAAAGGAGAAAAGTCAAAAATCTTACAATTTTTACCAACTAGTTAAGTTTAGCCCTTAATAAGAATATAATTTACACAATCTATATACATGAGTTATATATTACTAGAAAGGGCATAAACTGAACTCTAATAAGAAATAATCAGATTCATTCTAATTGGAATATTCTCGAAGCTACTGTGAGTACAAGTTCAAAATCAATAAACTATGAAATCGCAAATATCTACTAAAGTAATTATTCAATTTACTTAAAAATACTCTTAATGTGCTCAGAATAGTACCTCCTAATAAAACTCGAAGGGATAAGAAATAAGTCAGACACAAAACAACCCTATCATAGTACAAACTTAATGCTAAGCTATACCTAACATGTATTGCAAACTCTTTATTCAAACATCAACCTTATCTATATGTACATAACATCGAATCATTCAATTTGGGTAGGTTTCATGTCTTCGTCGCCGACAACATACAATATGTTTTTACGGTTATTTATTGATGTTAATGGCAGATTATTAGGTGTATGTACCTATTATGTGATTACTATATTATCTAGCTAGGTTACCTAGAGTAGGTATTAGGTAGGTTGGTTAGCTTGCTCGATGACCTGTTGCAGTAGCATGACTTGCGAAACGCGTTATGATAAACCGATTTATCGACATTAAGCCTGTTATTTGATAATAATATAGCGGTGGCGATGTTGAAATTTTTAAATGCACGATATCGTACGATACGATATCCACGATGCGTGGTCATGCTAGGGGGGCTGTACCATGTAAATCTGGATCTATTCCAGTAGCCCCCTCTGGCATTTGTCCCCTTGGGGGACAATTGGCTTGAACAGTTCACATATCAACACTTACTCGTACCTACGGCCAATTTCAATAGGTACTAGAGATATGCAGGGTGTAAAAAGACAACAATGTTTTTTTAATTCACCTAGTATTCTTATAAGGTTGACATTTTCTTTTATGGAAATATCGGTGGAACATACATAAAAAAAAATAAAAAAAAATTATACATACAGACGAATTGAGAACCTCCTCCTTTTTTTGAAGTCGGTTAAAAATTGAATTGATGCACAAAGTACAAATGTACCTACAAAACTTAACATTATAACATTTTGCCATGGTATCTTTGAAAAAAATGTTTCAAAAAATGATAATATTTATGTCACTTTGGACCTCAATATCTTGGAAACCCGTGGTTTCCCAGGGGTGCTTCCATAGAAAAAAATGATCGTCGAGGACGAGGTATTAACGTTGTCTTTTTACACCCAGTATACACAAAGAATCTCGGATTTTTTAAATGATAAATCTGAATTTTTTTTATAATACAATGGAATATTTAATCTGAAATACTTATGCAAAAAATCCAGCGTGGTGACTATGGGCAAAAACCCCTCTAATGCAGTAGGCTTGTGGCGTACCCTGGGGGAGGCCTACGTTCAGCAGTGGACTGCAATAGGCTGAAGACGATGTAAGTGTATTATTGGACTTGGTGACACAATACAACATTAATGTGAATAAAATCTATTCAGTACACTTCCTTCTGACGAAACAAGCGAGTTATTGTCCAAGTCGAGTGCTAAACACATTTCGATGCGGTATTGCAACAAACTTGCGTTTTGTTTAGTAATTCTGCCCTCGTTCCAGAATTTGCTTAGAAAACTGGGGTAAAGAGCTAAAAAGTCTAACATTAACTATCTGTCCCCTATGCTAAACGCGGCTGTGGTATCTCCTTTGTTGTCCTGCAGTTCTGGCTACCTCATTTCAGGAACACATCCGTGTGTGTTATGTGCGTTATTATAACAGCATTTGCTTTTATTAGAGTGTGTTTCATCCACAGAACAGCTGTTCTGTAGTTTCATCAAATAGCTTCTTTGAATGATGGCGCTAGTTGCTATGTGTAGACGGTCGAGTGGTGCTGTACTATACTGTCACGTGAAGAACAGTGAGTTGCGCGTCTGCGCGAAGAGGCTTATTGTGGTTTTCTTTTCGCTCTCGCGCGCTTTACAGTTCAATCGTGTAGACTACACATACATGTTCTCAATCAGTCATGACAGCTTCTGTTTTGTGTTGTGTTGTGCGGTGCGGTTTTTTTGTGTATGCAGACGAATAATTTTAGTTCCGAAATCAGGCATTGGATCTATGAAAAGGTCTCTATCAGTCGCCTATCTGGCCAACCTTTCTTGGAGGACCTTAGATTTTCTAATATTACATAATGTGAATAATATGTAATTGTACAAGATAGTCACGATAGACACTATAAATGCTCGATCTACGTAAATCTACTAGGTTAGCCAGGCTATTATTCCAAGGTTATATAATGTTCTCACGGTTTTTAACTAACATTACCTTCTATGTTTTATAGCACCTATCTCACATCATATCTTGTTGTTCATATACTTAATTATTTTAACAATTTTTTTCATTCGTGATTAGAGGATTCAATAGAACACGTTATCAGCTGCAGCTGCTTCCGTGCATGTTAATAGTCGACTACGGAACTCAGGGGCATTCTCTCAAGCAGCGATGAGCCTTAGCAAATTGTCATTGATTATGTAGCTGCTACGTTCTGCTACATCCATAATTTAAAGGAACTATTTGGCGAAAAACCCTTGCACTACATTAGTTTCTCCATTAGTAATAGGTGCAAAGACTCATCCACTGTGATGCATAGAATTTCTTTGCTACCTACTGGTAGCATCCTACTATCATATAAGGCAGTTATCCGTATTTGGCTTTACATAATAATCTAACGAATTCAAGTTTTTCGATTTGAACCTGTTTCTTGACTGAAACTTCATTTAAATACCAATTTCTTACATGGTGCATGGTGCATTTTACTAGTAACTGCTTAATAATTGCTCTGTAAGAAATTGGTATCAGCCTCATTTGCCCACAATCACCACGCTGGGCAGGCAAGTTGGTCCATCCCTTATCCATCATGTACTTAGTGTAGATTTGTCTAAAACTACAATATAACACGAGAAAAATAATCATACTTCCTTTTATTGATAATAGTTCTAATAATAAAAGAACGAAGGATACTGGTGCATCATAGAATAATAGAATGGATCGAAATTATCGCAACCGCATTCATAAGGGTAAGGCATTGATGGTGGAACAGCGGGATACGGTCTTTTCCCCCTTGGACGCTGCATTATAAGAGGAGGACATTCGCATTTATAGTCATCTGGTGCTTGAGCTTGAGACGCCTTTGCTGGCTGAGTCTGTGAGGCTGGAGGGATCACTTGAGATGGCGTTGGTGTAGGAGCAGGCGATGTTTGAGATTTCTTCGCAGCCACAGACGGTTTGCAGTTAGGTAGAGTGCAGCATGCTTCTGGTGGTGGAGGTGGAGGTGCCGCAGCAGGTTTTGGTAACTGAGGAATTGGTTTCGGAGCGCCAGAGTTCGCGGTGGATAATGATTCTCTGAAGGATTCCATTAGACGCTGTAAGCCGCTAGGTCCAGGTGCCTGGCTGATGTGCAGACCTTTCTCTTTAGCGCCAGAGCTAGTTTGGCAACATGCTGGAAGAGATGGTTGAGGTTTGGGCTGGCAGCATGCTGGTAAAGGCGGTGCTGGTGGTGGCTTTGGTTTTGGCGGCTCCTGACAGCATGCAGGTAAAGATGACGCGGGCGGCGGCGGCGGTGATAGGTTTGGTTTTGGTTTCACTGGTTCCTGACAACATGAGGGAAGCGGCGGTGGCGGAGGCGGTTTCGGTTTGTCTTCTAGACAGCACGATGGCTGAGCTGGAGGCGGCAGCGATGTTTTTGGTTTGGCCGGTTCTTGACAGCAGGAAGGTTGGGATGGTGGGGGCGGTGTTTTTGGTTTAGGTTGTGTTTGACAGCACGCAGGAACAGATGGTGGTGGGGGTGGCGGCGGCGGTGGCGGCGGTGGTGCACAGCAAGCAGGTGGTTTAAGTTTGCAGCATTCAGGAACTTCTTGTGGCTTAGGAGTTTGCGGCTTATTGACCAATGGCATTGGGTTTTGGAATATGTAGCTTTGCACTGAGGGCAAGTCCGGGCTCCTAGGTGGCAATGGAAGGCAGCAATTTGGTATTCCGGCCATATCAGCTGGTAAAGATCTGTTTAGATCACCGCCTTTTGGTTTTTGGTAAAAACTGGAGGAAGGTGACATTGGTCTGCGACGTGCTTGAGGACCAGGAAGATTATAAAGATAACTAAATTCAGTTTGCGGCCCATATACAACTGGTGCTGGTTGAGGACCATACACCAAACGTTGTGGACTATTAATTGTGTAAGGAGCAAACACAGAAGGGAGTTCTGGACCGTATATTGGCATAGGATACGGAGCATAAACCGGCCGAGGATAAGTCAGTTGCATTGGCACACTGGGTCCAGCCACCTGGCTTGTATTTCCTTCTTTACGAGATTTATCCTGAGAATCTTTACAGCAATCTGGAAGTTTCGGTTGTTCTATAAGTGAAGAATGAAATCCACCTATGCCAGCACCAAAACCACTGTAATTTAATGAATCTTCAAATAATGCTAGTGGCGGCATTGGCGGAGGTGGGGGAGTCTCAGGTTTCTGACAACACGCAGGTTTAGATCCTGATGAACCTGGCGCATTCTGGTTTGTTTGAGCTGCATTCACAGTGGGTTGAGTTAAAGGTTTTACAAACAGATTTCTAATGGCATTTAGATCGAATGGAGCCAAGCTTGTATTTCCTGGGCTGGAACAACAGGCTGGGACGCTTTTGTTCAAACTGTTAGTTGGCGGTTTTGGTTGAACGTACTGCATAAATTGTTCGGCTAGACTTTGATTACCTTTGGCTGCTTGATTTGGTGGTGTGTATGGTCCAAAGGTGTCCCATCGTTTTTGTGAGCCGGCTTTCGGTGCTAATGCCAATTTTGGAGTAGAAGGCGGTTGAGGTGACGGCGCAACTTTTTTCGAGGTTTTACGAATGTTTTCATTATTTTTCAATTTCTCTAAAAATTTTTTTATCACCTCCGTGTCAACTTCTTTGTCTAATTTTCTGAGGCAACTAATGATTTCACTTCTCATTTTCTCTTGACTAGCTGGCGTGTGACTGAGACGTTCAATGTCGTTAAGACGTTTAACCAACCCTAGTTTCAACTGGTATCTGGTGTTAAGTTTTTCTTCGTTCCCCGCTGTCAATTGCAAACTATCAAAAAACTGATTGACTTCATTTTTTAGTCTTATCTCTAAAACTTCTTGATATAAATGAACTTCATTTGGAATGGGTACTTTGGCTAATTCGCATATAATCAAATTCGTTCTCATTAATGCATTTTGAATATTGTCAGGATTCTTCTCTTGTCCCTTGTATATATATTTAGTTACTAAATCTTGAATAATATTTTTGTAAAATACTTTCGCGTCGTCGTTTCCTAGAAGATGGTTATATTCTATGAAATTATCGACTATATCGTCTCTTAGAGTAGTATACTCTACATTTTGGGTAGTCGGTGGAACTAAACGTGTAACAATTTTTGTAAGTTCCTCTCTGTAATAATGGCGAGCTCGTTCTATTCTGATTATAGGTTTAACTGTCATCATAGAACTAATTAGTGAATTGATCTTATCAGCTTTACATCTCTGAAAGTCGCAACAGGTCGGTATTTCCACTAACAACCTTTCTAGTTCTTCGGCTAATAATCTATTATACAGAGCATCGTCGTTGAATATATTAGGATCAGCATTTAGTTGGCTGATTCGCATGATGATTTTGGTAGCCAATTCATCAACTATAACTTCTTTAAGAGCAATAGATACGTTTGAGTCGAGAGGCAATTGGGTACACCATAATTCGATGACGTCTATCATAAAATCGGCAGCTCTTTTTGAAGTAAACGGGCCGTTATCAAATGGTTTTGGTTTTGTTGGTAGTGGTAGATTGCTAAATGTAGTAACATTCGCCGATCCTGCATTGGTGGCATTAGCTTGAACAATGGCAATATCTGGTGTTGTACAATTTCGTGAAAATTTAGTTGATGTTAGTTTTATCAGCAGTTTTTCTGCTAACGCGTTCACATTATTTTCTTGTCCAGGTAACAAAGGTAACTTATTAAGCCATTTTGTTATTTCTTTTGTCAATTTATCTTTATTGTTTTCCTCTTTTTCCATCTCATGCAGTCTGCTAGCTAACGCTTCTTTAATTTGATCCCACTGTAATAACTCCCCAATGCCTTGTGCCTCTCTCAGTGGTAATTCCGAAAACCAATTATCAATTTCACACTTAGTTTTAAGTTCTTCCACTTCCTCTTTCATGCACTTGGGATTGGGCAATGGGACTTGGTACAGAGAACTGTACAGTTCGTTAAATATTTGATCTTTATTGGCAGGCATGGCGCTTCTGTTTTGAACATCCTGAAAGTGTCTGTCTAGTTCTTCTTTTACTTTCTTTTGATATTGCATTTTAGCTTCATCAGAACCATGGTCAAAATTATCTAGTATAAACTTTGTAGCTAATTTATTTTTGTATATTTCAAAACTTGGATCACTTTTACGAGCACCATCTTTTGGCAGGGGTACTGAAGATTCTATAATATTCTGGAGTTGCTGTTTATATTTTTGTCCATCTCTTTTTCCACTCATTTCCTTTTTAGCTTTTAAAACAGCCGTTAATAATTCTGCTTTTAAGCTGCTTTTGTTTTTTGTCACATCGGGATCATTTAGCATATTAATCTGTGTATCAATTTCTTTTGACAGCATGTCTTCAAATGGCTTTTCGTCATCAGAAACATTTGGAGCGGAATTGAATTCACTTATTTTTTTAAAAAGATTTTTCGCTATGATACCTTTGAGATAGATATTATCTGTTTTGACTGGTAGCTTCTTGCACCAGTTCTCTATAACATCCACAATTGTATAAGGTGTTTTATTTTCAGGAGATTTTTTAACCTTTGATGAATCAAATAGACTTTCTGATACAGACACGCTTAGCTCTTTTAGTTTATTCACTAGATCTTTAATATTATCAAACATAGCAGAAGACTCTCTTCCACTATTAGTTGTTACATACGTCATTGTTGGTTGTGTACTCGTGCTGGGATTAGAATACATTGTACTCGCTTCCATAGTTACTTTCTTGTTGGCCAAATAATTAGGCGAATCAACGCATTTGTTCCAATGATAAATGTCGTTAGAAATAATTGAATTATTAGAATTCGTGTCAATCCTGTTAGATTTATTTGCACGTTCGAAAGTTAAAAAATCTTCAATGAATTTGTTTATGGCATCTTGCACATTTTCATTTGATGAGAAAATGTTACTTTCATCTAAAGACAGTGGACTGTTTGAACTCATTAGTGAATGACATCTACATGGTGTACATTTTCCGTTTGGCGTCATAACATAATTCGTATTAAAACTATGCTTATACGGTAGTATAAGTTGACGAGAAAACTTTTTGATAATTTTCTTCAATTTCATGTTATATTTGTCAACGTATTGTTTCTTTATTTTCTTATTTTCTATATCATAAATATTTGTAAGGAGATTATATACAAATTGTATCTTAGCCCTATTTTTTAGTGAGTTGAAATAGCGGGATATGTTACTGGTTTCAACCCAAATTGCTATTAATTTTATTATTTCTATTTCCTTTTCAAATTTCTCTGTGCTAAAATCATCACAAGACATTGAGTTAATCAAATGATTCTCTTTACTTTTGACATTATTAGAATTACTAGCATTTAAAATAAATGTTGAAGTACTATCTAGAGTGTTTAGCAATTTTTTATTTTTCAGCGTTATTTTTATAATCTCCTCAAGATATTCTTTTTTATATGTGTTATTATTATTCTTCGTGCTATCTTTCCTTGTATTTTTCCTATCATTTGTCCCTGATGACGTTATGTTTGCGCAGTTGATAACAAATTCGTCTTTGCTGTCATTACTCAGTTTATTTGTAATCTTGTACGAGCTAGAAAGGTTATTCACCACGAACTTATTGCCATTCGAGATACTAAACTTTTTACTTGGGATATTTTCGTTAGAAACGTCTAAAATAGATGGGTCATCAGAATCCAATATAATTTTTAGTTTAGATTCATCATTATATTTATTTAATGCATATTTAACATTATCTAAAATACGGTTGGTAATTTTGACTGATTCCTTGACGTTCAGTTTGGGTACAAATTCTGGTAGACCCATTTCAATTTCCGCTTTGACTCTCCATATATCTCCACATCGGATAAAATCAATGTTAGTTAGTATTAGGTTTGTGATATGTTCGCCGATATATGTGTAATTTATGTCGTTATCTACCAAAGCTTGCAAAATATGATCTTCTATAGATTTATTAAGTTCTGGAGAATATTCCGTTGGTCCTGAAAATTTGTTTGTAGATTGTGTTTTGTGTTTTTCGTTATTCTTTTTTTTACTCTTTGATGTTTTACGTTTTTCCTGTGTGGCCAAGATTTTGGTTGCAAGATCACCTGCTAAACGAATTTTCTGTGTCTTATAATGTTTGAGAGGTAGATCATCCAGCACACATAAGATTTCACTTTTCAACAACAATTTATAGCTTGTCGATGATAAGTCGTCTTTCATTATCGGTATAACGCGATCTAATATCTTTTGAGTAATTTCCGTTTTGTTAAGTTTTGTTTCAGTATATTTATTGCACTGTATAACATTTAATTGATTTATCCAGTTGTCAATGTCGATTTCGATATTTTTACGATGCGTATATGATTCTAAACTTCTGGAAGAAAGGACAGAGCTTCTTGGCGTTCCATGACTACTTTGTCCATTACTGAGCGAATTTGGTAAATTCAATGAATCAAAATCATTATAAACTGGATCAGCTTTACGAGTAGTACTTGCATCACTATTACCGTTGTTAGTTGTAAGCCATTTATTGATAACTTCTCTAAGACTATTTATAAATCGTCGCATAAGTGACTTTTAAAGGAATTACGCTCTCCTATACCCCCTGGATACCATATCGGAAGGTGATCCAAAAAGTTTTGTAATATAGTATTTAGTTTATCTTTATATTGCGTTGTATTGAGATCAGGGTATAAGTCATTTATTTCTTGTAACACATTGTTTATCATCCTTTCTCTTTCTAACTGAGTGTTTGATTCCAAAGTTGGATATACAGGGATATGTTTCAACCACTCCACTAGTATTTGTTTAAATATGACTTTGTATGCGTCCTGTTGACTAAGATTTTGTAGCTTTTCCATATCATTGGGGGATGGAACATTGAATGGTATTGTGCCATAATTTGATGCAAAATCTGCGTAAGTTTTATTTTCATTCCTATGTTTTGAACTGATTATAATATAGGATTTCTTCTTCATGCAATCATACCGTGAAATTATAGGCGAGAGAGCGACCTGAAAAATAAATCAATATGAATAATTAGACATATTTATCATGATTCCATTGGTGAAAACCGCATCAAATTCGCTCCGTTTTCCTTCTGTAGGGGATATTACTATCCAAATCGGTAATTCTTAATTTAATATTTATATCCCAGGCTCTTGTTCGTTATAATCGGTTTATGAAATAAAAGCAAGAACTTACGCTTGTTACACTATGTGATTGAGGCAACTTCTCTAAAGCTGAAAAGAAAGTAATGTATTGGCATAGCTGAATTTTTAACACTAAACTCTTTCAAAATAAGTTTAACTCAAGTCAGTAATCAAGATTCAGTAGCAAAAATGTGAATGTAATAGAAATATAACCTATAGAACGATAGTCCCGAAGGCCAATTTGAAGAATATTTATGGGTGCCGTTTGGTGCTAATCGCGGCTCTGTCATTCAGTGCTCAGCGGTCAGTGGCCACGAGAGTATGTCAACGTAAAGTACTTACCATGACGAAATGTGTGCTGATATCGTGCCAAAACTATTCTCAAAAACATAATAAAATAAACAACATCACATTTCACTGACAAATATTTGATGTTTTTACGTAATTTCATTAATAAAACAATAAATACACAATAAAATTTTCATATATTTTTTATCTGTCATTGAGAACAAAATGTTGCCATGTGTGTGAAAATTTATCCTATTTTTAAACATGCAGATTGTAGGTAGAAATGGATATACCTACTACCTATCGCAACTATAAATACTCCACCCCCTTATTACCTAACTAGCAAAAGCAAAGCGATAGCGAAAATTGTACAATCGCTGATTGCTTGACAAATTCGTATTACGTAAAATAAATTTCAAAGGAACTTTTACATCTCAAGGCGAATATTGTAATAATATATAAAAGGCCTATCATCTCCTTTTAATATATTTTATATTTAAATTTCACGATAATTCTATAAGATTTTGCAAATCATACTTCACAGCATCAATAATAAATTTATCGACTATTCCGCCACATCTGGGGAAAAAACATTTTTTATAGCAACATTAATTTTATGTCATGCATACGTCATGTCGATATTTTAGGCATGTTTTTTCGCCTTGCGTTTGGTTGGAACTCACCTTCTATAGGTTATATTTCTATTGTGAATGTATTTTCTGGAATCTCGAATGCTAAAGAATATATATAACGTTATGTGAGGGAACGAATTACACGCCCTATGTCAGATACGCAAAATGCCAGCGGGAAGATCAGACAGCTACATGTTAGTAGGACGAGGAACACCTATGACGACCCCAGCTTAGGATCAGTTGATGTTAGATAACTGTCGAAAAAAAGCTTTACCTACCTTGTACTTCTGCGTCAACTGTCTTTGGCATGGTCTGCAAAAGAAGAGATTGATTATTTCCAAGTAAAATTGCACCCGATCCTTGGCTGTTTCCGAGCTTCACAAGAATATGTCAGCTGCATCTTCTTCCGTGCATGTCGTAAGAATCTATGAAAAAATTCAAGGGCGTTCTTTCGGGCAATGAGCTAGTAATTTTTCACAAATAAATTTACATCTTTCCACGTTATGCGAAACGTATCTCTTATGATTCTGCAGTTCTGTCCAATATGGACCGTTATAAAAACATTGTGCAATTGACTGAATTGTGAATCTAAACCATTTTCGAACCCACTTGAACACACACTAAAAAAATCATCAAAATCGGTTTTAGACGAACTTCAACAACAATTCAAGTCTTCTGTTAGTGTGTATGTGATTGAACTCCTTCTAAACGGCTGGACCAATTTTAATTAATTTTTTTTATGTGTATTCAAGTGGGTTCGAGAATTGTTTAGATTCACAATTCGGTCTACGACATTTTGTTTTTTCTTTAGTCCACGGAGTTCAAAAACATTATTCAGTTGACCGAATTGTGAATCTAAACCATCCTCGAACCTACTTGAACACACACAAAAAATTTCATCAAAATCTGTCCAGCCGTTTAGCAGGAAATCCATTACAAACGCATGAATAGAAGATTTATTTATGCAAGGAAAAGGAAATATTTCCGAGATATAATAACCATCTATCGGGCGTAACTGAAACGAAAGTATATTTTTGAATATTCGACACAGCGACTGCACCGCAGTCTGCCGGATCCTATGAAAAAAGTTCTAATATAAACAACAATATAAATCTTCTTTTCGTGTAGTTTTAATTGAACTCCTTCTAAACGGCTCGACCAATTTTGATCAAATTTTGTGTGTATGTTTAGAGGGAAATCCATTACAAACACACGAACAGAAGATTTTTATATATAAAGATGTAAATGCTCTAGGACTGTAGTACTCTTTACAATAGTATTCCTATATTGGACTTACCCAAGTATTTGCAGTTGGTGATGGATGCTCAGGAGCAGGGTGATTAGCATTCTCAGGACCAGGGTGATTAGCAGTAAGGGGTACCTAAACATATTGAAATAGCTGATCAACAAAAGTTACGAGTGCTGGCAAAATTTTTTTTGGCTTGACTAAAATACGGTCTGGAAAGAAATCCGGGCGGAATCCGGCCTATTCCTTTAAAACCCGGTCCTTGGACTTATCCGTCGCGAGTAGCGAAGGAAGGGTGTCTCTTTTGACACAAACTGGGTTTTAACTTTTATCACAGGTAAGCTGCGTATGCGCACTCGAGTTTGAACTAAGACTCGAATTTTGAAAATAGCTTTTTAAAAAATTACCTGGCGTAGATTGCGTAACCTATATAGCTGGTTATAACTTAGGTTTCTCTGTACCTTACAAGCCGATGCCTCTTGCCTCGAAGGTCTAAAGGACTCTGGATGATGCTGGTGCTGATGTCTTTGCAAGCGATGCTGGAGAACGCTGCAGCGGCTATTGTCGCAGCGATGGCGCTTAAAACACGTTACAAGGTAAGGTGAAGAGCTTAAGCCAAAGTAACATGGCATCATATTTCATCCAATGGTGGTTGGACTTCATCCCGTAATTTAATTTTTTCAAATTTTATTTCGAGTGGACTTGGACTATAAGTGGATTATTATTATAATTACATATAAGTCTAATATGGATAAAACTGTAAAATGTGTCTGAAATAAAATATTATTATAAGTTAGCGAGCAACAACAAGCGGCGGAAATCGAATCGAATGCATTTTTATCACAACTTACCAACGCAGACCAGAGGCACTGCTTCAAGTCATTTAAATGTTTGATTTCTATATTCCGTACGTCAACTTCTCTGATGTGCCTCGGCCTCACACGATCGTCTTGCTTCACAGGTTTCTTGGTGAAGCCAACGTTCTTGAGTATTGACATACGATCTATCCTCTTAGATGTTTGAACTGTAATTACAGATGCAATAAGGGTGCATATCTGTGTGAAGGGTACAAGCACAGAACACATTTACTTCTAGGGTACAAGCACTTCGGGACTCCACACATGTTTACGTCACGGAGTGGATTCACTTTGGATTGAGGAACGAATAAGTATGATGATTACTGACTACAATAAATAGTTTTGCAAATGCCGAAGAGACAAGAAATTTGATTATTTTTGTGAAGTGGTAAAGTACCCGCCTATCCTTATTTACTCGTATTTCTTTATTTTAATTACAACGGCTGAAGCAGCCACTTTCTCTTAGTCTTCTGGTACATAGGCGTGAAATTGTATATATGTGCAAAGTAACAATTTTCACTTACTAATCCTTTGGGTTTTCGGATATTTTGAACTGGAGCTTCTCGTCTTTTCTTGGATGTAATCTGACTTTCTTTGTTTCATGATGAATGCTGCTATCAAATCTCTTTCTTTAAAGCGATTAATCTGTTAGTGGTTTTTAGAATCTTCTGCTTTCTTCTATATTTATTGTAATATCCTAGAGGTCATGTTTTAGGAGGATGTTTTTTTTTAGGTCATTATGAGGAATATAGTAAATTTGATTGCCTTACTATCTAAAATAAGTTTTAGCTATCATAAAATTACTTTTGTAAAAATATCATCATTAACGTAATTACGGATGTTTTTTACATTTTCTGTGAATTTGTCATGAATTTGTATATCATTTTTTTTATTGCGAAATGATTGCGAAACTGTCATTTTCTACAATATTTGATTAGCCATGCTCCAAGCGCTCCAGGTATTTTTTAGTTCGGGAACTAGAACTTATATTTGAACCAACAGCCAACAGTGTTAGCCCAACACCCTCATAGAACTGAGGAGTTCTTTGCTTCAATCTCTTTGCTTTGATTGGCTCTTTCTGCCAAAGTTGCTGATCAAAAAAAAAAAAAGAAATACTCTACATTTTCACGTAAAATGTTGCCAAGATTCGCAATTTCAAAAGTTATTAGATCTTATGTAGTGCCAAGCTTCTAACTCTACCTCTATAATAATGCGTAATACAGTTACATAACGAGGATGACTAGAAAAAGAGAAACACCATTATTACCAACAATTTTATTAATTCTAGGAAAATAACAAAACAATATTGTCAGATAAAACACCGGATATAAAAACAATTTAATAATACTGATATGGATAAATCATATCACAAAGTGGAAAATACCTAGGCATAGGACCACAACTGGGCATGGGACCATATCGAGGCATAGGACCACGTCTGAACATGGGGTCATATCTGGGCATCATATTAAATCTAGGCATACCATGACAAGAAGGTCTTCTCCTGCGTCTTTTTAGAGCATACTCGCTGCATTGACAGCGTGCTTTTACATCTTTAGCAGGTTGAGGTGGCTTCTGGTCAGCTGCTCCACTGCTAGGACCTGCAGATTTAGCATTAGTTGCTGCAGGTTTCGCAACAGTTTTCGCGTCGTTATTAGACTGGGAAGTTTGGCTTTTAGGTTTCTTTACTTGAGCGGTAGATGCACTTGGACCTGTAGTGGTAGTGCAACACGCAGGTAATTCCGATTTATTGCCTTCACTGATCGCCGGTTGTGATGTCGTTGTACGTGGAACGAAATATTGGGTGACCTGTGGAGCTTGCTTAGTTGCAACAGCTGGAGGTGCACAACAATTTTCTCCTATAAATGTAGAGGCAAGCGGTGGTTGTTTCTTAAAACTGTCATATCCGGGCAAAGGTGGACAGTCTTTCTTTCTATTCTTTAATCTTTTAGTTAGTTCTTCCACCATAGCATCGTAATTAAGCGTTTCATTCATTTTCCTTACTATTTGGGCGTCGGTTGCCAGAAAATCACTTATTTCGTGTTTCATCTCAGCCTCAATGTAAGCTTCTTCTGGGCAAATTTCGTATAAGTGCTCTATCGCGTGTATCTTTTTAGCCAAAACTTCTAGGAGTCTTTCTCTTTGTGCCGGGTTTGCTGATTCTATAAGTGGAAGTTCTAGATACCATTTTTTTACCTCTTCCGCTATCAAAACTTCCTCCACTTCTTCCTTAAAAACGTCATCTTGAGGTATGTTCATATTTTGCAATTGCAACAGAATTTCCTTTTTTACTACCTCCATATTTATTTGTGTAGCGTCTTTCTTTTGGCTCTGTGTTATTGCATCTATCATTTTGTCTATTAATGACATAACTCGCTGTTTATAAACCTCTGCTCTAATGGGATCTTCATTCTTATAGTTAATCATTAGTAAGTAACTTTCGGCAATTTCATTTACTTTCATATGCTGGAAGATCTCTGCAGTTTTCGCAAGTTTACTAAGTGCTTCCGTCCTCAGAATTCCCTGCTTTAGAAAATAACGTATGGCAGGTCTGTCGAATATTCTATGAATATATTTTTGCATAGTCAAGAATTCCTTAACTAACTTTATTTTCCAGTTATGCCTACCGCGTTTCATCTCTATTGTTTGTGGAAAGTAATCGAGTAAATCATCTATAATATCTTCAAAAAGAGTTTCAAATAAAACATAATTATTTTCAGTTTCTGGATTGGATACAAGTTTAAAATATATCTTCCATACGGTGCCGTAGGTAGATGCTTTTGTTTTCATTGCAACATCCTGCTCCTCCGGCGTGTTGGCCGCCAAAGGTAGCTCGAAACATCTAGCCGCAATCACCTTTTGGAAGTAATCATACAGTTGAGGTAAAGTTAATCTCGGTGGCAAGTGCTTTATGCTTTCTGACATTGAGAAGTTAGGAATATTTGGCATATCCACAACTAATTTAGGCACTGAGAATATTGAATGTATTTGCTTTGACATTTTCGAAGATAAAGGGACAGGCAAACGGTCGTCTTCTAGTGAATCATCATCTTCTATTTCACTTAAACTTTGCTCTGTGTTGTATGAATTATCGTGCAAGTTCATACTAGAATGAACGATTACATTAAAAACTTTACTTTGCCTTTTACGTAAAGCTCGACTTTTCTTATTACAGCAAACGTCTTGACATAATTGGGTTGAAGACATTCTGGGTTGTATGTAAAAACGGCGCTTCTTTGCAGATGGATTCTTTACTTCGGTCTTACTTTTATGACACCCAATAGTGTCTTTTGTTTTACTGCACTGTGGTTGACACTGAGATTTATTTTGAAATTTAGTGTTATTTTGGGTTATATTGAAATTTGTTTTCAGAGGAACCTTCTTTTTGCAGCATGGCTCTACGGAATATTTCTTTGGAGGTAAAACCACTATAGGTGCTGGAACATTTCTCATTCCATGCATCAACTTCGGGGTATTAGCAATTGCCTCATAGACGTTGGGCCCTATAACGTCATTTATCCATTTGTATATTTGATACTCTAAATATTTTTCTTCTTCAATAGGATCCCTATAAGTTTTGGGATTTAGTTCAAAAAACTTGTGTCTTTCAACTATTTCCGATGTTAAGCCGTTTACTATAACTGCTCGGACTCTCTTGTCAAATGTCTCTGGAATATTTAAATGTATCAGCCAAGTGTCAATTTCTTTTGCTACCTTTCTAGCGTATTCATTCAGATTCTCAACTATGACTTCCTCAGTTAATGCGACAATGTTATAATTACGACTATCATCTGTGGCACAACTTGTTGAAGTACAGCTTTCTCCACAAGAAGTGGTTTGTAGATTAGAATAATCGCTGCTATATCCATCTGTCAATGCATCTATATTCATGAGACTATTCCACAAATCTGTTGCATATTTGTCATAAAATTCCTTGTTTTCATTTTCCCGTCTTATTGGGAAAACATCTAGATAGAATTTAATAATTCCCTTTGTCTGCTTTTCTATCGCTTCAATATTATTTTCTGGATTATTAAAACACTTCGATATTTCAATAGTCAATTGATTGATAAGTGGTTGTTTTTCGTCAATAAATTCATATTTTAAAGGTAACTGTTCACTCCATTCAGCTACGGTATTTTTAATTGTTTGATCATTAGGACATCGTTTTAGCGATATTTCAATAGGAATTTTGTCTAATCTGTTCATTAGTTTTATTTCTTCTGCTTGTATGTATGCTGTATTTTCTGGATTGATCGGCAAATCTAGCAGAAAATCATTTATAGCTTTACGAACATCCTCTTTGTTTCCTTTTTTTCGTAATTGTTTAATTTTTTTTGACAACTTTTTAATGTATTTTCGCATTCTTTTTTTAGTCCAACAACCAGGTGGTTCAGTGAATGTCAGCTCATTGTACCAGTTTCTTACAGAGTTTTCTATGAGTTTCAATGTATCATGTTCTGATACCTTTTCATAAATTATTAATTCATCAAGTTTACCTTTCAACATATGGACCGTGTTAAATATCATATCTGTATCTCTTTCACAGAGTGTGCCTACAACCATTTTCTTCACATGTAATTTTGATTCAACATCGAGATTCAGCCTTTTCTTTCGTTCTTTAGCATATCTTAACTTCGCAGCTAGTGCTGCAATAATTGACTCTTGTCTTTTTTGTGTCTTTTTATCACTTTCTTTATACATTGGCGTTGATCTCATCCAATCTAAAAGTATATCTTCTAATTCGTTTTTAGCAGGTGGAATTGGGTTAAGAATAAGTGGAAGATCATTGGCTGGCTTTTGGTCATATTCTTTAATTGAATTCACTAAATTAAGAGCAATTCTATCTCTGAAGTGTGGTTTATTAACATAAGGATACAATGGTAGTGTTGACATCCATTCAGAAATTTCTTGTTCTAGCTTTTGTGTCATTTCTGGTTGATTTGCGTAAGTTGCTGTTATATTATTTACTTTTCCAGACAGCTCGGTTATATATCCTGGCTTATTTTTAGTAAAAGTAGCTTCACTTAAAGGATCTATTGGTAAGGTACTTATCCACAGGCTTATTGCATTTTCATAATTATTGAAACGTTTCTTCTGCTCGATCGGGTTACTTATAGTTACTTTTAGGCCTTCTCTATATGGTACTTGTTCAATCCTTGCCTCCAAATCTTTTTCTAAACATATGGACGTATTTTTTAGAACCTTTTTGGTCCAGGCCTGTATTTGAGCATCAATGACTTTTGAAGGACTTTCATTTGCTCTTACGCCTGCGTCTATCTTTTCAGCCAACTCTTCAATAAATAGGGCTTTTTTAGTAGCGTCGTCAGACGTATGCATGGCGAACGGTAAATTATGGTACCAATCGAAAATTACTTCAGTCACTCTTTCTTTATACGCTTTCTCAGATGACGTTAGTATTGGTCCTGCTGGTATTATACCTTTTTGTGTTAAAACAGTTTGAGCCCCACCTGATTGTCCTGCACATGTTGTTTTAACCATTCCCGGTGATACTGTACCAGTTTTTATTGGACCCAGTTGAGCAGGGCTGGGTCCTGGCTGGAGTGAACTGGTAAGTGGTATCGCAATCGGCGATTTCTGGCAGCATACTTGTGTTGCCGTCATCAGATTAGGAGGTGTGACAGTTTTTACTTTTTCCATCAAATCTGTCGCACGATTGATCATTATCACATTATCAGGAATCCTGCTAGTACATTTAAATATTTGATATTTTAAATTCTCTAAATCATCATCTGGCGCTCTTGGCAGATTTAGCCCTTTGTATTTCATTCTATCTACGATATCTCTAGACAGCTCCATTACTAAAGCCTTTCGGAAATTGGGATCTGTATCGATTTTAACATCGCGTTGCACATTTTTAAGCCATTCTTCTATATGACCTTCAATAATTCTATAGTAATTTTGTAGATTAACGGTGGAATCACCTGTTACACACGCTAAAGTAGGAGCTGGGCTGTTTCGGCCACTTACAGGTGTATTTGGACCAGTGCTTGCAGTTTTATTTTCAATAACTTTAGGTGAACAGCTATTAAAATAAACGAGGTAAGTTTCAGAAAAACTTGAATGTGTATGCATTTTTAAACTTTGAGTGCACCCACCTGCATTATGACTATTTAAAACAATATCACTTTTCTTATGTGTGATATCTCTGATATACCTCAATAACTTTTTAGTTAAGTGTAAAGCTGGAAATTCATCTAAATGTCCAATATTTTTAAACACTTGGTATATTTCTCCTTCCAATTCATCAGACATTTTTAACGGTATGTACTTTGTTGAAGTTTTTATAATATTAAACAATACTTCACCCATCACATTTAGTCGTTTACTTGCTTCTGACTTATTGTAGGGATACTTTTGGAAATAGTTAAAAAGTTGCCCGTTTATTAAACTTTTAAGTTCCCTTTCGCTAAATTCATTGTTGTCTGCGTTATTGTTAAATCCAACTTTTTCTACATTATTGTGGTAAGTATGTTTTTTAATATATTCTGTGCAATACCTTTTGTCTCCAATTTTGACTAGGTCTCCAATAAGAATGTTAACAAATCTATCAATATTCCTCTTTTCAACAATCTCATTCTGGCAGTTACTCCTGAAAATATCTTTGACTGCTCTTTTTATCACACTGTTGCATTCTTTCTGAGATTTCACAATTTCTTTTACTAGTGGGGCTAGTTTGCAGGCGACGTCATCTAGTTTATGATTGCTAAAAGTATTTTTACTTTGATTATCCTGTGGCAAAGTCGTTAGCCAATGTTTTATTTTGGTTTCATATCTTTGTACTTCCGAAGAGCTGATAGGCAGTTCAACGTGTGGTATTTCATTATGGCTATTAGTATCATGGCCGTTTACTGTAGTATTCATATTTTTAATTTTTCCAACGATATCGTCGGGTAAATTCTTCCTTAGTTCAATCAAGTCGTTGTCGTTGGGAGTGTTCAGGTTTGTACTTATGAACTTTTTTATTTTAGCTTTAATTTTTTCCTCTTCACCCGGAATTTTAAGTTTTCTTGCTAGAGCCAGGAGTTTTTCACTATACTTCTTCGTCTGTATTTCGTATTGTCGCAGCCATTTCAGAACTTGGTCGACATTACCGTCTTGATTAAGCTTTCCTTGTGATTTACTTCGAGTTTTGATGTATTTTTGTTCTTTTACAGGTATATGCATGTTGCTCAATGTCTGCTGAGTCTTCTTATTGTTCATCTTCGGTTTCTGTGATTGAAATTGTTTTATATCAAATGCAGGAATAAAGCGTCCCTAGACCTATTCGGTCCAATTCATTTAAGTGTCATTCAAGTCGTTATTGCACTGAACTATTTTGTTAATAGGTATATTACGTTATACTTGCTGTAGAAGAATATAACACATAACTTACCGATTGATCTAAGTTATCATTATCAGTATCCATTCTTAGAGATACTGCAAAGAAATAATTCATATTTATAATGCTGTCAAACGTATTCTTATCATAAATCAAAAGTATAAATTAACTTTTTAAATAAACTTTACTTAAATTTTTCCCGTAGTTAAAAGGGACAATGGAAAGAAAAGAAACTCATTTTTCACACGTTATTTATCGACAAAACATAATTCAACAAACACAACATTGATATAAATGAAGAAAATGCCGTAATCATGTGATCTTTTAGTAATAGTACCGACAAGGCGGGGGCCGAGGCATGGCATATTCATAACTATAACTCAAACTGTCATCACATGGATAGCAAGGCTTCCGAGTTCTTTTCATCCTATCCATGCAACGACATCTGATTTCAATCTGTTCCATGTCACTGCTTTGTCCTTTATCTTCTGGTTTACCGGAAGCCGCTGGTTTCCGTGAACCATTACTTGTTTTCGGAGACACTGGTGCTGAAGGTGGCTGAGATGTAGAAAACGGAGGATTGAGCACTAGCCGAGGAGTCGCACTGCTTTTACTTTGGCTTGCAGCTGTTTGCGTTTGTGCTCGAACTTCTTCTGTGCAGCAGTCCGGAAGAGGAGGAGCTTGTGATCCAGCGCGTGGTGACTGATTTTGAACTGAGGATGGATTCAGTATTGACCGCTGAAGTTGGCTAGCCTCCATTTGTCTTTGAACCTCTTTGTATAATTGCTCTTGGGGCGTTGATGTGTTTACAGGATCACAGCATGCTGGCTGCTGAGGAGCTACTAAGGGTAATTGAGGTCCTATAAACTGTGGATATAAATACGGATACGTGGCATTTGGATCAAGTTCTCTGTACATTGCATGTCCTGGGTGAAGGTATCCAGGTAACGAGTAGTCCCCTCGTAGAATTGGTCGAGGCTGACTCAAGATAATCTCTGGTTGGGTTCGGTATGCTTCTGGTATAAATACATCCTGTCGACCACTATCAATGGTATCGTACATTGTCCTGAAAAGGACTTGGCTTTCTGGTAATGGTGCTACAGGCGATTGTGGTCGCTGTCCAGGAGATGCGTGGACTCTAGACCAATCTGGCAAGACCCCACCTTGAATTTTGACCCAATTAGGATCAGGTATTGAAGATTTATTTGCAGAATCGTTAGTTCCAGATTGAGTACCAACAGATGGCCCGGGAGCACAACACGCATTAGCGCCAAAGGTATTATTAGGACTAGCACGGTCTTGAAAATTAACATTCTTTCGTTTATTTCCTGCCAGATTGCTTCTTAGTTTTAATTTGTTGGATAGGTCATTAACCATATCTGTTATATTAACGCTTTTGCCTTCCTCGAGAGGCATTTTTTCCAAAAACCTGGAAACGTTATGTCTTAATTCTCCTTCTGTACTACTTTTCTCGAATATACCATCCTTTTCTAGCTTATGTATCTTTTTTGTTAATGCATAGATGAGTCTTCTACGCTGTCTTTGCTCCATCCGACTTTCATTTTTAGCGACAGGTAATCTAGAAAACCAATCTTCAACTTCGAGAGCTAGCAGTATATCATCGGCATCCTTTCTTAATGAGTCATCGGTTGGTATTGGAACATTTTTGATCATTGTCAAAAGATCTTTAATGTATAAATCTCTATCAATATCTACAAATGGTTTGTTGTGCGTTTTCTTTAATTGGTCAACCAAAGTTTCAATTGCGACAATTAATCTATTTCTATATGCCTCAAGTCTTATTTTATCCTCAGTTTTAAAGTTAATGGTAAATAAATACTCTTCAACGATTCGTAAAATTTCTAATTCCTCTGCTAACTGCTTTGGATCTTCGCCTTTTATATCTACAGTTATACGTTGTCCTTTAGCTGGAGCTGCAGCCCCTTTATGTGGAGCCATTCTTTTCTGACATTCAACGATCAAGTCATAAGTGTCATTCGTTTTAGCCAACAATTGCGCTTTAAGTAGAGGTTTCTTTGAAACCAACTCTGCAGTTTGAGGTAAGCAGTCAAGCAATTGTTCTATTTCATCTTCAAATAAATCTTCATAATAAAACCGATTGGCCATTGCAGCTGGATCGCATCTTAGGTTTGTAATGGCTCTCCACAGGCCGTTGTAGATGCCAAGTCGAGCTTTCTCTGCAATAGCTCGCTCTTCAGGACTTTCAGCTTTTATAGGGATTGTTTGAATCCATTGCTTCATATAATCGTCATACTCTGCATTAATACGTTGTAAAGCCAGTTTTTCTGGACTAATCGGTGGTGCAGTAGCCGATCCACTTGTAGATGGAGTTGCACTTGTTTTATTTGGAGAACTAGAAGCAGATTTTTTACCCGAACGATTTTTCTGTGACGCTGCATCGAATAATCCTGAGGTTCCGAAGCACATTGTTCTTACATCAATATTAACATTAGATGGCAATCGCCCATACATGTTATTTCTTGATTTGTCTGCTTTTATATAGTTTTCACTTCTTGCTGTAGTAGCAGAATTTGAAGATTTAAAACTATTTCTTTGATCTTCATGAATTTCGTACAAATTTCTTTTATTTTCGGGTGATAACCTACTGTTGGTACGGTATTGTACAGTTTTGATACGCTCCATCAGAGACGAGGCATTTGCAATTGTGTCGGCATTATTTTCACCGATAAGTTTATTTATCGTCTTAAATATTTGATATTTTAAATGTTCTAATTCTACTTTCTTATCAGGAGTGGATGGGTTGAATTCTAAATATTTATGCCTATCCATAATATCACTTGCCAAATCATTGATGGTCAGTTGCATTAGACCGTTTCGATAACTTTGTGGATTTATACCTATATCCATCAGCCATTCCGTTATCTGATAAACTATTTCTTCGAAATAGCGGTCTAATAAAGAACCTAAGTCTGTTTTGGAGACGTGATGAGAGTTCCCGTGGTTGCAATATTGTTTACTCAACAATGGGTAAGCTGTAACATTTTGTGGGAATGTATTACGGATTGGTCGCAAAGTGATATTAGAAGAGGGTATATCTGATAAATAATTGAACATCTCTTTTAGAATCTCTATCAAGTCCTTAGCGAATTGCACAGCCTTGTGCTGATGGCATTTAAAACACTCGCAAATTAACCAAACTATTTCCTCATAAACGGCTTCATCTTTCCCTTTGTATATCGACTCCATTGACTCTAGTAATATTTCCTTTAGTTCAAATTTAATATCTTTTAAAAACGTTGGGTCACAATCAAACTTGTACTTCTGTACAAAGTCCAGTAATTCTTCTTGTATCATTTTATCTATTTCTTCTTCTCTTGGGCCACTATTATATGCAGGATTTAATGAATAGTTACTGCCCAACTTATAACTATCATATTTATTATGTTCAACACCTTTTTTAGATTCGTTTTGCAAACTATATATGCGATCCAGTAAAATATCAGCCAATGATATTAAATAAGTATTTCTTTTACAACCGTCATCATCAACAATTGGCATCTTATTTAAAATAGCTATAACTTCCATTTTAATTTCGACTCTTGTATTTAAATCGCTTGTATCTTTCCCTCTAAAAAGGTCAATTAAGGCATCAGTGAGAATTTCGGAATCGATTTCTGTTTCAAGTGGTATGATATTATACCATTTCTTCAACGCTTTCCTGAGCTTTTCTTCGTCACACCCAAACTCGAAAGGTTTCAATTCCTTCTTCCCCATAGGTTTGCAAACCAAACTTTCACCTCGACCGTCCTTTTCATGGAAATTCACAAAGCTTTCCGTTGTCTCTTCCAACTTACTCCTTTTGGTAGCAGTAGCGCCCAATTCATCAATTTCATCCGAGATTTTCTTAATTTTTTCACAGGTTTTTTTAAGCATTTCATACTTAGTTTTCGATTGGGTATCCCGCACGGACACTTCGTTCAGCCACTCCAGTATTTCGTTGCGAAGTTCTCTTTTTGCTCCGACGAACTCTTGGGACTTGCTTTTTCGGCAGTCTGTGCTGAGGCACTCGCATTTACGTTTGGCGTTTAGATCCAGATCACTTGATACGGCATTTGTGTTGTGGTTTATTGGAAGAAACGTCGGAGAAGCGGTGATTGGAGGCGACTTAGATGCGCCTCGTTTAGGTTCCAGCGGCGACGGGCCTGGTAGTCGGACGGGTACTGCACCTTCGGGATCTGGAGTGGTGGAAGGTGACGGGGAGAGGGGGACAGCTACCTAGAACAAAGGTTTTATTGCAGATATCAATTTGGTTTTGGTCAGTTATCTGAATCTAAATACAGTAAAACTTTTTGGCTTCCATTTTTTGTTATCCCTGAGGCTATTAACTACTACTATCAAACAAGAGAACAAACGCAGTGTTTAATTAGCTAATTATTTAATTCTATTGCAAGTTGTCAGATATGGAGAAATACATCAATTTTATATCAACAATCAATAGCGTCCGGGGTCGTACATAAGGTACAATGCTTTGTAGGGATTTCAAATAGGTTCCTTTTTAACCATTTGAAGTGGTTTAGCAAACGGCCAATCATATTTCCTTCAAGATAATCCGACATCCCTTCAACTTCTAAATTATTATCCAAAGATCATTTTTTACTTACGTTTCGCCTAACAGGCTGTTTTCTGGGCTGAGTGAATACTTCTCTAGAAACCATGGCTACTGCAGCTGCAACATAACATAGAAGGTATGTATATCAATCTATATGTCTCTATCTATCAGTAAAATATTATATACCTATGAATAAATCTTTTTATAGCATTGATATGTTCTAACCTTGACTAGGGGAATGCACTGACATCTGAAAAAAATAAAATAAAAATGGAAGTAGGTACTACTGCCAGAACGAAAATAGCATCAAAGCAAACATTCAGAATTAAAACATAAACAATCTTAGCAACTTCGTAAAGCAATGAAAAAAAATCACAATATGTGCTTGATACAACTCGTATGGAGATTGCATACTTAGCGAGTACTTTTGACATCGAGCCACACGCTCACAGGGTGTCTTAGTTACGGAGATCCCACAGCCACGTTCAGAATAGCGGGGACAGATGTAAATAATCAACAAAGTTGTTAACTTATTAGCCTGAGAGAACGCCCCCGACTTCCATAGTCGACTCTTACGACATGCACGGAAGGAGATGCAGCTGTATTATCGTGGAGCTGCCGCGTCAGCACAAGAAATACTTCCTACAAATTAGATAAACTCACAGTATGGTCAATTTGCTTTCTCAAGTCTGTGAGTTCTGAGCTATTCCCATTCATAAGTCCCGCACCATTGTAAATCAACTGTTGGTTGCAAGACTGAAACAAAAACGGCAATCACTAGCCGTCTCTCTATACACAGGTGTATTTACCAAAAGAGATGGCTAGAAATGTAGGATCATGGAAAAATCCAATCAGCACATTTAACTTAATCGTCACCATTTCAGCTGTTACTTCGCTGCTCTCCATCTCCTCGAACAAGACATCAAATTCTGTCTAATATTTTTTATGACAAAACGGCTGGATGGATCTTGATAAATATTTTAATCAACACAGATGGAGTAACTAAATAGGTGAGCCTTAAATGGATAGTAAAATTTACGATAGTAAATCAAATAACGCACAAAACTGGACGAGTGTCGAATGTTTTCTTTCGTTCGTTTCGACATATCCCTCAAATGTCTCACATCTCCAGGCTTGGGGTGGAGCTTCCAATCCTCTTGACTCTTCTTGCATCTGAAAGAGATGGAAAAAAGAAAAGCAATAATGTATCGAAAGAGAAATTACTGATGCGGGATTTCACTATAATACATCAGCTGCATCTCCTTCCTTGTATGTTATAAGAGTCTACTAAGAAACTTAAGGGCGTTCCCTCAGGCGATGAGCTAGCTATTTAACATAATCTCACAGATCTTTTACATATACCCTTGCTATGTTAGACGTTCTATGCTGCTCTGGGAGTAAAAAAAAAACCTATAATACTACAGCTGCTTCTCTTTCCGGGCATACTGTACAAGTCAGTAGAGGGACAAGAGGGTCTTGGTGTTTTGTAGGCGATGGGCTGACCACCTGTCACTACTAACCGAACTTGTACAACTTAACTATACCCTCAAAATTGGTCAGAAGTGGCACCATGTGGTTCTATCGGCCCTTGGTGCTCTGCCTACCCCGTAAGGGATAAAGGCGTGATTATATGTATGTATATATGTATGTATGTTAGACGTCGCCTTAGTATCTCTTATGTTATCATTCTTGTTACCCCATTTTCAGAACACAGCAAAATTTAGATAAGAATACATCAGCGGCATCTCCTTCCGTGCATGTCGTAAAAGTCGACTAATGAACTCAAGGATGTCAACTCAAACGATGACCAAGCTATTTATCCTTGATCTCTTATCTACCCCCGCTATGCTAAAGTCCTACATAATCCTGCAGTTCTAGCTACGCCATTTGGGAACGCAGCTGTATACAGGTGATTTTTGGTCGTCAACGTTCCCAAAAACTGCGGAATCTCCTCATCATCACGATAATTTTTCTCCATGGAAGCATTCCTGTGAAGTGTCCGGTTTCCAGAATATTAGGGTCGAAAGTTGAGTAAATAGACTGCGTTTTTCTGCATAAATGCACATTGACGCGTGTAGCAAGATTTTTTACGAGAAATAATTAATATTACACTATAAGTTTCGCCCGATCAAGTATTTTTTTTTTCTAAAACATTTACATCGTTTCCCAGCATTTTTTTTGCATAAACTTACTTTATTTGATACGTAGAGTACGTACCCTTCGTTAAGGGTGGCAACGAAAAAACACCCTGTATAAATAAGTATATCAAATAGCCGAAATCCAACTACAAGTATAACCTGTCTCTAGTAGGGGTCTCCTCGATCCTTCTATTCTTGAAGTCATCATAGTTCATCTTGGACGCAGTAGGAGAGTTCTTGAACAGCCTATCACTGACTCCATCGTGAGAGTTCGTTACGCTCTCATTCCTCGGCATTGTAGTACGCGCGTATGTTTTGGGCACTGGATTATTGGGCAGGGGAAAATTAGGGGCGATTTAATTTACATAGCTGTTTACTGGAGCTATATCTTTCACCAAATTTCATCAAGATCCATCCATCATCTATCAGGAAGATTCTTCAGGATGCGGGGCTACACTAGAATACATCAGCTGCATCTCCTTCCGTGCACGTCGTAAGAGTCGACTTATTAACTCGGGCATTCTCTCAGGCGATGAGTTAGCAACTTGCCACTGATAAATTACTTACATCTCTCCTCGATATGCTGAACGTGGCTGTATGCCCTCCTTTATGATCCTGCAGTATTGGCTACCCCGTTTCGAGAATATAGCCATGTATATGTCACATATTGTAGCCCTACGACTAGGCATTTTGAACGAGACAATTTGTTCTAGCAATTGGTCTGCTCTGTTAGTCGAGTGAGCGTAGCGAGCATGTCCCTGCAATGCTAAGTCTTTCATACTATTCAAAATGCCTGGCGAGCGTTTATAAACGGACGACGCCGTTTGTATAAAGACGAATCATACAAATTGCCTGCGACATATATATAAGTACGATACTAACCGTTCTTCGTCTGAGTGTAATTAATAAGTCTTTCGATAATCTCTGAAGACCTCTCCGGAGACAGGTTGGGATACTTCCTCAGAGAGTTGGCGAAGGGGTCCGGTTCTCGAGAGGGTCTTGCATTGCAGACGGACCCTTAGAAACACAATAAGTTAGCACTATCAAAAATCCAAATTTTGTTGCTGGCGGAAATCTAGGACCTTCGACATAGCAAGATCTCTGATCTTATTCCTATTCAGAATATTTTCAATTCTAAGGCCGCATTTTCCAAAAAATGACATACAGGGTAGGTCATAATAGTTATTTCCTACCTACTGGACGTAGGCCTCCCCCCGATCTCCTGCTTTTGACATCCAGTCATTACCAACCGCCCTCTTTAATAGTGATAGGAAACAAACATCGTATGTCATGTTTAGGCACGCAAATTATTAAGTTGCGTGTAAAGAAACGCAAGTACATTGTATAGTCTATAGCTGCAGCTGTCAAAATTCAAACTGGCGTCAACAGAAACGCAAGTTCTGTGTGTTTTTGTTTCCTATCACCCCTGTTTACAATTACCCTGGCTGACCCTATGTATGCATGTTAAGGATAAAATGTATGTTGTTTCATACCTCTATCAGGCCAATTCAGACCGCCTCTGAAAGATCCATTGGCTCTGACTCCACCAAACGGAGTATCCCCACTGCCCGCTCCACCCACTTGAAAGTTACCGTGACCTGTGTTAATTTGTGTGTTAATTTGAAAAACATAGACCTGACTAATTTTAAGTTTACGTTTAAGTGTGGGTATGTGCATCATCATCACTACATATTATAAAACCATGTTTTCTGTGAAATAGATAGAGTGATTCAAGATGAAGGTTTATACGTATGCCTAACTACGGACCCGCCCCGGTTTCGCACGGGTGTAATGCTCTCTCACGCGAACTAAGTCGTGGGCGGCCGCTAGTGTACAATAATCTTATGCAGCTAGACACTCACCCCTGGAGACTTCAGGTCGCTGAGGTGGAAACTCCGTCAAAAGATCCGGCGGGGACGTGGGTATCATGTTACAGTGCGTCGTCTGGAACCATGTGGAATTTCATTCCCTTAATTAACCTTGTGATCACGAAGAGATCTAGCAAATTATACTTTCACACAATAGATACAGGCACATCTGTTCTTAATATGGGATTGTCAGAACTGCATGATCATAAAAGACAACCTTAGCATAGCTGGAACTGATCTAAATAATCTCAATCAGTTGCTCAGATGTATCAGGCGTCACTATTCGAAAGTTCAAATCTCTATTGAGGGGTCGCCCACCACCGGGCCTTACACCCTCCGCTGACCCTCGGATCTGCCGACTCATGATCACGAACACAAGACACTATAGTCGTAACGAGAAGCCAATGTATTGCAAATCATTTTTATACCCTATATATTTTGATTGAGGGTATAATAATGATTTTTAATACATTGGTTTTAGTTGTTAGTTAGTTGGTTCGGTAGATAGAACTAACATGGAAAACTAAACCTGATGATGCCACGGGTGTTGGCGAAACATATGTCGATTAAAATTTTAATTGATTGGCAGCTATGTATTTATGGTTGCATGCTAGGTGCTTGGATCTGGCTTCTCGTTACGATTGTAGTGTCTTGTGTTCGTGATCATGAGTCGGCGGATCCGAGGGTCAGCGGAGGGTGTAGGGCTCGGTGGTGGGCGACCCCTCAATAGAGTTGCTCAGATGTTAAAGATCAGCGACAAGTTGCTAGCACATCGCCTAATGGCCAATTTCTCTAGAGATTATAAAGAATCTCGGATATTTTTTATTCCAAATTTGAAATTTTGTATGAAAAAGATTTAATCTGAAATATGCAAAAATCTCGACAGATCGGTTATTGAAATTGGATGTAAGAATCCCTGAATTCCTTAGTCGGACTCTCGCACGTAAGGAGATGCAGCGTGAAGCCCGGCTTAGCTAAGATATATAGTTGCTTAGTACCCACGACACAAGACCTTATGGATCTCAGTGTGGGATTAGGTAAATGTGTTGTGAAGTGTGTGAATATTTCTTTCTTCCTTACTCTGTACGTGCTGACATATCTTCCATCTGTGGCCTGGGCTCCGGAATCTATGCGGGAGCTCATATATGGCTTGTCCGTGTTGTTGGAGGTCTCTTCTTTGTATTTCAAACTCGGCATTGGCTTTAGTGTTACCTGAGAGGTTTAATTACGTTGAACCCTCCAAGTAGGTAAAAACAGTTGTCCTCATGCGAAGTTTTGTTAATGGAACCTTTGTCCTTATGGCATAGATTCCTCTATGCTTATGGGAAATTGTTCTTATGGAATAATTGTCTTCTTGACACTATTGATGTTTTGGCACAGGTGTCCATATGAACCAAAAGGGGTAGTATACCTACTTTAACAGAATAGGATATAAAGAAACCATTCTTCTACCTATTAATTGTGTTGTTGGTCATTACTCCTTACCACTATCTTTGAATATGTAGGGGGCTTAGGCAACGTATCTAGCAATTTAATTAGCGATTGTCAAATTCGAAAAATTATCGAAGATATCACGTCAATTTCCATGCAAAAAAGTGTTCCTTAGGCGAAAAAGAACAAGAACCTACCTGGGGTAGCGGATTCTGCATCTGATCAGGACTTAGGTTGTTCGCCGTCGCACGATTGATAGGATTCCTGGTCAGCAGTTGTGGCGTGTCTATGATATAGGACTGTGTTGACGGCATCTTCGAACTTTGCATGCTTGGATCTGAAGGTTGGTTTGGGGCTGACGGGGCGGTGATGACTGCAATTGGTTGTGGTGGTATTTATGATGGTGGAACACCAAAATGTTACCAATTCTAAATGAATAATTATAGTTACGTAAGCTTTTAATATCCTTAAGACCTTAGGTATTGTTCCTTGCTAGGACGGTATGTAATGCAATAAGTAGGTAAGGTGTAAGTAGTATGTAATGAATAAGTAGGTGTAGTTACATACATACATATAATCACGCCTTTATCCCTTACGGGGTAGGCAGAGCACCAAGGGCCGATAGGACCACATGGTAGCCACTTCTGACCAATTTTGAGGGTATAGTTGAGATGTACAAGTTCGGTTAGTAGGTAGGTGTAGTTACATACCTACGCTTAATATCCTTAAGATCTTAGGTACCTATTATTACGTGCTAGGGTACGGTGGTTCGAAGCTAGTAATTAAAATAGATAGGCGTTTCTATCATCATCATCAGCCTATTGTAGTCCACTGCTGGACGCAGGCCTCCCCCAGGGCACGCCACAAGACTGCGGTGGGGGGTATTTGCCCATAGTCACCACGCTGGGCAGGCGGGTTGGTGACCGCAGTGCGCTGCTGTCCACCTCCCGGAAACCCTTAATCGCCTCGTACGATACCCACGGGCAGACATGGGGTGGTACGAATTCTACTCTGCCGGCACCAAGCGGCTAGACTTTATAACACAACTATTTTCTTTCCCTATGAATTTGACTCGGAACGGACTGTAGTATCTAAATTTTCATAGACTTCATAAAACACTGCAGGATCATATAGGAGATTCCACGGTCACGTTTAGCATAGCGGAGACTCATGTAAATGATCAGTGCCACGTTGCTAGCTTATCGCCTAAGAGAATGCCGGAGTTCCTTAGTCGACTCTTACAACATGCACGGAAGGAGATGCAGCTGATGTATTCTAGTGAAGCCCCTCATCATCAGCACAGGATACATCTAAATCTATTCTTATTATTACATACTAATATGTACCAGAATTAGGCAAAAGCGTATACTGTTTTCCATTCTCCAGCAAAGTGACCGTTAGACCAGAGTCACGTAAGCCGCGGACCACGGCCACCATGCCCTCGCCTACCTCCATGACGAACTAGTTAGTTAGGGTCCAAGGGAATGTGCTGAAAAATATATAATGGTTTGCTGGAAGAAATCTCTTTCAGATATAAGCACGTTTTCGTACATTTTCTTTCATAATTTCTGTCTGTATATAATGTGTACAATAAAGAATAAGAATATAAAAACAGGGGCGTAACTACACGGTGGCAAATCGGCAAAATGCCACAAGCCCCCAGTCAGAAGGGCCCCGCCCCCTTATTACCTAACTAGCAAAAGCAAAGCGATTGCGAAAATTGTACCTACAAAAATGGCTGATCGCTTGTCAAATTCGTATTACGTAAAATGAATTTCAAAGGAACTTTGACATTTCAAGGCGAATATTGTACAATTTTCGCTATCGCTTTGCTTCGGCTTTGCTATTGCAAATTAGGTAATCATGGGGCCGGTCAAACGAGAATCCCAAAGCCCAACATTATTTACCGGGTATACCCGTAGTTACGCCACTGTATAAGAACTATAAATACCTACGTCAAGTTTCTGGCTAATTCGCTATAACAAAACGTTAAATTCACTCTAAAATGGTAGTTAAATCGACAATCAATTGTTTTCAGTTATTAGCATTTTTGTTGCAACTTTGGTGACTTGTTAGTCCCGTGATTTGTTGGTTCATAGTGTGTTACTAGTAGACTAAATTAACTGACGCTCTCCTCGTAGAGTTTCCCCCGTGGTACAGCTACCTACTTGTAAAGTAGGTACACTCGTACTCTTAATGATAACTTAATTTCTTCTTGAGGATAGATTTGATTTGAGTAAGAAGTGGCAGTCGTTGTTCTCTTTGGCATAAGAGTTATTTTCAGTGGTTGCGTGTAATTCAAGCCAATGACTAATGCAAACACATAATATAACACAGGGCAAAAAAAATTGATTTTTTTTTTAATTTTTAGAATACTTACAGACATTTTCAGTAATCGCAAACAAGAGTAACACACGTCGGGCCTACAAATACCCGCTTCGATGTGTCCGTTGGGACCTGGCCTGAAACATGACAGTCCATTTAATGCTTAGAATACTCGTAAATTCTATGCCTGATTTCGAAACTAACATTTTTTTTTATAATAGTTATAACCCGCGCAGATAAAGAATTGATCTGAAAATGGCGGCGGTGACGGAAGGTATGGGTGGCAAAACCAACTAAATCTCACATTATATAAAAAGCAGTGTAACAAGCACGTTTTAGCAAAAAATTACGCTGGAAACTTACTTGGAAAGAGTAACCTTAAAGTAATTATGTACCGATTGAAAATCTGCAATAAACATGAAAAAATGGGCTTTCAGACGTTCAACAGCAATGAGATTAGTCAAAGCGAAACCAGACAATTTTTTTTGCAGCGCGTACTTCATTGTGTGACCATAGGCACGCGATAGATATGAGCGAGATAGCATGCGAGTGAACGCCATTTATAGATCAATTCTTTATCTGCGCGGGTTGTAGTAATAGGTAGTAACTAGCGCCATCATCCAAAGGAACTAAAGTCTAACTGCAGCCTAAGCTCGCCTTCGTACATTACGTAAGCGTACGTATATAACTTTACAGGATTCCTTGATTATGGTAGCCCTAGCTAAAGGGTCAGCCACGATTTTTATATAAAAGAATAAGAATAGTTATTAAATTAAGGCCAAATTCAATCAAAATCTGTTTGGCACTTTTTGTGACTCAACATTCATTCTTACAAACTTTCATTGGCAGGGTAAGCAATTATCGCTAAAGGCACTGCTCATGCAGATGTCAAATATCACTTTCAAATTCCTAGCTACATCACCTGAGGGTACGCCCCTGAATTCCTTAGTCGACTTTTAAGACATGCACGGAAGATGCAGGTGATGTATTCTAGTGGAGACCCGCATCAGCACAGGACAAATACAAATAAATAACAATAGGTACTTACATTTCCTTGCGAAGATCTTTAGTAAATACACTATAATAAAAATCCTTTAGTATACATAAATTATGTAAATATTTATACACTAGACAAGACTGATAATTTAGAAGAATTTTGAAAATATGTAAAAAATATTTACATTGATTACATTTCGGGCAGCAGTTTGTCAGAAAATGAAATATGCTTGACTGCACTCAATTCTTCTTGAAATCAAAGACAAAATCACAAAAGAGTATTCTTTTCGGTGCGTAGCCTTCTTTATTCATTACATTATGGACATTTTTATCCGACTGCGGCAGCCTTGAATGGAAGGTTAGTATCAATGTTTTAACATTTACCAAACCTTCCGTGCATTACCAATATACTTGTTAAAAATACTATTTGGTAAACAGAAGCAGTCTGAATAAGCTAAAATTTAATTTTCATTTATTTATTTATTTGTCTTATATATTTATTTATTTATTTATCTAGCCTATTTCCCTCCTCTTCTTTCTAGAATAAAATTATATCTTGTGTATTCAAAAATGTATTAAGTAGTTAGTAAGTACTTAATATGTAGGTATGCATTTGACCGTCCAATATTAAAGCAGATTAAAATCGATAACACCTATTCCTTGAATGTTTATGCATGAAACTGGGTTCCAACTAAAACAACAAGATAAAGGCTTAAAAATCATTTTTATTCATATCGTAACTATGGTACATTAATAATATTTTAGTTACATCAATAAATACGAATGTTTCGCGCACACAAGCTCTAAATTTAATATAAATGCATTATAATCATAGGCGTAACTAGATGGGCGGGGCCTATTTCCCGATATCCTTTTTACGAGTACACTTCAGAAGTTCTAGTTACGCTTATGATTGTTGTTATAAATTATGATATTTCATATTCTAAGCGCGGTGTCATTATAACATTTTTCTTTATGTCAATGTCAAATGTCATAGTGCGACAAAGATGGACTAAATCTATCTCTGTCTAAATGCTTGAATTAGTATAACTTCTATAACATTTCTACATTACGAGTGAGGCTGTATCGTTATTAATTACATAATTAAGGCAAATATTGACAACTGCAAAAGATTTTTTATTATGTCGATATAGAAGCTGTCAATGAAAGGACTAAGTAAATAAAAGAGTAAAATTACAAACGCTGCGCTGTCATATAGGAAGAAACAGTATCGAAATAGAATATGGCAGAATAGGAACCTGTCATGGCAAATTAAACCTTAAATTATTCTACATGAAAAAATGTGCAAGAAATAAAACGGTCGCCATTTTGTAGCGCGAATCTTTGTCTTCTTGACATTTTTCGAAGGTAATTTAAATATACAGCCACAAGTCATCATCAACTTTGTATTTTTGATTTTTGACATCATTTAAAATGACACCACACTTAAACACAAAATAGAATCCGAACCTTAATGTCATAGAAACATCCAGTATGTTCTAATAGCGTAACATTTAACGCAATAAGTTAACAATGAGATTCGTGCATTCCACGTTCTATAACATTAAAGTCAAACATGATATAATTATAAAGGATATAATTGAAAAAATGAATACAAAATTAGTACCTTAACGATTAAAGCATTAGGGCATGAAAATAGGAAGAAAAATTGTGAGTTTTTTTTTATTTATTATTATTTATAAATAATTTAATACTTTACAGGGTGTAAAAAGTACAAATGAAAACTTAAATCACAATGCAAACTTAACAAACCCTTAGCTTTCGTGAACGATATTTGCCTATGCTCGTTTTTAATTCGTATTTTAGGTACAGCTCGAAACATCTCGCCAAGCCGTGATATCTTACTATACAAGAAAAAATAGCTTTTTGACAAGTACGGGCAAATAAACCACGCCTCCTTTTCACGCCTTACAAATTCAAAATGGCGTCAAATATTGTCATAATTGACATCTTTTGAGTTGCTATTATGCTCCCATTTTCACCAAACTAGGATTTAAATGCACAACCTTTTCATTTCTACAAATTTTCCGTACTTTGTGGCTCGTTTCGATTCTTCGCGGCTTTCTCATTTACAAAGTTTTCAACAACACCTAAGTAAATAATTTATCTTTTTACACCATGCAAATACGGAACTTGGATTTGTATTCACACTAAAACATTTTTAAGTAGATAAAAATGGTTTACATTCAACAAGAAACAATTAATGAAACACCTCGAAACAGTGTGAATTCAAACAAAATTCTATGACAAAAATCTTTTGTAATCATTATTAATAACTATAATTATATTTATCGACTACATCTTTTACTTTGGAAATTAAAAGTTTTCAACTTAATTCTCTTTTAACACAATTTATTAATAAAAAAACACAATGGAATAATTATACATACAAATACTACAGTTTATCGTGAAAAGATACAAAAAAAAACCATTCGGTTGACATAATAGCTATTTTATAACACAATCTCTACTCGCCATGTATACGGGAACTATAACACTCACAAAGTAGGGAAGAAAATAATGATACTGTCAATTTTACACACATTGTCAGTGAAAAGCGAGCACAAACGGTAAAACTAACTCATACGAGGGGAACCGTAGAAGTATTATTATTTCGCGATGTTCCTTATCATTATATTTTCGCCAATCGTCACGCGTACAATAAATGACGTAAACAAGCTCAATAGCTATTAGAGAAAACGACACGATGACGAATTGCAATACGATGCAACGTCTAGACCCGTCACATTTGACATTATATACCTTAAAATAAGCCTATGCCAATAAATGACTCTCGTTGCTTGTCTATCAAAAAGCATTTTGACAGTGTCATTATTTTTCCCGCCCAAAAATCAGCACGTGCAATAACCTACTACAATAATGTACATAGCGTTACAAACAAACATACAACGGGACCCTAACAACGAGAAACATCTTTCATACAACAAACCATGTTTTAATGCCGAGACTTGTGTCAAAATATGACGTAATTCAAGTAAATTCATTTGTCATAAATTTTAACTTATATTATTTCGGCACACTAACAGCCAGCAAAAAAAGTACATGTATATGAAAACGGCGTCGATTTTTACGCTGACGTTTTTGTCATTTTCCTCAAGACTTGTTTCATTACATTTCTACCGCGCCTGTTTAATGTCAAAAACATTTATGATTACCTTGTCTATCCTATTGTAATGTATATACTGACGTACACGATACAGCGTAAACGAAGCAAAATAAACTTATCTTTTGGCGTAAAGGCACAAATATTCCGTACCGCATTCATACTCATCCACGATTCCCACTATCGTATAAAACGAGTGAAGTTACAAGTTTCTTGGATTTTTTTTTGGAAACCTTACGATACATAACCATGACTGTGGGGTAAGCACGAACGTTTTTACGCGGCGTAACGTAACTAGCAAAATCTATGTGATTTGACAGTTTGACGCTAAGCGTTATGAACTATCGAGAGGTTCGTGCTTACCCCTCTGATCTGCACAATTTAAGAGCCACTGTAGTAAATGACAAATTTAGATTTAAAGGGCCAATTTGCCAACGATCCGATTGAATATTTGAAGAATAAATTTGATGCTGTCTTTCTCTAAAACTTGATCAAGATAGAGACAGCATTAACTTTATGCTTCAGAGACGCTATCTGACCAGTGCAAAAATCGGCGCTAAATAGGGTCGTTTACAGTTTTTTTATTTGTATTTATATCTAAAGATCATAAAATAAGAGAAACATTTGCGATAGAAAAACTTCGCTAGCGTGAAAACTTTCCGGGACATAACGATTTCAAAATCACAATTTTAGACTTGCCAAAAAACGATCCATACAAACGGATATGCAACTTGTATGCGCGTAAAAGAACTTTTGTTCTACAGCTATATTAAATATTGCGTTTATAAATATCGTCACAAAACAAAAGTTGCTGTAAATTATGCAGGTGGACATGTGACGTTGTTATTTTCAATTAATTTCACATTTGAAAAATGGACTTGCCTACTTCACTTTAAAGGCTTATTACTACTTAATTTGAACACATACATAATCAAATTGTAATTTTACAGATAGGTATGATTTTGATTATTTATTCTGATAAGAATAAGATGTTATTAAGATTCAACCCTAGGAAACTACCCCATTGAATTAGCACACATAACATTCTGTAAGTCTGTTGTCAAAAAGTATCTTATATATATATATATATATATATCTTTTACCTCAAGTTTAAGTTAACGCATACAAATACAGCAGACAAATACAATCAAGTAAGTGTTTATTTACTTGCGCTTGTGTTTTACCGTCACATGTGCACGACTAGGGGTCTCATAAAATGTAAAAAATTAACGAGCAAAGTTCATTTAGCGCAATTGTTACATGATAATGTTTAACCCTTAATAACCTAGAGTTTCAATTTTGATACCAATCTTTTAAACCGAATGTTCACATTACTATTAGTTTTTTTTTATAGGTTGGCTGTTCGTATTTTACTGTTGTATAATATTCTTTCCAACGAAATTAAAAATCATTGTGATTTTTTTAGCTATTTTTCCCTTCATCTCAAGCAAACACAATAATATTTAAAAAAAAAACACTTTCGTAAATCAGGTTACTAAGGGTTAACCGCTATTGTTGAATGTTTCCATAACTTTGATAACTTCGCGATCGCTCTTTATGTTACACGGTCTAAGTCTCAAGGTCACCGGTCAAATTCTAGTAAAGGTAGGTTATTTGAATTTCTATGAGTACATTGATGATTCTAAACGTGCCTCATTTTATAAATTAGTTAAAAGTTTATCGATACATTTTGTGAGTTTTTCTGTAAATTTTAGTTACTTTCTAAATCTACCCTCAATACAATTATTTCTTTAAATACCCATTTAACTCATTCCATATAACGTTAGTAACAGTTTTAACATTACAAAAGTTACAATATCAGTGTGGCACTTTTCATTTCACGTGTCACCTATGGTGTGAAAGAGAAAGACTACGTTCTAGCGCATTTGAACTTGAAACATACATCCTATAATATACATTTATTATTATTAATATGACACATAATGGTCAGATTTTACCGTTCAATTCTGAACTTTAGGTAATTACAGTTAAGATAGCATGCCATATTAATAAATAAATAAATCTATCTGATAAATAATGGAATAGCGAGCCATAGAAAACGTCTGTACATACATTTTGCATTAAATATAACACCGCACAATATCGCAACTACTTTACATACATTTTAGGTTGAAATTTGAATGAAACCTTACCTCTAACCATCAACCAAACATTTTTTAAAATCTTTATATATAAATGACTAAAATGACACGTCACTGGTCATAGACACACAGTACACTATAAGAGAAATGGCAAAGAAAATCATTCAAATTTCCCACCTAAACCTTTACAGTTAAGACTGAAGTTGCAAGAGCCACTATCTCGCCTATAAAGCGCTCATTCAGCGTTCGTCAAGTCACGTGATGGATTCCGCGATTGGTGGGAGTGTTACTACAAACGTCGATGGCAATAACTGCCGACAAGATGAAAGACCCAATAGTTATAATTTAAGAAAGAAGATGGGAGGACTAAATGTTAGAGATCTCAGTACATCGTATCGTAACAACGCAGACCCGATTTCAGATGATGAAACTGTTGATCACGAAAAACCATCTACATCCAAATTCGAACTGAATAAATGGGTTGGTCCCGAGAACAAACCAGAAGAAAAAGTATTGGGAGACATGTTGGAGAAAGAAATGGACGAGGCCATAAGTGCTGGAAGTGAAGACAGCTACAGAACGGATTCTCCAAAGTCACCTATTCAGCATCCAATCGAGATCAAAGTACCCGGATTGACAAAGGAGATGCTAAAACTGGTCCAAGAAGCTTATGACCATGAAATGGCCAAGTTAGGTCCCTGTCTGTGTTCAACAACCCCTCCGAGAAAAGTACCTCGTATGAGTGCCCCTACATCAGAAGCTGTCACTAATACACAAAATCTTGTACCAAGGAACAATTGCGACTATAGCGAACTTCGAGAAAGACTTAGAGAAGGGATTAAATGTAAAGGGAAGTACAACAAGCTTGCATCTAACTTGTATTAAATTCGGTACCAGTACATTCGAAGAATCAGTTTTTATTACATTGATTAATTCAACACAATGCGTCGGGAAAACTGACAAGAAGATCATAAAATGTACTTGCAAGAGTTAAAATTATGGAATTCGTTTTCATCCAAATTTACATTGCCTTAACGACATGAATTTTGCATACATAAAGTTCGAAGTACCTTGAAAGACATTGGCTATTCTGTAAGTAGTCCATACGTACGAAGTCGCGGACAATAGCTAGTAAGAAATTATGCAAATATTATTTTGTCTATTAGCTAAGGATCTATTTTCACATAACAGGTTTATAATTATTTTGTACTCACGATAGAAGACTTGCGTGGAACAAGATTTACGTATATTCAGTCAGACATTCATTTGTTTTTTTTTAAGTTTGACGAGAACCGAGAATAGCTTACTGACCACGCCAGACTTTCTCCGACCAAATCAATGAAATTCTGGAGGAAAGTTCTGTTCAAGAGTACGTGCATGAAGAATAAATAAATCATGAAAGTAAATGAAGCGAAAGAGGTGTGCCAGTACCGTGGCAAATGAATCCGTGATTTCTGTCTACCCCTCCCGGAAAGAGGCGAGATTTTATGAATGTCTTTTTCCTGTGTGTACACATAAATATCTCAGTATTTTCACCCCCACCATTGCTAATAAGGCTTAAGTAAATATTAGGCATGACTTTCGCTCATACATTCCAGTCCAAACCGTCCATTAGTCGAATCCTAACTTAGTTTCTACAACATAGTTGAGACGCGCGCTTTACCCCACCTTTACCTTAGTGCAGAAACTAAAAAAGAACTAATTGTCTTTTATATAATGTCAATCCATTTTAACACGATATATTATGGCTAGATTAGTTTCCAAGTAAACAAACTCTTTCAATGTAGACGTTATTGTAAACCTTAGAGTATATATTTAGCAAGCTATAGAGTGATACATGATCCGTAGGAACAGATATGAATGTGTCACTGTCAATCAGTAGAGAAACAAATAAATTTTGCTTACATTGGGCACAATAGAACGAAGCGATTTTGACACTCTATAGCTTATGTATACTCTACGTTGTAAATATATTATTAGATTTCATTAAAATAATAACATTGTAAAGGTCTGTTGCAAAACACAGGGGTCATTGAACTAAATGCGTCGTGATCCGCGACCGAGCTGTAGTTACAAAGATTATGCCTGTAACAATGTTTTTGTGGCTGTTTGTTTAAATTAAATTTGAAATGAGTGTGCGAATACTCTGACGTGCTTTGGTAGATAATATGAACATTATAACATAGGCCTTTTAATTATTATAGTGGGTAAGTAGACTTAAGCCTTTCTATGTGATGTGTTTTTAGTAATGAACTAGCAGTCAGTATAAAGGTTTGTCAATATATTGCAATCTACCTATATAATAGCATATTCCTTTCGAGGCAGGCGTGAGATTATGTATAATATTTATATATAATGCGCACAGTTTACATATGTAATATTTATTATTATTTAAAAGTTAAAACAGGCAACATCTTAGACGCTCGTTGATCAATATTTGTACCAAGAGTTACAGTTTTCAAACCTATAGACATAATATACCGTGTATCACATAGCACTTAAATATCACACAAAATCAATTCTTATAAATAAGAATCGGGTCCAAATAAAATCCGTCGATTTGGGATTTGTCTAGACATAGCTTAAAATCTATTTTTAGTTTTTTTTATGTATATTCATCTTATTATGATGGAATGAGAATATATTCATCTTTTTTGCATTATTACAAGTACACAGTCAATTAATATTTATTAACATAGTAATGTTAAACCACGCCTATAAGCTCGCTTTCGCCTTCCGTCGTTCTATCCTTTTCTATCGCTCCAGACCGTTGTATGTTAGAGCGAGAAAGACATCTGAAGATTCCTTGAGGCACGATAGCATTCCTGTTATCTTTCTTGCTCTAGCAAATGACGGTTAGCAGCGAGAGAAAAGGATAGAGCGACGGCAGACGAAGGTCTAACTAAACCTTTTCAACGCCACAGTATCGATATATGTCTCAAAACGAGTTTAATTTTATTTGTTACCCGACTGCGTCCAGAGGAGGTTTATGTTTATCGAGTGTATATTTAGTTTGGAACGTTGTAGATTCGTTTTAGTCGTGACAATGACACTAGGTCAAAAATTTTACGCAGTCGGCAGGCTGATTTTGTAACTTGCAACCGGTCGCAATCGCTGGATAGTCGCTGTCAAAATTGACATTTGGTATTATCCTACTAGATTAAAAAGTCAATGCATCATACTGCTTGATTACAGTATAGGGTTTCTTGGAATCGGTCGCGTAGTCGTCTTTTGACGTTAAGCGACCGGTTGCCGACCAATCGCAAGTTAGTAAATAAGCCTGCGGGTTTTTTGTTTAAATAAATGAGGTTATTAGGTTGTGGCGTTTTGTTAATGTTTTGTATTGTTCGTAGGGTGGAAAAGGTTATTTTCATTAAAATGCAGTAAAATTGTAAATTAACCACCAAAATTTGCTTATAATTTGTTTGGAACATGATTAAGCGCTTTGGAAAAGTTTATTATTAGTAAATATGTATAGTAAAATGTATAATATAACAATAATGTATCATGACATACTTTAGTAAATCAATATTTACGTATATCTCATTTTAATATATTAAAGTTATTAAACATCATATTTTAAGCTATCCAGTAAAATCCCAATGATAAAAAAACCAATATCGTAATAAAGAAACACAAAAACTAACCAACCGAGTGATCGCAATGCGTAAAGCTAACCGTCCATTGGCTAGAAACACATCGAAGACATCAAACAACCAATCGTAAACAAGCAAGCTGTAGCATTCATTCTGATTGGTCGACATCTAGTCCAATGAACGCGCATTAGCATTGTAGATATTTTAAGGCGATTCGAGCCTAAATATAGCAACAGACAGGGGCTTATCAAATATGTAGTATGTATGCTAATGAAAGTTAAACATGTGATTCAATATGGTCGATTCCGGCGGTCACACTTAAACCTAAATGTAAAATTAGTCCTACCTGTCCTTTTCTCTCTCAGCCATTTATGTTAAGAACGGAGAGAGATAGACCTGACTAAGATATGGTTTAGGTTTAAGTGTGACTGCCGGAATCGACCCTAATGTCTCAAAATTTGTGAATTGGATAGAATATTATAGCATTTCGCTTAACATAGCCCCTTTATGACGTAAAAAAATTGTTAATGGGTGTCGTACCCTTATATCCCTTGCTATATTCACCTTAAGGGGAAATTAACGGTGTTTTCGCCCGTATCTATATCCCCTGCTTTCCCCTTAAGGGAAGTTAAGGGTGTTTTCACACATGCCCCTATCCCTTGCTATATTCACCAATTCGAGGGTGTCAAAGATGTCCTCACCCATATCCCTATCCCCTGCTTTCCCCTGTATAAAAGGGGTGTTTCACTCGGTCTGGGTAGCCCTGGTGGTGAGATGGGCGCGTCGTCTCCTTCGCTACGCATGCGGTTGGTTGGTTCCCGATCGGGCAGCTTCCTCGCGACATTTACTTATGTACACCTATGGATAACAGTCATGGTGTTAAATACTAGTCCAAGGAAGTCATGGGGTCGGGGCGGGGCTTCACTAGAATAGATCAGCTGCATCTCCTTCCGTGCATGTCGTAAGAGTCGACTAAGGAATTTAGGAGCTAATTGTGATCGGGAGGCCTATGTTCATCTGTAGTGGGGAGGCCTATAACCAGCTGTGGTGGGGAGTCTTATATTCAGCAGTGGTGGGGAGCCTTATTTTCAGCAGGGGTGGGGAGACCTATATACAGGGTGTAAAAAGACAACGATGTTTTTTAATACCTCGTATTCTTTGTAAGGTTACGATCATTTTCTTCTAAGGAACCAACCCTGGGAAACGACAAAAAATTATGAAAAAATACTGTCATTTTATTGCAAGCAATGTATTCGTTTGATGTTCAAAGTACAAATGTACCGACAAAACTAACATTTTGACATGGTATCTTTGAAAAAAATGTTTGTTAACCGATTTCAGATGGATTTATGTTAAAAAAATGATAATATTAATGTAACTTTGGACCTCAATATCTTGGAAAGTCGTGGTTTCCCAGGGGTGCTTCCATAGAAAAAAATGATCGTGATGTTACAAAGAATACGAGGTATTAAAAGAACAAAGTTGTTTTTTAAACCCAGTATTTAGCTGTGGTACGGGAGGCCTATATTCAGCTGTTGTCTTAATGGCTGAAATTATGAATTATGATGAAGCCTCACCTGAAGCAGCCTGAATTTGCTAACAGACAGATGTTTAAGATGCGGCTGCATTCTCTCATCGCCTAACGCGAAGTTGAAGGAAACCATGCAGAACACCGCCGCTTTGCGCACCGCAGAGTTTTGATGATCGGCCAACTGGAGAAATAAAAAGTAACGTTTAAATTACATTCATTATACCTGGACATATTTATTCTTAAGCATAGTTAACAGGCTTATTACGAGAGCGCGCGAGAGGGGGGGGGTTATCTTTTTCGGGTGTAATAAATGTCGCTGTTCCATAACCGACTTTATCAACTAGTCTGAGAGTACAAAGCCACGTCTCCATTACAAAGACTTGTCATTCTTGTGACCGGTAGATTTATCTCACTCCAGTAGCTCAAAATTTTGTGCTAGACCAGGAAATAGTTTTTCTATCGTCCGATAGTTGTAGCTGTCATATACATATGTCATCGGGACGATACGAACCAACGATATGCACCGAGGTCAAGGGCTCAGTCCTACCCCGGCGCGCGCACTCACAACCGCTCTGACTTTAATTAGATTCCCCCAATTTTGTTATTTTAATCATTAACTTTTAATTCCGTTAAACTTTTGATTATTCTTTTATTTAATTACTAATTTCAGTGCACAAATCGAAGTTTGAGGTTCTTCCTGCGTCTGATAAATGTCTCTGTTTACCTGACTAACTCCCTCTATGGGTTGCCTCACGATATCATCAGTAAGCTCCTGACTCCTCGCCTTGGCCACTTCGGTAGCCAGTTTCGCTATAGATAGCGTAGTTCCTTCTGCGTCCGATAGATGTCGCTGGCACATACAGTACCTTTGCAATTAGATTTCAGTGCACATTGCGACGTCACCACTACAAGGCCTTGTAGTTCTTCCTGCGTCCGATAGATGTCGCTTTCACCTACCTTTGTGCTAGACCTGAAAATAGTTCTTCCTACATCTAATAGATGTCTCTGATCACCTGACTAACTCCCTCCATGAGCTGTCCCACGATATCATCAGTGAGCTCCTGACTCCTCGCCTTGGCCACTTCGGTAGCCAGTTTCAACGCACAGAGAGAGGTCGGGTAGCCGCGAGTGCGTATAACCGGCTTTAGTAGTGCTAGCACCTGAAAATATGTGGATTTTTCAATGGGGCTATTAGTATACTCCTAAATGCTATTGAAAGAAATGATTGTCGCTAAAATGTGAAAAACATAATTAAAAAATTCCTAAAACCCGGCTGCGTAATTTTTTTTTCATTATCACAATATGGCGGCCAGTAGTCGCCATATTGGATTTTCACTAACGTCATGTCTTTAGTGACACTCGCCGGACTAGAATCGATTGACGTATGAATCATAAAAATCGGCCGAGGCGTTTGATCCGTGTAGTGCTTGAAAGGAACATACAAACATATATACATAGGCTGTTAAACACAATACCACTCCTTTGCGTCGCTCAGTCGGGTAAAAATGTGTGATAAAAAAAGGAATTTTATATAGTCGTATATAAGCTAACCTAACCCGACATCAACTACCTACACTAATCGGTCAATTAGATCCCTATGCTATTACTATTAGGCCGCGTCCCCATTAGGCGAACAGTGAGCGGCTGACAGTTTTCTTCCAGTTTGCCTCCCTATACATTTTAAATGGAGTGTCCAATCAGCGCGTAATGTACGCAGTTTGCGACGTTTCGCTTGCCGACTCATTCTTAGTCGGCGGCGCAGTTTGTTCACTACGCTTTGCTGCTAATACGCTCTAGTTCGCCGCTTAGTTGATATTGAGTTAGCGACCAATACGCCACTCAGAGTCAGTCAGCGAACAGTCAGCCGCTCACTGTTTGCCTAATGGGGACGAGACCTAATGTATGTAGGTAGGTTAACAACAATTCTTTGTAACCTACCACCTTCCTTAGGATATCACTATAAACCAGTCTGCAATAGATCGTCTTTCACTTAGCATATACAGGGTGATTTTTGGTCGTCAACGTTCCCGAAAACTACGGAATCTCCTCATCATCACGATCATTTTTCTCCATGGAAGCATACCTGGGAAGTGTCTGGTTTCCAAAATATTAGGGTCCAAAGTTGAGTAAATAGACTGCGTTTTTCTGCATAAATACACATAGACGCGCGTAGCAGGATTTTTTCACGAAAAATAATTAATATCTGTCTATAAAAAAACTAACATAAACACTAGACACTATAAATTTCGCACGATCAAGGAATTGAAAAAAAAATTCAAAAAAAATTTTTTTTCCTAGCATTTTTTTTGGCATAAACTTACTTTATTTCATGTATAGAGTACATACCCTTCGTTAAAGGTGGCCACAAAAAAACACCCTGTATTACAATTACATTACGCGGTAGGTACCGTAATAAATGGGGACAGTATCCGCAAGGTCATAGGCATCATAACGGGCCACAAAAAACAAGTCTGAGGATGCAAAGAGTCGGAAGAAACGCCACAGCACGTGATCATGAAATGCACAGGCGTGGGTTCGAATCCCGGACCGTACCAACGACACAATTGCGTTTTGCAATTTTTTACAATTGTGCCCTTGTTCCACCGAAGGTGCGTTATGCAAATATTGATATGATGAACATCGATGTTTGTTTCCGAGTCATGGATGTTTTTGATTTTTTTTCAAAATTCATTTATTTCAGGTAATAGACCCATAGATTCAGATAACAATTATTATTATTATATTATTAATATCATAACACATTTAAATAATTACAAATTTAGTTCATTAAAAAGGAAAATAATGTCTGGAATTAATTAAACACTAACAACACAACACAAACACAAAAAATAAACACTAACAACACAAGGTCAATAGCCCCTCACAAACGTTAATCATTGCTTAGTACCCACGATGGAAGATCTTGGGGATTTTAAATTAGGACTAGGTTGATGTGTTTTGAAGTGTGTGAATATGTGTAGGAGATAATAGATGGCGCTGCTTGTACACATACCTGATGCGCCGGTAAAGCGTGTGCTATATGAGGCATGCCTGCGTCCACTGCTCTCATCACCTCTGTAACAAACAATATTATTTATATAAACTTAGAAAATAAGTGTAAGGGTATAAGTGGATTCGACTAATACCTTAGGACCCAAAGTCAACCTCACCAGCCCGTGGTGCACCCTGCTATTTAACGGACGAGGCTCTGACGCTAAATAGATTATAATACCTATTGAGAACGGCACGGAAACATTTCCTATAAGATTGATTACCGCACCCACTTTTCACCAGTTATAGGTGAGCCTGCCGCCGCTTTTCGGGCACAAATGCAACAATCTAGCGACCGGTAACGAGTCGAATAGGAAACATTTGCGGCATAAACGGCTGTATCTTTTGATTGCGTTGGCTTAGAAGCTTGATTTTTTCACAGCTCCAAGGAACAGTAGACCTGAGAATTTGATATAAATTTCAGCTTGATACCTCCACGCGTTCCTGAGTAAAAGGGTCTTGTCAGACAGACGACGTGCGGACGGGCAACAAAGTGATCCTACAAGGGTTCCGTTTTTATCTTTCGAGGTACATAAAAACATCTTCTTCAGCCTATTGCAGTTCACTGCTGGACGTAGGCCTTCCCCAGGGCACGCCACAAGGCTACTGCCATAGAGGGGTTTTGTCCATAGTCACCACGCTGGGCAGGCGGGTTGGTGACCGCAGTGTGATTTTCGGACTATGTTGTCAACACGGGAGGCGCTGCTGCCCACCTCCCGGAAACCCTTAATCCCCTCGTACGATACCCACGGACAGGCAGGGGTGGTACAAACTCTACTCTGCCGGCACCACGCGGCGGAGATAAAAACATAATAAGCTCTATTTAAGCGTAAACTAACCTTTATTAAGCGCTCCATAAGCGTTGATTAGCTTGAGCAGTATCAGATCGAAGTAATCCAACCATTGCGGTCTGGTTTCAGGTCGTCGACACAACCAGATCAGTACTTTTACTGCTTCGGCTGCTGCGCGTTCATTGGCTGTGCCCCAGCCTATGGATAAATAGAACAACTTTGCAGATATACATATATCATCATCATCATCATCATGAGCCTATTGCAGTCCACTGCTGGACGTAGGCCTCCCCCAGGGCACGCCACAAGACTGCCATGGGGGGTATTTGCCCAAAGTCACCACGCCGGGCAGGCGGGTTGGTAACCGCAGTTTGTATTTTAAACTATGTTTTCAACACGGGAGGCGCTGCTGCCCACCTCCCGGAAACCCTTTCGTACGATACCCACGGGCAGACGTGGGGTGGTACGAATTCTACTCTGCCGGCACCACGCGGCCAATAATACGGACAACAAAGTGATCATATATACATACATCTTTACTCCAAGAAAAACAAACCGCCCGCTTATTACCAACTAGCGGCCGCCCACGACTTCGTCCGCGTTAAAAAATCATTACTCCCGTGCGAAGCCGGGGCGGGTTGCTATGCTTAAAGCCTTCCTCGATTAATGGGCTATCTAAAATTGAAAGAATTTTTTCAAATCGGATCAGTAGTTCCTGAGATTAGCGCGTTCAAACAAACAAACTCTTCAGCTTTATGATATTATATATATATAAGTATATAGATATAGCAAAAGCAAAGTGATAGCTAAAATTTTACAAAATTCGCTGATTGCTTGTCGAATTTGTATTACGTAAAATCAAAGGGATTTTGACATTTCAACGCGAATATTGTCAAATTTTTGCTATCGCTTTGCTTTTGCTATCACTCTCACGCGACTAAAACGAAAGCAATGAGACATTTGAAGCTCAAATGCGACAAGCAAGTTAGGCTACCGATCGTGTCAAATAAAATATAAATACATACATACATACATTCGATAAATATAAACCTTCACAGGCTCAGTCGGGTAATTTGTTAAAATTAAAAAAAACTTTTTTCAGGAACTCACCGTAAAGCCCATGTCGGCAAGTAGTATAACCCCTTTTGTTTTTTTTTACTGCACTTTATCTCGCTAACCCTGATATTGGCAGAATCGTCGCATAGTCGACGGAGCCATTTGTTAAAATAAAAAAAACTTACCAGAAGTTTGTTGAGCGTTAGACGCGTTCTCCGAGTTTTCTTTATCGGCCGCATTCTCTTCTATCGTCAAAGCTACCAGCGCCACTCGCACTATGTTCCTGCAATAAACCGCATCAATTTAGACACAGCTTCTATTCGTAGTGCGTGACACAGTTTCCACCAATTCAATCAAGTAGATGTCTGGAAAACTGCAATTACCTCTTTCAGGCATTTTTCATTAAATGCTACGTGCGTCTTCACAATTTTGGGTCCTTTACTGGGGAGTATGCATGCGAACTATTGTGTCTGTGGTATGGTGTTTGTTGCCGTGTAAAAAGACGGCCGATTGGTGTAGTTGGTAGTGGCCCTGCCTGCGACGCCATAGGTCCTGGGTTCGAATCCCGGTAGGTGCAAACATTGATGTGATAAATATCGATGTTTGTTTCCGAGTCATGGATGTTTATATACTTATCTATGTATTTATATACCGTTGCTTAGTACCCACGACACAAGACCTTAGGGATCTTAGTGTGGGACTAGGTCAATGAGTTGTGAAGTGTGAAAAGAAAAAAAAATGTATTTGTTATTTATAAGTTTTGTTATGTATTTTATATGCTTTCTTTCCTATATTTGTATGCCAAAATGGCGGGAGCACAGAGAAGCTAAATCTGTTATAGTAATATCATTTTATAACTGTGTATCGCAAATAAATCGATTTGAATTTGAAAATAAACATATACTTACTTAAAATACTCGCACGGTTTCCTACAATCACCGTACTTGAGCAGTTCATGTGTGGCTAGCAACAATCTCTCTAATTGTTCTGGCGGCGCGTTGCCGGTGTCCAATTTACTGAGAGCTTCTAACACTTGCTGTTCTCGCATACCCGCTGTGAATAAATAGGTATTTGCTAGTCAAATCTTCTTCTAGAAGCCTCGAACTGTTTACAAATGAAATTGTCAATCGCAATTACGTGATTGAGGACAATTTTGATAATAATTTTAATTGATGCCCATTGAAAGGCGCCATTGAAGCATCAATGAGGGTTTACTGAAATGGCCTTCGTCAGATGGCAGTATTCACACGCTAGTCCAATCAACTGTCAACAAAAATTTCAACTACAAGTCGAAAAAAAATCTGTATTGTATGTAGTTATTAAAATGTCATATTAAGTATATACAACACAGAAATTGTATGTATTTTCAGTTTTTTTTTCGATATTAATTCTTATACTAATTACAAAAGGTATACACAGTTTTATGTACGCACACATAGGCATTTGTATGTATTTTGACAGTTGATTGGACAGTGTATCAGTGCTGCCACCTTACGTAGGCCATTTCAGAAAACCCTCCTTGCCTTTGATCGTCGACTGGAATTGTATTGCCCATATTTTTTTTAAACATGTAAAAAGGAGACGGTCGCGGTCAATAATCCGCGTGCGGCCGGTAATCTGCCGCGCGCGGCATAGGCGACGATTCCTTGGTAGACTTCATTTCGAAATAGAGTATTTTCCATAGAAAATACTTACATTTAGTAACAATAAACCCCTGGTCATCGACCTCGTAAGGCCGCGGTCGATAGTCCGCATGCGGCGGGTAATCTGCCGCACGCGGTATAGGAGATGATTCTTTAGTACTGTTCGCTTCTTCTGAACTATCGGCGGAGGCCGCTCGGGCTATTGTGTCACTGGAATAAAACGTTACATGTATAAGGTGTTTTCATTACAATTTACTTATTTATGGGACAAAACAATATATCCCTTTTGAAGATAGATAGTTTAGATCAGTGGTTCCCAAAGTGGTCTATGTGGACAAGGGACTCGATGGGGGTCTACGTTGGCGTGAAAAAATGGGATTTCACAATTAATTTGTATGTGTTGTAAGTATGTAGGGGGTCCACCAGAACCAGTTAACTTTTGAAAGGGGTCTATGAAAAATGAAAGTTTGGGAACCCCTGGTTTAGATAGAAGAAAATACAATTTCGAAGAAGCAGTTATAGTAAACATTAGCACGCTCGTACTTGAAAGATACTTGCATTTTTACCATATCGACTACTAAATAGTTCAGTTTCATGAAATCAGCTTGATTAGGTTTTTTATAGTGCAAACATTATATGAGTAAGTACTATAGAATGGAATTGATTAACTCTTTGGGAACTATTAATGATTTTAATACACAAAACTGTGCCTAATAAAGAATCTAATTTCGTTCTTTCCGATTCTTTCTACCTCTAAATATATGTGTAACTATTACTATGGTACCAACCCTGAATATTTGGCATTGAATTTTTTCATATGAAATAAGTATCAAGGTACTCGAATAGAGCTATCTGACCATTAAAAAATAGGCCCTTAAAGGAATAAAACAATATGAATACACTCACGTTTTATAATGTCCATTGGGTATGCCATTCTGACCTTTGTTCGAAAGGGTCACGTCTGACATTTGACTGATGCCTGAGTCTTTACTTGACATGTGGTTACCGCATTCCGCTGTAATTAATTAACGATTTTATTTACTTATTTTACAAACTGTATTTATTTTTTATTTACCACGCATTTGCCTGCCCAGCGTGATGACTATGGGCAAAAACCCCCCAACAGGAGTAGCCTTGTGGCGTGCTCTGGGGGAGGTCTACATCCAGCAGTGGACTTCAATAGTAGCGACCCGCCCCGGCTTAGCACGGGTGCAGTGCTGATACACATATAAACCTTACTCTTGAATCACTCCATCTACAGGGTGTTTTTTCGTGGCCACCCTTAACGAAGGGTACGTACTCTATACATCAAATAAAGTAAGTTTATGCCAAAAAAAATGCTAGGAAAAGATGTAAATTTTTAAAAACCGCATCATAATCCGTTGTGAAGTTTGAAAGATCTAAGCATACATAGGGACAGACAGACAGCGGCAAGCGACTGTTTTATAATATGTAGTGATATATTGATTAAGATAACTTACCATTAGCATGTTGCGCGGTATAAGTATGAATCTCGTTGGTAGTGCGTCTAATACGTGATTGAATATCTTCCGAGCCGCAGTTCTGTGTTGAACTGACTGTGCGAAGGGGACTGTCGCTGCCTGCTGGGGAAATATACGATTTTATTGTAAAACCGCGTCAAAAACTTGTAAAAATTAACAATTTTGACAGCAAAATGTTTGAAATTTCCGTCAAAATTAGACAATTGTTTAGCTTCAATTATAAATAACATTTGGAAACAAAATGTGTGAAATTTCTGTAATCGGGCAATATTAAAAGGTTTTTGTAATAAGGATAGGTATATTAGAATTATGACAAACTAATCTAAAATTACGTTGTCCAACTTTGTCAGGATATTTCATATATTTTCCTGACAAATGTCGGTTTAAACAGTTTCTGTCTCGGTTTTGTAATAAAAATATTAATCATTTTTTACCTTTAATTCGCTTAACATTCCCCATATATTACACCCTATAACTTACTGCTGGACGTTCGTCGAACGTGTTGCTGTATCACCGCGTTCACCATTTGTTGCGTTTCCGCCGGAAGTTCGCTCATTAACGCCGTGAACTGGAAATAAAAATGACATTTTCCTTCTTATTTAGCCTAAATTTAACCAAAATTGTACACATTTTTAAGGAAATTCTGAGCACGGATGAACATAAAACTTGACACAGTTAAAGTTGAGAGTTGGCATAAAGCTATTTTAAAATACAAAATACACTAGAGATACATTAAATTAACCCCAAGCATAGAGGAATAAGATGTCATAGAGTGCTAATGTCATACTAACAGTTTCGATATACCATTAGACTTTTCGGTGCCTCACAATTCCAGTCCTTGACACTTAGATTGCATTACTATACAATACATTAGTAATGTAGTACATGACTATACATTATACTAATAGACTCTAAGTGTCAAGGACCGGAATTGTGAGGCACCGACAAGTCTAATGGTGCAGCGAAACAGTTAGTATGACATTAGCACTCTATGACATCTTATTCCTCTATGACCCAAATCGCCTAATTTCGACCACACCAGTCATCCATTTTACACTCTTAATAAAAAGCTGCATATTTTATTTTTAGCCCAAAAATATGTTAACAATATGATACGATTCCGGCTGTCACACTTAAACCTAAACGTAAAATTAGTCCTACCTGTCCTTTTCCCTCTCAGCCATTTATGTTCAGAACGGAGAGAGATAGACCTGACTAAGATGAGGTTTAGGTTTAAATGTGACTGCCGGAATCGACCCTATTATTAACGTTACATTGGCATATACAGTTACAAGTACCTAAACACTTGTGTCCCCAAAATTGAATAGCCCCAATTCAGAAACACAGCCCTGTGTATATATCGTCGTCGTCAGCCTATTGCTGTCCACTGCTGGACGTGGGCCTCCCCATAGCACGCCATAAGTCTCGATCATCAGTTTTCGCCATCTAGTCACTACGAGCCGTCCCTCTTCACTTACTCCACCGTCCATCGGTTCTACTACAGATGTGACCAGAGCCCACTGCCACTTCAGTCTGCTACAGTGTATATTATACACACATACGTACATATAATCACGCCTTTATCCCTTACGGAGGTAGGCAGAGCACCAAGGGCCGATAGAACCACATGGAGCCACTTCTGACCAATTTTGAGGGTATAGTTTAGATGTACAAGTTCGGTTAGTAGTGACAGGTGGTCAGCCCATCGCCTACAAAACACCAAGACCCTCTTGTCCCTCTACTGACTTGTACAGTATGCCCGGGAAGAGAAGCAGCTGTAGTATTATACGTTTTTCAGAGCAGCGTAGAAGAAGAATAGTGTATATAATGTAAGCAAAAAACCACATAACTCACCGGCACAGGATTAGTATCGTACAGTTTGGCGAGAGCGCGTCTAGCACAGCTCCTGACATCAGCGCAGCGCGAGGAATGTGCGAGGCTGGCCACTTTGGTGAGGGCTTGACCTGCCACGCCTGTGGCGCCTCCTGGCAGATTGAGGAATTAACTTATTAGTTCTATACTAACTAGCGGCCGCCCACGACTTCGTTTGCGCGAAAGGGCATCCGTGCGATGCCGGGGCGGGTCATATATGGCCTTTAGCCTTCCTCGATAAATGGGCTATCTAACACTGAAAGAATCTTTTGAATCAGAGCATCAGTTTCTGAGATTAGCGCGTTGAAACAAACAAACTCTTTAGCTTTATAATATTAGTATAGATTTAAATAGAGCTCGCCAAATAATGCCACGCCTTCCGCGTGCCGCCCAGCGGATTAAGAATGAACTAATATAGTATGGAATACGGAATACACGCTGTGTAATAAAGCAAGCATAAACTTTTAAAACGTTCCATTCCGGCTGATTTTCTTAGTATACCGACATCAGTTCAACGCCTAGTGCCAAAACGCAAATAAGCGTCAGATGGCATCTCTATAAAATCAAGGAAACGCTAATATGTAGTCGGCGACAGTGAATGTGTTAAACGGTACATAATGACCATGATCTAATTGTAATACCAGTGTTATTATTACAATTAGTCTATGAAAACGCCAAGAAACCTAGGTTGTTGCACGGTAGGCTGATTACGTAACTGGTTCTCTCTGTTTTAAGAAATACATACATAATCTGTGAAAATTTTAACTGTCTAGCTATTACGGTTGATTAGCACAGCCTTGCGATTGACAAGGCTCTCTCAGTTCACTATGGGTGCGCCCACCGCCGGGCCCTATACACCCTCCACCGACCCTCGGATCTGATAACTCATAACTGCGAAAACAAGCACTTGCACTAACTACAATCGCCACGAGAAACCAGACCCGAGCACCTGGCATGCAAGATAATACATCACACTATTTCCGAAATCAAAAACTAGATTACCAGATTACCCGAGGGTCAGTGGAGGGTGTAGGGCCCAAAAACTAGATTACCAGATTACTCGAGGGTCAGTGGAGGGTGTAAGGCCCTTAGTGAATGTTTGAACTTCCGAATTGTAACGCCTAATACAATCTCATTTATAAAGGCTCCCTCAAGCTCAAATGCGACAATCCGTTTCATACATACATTAGAAAAACATAAACCTTTTGCCGCAGTCGGAAAATAAAGTTAAATCTTACCGTTTACTATGGGTGCGCCCACCACCGGGCCCTACACCCTCCACTGACCCTCGGATCTGATAACTCATAATTGCGACAACAGGCACTTGCACTAACTACAATCGCCATGAGAAACCAGACCCGAGCACCTAGCATGCAAGACGATACATTGCACCATTGGGCCGAAATCAAAAACTAGATAAACCAGATCTACATATGTTTCGCCAACAACCGTGGCATCCTCAGGATTATAGAAATTAGTAAATTAGTAAACCACTAATTACTATGAACCTCTAAAACCCAACACATTACTTACACAGAATTAACTACCCTCTACTAAGTATTAAAAATATATAAATAATTACCCACCATTATTTATATTTCAAATAAATATATACTATTTGTGCACACAAACCAAATAGTATTGGGTGAATTAGTTAAATTTAAATGAAAAAATTCAAAAATTCACAAAAATATTGATAAATTAGTAAAGAAAACAAGGATGTATGCAACAACATATTCCATTGCCCACAAACACAAAAATTGTTATTGACATTGACAAGCCATTATATGTATACTAAAGTTACTATTTATTTATTTATTCTAGCAATTGAATTTAATAGCGGGGAACAAAATTCAACTTGTTCATTTAAAATGTTTGAACTTCCGAATTGTAACGCCTAATATTTATAAAATTTTTTCTAATATAATCAATTTCATTTATAAATCTTACCGTGTAAGGCCACAGCCAGGCTATTGGGCGTACAGTAGTCCTGTGCCAAATCAGCTAGGAACCTCAACGCCGCCGCTTTGGTTTTAGGCGTGGGAGCAGTAGCGCCATCTGCTAGGAACCTGCGGAAACAAAATCAGAGTATAAGCACTGTATTATTGACTGGTGGACGCCCGCGACTCCGTTCGCGTGGACTGCAGAAAAAACAAAATGTCGACAAAAAGAGTCTTCATTCCTGCTATCCTACCTACCTGTTATAGGGGGGTGTTTGTCTATAGCAGTGGTTCCCAAAGTGGTCCAGGTGGACCCCCAGGGGTCCACAGGAGACTCGGTGGGGGTCTACGTTGATGTGAAAAAATGGAGGTTCACAATTAATTTGTATGTGGTGTAGGCCTGTAGGGGGTCTACCAGAACCAGTTATCTTTTAAAAGGGGTCTATGAGTAAAAAAAGTTTGGGAACCTCTGGTCTATAGTCACCATGCTGGGCAGGCGGGTTGGTGCCCGCAGTGTGATTTTCAGACTATGTTGTCAACACGAGAGGCACTGCTGCCCACCTCCATGAAATCACCCGTTATTAACTGCATTTTATCGGTAGCTAACCTGTAACGGGGTTATTTACAACTATAGGCTGCACTCACCGGAATATATTGTGAAGTTGCAGTTCCGGTGGAAAGCATTCGTGTATGACGTCAAGTGTCTTCATTATCTTCGAGTGAACTGAGCCGAGAATGTCTGTGCCCAGCTTCATTAGCAACCTACACAGATAAATTATAAAGACGTTAGTTAGATATGTAATTAATTAAAAATAAAAACAATTTAGTGAAACAACAAAACCTGATACCTATTTTACAACATACATACATACAGGATGTTTTTTTGTGGCCACCTTTAACGATGGGTACGTTCTCTATACATCAAATAAAGTAAGTTTATACGCGCCATAAAAAAATGGTGGGTTCGAATCCCGGTAGGTGCAAAATTGATATTGATGGGTGAAATTTATCGTGTCTAGTGTTTATGTTAGTCATGGATGTTTCTCGTGAAAAAATCTTGCTACACGCGTCTATGTGCATTTATGCAGAAAAACGCAGTCTATTTACTCAACTTTGGACCCTAATATTTTGGAAACCTGACACTTCCCAGGTATGCTTCCATGGAGAAGATCGTGTTGTTCCGTAGTTTTCGTTGAACCAAAATACCCTATATAGTCATATTATAGAGGTTGGGCACAAGTGTGCAAATTACACACCCACTTTTCCCCAGTAAGCCTATTGACCACGTGGTAAGGAATGAGCCTACCGCCGCTTTTCGGGCACAAATACAACAATCCTGCGACCGGTAAAAAATCCAATAGGAAATATTTCAGTGCAATTCCAAATAGGCAATATAATCTATTTAGTATCAGAGCCTCGTCCGTTAAATAGCAGGGTGCACCGCGGACTGGTGAGGTTGATTTTGATTTGTCCATTTATTATTATTATTTATTTGGAGATAAACAGACATAAAAGTTTGTATAAATCAAGAGTAAAGCTAACATCTAAATACATTTATGTCCTTCGAGACATCTCACAAGGAATATCTGAGAGGTAACAAGGGTCCTAGGGTATTTTAGTCGAACCAATTCACAAAATTTCAATGCTAGTGATAAAGATCCTCGGGTTTTTTATATTTAAATTATGTATGAAAACAATGGAACATTCTCATTCGAAATCTCTTGAGGTCGGTTATTAAAATTGGCTGTTATATCCTTAAAGGCCGATTTTTCCAAACGTCAGCACCCATATGATGAATTTGGTGAGAGCGAGATGGGTCACTTTTAAACGTCAAATCCACAGAGCTAAGTAATAACTAGACAAGGCAAGTGTTTCTACTTGGAAGATGTATGTGTCTGCACGATGGGTGCCACGTTTGTTGACAATCGAACAAAAACACGAAAGAAAGCGAATTTCAAAACTGTGTTTGGATATGATGAAGCGTAATCCTCGGACCACTGTGGACGAAACTTGCGATTATTACCTATTCCCAAATCTGAAAAGATGGCCCTGAACTGCATCGCTGTTGTAAACGCCTCCTCGAGTCCTGGAACAAGTTTTGGCCCTCAGGAGACTATGTTGAGTGTCTTTTTAAAAGGACTTATTCGTAATTTAAAGGCCGATTATACGCACATGCAGATGTGTCAAGTCACATACTACTGTAGTTGTACATCTAGTTATTAATAGCTCTGTGAATTTGACGTTTAAAAGTGAGACATCTCGCTCTCACCAAATTCATCATACGAGTGCTGATAGCCTATCAGAAGAATAAAGTTAATACTGCGTCTTTCTCTAAAACTTGAACATGACAAAGACAGCATCAACTTTATTCTTCTGATGTTTGGAAAAACCGGCTCTAAACCTAATAAACAGACTTACCTAAACATAAGCTGGTATAGCCAATCCCTTAGCTGATGCGCATGACCCAATAACAATTCACAGACCGCGTCCAATAGCAACGAAAACACTTTAGTGTGCGCGTCCACAAACATTTTGTTCAGGAGCGGAGCCAGACGAGATAACTGCGACTCGGTTAGTAGACGTCCGCTGTTTACGTATCTAGCCTGTAGGTAAAAAAGAAAACATTTTTTTAAAGAGAAAACACCCGCCCCCTGATTACGTAAAAGCAATAGCAAAGCCGAAGCCGCGCGATCGCGATAATCGCTCGCCTCGCGCAAGCACACGCACACTCTCAATTATCGCGATCGCGCGGCTTCGGCTTTGCTCTTGCTTTTACGTAATCAGGGTGCAGACTGCGTTAAATTTTTTGAACCAGTGCCACTCTCACGATTAGACGAATCTAATGACACCTCTCGAGCTGAATTGCGATAAATAAAGACATACATACATGGTGTGACAGCCAGGCAAATGCTGAAATGCTGGACAAGTACCACTGTGTAGGACAGTGTTGTTACTCGCAGTGTTATGTTCGATTCTGACCGTCACACTTAAACGTAAACGTAAAGTTGACGGCCGACCGTAAAGGTCTGGGTTCGAATCCCGGTAGGTCAAACCTATTTGTTTCCGAGTCATGGATGTTTCTATACTTATCTATGTATTTATATACCGTTGCTTAGCATGACACAAGACCTTTCTTAATGTGGGACTAAGTTAACCGTAAACTTGTCCCTTCCTCTCTCAGCCATTTATGTTAAGAACGGAGAGCGACAGACCTGACTGAAGTAAAGTTTACGTTAAATTGTGACGGTCAGAATCGACCATACTATTGTGTAATATGTCTAGGTCTGTTTTGAAAACCAGGAACTTTATGAATGGTAGCCATATCCTCAAGTAGTATTCAGATGAAAGGGGACCTGATTGGCAGTTAGACATATTGCACGGTAGGAGATTGACTAAGCGCATCCCATACATCTTTGCATCTCCTCTATGTATTATATATTTGTTATTAGTTTGTACTTTCTAATTGTCATAATTTCATTATTGTCTTATATCTCTTTTTTTATTTCGTTGACTTGTTTTGCCTGTGTATAAGTCAAATAATCTATATTCTATTCTAACACTCTATTCCCTTACCAGATGAGTGAGTCCATCTTTCCGATCTGTCCAGTGCGTGCACGCACACAGAGCTATGATGTCATCGGCGGGCGGCAGCGGCGGCGGGGACGATGAGGTCCAGCCGCTACGGACGCCGGACCACGACTGACGGCAAAATATAGAAAACATTTGGATTCGACAGAATTCAAATCTGTTTCAGAGAGCTGGTCAATCACACAACCGAGGCCTCCGCTTCAAAGATCGGTTGTGTATGGTAGCGGCACAGACTGCCCTCAAGTGAAAAAATCTATTTTGTATCGCACACAACTTATATAATAAAATGCGTAAGGTCATAAGTGAGTGACCAAGAATTTTTTAAACGTAGGGTAGAAGCATTTTTAATAGGAAAATGTAATTGAACGATTCATGAGTATTAAAAACTACATTTTTTGACACCGTATATTTTGTAACAATTATCTATTTATCTTGTTGTGACTATTGTGACATGTTTATCTAATTCTAAGATTATTATTATGTAGGTAATTGATTAATTGACATTTTTGCATGCAACTTCAACAAATTATATTATCGATTTTGACATTCCTAACAATTTGTATTTGTATACCCCTCGTGGCAGTCATGTGGCGTGCCCTGTGGGAGGACTACGTCCAGCAGTGGACTGCAATAGGCTGATGATGACGAACCATTTGTATGAACCAAATAGGCAGATCATAGAAGAGCTATGTACTTATTTAACAACTGTAATAACCAGTGCATCACAAATAAACTATTTGATTTGACATTAAAACAAGGTGTCACTGTTACCTCTTTTTTACCTACCACCAAACGTTGGCCATTATACGACGCATTTATTATGTTCGTAGGTTGTATATCGCCCATCCTTCGGCTGGCTTGCGTTACTAGAGCTTAGCCTGCCACCGGTAACCATGGTGACCGGCTGATAACAGTGAATATCGGAATAATATAGTTTTATGGTCAATATTTTTTACGTTTTTACATTAAATTGCATGATCCACCATCACATATTATTTTTGTGTGTGCATATATACCAAATAGTTTCTTTGGATGGTGGCGCTAGTTGCTATGTGTATGACTACATAATCAGTGTTACTGCATACAAAAAAAAATAGTTAGGTAAATACAGGGTTAGTCCATGAAACGGATTCTACAGCTAGATAATACTCACATCATGTTGTGTGTACGAATCGAAGCTCTTATCGGAACAAACGCTGGAAGCCTCCGAATTATCGTCTCTATTACGGCTGTCTAAGCCGGCGTCTTCGGGGCTCTGAAAAAAAAAAAAAACTACAAATTACAAAACACAAGAGAGGGGAGTTGGTTTTGTTTAGCATAGCGGGCCGCATACAGGGTGTTTGTGACATTTTCCAACATATATATTTTTTTTATATTTTCAGGAAAAAAATTGTTTAATTCAATTAATTAGGCCTTAGATAATGACTTAGAAATCAAATTTTCATCAAAAGATGATTTTCAAAGTTGCCCTCAAGGAAAGTTCAAACAACTGATCAACCCTAATGGAGTCACAAGTGATCCAAAAAACAGCAATGTGTCACACAATAACCAATAAGCCCATTTATTTAGTCACAGGGTCGCCCGATACAATTGGCACGGAGAGCAATGATTACTGATAATCAAATCAAAAATACATTTCCTGCGAGTAATAACTCATGTGGAGTGCTTTGGGAATGCGACGCGCGGCGACCAATAGATCAGCACTCAATCGAGTGACTCATGATACGGCCGCCTACTCACCCTAAGCGAGCCCTCAGCGTCTCGACTCTGTTGTAACAAGCGTAGAGTCGCGTGCGGCGTGCTTCGGGTATGCGACGCGCGGCGACCGATAGACGATCCGCAAACTGAACTAGAACGACCCGATCTAGAGGGATAGATTTAATAATGAGAAAATATATGTTTAACAAAATTATATGCACAATGTAACCAAATCGCACACCCGCTAAAAAGCTATCATAACCAACCTCCTGATTACCTAATTTGCAATAGCAAAGCCGAAGCCGCGCGATCGCGATAATCTCGAGTGTGTGCGTGCGCGCAACGAGCGCTCGACGTCCTCCCGCGCCCCGCACATCACACAAACACACACACACACTCTCAATTTTCCCTATCGCATTGCTTTGGCTCTACTACTGCAAGTTACATAACTTATACAATCACGGGGCAAAACAATATACAATCACCATTCTACAAAATATATACTTAAAGCAAATATTCTTAATTCACGATTTTTTGTAATGTGGCAGCTTTTAGTGGTTGTACGAAATGGTATAAAATCTGCTGAAAAGGTATCCAACACAGATGGCCTATGGATATAACTTTTCAAAGAGAACATCCAGTTGATCTGATGATATTTTTTTTCTTTATTAGGAAAATCACCAGCATTTACTCAGCAATAATGTGACTTTCTATTGGTGGAGAATTTTTAAAATCGGTTCAGTAGATCCCGAGATTTAGTATAGATAACAGGTAAATTTGAGTTATAATTAGGCCAAGAATAGGTTTTCACAATATTTCTGTGTTAAAATGGTACGTTTAGAAACACGGGCAAAGACAGCTTCTCACCCATACAATGTGGACTTGTTTTTTTTTTTTTCAAAGTATGAATATGTCAAAGCATCAAACAATTTGTATGAGTGAGCGACCGCCTCAGCATCTAAATTAATAACAAAGTAGAATAACTTCATCATCATCATCAGCCTATTGCAGTCCACTGCTGGACGTAGCCCTCCCCCAGGGCACGCCACAAGACTGCCGTGGGTGGTCATTTGCCCATAGTCACCACGCTGGGCAGGCGGGTTGGTGACCCGTGTAGGTTGTAGACCAGTGGTTCCCAAAGTGGTCCAGGTGGACCCCCAGGGGTCTACAGGAGACTCGACGGGGGTCTACGTTGGCGTGAAAAAATTGAGGTTCACAATTAATTTGTATGTGATGTAGGCCTGTAGGGGGTCCACCAGAACCAGCAAACTTTTGAAAGGGGTCTACGAGAAATAAAAGTTTGGGAACCTCTGTTGTAGACACTTTGCTGGTGTGTATGTAGAACTTCATATTGTTATGAATTTTGTTTGAACATAATAAAAAACCAGCAGGCAGCCAGTGATCGGTAGAGAAAGCATGAACCTTTATACGCACTCTAACAGTATCGACTCGCAAGCAAAATAACATAAAAATAATAATAAAAAAAGATATGACAGTGTGACGATATCGTTACGGACTATCGAGGGGTTCACGCTTGCCCTATGGTTCTCTGGAACCGGGAATACATAGTAAAGACCATAGTTTATAAACTCATAGCAGCTGCGCCAGTGATCGGTTCACACCGCGCCGCACTAACCTGGTGGGGCTGGTTTCGCGGGATCCCGCTAAAGAGCGCGGGATGCCGGACGGGCGTCGCCTCGCGCTAGACAACGACACCGGCCCGCTTGTTCTGGATGACGGCGATGAGGATCTTGACGTCGCTGAAAGAATGCCGTTTTTTCTATTTATTTATTTGATTAGTGGACTACAGAAAGACTACAAAAAATCTAACCCAACAAACACACCCTCCATGTTTAGGTCACTATGATCAACGGTGTAGTCTGTGCGTTGATTAATGATGAAGTATAGATTTTTGTGCTGATGCAGAGCTTCATCAACTTTATCTCCGTGCTTGTCGCAAGAGTCGACTAAGGAACTCAGGGGTGTTCTCTAAGATAATAAGATACACATGATCATGAACATTTATCCCCACTATATATGAAACGAGGCTGTGAGATCTATAATATATTTTTATCTGTTAAAACTATAATTGTTTCCCCTCTTCTAATCGTTTTGTCTCTTTTTCGCCGTGACCGCCGTCGGCGCTGAGTTCCCTATTTGACAGTTGCCCAACCTGCGCGGCGCCGAGGTGAAGTTTCGTGTGTGACAAACCGACCTACCCAAAGGAGTGCCCCTAAACCTAAAAGTGGACTATAGTGAAGTGAAAAACCCCAGAACCTTACGAGATTCCGCGCGGAAGAAGAGAAAACACCCAGATTTGACATTGTTTCCATTCTCACTTTAACGCGACGCGACCCCCTAAATCCCTAAACATTTGATTTTCTTGGCCCAGCCCATTCCCTAAACATTAACCATTTCTGTAACACACAGCCATATGTATTATTTATGTACCTATATATTCAATATGCCTTCAACACTTTATACAGGGTGTAAAAAGACAACTTTGTTTTTTAATACAAAAATAACTATGTACATCGTATGTTACACTTAAGTATAAAGTTGCTACTCTGTCGTGGTAGGTTAAACCTGTAAAGATAGAAGTAAGGTGTGAAATAAATAAATAAAATACGTTGTATTCTTTGTAAGGTTACGATAATTTTTTTCTATGGGAACCAACCCTAGGAAATGACAAAAAAAATATGTCATTTTATTGCAAGCAATGTATTCGTTTGATGCGCAACGTACAAATGTACCTACAAAACTAACATTTTAACATTTTGACATATCTTTGAAAAAAAAATGTTTGTCAACGGATAACTTTGAACCTCAAAATCTTGGAAAGCCGTGGTTTCCCAGGGGTGCTTCCATAGAAAAAAAATATCGTGATGTTACAAAGAATACGAGGTATTAAAAGAACAACGTTATCTTTTTACACCCAGTTTAATTGACTTACGCTGTGACTGACTGACCCCCGGTCGCGCGCGCGACCTGCCGGCGACCCGCTCGGGACTGGGCGGCACGCCGCTCGAGGCCGCTGGCGACCGCTTCGCACGCGCTGTGGGAAACGACCCTTATTTACTATACTCTTCGTTTTCACCAAGGTATTTTTCTATATTAATATAATAAGTATAGGTACAAGAAAAAATTAACAAAATGGACTTAGATCGCTATAGTTTGCCAATATAGGTTCAGCCTGTGTTGATGCGGGTTTTCACTAGAATACATCAGCTGCATCTCCTTCCGAGCATGTCGTAAAAGTCGATTGAGGAACAGGATAAGATAACTACCTAAAGGTTCTATGTTAATGATTAATGAGAGACAAGAACGATCAATGAGACATAATATGGAACAGGGAAGGCGAAGTAAAGGCATCAAGCCATTGCTGGCACGTGGCACTATATTTTGGGCACGTCACTATGATAACGAAATTCAATATGCACTAAGAAAAAAGTGTAAAGTAAGCACATATGTGACCTCATTGAACATTTCAATAGAAAAATTGGCACGTTTATGCGTTGATTCACCTACGCTGGTACAGAAAATGATTTGTCCCCCTAGACAAGTGACATTCTGTTCGAAAGAAAAATTGTATTTGACAACTTAATTCATTTGGAGGAATAGTGACACAACTCCAAAAAAGTGATTCGTACCAAATTACACAAGAAATAATCTCTATACTACACGCCTTTCCATCAAGCTAGGTGTCCATGATGTTGTTTCATTTTATTGATTAACATAGCACATCTGTTACGTTGTAGGTGGAAAGGCAGCCTCCCAAAGAATACTATTATGTATTTATTTATTTATAGACACACCGACAGCTACCGTGCTTTCGATAACAGCAGTAAGTACATCTAGGATAGTTTCGAGAAAATGGCTTCCAAAAAATTTGACACATTTTTTCTTTTTCTGATGTTATGTTATCTATAGGTATATATAAGTTATCAAAAATGTGGTTTTTGATTTTCTTTCTTTTCCTCATATCAATTTTATCCTATTTTCTACACAGTGTGTTTAAATGACGAGAAACCGTTTATACTTAGGGCGTTCATTAATGACGTAAACAATTATTGCTAGGAATAACCGCAGTAAGTACCAAGTGCTGATATTTTATGCATCTAATATACAGGATGTAACAAAAAGGGTATGTTAAGCGAAAAGATATGTAAATAGCCCACTGTAGAGAACCTATCCACAAAATTTGAGACCCGAAATCACATGTTTATTTTTCCCGATAGTATGGAGAATTTTTAAATATCTCAAGAATTTTCATACAATCATGAAAAATAAAAATGTGATTTCGAGTCTCAAATTTTGGAAATAGGTTCTCTATAGTGGGCTATTTACATAGCTTTTCGCTTAACATACCCTTTCTGTTACACCCTGTATATCTGTACTGATATTATAAAGAGGTAAACTTTGATATGTTTGTTTGCAGTGAATATGCTCTGAAACTACTGGACCGATTTCGAAAATTCTTTCACCGTTAGAATCCTTATTGGACCCTGGATGAATATGGTTATGCAAAATTTCTATTGGGATGGGAACAAATGCGAATTCTATACAAAATGTTTAAACCGGTTGACGCACAAAGATAAAGGACTAACGTTTTTACTGCTCATATTTGACGATTCCAATGGTCAAAATTTGCTTACAGTATCTCTATTACTCCTGTTAAGATTTTATAATCATAAAATATAAGGTATTACTTACTATATCCACAGAATGTAAAGTTACTGATATACTTTAAGTGTCGTGATTTGTAGGAAACGAGTGTCACTTGTTGTAACCGCATACCTTCAGTATAGTAGTAGCTTTATGACAGAGTTGTGCCACAAAATTGGGCGTAAGCATACAAATACTCATCAGCCTTATTATAAATTATTACTAAAGAAAATGGAAAAAATTCTTCACCCGAAATCAAACGACCACTGCAAACCGTGCCAGCCGCTATAACCACTAAGAAATCCCCATCTCTTTTCTAAATTACATATTGACAACATTCTTCATCCCGATTATACACTAGATGAAACGCTGAATCCCTCAGCACAATGTTTAAAGATGAAACGATCAACCATATCCTAACGGATTATATTAATGGAGAAGTGTTTTTATAAATATATCTTAGTCAAGATATTATATATTATAAAATTATTAATAAAGAAAATGGAAAAAATTCTTCACCCGAATACTGCCTTATGCTTATCGAAATTATTAGGTTCCCGGCAAGTAATCAAAATAAGGATCAGATCATGTTGTAGAGCTTTTTGCGCTGATTTCAAATATATAACTAACTCAAATTTGACAAAATTGGTACTTACTGCCCTTATCGATAGTACCGCAGAGTATACAGATACCGTAATATTACATTTGGAAACATTTCAGCAGATAAATGTGTGCAGATGTGCAGTTAAACCTTTTTTGATAATTGTGTCAATTTTTATCCAAACCAGCGATATGACAATTCCAAACATTATTCTTTAAATACAAGGTGTATTTAGTCTAAGTCTATGTCTAGGGAGATAGAAAACGACATGGACATTCTAAGTAAATTGACATTGACAAAAATTTACATTACAATATACAGATAGTCTATTAAAATATCTACTCTCAAATACCTTGTTGGGCCACTTCCCCCTCTTCAAGTTTGCATTAAAAATAAACAAAAAGTTATAAAAATTATGTCAAAAAATGTCAGCATTATGCGTGATATAAAAAAATCTTGACTTCGAATTTACATTCGGGTACAGCCCTCTTCAGTTGGAGCTGAAATTCAAAAACCCCGTTTCAGTAATGTTTTTATGGATGGAAAAATATTTGTACCATTCATTTTATGCTACTTAGGCATGTGGTGTCGACAGAGTGGAATAGCACCACCCCATGTCTACACATATCGTAGAAGGTGATTAAGTGTTGAAACATAGTCCGAAAACCACACTGCAGCGTCGTGACTATGGGCACAAACCGCAGTAGCCTTGTGGCGTGCCTTGATCCCTACGTTCAGCAGTGGACTGAAATAGGCTGATGTAATGATCTTACGCTACTAATCAATCAAGTAGACCAGGGGTTCCCAAACTTTTATTTCTCATAGACCCCTTTCAAAAGTTTACTGGTTCTGGTGGACCCCCTACAGGCCTATATCACATACAAATTAATTGTGAACCCTAATTTTTTTACACCAACGTAGACCCCCATCGAGTCTCTTATAGACCCCTGGGGGTCCACCTGGACCACTTTGGGAACCACTGATGTAGACTCTAGAACAGAAATTCAAAATTGTTCTAGAAATGGATGATCATTTGCCAGAAATATGGCTCTAACTTTAGTAAGGTCGACAATCCAAATATCCACAAATTGCTCGTAATTTGTTAATAATTAATTGTCTAAGTATCAAAAGTAAGTTTTTGAATTTCGCACTACCAACTCCAAAAAGGATACCAAATATAAGGTTTTCTTACAAAGTGGATACAACGAAGATATATCCAACATGATTGATAAACAAAATTTCAAAACGGGCATGCTAATGAACACAAAACTCCATGTTCTCATATTCGGTAGGTTGTACTGCCTCTATAAGTAGGCGACAAGCGATCTTACTAATAGATATTATTCCTAATTATTTGTTTGTACACCCAACAAATGAAGATATGGCGACGAGGAAAATTCATTTCAGCGATATCAGCAATGTCAATATGACATAAATGTCGAAATATTAACATGAATGACAAGATATTGGCATAAATGTTGAAATATCACACAATGGTCAAAATATTGACATAAATGTCAGATACTGATAAATTATGTCAAAATACTCACATATTGTCATATTGGATATATCAATTTTCCACAGTTAAAGTAAAAGTAAGTAGAACTTATACAAAGAATGTCGAGCGTATATACATCACATTACTGTCATTAGTAGTGGTACTTACGTAAGCTAGCGGTCCCGGCGGCCATCTTGCCTCTCGTCATATGCGAGTAGAGCGCACGCGCACGCGCTCGCTGCGCGCACGCCGCGTCCACCGCCGACACCGAGCGCACCGCGCCTGGCGAGGCCGGGGATCGCTCTGCGAAACACCGTGCCACTTAGATACAACCTAACTTTTATAGAAAAATAAACATTTAAAAGTAAGAACGTAAATACGAGTACTTAAATGTCGCGACAAGCTTTTATAACATATAAATTGTGTCAAATGACGCTATAAATTAACTAAAAGTTTTAGCTTTTTAGCGCAGTTTTTAAAAAGGTTTTTTTACCTAAATTTTATTTATACTTTTTAGTTTTCACCTGGTAAGTTCAAGTCTGTTCATCTCATTCAACGCATCATTATTGGGTCGTTTGCCAGTTAATTTTGAACAGTCCAGCTCTTCAATGAGGAGCCCTTCTAATGACTTCACCCTACTCAGCTTAAAAATATCTGTTTCAAAATAGATTTTTAAGTTTTAGAAGTCCGCTATATTGGATTAAGAGTGACGTCACATAGTTACTCTCAGCTATTTAATTTGATACCCATATTGTAGGAATGCATTAAAAATAATTGATCCGCCATTGTGGGTATGCCGCCATGTTGGATTTAGAATGACGTCACACTGTTAATCATGCATTGTCATCCGAACTGAACGTGCTCACCAAATTTCAGCCCAATCGGTTGAGGGCAAGTGCCTTAAAATTGAGTTGTAAGATTTCACCCGAACAAACATACATTGCAAGTTAAATAAAAGCTTGTAATAATAATCACATCTTACCACGTGGGACTTACTAGGCTAAGGGTCGATACATATCCGACGGTTGGTGCGTCGAATGCATCTCCAGGCAACCATCGCACTAACGCATTATCGGTTGAGTGTGTTGTTCTGACGTTACGCGACGAATTTTCCGTCAGATAGATACCTCTCAAGATCAAAGCCAAAGAAATATACGTGCATACATACACTATAAAACTTAACCTTCGAATAAAAACTCTCTGCGGAACACCGTCGTACATACAGGGTGTTTTTTTGTGGCCACCATTAACGAAGGGTGCGTACTCTATACATCAAATAAAGTAAGTTTATGCCAAAAAAAATGCTGGGATTTTTTTTTTTTTTTTTTAATTTTTAATTACTTGATCTGGCGAAATTTATAGTGTCTAGTGTTTATGCTAGTTTTTTTATAGACAGATATTAATTATTTCTCGTGAAAAAATCTTGCTACGTGCGTCTATGTGCATTTATGCAGAAAAACGCAGTCTATTTACTCAACTTTGGACCATAATATTTTGGAAACCAGACACTTCCCAGGTATGCTTCCATGGAGAAAAATGATCGTGATGATGAGGAGATTCCGTAGTTTTCGGGAACGTTGACGACCAAAAATCACCTGTACATACATATAGTCACGCCCATTATCCCCCAAAGAGGCATACGAGTGCAAATCACACATCCACTTTTCACCAGTTAGCCCTATTAAGACCCACGTGGTAAGTGGTGGTACAAATATAACCATTATACAATACAACCGGTAACGAATCCAGTGGGATATGTTTACGTGTCTTTCTAAATAGGTATTATTAGCTATCAGCGTCAGAAACCTCGCCCGCTTAATAGCAGAGTGCACCACGGGTGGATGAAGTTGACTTTAGGCCGTAAGGTATTAAGGCTCGAGCACACCGGATGCGTGTGCGTGCACGTAAGCGTAGACGTATACGTTCTTCTGAGTTGCAATGTATGGAACTGTATAGGCACGGGCAGACCGGATGCGTATGCGTAGACGTAAGCATAGATGTCAAGCGGTGACAGTTCTATACATTAAACTCAGAGGTACGTGTACGTCTACGCTTACGTGCACGCATACGCATCCGGTGTACTCGAGCCTTTAGTCGAACCCACTTACACCCCAGATATAAATAACCTCATTTATTTAACACATCCACTGCCATCGACTACGTATTGCGTTTCCTATAGGTGCCGCCGACGCATATTTGCGTCCTGATACTAGCCGTTGAATGCATATGCGAATGGGATCGCTCTGCGTAACACCGAATGCGCAATAATGCACATACATATAAAAAGTGCCGTAAATAGGGCGGTGCCATGGGTGCCCAGGCACAGGGCGTAAACTCTGGGGGTGCAAGAATGGCCAGATCAGGCAGAACTAAATAGGGCGCAGTTATAGAAGCTTCTATGCTGCTCTGGGAGTGAATAAAAAACGTATAATACTACAGCTGCTTTTCTTCCCGAGCATACTATACAAGTCAATAGAGGGACAAGAGGGTCTTGGTGTTTTGTAGGCGATGGGCTGACCACCTGTCACTACCAACCGAACTTGTAGATCTCAAAATTGGTCAGAAGGGCACCTGTGGTCCTATCGGCCCTTGGTGCTCTGCTTACAGATAAAGGCGTGATTGTACGTATGTATGTATAGAAGCTCGCACAGGGCGCAGAAAAGCCTATTTACGGCACTAAAACCTCATTTATTTAAAGTAAAAACATCCGACAGCGTAAAAGTTTTGATTCAGTGTTTCTCTCACGACTAAGACGAATCTAAATGATACCTACCTCTCAAGATCAAATGCAACAAGCGGTTTTCGAGTGTACTGTTCTCGTCAGGTCTATTGCAGTCCACTGCTGGACGTAGGCCTCCCCCGGAGTACGCCACACGGCTCGATCTCCCGTTTTTGCCCTCCAGTCACTACCAGTCACCCTCTTTAAGCCTTTCTTGTCGCATTTAAGCTTGAGAGGTAACATTAAGATTCGTGACACTGGAGTCAAAAATTTAACGCCGTCGGGACTTTTCTTTAAGTAAATGATAAGTATATGTATGTATTTAAAGGATTTCCATCCTATATACCTCTTACAGCAACCGGTATTTGCGAAGGATCCCTGGAAGCACGCCTTCTTCGCAAAGAATTGGTCCTACTGATACCAGATACCAAGTTTTCGGTAGATGCTTTATTTATTAACGTATTTAAATAATAATTTATCAAACCATACCGTATCCAGGGAAAGCGTGGAAAGAGAAATATACTTCGTTACACATAAATTACGTAAGTGAAGTGGAAGTTGTATCAGAGCCATCTATCGGGCACAGACATAACCAAAACTCTAACACGTAACCTAGAACGAATCAAATATGTGTACGGTATTTTTATATAACTTGACTTATTAGGTATGTAAAATGAAACCACTATTACTATGTGACCAATTGTGAAATCGTTAAAAAAAATTGCTATTCCATACAACTTAGGGCAATAGTTATTCAAGTTACAAACTGATGGAAGTGGAACAGCAATTTTTTTTTTATGATATTAAATCCATAGTCAAATGGCAGTTAAATTCACATTCAACCGAGAAACCGGCCATTATATCGAGATGATTATAGTCTGACCAACTAAACATATAAAAATATAGTTTAATACTATTTCTAAGGACCGATTTTTCCAATAGTCAGATAGGTTTATTTGAAGGATGGAAGAAAGTTGATGGCGTCTCTATATTAATCAAGATTTAAAGAATGACAGCATTAAAACTCATCAGTTAGAACAATATAAATACATGAGATGACAGCACTCCCTTTTGTTAGTAAAATAAAGAATGACATGAAATGACATTAAATGTAAAGAAAATCAATAAAAAACATGGTGCATAGCATTTTTGAGGGCAAAATTTAATATATAATTTGTATACAGGCATTCATATATAACTAACGCATATGGGTTAGTAAAAAAAACTTGCATTGTTATCACAAAAATCACTAGACATTGTTTAAGCTAAATCTAAATTTCAAAGATTTTCCACATTTTGTACACCTATTTTACTTTGGGCCGATTTTTCCAATGGTCAGATAGCCTATTTAAAGGATAAAGTTGATCTATCTTGCTTGACCAAGCTTTAGAGAAAGACAGCATCAAATTTATGCCCTCTTTCATTAAAACTTATTTATATACTAGTGGACGCCCGCGACTCCGTCCGCGTGGACTACAGAAAAAACAAAATGTCGAAATTATCCGGGATAAAAACATTTTCCCGGGATAAAAAGTAGCCTATATGTTAAGCGGGACCTGTCACAATATATTCCCGAAAACTGCATCGAAATCGGTCCAGCGATTTCTGAGATTAGCGTGCACAAACATCGATCCGTTACAATTTTATTATATGTATAGATTTATCAAGCTCGATAAACTTTATCCTTCACATACTTAGATAATATCTCACAATATTCATATTATATTTTAAGATTTAATGTTATAGTTTAGTTGTAGTCGTTAATTTTAATTTTGTAACCATCTATATCTGATGGCAAATGTTGTGTCACCTATAATGGTATTGAGCGTAATTTAAAAAAAATATACATTTTACTGCTGGTGTACCCTATGTATAAATAAATAAATAAACCTTTCAGATAGGCTATCTGACCATTTAATAAATTAGCCTTTAGATGCGGTTTCGTAATTTAGAAACTTAAGTATTTCTCTAGTTTCACTATGACCATCGATCTAAGAAAATTTAGAAACATTACGTTAAGTGAAAATTACCTGAAACACTTGCCGACGGACTCCTCGGGCTCGTTATAGTTCTCCTCTCTGTCATTCTCTCTGAAATAGAAGAGGACAACCAAATTAGAGTATGGTGACGATTGGCTTTATAAAGAGGCTGAATTGCTAAGCTTGGAAGTGGAATAAGAGTATTTATTGTTTGTAGATATAGGTAATTAATTAGGTACTGATGTTATGCAAATTACATTTACACGCTATCTAGTAGTCCGATATAACAACTCGCCTGTCCTGTAACCAACTTCGATATAATAAAATAAAGCGCCGTCTAGTTGTATATGATAACAATTCATCTGTCCCACATTAACACCGGTTCTATGCAACCAACTCCCATATAATAAAACAGCGCAATCTAGTAGTCCCACGTAACAACTCACCGGTCCTATGCAAACTGTCCATACTGTGGCGGCGGACAGATTGGACTCCCTTGTAATCTGTTTCTGAGCGCCATCTAGAAGGTCAACATAGCCACTCACCTGTCATCCGCAAACAACTCTCATATAATAATACAGCGCCATCTAGTAGTCCAACAGAAAACTCACTTATGTTAAAACAGCGCCATCTAGTAGTATCCCATAACAACTCACCGGTTCTATGCAAACTGTCCATACTTCCAGTGGCGGCGGACAGATTGGACTCCCTTGTGATCTGTTTTTGAGCGCCTACATCCAATAGTTGGAATAATGGCTCCGCATCGTGGGGGAAGTGAATTTTGTAGGCCGCGAACGCTCTGTAGGGGAAAAAAAGTAATTTTAATGTTAGTACATTTTAAAATAACGTATGGAAATTTCTGTGTTAGGAGTATCTGATCTTAAAGTTTGGAAATCATTTGACATTATGGTCGATTCCGGCAGTCACACTTAAACCTCAACGTAAAATTAGTCCTACCTGCCCTTAACTCTCTCAGCCATTTATGTTAAGAACGGAGAGAGATAGACCTGACTAAGATTAGGTTTAGGTTTAAGTGTGACTGCTGGAATCGACCATATTAACCCGAACTTTAGTCACAATAAACCATTTTAAAATAAAGAGTCTTTTTGTACACAGAAAATATTTCACAGCATTTCACAAACAAGGTTTTTGGCATTTCATACACCAGCACCAAAATCATCCGTAACCATCCAGCATTTCACACACAAACACCTAAAGTGCCCGGAATTTCACACACCAGCAACAAAATCATCCGGAATTTCACACACTAGCAGCTAAAGTATCCGGCCATTCATACACCAGCACCTAAAGTGTCCGGCATTTCACACACAAACACCTAAAGTGTCCGTCGTCTCACGCACCTGCGTCCAAAAGTCCTGGCGGTGCCGTCTGCGTCTGCACATGCACGTCGCACGGCGTCCCGGACCGCCGCTTGCTGCTTCTCTATAGCCGACGCTGGCCAGCGCTCCATTAGCAGTACTAACACCTCACTAGGAACACAAAAGGTATCTTAAATAGGGATATTACAATGATTTAACATCTAAAATAAGGCCACCCGCCAGGTGGACGGACGACCTGGCCAAGGTCGAGGGCGCCGGTTGGATGCAGGCTGTTTCCGACCCTAGGAGGCCTATGTCCAACAGTGGACTTCTCAGGGCTGTAAATGATGATGATGAACATCTAAACTGCTTAATTATAATACCGAATCTTGTTTGCCGATACACAAAAAGCCATCACTACATACATATTACAAAACAAGTCGCTTCACACTGTCTATCTGTTCCTATGTATACTAGATCCTTTCACACAGGTACCTATGCTTAGATCCCTATGTGTGGTGTGTGTTAAAGATTTGTCTAGGTCTTTAAACTACGCAACGTATTTTGATGCGGTTTTTTAGATAGAGTGATTCAAGAGGAAGGTTTATATAAGGTCTATCGATAATTAGTGAATATCTTTTGACACGAAACTAGGTAGGTAAAAAGAAATAACTTTCACTATGGAACCAACTCCGAAATATTGGAAAAGAAATCTGCTATTCCATACAATCTCGAATAATTACTGCACTGAAATGTACGGAACAGCAGATATTGTTTTTTCAATATTTCGGAGTTGGTCCCATTGTGGAAAGTTGTTTCTCTTTTTACCTGCCTAGTTTCGTGTCACAAGATAATCACAAATTTTCGATAGACTTTATATATGTTAACTACGGACCCGCCCCGGCTTCTCACGGGTGCAATGACCTCTTACGTGGGCGACCGCTAGTAGTAATACAGAAGAGAGACAAAATACATAAAAAACAAACTTACCTAAGCGTAGAGCGGATTTCCTTAGACTTATGCGTAGTCATGTTGGTCACAATAATAGGTATAAGCCGCGGGGAGTGGACGTGCGTTATTATGTACTTCACGCATATCGTGCCCGCCGAGGATACCACCTGTTTACGTAATTAAAAAATTAGTTATTATCAAAACTATTAAAAGTGGCCGCCATTTTAAACTTTTTAGTTGAGAGCCGGATTTTATCAGGGGAACAGATACCTATGTATTTGGGAACTGCAAGGAAAGTTAGATACCGATTCTGTATATTGCTTTTGGCAATAACTGATTCAGTGATTTACTCATGGCATTTTAAAATAAATATAAATAAAGTGGGCAAACTCGATATACAGGTTGATTTTTGGTCGTCAACGTTCCCGAAAACTACGGAATCTCCTCATCATCACGATCATTTTTCTCCATGGAAGCATACCTGGGAAGTGTCTGGTTTCCAAAATGTTAGAGTCCAAAGTTGAGTAAATAGACTGCGTTTTTCTGCATTAATGCACATTGACGCGTGTAGCAAGATTTTTTTACAAGAAATTATTGTTGCGACTGTAATGTCTTGTGTTCGTGATCATGAGTAGGCAGATCCGAGGGTCAGCGGAGGGTATAGGGCCCGGTGGCGGGCGATCCCTCAATAGAAATTATTATTATCTGTCTATGAAAAAAAAACCAGATGGTATGAACATTGCTGAGTTGTTTCGGAATCACCTACACTATCTATCGGTAGTAGTTTAGGAATATGTCCGTTCTGTATGGAAAATAAATCCAGAGTGCCAGTCAGCCAGGCAAATACAGAAAATTTTTGAATTTTCAGTGGTTTTCGCCTCAGAATCATGGTCTGATGTCAGCATATTAATATTTGTCTGGCTGCCACAAACACCCTGTATGTGATTTTGAGTCTCAAATTCTGTGCAGTGTTTCTCGATAGTGGACTATTGACACTGCATTTATATTCACACACCATTCCTCTTATGTTATATACATAAAACCATTCTTCTATGCCGCTCTGGGAGTGAAAAAAAAAACGAATAATACTACAGCTGCTTCTCTTCCCGGGCATACTGTACAAGTCAGTAGAGGGACAAGAGGTTCTTGGTGTTTTGTAGGCGATGGGCTGACCACCTGTCACTGCTAACCGAACTTGTACATCTAAACTATACCCTCAAAATCGGTCAGAAGTGGCACCATGTGGTTCTATCGGCCCTTGGTGCTCTGCCTACCCCGTAAGGGATAAAGGCGTGATTATATGTATGTATGTATAAAACCATGGACGGATCTACATTTGCCACGGTCCTGTCTGACACAGCACTTTCGCTTCATCTACTTTCATGATTATTCTTCATGCACGCTCGTCGGCTTAAGGTACACTAGAAATATCAATCTCAAGTCCGGCGAGGTCTTCCCCTTCCAACCCTCCCATCCACTCTTCCGTTGTACACAAACCACCTCAACATACCCTTCTCAATCTGCGTCACAACGTCCTCATTTATACCACACTTCTGTTTGATAATCTCCTTTCAAAGTGACTCCATACATACTTCTCAATGCTCTCATTTCCACTGCATTCACTTGAATTTGGTGTTTAGGTTAGATTAATTGTTCACTAATATTTATTTACTCACCTTAGCAGCATTCTGTATCAAATTAATCAGCTCCTGTATCACATACAGCGAAAATTGTTCCAGTTTGTTCTTGAGCACTTTGGCCATGTGCGCAATAGTAATACACGCCTCGCGCACCAACTGTCGACAAAAGGAAGGTTATGCTCGTATTCTTAGTCATTACTTTACCCTTGAGGGCACTCGAGTGAGGTACAATATATAAAACACTACAGTACTCGTAAATACGGACAAATTGAGAAATTCACGAAAGAAATACAATGGCGTGCTTATCTCTGCAAGAGATTTCTTCCAACATACATTACAAAACTCGACTTTATTATAAAGGTACAGCTGTATAAATTTGTATTTCAAATAGAAAGAAAGTAGATGGAAATTACCTGACTGCGTAGATCTTTGACCACCACAAGGAACGGTACAGACAGATCTTTGAGATGCGCCGCGAATTCGTTCGGATACTGAACATGAACGTTCGCGTTCAGCAGCGAACGAATCTTCTTCAACTGTAAAAAAATTAACCGAAATCATTGTAAAACAAAGTCGCTTCCCGCTGTCTGTCCCTATGCATGTTTAGATCTATAATACGGATTTTGAAGCGGTTTTTTAATGCATAGATTCACATCAGCTTATTGCAGTCCACTGCTGGACGTAGGCCTCCCCCAGGGCACGCCACAAGGCTACTGCCACAGAGGGGTGTTGGCCCATAGTCACCACGCTATATGATTTTCGGACTATGCTGTCACCTCCCGGTAACCCTTAATCTTACGATACCCACGGGCAGACATGGGATGTTGATATTCTACTCTGCTGACATCACACGACTTGATAAGATTAGAATATAGATTCCGGGAGGAGGGCAGCAGCGCCTCCCGTGTTGACAACATAGTCCAAAAATCACACTGCGGTTACCAACCCGCCTGCCCAGCATGGTATGAGTAAGAATCCCCCTATGGCAGTAGCCTCGTGGTGTACCTACCTTTGGGGAGGCCTACGTGCAGTCCAGTAGTGGTCTTTCTACTTCTAAATAAAACAGGGTTCTAAGTGATAATATAATGATAATTATCTTGATAAATATAGCTTGATAATTATAAAAATCAAACACTGAAATAATCCCATTTTTTACATGTATCCGAACGTCATTTGCGTATCCAAACACGCTAGACATCAAACAAAACAAACAAAATGTTTGTCTGACGAGAGAAGTGCAAATTTCATGTCTGCACATGTAGGTACTTTCCTAAATTTGTTTTATGCCATAAAAACAAACTTTGAATTAAATTGTATATTTCTCACATTTATTCTTTGCTTTTTTTGTCCTCATTGGGATATAAGAATATTATCATTGAAATAAAGAAAATTTCATAAGGTTAAATGGTAAATCAGCTAGGATCATTATCAGATGATTATCGGATAATTATCAAAAAATGTTTATCTTGATAATTTCGAACCCTGAAATAAAACGAGGTAAGCCTAACCCCCGTATACTCACCGCGTCCGTCCGTTTCTCCCAATGCGCAGCTTTATCAGCCAACAGTCCCGCCGCGTGTCGCACCGCGTCGTCCAACCCTCTGGCGCCGTACACCGCCGCCGGCGCCGCACTTAGGAATGCGGATTCGAACGCTTCCGGCGATACCGCTCCCGCTTCGCCCGCTAGTTAGATAATATTCACAAACTATACATCGGTCCTCTGATTACCTAATTTGCAGTAGAATATTTAGATATATTGACAAACCATATACCTGTCATTACCTAAATTTTGCAGTAGCAGAGCCGGCCTGTGTTAAATTTTAGAATGGAGCGAGATCCAATTATGGCGCCTCTCCTGTTTGCTCCTAATAATATATACCTATATCTTTACCATTTAGGCGCCCTCTAGGATTCGGCGCCTGGAGCGACTGCTCCGTTCGCCGTATGGGCGAGCCGGCACTGGCAATGCGATAGCGAAAACTGAGGGTATTGCGTGCGTGAAGCGATGTGCGAGGCGTGGGAGTATGCCTCACAGATTCTCAATTTTCGCTATCACATTGCTTCGGCTCTGCTACGGCAAGTTACGTAATCAGGGGGCAGGCAGTACTCAAGTGATTTCTTCAAGATGAAAACTTTTAACTACCTAGTCTTGTGTTAATAATAAGTTACTACTTTTGAACTTATCACTGTTTTAATCCTGAAATAAAAACAAAAGTCGAAAATTGCAAATTGTCACTGGTGTTAACATCATAATCATGTTCACTATGCGTGCATAATCATGTGCGCCCACCACCGGGCCCTACACCCTCCACTGACTGTAGGGCTGTAGGGTGGGCGCATCCATAGTGAATGTTTGAACTTCCGAATTGTAACGCCTAATACAATCTCATCATAATCATGGTCTGAAGTTATCATATCAATATTTGCCTGACTACCACTTACACTTTGTATAAAATAACTATTGTGCTGGAGCATTACATGGGTTATTATTACTATTATTTGCTTAGGTTAGCTGGTAGAGAATGCCTTGCAAGGCATCAAGCTCGCCCTTGTACATGTGTTTTTTGCTGTAGTACAATAAAGAATTTTATCTATCTATCTATTATACTTATAGGAGCATCTTCATGATCAAAAGCATGTAAATACTTACCACTAGGAGCACTGTTCAATTTAGCAGGTGGCGGTTTTCGACTGGCCGAAGATAGACTAAAAAGACCTGGCCCAGGCCTTTTTGGTTCAGCTACTCCAATTGAACGAGTGAGTGAATGATCCAATCGAACGAGTGAATGAATGGTCCAATCGAACGAGTGAGTGAATGATCCAATTGAACGAGTGAGTGAATGGTTTGTATAGTGATTGGAATATCAATTGGAATGTGTGATTGAATTTAGTTAATTAATACGTTAAATCAATGCATAGTTTAGACAATGTAATGTTTTAAAATTGATAAGAGAATTTTGAAATAGGTGTTAGATTTTTTTATTATTCGTTATGTCGATGGCCATTCCGTTAGTTGTCCATTATGATGATCAGCAGATACATGGAAGAAAGATAGTTATTTTTTGTTAATATTAATAAAGATTTTTAAGTAAAATTAATAATTTCGTCGATTCGAAACAGTATAAAGCGAAAATTCGTGACATTCTTTGTGGTTTCTTTACAAAGACTTTAAACGAGAATGTAATTAATGGTTTTAATCGCCCTAAAATAATCTAGGAGAACTGACTTTTACAGTTCTCCTAGATTAGTTATAAGGCAGTCAAAACCAAACAATTTTTTTTTGTTTCAAAACTACATAATGTGTACATTAAGTTAAGGGTAAATCTGATTCAAAACTTTCACCCGTAATTTTATTTGTTAGTGTTTCATTGTGCCAAATTTTTGGAACCAAATTCTCCAAAATTGTCAGATCTCTAGTCATACAGGGTGTTTTTTTCTGAACGTAAGGATACGTACTCTATATATGAAATAAAGTAAGTTTATGCCAAAAAAAATGCTGGGAAACAATGTAATTTTTTTTTTTTTTTTTTTAATTACTTGATCGGGCGAAATTTATAGTGTACAGTGTTTATGCTAGTTTTTTCAGACAGATATTAATTATTTGTCGTGAAAAAATCTTGCTAGACGCGTCAATGTGCATTAATGCAGTCCATTTACTCAACATTGGACCCTAATATTTTGGAAACCAGACACTTCCCGGGTATGCTTCCATGGAGAAAAATGATCGTGACGATGAGGAGTTTCCGGGAACATTGACGACCAAAAATCACCCTGTATATCTGAAGAATAAATATGCTGTCTTTTTCTAAAACTTTAACAATATAAAGATCAAAGTTTATCCTCAGATAGGCTCTTTGACCATTAGAAAAAACGACACTAAATAAATAGATTTGTCAGACTATATGATTTCACTATAGTGTTTCTCTTACCTCCACCATTGTCCCCTTCCCTGCTTTTAGCAGACGTGGGTATCGTCATAGTACGTTTGACAGTGCGCGCGACGAAATCTGCCTCGTCCGCGCCTTGATTTGCTGTGAACAAAACGCATATTGTGTCAAGCTTTATATAATACCTTGTTTATATAAGGAATGAGCCTAACGCCGCCTTTTCACATAGTAGATGAAGTTTGAACAAGATAGATATACATAGCCGCGTGTTGCCGCCAGAGTAAAGTGGGTATCGTATGAGGCGATTAAGGGTTTCCGGGAGGTGGGCAGCAGCGCCTCCCGTACTGATAACATAGTCCGAAAATCACACTGCGGTCACCAACCCGCCTGCCCAGCGTGGTGACTATGGACAAAACCCCTCTATGGCAGTAGCCTTGTGGCGTGCCCTGGGGAAGGCCTACGTCCAGCAGTGGACTGCAATAGGCTGAAGAAGAAGGGCGAGCTTAATGCCTTCCATAAGATAGAAAAGGCTTAATACCTAACTTGTGCTGATGCGGGGCTTTGCTAGAATACATCAGCTGCATCTCCTTCCGTGCATGTCGTAAGCGTCGACTAAGGAACTCAGAGGTGTTCTCTCAGGCGATGAACTAGCAACTTGTCACTGATCATTTACGACTCATCCCCCCCATTCTAAAAGTGCCGCAATGTTTTTAATCCAGCAATTCTGGCTACATTTTAGGCAACACAGCCGTGTGTGTATATGTGTGTAGCCGGGGGGTGGTGAAAAGGGAAGCGCCTCCCGCCCCACAAGTTATTGTTTGACTCGTGTATATATTCCAATCTATTGAGAAACTTCGATATCGCGTTCTAGGATTTGTCCGATAGGTGGCATATTCTAGAACTTACCACTCGGCAACAGAAGCCCTGCTTCTCTGGCCTCGTCAAATTTCTGTTCTAACAGCGCCATCTTTTGGGCGGGCACCAACTCTTTCTTCTTCAAGTCTTGCCGCAGTCTTTCACCTGTGAGGTGAAAAGGGAATTATTGGTAGACTAAAAGGGGATTATCGGCATAAACAAACAGGGGTTATGTCTGTATGTAAAGTGACATATGTACGTATGTCAACACTTTAGAATACGTACGAGTACATAACGTATTCTAAAGTGTTATGCACGTACCCTAAATGGATGTACTCTAAAAAGTTATGCACTAAAAAATTTAAGGATATGTTGCATCATTTTCATCATCATCATTTACAGCCATGAGAAGTCCACTGTTGGACATAGGCCTCCCCCAACAACCTCCACTCCGACCGGTCGGAAGCAGCCTGCATCCAACCGACGCCCGCGACCTTGGCCAGGTCGTCCGTCCACCTCACGGGTGGCATTCCCACACTGCGCTTGCCGATACGTGGTATCCACTCTAGAACTTTCCGACTCCATCGCCCATCAGTTCTTCGAGCTATGTGCCCTGCCCATTATGTTGGTGATCTTTGTACGTCTGCGGATCTCCTCATTTCTGATGAAGAAATGACGAAGGTATTCAACCAGTGCGTGCTGCCAGTGATGACCTACGGTGCCGAGACGTGGTCTCTAACTATGTGCCTCATAAAGAAGCTCAGGATCGCACAGCGAGCGATGGAGAGAGCTATGCTTGGGATCTCTCTGCGTGATCGAATCAGAAATGTTGCATATCGCGTCCATATTTATGACCAGCAAATATTTTTAACCTAGTACACACTAAGATCCCTAAGGTCTCCTCATGTCGTGGGTAACAAGCAACAGTATATAAAAACATAGATAGATAAGTATAGAAACATCCATGACTCGGAAAGAAATATCGATATTCATCAATCAACACATAAATTTTACGTTTACGGGGATTCGAACCCAGGACTTACGACGCCACGGGCAATATCCAACCAACTGCACCAATCGGCCGTCATTTGTCTGTCTGTATTGTATTTGAGTGCCTGACAGGGGCGGCTCCTGATATTTTTAGATGGGGGTTCACATTTTTTAAATATGAGCGCATGCAAAATAACAGTTTGGAAATGCCGCGCATGTTCCCTCCCTTAACGAATGAAATTATTTCATTGAAATAATCCTCACTCTTATTAAAATTCAGATGACCTAATGAAACACTTTAAAGACAACCATATCGCGTTCTAACTCGGACTAAGCGACATCTAGTGGCCACATACGCACACTACGAATTAATGTGAAGCGGCGCTCCAAAAAGGCTAAATCTTCTGTTTCACGTGCCGGCCTATGTCGGTATGTCTCTTTCGCACTTATTAAATACAGTACTAGGAATCGTACCAAATTTTGTTACATTGGAGCGCGATCGCTAGCGCTCCACTCGATACATAAGATTACTACTTACTTGAGACGAACGCGTAGACACTATTGTATAAACATAGTAGAATTGAAAGATAATTATAAATATAGAGAAATATAGATTGCCTATGTAATCTTCGTGAGTGGGAGTGCACTGCACCAGCGCTCCTTAGAACGAGCCGCCAGTGGTGCCTGTGATTATAAGCCGTCAGTCATAATATCCTACTAATATTATAAACGCAAAAGTTTATAAGTATGGATGGATGTTTGTTACTCTGTCACGTAAAAACGGCTGGAGCCATTTTAATAAATTTGGTATGGAGTTAGCTGACACCCTGGATTAACGCATAGGCTACTTTTCATCCCAGATAATTTCGACATTTTGTTTTTTCTGCAGTTCACGCGGACGAACGAAGTTGCGGGCGTCCACTAGTACCAAATAAGCGGATCATAGAGAAACTAATGTGCCTATAAAAAAAACTATATTTATTTGTGTATCACAAATAAACTATTTGATTTAATATTTAATATTAATCATATTAATTATTACTATTTTGATTATTGATTTAATATTGATTTCAGATTCGAGGGTAGGTACTCACCAACATGCCGGTAAACATCGACCAGTAGCGACAGCGCGGCTTCTCTCACAGCACTGTTCGGATCACTGACCAGGCCGGCGAGATTGGGTACAGCTGCACGAAGCTGTAGTTCCGCTGCACCGTGACTGCAAACAGAGATTACATACATACATATGCACACGGCTGTGTTCGTAAAAATGGGGTAGGTAGCTAAACTGCAGGATCTCGATAGAGATCCTCCCTTTTATCACCTAGCAAAAACGCTGGAATTCGCTGATTGCTTGTGACGTTCGTATTACGTAAAACCTATTTTAAAGGAAATTTGACATTTTAATACGAATATGTATTGTACAATTTTCGCTATCGCGTTGCTTCGGCTCTGCTACTACAAGATACGTAATCAGCCTGCTGACTGTGTAAAAATGTTGACCCAGTGTCAATTTCACTATTAAGACGAATCTAATGACACCTCTCAAGCTTAAATGCGACAAGCTGTTTACGCTTTAGAGTGTGTGACAATACATACATACAAACATAACCTTCCTTGTGTAGGGTAAAAATAAAAAACATCACCTTGACATTCATGTTATACATACATATTATGACATACATATTAAAAAGATAGGGTAACTTACGTGTCCAACAACTGTTGTATACACGCAACCGCCTCTTCCCGCGTATGCGCAGCCTTGTGCTGCGTAGCCGGCATTAGCCTAGCCAGCAAAGCCCGCGGGGCGGCGGCTCGGCTGTCGGCTAACGTGGCTAGACACACACGAGCCATGGCTCGCACGCCCTCTTTTGTATCAGCCAGCCTAAAATGTTATGTAAAATGATTATTAAGCGAAGGTGCAAATAGGAAATGATTTACAGGAAAGGTTCATAAGTGCAGTAGCACCTTAACATTTATAACGTATTATTTATTGCACACAAATTAAAAAGACGTATATAAATTATATACATGAGAAATGTACAATGGCGTGCTTATCTCTTCAAGAGATTTCTTCCAGCAAAAGAAGTGAAGGAACAACTTGTTCGGATTAGCGCCTATTTATGTCTGTAGGTACGCATACCTTTAGGGAAACATAATGTCGCAAGTAAAACTAGTACGCAAGCGTAGTAGAATTACTACTGACGTTAGGTACTGTGGGGTAAGCACGAACCCTTTTACGCGGCGTAACGCTAGCGACTCGCTAGCAAAATATATGGGAAATGACAGTTTGACGCTAGCGTTACGGACTATCGAAAGGTTCGTGCTTACCCCTCTGTTTATATGAATTTAATTTTCTTGTGTTATGATAATTGAATTTATACACACTAAGTGAGTTAAGTGTTACTATGATTATCTGATATCTAATACAATGTAAGATTCTTTTGTTAATATGTTACTTAGTTTTGACTGTGTCGCTGGGAGTTTTCTTGCTATTTCTTCTTCCAAGCAATGACACTTCACTGAAATAGTGTAACAGTAATAGTAGAATCATGCGGTGTATCAGACCTAATGTTGGTTTTGCCATAAAGGAGAATTGTCTAGCAGTTCTCCTGGATTTCGTCTTTAGGCGACCTTAACTCTATTAGCTCCACGTTGGTGGCTATTAAGCCCCGAATCGCTAACTTATGCCTGACAGACCGTAACAAATCGCACCTTGGGGTGATGACCGTTGCCAAAGCACAAGCTTTGCGATTTATTTATTTTTGGGTTGTTTAAATTCACCTCCTTTTTTGTTTGGTAGCGGTTTCATTTTGGGGTGCGAACATAGAAACTAACATAAAAAGACAATAGACAAACAAGTTGTTAATGCTTTCATGTCGAATAAATGATTTTGAATTTGAATTTGTACATACATACGGCTGTGTTCCCTAAATGGAGTAGCCAGAACTGCAAGATCATGAAGGAGATTCAACAGACACGTTTAGCATAGCGGGGATGTTTATGATCAGTGATAAATCGACTGAGAGAACGCCCCTGAGTTCCATAGTCGACTCCTACGACATGCACGGAAGGAGGTGCAGTTAATGTATTCTAGTGAAGCCCCGCATCAGCACGAGATTGCTGTATAGGTATATGTGTATACGAGAAATAGTGAACGGTATAATCATGGAGAAGAAATAAAAGAGGAGCAGCGGCTAAGTATATTTTCATACAAAAATAGTGTGCCGCTGAGCGCAAGGGGTGAAGTATGGGACGAGGGGAGCATTGAACATTGTAGCCCTGCCCATTTACATAGAAACCACCTTGTAGTAACTAGCCAAACTACTTGCATAAGCGTGTGGTTACAGCTACTGCGTTACACACACTGGCCCTGAAGCTCCGCCCCTATCATGACGTCATGGCGTCACGATTGCCACACGATTCGGTTCATAGTCCCACCTCCTCTTCTATACCTTCTCCATGGGTATAATAGAATAAGGGCAAGGTAGATAATGCGGTGAAATAATCGTGATTTAATCCCTTAATCCGTTACAACCTTACAACTCGTTGGACGTTTATAATGATATCGCATATTAAAGCTAAGACGAGCGTGACGTCACATCCTGTAGGGAACGGACATATTGTCTTAGAACAATCTAAACTATTATTATTATAAACTATTATAATAACATAGCTTACATACCAGAATGACACTTAGGCTACTTTTTACCCCGGGAAAATATTTTTATCTCGGATATTTTGTTTCGACATTTTGTTTTTTCTGCAGTCCACGCGGACGGAATCACGGGTGTCCGTCCACTGGTAAGTTATTTTATTAGCGTCAGAGAATCGTCCATCAGAAACTAATACTTTACCTGTCAATAATATGAGGCAGCACCGTAGGCACGAACGGTGAGAATTCAGCTCCCATTCGGTCTGCCAGCGCCGCCATCACCTCCAGCCCATTTTGGGCTACCTGCGAACAGAAATAACGTTCATTTCAGGTTAATCCTTACTTCACTACATATGACAAAACAAAGTTTAACCTTTGTTTAAATTTTCACCGGAACGGGAAAATCAGAATAATTCTAAGTTTACACGGAAGGAGTAGTAGACCGCCGATAGTTAAAATATAACGTTATGTATACTAGTACAGTTAAAAACTATATTACCTACACAGCACAATAAAATACACAGTCTTATACAGTCACGAGACGAAACTAAAGCGGCTTAGTATAGCAACATATTCTATTTAAATCAAGCGACTTATTCTGAGATACCGATTCACACCAAGGTATATACGAGTACATATACTTACATACATCATCATCATCATCAGCAATCAGAATCAGAATCAGAATAACATTTATTTGCCTACTTGTGATTTACAAAAATGTCTCTGTGGCCGGTGGGCCGCGCAGAGGTGAGTCAGCTAACTTATGTCCTAATGGATCTGTGTTTGCTGTGTTATCTTGATTCGCAATAAGTGATACAGATTACGTGTTTTGTTTATGCTTACAGTCTATCTCAGGTGAGATACCCTCGCATCTATAACATTAGTACGGATATGGATAGGTATCCATATCCATACCAATATCACAAATGCGAAGGTCTGTCTGTCTGTCTGTCTGTCAAGCTTTCACAGCCAAACCGCTGGACCGATTTTGACGAAATTCAGAACAATTTTACGTTTTCACGCCAAACTACTGAACCGATTCAAATGAAATTTTGTACAAAGGCAGTAGGCCTGAGAAAGGACATAGGCTACTTTTCATCCCGGAGAAAAAGAAAATCCCCGGAAAATTTGGACATGTTTGGAATGCCAGCACAAAAAATCAATAGATGGCACCGAGTGACCTTAATAAATTCTGCAGTCCACGCGAACGAGGTCGCGGGCAACTGCTAGTTAAGAATAAATTGTATTTTTCAAATTTTTCATTTTATTTTGAGAGGACGGGGTTGCTGTGTTTTGTCGCTAGGCCACCGCTTGAATCCTTTTTTTTTGGGGTCATACAATATATCACCCATTCTGTGATTTACAATGAGGGGGTTGAATTCGCCATGTGCATGGTAGACGTCTCCAGGGGACTCAAGGTCTTCTATGTCTAGTTTGGCAATGTTTTCCAACATTTTGGTGTTAAGGTCCTCGGCGCGTAGGTGCCAGGCTTCTATATCAGCCATCTCCCAGATCGCTTCCGTGGGTGTTCGCCTTGGTAGTTGTGCGGCATTTTTTAGTGCCAGTCTGTATTGGCGTTCGATTTTGCTCAGGTTCGTTGCACTATACCTTGAGAGTAGTTGCACGACTCCGTAGTCCATTAGTGGTAAAATACAGGCTTGTATGATGGCCACTTTCGTATCTAGTTCTGTCTTTGCATTGTATCCAATTATGGGACCGAGGGCTCCTCTGACTTGTTTCAGTTTTTTTACTACCTTTTCAGTATGCTGGTTCATCTTCATATGTTTATCGAAGATGACACCGAGGTATCGGATCTGCTTTTGATATCGTAACGTTTGTTGTTTCAGTTTTACCGTTGGTCGATATTTTTTCTTTTTCGAGAACATAATGCATTCTGTTTTCTCTATATTACACTTTAAACCCCATCTCGTGTAATAGTTAACGATGGCTTCCGCTGCCCATTCAGCACGCATAGTCGCGTGATCTGGGTTTGTGGCTTTGTTAAGAATGCAGAGATCATCTGCATACTGTGAGAGTTTTAGACCTTTGATATGATCTTGTATATCCCAGATGTCATGGACGTACAGGTTGAAGATTATTGGCCCCAGTATTGATCCCTGGGGCACCCCGTGAGGTATTGATTTTTCTTTGGTTGTGGTCGTTCTGAATCTACCTTTCAGACTTCTACCTTCCAGGTAATTTTCAATTATTTTGATGATATTATTGGGAACGTCTTGATTCTGAAGTTTCTTAATCAGGCCCTTGTGGTTGATCGAGTCGAAGGCCTTCGATAGATCCGTAGATATCATAGAAATGCTGTTTTCCGTGGCTAATGCATCAGTGATTATTTTCCCGGTACGTAAAATCTGGGTAGCTGTGCCTCTAGCTCTTGTGAATCCGTGCTGGAACGTCGGTTGCAATCGGTTGACCGTAGCGGTTAGCCTTTTAAGGATTAGTCGCTCACACAGCTTGCCCATTATGTTAAGCAGTGTGATCGGGCGATACGATGATGCCTGACGGTGATCCTTACCGGCCTTATGTAGGAAAATACACACACCAGTTTTCCATCGCTTAGGGAAGTAACCTGTGGACAATACAAAGTTAGCAATAGGAACAAATGCCTCGATGAAGACTTCTCCCCCAAGTTTAAGAGCGTCTGCTTTTATTCCGTCAGGCCCTGGTGCCTTATTATTTTTAAATTTACGGAGTGCAAGTGACACTTCATTTTTTGAGGTTAGGTCGAGCGGCTGGAACGGGGTAGTTTTTTCAGTCCCCTCGTCCTCTTCCGCTATTTTGGCTTCTTCGACTATGGCTGTATCGATGAGCTTATCGATCGTTTCTAGTTCTGTACTGCATCCCGTAATATTTGGTAATTGAGTGATAGGCTTCTTCATGTTTCTTTGGATTCGCCACATTTGTGACCTATTGTCCCGGGGATCTTGCAGTTTATCGAGCCATCCCTTTTCGGAGTATTCTTTCAGGGATGTTTCAACTTCTCTCTTAGCGTGGTTGTAAAGAGTGCGTGTTTCGCGTTGGAGCCTGAGGTTACAGTTTCTCGCTTGCCATACAATTTGCTTTAGTTTGTTTCGATAATCAATCTTGTCGTTTATTTCTTTCGGTAGTAGTTCCTGCCTAGTTGAGCTTCTCAATGGTGCGTGAGTATCGAGGGCTGTGGTAATGGCATTTTCCATTGTTTCGGCATACTTCTCGCAATCGGCTTCCGTTACAATTCTATTATTATGGTCGGAGAGGCCTTCCCACATTGTTTGTTGGTATGCCTCTTTCAGTTTCTCTTCCTCATAGATTTTCTTTGTGTTACGGAATAGGTTTTCCTCTATATTGTGTTCGATCTTCACCATTAGCAACCAAGGGAGGTGATCCGACCCTACGCTCTCTATGTGTTTGGCTTGTGTTTCTAGTTGTTGATGTGTTATTATAGCCAGGTCCAGAATAGTGTTACCCCGGCTAGATGGGGCATTGGCGTGTTTCAGCGAGCAGATACCATCTTTCGTTGCTTTTTTAACAATGTTGCCGAGGCCGGAGTTCCTGCTGTGGCCAAGGGTTTGCATACATAAGTTCAAATCGCCTATGATGATTGATGGTTCGTCGGCTAGGGTCTCCTCCAGTTCTTCTCTAGCATGATGCTGGTTTGGAATTTGGATGTATATTCCTTTAATTTTGATATATTGGCCAGTTGCGTGGTTAGTGAAAAGTTTGATGCCTATGCCTTCTATCTTTTTGTTTTCGTCATGCCAGCCTGGAGTGACCTCTGTTTCGGCCCACCTTAGTCCCCTCTGTACATACATGGCAGTGGCCAAGTGTTTTTCCAATATGTGGGTGAGTTTATCATAACCTTTTATATTATATTGTTGTGTCTGAAAATCGACCTTGCACTCGTTCAATATAATTATAGCAGGTCTATATTTCTGGACTATTGCTTTTATTTCTTGGAATTTTTTTCTCATTCCTTGGGTATTCAGGTGTAAGATTTTGAGGTTCTGTATTTTCCTCCTGTCGTGGTTAGCCATTGATATGCGTGTGTATTCTCTTTATAGCATCTGTTAGCATCATTAGTGTCTGTTGCATTTCTGTTTGCATCTTAAAAAGGCCCTCTAGTGTGAGATCGCCTGCAGTCAATGGTGCTTGTTCTATTGTTGGTTGTGCTGATTCTTGTTGTGGTAGAGTTGGAAATTGCCTCTTATTTGTGACGTCTGCGTATTTAACACCGAGTCTTACCACTGAGCGTTTAATTTTCTCTTCTCTCTTTGTTTGCTTAGCCTCTGCTTGTTCCACTTGCTTAGCTATCATATTTATGAAAATAGGGCATTTGGCGTTATTCGCGCCGTGGTCTTCTCCTTTACAGTTTTTGCACACTCTCGTTGTAGTACCTTCTAGCGTGGTAATCACTATATAGGGTTCTTCTTGTTTACCGTAGCATGATTGTTTCGAATGATCGAATGCATAACATTTCTTGCACTGTATAATGTGTTTCGGGTTATCTTTAAATGGTTCAACTTTGATGGACGGCGCGCAGAAAAATTTTCTTTCCGAAGTTTTGAAGTTCTCCAGGAGATCTCTTAATTTGTGTTTGCCATCAAAAATTAGTAGGTGTGTTTTACCTGTTTTTCCGAGTGGCTTGATTGTTGTAGGTTCTATACCGATACAGTCCGCTATCTCGTTGCTAATAGTCTCTGTCGATTCTCCATATGTCTCATTTTTCAGCACGATCTTGGTCGCTGGATGTCTGTCGGCCTTCGGTCTTGGTGCAATCACTCTAGTTACCCCGCAAGCTTCAAGCGTGGCGAGTAAGTTCTCGCGCGCCTTCGCATTATCCGGGCAAATTTTTATTTGACCTTTAATGACGTTGAGCGTTGAGCTGTTCTTCGCTACGCATTCTCTGATTTTCTTTAGTATATCTTGATTTTTAATTGCATTTTCATCCCTGATGATTATATTAGGGATATGCGTATTTCTTGTTGTCGGCGTCATATCGTTTGAAGCCCCCGTACGCTGTCTTTTGGCTCCTCTACGTATTAGTTGATGCGGTGCTTGGTTGATTTGCGCAGTGCTATTATTGTTGCTCATTGGTTTTTGTAATTTAGACTTATCTGTTGTAGACGGTGTTCGAACAGGTCGTGCAATTTTCCAGGCGTCCAGCGTAGTCTGTACTCTGCCTTCAGTTACACGAGTAGGCAGAGTTTGTTGTATGGTTGTGGGATCCTTCGTACCGCCGCTTGTCTCTGACCTCACTCTGCTGTACACCTGCAGGGGCGCTTGCGAGGGTTGCGGGCACATATTCACATAGGTACTCGGGGCGAGGAGCGTTTTGGATTCTTCAATATTTTTAGTCGCTTTATTTCCGCGCTTGTTCATTTTTCTCAATTTTCTGGTAGTCAAAGGCAGTTGCTCGCTTTGTGAATCAAATTCAATGAGTGCGCATTGATTTTTACCGCACTTACAGATGAACCACTCCTCTGATGTGAAGTTCTCGATGGGTATGGTAATCAACTCCTTCTTTATTTTACAGCTGATACATGAGCAGATGTTTTTTATACCTTTCTCTAGTCCTGCCGTATGAATTGTTACTGAAGACTCAATTCTCAGTGTGCCGTTATCATATTTTGGCTCTGCTTTAAGGGCAGCCTTAATAAGAAAGAACTTTGAACATACTTTGCATTGGATCTTCTTAGTATTCATTTGATTTGTACCCCACAAGGGAGTGTCCATCCGAAAGGAACTATCGCATTCCCAACACTGTATAATGTTCTTATTAAAGTCAGATAATTCCACTTTTACTAATTTCACTTTGCTATTAATTGTTTCACTGTATGATCCCAAATTAACCGGGTTTGTGTCCATATCACTACTACTCCCAGAACTTTCGTTATTGTTTTCTGATAACATTTTTCACTGTTTTTTTAAATTATTATTGTAACTTCGATTTCACTAATTATCACACTATTTCTAACGTTTCCTGGGGGTTACGAGACCCCCGGGAGTTTTTATAGTCCACAGTTTACTATAAAAAGTTCACTTTATAAGTTTTATATATCGAATCCGAGTTAAATATTGTTAAAACAATTTTAAGGTAGGTTGTTTACTCAAGTAACCAGTCGTGCGAGACACTGGTCGCCCGTGCTTACAGCCATAAGCGGCGGGTCTCGCTGGCTGGTCGGGTGATCCAACCGTCCAACGGAACTAGACACTGCTACGCCGCGCAAACGCCGCAAGGCAGGGGTCTTGGTCGACTGGTTATCTCGCGGAACACTACGTAGGCGCGTCTAATCAATAAGGAGATCGACTCCCGTCATCATCATCATCAGCATATTGCAGACCACTGCTGGACGTAGGCCTCCCCCAGGGCACGCCACAAGACTTCCATGGGGGGTATTTGCCCATAGTCACCACGCTGGGCAGGCGGGTTGGTGACCGCAGTGTGATTTTCGGACTATGTTGTCAACACGGGAGGCGCTGCTGCCCACCTCCCGGAAACCCTTGATCGCCTCGTACGATACCCACGGGCAGACGTGGAGTGGTACGAATTCTACTCTGCTGGCACCACGCGGCCACTACATACATACATAACATACTTACATACATAAACACACCCAAATTAAGTAGCCAGAAAGAACTGGAGGATCATAAAAGAGAGCCCAAAACCACGTTTATCATAGTGAGGAGAAATGTAATGACTACTCCATTTCGGGAACACAGATATGTGTATATACATACACACATATAATCACGCCTTTATCCCTTACTGGGTAGGCAGTGCACCAGGGCCGATAGAACCACATGGTGCCTCTTCTGACCAATTTTGAGGGTATAGTTGAGATGTACAAGTTCGGTTAGTAGTGACAGGTGGTCAGCCCATCGCCTACAAAACACCAAGCCCCTCTTGTCCCTCTACTGACTTGTACAGTATGCCCGGGAAGAGAAGCAGGTGTAGTATTATGCTTTTTTTTTTAATCCCAGAGCAGCATAGAAGAACATGTTTATATGTATGGCTGGCTACTAACTTAAAAAGAATGCTTTTAAGTACGTCACTATATTATGTAATTAAGAATCTTACAAGGTAACTGATTCATATCCTAATTATGCGAACATTGTGAACTATGTACGCACTACGGCATATTTACAAAGCATGAGTAAGAGGGGAAAACAAATTATTCATTGACGCGTATTAAAATGTGTACGGCTTCCGCTAGTTAATGTCGTGTCGCCAAAAATTATAATTAGTGTCGACTAATCATGCTAGCGACTAAGAAGAATCTGCCGCGTGGTGCCGGCAGAGTAGAATTCGTAGCACCCCATGTCTGCCCGTGAGTATCGTACGAGGCGATTAAGGGTTTCCGGGAGGTGGGCAGCAGCACTGCTAATAAAACTGCGGTCACCAACCCGCCTGCCTAGCGTGGTGACTATTGGCAAATACCCCCCATGGCAGTCTTGTGACGTGCCCTGGGGGAGGCCTACGTCCAGCAGTGGACTGCAATAGGCTGATGATGATGATGAATCATGCTAGGCTTGGCCAGTTACTTAATCAATAATTAAGCTTAGTATTAGTTAAATAATTCGAGTTTAACTATACATTTTCGACGGTTAGTGGTGATAGCCCAGCGGTCTCGACTTACGCCCTCCAAGCGAGGGCGTAAGTCGAGACCAATTAGCTTATTTCATGTACGAATGTTCATGTTGTAAAATTGTCACTTAAGTCGTGCCTCGGAAAGCACGAAAAATCGTTGGTCCTGCGCCTGATCACTCTTCGGTCAGGACTGCTTACACTCGAAAAACATAATCCCCATTCTGGTAAAAACCGCGGTTTTCTTGTTCTACTATAATATAATCTATTCTGACCGTCATACTAAACGTAAACTTAAATTAGTCAGGTCTGTCCCTCTCCATTGTTAACATAAACGGCCGAGACAGAAAGGGACAGGAAGGACTAATTTTAAGTTAAGATTTAAATGTGACGGTCGGGATCGAGCATAATATCGAAAGACGATAGAAACGTATTAAACTGCCGTATTGCCCAGAATAGGCGCGCACTAAATGATGCGTGTCGGCAAACGCAATCAGAGTGTGTATGATACATTGATTGCTCTACGCCGAGATCTTACGACCAACGGATATGGCATTAAAGTAACAAATAATTGAGTATAACTTATGGGGAGTGTCTGTAGGTTTATTTTCGTCGTAACTGTACGAAAAATACATCCTACTAATATTCTTAATGAGAAATTAACCCAGTCAGTCTGTCTGGCTTCCACGCCAAAACTACTGAACCGATTTAAATAAAACTTAGTATACAGATAGTCTTAACTCTAGAGCCTGAGAAAGGACAAAGACTATACTAGAAACAACAAGCGGTGCTAGCCCATTAGTTACGTCATGCGCCTTTCAGTCGGAAGGCCGTAGGTTGGATCCCAGTCACGGGCCTGTACCGTTGAATTTATCTCGTGTACGGTTTGGGTAAAAAAAATCTTTTACCGAAGAGGGTTGATGTTAAGCAGGCAGCCGGTCGTAAAACAAATCCCAACTATCCCAACTAATATTATAAATGCGAAAGTAACTCTGTCTGTCTGTCTGTCTGTCTGTTACGCTTTCCCGCTTAAACCTCGCAACCGATTTTGATGAAATTTGGTACAGACAATCTTTAGACCCTGAGACAGAACATAGGCTACTTTTTATTTCGAAAAAAAGGGATGAAGGGGTTGAAATAGAGGTTGAAAGTTTGTATGGGATTTCTTAATTTTAAAAGATAAAACCATGAAACTTTATATTTAAGCACTTGATAAGAAATCATTAAACATTTGTTCTAGCATTTTTGAAATTTCGACCAGCTAAGGGGTGAAATAAGGGTTGAAAGTTAGTATGCAAGTTCGTCAAATATCACGTCATGACAGGTCCCACTTAACATATAGGCTACTTTTTATCCCGGGAAAATGTTTTTATCCCGGATAATTTCGACATTTTGTTTTTTCTGTAGTCCACGCGGACGGAGTCGCGAGCGTCCACTAGTAATATTATAAATGCGAAAGTAACTCTGTCTGTCTGTCTGTCTGTCTGTTACGCTTTCCCGCTTAAACCTCGCAACCGATTTTGATGAAATTTGGTACAGACAATCTTTAGACCCTGAGACAGAACATAGGCTACTTTTTATTTCGAAAAAAAGGGATGAAGGGGTTGAAATAGAGGTTGAAAGTTTGTATGGGATTTCTTAATTTTAAAAGATAAAACCATGAAACTTTATATTTAAGCACTTGATAAGAAATCATTAAACATTTGTTCTAGCATTTTTGAAATTTCGACCAGCTAAGGGGTGAAATAAGGGTTGAAAGTTAGTATGCAAGTTCGTTATACATATATAAAGTTTGTAAGTATGGATGGATGGATAGATGGATGTTTGTTACTCTTTCATGTAAAATCGGCTGGAGCGATTTTAATAAAATTTGGTATGGAGTTAGCTGATACCCTGGATTAACACATAGGCTACTTTTTATCCCGGGAAAATATTTTTATCCCGGATAATTTCGAAATTTTGTTTTTTCTGCAGTCCACGCGGACGAAGTCGCGGGCGTCCACTAGTGGCAAATATTTGGAAATATGAGTTTTAAAAGAAGCCACATTGCGCCGACCCCATAAATACATACATACATATAATCACGCCTTTATTCCTTACGGGGTAGGCAGAGCACCAAGGGCCGATAGAATTGGTGCCACTTCTGACCAATTTTTAGGGTATAGTTAACCAGCATTATTACAGGTCATGGAGCCTTCAACAAACACCTCTCCACATTAGGCGTTACAGACAGTCCCCTGTGCAGAGCCTGCATGAAAGAAGAGGAGACAGCCGCCCATCTGCTGCTGCGCTGCAGAGAAGTGGCCCCATACCGGGCAAAATATCTCGGCTCTCCAGGCTCGCTTAGCGAGACTCTGGGCAACCTGAAAAGGCTGCTAGGATTTCTGGAGGAAACAGGCTGGCTCAAGTAGAGAGCACACCACCCTTACGCAAAATAGGAGCACAGTCGTCGAGTTGCGGAAACAAGCCCGTTATACCATACCATAGGGTATAGTTAAAAACCCCATAAATAACTTATTATATTTATATATTTACCAACTCACCTTAAAATTCCCTCCATTCAGCCAAGACACCAGAGCGTCCAGTAACTGAGCAGCCAGGTCATGAGTGATCTCAGGTTCCTTCTTGACTAACGCTGGTAGCTGGTCACCAATCTGCTGACGCAATCGAAGGTCTGGCCGGCTGAGGAACGGCAACGCAGCCTCTAAGGAGGCTGGTTGGGGACAGTGGGCCATCTGGAATGAGGAGACATGTTTCTAGACATGCACCTATATACACGGCCAGGTCGTCAAAGCCAAAAGCCGGCAAACCAGACAATTTGGCCAGATAGTTGAGTAAACAGTCGACTCGCAGTCTCGGCCATGATAGACACACGCTCCTTTGCGAAATGACCTTTCAAGAGCTATCAAATCAAAGCTTAACTATCTTTGCTTTATTTGGACACCTAGCAACCCTTCATGGCTGTCATGATAGAAATCCTACAGCAACATTTAAAATAGCAGGGCTAGATGTACAAGATCAGTGACCAGCTAGCAAACTCATTGCCTGAAAGATCACCCTTGAGTACCTAGTCAAATGACATGCAGGGAAGGAGATGCAGCATGTGTTGTTTATTTCTGTTTAGTGTTTTATGTTGAACACTTAAGCTCTGGAATGAATTACCCCACACGGTTAGAGATTGTCACACTGTTGGCACATTTAGGGAAAAGCTGAAGGATCACTACCTGTCCATTATTTGAATATGCTGTCATTTTTTTTCTCAATATAGTTTTGTAGTTTCTTAGAATTTGTTTAATTGCACATGTTACCCTGTTGTTAACAATTTCTCTGTACTTGCTTGACTTGCTTGGTTTGCTGGAAGAGATCTCTGGTAGAGATAAGCTTGCCATTGTACATGCATCTCTTCTTTTATGTTGTTTGCCATATTTCTTTTTGTGTATGTGCAATAAAGAATAAGAATAAGAACACTTATCTAAAAAATCACAACTGCAAACTTACCCTTTAATATAAAGGTTCCACTAGTAAATCCAAAAAATCCCTACAAACTGCTTTCAAAACTGTTCTATTCCAAATAGATATCATTTCACACATCCGTAATGTTTGGCTAACAGCACCCGCACTATATTAACTTAATAAATCACTTATAGATCACATAAGTATGTCTCTAGTCTTCCTCGGCACAAGATTTGTCATCAAATTTTGAGGAGTCCTTATCTGCAACAAGGGAAATAATACTACATTAATATTATGGACTTTAAGGATCGGTTCATATCTGACGGAAAATCCGTCGCGTATTAGTCGGTCGCGTAACGTCAGAACAGGCAAATATATGACAAAACATTTCACCTTTCACATTGAGCCGATGATGCAATTAGTGCGTTTGCCTGTACCTGGAGATACGCTCGACGCATCTTCCGTCCGATATGAACCGACCCTAAGATGCATACTTGAGGAAATTGGCTAATGTAATATAGGACATCAGACAAAGAGAGTCCAGCCTGCCTTTCCACCAGAGATGTGCTTTGCTATGCTGGCTACAGATGTGTGCGATATCCACTAGTCACATTCATTGGTCCATGATGTCAATGAATTTAATTGGTGGATAGCAAAGATTTTGCTATTCAAGTAGGAGGAGCCGGCAGAGTAGAATTCGTACCACCCCATGTCTGCCCGTGTTGACAACATAGTCCAAAATACAAACTGCGGTCACCAACCTGCCTGCCCAGCGTTGTGACTATAGGCAAATACCCCCCATGGCAGTCTTGTGGCGTGCCCTGGGGGAGGCCTACGTCCAGTAATGGACTGCAACGGCTGATAATGATGATGATGATGATACCAAAGCATATCCACCGGAGTGTAGCATAGTGGAAACAATCTCAGCCTGATATACAGAGTGTTTTTTGGTCGTCAACGTTCCCGAAAACTACGGAATCTACGCATCATCACAATAATTTTTCTTCATGGAAGCATACCTAGGGAGTGTCTGGTTCCCAAGATATAATAATAATAATTAAAAATAATAATAATGGCCTTAAATTACGTGCGGCAAGTCACCGCCTGCCACCTCACAATTTTTGGACTAGATTGTAATTCAACCCAATAGCCCATGACTTTAGTTTTCCATCGCACGACTTAGATCTGCACTCCAATAGTCTTTGCACATGGCGGGGAACATCACCGGGTGTATCATATTGTGCGCTCAGTGATGGTATCCGCCATGTGCATCCCACACCATATTAATGCTCTCTTAAAAGGGCCTCTACATCTTGGCTACGGCCCGATGCACGCCTCTCAAAGGACCGGGACTCTGTAGTCCCGTGAATTTCGGAAGAGATACAATAATAATAATTATTTAACTGTGAAGTGTCGTTTTCAAACAGTCTAACTTTAAACATGATTTTGTAATAAATAACACCAAACAATGTTTACCCCTTTCATTCCCACAATTAAAGGTATTAAAGATGCTCAGGAACTCTTAAAACAGGATTTTTTATTGTGGAAGGGAGACACTTTAAGAGTGGAAGACTTGTAGAATGACATCTTACTTTATAATGAAAAAAATCCTATTCAACACAATCACTGCTGCATGCCACATATTTGTATTTCCTTGGTGTTCTAGAGGTGCCGCCGATGCTTATATGCGTTTCAGGCAACTACTTAGGTGTTGAACTGATTAGGTTTGACGGCCGATTGGTGTAGTTGGTAGTGATCCTGCCTGCGAGACCATAGGTCCTGTGTTCGAATCCCAGTAGGTGCAAACATTGATGTGATGAATATCGATGTTTGTGTCCGAGTCATGGATGTTTATATACTTATCTATGTATTTATATACCGCTGCTTAGTACCCAGGACACAAGACCTTAGGGACTAGGTCAATGTGTTGTTAAGTGTGTGAATATTTAACTGATGTTGGCATAATAAGAAAATCTGATGGCAGCTAACAAGTTTACCAATATTTTCAACCACAACCACTGGTAGCTCGTCCTAAGGAGCGCTGGTGCAGTGCACTCCCACCCACGAAGATTACATACTCGTAGGCAATCTATATTTCTCTATATTTATATCTTTCAATTCGACTATATAACCCCCATCTAAAAATATCAGCAGCCGCCACTGACCACAACTATGCTACCATCATAATAATATAGTAAAAATACATCTACAATTCATATGAACCTGACAGTGATGTAAGATAAATCAAGAACAATTTTGAGTAAGTACTAAGGTAACTAAATGAGGTTAAATCTATTACAAACTACCAAAGCCCTATTTATCAAAATGCAACCATAAATAATTTATTACTGGCCCTATCTACAGCTCTGTGTAATCATGGATTTATAGGGGCAATAACTGTGGAGGTATTTATAGCCCTTTGATGTACCTACTTGCACAGTTTATCTATTAATAGTTATATTTCTTAGGTGTATTTAATTTTGTAGGCAATGGAAACTTATACCTGTTAAGTTATACTGAGGTAGATTTTTTATGGAACTTAAAAATGTATGTACTACTTATGCATCGCTGGCGGCTCGTCCTAAGGATCTATATTTCTGCTATATTTATAACTAGTGGACGCCCGCGACTCCGTCCGCGTGGACTACAGAAAAAATAAAAAGTAGCCTATATGTTAAGTGTAAAAAGTAGCCTATATGTTATCGCGGTTGTCGTAAAAAATTAATTCACGTTTGTCCCCTTCCCGTGGGAATTTCGGGAAATCCGTTCCCAGTGCTTCCTCGGGGTCCCAAATAAACATATATGCTCAACTTCAGATTCACATGTTTAACCGTTTTCGTAAAAAATAAATAATTCCCGTTGGTCTCCTTCCCGTGGGAATTTCGGGAAATCCGTTCTAGTGTTTCCTCGCAGTCCCTAATGAACATATATGCCCAATTTCAGCTTCATATGTATAGCGGTTTTCGTAAAAACTATGAATTCCCGTTTGTCCCCTTCCCGTGGGAATTTCGGGAAATCCGTTTTTAGTCCTCCCTCGCTGTCCCCAATGAACATATATGCCCGATTTCAGCTTCATATGTATAGCGGTTTTCGTAAAAACTATGAATTCCCGTTTGTCCCCTTCCCGTGGGAATTTCGGGAAATCCGTTTTTAGTCCTCCCTCGCTGTCCCCAATGAACATATATGCCCGATTTCAGCTTCATATGTATAGCGGTTTTCGTAAAAAATATAGAATTCCCGTTGGTCGCCTTCCCGTGGGAATATCGGGAAATTCTTATAGCCTATGTTCATCCAGGTCCAATAAGGATTCTAACGGTGAAAGAATTTTTGAAATCGGTCCAGTAGTTTTTGAGCCTATTCATTACAACCAAACAAACAAAGTTTTCCTCTTTATAATATTAGTGTAGATTATAATCTTTCAATTCTATTATGTTTATACAATAGTGTCTACACGTTTGTCTCAAGTAAGTTGTAATCTTATGTATCGAGTGGAGCGCTAGCGATTGCGCTCCAATGAAACGAAATCTGGTACGATTCTTAGTACTGTATTCAATGAGTGCGAAAGAGACATACCGACATAGGCCGGCGCGTGAAACAGAAGATTTGGTATAAAAAATTAGCCTTATCTGGAGCGCCGCTCACATTAATTCGCGTATGCGGCCACTAGATGTCGCTTAGTCCGAGTAAGAACGCGATATGGTTGTCTTTAATGTGTTTCATTAGGTCATCTGAATTTTAATAACAGTGAGGTTGCACTTGCATCATCTCATTCGATAAGGAGTGAACACGCGCGGCGTTTCCAAACTGTAATTTTGCATGGGCTCATATTTAAAAAAAAGTTAACCCCCATCTAAAAATTCAGGCAGGAGCCTCCAGTGCTATGCATGGTTAAATTACAGAAAGTACCTGACAAGCATCAGTGGTCTTCAAAAGAAAATGTTAAGAAACCATCTAAACTCAGGCATAAGTTTAGACAAATAACTAACATGGACTAAGGCCTAATCTTTCCAAATGTCAGATAGCCTACCAGAAGAATAAAGTTGATGCTGTCTCTATCATGATCAAGTTTTGAGAAAGACAGCATCAACTTTATTCTTCGTCTTATTTACTATGGGCGCCCACCACCGGGCCCTACACCCTCCACTGACCCTCGGATCTGATAACTCATAACTGCGAAAAACAGGCACTTGCACAAACTACAATCGCCACGAGAAACCAGACCCGAGCACCAAACATGCAAGATAATACATCACACTATTTCCAAAATAAAAAACTAGATTAATAGTCTATGATATGTGGTGGGCGCACCCATAGTGAATGTTTGAACTTCCGAATTGTAACGCCTTATACAATTTCATTTTTTCTTCTTATGCCCAAGTTTAGATTAAAATATCTGCCTAATAATATGTTTCAGTCCCAAAGAGGCCTTGGACCTGTGAACTAGTGATTCTTTAGGACGGGGATAGGCAGGATTTACTCACAGAGAAGTTCAGAGAATAAAATAGTGTTCAAAATTTTACAGTACTTTTACTATAATGAGAAAAGAGATGGTAAAATTCGTCATCCAAGTAATTGACCCGGTGGCTTAGTGGTTATAGTGGCTGGCACGGTTTGCAGCGGTCATGGGTTCGATTCCCACTCGGGTGAAGAATTTTTTCCATTCTTGTTAGAAAATCCCTATTCAAATTACACCTCCTCTGTACATCTAACTACTCCATGATACATTAAAGGAAATGTTAATTCAGGTCATTTAGACATGTTTCATCTACTTTTTCCCACTAAGCTTCCAAACAATACACAACTTTTACTTTTAAATAGTAGAACTGTGGGAAAGGTTTCTATTTTGGTATCAAATCAACATTACTACGTTAAAATACTACATTATGCTGAATTTACTGCCTAAATTGTTAATAAGTAGATACATGAACCTGAATGTTGCTTTTTAAGATAATTAGGTTGGGCTTGGTTAGGAAGTCTCAAAAGGAGCAATGGAAGAAAAACTGAGAAAAATACACCCCAGACCTCCTTAGGTCATAATTTTGTAGGCTAAATGTTTTCTTTTTAAGATATAATTATGCAAATGAGATGCATGATTGCATACACCTATGAAACTAAACAAAATCTTAAAGAACTAATAATAAAATACAAATATTTATTTACCAAAATGACTCTGGATCATCAAGTAGGTCCCCAAAAAGAATGTTATTATCTCATCTTGTGACCTTTGTAGTGTATCTTAAAAAGCAATTTTACTTATTGGAATTTGATAATACAGATAAAGAGATTCATTATGTGTATGTGTACAAAATTGCATTTTGTTATGTTATATTACGAATATAGGCAATGATGTCACCACACATTCAACCAATTGAGCTTGTTGCTTGAATTTAACTTACTCACACGGGCGAACATTATCACCAAAACAACCTTGGTATATAATATCCAAATGATTATTGCAAACAAAAATCTCAGCTATCGTGCGTTTACATATTCAACGCACGGTATAGGAGCATATGTTTGATCCACGAGGTTTATTGAGTAAAGTACAGCTGGATTATTTATCAAAATACGCGATGATGATCTGACAAAGCAAGGTGTTGTCAAAAATGCACCAAGGTTGACCAACCGCCTTCTCTCGCAAAAAGGAAAGTTGGCGACAATTCGCGCATTGTAATTAGGAGAAAAACTAAATAATATCATTGGCACCAACTTTTCTCAACAAAGCAGGTATTAAAACAAGGAACTAATGAAGTAATCGGATGTAAAAATACCATTTGGAGAGGGCATTACCATTTCAAGATGTGACCTTTTATGAGATGAAAACACTTCCTTGCACAAATCAAACTGATTCACTAGCACTCGGACACTTGGGCAACATAATAACTAAAATAAATAAAGAAAAAACACCACTGTAAATTGTTTTGAATAGAATTTCTCAAGATAAATTCTCACTGTTTGAAAATCACTTGAAAATTCTGCGATGTCGCGCATGCCCGACAGAAATTTACATCACGTGACCATCTGTCATGGCGTCATACTACAAATTTTTAAACCTACATCTTAAGTATCTTTTGGAATGAATTCATACAGCCATGATAAAAAATAATTATTATTATTAGATCTTTTCTTATTATTTAATAACTGCCTGTATGATTTTACAAAATTTATGGTAAATATTATTGTAGATACATGAATAACGCCAGCATTCCGTATATTAATTAGATTATGGATTATATTCTTTTTACAAGAAGCACTTATAGTTATTCTCCTCTATGAAGAAGCATCAAAAATGTGACATCTTGCAAGAAAGATCAAAATAACTTCATCAAGAAAGTAAATAAATATCATAAGCATTACATACAAAATGCTAATTTGAAATACTGTACAAATCAAAACACCAACGTGGAATATGAACAGACCATAGGAACAGACACATAATTTTCAAGTCACTCTAAATACCTATTACCCCTAAATCTGTGCATCAAACAACACTAATGCCTTTTTCATTTCATTACGCCTAACCTAATTTTGGGAACAACGCACAGCGAAAATGCGCAAAGATCGAGAGTTCATAAAATACGTACCTACCTAATTAAATTCATAATAGCTGGTTAACGGTGAATCATCCACCGTAGATGTTTTAAATTCGATGTTAGTTTTTTTCGGTTGGGGACTATGCCTTGTAGTACTATACATACTAGTCAAGCTGAAAGACTTTATAGAATCACCACAATGCATTACGTGTCCAATTAATCAACGCAGGTCGTGCGCATCTCGATCAAGAAGCAAAGGTAAGGGTTCTTACTTTCACATCATCTTCCTGCCCTTAACCCATTACTTATGGGGTCAGTGGCTCAGCGCAATACGAATATGGTTTCTTTTGAGACTCATATTGTCAAGGTTCACGGCCGGCTGCCTGCCTGACGCCAACCCTCCTCGGGTACAGCTACGTGACAATTTTAGATTAAAATTAAAATACATAAATCAAATAAATTCCGGGTACAGGCCCGCGACTGGAATCGAACCTACGCTGCCCGATTGAAAGGTGCACGTCTTAACCATTGGGTGATCTAGCTGTAGCCCGCGACTCCGTCCGCGTGGACTGCAGAAAAAACAAAATGTCAAAGTTATTTGGGATAAAAAAAAACCGGGATTTTTTATCCCGGTTTTTTTTACACCATCTAAGTATTAATCCAGAGTGTCAGTTAACTCCATACCAAATTTTATTAAAATCGCTCCAGCGGTTTAGACATGAAGAAGTAACAAACATACCTACACACTCACACACTTTCGCCTCTACTAGGTATAATATTAGTGTGATTAGTGTGATAGCACGTAGGTGGTCCAATCTTTCTTAGTTTCTACCTATAACTGTCTGCCAAATTAATTATCACTTATTTTGTTACCTATGTTTAGAGTGACTTGTCTGTTCGTCAATGGAAAGATGAAATAGTTCATTAGCCACCAGTATATCAAGCAGGAGTTTCCATTGAGCTACGAGCCGCAGCTCTGAGCATTGTACAGCGACATCTCTGTTCCTGCATGCCAAAGGCCCTGCTATTATAAAGTTCATGGTCAGTCACCAGGTGTCACTAATTTCTTTGTACACTATTACAGTATCAGTATTGGATTGCTCTGGCTCAAACCTTGGCTGCGCAATCAACAGTTGCCCCTCAAAACAAATGCGTCCCGCGTTTCCTTGTGGCACGAAGCAGTGTGGATGTCCGTCGCAATGCGAATGTCCGCCGCCGGATCTGATGAGCTGCCTTAACCGAAGTCGTACGTAGTTATTTATTCAGTGGCCTCTTCATTATGTTACTCGCTTAGTTAGGACGTGCCTCGATCGAGGTAAACGCTCACGCTGCCGCAAACGAGCGACCGAGCGCCCGCACCCCCTGATTACCTAGGTGACTTGCAGAAGCTGAGTAAAAGCAATGTGACAGCGTAAACTGAGAATGTGAGGTATGGCTATGGGCCGAGTTAGTAAGTTACTGACTTAGAACACGCACCGTATGAATATACGAGTAGTATTTAAGATTAAGTACGTTGTCCAGTGCTGATGCGGGGCTTCGCTACAATACATTAACTGCATTTACTCGGGCATTCTCTCAGTTGCGATAAGCTTACAACTTGTTACTCATCTATCCCCGCTATGTTAGACGTGGCTGAGATCTTCTTTATGATCCTGCAGTTTGGCTGGCTACCTTCATTTCCGGAACACAGCCGTGTGTATACTTATGTAGGTACTCTATCCAGTTTACTCCTACTGATAGGTAATTCGTTCTCCACCAACTGCGTTCTTCTGCTAATTTTGTGCATAGGTATATAAACCTTGGCCGCCCGTGGGTATCGTACGAGGCGATTAAGGGTTTCCGGGAGGTGGGCAGCAGCACCTCCCGTGTTGACAACATAGTCCAAAATACAAACTGCGGTCACCAACCCGCCTGCCCAGCATGATGACTATGGGCAAATACCCCCCATGGCAGTCTTGTGGGTGCCCTGGGGGAGGCCTACGTCCAGCAGTGGACTACAATAGGCTGATGATGATGATGATATAAACCTACATGGAGAATATCCTGCCTATCCTTTTTATTTCTAACTTTATGCTAGTAAATTGACATAAGTCTATCATTATCAACAGAAAAGTCTAAGTTTGTCAAATAATCAGCCATGCAATAGTTACAATAGAAAATGTTTTTGCTAATTAATTAAACTAACACCATCATGACCCTAACCAGTGTATTTTGGATGTTCTACATCACATTCAGCTTTGTGAACATAATGGGTTTCCTGTAGCAACAAAATGTGGACGTGTGTGAAATAAGTTACAGATATCATTGAGGAAATGGTTACCTGATCCTCTGCTATTTCCACAAAATCCGAGACCCTGGTCTACAACTTCATTAGTCCAGCACCATTGTGGGTCATCGCCAAGTTCCTTTAAGTCTTCAGTTTTGAGCATTTCCACTTCGAAAGCCACGTCTGCGATATCCTCGTCGTCACAGACCTTCCAAATCCCGATAGCTCTTGAGGTCAAACCATCATAAAACAATTTTGCAACCACCTCAATCAAAAGTTTCAGAGATAAAAACATCCAGAAACAAATCTATGACAACCGCTTTTTGGGGCTTTTAACGTGAATCGCTAAAGGGTGGTTTCAAAGCTCTTAAATATGCAGCTGATCTTTTAACCCTTTGACCGACAAAGACGTCTTAAAGCGTCTCAATTTTTCGCAATATTTAGTAGTGAACTACATAGAAACTACTCGGTTTTAAATCTTGATTTTTGCATACACGGACGAAACAGTTCTTCGTTAGTCCGTTTTAAACCTCAGATGATAGCACGCAAAATTTGTTTCAATGCCTCAGGGGACAGGTTTAGTTTTTACAATTTGGTGCGTGAGCGTCGCAGTCTTCATCCTCCTGCTGTTTATAAAGGCCGTTTACATAGGCCCTTCTTTATGTGGTGTCGCCACTAAATATCCGACGTGTTACTGCTATGGAGATAAACCTCATGTTTGCAGTAATGCCAAATAATATGTCTGGTTTAAACCAGACTATAATAGGCAATCAGATATGTGATGTGAAGGTTTCTTGAAGTAAATGATTCGATTACAAAACTTCTTAAGTTAGCTAAAGGTAATTAATTCTATAAATATTTATTAAGGGCCTCCTCACCAATAAAAAGCTATACACAGTTTCATTTGAGAGATATTCCATAATATGGTGCTGTCAATAGTCATGTATAACGAGGATAATAATATAACTTTGCGCGCTGGTTATTTGTAGCATCGTAAATGTTTATGATTTTGACGGATATCTAAGCTGATCTAATCCATCCATCTCTCGGAAATCCTCAATCACCTCTTACGATAGACATGGCGCGGTGCTATTCTACGCCGCCGACGCCACACGGCAAATCCACTAATTTATGTGTTCTATTCCAGCATTCACATCTTCTTGCAGTTTGAAGAGCAAGAGATCATGCAAGGAGTTGGAAAAAGAACAGGATACGTTGAAAGCCAAAGTTGATGCGCAGCAAAGGAGAGATGGTTAGTTTATAAATAATGCTGTCTTTTCAACATTAATTTAAAACAATGCAACACCAAAGTTAAGCCGATGAAATTGTGAAATAATTTAGGTTTACTTTTCAGATCTGTTATCTCTATTGAGAGAAGCTGCTACCCCAAGCACATGCTCGGGATCAAAAACATGCAAACCAGGGCCATGCGGGAAAAAGAAGAAATCGTCATGCAAAATCAGCCCATGTAATTCGAAGTCAAGTCAATCAAAGCCATGCCATCTTACGCTAAATAGATCAGTCGATAAATCATCACAATCGGAGCCGTACAGACCTATGTTACTGAGCACATATGTCCCAGTAACGGTAACACAGTCATGCGGTCCATCTGCTTCATCAAGTGCATATAAAATAATATCTTGCGCAAAAAAACTCTGTCCGGCACATAAAACATGCCCTTCGTTAGCGTGTACTCCACAACCTTCATGTGCGTTACTCCCGACCCCACCTAAATCGTGCCCATTTAACCCTTGCCCAAGCAAACCATGTCCATCAAACCCATGTCCCACTACACCAGAGTCTGCAGTCCCATGTCCACTAAAACCCGACAATATGCCACAGCGATTTTCATCATCAACCCTTCCATGTCCATTAAACCCACGCTCTCCAAAGGTTTGCAAAAAGAAGTCCAAAATGTGCCCAATTGGTCCGTGTGGCACGACATCTCCCAATCCTTCTCTATGTAAACAAGAATCTTCCTCATCGAGCTCATCTCGTTCTGGTAGTTCAGCCACCAGCGAATATTCTGTTAGCACATGCCACTCAAACGTTTCCATCACATGCAAATACATACCAGGTACTTGTACCTCAGAGTTGTCATGCCCAGCAAATCCACCAACCACGCCTCCATGCGATTCAAGAAAATACAAGCCACGCAGTCCAAGTACATGCTCCTTAAAATATTCGGAAACGTGCATACCTAGACCATGCGTTTCTAACCAGTCGATGCCATGCCTACCGAAACGAAAACGAAAGAAATATGTACTAAAAGTAGCACCATGCAATCCCTGCCCAGAAGTGCTGCTAGAGAAAATACCCCGTCCACCAAGACCAAGCCAAGAACACGAGCGTAGAATAGAACACTAAAATCGAAATCCAGAGACTGCCAGTTTTGGCCATTCACGTACCAACAAAAGAAACTTCTTGCTCCAAAACCTTTCGGAAGTAAATAACGTATGTTTGAATTGTAAAAAATCATTATTATCGATTTGAGCATCCAGAAGTAGTTTTGCCAGTGCAGTCAGGAGCATTTGCATGTTAGGTCATGGCAAGGCAGCACAAAACCTTTACACAACATCCAAAGAATGTAACAATCATCAGTTTTTATTTCGAGGTCTAATTTGTACGAAAATCATATTAGAAAATCCTGACAATGCGGTATCATACTTCCTCACAAGATAAACGCAAAAGGGCTGTCTTGGTGGACTTTTTAAAACAGTTTTCAAGGTACCTACTTGGGATATGATTTTCAAAAGCACCTTCTCAGGTAAACTTTAAGAAACTTAACGCTTAGGCGTTAAGCAGACAATTCAGTGGATTGTGCGGCGTTGGATTTAAATTATAACATAAAACACACGTCTGTGTTCCCGAAATGGGGCAGCTAGAACTGCAGGATCATCAAGGATTCCATTGCAACGTTTAGCGTAATGCTTTAAAATCAAACAATAATTAACATTTGAACAACCCAAGAACATTAACGTTACCTAAATAAGCAAAACATCCTACGTTGGCAACTAACAAAAATTGAAAGGTATTTTCTCACCAAGGTCTTCAAATTTCGGAGTAACATTTTCCTCTAAATTATATTTATCCTACCTTTGTCAACCATTAGGCCCATATTTTTATGTACTTACATGCGAATGCTCCTGGTGCATACCTTCCTTTACGCTCATTATTAGCTTGGTGAAGTTCAAAATTGGATTTCATAAAGTCATCATCCCGACACCTAAACACTTTGTTCTGTGCGTCTGTCTTGTGTCAATTTATTGCATAGAGCTTTCCTCAAACTAAATCGTCCTTAATCTCATAACCTAGATCTTCAATTGAGAAAGAAACGTTTTCCACATTTAAAACTTTATTAGTTAAGATTTTGAGAAAATTTTTAACTTCACCTAAGTTATAGATCCTAGCTAGAGTTGAAATTCTTCCATCTAGTCAACATTTCACACCACATATAGAAATACTAGATTCGGAAAATACGAGTACCTAGGTACCAGATACGCGTAATATTTACTAACTTGAATCATATCTGCGGTAAAATTACAGAAATATCCAACATTTCTCTGGTGAAAAGGCAGCCTTACATCCCGAAATATTACGTAGATTAGGTAATGTTACTTTCCCTCCCAATTAGCTGTGTTTTAAAGACAATATTCATGTTTTCCGATTTTCTTAGGTATTTACTTAACAAATCTATTTATGTGTAGGTGCATGCAAGGGCGTCGCCAGCCGATGGCGCAGGGGGGGGCAAGTTGACTTTACCTACTACAATTCATACTTTTCTCATTCTCTATGAATGAGAAAAGTAGGTATGAATTGTAGGTAAAGTCGACAGCACATGAAACTTTTCACTTTTACTACGAGCCCTACATCTACAGCGATTGTAATAACAACAGTATCTTAGTACTATATATGTCGTGGCCATATCGTAGAATTGATCATTTCATGAAATGGTCGAGCATTTCATGAAATGGTCGCATTTCATGAAAAGTTCAACTGTCTATTGGCCACATCATGATATGGTTTGGGCAGATCGATGATTAAAAATCGTTTCTCGATATGGGCAACTAAACGCCCGATCATTTCATGAAGTGGTCAAGATTATTGATCATATCGTAAAATAATTACATGAATCACCGGTAGAGGCGCTGCGCGCGTTTTATTTATGTGTGAAGATGGCGGATTTTTCTTTTTAGGTTATAAAACAAATTAAAGAGAGTAGGGTGACTATGCAGAAGAAGTTCACGGATAGTGTGTTATATTGTATAATGTATATTAGACTTAATGGTGGTTTATAATAATATTGTTAAACAAAAACCTTAGATTACGATAGGTTAGGTTAGGTTAGGTTAGACTATGACAAATGACGCACGAGCCGAGCGAGCGGAGCGAGCGTGCCCAGGCAGCGTCCGGCGATGTGCCAGATGCGAATCGCTTTTGTAAAGTCTTTTATGTTTTTAAATATTATATTGTGAAAATATCACATAAATAATAGCAAAAAAAATCATACCATCATACCTTATGGTATACTTATATATGGTGTACGGTATATATTATTTATATAAGCTCTTACCACATTCGGATTTTATGGACACCCTGTTAATACGATTTGGCCAAACGTGGATGACAAAATCGTGAAATGTAGACGATTTAACGATCTGGTCAAATTGAATTGGCCACTTCATGAAATGCGACCACTTCATGAAATGCTCGACCATTTCATGAAATGATCAATTTAACAATATGGCCACGACATATACATATATATTCTGTGACAGTACAGAGTCTAATGTGTAAAGCTACACGAGCACGAGCTCTTGACTATGCAATAAAAAACTTGTAAATGAGTTATAATAACATTTATTAGAAAAATAAAATAAAAAGGAGTTTGAATTCGATTTTCGACGTACGGGAATGATTGTTCAAGGCTTGAACTTCAAGCAAATCAACTCAAAGACTTAGGACTTTGGTTGTATTATATTTGGCAACTTTTTTAGAATCTCTAGGGGGGGGCAGCTGCCCCTCCCTGCCCCCCCTTGGCGACGCCCTTGGGTGCATGCAGAAGATAAACGAATAACAAATTAATGAAACGTTGGACATCTTTTAGATGTTTTCCTTTTTGTAAGTCAAAATTTATTTATCGTTGATTATGCGATTCTAGTATTTCTATCCAATAAATTAGCTTCAACTAGTTCCAGACTATAACTTCAAATACTGTTGGTATGTTATGGTTTCAAAGAGTCTCAAAATTAACTTTTTCCGGTTTTAGCGGATTCCTGTAGATCATACGAGCTTGGATTCAAGCCACCTGATTGCTCTCAATGCACGAACCCAGCACCTCGACCGAAGAAAATAGGCTCTTCGAATAAGACACGAAAGATGTGCTCCAACTGTAAGTATTTTGTTATTATAGTTAGTTTAACTAAGTAGGTATTTTCCGCACTTAGACCTATCCAGCGCATTATTAAGATTGGTCCTACGTGCCTTTCTTCCTGTGCTGATGCGGGGCTTCAATAGTACCGACTTATACGTGAGCTGCATTACCTTCCGTGCATGTTGTAGGAGTCGACTAAGGAACTCAGAGGCGTTCTCTCGGGCGATGATCTAGCAACTTGCCATTGATCTTTTACATAAGCAACGCTATGCAGTTCTGGCAACCCCGCTTTGGATAATGCCTGTAGCCGTGTATGTAAGTTCCGACTACCCCACCCAATTTGGGAACTCAACCATTATGTATGTAAATAGGCATATTATATTTGTATTACCTACATATCGAATTGTCTTGCAGTAAACGCGAATGTGAAATGGTGAATCGAGCATTGCAGCATCATACGAATAAAGAAGAGACATCAAGATAAGCTGTTTAATATTGAAATTACCAAAATGAAATGCATTTTGATTACGTAGGTGTCTTGCAAACGCAAGGCAATAGCAATGCGGCAGCGAAAATTGTACAATATTCACTCATAAATGTTAAAATCCGAGATTGCTGTCACGTAATATCAATTTTGCAGGCAATCAGCGAATATTGTAAAATTTTTGCTGTCACATTGCTTTTGCTGGTTAGGTAATCAATTAGGTCCATTCACATGGCATGGATATCTACAATAATAAATTCAGTATTAACTATTGTGAACGCGAGGAAAATTCAACCAGCTTTTGCACTCTACGGTAACTCTACGCACAATCTCTGGTAGCCAAGTTTGATTCGAGTTGAAGAAGACCTTTCAGTGGCAGACTTGAGCAAGTTTTATTACAAACTTGTAATAAGTATACTGCTCTTTTCGGCTAAAGTCTAACCGCTAGCATTGATTTTGCGTAGAATCACAGAGATTTCGTAGCTTTTCTAGAGCACGATGTCGCGCTGTGTCTACACATAATATCGTGTTTTGTTTTACATAACATTATGATACTTTTACATATTACGATATATCGTGATGTTTATACACATGAGATGCAAACGAAAGTCTTATTAGCAGAGGTCGGAATTAGGTAGAGTCATTTATGTACTTGCATCGAAATGTTGATATTAATGTGGACCTTCCCAGGATTTCTAATGGACAATCCCGTGTGGCCAACAATATTACAAATAAATAATAATAAAACCCTCAGAGATAGACAAATAAAACAAAGATAAATAACATAAAATTTCTGCTCTTTAAAATTAATACCGGAATTTGAGGCATATCCACTTTATTCTTTCGCTGTATGAAATCAGTGCAAGTATATAAATGACTCTACCTAATTCCGACCTCTGCTTATTAGCAATTCGTGCGATAATGTGACGTTTCTTTTCACACTATCCATTTAGTCAAAGAACAATTAAATAACATTACTTACTATTGTTTCTCGTGCACAACATCTAAGGCGATGTCTACCATCTAAATCTATTAAAAACCTATTTCAAGATTTAACAATAAAATTTATTGTGTGCATAGATTTACAGATGATTGTGTGAACAGAAATGTCCTAAGATCGTACATATAACACAATTTCACTCTATACTACGCCCTTCATATTTTCTCGTAGAAGCTCTACGAAGTCAACCCATTAATTTCTTATCCGTAGAAAAGCTACGAAATGTACGTAGTTAGGTTGCAGAAAGATTTTGGCACACGCGTAGAAAAACAACCGTTTTCTACGCGTATGCCAAAAAATCTTTTACTTTAGCTACCTTTTAATATTAAAACTACTGTCTACAAAATGTTGTGTTTAACAAAAATATCATAACCTAACGCCTTACAAAATGAGTGTCTCCATAACATCTATAGAACTATTATAAGGAAATAAATAAAATTTTCAAACAATAGAGACAGATTTTTATTTTAAAGTTGATTTCGTTTCCTCCACGTAATTTGCGCAAAATGATTGTTAGGTACGTTGCGCTGCGACGGCCATAATGTGAAAAGGACATATTGGAAAGTGGTCGTTTAGGTAATAGTCAATATGAGAATAAAGTCATTGTGAAGTGCACCATCTGGAAATGGCCATTCTATGTATGGTGCTTTTGAGTAGACTGGACATTAACGACTGCGGACTTTGATGCAATGTTACTTTGTCTGGTCCCTCATGTCTGTAAGAAGCTACTCATGTTGCGTTCACTTCATTACGTCATTTCACGAATGATCAAATGAAGGCATTATATTGAGATAAACGTTTCAATAAATTTGCGAAGTTTCGCTGTCGCTCGGAAATTGATGCATTGTCTAAACCCCCTTTAGTTTGCGGCTGCCATTGACCTAATTACTCTTTCTTTCAAAGAGGATTCTACCGAAAAGAAGAACAAATGTTCTTTCAGAAATTGTATCAATATGCTGTCAATTAATGTCAATTATGTCAAAACTTGACTGAAAAACATCCGGATGATAATGGGATGGATGGAGAGTAGTATATTCTTTGGATGGATGACTCGCGCGTAAATATTTTCAGATGATATTTTGAGATGAAATAACAAATTTACAGTGAATTTACTGCCATTTATCTATTGCCAATTAAATTTAATGATGTGAGTCCTTTTTTATGTAGAATAGTCCAGGTTTTTGCCATTAAACATAAATACATAACATTAGGCCCATGTGCGTCCTTCCAAGGACTTTTTCAGTCGTAGAACTGATGGACGGTGGCGTAAGCGGGTTCTCGAATGGATACCACGCTTCAGCAAGCGTTGGACCTCCTCCAGCCAGGTGGACCGATGACTTGAAGAGGGCGGTTGGTAGTGACTGGATGTCGAAAACGGGAGATCAATTCTTGTGGCACGCCCTGGGGGAGGCCTACGTCCAGCAGAGGACTGCAAATAGTTCTTCTCGGCTTCCTTGTTGGGCTTTTAGAGGTGGAATAGGTAGTCTCATCGTAACGTACCCTAAAAGTTGTGAGGTATGTACCTATGTATTTCCGTAGGTACCTATGCATTTCCAGTAATGAGCACCCAGAACATCTGGATTATGAAAGAGTCCTTAGTCGACTCTTACGACTTGCACGGAAGAAGATGCAGCTGATGTATTCTAGTCAACCCAGCATATTTACTTAACAAAGCAGGTCGCATTTACTGTTGAGGGCCCTCGAGGAGGTCAGATTGGATTTTACCTATTTTAATAACTAATGATATGCTAAAGGTTAAAATGTAAAAGTAGAGTTTGCGTATTTCAGGATACTGCCTTCTGACGACCAATCTTACCACGACTGCTTCCGACCACACATCTGCTTCCCTGTCCTAAGGTTGTTGAAAATGTCTGTAAGTTTAACATGGATTGATTACTCGTGATGCTAGCTTCCCACGGTGCGTGATTTTGCGGATCATCGTGCACGGTGACGGCTACGGACAGACACGCGCGTAAAATGACCTTGTAAATGCGTTACGGACTTGTTCCTACGGTGCGTCGTCGTCGGTGCGGACTAGTCCGCGTCCGTCAGCAATATTACGCACCGTGGGAAGCTAGCATAACACATGGGTATAAAGCGAAAAGCTATAAACCTGTGTCCACAAAATTCTAGACTAGAAATAACATGTTTATTTTTAATATTGTATGAAGAATCCTGAGTTGTTTAGGAAAATCTTCATATTACTCGTATCTGGAAAATAAAACATGTGATTCGGAACTTTTGTTACACCCTGTATGGCTAAAGATTTACTCGCTCACTCATTATCACGAAAACTACTTGCCGAAGATGGAAAGGAAACTATACTTAAGAGATGTCTTTTGAGAAAGGATTTCCCAAAATTCCCATGGGAACGGGATCTCAAAAGTAACGAAGGATGGGCGTCTGCTAGCAAACGGCAACATAGATTAAAATGCAAAGCACATAGACCATTATTATATCAAATCAAAGCTTTTGCTTTCAAGGAATCCAGTAACTAGTATATAGCTCCTGTTCTACAGATTCCTAGGGTTCCACCCACAGACCATCTTGAAGAATTGGAGACTAATCATATTTCTGTCCTCTTCCAGCTTATGCCCCTGCCTAGAAGCTAGAGATGGACGGTGGAGAGCCAATGGTGGCAGTAGTTAAAGGCAGGCCGGACGGACGTATCGCAGTCGCACTGTTAGACAGACGAGGACAGCGCGCGGAGCCTAGTCTATTTTACGGTAATTTGTCGTTACAGGTGGCAACTTATTGTGATGTTTAAACGTCTGTGAAGAGGGACCAAAATAATATTGTATAACAAACAACAAAAAAACTTCACAGACGTTCAATTCTCTACCATATTATGTCAGAGAATTGAAATTGGGATTGATTTCTAAGCCCTTACAACCGGTTTGGTCCAATGAACAGCTGGCGAAATTCTCAGTGTTATTACTTACAAATCTACATCTATCTATACATATAATAATATTTTTTTTAAAACGAAAAACCGACTTCCTCCCAAAACTCGAGCTTACTAAAGTAAAATTTAACTAAAGGGCAAATATACGAGTATATTGCGTTAAGCCGTGTACGAAGTTTAGGAGGCATAATATTGTCAGATTTATATAATTTTTATATAAAATAGGCCACATGACAAAAGAGAAAAAGGACTAGGCTTCGAAACTTTACGTCTGACAATATGATGATTATGATGATAATGATGACCTCCGACCAATTTCGGTCATGGCGACCACTTCTACTCCTAGATATTACTAAGTTGGCGTTCATGCGCTCGGAGATGGCTTACATTTACATAGCCAATCTTCGCCCTGAACGCCCGCGCACACAGAGGACAGGTTAGTGCGCCATTATTGTATTATAGATAATGGCAGCAGGAGGACGAGTCTTTAGTTCACCACGTTTAGCGTCAAGGTCAGCTTGACGCTGCTCCTCGAACTCGTGTACTTGCTTTATCACCGTCCTGCGCCACTCTGGTCGTTGTGCTAGTTCAGAAAAGAAGATGCTCTTAGCCAATCTCTCCTTCGCCATACGAGACACATGACCGCACCACCGAAGCTGCCGACGCATTAAGTAGGCCTCAATGGCACTTACATTGGCTCTTCGCAATACTTCGGTTTTACGCACTCGGTTGGACCATCTGATTCTCATGATGGATCGGAGGCACTTAAGGTGGAATCGATCCAGATAAGCCAAAAAGTCGAACTTCATACCTCCAGAAACATTCTTCGAAATTCCAAAGCGATCCGTTGTCCATGGGTTACCAGCAATCTTATGAAATGCATTAGACACAGAGACAAACTGCACTCCAGTTCCAGGAAAAACCCAAATGACCACCAATTGAAGGATTCATACAAGAAATACAGGAACATCTGCAATAACATCCTATAAAATCTTAAGAATGAACATGATAGAACCCTCATACAAAACAGCAAAGGAGACAGTAAGGAAACCTGGAATGTAATTAAAAAAGTATGTAAAATCAGCCGCTCAAAAACCTCTAATGCCAAACTGCTTGATGTGTGTGAGAGCTCAGCCGAATCACTAAATCATGCAAATGGCTACTTTACCAAAGTTGGTGATAACTTAGCTAATACTATCCTGCGTGCCACAAACAAAGACGAACTTGAGTTGGCTAAAGCTGTACGTGTCAAAAATTCGCCACTAAACTCTCTGTTCTTAAACCCAACAAATGAGATAGAAATACAAAAGATTATATTAAACTCGAAAAAACGGTCTGCGCCAGGGTGGGATAACATTGGAAATGATCTTTTGAGGAAAGCTAAATACTGTCTCTCTAAACCACTTGCCTATATATGTAACTTGAGTCTGTCCACGGGTATCGTTCCAAACAGTTTAAAAATAGCCAACGTTATTCCCATTTACAAATCTGGCAGTCAAGATGATGTAGCCAACTATAGACCTATCTCCCTCTTAACATCGATCTCTAAAATTATAGAAAAAGTGGTAAGTAGAAGACTACTGAGCTTTTTGGAAGAGGAATCAATACTGGCTGATAACCAGTTCGGTTTTAGGCCTGGCAAGTCGACTGAAGACGCAGTTGCCAGTCTGGTGGACCTTCTATCACAGAAACTTGATACTGGACAGCGATGCATTGGGGTTTTCCTTGATCTGGCCAAAGCATTTGACACAGTATCTCGACCAATACTCCTTAGAAAGATGGAGCTACTAGGAGTGCGGGGGATTGCACTTGACTGGTTTCGGTCTTATCTAACAAACCGATCGCAGAGAGTTCGTGTGGGGGATTCAAGTAGTGAGATTGCAGATATCTCATATGGTGTCCCGCAGGGCAGCGTACTTGGACCGATTCTTTTCCTACTTTACATCAACGACCTCTGCGAACTCGAACTGAAACAAGCCTCTACCTTTGCGTTTGCGGATGACACAGCACTCGTCTTTCATGCCAGTTCTTGGGATGAAGCTGTAAATGTAACACAAACCGGGTTGCACAGGGTATCCTGTTGGCTTCAAAACAACTTGCTTACGCTGAACACGGGAAAAACTAAATACCTTGCATTTAGTATATCACAACGGACCGCGCCGTCTCATCGCCTGTGCGTCAGATTGCATTCATGTAGTTTTGAGCCTCGCGGAATGTGCAGTGCCTGTCCCGCACTTGAACAAGTGCGAGACATTAAATATCTAGGTGTAAATGTGGATGATAGACTAAATTGGGGAAAGCAAATAGGAGTTATAAGTGGACGAGTGAGAAAGCTTTTGTACATTTTTAAGCGTCTGAAAGCTGCTGCAGACGAGCACACTCTGATAATGGTATATACTGCGATATGCCAATCAATACTCTCATACTGCATAGTCACCTGGGGGGGAGCCTGCAGCACTTACTTAATCACGGCTGAGCGTGCCCAACGTGCTATTTTAAAAGTTGCTTTCAATAAACCCTATCATTATTCTACAGAAACTCTCTACAAAGATTGCAAAGTTCTAACAGTAAGGAAATTGTACATTCTGTCTACGGTCCTGAGATTTCATTCGGTTGCACCCTCGGCTCTTGGTGAAACCTCAAGACAAAGACGTCACAATATGTGGCATGCACCAATTAGAAATACTCAGTTTGCGAAACGTGCACCATCTGATCGTGCCCTACTACTATACACAAAGGCGGAAATGTCGCTCAAGATCATGTCAATGTCCAGGCACTCGTGTAAAAGTAACCTAAAGACATGGCTGATGGCGATGGATTACTCCAGCACTGAAAAACTTTTGCAACGCATGCAATGACTGGGCAGTGGCCTGAATTTCGCAAATGCTTCTACGTAGGCTTCAGCGGCGCCTAAGAATGTTGAAATGCATACACACGCTCGCACACATATACACGCAAACACACACTTTCTCACAAAACCTTAATTATTTGTTATTTCACCTAATTAGTATTAAAAATGTTTGTAATTTTGCATGTTCTTTGTATAATCCAGTACCAATTTAATAACCTATGTATCATTAATTTTAATTGTTTTAATATTATTCTATTTTACTATCTTCTACTGAGAACCTTGGTTTTGTGCACAAAATTGTAGAATCAATAGAAGAGCCTGGTTTTCACGACACAGGGAATCCTAGTGTGGAAACCAAGGCACCCCATAAATGTATGCCTATGTGTTTTGTCCAATAAATAAATTATTATTATTATTATTACACTCCTTCTTCCTGCCCTGTTCCCAATCATTTGGGGTCGGTGCAATATGTAGGTACTCTTTTTTCATTCATCCCTATTATCCGTCATCTCGTTATTCTCATGTCTACCTCTTCCTCTATAACCATCTTACTTCGGACACGGCTTAACGCAACATATAATTTAATGACTTAACACAATTATCTTCATCTTCATAAGCCTATTGCAGTCCACTACTGGACGTAGGCCCCCCCTGCCATAGGGGGATTTTGTTACTAAAAAGTTCCACTATCTGTTTTTCGGCGGCTCCATCATCAGACCCTCGTTTCCTTTATATTATGTGTAGCTGACCAAAATTCTCTATAAAAATCTAAAAACGGACTATTCGTGCCTTTTATATTTGAGGATATCCCTAGATTCCTTAGAGATTCCATCATCAGATGTTATGTTTTATATGTAGGTGATCAAAACGCTCAGTAAAAGTATAAAAACAGACTACATGTGCCTACAATATTCGAGGATTGCCCTCGATTTCTCCAAGATCCCATCATCAGATCCTGATATGGTGAATATGGGACCAACCTGGAAGTATACCATGACCAACTATAAAAAAAAAATTGAAATCGGTTCATAAATGACGGATTTCTGAGGTAACATACATAAAAAAAAAAAAAAAAAAAAAAAAAAAAAAAAAAAAAAAAAAAAAAAAAAAAAAAAAAAAACATACAGACCAATTGATAACCTCTCTTTTTGAAGTCGGTTAAAAATGTAACGCATCGCTGTCTGAACATGGAAGATAATTATATGAGAAAAAATATATTAGGAGACCTTTATCAACGCAATAACTACCTAGTACCTAACCCAAAACAATAATTTTTGGATTTTTTTGTCTGTTTGTCGATTTGTCTGTGCGTTTGTGCACGCTAATCTCAGAAACGGCTGAACCGATTTCGATGCAGTTGTCAGGAATATATTGTGACAGGTCCCATTTAACATACCTATAGGCTACTTTTTATCCCGGATAATCTCGACATTTTGTTTTTTCTGTAGTCCACGCAGACGGACTAGCGGGCGTCCACATAGGTTTTCCTCGGCCGTATTACCTACCTAACGCAAAAGCAATGAGATAGCGAAAACTGTATAAAATACGCTGATTGCTTGTACTCGTAAAATTTGTATTACGTCACGAAAATCTCAAAGAAATTTCAACGAGAATGTTGTACTTACACATTTAGTTGTCGCATTGCTACTGCGATGCTTAATATTGCTGGGTAGTGTAAAGGCGCTTAAAAAACAGTTATTACGCCATAAACGATATGAATTTGCTTAACCGTATACTACGTAGGTATATGATACACATATAAAACTTTCTCTTGAATCACTCTATATGTGATTTTTGGTCGTCGACGTTCCCGAAAACTATTATTTTTCTCTATGGAAGCATACCTGAGAAGTGTCTGGTTTCCAAAATATTAGGGTTCAAAGATGCGTTTTTCTGCATAAATGCACATTGACGCGTGTAGCAAGATTTTTTCACGAGAAATAATTAATATCCTGTCCATATAAAACTAGCATAAACACTATAAATTTCGCCCGATCAAGTAATTTTAAAAAATCTAAAATTTACATCGTTTCCCAGCATTTTTTTGGCATAAACTTACTTTATTTGACGTATAGAGTACGTACCCTTCGTTAAGGGTGGCAACGAAAAAACCGTTGCTTAGAAGATCTAAGCATACATAGGGACATATAGACAGCGGGAAGCGACTTTGTTTTATAATATGTACCTAGGTACATATTGATATGAATTTATGATTATAAAGTACACAGTCCTATCAGTAGAAAGTACCTATCCGTGCATTCCAGATCAAACGTCTCCAGCCATGGCCCTTCCGCCTCAGTACATGTCCAACGTCGGTACTGCCACCGAGCCCATGCTGCGCAGGAGTTTCAGCCCTGATTATGAAGCCAGATACTTTAATAGCTATCCGGTGACTATTTATTGCTTATTGGAGAAGTTAGAACACATTTAGGTCATACTTTATCTTAAACAAAGATTGTTTCAAGCACAAATCCAGTGCCGGCCCGAAGTAAATTTTAGAATGGAGCGAGATCCAATTATGGCGCCTCTCCTGTTTGCTCCTAATAATATACAGGGTGTAACAAAAAGGGTATGTTAAGCGAAAAGCTACGTAAATAGGCCACTATAGAGAACCTATTCACAAAATTTGAGACTCGAAATCACATGTTTATTTTTCCCGACAGTATGATGAATTTTTAAATATCTCAGGAATTTTCATACAATCTTGAAAAATAAACATGTGATTTCGAGTCTCAAATTTTGTGGATAGGTTGTCTACAGTGGGCTATTTACGTAGCTTTTCGCTTAACATACCCTTTTTGTTACACCCTGTATACCTATATCTTTACCAGTTAACCGCCCTCTAGGCTTTGGCGCCTGGAGCGACTGCTCCGTTCGCCGCATGGGCGGGCCGGCCCTGCACAAATCGGTAAAATTATGACTATGCTCCATGCCTTATGGCATGCCCTGGGGCCTAAGTCGAGCGCAGACAGAAATATTACTCTTTGGGCGTTTTTCCACTACCTATACGACACGACCACAACATTTCGTGGGGGGCCGTGTCGTAGACATGTCGTCTAGTGTCAGCTTTTACAGTTAACTCTTTATTTCAGACTGCGATTTATAGTGGTAACTCATCTCCGCGTCAAGTTTCACCTCAAAGAACAGAGCCACCTAAAGGTAAAAGTCCGAATATCACCCGCCATAATAAGTTGTCTCTAGAAATTATACTTATCAAAGAGGAGATTCGCCAAATCCTTGGCATATAGCTTGTAGAGTTTTTATAGATATATACAGAGTGTAACAAAAGGGGTATATGAACCGAAAAGCTATATAAATAGCCTACTAAAAGGTGTTTATGCGCATGTTTATTTTTTCTGATAGTATGGAGAATTCCTAAACAATTCGGGAATGTTCATACAATCTTTAAAAAAGAAACATAATTCAAAAAATCCAAAATCCCGACTGCGTAAAAAAGAACCAAACTATGTACCTATCTAATAATAAAAAAAACAACTGAAAAGATGAAAACAAGCACTTAGATGTCCGGTGGTCTAGAATTCTATAATATTATTATGGAATGAATACTAATTGAATAAAATAAAATATTTTCTAATGATCGTAACATAACAACTGAACAGCCAGGATCCATTGAAATATTATTAGCTTGGCTGTCGGTTAATGGAACCCGACTTTCAATCGATATAGATCCTAAACGGTTAGTCGTATCGAAAAATGTTGAGTGAAATCTAAAAATGATTTTTAAATACCTATTCAACGATACCCCACTATAAAAATACAATATAGATATAGTTTGTCGACTTTTTTTTTGAGAACATTTAATGTTTCAGTACAAAGTACCACATTAGAAGGCGGAGGTTCATCTTCAGAAACACCAGTTAAAATCCCATCTATGCCCCAGTCATTCCTTGACAGAGGTAAGAAAACCATTTGAAAAATAATAATTTTAACTCTGCTGATGCAAGGCTTCCCTAGAATACACCAGCTGCATTTCTTTCCGTGCATGTCGTAAGAGTCGATTAAGGAACTCAGGATCGTTCTCTCTGGCGATGAACTAGCAAATTGTCACTTATTTACATCTGCACCCATATGATGAATTTGGTGAGAGCGAGATGTCTCACTTTTAAACGTCAAATCCACAGAGCTAAGTAATAACTAGACAAGGCAAGTGTTTCTACTTGGTGTGTAAAATGGGATCGCGAACCACTTCTATCAGCCCTAATTCATTCAGTCTTGGCTCGAGAACGAGTGTCTATTCTAATTCTTAAGTCTATTTTTTACATGCAAAGTACATACACTTAGTTTATCTAGTTATTAATAGCTCTGTGAATTTGACATTTAAAAGTGAGACATCTCACTCTCACCAAATTCATCATAAGGGGGCTGGCTCTCCTATGCTAAACGTGGCTGTACAATCTTCTACGTGATCTTACAAATCTGGCTATACAATTTTTGCAAAACAGCCGTGTGCTTTGCTTTATGTACGAGTAGGTACCTTTAGGTACTTAAATTGGTGTTGGTTAACAATAAAAATGGAATTCCCAGGTATGGGAACTGGTCAGGCTTGCTACAGGGTTTCGAGGGGCACAGAAGCGTTTGTGACCACCCTCCGAAGGTATCCCAGCTCCTCGCCATCACCTGTCCGGTCTTCGTCTGCAGAACTGATTCAGAAGTTGATCAGTTATGCGCAAAACAAGCACTGTAAGTTATTCTAGAACCGTCTAGCTGATCACCGCAACTGCTAAAGATCCCATTGGATCCCGCTTTTTCTGCCGAGAGGCTATAAAAATGCTTTCAGTTTTTCATTCCAAAAATAATTTCGGCCTTTCTGCCATTGGGCAGATCTTGCTGGAGAAAGGCCACAATGAAGTCAACAAAGCGTAGATAAGTGTTGTGCCAGGACCGCAGCAAATGAAAGTCTGCAATATCTTCGTATCTCTCTGAAAAATATAAGTGATTACGAGTATCCGGGACTTAATAGGCTAACTGGTAAAAAGTGGGTGTGTAATTTGCACACTTTTGCCCAATCTCTTTGGGGAATAATTGGCTAGACTGTATGACTAGGTATGTATCTGGGGTGTCGGTTGTGGCCCGCCAAGATGAGCCAAGTTAGGGCGTGTAGAGTTGTAAGCTTGGCTCTACATGAGATCTAATAACTTTTTGACAGTGCGAGGATTTTCAGCATTTCATATGGAAATGTTCTTGGTTAGATTTATGTATGTGCGAGTATGTAAATAAAATTTCTCCCTCTACCTGCGGAAGGTAATATCCAAAGTAAGTCAGGGACCCTAGACCAAAACCGTAGACCAGAAATTGTGATTTCAGTGCTCTCAAACCATCACACAAGGAGTATGCGTGTCATTCGTGACAAGAACCCAAGGGAGCAACTTCCCAAAATGAGATCATCAGTTCAACGTTCAGATTCCATGGAGGTGACTCGTGACACCAATAGCAATGAACACGCCGATGGCTTGAAATCCAGTGTTATCAGGTCGTGCGCTGATATCAAGGATGACAAGAGTTTGACGTTAGTATTATAATTATGAGCCGCCATTTTGAAATGCGGGCCCATGCGAGTTCATAATTTGAATGTGGACACCAGTGATGCAGGATCACGAAGAGGATACTACAGGCACGTTTAGAACAACGGAGCCAGATAGAAAAGATCAGTTACAACTTGCCAGCTCATCGACTGTGAGAACGTTCTTGAGTTCCTTAGTCGTCTCCTACGAAATGCACAGGATTAGGTACCTAAATAATAGTGGACAGTATGTATGACGGTCTGTCACAGACTTATCTGTAACTTTGGAAGAAAACTAACTTCTTTACACAACCATCACGTCTATTGGTTTTAAAGAAATATAGACATACATAGATAATTTTTAGGTACTCTTTATATAGAACTTTATTCGTTTGAAACCTAATCGTCGCAGGTTCAGATCTATGATTTACTTTCAAAACCCACAGATGCGAAGACGCGCCTTCAGACACGTATGATTACTTCAAGCCTCAACCAGGACCTCGTTTACCGCATGGACCGAGGACGACAGAAGTGAGGTGTTTAGAGGAAGTGGGCAGATGCTTCCGTGACTCCATCATGCAGCTCACGCCCAAGGAATGTTCCAAATGCGTGAGTGGCACATTAGGGCACCAATTTTCCACTTATACTCGTATCTTTACATGCCTACTCGACATATTTTTTTTTACAATTAGCTAGGCAAACATTTGACCGGCATCGTGCCTGATGTTAGGCAAGATGTGGCCTATGTTTGCCTAGAAAGTGCCTATTCACTCTAGCTTTGAAGAGACCAATGTTGTAGTGCTCGGGAAATACATCGGTAGGAAGTGCATTCCACTCCTTAGCCGTTCGCATTACAAACGAGTTAGCATAACGTTTGGTGCGGATGGGTGGGATATCAACAACATAAGGGTGATACGCTAGTCTGCGTCTAGTATTATCTCGATGGTGAAAAGGGGCTGGTACATACTCGTGCAAATCTAATAGCTAAAAACCAAATTCCGTCTTGCAAAATAACGTGATTTTTTACCCGACTGTGTCAGACAGAAGGAGGGTTAAATTTGGATGCACGCTCTAAATTACAGAATTCTTATGGTGTTTTATTTTATTCAGGAATGTACAAAGATGATCAATCGCTACGCGAAACACAGAGAGCAGTACCATGGAGATTTAGGAGTAAGTAAATAAGCAGGTGCGGTGCAGTATCATTGTACCTAATATGTAGTAGGTACAATGATACTGCACACACGGCGATTGGTGTAGTTAGTATTGGTTGGTGGTGACCCTGCCATGGAATGTTTTCAAGTTTTCGTGTCTAAAGCGTAGAAAAGAGCCTAATTGGGTGGAGCCAGATCGTTATCTTATCCGGTAGCTTTGCTGTCCAAGCTTGCACGTTTTATTCCCTGTACGGCAAAAGAGGCCATAGGGTTAATTACGTTCATTAGAATCTAATAAACCCTAACATATATCGTATCTTTCGTCTGCTTGCAGCGAGCCCTCCCCTCCTCTCCCCCCTACCCGGCCGGCGAGGTTGTTGTCAGACAGGCACTCTTCAAGAGGAGGCTCAGCTCAGCAAACAAAAATGTAACGTTGTTTCACTATGCAATTTGTAAAGACCATTCTCTCTAAATAAATGGCATGTTTTTGTGGAAACTCTAGAAGAGTGGTGCTATTAAAACCGTACTTTTTTATTTCATTGGTTATACTTAAATACCTAATATATGGATATTTGACAGCAACATGTATGGAATATGAAAAATATTAGTAAGGCCTTATGCTTCTTATGTATGTAATTAAATGGAATTGATGTGACATACTCGTAATGACAATTCGACTATTTGTAATGTTAATTATAGCTTTTTTACTAGATGTAAAATGCCCTTTGTTTAAAGATTTTTTTTTATTTATTTTTATTTTATTTTATGTTCAAAGTTGCTTTTCCGATTAAATAGAGTGTCTGTCTGTAGAGGGTTCTTAGACAATTTTATTGTAACATCGTTTTACTCGGGCGTTTGTTGTAGGGACTATACTACGATAGCAGTTAGATTTAATCAAGTCATCGAACGAAAATCAAGATCGAGAAATAATGTTACTTTGTCTAGACTAGACCCAGTAGATAAATTTCCTAAAATCTTTAGTTTGTTTTGTAAAATTTTACTAGGACTGATTTTTTCAATGGTCTGATACTCGTAGCCTATATAAATATAGGCTACGTAAAGGATAAATTTCAGAATTCTGTTATTTGATTTTTTCTAATTTCGTTTATTTCCAGGGCCCACATTTCAACGATGTACAAGGTACTTAACTAAGTATATTTTTTATAGCATTTGTAAACATAATAAAACATAAGTATGTATGTAACCCCCAGAATATTTCGATTACGGCGGCCGCCAATGAATCTAAATGGAGATTAGCCATATACGCAGGAGATATATAGAGCACACCCGTCTGCACAAACACAGCTACCCTCTCTATTCCCTCATTCTCATAGTCCGATGAGAAAGCCAACATGACCAAAGAGAGGTCGGGCGCAGGAACTACAGCTTTACGTGGTTTTTGAGGCACTAGCTAGCTAGTGACATTTTTGCACACAGGACCATGACTGGGGTTGAACCAGCGCCCTCTGTATGGAAGGCGCACGTCTTAACCATATGTCTGTCACCGCTTACTTATTGATATAACAGCGTATTGGTAGGCCGAGACTCTTGAGAAATCCCGAGTTTCTGCCAGGGTGGACGTGACCCCGGATAGAGAGTTGTGGTTGAAGCTTAGGGAGGCTTTTGCCCAGCAGTGGGACACCTACCTAATGGCTACGTAAAAGAAATGCCTTGTAAATTACAGGGTAGCTACGTACATAACTTTTCCGTCCAATCCAAATACAGGGTGATTTTTGGTCGTCAACGTTCCCGGAAACTACGGAATCTCCTCATCGTCACGATCATTTTTCTCTATGGAAGCATACCTGGGAAGTGTCTGGTTTCCAAAATATTAGGGTTCAAAGTTGAGTAAATAGACTGCGTTTTTCTGCATAAATGCACATTGACGCTTGTAGCAAGATTTTTCAGGAGAAATAATTAATATCTGTCTCTGAAAAAACTAGCCTGAACACTGGACACTATAAATTTCGCCCGATCAAGTAATTAAAAAAAAATCAAAAAAATTTACATCGTTTCCCAGCATTTTTTTGGCATAAACTTACTTTATTTGATGTATAGAGTACGTACCCTTCGTTAAGGGTGGCAACGAAAAAACACGCTGTTTATAACACGGGCAAATTGGGTTTTAAAATTACTTTGATTTGATGTTTTTGTTTTTTTTTTGTTTATTGGTGACTGTCTATTCATATTGAACTTTTTACTGTTTATGTATTACAGTGTCTGAAAGTAATTTCATTCCGGGACCAACATACAATCCGGTAAGTGCATAGATAAATAAATTTTGTGTCGTTTCGTATGTGATATTCCGAAACGAAAGAGAGGTGACGTCACGCTATTATTTCCTTAACGTTACTTAGTACAAAGTAACTGAATTATGAATAGGCTTTTGTCAAACTTCAGAGTACAGCATATTGTTTTTTTGGACATTATTTTGTTCTTAGATAAATTATAATTGTATCACGGACGAGGTTCCAATCGCTTCCAAAATAAGAACCCATTTAAATTGACACACAAACATTATCCAATGGGTCCGTTCCATGGATGGTTAGTTCCTAGTTGCTAGATAGACGCGGCGGTCGGTATCCTCACTTATTACTACGTAGGAGTTGATTAATCAATTTAATAATTACAGCCATGGGCAGTCGGACCTAGAGGATATCCAATGGCGAAAATATGCTGCCGCTGCCGAAAGCCAACACCCTGCAAATGCGTCAAAGGGCCAGGCCAGGCCCCAGCCAGGAAATCCACACACATGGACTATAGAAAAATATCCGCTATACACGAAGGCATACCCAAAGATGACGATTCGTTTAAAGCTAGGTTAGATCATCACGCTTCAGGTGGCTCTAATTTAGAAGATGTGGACATAGATACAAAGGGAAATATCACGACGATTGTCTCAGTCTGGCTTCAAGAAATACCTGTTAATGTGACTCTTGCCCCTGAGGATAAAATTAAGAGACAGCACTTAAGCCGTAATCTGGTTACTTATATAATTAGCGTCATTGGAGATGATGATTTTGAAGATAAAGCTAGAGTGGAAATAGAAAAATGTGTGGCAAATCTGCCTATGTGGTATCCAGATAATAAGGTTGATAAAGAAGAATTCGAAAGTGAAATAGTTGAGAATCTTATTATTAAGCTTAGAGATTTACAGAGCAAGGAAAAGTTTATGCCGGAAATTATAGAATGGGTACAGATTGTTCCATTTTTAGGACATGACGATTGTCCACCTAATAGAAATGAAATTGCTAGACTTATATACATAAGATTAAGACCAATAATAGAACACAGGCCGGAAAACGACGAAGATTTCAAAAATTTATTGAAAAGAGAAATTATAGATATACTAGATGAATACCCGTTAGATGTGCAGGGATCTCTGTACCATTTTACTAATAGAAGTGCTGAAAGTTTGGCCTATACCTTAATGCTTAACTCGCCTGCTTCAAAAGAACCCCCCTTTGACCCGGAATTAACTAGAGATGTATACGAATGTATTCAGCATATTCCCGAATTTTCAAAAGATAACCTCGAAGAGACTGCAGAAAATTTAGCTAAAATTATTAACAAACGTCACCTGAAACAAATTGATGACAAGGGCTTATTACACGATTTGTTAATTAATGTTATAGATACAGAATTATTAAATAAGAAGAAGGATATAAGCCCGAAGACAAAAAATACTTTAGCAAGAAAGTTGGTTAATAAGTTAGTATTGAGTAGTGGACATGGATCGAGAGATAGTAGACTATCTGATAGAGTGAGAGGTAGTAAAATTTCTGAAAGTGGGTTTTATCCTGCACATGAACGTAGGGATAGTAAAATTTCCGAAACTGGTTTTCTTCCTACTTTCGACGTAGGTATGGCACAAGAAAGAAAATTTCCCCTTAGTGCAGTTACAAGTAAGGATACTCAACAAAAAAGATTGTCCAGTACGGCATTTAAGGAGATAGCCGAAGAACAATATGGTGGTCCTAGTAATTACAATAAGAAAATTGCTGACACAAACCCTATTCCAGTTATGGTTACAAGGAAAGAAGAGATAGAGAAAAATGCTAAAAGTACTGACGACAAACTTGTGGACAAAACACGTATTGAAAGAAAAGTTGTTTCTAATAAGAGAAAAACGGGTGAAGAAGATGAATCATATGGGAGCGTATCAGCAAGATCAGATAGCATTGAATTTAGAAAAGGAGATGATATCCTTCCCAACAGTCGCCTAACCCAGTTATATAAATATGTTCGAGATAACATGGCAGATTCAGATGAAGAGCAACAGAGGTTTATAGCAAAACTATTAGCCATAGTGCAAGACTTAGAAGGACAAGATTTATCAACTGACAGTCTAGAAGAGCAAGTGAGGTATAGAATTAATGATTGGTTAGAACGAAGAAACAAGAAAAACAGATTAATATTTGATAGTGGTTCCCAAAAAGGATTTACTGATAAACTAGTAGAAACAATAAAAACAATGTCACAATCTAGACAAAATAAAACTATGAAACGTAGACTTGTAGATGAGATATCTTCTTGGCTTAATGACAAAAAATTAGCGTCAATCAAAAAGGATGAAAATCAACAGCTTATTGAAAACCTGGCATATAAATTGCAGGAACTTAAAGCACAAAATAATGACGCTCGCAACGTTCAAAGAGAAACATTGCATGAATTCCTTGAATGGCTAGAGGATATGACAGAAAAAAAAGGTGATGTGTTTAATAGAAAATTTGAAGAACGACTTGTCACGGATTTGATCGAGAAAGTTCTTGAAGAATTAAGGATTCATGATGAACAACAAGAAGAAAGGGCATTTGCCCTACGGCAACAAACATACACCGCAAAAACCAAGGCTAAAATTTTACTGAAAGAAAGAGATGAACCTGAAGAAACACTTACTATCAAAGAAGTGGTAACAGTAGAAGCAGTAGACAAGGGTGTTCTTACAATCACAGAAAAAACGGAACCAGTTGTAACAAAGACAATTTTAAGTTCTTCGGAAAAACCAAGCTCAAACACTACAGAGAAGGAAGACGCTAGTATTTTATTCGACAATGGGTTGTATGAACAAATCTGGACTTGGTATAAAACTATTCCCGAAATGCTAAGAAATAACGAAGTCGGTGACAAAACAATACTCAAAGATCTTACTTGTAAAGTTCAAAAAATAGAAGCACGATATACGGATCCAGATATTTTGCGGGATGTCCTAAAAGAAGAGCTATCAGACTGGATACAAGAAGTTTCAGCTCAAAGAAAATTGAATCTCGACGATGATTATCAAAATCTTTTGGTAGACAGACTGTTAAATAATATCACTACAAATCAAGCTGACAGTAAAAAATCTGACAAAGAGGAAGACAAAGGTAAATCAGAAGACAAACCAACAAAACCACATTCTATGAATGAAACTGACATTCAACATGCAATCACTGATTGTGTTACAAAGTGTATAGATAAATACATAAAAGAAACCGGTTTGGAAATTGGTGCAGAAGAAAGAGCAGAACTCACTAAAGACCTCATACAAAAGATAAAAGCAAAGTCGAAAGAAGAAAAGGTAGTATCACGAAATTTACCTCTTAAGACAATATTAGATGATTCGATTAGAGAAGAAGTACATAATATTATATCGCGTGTTTGCCCTGATGTTACTGACAGATCCACAGTTGAATTTAATTTAAGTAATTTTATCGCAGATCAGATAATGAGAGGTTATAGTGAAGATGAAGCTAAACAAACTATTTATAGTATTCTTGAGACTTCTAATTTGCAAGACGGCAAGAAGGAAGAAGTTTCAAATAGAATTATTAGTCGCGCAAAAGATATAAGTACGGGGTTTAAAACTTCCGTTCATGCTTCAAAGGAAATGTTTGCAACTTCGGTTACTGCGTCGAAGGAAGATAATGACAAAATAACAGTTATTGAAATTCATGAAAGCACCAAAGAAGATAACAAAAGGGACGTGGATACTAAAATTAAAGATAATCCACCTATTGCATTAAAAGACACTCCACCAGAAGAAATCAGTCATACCCCACCAGATGAAATAAGATATGATCCACCAGATGACACAAGACACAGTCTACAAAATGATGTAGGACATAGTTTAACAGTTGGTAAAAGACATAGTCTACCAAACAATAAAAGCTATAATCCACCAAATGAAACAGGAGATATTCAACTAAACGAAACCAAAGAACAATATTTTGTTAATGAAGAAATTGTTACTTCGACGCCAAAAAAGAAAAATTATAACGCTATTAGCCATGCAAGCGCTCTTCCTGAAAAAGTTAGTCTTACTAATATTTCCGTTATCAAAGTTATAGAACCGAAGTTAACTGTTGCCGACGGTAATATATATAGAGAATTCGATTTTTATACGAAATTGCAAAATGTTATAATACATTGGATTGATACATTGCCACCAAATTGTGATGGGTTAAAAGAAAATTCTTTTAAAGAAACAATGGCGAGAGATTTAGCATATGATATCATTGACAGACATAAATATTTGCAACTAAATCCTTGCGCACATTCCGGGTCCGATGAAGAGGAATTAGAATATATGAGATATCAAATATTTAGATGGCTTAATAAAATGTCAGCGGATCCCGGAGATATTGCTGCGGTACTTCCAAGAGTAGATGGCCTAATGAATGACATCAAAAATGTACGGATTCCAGAACTAGCAAAACACGTGGGAATGAGAATAGAAACCAAACTAACTCAAGGTAAAATACCTAATAATTTGGATGCACTTCAGGATGAAATATCAATTTGGATTAATGAAGATATACCTACCACTTATTTAGTTGCTCAAGATACTATGAGCAGAATTGAGGGTATAAAGCATTTAGCCAATGCTATTACGAATAAAGTTAAAAGTCCCGAGTCAGATAGAAACGTCAATAAAGAAATTCGCGAGTATTTGCCAGAAATTATCAAGAAAGGACCTAATTTTGATAAAATTGCCGACTCACTGAAGTTGAGATTAGCCAATAAGGGATTTATTGGTGAAAATACTTGGTACTTAAAAGAAGATAGTGATGAATTTATTTCAGAAAATTTAGTTGGAGCTATATTCGATTGGCTTATCAAAAGATTTGATGGTCCTAATACTTTAAAACGACGATTATCAAAGAATCTTGCAACCAATGCTATATCCGTATTCGAACAAGGTGTACCTGGCCAAAATATAGATGGCACATTTATTGACGAGATTACCAAAGTATTTAAAAAGCATGTAAAAAATCAAAGTGATTCATATTACACTAAAACATCTGAAGATTTATTGACGTATTTGAGAACTTTGAATATGTTCCAAGATGCTTCGATAAGACCATTACCCTTAGATTCTACAATACAAACCAGTTTAACAAAGCTAGCTAATCTAAGTGCATATTATGATGCCAGTCCAGAGGAATATCAGAAACTACAGAAATTAAAAGACAATTTAATCCTTCAACTTCGAAAGTTACAAGATGAGGTTGGTAAATTGGATAGGAAAGACTTAGACAAGGTGGATACAGAGTTAAATGAGCTCATAGACATACTAACAAAAAATAAGAGCTCTGCAGTTGATAAAGCTGAAGTGCTTTTACAGTTATTACAAAGTTTGTTTTCTGATGCACCAAAAGTACAAAAACTTAGTTCTCCAAAAGCTCAATCAAATGCTCCCCAGTCTGTAATATATACAAGTAAACCTGACCCACGAGAACCATCTAAAGCCGGTGTAGCATCTCAAAGCCCAGTAATAATAAGCGCAGGTTCTACTGCAGGTACATCATTAAATGTGGCAGGATCTCAAGGTCAAGCTAGTACTAAGATTGATTCAAAACGTATTTCTGACAGTGCGACTACTAAAACTCTTGGAGGTGCAACTCCTAAAACGCCCACTCTTAAGAAGTCTGAAGATCAGGAAGTCCACAGTCCAATGCGAAGACGTACGGACCCTTCGACCATCAAAAGTACACCGCAAGCTGTATCAGTTGTTCAAGATTCTAGACCGTCTAAAATAATGGCACTTCAGAGTGAAGCAACTGTAAATATAACACAGGAATATATTGAGGAGGCACAAGAAATATCCCATGCTTCTGGACATTCATCATCTTATAATTCAGCTCAAAAGAATTATACAGACTTAAGCTTCAGCAGAAATGTACAAAGAAGTCTGCAGCAGGAGGACCAGGAAACTTATAGAAGTATATCTTCAAAATATACAACACCACCGCCAAAATATATTCCTAGTAATGAACAAAGATCTTCCCCCAAACCCCAAGATACTCCAGACGATATTAATAAAAGTATGAAATGGAGAAGTTTAGAAAGCAGTATTGACTCAACAAACGTTTCCAAAACTCCAACACAAAAATTTACATCCAGCGTAAAAAGCCCAACCAAAACTCAGTCTGAGACTAAAGAAATCCCACCAGCAGCGGCACAGGCTATACCAACAACCAGCACTGCGGCACCTCAGGATGAGCTGAAGAATCTAGTGAAGAAATGTGTGAATTATTGGTCATCTAAACTGCCCTTCCAAAGAGACACATCTAAAGATGTGGTACGTGTGTTAGAAGAGTTTATAGATATGCTTACAAGTACTCTTATACAGAAAGGATTAGCTGTAGGCTTAAAAGCAGATATTTTCAAAACGTTAAAACAGTTGCCGTTACAAAAGTCTCGGAGTAACCCTGACGATCTAAATGAGTATGCAAAACAATTGGTCGAATTGTTGCAAGCTTACGTGATGGATTTACCTTTTCAAATACCATGTGCCGAAAATCCAGACAACCAGAATCTAAAGACCGTACAAGCTGTGGAAACACTGATGCAAAAAAGCAGTATGAAATCATCGAACGTCTCACCAGATAACTTGTTTCAATATATACAGGATTGGTGTCTTAATTTACCCGTGTATGGAAGTACATCGGACGAAAATAATAGAATCCGTACTTTGAAACAAAGTCTTGCATACGATCTTATATCTAAAGTGAACGAATTGAATCAAAATCCGGAACTATTCAGCGATGATTTTATTTATGAAAATCTATTGCGGGATGAAATTGATCAGTTGCTTAATGCAGTAAATCATCCTGAATTTGGCAATATTTCACAAGAATTAAAAGACAACCTTGTTGAAGCAATTAAATCGGGTAATCATAAGGCCCGTAATGAATTAGCACGAAAAATTTACAGAACTCAATTACGACAGTCCATTTCTGATCCATTAGATCACCTAGTAAATACCACTGCTGAAGAAAAGGCATACATTGATGCCCTCAAAGATAGTTTAGTGGATGCTTTTATTAGCTTACGTTTCACCGAGGAGGATGATAGTGCAAAAGAAAAGTTTAGAGCGAAGGCATTAGATGAACTTGACGCATTTGCATTGGAATATTTCAACCGACGCACTTCTGATTCATCGATAGATAGTTTAAATATAAATGAAAACTTATACTTTAAATTACTGAAAATACCTGTACCCCGCGATGAGACAATTAAATCGGAGTTAGAACTTATTAGAACTAAACAAGAAATCAATAATTGGGCAAAAGATCAACCACTAAAAGATGACACATTACCCGACAAGATTCATAAAAATAAAATATTATCTATTTTGGCCAAACGTGTAAGAGATATTGAACATGAACATGAATTGCATCCCGAAATAGACATAGACAATGTAATGACTAAAGAATTAAAAAAATGGCTACAAAAATTGCCACCCAAACAAAATGAGGTATTAGATATTGATAAAATGATGGCTGATTTGATGGAAAAATTAAGGAAATCTAAGTCGGCCAGAGAATACGTTGCTGATCAAACTAAAAGTAGAGCCGGTGATACAACACAATCGTCTATACCTCCCAGCAATCTTTCCAAAAACGATAGAGATCATTTAGAAGAAATCAGAGACAGAAACAAAAAGGAAGACTCTAAGTCACCATTACATGTGTCGGATAAGTTTCCTCCAGTAGACGTTGGTAGCCAAACACAAATTCCTGCCAGTTCCGCCAAGCAATCCGCTACAGCTAGCCCGGCCAAGGAAACCGCCACTGTTAGTCCTGCCAAAGAAACCGCCTCTACAAGCCCTGCTAAGCAATCTGCTGCTCCAAGTCCTGCCAAGGAATTTTCTATTGCTAGTCCTGCTAAGTCATCCACTCCTGCTAGCCCGGCAAAACCATCCGCTGCTGCCAGTCCTTCCAAACAACAATCAAGCCTACACAAAACCACAATTCTTTCTGAACCTGTAGGTAATAACACCGTTTTAAGCCCAAATGTCATTGTCAGGGAATACAAATGGGATTCGACTGACTGCTCAAAGTTACTAGAAACAGAATATGCAATTCCCATCCAAACTTCTACCCCTCGAAGCTCCATGTCCAGGCAGTCCCATGTACCTGGCTGCCAAATCGGACAACGTCCGTGTCCATCCGCGCCCCCACTTTGTCAATCTCTGCCCCCTCCATGCATGCCTATACCACGCCCTTTTCAGCCACCTAAATCTCCATGCCAGCCAATGCCAGTTCCATGTTACACTAGGCCTACCCCATGTCAGCCTATGCCATCTCCTTGTACAGAAAAATGTGTTAGGAGTGTCGATTATCGTCAAAAACTCCACAATACTAAAGGGAATGACACACCTTCACTACAATTTTCCAAAGAAAACGATACTCTGTCCCTTCATAACACTAAGGGAAATGATACACCTTCAATATCAGATTCAAAGAAACCTGACTCCGAAACTAGTACCTTTCCAATTGTGCCTCCAACCAGCTCTGTGACTGAAACGCCACCTGTTCCATCACTGAGTCCAGCACCCTACATTCATATATCTTCAAACAAACACCGCTCACCATCTCCCGCTTCCGGTGAGACCCAAGCGGAAAAACCGGCAAGCTCGACATTACCGCGTCGCACAGAAGACGTAGCTTACGAAAGAACTGAAAGACCATCCTGGCAACCCCTCAAGCCCTGCCCATCTAGAATTGCAAATGACTACAGTCACAGCGTAAACAAATATAGCGACGTAATGGAAAAAAGAAATGGACTGCAATCCGAGTCGTCATACAAGAGATATCAAAGATCAACAATGAGATTACCATCGGTAAGGATTCCCAATGACGATGACGACTATTCCAGCGGAGAGGAATACTGGGACAACTATTGCCGACGGCCGTATGATAACCATATGAAGAAGAAGATTGTGAAAGAGAAACAGTGCTACTGCAGACGGTGCATGTCGCAAAAAGCAACAAGGAAGAACAGATGTCAAAGAAACAGGAACAATGCTAGCTCATGCTGCAGTTCTTATTCCAACTGCTGCGTTAGACAATGCCCACATCCCAGTTATATGTACTTTAGGGATTGAAATATAAAATCAAGTAGTGTTAGCAGAGGTCGTTAATATCTGTCATTAAATAAAATCTGAATCTGAGAAGGCAGTAAGTACTGTTCATTTGTAGAAGGCTGATGAAAATTAATCTATTCATATCTATACGGAAAGGCTTGGAAGAATTAGTTAGAAATTTTTATGGACAACACGGACGGAGTTGCTATTATTATAGTATTATCATATATGTGCTTATAGGCAAGTCTAATTCCTATTTTCATATAGGGATAAAATTCATTTGACGTAAATTTCTAAGTAGGTTGATATTCCAATTTATATCGCGAAAATATTAACTAAAATAATATTTTCATAGTAAAACAAACATGTCAAGCGAATAAATCATTAAAGCGTATTGTTAACAATCTACGTAGGTACATTTATACGCTTTTGTGGATGTGCGCGCATTACACTAACTTGTAACTAGAGTAATTTCTAACAATAATGAATTTTAATGTTCTTCAATTAAGCTGAAATTCAGATTAACAATCCTTGAAAACCGTCGTCAATATTTGAACAGCTGAAAAAAACTTTTGATTCAGCAAACTATTTTTAATATAAATTCATATTTTTTCCCAAAAACAGTAGTCTTTTGGACAATAGACTATTAAGTCGTGTCTGGGACTCAGATTATAAAAGACCATTTCCTGAACATGTTGGCAGGAGTATTATTTTTGTGCGTGGCTACTTCCTGCTTGGCTGGTAAGTAATTAATTGAACTCTTACTACCAATCGCCAAAGGTGAAGAAGGACGATTTTTCTTAACATAGCAGTACCGTCATGTAGCGGCTTTCCAGGATATTTCACATGTCGGCACCGTGAAGAGGGCGTGATTTTCCGTACATACGGCCGCTATAAATGACGGTTCTGCTATCGTAGGTGGAATTAAACCACTCGCGCCAAAGTGACCTGTAGTTATGGTAAACATACTGATAGAATGCAGTTCCCAATATTGAACCTAAACTGGCAATACTGTTAATATTGTAGATTCTGACTGTCACACTTAAATGTTAACTAAACCTTAGTCAGATCTGTCCCTGCTAAGAGAGCAAGGGACAAGTAGGACAAAATTTACGTTTAGGTGTGATTTTAAGTGTGATAACCAGAATCGACCATATTTTTAGCTAGTTAGTTACTAATGCTTTATTGTACAGAGTAAAGTTTTCACAAATAAAGTTTATGACAAAGAAAATGTACAAAGGCGTGCTTATCTCTAAAAGAGATTTCTTCCAGCAAACCAATCGTGAAAGATATAAAATATTATTCAAGTTATGTATTTTAATTTAATTTTAATTTTTCGATACTTGTAATTCCAAAACCTTATTACCCAATTACGGACTAATATTTCGTTTCAGCCGCTCCAGGCATAGTGAGGCCCTGTCATTGTCAAAACACGCAATGTTTACGCGACAACCTTGCAGCAAACTCCAAGTGTAACCCAGCAGTAAAGGGCTACATCGAGGCGAGCTATTCCCTTCCGGAATTCAAATTTGAGACGCCATATTTCAATGCCAGCTACGTGGATACCAACTTGATTATTAAGAATCATGATAAGTGTTTTGTGTCGGAGTTTTTGTAAGTATTACATACATACATACATATAATCACGCCTTTATCCCTTACGGGTTAGGCAGAGCGCCAAGGGCACCATAGGACCACATGGTGCCACTTCTGACCAATTTTGAGGGTATAATTGAGATGTACAAGTTCGGTTAGTAGTGACGTGGTCAGCCCATCGCCTACAAAACACCTAGACGCTCTTGTCCCTCTACTAACTTGTACAGTATGCCCGGGAAGAGAAGCAGCTGTAGAATTAGGTATACGTTTTTTTTTTCACTCCCAGAGCAGCATAGAAGAAATTTGTAAGTATTATATGGTATTTATACAGGCTTGGCTCTTATACGATTGGCGTAGTTCATAGTGACCTAGTCTGCCGCCATATGGGTTTGGCTGTTTCCGTTTCATATAATAATTCCTATGCCTGATTTCGGAACTAGCATTCAATAATGGCAGAAAATGTGGTCATACAGGGCCAGAAAGAGCTAAGCGTGTTTCAACTCACCAAAATGCGATCCTTTTGCAGCTTCAACGTAGAAGCCGACAGGGCGCTGCTGGCCATCGACTGTTACGGCCTCAGCTTCGCATCAGCCAGGACCTTGATCCAGCACAACCCGCTGGTCGAAGACACGGAGTACAACTATAACTTTAATGGAACCTATCGTAAGTATATAGGATACACCAGTCCACTGGTGGACCTAGGCTAATCCAGAGCACACCACAAGGCTACTGCCATAGGGGGGTTTTAGCTCTGTAGTCACCACGCTCGCACGCACCATAGGCTATCGTGAGTATAAATAAGTTTATACATACATATAATCACGCCTTTGTCCCTTACGGGGTAGGCAGAGCACCAAGGGCCGATAGAACCACATGGTGCCACTTCTGACCAATTTTGAGGGTATAGTTGAGATGTACAAGTTTATCCCGGGATAATAAGACATTCCTTGATGACGTAGCTTGCGGTAGGTGAAAGAATTTTCTAAATTAGTTCAGTAGTTTCAGAGATTAGGTACTTCATACACACAACCTATTAGTAGTATTAATTAGTAAGTATCTAACAAAAGCCTTGGTGTTAAACACTGAGAAAAGTTAAGCCATCGTTTGTTTACACATTATGCCTTATAAATAGTTATAAATGAAATTGTATTAGGCGTTACAATTCGGAAGTTCAAACATTCACTATAAGTAATATAAGTAATGTGTTGGGTTTTAGAGGTTCATAATAATTAGTGGTTTACTAATTTACTAATTTCTATAATCCTGAGGATGCCACGGTTATTGGCGAAACATATGTAGATTATTTATTTAGTTTTTGATTTCGGAATAGTGCAATGTATCGTCTTGCATGCTAGGTGCTCGGGTCTGGTTTCTCATGGCGATTGTAGTTAGTGCAAGTGCCTGTTGTCGCAATTATGAGTTATCAGATCCGAGGGTCAGTGGAGGGTGTAGGGCCCGGTGGTGGGCGCACCCATAGTGAACATTATGCCTTGTTTAAACATTGCAAAGTGCTGCCGCAGGTGTTAGGTGCTGTCGCGAAGTGTTCACTAAAATCGACGTGTAAACGTGCTGGTGACAGTGCAGCTGCGAAGTAGACTGATTATTAGACACTGATACACACAAAACACAATATTAAAACTTTCGCGTTAGCTACGTACCTGGACGTCAAAATTACGTGTAGCGATGTAGAACAACGTATAGATACGTCACTTTATATTGCTCAGTAACTAGACGAACGTTCGGAAATAATTGCAGGCGGTATTAGATCCTATAAGTGACGTTATTGCGCCATAACATATCAACGCCTCAAGTTTCTACCGCCACGCTGTATAGGTATACCAAATTTCATAGGTTAAAGTTAGCACTACATACACAAGCACATGTTCCTACTTATACATTAACAACGTCCATGCACGGCTCGTTCTGTACGTGTCGGCAATACATCGGTCTCCCTGCGCCGTATTGCGATTTTTTTTTTGTTTTGTTTTCCGCTTAATTTTTTGTTTACCTCAAAAGGAAAAAACGGAACCCTTATAGGATCACTTTGTTGTCCGTCTGTCCGTCCGTCTGTCATTTTTCTCAGGAACGCGTTATGAAGCTGAAATTTATATCAATTACTCAGGTCTACTGTCCCTTGAAGCTGTGAAAAAATCAACTTCTAAGCCAACTCAAAAGATACAGCCGTAACAACTCCTTTTCCGTGTAGAACTCCTCTTAATATAACGCTTAACATCACATAATCGTAGAGGTATTAAATTGAAATTCTCAATGTGTTTCTTCTATGTCACTTTATTCTTCATTAAATGCACCTTCTCTGTAGGCATTAAGTTTGATAGCTGTAAGATCTAATTGCCTTGATATAAGTCTTTTTGAAACTCGCAACTACATCGAACTTCCCGTTGACATAGAGAAATTCAATAGCTTAAGGTGACGAAAAGGTAGGCATAATTGTAGTTACAGCAATGACCGCGAGTTTATACTATGTATGCTGTCACTCATCCATTCAATCCCGATGTTTTGGTGATTATAGAACGTTGATAGACAGTGACAGTGTATGTTCTTTTATTTAAACTGAACGATTCATTTGTATTTGCTGTTCGCATATAAGTAATTTGCGACAATTTCTCGTCGACATTTTGCAATAAAAATACCATGTTACTCGATTGTCGTAATGACGTTGTAGTAAGCTGTTGCAATTACATAAATGTAACTGTTAACAAATTCGTATCCATTTTTGCACTTTCTGTAGGCATAAGATAGCGTAAGGTTGATACATCGTCATTGACGGGTGAACGTTGATGACGTTAATATACCGTCTTGAATCAGTATATTCATTATATTGATAGTCTACGAAGCAGAGTGATAAAGGTTCGAGCACATTATGCCGGGCCGCAGCGTGTCGGGGCAGAGCGCAAAAATCTGCTCAAATCGCTTGAATACAATATGTATGAATTATTGCACATTGTGTCGGGCCGCAGCGGCTCGCATTATTGCGAGGCGTATTTGGGTCCGTGCGATGCGGCCCGCCCCACCCCGCTGCGCCCCGTCAACAGTGTGCTATAGCAAGCGCATTGGTGTGCACAGTCATATGAAAATATCCCCAAAACTAGTCTTTGTCTGCTAAGAGATCGGGAAAATAGATCATGGTATTCGCTGAATACCTTTCTCTTGGAACAAATTGGATGTATCCTTTTTGATGAACTTCTTATCTATGCTGTTCATTAACTTTTTATTTTAACAGCAGGCAAAAAAAAAGAAAGGTTTCCACAGAGCTATCCATAATTACGTATAGTTGCTCGCAAATTCTGGCAGTACACTGTTCTCAAAATCCGTCAATGCACTGCGACCCGGTCCGTCACTAATGTGCTAGGTAAGCATTTCGCGCTGCGCTGCGGCCCGCTCCGCCCCGCTGCGGCCCGGCATAATGTGCTCGAACCTTATAACGTCAACGTCTTTAAAACGTTGCTTTTCATTAATGAAGTATAATAATTGTAAATTTGAGCAGAACGTTACTATACGTCGACGTATTTAGACGTTGTGCTAAATCACAGGTAGACACCAAACATCATCGGAAGCAGTACGAAAATCAACGTTAACGTGACTGAATGTTCTCGATCCAGAGGGATAGGAGTTAAAAGTATTTGCTTGATGATACTTCGTTTATAAACGTAGACGTGCGTATACGTTCATGCATAATCATGTCTTATGAAGTAATAAAATTTTAACAGAACGTACTAATGCGTTCGGAAATTTGTATGGGTAAATCATGCGCCACGGCACGGTGTCCGACAATAGTCGCTGCTCACGCGAACGTGTTCAAGATGTAAAATATTAGGTACGTAACATAGCGTTATCTTAACATAACGTCAGGTTAACATAATTTACACCTGCATTAGCATTTCTTAATATAAATGAAATTGTATTAGGCGTTACAATTCGGAAGTTCAAACATTCACTATGGGTGCGCCCACCACCGGGCCCTATCCTACTGACCCTCGGATCTGATAGCGAAAACAGGCACTTGCACTAACTACAATCGCCACACAAGTTATCAGATCCGAGGGTCAGTGGAGGGTATAGGGCCCGGTGGTGGGCGCACTCATAGTGAATTTGTTAATATGTAAACAAGGCTGAGTATTTAAGGTGTAAACAGCTAAAAATGTTCGATTTTCTGCGACTGCGAATGAGAGGACTATACACAGTAGCGTCATATCACTTTATTTCGCACTTCGCAATCTATAACCATGGTTTAATGAATGTATGTACTTACCTACGTTTTTGTTTCAGCGCACATCAGACTGACGACAACTTTGAAAAATGCTGACACGTTAGATCTCTGCTCGTCGTATACATTCGCGTACGTTTCTGTTCTGCCAACTTTCCACATCGATCCTCGAGGTAAGAAGATGCTTGAGCGAACTGACAGCAGTTTAAAGATAGAATAGCCGCACATCCGTTTCCGGACTTTTTTTTCTGATCTCAACTGACCTACCGACGAAAGGCATCATACAGCTATAATTGTGTTCCGAGAGTCCCTTGACCACATAATTATTTTATACCGACTAAAAAGAGGACAAAGTTTTTCCATTTGTCTATATATTTTTACAAAAACTGCTTATTAACCGACTTCAAAATTTTTTTTAAATGAAAAACCGACTTCTTCAATACTCGAACTTATGTTTTTTATTAAACAAAATATAGGAGGCATTATCATTCGTCAGATGTTATATTAATTAAATAGGCGACAAAGAGAGAGGTTATTTTTTTAAAATGACCTCAGAACTCCGCCCCATTTATGAGCCAAAACTAAAGTAATTTTTTTCTAAAATATGTTACGTAATGCCGTGTACCAAGTTTAGAAGGCTTTAGATTTAGATGCCAGCAAATTATTCACCACAGGACTGAAAGGGACAGGAGAAATGACTAGGCTTCGAAATTTGACATTTAATTGTCTGCCCTGTTCCCAATCATTTTATCTTTCTTACCATAATCATCGTTACTTAGGACACGGCTTAACGGAACATATAATTACACGACTTAATATTATATTTATTATCTTATTATCTCCATCTTCATAAGCCTATTGCAGTCCATCTCTGGACCTAGGCCTCCCCCTGCCATAGGGGGATTTTGTTACTAAAAAGGCCACTATCCGTTTTTCGGCGGCTCCAGATCTTTCCTTTATATTATGTGTAGCTGACCAAAATTTATAAGGAAACGGACTACTGATATTTGAGGATATCCCTAGATTCCTTAGAGATTCCATCATCAGATGTATGTTTTATATGAATCACAAAATCCTCCTATATTCAGAGGCCTCGATTTCTCAAGATCCCATCATCAGATCCTGATATGGTGAATATGGGACCAACCTGGAAGTCCATGAAATTATATGAAATCGGTGCATAAATGACGGAGTTCTGAGGTAACACACATAAAAAATATAAGAAAAAGAATAAAAATAAAAAAAAAAAACATACAGACGAATTGATAACCTCTCTTTTTGAAGTTAAAAAGAAAAACTTTACGTCTAACAATATATTGCCTCCGACCCCAAATGATTTCGGTCATGGCGACCACTTCTACTCCTAGATATTACTAAGTTGGCGTTCATGCTGGATCGGAGGCACTTGAGGTGGAATCGATCCAGAGTGCGTATGTTGCGAACAGTGTACATGGCTGTTAAGTGCTGCACAACAGCCATGTACACTCTTAAATAAGCAACATATTTACACTCCTTCTTCCTGCCCTGTTCCCAATAATTTGAGGTCGGTGCAATATGTAGGTACCGTCGCTCACATACCTCTTCCTCTACTCTGGATCGATTCCATCTTATCTTCAAGTGCCTCCGATCCATCATGAGAAAGATTCCGACTATCTGCGTAGGTCCATATCGACCCTCGTTTCCTTTAGTATTGTGTAGCTGACCAAAATTCTCTATAAAAATCTAAAAACGGACTACTCGTGCCCTTTATATTTGAGGATATCCCTAGATTCCTTAGAGATTCCATCATCAGATATTATGTTTTATATGTAGGTGATCGCTCAGTAAAAGTATAAAAACAGACTCATGTGCGAGGAGAGATTGCCCTCGATTTCTCCAAGATCCCATCATCAGATCCTGATGTGGTGAATATGGGACCAACCTGGAAGTATACCATGACCAACTATAAAAATAAATTGAATTCGGTTCATAAACGACGAAGTTCTGAGGTAACACACATAAAAAATAGGCGGGCAACTCCTCAGATACAAAGATGTTCAGAAAAGACATATGAAGAGATGCAATATAAATCCATCTAAATGGGAAGTTTTGGCAGCACAACGACCAGAGTGGCGCAAGATGGTGATGAAGCAAGTTCACGAGTTCAAGGAGCAGCGTCAAGCTGACCTTGACGCTAAACGTGATGAACTAAAGACTCGTCCTCCTGCTGCCATTATCTATAATTACAATAATGGCGCACTAACCTGTCCTCTGTGTGCGCGGGCGTTCAGGGCGAAGATTGGCTATGTAAGCCATCTCCGAGCGCATGACAACCAATGCCAACTTAGTAATATCTAGGAGTAGAAGTGGTCGCCATGACCGAAATCGGTCGGAGGTCATCATTATCATCTGTATTTGCGTATCTGAGTATTTGCCAGTATGCATTCGCTCAGGCGAATGCAGAACTTCTTGCCCAATTCAGCCAAGATTACGTTAGTGAACTCTCTGTTACTCCCAATTATTGATTATGCCGATCTGTATTATCCGGATATAACTGAGGAACTTCTGGATAAACTTGACCGCCTACTTAACGTCTGTATTAGATACATCTTTGGCTTGCGGAAATATGATCACATATCCCGGTACCGGACTCGGTTAAAGTGGCTTAATATTCGGTCCCGACGCAATCTTCACTTTCTAACCTTTCTCTTCAACATGTTAAATCAGCCACTAGCTCCTCAATACATTGCGGAACGTTTTGAGTTTTTTGGTTCGGCTGACAGACCACTTCGCTCTTGTCCCAATAACTCCGTGAGCCCGAACGCAATGCTGCATTGTACTCGGACTCCTTTACTACCACGGTCTGCCGCTGGCTATTCGTGAATCTTCCTCTGTAGAGGTGTTTAAGACCAGAGTATACGAGTTTTATTTTAAAAAGCAGATCATGACTGCATAGTGGTAGATATGGCTTTTGTATTTTTAGTTTCATAATTATTTTAAATGTTTTTATTTAAATAATTTAAAAGTTTTCATTTTATATATTATTTGGGCACTACCTTCAAACTTTCTCTACCAGTACTGGTTAATTGGAAGAGAATGTTATGTAGCATTAAGTTCGCCTTTGTATAACTTTATAGTGCAATAAAGAATTTTCTATCTATCATTATCATCATCATATTGTCAGACGTAAAGTTTCGAAGCCTAGTCATTTCTCTCTTTTGTCATGTGGCCTATTTAATCATTTGCTGGCATATAAATCTGACAATATTATGCCTTCTAAACTTCGTACACGGCTTAACGCAATATATATTTGCCCTTTAAATTATTTTGTTTTCAGATAACTCTACGGCAAACTTCTTGTCTACCGACCTGACCTTTCTCAACATCTTCGAGAGGGAGACCTTTTTCTACCGAGCGCCTGAACTAGCAAGATACTTTATTAACTCACTTATATGTAACTTCGGTTGTAATCAATAAAAAAATTTTTCACGAAATTATGTTTTACTAGCTGTTGCCCGAGGCCTCGTCCGGACTACAGAATGTAGCCTATGTCCTTCTCTGTACTCGCAACCATATGAATGCAAAATTTCGTAGACATAGACGAAGTTGAAGGTTGTTAGCTTAGCTCGTGCCGCAAAAAGTAAAGGTGGTTTGTGCCTGATCTCTCTCCTGTCGTGTCGGCTTTCCGTCCAATCGGACTATGAGAGTGACTGAATAGAGAGTGCACATGTGTTTGCGCATACACTTAAGCACAATTATATCTCCTGCGTACCTGGCTAATCTCCGTAGAGATTGGCCGCTTTGACCGAAATGCGGTCGGAAATGTCTTCGATATGTATACCTGTAAAATATTTGTGTATTTCATAGTAAGGCAAGATCAAGATCAGTTGCAGTAGCATGACCTGCAAACACGATATAATAAGGCGATTCATCGACATTTAGCCTGTCAAAATACGATAAATATAGCAGCAATGTTAAATTTTGTATAGAGACGATACGATTTCGTACGATACGATATCCACGATGCGTGGTCGGTCATGCTAGGGGGGGGGGGGGGCTGGTTGTATCATGTTTGGTGTGCTTAATAAATAAAAAAAATGATACATAATTTTCTTAATATTGTATTTGTTCACCTTTTTTGCGTTACTTGGACATGATCCACTTAATTCGTTATAACATAAATATATAACATGCTCCTATTTGTGAAATATACACAGACTACTTATAGTAAAGACTTAGTAGTAATAAACGCAATATTATATCCATTTTTATCCTGTGTTAAGCCTTTACATATTATGATGTGCAAGGCCCCTTATTGCTCGACATGCAGGGTGATTTTTGGTCGTCAACGTTCCCGAATACTACGGAATCTCCTCAACATCACGATCATAATTCTCCATCGAAGCATACCTGGGAAGTGTCTAGTTCCCAAGATATTAGGGTCCAAAGTTGAGTAAATAGACTGCGTTTTTCTGCATAAATGCACATAGCCACGCGTAGCAAGATTCGCGTAGCGAGAAATAATTGATATCTGTCTATGAAAAAACTAGCATAAACACTGGAAACCTTGAATTTCCCAGCATTTTTTTGGCATAAACTTACTTTATTTGATCTATACGTACTCTTCGTTAAGGGTGGCAACGAAAAAACATCCTGTATGTATTTGTCCATACAAGAAGCTTAAAACCAAATGGCAAATTCATAATCAGCTGATATTTTCCTCTACCATGTAGAGTGCAATAATCATCAAATACTTAGTTCCTATTTCATGTGGTTCTATGAGCCCTTGGTGCTCTGCCTACCCCGTAAGGGATAAAGGTGTGACTATATGTATGTTATATATGTACTTAGTTCCTTTGGATGATGGCGCTAGTTACTATAATATAGTAGATCTTAGGTACATATTATGTAAGACTTTATTATAAGTGTTACTGCAATTTAAAAAATGTTGGTTCCGAAATCAGGCATAAGAGTTATTGTATAAAACCGACTCTAGTAGTACTGAGTTTCACCTGAACTCTAGATTCACCTCTAATGTAACGCGCAATGAAAGTCATTGTCGCAATGTAACATGCAATGTAACAAAATTCCCATAGTATTGACGGTTTGCGTGCACGAACAGAGCATTTCAACCTAACCAAAAGTGCTGTTGATATCAGCTGTTCAAATAGACGCCATTTTGTTTTTCGGATATGTATGGACAAATACCTTTGTCAAGTGTTAAGAGTCCAGGTGTTAAGTGTAGGTGCGGATTAAAATCAACTTAATCTACATCACACCTGCACATTGCAATATGCAAGGCTTCAAAGAAAGGTTAATTTTGTTATTTATAACCTCAAAAACATACAAAATAAAACAAAAATCTTTTATCGACAGTTACAGTTGTTGGTAACAAAACAAATTCTAAATTTGGCTAAGAAAATCAGCCATTACGAAGCTTGACACATGCGTACTTCAATATCCAGCAGCTTCACCGCGTAAATCAACGTCAACAAGAATGACGTAAGCATGTGTCAGCTACGTGACTGATTTATGGTACAGGGTGTAGATAGTCAGGCAAATACTAATATGCGGACTTCAGACTCTCTCGTCTAATTCAACATAAAGGTAGGTGCTTGTTCAGCATTTCAATATTTCCCTGGCGGCCACACCTCGTATACATATAATATTATGTATCATGATTATAATTGAACTCATGTGTTTCTTCCAACTCTGATCACAAATAAATCACTTTTATTAATTTTCGCAGTAATTTTTCATGTCAAGTCAAACGTAGACAAAATATATAACTTATCAAAACCTAAGCTACCCCCAACGTTCACTACGATCACAATTTAGCATTAATTTACCATTTTAATGATACATAAGGATTCTTTTTATACATTTAGGTAACAGAAATAATAACTCAACTCTTTATAATCGGAGATTTTCGCATATACTACAAATGACAAAAATACTTTGATGTATAAAAAAATATTAATATTTCCAATATCCATCAGAGACAAAGACTATATGATAAAGCGAGAACTGCATATATATGCTTCCCTTTCTTACTAATTATTATCCTGTTCCAATATAGTATTACAAAGTTATTCAACCCGTCCAATGTCAGAAATGACATAAATTGACAATACTAAATAGCAATGTATCACCGGGCTAGATAAGTTTGTACCACTACAGCAGTCAAATATCTGGTTTCATACAATTTTTAATCCCTCTCTAAACCTAAATAAGGCGGCTATGTCAAAATGACATTTTTATGTCAATATTAGTAAAATATATTAGCAGGATGTAAAGAATAATCTGTCAAACTATCAGATGCTTTACCATACCTTTCGACAAAAATCAATCAGACCTGTATACTAAAACTAAAGTCGATTTGTCACATTATTCTCTACATCCTGTACAATTAATAAGTATATAAGTATGAATACTCAAGGTATACATGTTACACATACAATTGTATATTTATCTACCTATTTACAATGTTAGGAATATAATTACTATATCTTATTATGACAGTTTTTAATGAAATCAGCAGCACATAGTTAAAGATAACATAATTGGCTACAACCGTGGAGAAGAAATAAAAGAGGAGCGGCGGCTAAGTATATTTTCATACAAAAATAGTGTGCCGCGGAGCGGGGGTGAAGTATGGGACGAGGGGAGCATCCTAACACTGTAGCCCTGCCCATTTACATAGAAACCACCTTGTAGTGACTAGCCAAACTACTTGCATAAGCGTGTGGTTACAGCTACTGCGTTACACACACTGGCGCTGAAGCTCCGCCCCTATCATGACGTCATGGCCTCACGATTGCCGAACGACTCAGTTCATAGTCCCACCTCCTCTTTTATACATTCTCCATGGCTACAACTAATTCATTATTGCAAACCGACTTGTGCAAGATGTCAATAGCAAACTTGACTACTACGCAAACATGAAGATATAAATAACAATGGACGGAGTGCCGTTAGAGCATAGATAGCACCGTAATGGCGGCGCGTTGTGCTTGTGTTCCTATTTTCTGCTAGAGCTTACTATGGTTTGTATGTGTGGGTGGATAACGTGTCAATACACATCCCTACTCCATGGAATATACGTTACCGAGCTTACTACGAATGCTTCGCTCTGTGTAGTGACAACACTCCGTCCGTTATTCTATTTGCGCATTGTAGGATATTGCACTGGTTGGCCTGTACAAGATAATTTTGACAGTTTAAGTTTTTGACCACTGACAATCTACATTATAGAGGGTACAACAATAGGTGTGGATTATGTGAAATGCCTTAAATATAGCCCACCACAGAGAACGTATCTACAAAATTTGAGACTCGAATTCACATGTTTATTTTTCCAAATACGTAAGAATTCTTAAACAATTCAGGAGTGTTACTTAAAATTATGACAAATAAACATATGATTTCAAGTCTCATTTTGTGGACAGGTTATGTATAGTGGAATATTTTTAAAGTACTTTGGCTTATCAGAAACCTTCTGTTACACCCTGTAGAAAAGTGCAATACTTTCTTCATTTTAGACATGGGTATTTTACGTCAATTCTGGTACTTTAAAATTGCACTGCACACCACTGGTGGCATACTGCCATGTGGTGTCTGCAGAGTAAAATAGCACCACCCCAAATCTGTCTGTGGGTCAAGATTAAAGGTTTCCGGGAGGTGGGCAGCAGTGCCTCCCGTACTGACAACATAGTCCGGAAATCACACTGCGGTCACCAACCCGCCTGCCCACCGTGGTGACTATGGGCAAATACCCGACCCCTGTGGCAATAGCCTTGTGGCGTGCTCTGGGGGAGGCCTACGTCCAGCAGTGGACTGCAATAGGTTGATATATGTACTTCTGGTGTAACAAGGTAGTGCAAAGTAATTCAATTAGTGAAAATGCCATCATTCCTGACCTCAGTACGAGTTTTATTGGTCTAAACTGCCTGCTTTTTGAAACATTTTTCAAGTTTTTACCAGTAAATAATAGCACATTAATTATTGCTTGAACATTCAATTCAAGAAAATTGTATATAAATGGGCCTTTTTGTAAGTTTAGATAGCGGTGGACATTCGACTTATAACGACTTATAAGTCGCTGACAAAGTTTTCGAACTTGTAATGAGCGAAGTGAATATGTTCAGCAATGGGCTTTCTATAAGTAGGTGAAAAGATGAGTGAAGCCACTCATATTAGCCTGCCGACAAAATGTTGCCGACATATCGGCGACTTTTGCAATGTAGTGCTGAACAAAAATGGATGGAACTTGCCGCATTTTTGTGATTACACTATTATAATTACATGTTATACAAGTCAATAACCTTTAAGATAAAGCTTACCTAAAAATGCGAAATATACATTTTTCCTAAGTTTTTATTTTTGAACACATAGCCTTATTACGGTATTACCGTGAATAAATATTATTTTAATAAGCATTATTGTGTAAAATACAAAAAATTAATTACTAATTATTAGTTTATTAAGAGACAGTAGCAAATGGAGGTCTAGTACGTGATTTAATGATTAAATTAATCGATATGTCGAAGGCATATTGAATAATACGTCGCTATACAAAAACGCTAGGCATTTTGTCATATGGATTTTGGAGGGAGATGATTAAGTCATATTGCCAGAGATATGGCGTTTGTTTTACGGCCGGCTACCTGCCTGACGCTAACCCTCTTTAGGTAAGTCCATAAAAGGTGCAAAACTAATCGTGGATCTTTGGAAAATCATTCATTCTCATTCCTTTATAAACATAGTTAACATGCCATTTGAAATACAACCCTATCTCAAGCACAAAAGTTAGTTTTCAAATACTAGCCGCCATCGTTTCTCAAAGTGGTCAGCTGTGCCCACTATGTAGCGACATGTCTCATATCGAATCCCAGTAAAACTGGTCAAATATATGGGCAATAGGTAGGTATACCTAAAACAATACGCCCCGAAAAAAAACTAGTGAAAAAAATCACATATTTCTCGTCGAATCTTTACAATATTTCGTAAAATAAAGTCAGCGATAATCCACTCACACTCAAGGCACTTCTTCGATCACTTTTAACCTGTAGGGGCGGTTTCAGATGATGTTGCAGCAGCGGCAGTAATGGCGGCGTGGGCCCGCCACCGGGGGGGTCACTGGGGCGAAGTATGCGTGCACCTTGATGTTGGGCAGGTGGGTCTGGGAAAGTTTGAGAATCGCATGTTGGTTGTATTATCAATTCAAGAACGAGGTCGTCGTAAATTGTAGCCTATGTATTATTCTGATATGTAAGCTATATTATTGTGAAGTTTCATCAATATCCATTCTGTAGTTTTCTTTATTATTTTTCATATCAAACATCTTTATATATGTACATACATCCTAACAAACTTTCGCGTGAATTATATTAGTAGGATAGCGTTATTTCACTAAAATGAATCGCCGAAATGTATGTACGCGCATAACTTCTAAACAACGGTGCCAAATTGGGTGGTTCTTTCTTATTTGTATTTGTTATTTCTAGAACTTTAGATTTTCTGATTTTTTTTAGTATAGCAACGAAAAATAAGGTAATATGGTCGATTCCGGCAGTCACACTTAAACCTAAAATTAGTCCTACCTGTCCCTTTCTCTCTCAGCCATTTATGTTAAGAACGGAGAGAGATAGACCTGACTATGATTAGGTTTAGCTTTAAGTGTGACTGTCGGAATCGACCCTAATATCAAACTCACCCTAAGTTTCCGTATAGCGTGCCTTGTAACAAGTTGACAGTCGTATAGTTCGATCAGTTGCAGCCGATGACAGCCGCCGAGATGTTCTAACGCACCGTCGCTTACTAGCGGACAGTTATCTAAACCTAGAAAACATATTATTTATGTTACTGCATATTAAATTAGCTATCTGCTAGTGAAAGTCCGGTGAAAACTTGTCCAGCCCTTTTAGAGATTAGCCGGAACAAACAGACAGACAGCGTGCAGTTTTTTAAACCTAAAGACTCATCTTTTCAAAGACACGTTTCACAATTAGCGATAAGACTTCATCACGTGATTTGACGGTCGTGCAAACATAAAGGTTTCCTATTGGAGCAAACGTTTTGATGACGAATTACTATCGATTTCATGTCGCAAGAATGGTTGCAAATTCTTTATTGCACATACACAATAAGAAATATGGCATACAACATTAAAGAAGAGCAATGGCAAGCTTATCTCTACCAGAGATCTCTTCCAGCAAGCCAAGCAAGTAAAGAGAAATTGTTAACAACAGGGTAACATGTGCAATTAAACAAATTCTAAGAAACTACAAATTATCACTGATCTGACCATATAATGCTGTATTATCGATTATGCTTAAGATATCAATAACGTATAAGATATCGACTATGTATAAGATATCGAATATGTATAAGATATCGACTTCGTGTAAGATATCACTTATGTTAAGATATCCAATATGAAAATAAAAACTTACCAAGTACAGTCAAATGCTCCGCAGCGCACGGCGATAACGATAACTGCTTTATGCCGTAGTCGGTTATTAGTTCACAGTGCGACAGTGTCTAAAACCAAAATAACAGTGATTCTCAAAGTGGGCAATGACGCCCCATTTTAATTTGTACATACTATTTTTTACCCGACCGCGCTAGAAGAAGTGTAATGTTTTTCGAGTATACAGAGTTTTATGAAACAGCTTGACCTTGAAATTTTATATGTATATTCGATAGGTCTGAGAATATTTTGTAAACATGTTTTTACACCCCTTCCACGCAATAAGCGACATTCACGCGAGCGGAGCCGCGGGTAACAGCTAGTTTGCATATTATATGCATTAAGTTACAGTTTTTATAATGCAATAAACAATTTTTTATTTTCATTCACTTTAATTGTTGTCAGAGCGACTCGTCATTGTCTATTATGTTGTCAATTGTCAAACTTACCAGCTTTTCCAGCTTGGGGCATCCCATGGCGAGGTGTACCAGGGTTGAGTCCGTGATGAGGACGCACTCTTCGAGATCCATCCGCTCGAGGTTTCTGCAGTTCTGGGTATAGGAGAAAGGTTTTTTTTACAAAACTATGAAGGTTATTTGCACGTAAGCTTAAATAGAGTCCATTTCAGAGAATAAATCTAACTAACATTTTTTGTATGCGCACAGAAAATGTGGTCATACACATAGTAACTAGCGCCATCATCCATAGGAACTATACGGTGAAACGCACAACACCTTCTTTTTATGGTCCGTAGCATAATGACAAAAAACGGAACCCTTATAGATTCGTCACGTCTGTCTGTTTATAACATCTCCTGCACAGTTGACTAATCTCCGTTGATTGACCGCCTTGACCGAAATTCGGTCGATAACATCATGTGTCACATTCTATTGAGTCGGAGAATCGTGTGTGAATGTGTTGAGAAGTGTGTGAATATTTATTTGTGAAAAATATTTATTTATTTAATAGTGTGTGCATGTTACGCGATTGAATTATGAAATCAAGTCACACGATTTCAAAGCATTTTCTGTATATATACTACATCATACTATTATCTAAACAAGTACGAGCGGCCGCTCACAAAATCGTCCGCGTAAGGAGTCATTACACTAGTTATTCATATAAACCAGGGATTCCCGAACTTTTATTCCTCATAGACCCTTTTCAAAAGTTATCTGGTTCTGGTGGACCCCCTGGACCCCCTACAGGCCCACATCACATACAAATTAAATGTGAACCCTCATTTTTTCACGCCAACGTAGACCCCCATCGAGTCTACTGTGGACACCTGGGGGTCCACCTGGACCACTTTGGGAACCACTGAATATAAACTATCCTCTTGGAATCTATTTAAAAATGCATCAAAATCCGTTGCGTACATAGGGACATTCAGACAGCGGAAAGTACCTTTGTTTTTATACTATGTTATGATAATAAGCGGTGATAGCCCAGTGGTTAATACGTGCACCTTCGTAAGGAGGCGTAAGTTCGATCCCAGTCACGGGCCTGTACCAATGAATTTATTTCATGTACAGATTTTAATGTTGCAAAATTGTCACTTAGCTCGTGCCTCGGAAAGCACACGTAAAACCGTTGGTCCTGCGCCTGATCTCTCTCCGGTCGTGTCGGCTTTCCGTGCCATCGGACTATGAGAGTGACGGAATAGAGAGTGCATCTGTGTTTGCGCACATACTTGTGCACTATAATATCTCCTGCGTACCTAGCCAATCTCCGTAAAGATTGGTCGCCTTGGCCGAAATACGGTCGGATGATCATCATCATCATGATAAATATTCACACACTTCACAACACATTAACCTATTCCAACTCAAAGATTATAATGAAATAGCTATAGCATACAACTTACTCTGGCCAAAGCTTGGAAACCAGCATCCGTAAGCAGAGAGCATTGGCCAAACTCGACGGTGACCAACTGCGGACAGCGTTGCGCCAACGCGGACAAACTCGCGTCCGTTAACCGGTTACAACCGGACACGCAGAGCCGTTTCATCGCCGGACCGAGTCGGACTATGCTGTCGTCGGTTATATTCTGTAAAAGTACGCAGATACAGAGCCATCTATTGCAGGAATACGGAACTAATGTCTAATACGAATCCTAGAACGCGATATCGAAGTTTTTCACAACGAATCGTATATATACAAAGGCCAAACAAGAACTAGTGGCTCGGTGGCGCCGTAGGGTCCACGTAAGAATTTCAAGAAATCTTTTCTTAGCAAAGCATTATTACAAATTCTTTGTAAATAACCTCAGATACTTAAAGAAAAAATCTGACTACGTAAAAATGTTGACGCAGCATCACTCTCACGATTAAGATGAATCTAAAGATACCTCTAATGAAACTCAACAAGCCTTTTAGGCTCTAGCTAGAGCGTACCAAAGAAATATACATAAAATACTTACATACAAAGTTACATGCATATACCTATCTATACCATACACTCGACAAACATAACTCTCTTTCTAGCGCAGTCGGATAACAACGAAACAACATAGCCCTCTTTCTGACGCAGCCAGGTAACAATAAATACTCACTTCGCATCCCTGCACGTTCAGTACTTCTAAGTCCGGGCAGTACGTAGCGAGGCAGGATACCGCCCGGTCGTTGACGTTTTTACAACCTAAGTACATAATATCATCATCATCATCATCATCAGCCTATTGCAGTCCACTGCTGGACGTAGGCCTCCCCCAGTGCACGCCACAAGACTGCCATGAGGGGTATTTGCCCATAGTCACCACGCTGGGCAGACGGGTTGGTGACCGCAGTTTGTATTTTGGACTATGTTGTCAACACGGAAGGCGCTGCTGCCCACCTCCCGGGAACCCTTAATCGCCTCATACGATACCCACGGGCAGACATGGGGTGGTACGAATTCTACTCTGCCGGCACCACGCGGCCAAGTACATAATATATAAATGCTTAATTAAAGTACAATCATCATCATTCTGTTGAATATAGGCAACAACCTCCTTGTGCTTTATTGTACAAAGAAATACACAAAAGATAATATATTAACAAAGATAATGTACAAAGGCGAGCTTATTTCTTACAGAGATTTCCACCACCATTGCTCCATTCCGACCGGTCGGAAGCGGCCTGCATCCAACCGACGCCCGCGACCGTATATAGGTCGTCCGTCTATCTCACGGGTGACCTTCCCACGCCGCGATTTCCGACACGTGGTATCCACTCTAGAACCTTTCGGCTCAATCGGCTATCGGTTCTTCCAGCTATGTGCCCTGCCCATTGCCACTTTAACTTGCTGGACCGTTAATGCCGATGTCGGTTATTAAATTATTCCCATTGCAAATAGTAGTAGTCTGTTCCAATCGACTGCTGGACGTAGCCCTCCCCCAGGGCACGACATAAGGCTACTACCATATTTTTGTCCATAGTCACCACGCTGGGCAGGCGGGTTGGTGATCGCAGTGTGATTTTCGGACTCTGTTGTGAACACGGGAGGCGCTGCCGCCTCCCGGAAACCCTCAATCGCATCCTACGATACTCTACACTAGTATGGTTACGTACCTTTACATATGAAGCTCTTTAGTTTCGGGCAGCCCCTTGCTAGTGCTTCTACGCCATTCTCCGAGATAGATTGACACCACGACACATTCACATGTGTTAACATCTACAAGAGATATAAGAATAGATTAAGGTTCACGAAATCATTATAATATACCCACATACAGGATGTTTTTTTGTGGCCACCTTTGACGAAGGATGCGTACTCTATACATAAAAGTAAGTTTATGCCAAAAAAAATGCTGGGAATTTTTTTTTTTTGAAAAAAATTTTTTAATTACTTGATCTGGCGAAATTTATAGTGTCTAGTGTTTATGCTAGTTTATTTATAGACAGATATTAATTATTTCTCGTGAAAAAATCTTGCTACGTGCGTCTGTGTGCATTTATGCAGAAAAACGCAGTCTATTTACTCAACTTTGGACCCTAATATTTTGGAAACCACACACTTCCCAGGACGACTCCATTACGGCGTATCTGGCCAGTTTAACTCCAGCCCCCGCGTCAAGCGCAACCACTATGCGGCGCCCCCGTCGGAGGGGACGCCGCCAACCTCTCATAGATGCAACACACACCAGACAGGTGACTGACCAAAGTAGGCAGCCCTGATCTGACTCGTTTGGCCAACACAGCCCCACCGCAGTTGTTTCGAGGGTTCTTTAGCGGTGGGTTTTTCAGGAACCCTTAGTAGGTAGAGTCGAAAGTAGGACGCTGCTGGGCATCGACCCTACCAGCCATCCTACAAATAGTCATATAAACCTTTGTTTAGTCCCCCAAGCGACAAAGCCCCAGCCGCATCTGGGGTGCACTGGTCGCGTAGGTTTAAACCATTCGGTTGTGCGCCTTCAGCGCACACCAAGTAGCCCGGTGAAGATGACAAAGCCCTTCAGGCTATCATCAGTGTATCATTCAAAAAAAAAAAAAAACACTTCCCAGGTATGCTTCCATGGAGAAAAATGATTGTGATGATGAGGAGATTCCGTAGTTTTCGGGAACGTTGACGACCAAAAATCATACTGTATATACACCCGACTGTTTTCAAAATAAAATACGGTAGACAACCCTGCAGAATAACGAAGAATATGTCACGGCCACGTTCAGCATAGCAGGGCCAGATGTAAAAGATCAGCGTCAGATTGCATTGTCTGAGAGAACCTTTACTTGCCCTAAAAGCCCGCTTTAAAGTACTTTAAACTTACCGGACATCCATCTGACAGTGCTTTGAGTGATATGTCTGTAATACTGGGACAAGAGTCCAGATTTATCCTGGAACAAAAATATACTTGCTTAATTGCTTGTAGACTTTTTTTAATTAACGAAATAGTACAAATAATTGGTATGTGGTAAATAAGTAATCTATCCTACTAAGAGCCGATTTTTAGTCAGGTAGCCTATCCGTAGGCTAAATTTGATGCTGGCTTTCTCTAAAACTTGACAAAGATAGTGACAGGATCAAAAAAAAAATTACGCTCTACTACACTGTAATTGTATAGGAGTTTCAGGTATCATTTAATTTTAGTAAAGGGGTCTTTTGTAGTAATAGTTTGAGAATTTCTGATTTACGACTTACACTTAGCTTAAATGTATTGGATACTTTCGCATAAACCTTTGCATGTAGTTCGGTGATGGCCCAATGGTTAACACGTGCACCTTTCACTCGGAAGCCGTAGATTCGATCCCAGTTACGGGCGTGTACCACTGAATTTATTTCATTATCTTACGATTTTTTTTTAAAATTGTCTCTTAGCTGTACCCAAGTAGGGTACATAGCATAGTACCGACCCCATAATAATGGGATAAGGGCAGGATGATGATGACTTTTTAACATACATACATATAGTCACGGCCCCCAAAGAGATTGGGCAGAAGTGTGCAAAATACACACCCACTTTTCACCAGTAGCCTATGAAGTCCCATGCGGTAAGGAGTGAGAAATAGGTACTATAAGCGCCTCGTCCGTTAAATAGCAGGGTGCACCACGGGCAGATAAGGTTGACTTGGATCCTATGGTATTAGTTGAATCCACTTACACTCCTTTATAACATACTAGTGGCCCGCCCTCGCTTCGCTTCGGTACATATCAATACATAGATACAACTTTATATGTAGGTACAGCGGTTTTCGTTTAAATTTGGAACTCCCGTTGGTCCCCTTCCCGTGGGAATTTCGGGAAATCCGTTCTTAGAGCTTCCTTGTAGCCCTAATCCGATTTCAGCTTCGTATAAATAGCTGTTTTCGTAAAAAAATTAAATTCCCGTAACTCCCCTTCCCATAGGAATTTCGGGAAATCCGTTCTTAGTGCTCCCTCGCAGTCCCTAATGAACATACAGGTCCAATTTCAAATTCATATGTATCGCAGTTGTCGTAAAAAAAATGAATTCCCGTTTGTCCCCTTCCCGTGGGAATTTCGGGAAATCCGTTTTTAGTCCTTCCTCGTTGTCCCCAATGAACATATATGCCCGATTTCAGCTTCATATGTATAGCGGTTTTCGTAAAAAATATTAAATTCCCGTTGGTCGCCTTCCCGTGGGAATATCGGGAAATTCTTATAGCCTATGTTCATCCAGGTCCAATAAGGATTCTAACGGTGAAAGAATTTTTGAAATCGGTCCAGTAGTTTCGGAGCCTATTCATTACAACCAAACAAACAAAGTTTTCCTCTTTATAATATTAGTATAGATATAATCACGCCTTTATCCCTTACGGGGTAGGCAGAACACCAAGATCCAATAGGACCACATGGTGCCACTTCTGACCAATTTTGAGGGTATAGTTGAGATGTACAAGTACGATTAGCAGTGACAGGTGATCAGCCCATCGCCTACAAAACACCAAGACCCTCTTGTCCCTCTACTGACTTGTACAGTATGCCCGGGAAGAGAAGCGTCTGTAGTATTATACTTTTTTTTTTCACTCCCAGAGCAGCATAGAAGAAATACATACCTTTGTAATTTATTGCACTTTCTTCCTATAGCCTGGCACGCTTGGTCTGTAACCTTTTTGCATTTGTTCAGATTCAAGTCTTCTATATTAGGACAGGACTGAAACAAAGAAATAATGTCACTAAATAACTCCAGGTGCTCTGCCTACCCCGTAAGGGATAAAGGCCTGATTATATCTATGTATGTAATAACTCCATACTAAAGCACCATTTACATAACATTTAAGAGCAATTATTGATGTCATTATCTAATAGTAAAAACTTAACAAAAATGGCAGTTAAGATCATGCCAGTAATTTGTGGAATCAAATAAAATTTTATGCAACAGGCAAGTAAATTTGGGGTGCGGTCTATGTTAGGTATAAGTTCATTATTGGCGCGCTTTGTCGTGTCATTTCCTTGCATTTCCTAATCCTTTCCTATCCCAATGGAAACGCGGGTAAACAAAGAAAAGTACACCCAAACGTCAGCTGCCAATGAGCTGACGTCTTCGCATTTCGTCGGAGTATCTACCCCGGTTCGGTCGACACACCGATTGTCCCGTCACCAGGAAGGAAAATCATCAAGATACGTCGCGAGTGTCACCCCTTTATCTTATGTACGGATTGGCGAAGGAGGAAACCCACAATACTGGCAAATTCACCAACTGGACAGCCAGGCGCCTGCGCACATACCAACACTAGATACAGTCCACTTCGAAGATAGGCGTTTCCCCTACAGCCATAATGTAAATAATGACTTTACTTTTAGTGGTCCAATGGTGAGTAAAACAATGCAATTAATTTACTGTAATCTTTGTCGTCACTAAGCTAAACATAGTTGTGACATCTTCAACATTCTTACATACATCCTCACAAACTTTCGCGTTTATAATATTAAGATAGGATAGGGTAGGATTATTTATAATATAGTGGACGCCCGCGACTCCGTCTGCGTGGACTGCAGAAAAAACAATATGTCGAAATTATCCGGGATAAAAAGTAGCCTATATGTTAAGTGGGACCAGTCACAATATAATCCTGAAAACTGCATCGAAATCGGTTCAGCCGTTTCTGAGATTAGCGTGCACAAACATCGATCCGTTACAATTTTATTATATGTATAGATTAGTAGGATATAGTATACCAGTGCAAGTGACTTCATCGATCCATCGCCTATACTCTCGCAGCCTCGTAGAGACAACTGACGTAAAAACCCTCCGCATCGCTGAGATATATTCTCTATCACTGGACCCTGGAATAGAACGAATAAAGCAAAATATTAATATGAAAATGAAAAAAAAATTCACCCGAGTGAGATTTGAACTCACGATCTCTCGCATTCCGTGCATCGGCTCTACCAACTGAGCTATGGGGTCACTTAACTCGGATGACGAATTTTACCATAATATATTTCTTTTAAGCTATTTATAAGTTTTACAAGGAGATAATTTGGCTTCTAGCACTTTATCTGCTTAATTAAAGCCTAACAAGGAAAATAAAAAACCTCGCCGTGTTGCGGAAAACTAATAGAACTAATTTATTTTAACAGTAACAGATGCTAATGGTAACAGATGGTAACAGGTAGTAACAGTGCTGCCCTCAAATCAGGTTTTTTAAATTCCTGGCCAAGCTTTAATTTAGGTTAGATTACGTTGAATAGAACTGAGGGGCAAGCACGAACCTCTCGATAGTCCGTAACGCTAGCGTCAAACTGTCATTTCCCATAGATTTTGCTAGCGAGTCGCTAGTGTTACGCCGCGTAAAAAGGTTCGTGCTTACCCCACTGTGGTAATAAAAACGCACAAGTCGAGCGAGCGAAGCGAGCGCGTCGCGGGTTTGAAATTTTGTACATAGGTTCTCATTAATAAGCAAATCTCGGCATTTCACTTAGAATATCCCTTATGTTATCTAGTCTTGTATATTAGGTTTTTGTAGCTGCTTATTAAATCAACAAAGAGATGAGCACATATTTGTACATCTTCCTTGTTATAAACTTTATTTGTGAAACTTTACTGTGTACAATAAAGAATTAGAAAGATATTATTTCTCACACATTATTTCAAAATAGCGAACGACTGAGACAAACTTACCTCCACATCTCTTTGGAAATCAAACAAGTCTATTCTTTGCCAATTTGACCCGTCTAAGGCCAGAATATTCCATAGTTTCGACACCTGCAACAGAATAATAATAAAGATAATTTTTTTAAAACGAAAAACCGACTACCCCTATGAGCCAAAACTCGAGTTTACTAAAGTAATATTTTGTTAAAGGGCAAATATATATTGCGTTAAGCCAAAGTTTAGAAGGCATAATATTGTCAGATTTATATGCCAGCAAATGATTAAATAGGCCACATGACAAAAGGGCACTGAGAGAAATCGTCATCTCGTTATTCTCATGTCTACCTCTTCCTCTATAACCATCTTACTTCTGACAACGGCTTAACGCAACATATAATTACACGACTTAACACAATTATCTTCATCTTCATAAGCCTATTGCAGTCCACTACTGGACGTAGGCCTCCCCCTGCCATAGGCGGATTCTGTTACTAAAAAGTTTGTTTTTCGGCGGCTCCATCATCAGATCCTCGTTTCCTTTATGTGTAACTGACCAAAATTCTCTATAAAAATCTAAAAACGGACTACTCGTGCCTATTATATTTGAGGATATCCCTAGATTCCTTAGAGATTCCATCATCAGATGTTATGTTTTATATGTAGGTGACCAAAACGCTCAGTAAAAGTATAAAAACAGACTACATGTGCCTACAATATTTGAGGATTGCCCTCGATTTCTCCAAGATCCCATCATCAGATCCTGATGTGGTGAATATGGGGAATATATGACGGAGTTCTGAGGTAACACATAAAAATAAAAACATACAGACGAATTGATAACCTCTCTTTTTGAAGTCGGTTAAAAATAAGCCCACGGGGCAGCTTTGTGGCGAAGCTGTTGATGATTGGCGTCAACACGGACCTGAGTTCCAAATTACGAACGTCAACTCACCGCCTATCACCTCATCATTTGTGCACTAGATTGTAATGGCAGGCAAACGATAGTCGCTTTATACAGGATGCTTTTTCGTTGCTACCCTTAACGAAGGGTACGTACTCTACATATACATCAAATAAAGTAAGTTTATGGAAAAAAAATGCTGGGGAGCGATGTTATTTTTTTTGTTTTTTTTTTTAATTTCTTGATCGAGCGAAATTTATAGTGTCCAGTGTCAATGCTAGTTTTTTCATAGACAGATAATAATTATTTATCGTGAAATTATCTTGCTACGCGCGTCTATGTGCATTTATGCAGAAAAACGCAGTCTAATTACTCAACTTTGGAACTTAATATCTTGGAGACCAGACACTTCCCAGGTATGCTTCCATGGAGAAAAATTATCGTGATGATGAGGAGATTCCATAGTTTTCGGGAATGTTGACGACCAAAAATCATCCTGTATAAAAAAAAGCTGTTTTCCAGCCACCCAACACTTAACCCTATAGCCGTGATGTTAAGATAAATATGCATCTGATTATCCAATTACTGATTATAAGATGTAGAGGGTGTAAGTGATGAAATAATTTGTTAGCGGTCTCTAGATTGTAAAAAAATTGCTGTAGGCTCACCCCTTACCTAATAGGCTAACTAGTGAAAAATGGGTGTGTTATTTAGAACCTCTTTGGGGGGATTACTAGACACAGAAGAGCTTACCTGTGCACACCTGCACAAAGAGACCACGTCCAGGTACGATAGTATCTTCAGCAGCAGCTCCTTCGGCAGCTTCCTGTTTATATGGTTCTCGTCTTCCCCTGTAAATCGAGATATCTGGGCGGACAAAAAAAATTGTTATTGTCAAGAGAAGGTTCTTATTTCTTATTCTTAAAAGAATGTAACCTTAGTAGATTATTACTTTTTTATAAAGTAATGTATAAATAAACCTTATGAATATTATAAATGGAAAACTAACTATGTCTGTCTTGCTTTCACACTAAAACTACTGAACCAATTTAAATTAATTTTGGTACACATATTGTCTGAGAAAGGGCATAGGCTAATTCTTGTCCCGGTAAAATATTTTAATTTCAACATCCACACTGGTATAAGTACCTCAGAATGATACATAGGCCATAAAGTCACTTAAACAAAGTCACAGGCAGCCACCAGTTGGCTTTTTTTTTAAATTGTAATGTACTTAAGTATTATTTTAATGCCCAATTCCTTTGCTATTGCACAATAGGATTTTATTATCTTCATCTTGATCATATACAGGTGTAGCTGAAGGATTATTTTCAGCAAAATGTTATTAAATTTGTTATTACATTAAATATTAACTAGTTTGGTACATATTCATTGCATAATTATTTTAAAATATACACACATTACTTAATTTTACCACATAATATGGTCGATTCCGGCTGTCACACTTAAACCTAAACGTAAAATTAGTCCTACCTGTCCTTTTCTCTCTCAGCCATTTATGTTAAGAACGGAGAGAGATAGACCTGACAAAGATTAGGTTTAGGTTTAAGTGTGACTGCCAGAATCAACCCAAGGAATCGTCGAAAAACAAGGCATTGTTATGTTAATTACAGTCAAAAGTTCATAACATTTTAATCCCATAGCACTAAGATTCAAATTTGCATAACTTTGCACAGTGAAAAAAATAACGGTGCGAACACGTGGGGTCACTGCCCTGTGTATTTAAGGTCAACAAACTCATCACAAAGTCTCAAGTAGGTAGCTATCTTAAGATTATTCTAATCAACATTATCTGTGCCTAGCATCTCATTAAAAAAATTAAACGCAATACATACATACGTAAACAATCTACGTAAATATTATGTGCGTATATGCGACGAGCGAAATGTTAGTTTTTTTAGCTGTAAAACATTAAAAATAGACACACACAACGCTCTCGTGCAATGCATTTAGAACAGTTTACAAGAACGCACGTTTTTAGTAGGATCAAATTACAAATTTAACATAAAACTGCATGTTTCCGTAGTGTTTCAGAACAAAGGAAGTGGTATCTCAAAGAAAGCACGGTCAGCTGTTAATATCAATAACAAATACATCGACGCCAAAACTTACCTCAAATTTACTCCTCCCTGAGCAACTCATCCTGGGGTATGGAGTAACTTTAGCCACAGTGACGAATTTTACTGACTTCTGTCCTAAAATTCACAAAACTAGAGGCTAAAGACCTCGGAAGAGAAATATGGTGGACTCGACACTTCACAACAACAGCAATACTCGATATTTTCTTCAAGGTAGGTATACCAAGCACATCGCGCAAACAAACTGTTTTCCCGAATCACAACTTTCAGGTCTTTCAATCTCTGTTCGCTACTTTTCTAACCATTCACTATTGCGATCGCGCTGATTATGACAATAACTGATAATAATGTGTTTTGAAAACATAGCAAAACGCAGCGCACGTCAAAACAGATGTGTTCAGAAATTTTATAATTATGTAATGTTATCTCATGAAATTAGTCAGATGTTCAATCATTGTATAGACATTATGTAAAATTTACTAAATAAATTGGTTAAAAATGATAAAATACCTATAACAATAAAAAAATTACATAGCTTTTCCTGACTTAACCAGTTATTTACTAATCAAGTTTTTTACATAAGGTAAATATATTTTTATATTTGAACTTTGCTGTCACTGTCACGCTGACTTCCTTGCTTTGCAAACGTTTCTCAAACTTTGACGAAATCAAATTTAAAACCCGCCCTTTCTTGACCCACGCGCCCGGTATCACAATTATTTCCTTGATCAGGTTTCATATCTACGTAATTAATATATAGTCCATCTAAAAATTTACCTAAGCTGGTACCCTAAAACTACCTACACCTAAATTCAATACAGGTGACATGATAGTAAATTAAGCTAGCAAGCCATACTAGGTATACCTGCTGCATCATCACTATTTAGAGATCCTGCAGCCACGTTTAGCATGGCGGGGTGAGAAGTAAAAGATCAAGTTGCTAGCTCATCTCTCAGAGAACGCCCCTGAATTCCATAATCGACTCTTACAACTTGCACTGCACGGAAGATACATCTGATGTATTCTAGAATGCCCCACATCAGGGAAGTATTTAATGCTTGAAGGAATTAAAAAGAGGAAGGTCAACTCTGAGCCCAAAGTCAATGTGCTTCGTGTAGCTGTTTTCACTGTTTTCAATGAATACTAAACGTTTCCTACATTTTACCTACCTGACATTTCGGATTGGATTCGTCACCGGCATAGAAATGTATAAGAGGAGATACCAAATCCCTGTTTACCGGTAGTTAGATTGTTTTATTTGTGTCCGAAAAGCGGCGGTAGGCTCATCCCTACTACGTGGGACTTAAAAAGCTAACTGTTAGACTGTAACTGTTAAAAGTGGGGGTGTAATTTGCTAACTTCTGCCCAACTTCTTTGGGGGGGATAATGGCCGTATTATGTAGGTACGTGGCTTTGATTATATAAAATTCTCAGATTGAGGCTTACGTCTACCAATACGTCCCTAAACAGACAAACAGACAAAAATTCCATAAATCATTCTTTTGGGTACTATTGCGTTAATAAAGGTCTCCTATAATATTTTTTCTCATATATCTTCCATGTACAGACAGCGATCCGTTACATTTTTATTATATGTATAGATAAAATGGCGTGTTGCGCAGTAAAAGTTTATCGTAATTACAAAGGACGCCTAAAATCTTCGGCGGAAATAAGTTATCATCGGTAAGTAACGCAGAATTATCCATATTTTAATAAATATGTAATGAAAGAAATAATTTACCATTTTCAATATAAAAATAGCGCGAAGGAGGTGAGATTGACAGTTCTATTGAGTTGCCAGCTATAAATTTTATATCCCTCAAGGGCTCTTAAAAATAATGAACGGACTATGTTCCGATTTTTTTGCATTATTTTATATTTGACGGTCTTTCAAGTTCCCAAAACACATTTCCGGTGTCAAAAATAATAAAAGTGGCCGCCATTTTGAACTTTTTAGTTGAGGGCCGGATTGCCTTCAATTTCGATATCTGAGGTTCCTGGCAGTTCCCAAACACATTTCCGATGTCAAAAATATTAAAAGTGACCGCCATTTTGAACTTTTTAGTTAAGAGCCGGATTGCTTCCAAAATCGACATCTGAGGTGCCTTGTAGTTCTCAAACACATTTCCGATGTCAAAAATATTAAAAATGGCCGCCATTTTGAACTTTTTAGTTAAGAGACGGATTGCTCCTAAAACCGATATCTGAGGTTCCTTGCGGTTCCCAAACACATTTCCGATGTCAAAACTATTAAAAGTGGCCGCCATTTTAAACTATTTAGTTAAGAGACGGATTGCTCCTAAAACCGATATCTGAGGTTCCTTGCAGTTCCCAAACACATTTCCGATGTCAAAACTATTAAAAGTGGCCGCCATTTTAAACTATTTAGTTAAGAGCCGGATTTTTTAGGGGAACAGATACCTATGTATTTGGGAACTGCAAGGAAAGTTAGATACCGATTCTGTATATTTCTTTTGGCAATAACTGATTCAGTGATTTACTCATGGCATTTTAAAATAAATATAAATAAAGTGGGCAAACTCGATATACAGGTTGATTTTTGGTCGTCAACGTTCCCGAAAACTACGGAATTTCCTCATCATCACGATCATTTTTCTCCATGGAAAGTGTCTGGTTTCCAAAATAGAGTCTGGAAGGAACCTCAAATGTCGATTTTGGAAGCAATCCGGCTTTTAACTAAAAAGTTCAAAATGGCAGCCACTTTTATTATTTTTGACATCGGAAATGTATATAGGAACTGCAAGAAATCTCAGATATCGATTTTGGAAGCAATCCGGCTCTTAACTAAAAAGTTCAATGCGGCGGCCACTTTTATTATACCTACATATGTATTTTAAAATTCCATGAGTAAATCACAGTTAGGTATTGTTAAAAAAAAACTTTTCTTTGTGCTAAATAACAATTTTATGTATTATAAATAATTATAATTTATTTTCATGAACAGATATTTTAATTTTTTCCCCAATTAACAAGGTAATATGCCATAAGCTGGCAATACAATGACAACTTCTGTGACGTCACGCTTGTATTCTAGTTTTAAAATAAAAAAAGTTGGACCGAGCATTTGTTTGGGCACACTCGGTCTATTATTACTTAGTCTCAGTACGTGAAATAAAGTAAGTTTATGCCAAAAAAAATGCTGGGATTTTTTTTTTTTTTTTTTTTTTTTTTTTGACGTGAAACGTCTTTAAAATCGCGCCGACACATACGGGTACCAGGTTTAAAAACTGGACCGTAACGAAAAGGTCTATATCATCGTACCTTAATAATTAAAAAACTATTGGTCTTAGAAACAAAAATGTGGTGTAAATATTTCACTTATATAGTCAGCTCGCTGTTATGACATTGAGTTCGTGTCGGGGTCAAGCGGGGCGGCGGGGGAGGGATACTGCGATAACTGTGCGAAACCGGCGCTCACGCTTGTTTCTATTCAGTGTAACTCGTGACTCCGACTTTATAGCGTGGTGATTCTTTCGTGTGTTTGTCAAGTTTATTTGAACCGATTGATTTATACAAAATAAGTGTAATTTGGACAGTATTTATATCTATACTAATATTATAAAGCTGAAGAGTTTGTTTGTTTGTTTTGTTTGAACGCGCTAATCTCAGGAACTACTGGTCTGATTTGAAAAATTCTTTCAGTGTTAGATAGCCCATTTACCAAGGAAGGCTACAGTCTATACAACAACCTGCCCGGCTTCGCACGGGTACAACGCCCCCTCACGCGGACGAAGTCGTGGGCGGCTGCTATTTAAAATAACCAGAAAGTGACAATAAATATATAAACATTTGCTATGTATTTTATGTTTCTATTACGTACCTGTTCTTTTTTTATGAAAATACTTAAAACAGCGTCCATCTTGTTTTCATTTCAATCTTTTACTTTAAAAGCGATTCGCTAACATAGACGTTTCACGTTAAAACCAACGGCCGTGTGCCCCGACACAGCCCCACCCGCTTTTTATTTAAATTCCTTGATCGTGCGAAATTTATAGTGTCTAGTGTTTATGTTAGTTTTTTATAGACAGATATTAATTATTTTTCGTGAAAAAATCCTGCTACGCGCGTCTATGTGCATTTATGCAGAAAAACGCAGTCTATTTACTCAACTTTGGACCCTAATATTTTGGAAACCAGACACTTCCCAGGTATGCTTCCATGGAGAAAAATGATCGTGATGATATGAGGAGATTCCGTAGTTTTCGGGAACGTTGACGACCAAAAATCACCCTGTACATTCTGTATGTGTAGGCAGGCCGGATTAAGATGTCGGAGGCTTCGGGCAAAGAGTAGGTACCTAATAGGTATATGCGTATATGCTTCGGGGCAACTGGACAGTTGTACCTCCTTGCTGTAATACGCCCATTCTTGCTAACGAATCATTAGCAATCATTAATAATGATTTGAAAACTTGAGTTGTCTATGTTTAAAACGTTATCGAGCTACCTACTCGTATGTAATAATTACCTACCTAAACGAATTTTATGAGTTGTAGATAGATTGGTACCAACCTACAATATTAGTTACAATTATAATGCGGGGTCATCAAAGTTTAATTATTTACATTATCTACAAGTTAACTTTATTTAAGTCTTACTTTCAACGTATCACTGACCAAAACAAACAATCAGTAACTTTCATTCTTGAATAACATATGTACGCGACGCGTTATAAAAACACTCAGCCCGGATAGAGTCGAACGCAAACAACCTCTTTCAAATGCAACTAAAACGCATCAGTCTGCAACTGAATTATAAACTTCAGCGTTTATATAATAGTTCATAGTAAAAGCCTGTGTAAAACTGTTGAATAGCGATAGGCTATAAAATGAGGGCGTTTGTTTCATTTCATCTATTTGGAAGGGACGCTTCAATGTCTAGTATCAGTATCCTGAGTTTTGTCGTATCGTTTGGTGTAGCGGTGAGTGTTTTTTTTACTTGAAATATTCTAATGTGAAGTTAAAAGGTGTACAAGCCGTATTTTATGTAAAAACAGTTAAACTGTGTGTTATCTGTCGTAAATCGTGATGCAGTTGTTTGCATTATGTGTGCGATGCACAGATAAATTCTAATAGGTGACTTCATACAATCTGTTACTTATCGTGTTTTATCTAAATACCTACCTAAGTAACTCTTAATTGTTACTAAGTAGTAGCTACCTATCTTAAACTTACCAAAGTGAGGAAGTTTCATATAGAAATACTTATTCCCTTTAATTTTTTTGTTTTGTTTAGTTTATCCCGAAGGAAAGGCAAGGAGAACTAAGCCCATTCAGCCATTGTCTTAAGTAAATGATTTCTGAATTCATGATGGATGATAATGATGATGATGAATGGAAACGTCGGGAAAATCCTCAAGAACAAGTGTAAAGTTAGTCAAAATGAAAAATAATTGCAGAAACAACTTACATAGGCCCATGAAGAGATTGTATTCCGGCTAAAGTTTTACTCAGCTTACCTGCGTATAAAATCATGCACACGCACTAGATTCACATTACAAGTAATCAAAATATAACTTATCTACCAGAAAACATCACTTTACGGACACATGCAAGCCATTTACAAATAATTTTTGATTTTCACAATAAAATTACATCTGTACCCTTCCAGCTTTTCCCACCGAATCTTATGCTAAACAAAAAAAAGCGGGTGGGGCTGTGTCGGGGCACACGGCCGTTGGTTTTAACGTGAAACGTCTATGTTAGCGAATCGCTTTTAAAGTAAAAGATTGAAATGAAAACAAGATGGACGCTGTTTTAAGTATTTTAATAAAAAAAGAACAGGTACGTAATAGAAACATAAAATACATAGCAAATGTTTATATATTTATTGTCACTTTCTGGTTATTTTAAATAGCAGCCGCCCACGACTTCGTCCGCGTGAGGGGGCGTTGTACCCGTGCGAAGCCGGGCAGGTTGTTGTATAGACTGTAGCCTTCCTTGGTAAATGGGCTATCTAACACTGAAAGAATTTTTCAAATCAGACCAGTAGTTCCTGAGATTAGCGCGTTCAAACAAACAAACAAACAAACTCTTCAGCTTTATAATATTATATAGTATAGATATAAATACTGTCCAAATTACATTTATTTTTGTATAAATCAATCGGTTCAAATAAACTTGACAAACACACGAAAGAATCACCACGCTATAAAGTCGGAGTCACGAGTTACACTGAATAGAAACAAGCGTGAGCGCCGGTTTCGCACAGTTATCGCAGTATCCCTCCCCCGCCCCCCCGCTTGACCCCGACACGAACTCAATGTCATAACAGCGAGCTGACTATATAAGTGAAATATTTACACCACATTTTTGTTTCTAAGACCAATAGTTTTTTAATTATTAAGGTACGATGATATAGACCTTTTCGTTACGGTCCAGTTTTTAAACCTGGTACCCGTATGTGTCGGCGCGATTTTAAAGACGTTTCACGTCAAAAAAAATTGATGAAGGTAGATCAGTATCTTTTTGACAGGTCACATTAATACGATGTAATCAAAAGAGTTGTCAATAAATAGTTTAAAGTTAATCTCGCGCTTAACGTGACATGTCACAGAAAAATAGTAACTGTCAAATTCAGGATAGTTTAGCTTGAGGTTTAGCTAGCATACCTAATACCTATGCAATTTTTAAAGATATATTTTTAATTACCTACACGTCAAATAAATAATCGCCCATCAATTTAATCTCATCTTTTATATACTTTTAGGTATATGTACATCAAATAAATTATTTTAGAACAAATAAACTAAGTGTTTGACAAAACAACTGCAGCAGATAATTCGAAAATATACAGGGTGTAACAAAAAGAGTATGTTAGGCGAAAAGATATGTAAATAGCCAACTATAGAGAACCTATTCACGAAGTTTGAGACTCAAAATCACATGTTTATTTTTCTAGATAGTATGGAGAATTCTTAAACATCTCAGGAATCTTCATACAATCTTGAAAAATAAATTTGTGATTTCGAGTCTCAAATTTTGTAGATAGGTTTTTTATAGTGGGCTATTTACATATCTTTTCGCTTAACATACCCTTTTTGTTACACTCTGTATATCAGCTCAACATAACTGTTTTCCTCGAACGCAAGACAAATTAATACCTTTTGGTACAAAAATACTACAATCTCATCATAAATACTGACTGCACAGCAAATGAATTATTCAATTCAAATTCTTTATTTCGGACAACAAAGATCCATGTGTTAGTTAAGTGACAGCGTGACAGTAAAATAAAATGGTTAGTAGATTTAAAATTACTAATTATATTAAATTGCATTAATTAATTAAATATTATTATATTAAATTCTTTAAATCTATATCTATACATATAATAAAAATGTAACGGATCGCTGTACATGGAAGATATATGAGAAAAAATATTACAGGAGACTTTTATCAACGCAGTAGTACCCAAAACAATGATTTTTGAAATTTTTGTCTGTTTGTCTGTTTGTCTGTGCGTTTGTGCACACTAATCTCAAAAACGGCTGAACCAATTTCGATGCAGTTTTCAGGAATATATTGTGACAGGTCCCATTTAACATATAGGCTACTTTTTATCCCGGGAAAATGTTCTTATCCTGGATAATTTCGATATTTTGTTTTTTTTTCTGTAGTCCACGCGGACGGAGTCGCGGGCGTCCACTATGATTAATAAATCATGAACCTGAGAGGCACCCCCTGCGAACGGCATGCAGGTCACAAACTAAGTAGAGATGCTAACGCATCCAGGTGAGCAATGCTCATCATCTACTCCAAACATCAACCGCACGAAGTGCCCCTTCAGAGGTCCACGCGGATCATATGCCAGCATCTTCAGGATGATGTTGTGACTTCCCCGCATCCTCCTTAACAGAGACGCGACTTTTTTCCGAATGACAGCATAAAAGCACTACGTGCAGTTGGCTTGCAGTTTCATTGCAGTCGTGCCAACTGCATTCAAACTGCATCGGACATTCAATTTTGCAGTCGACTTGCAGTTGAATTACAGTCCGTGTGTCTTTACCCTGACACGGAATGCAATTCAACTGCAATTCTACTGAAAAAACCGGCCAAGTGCGAGTCGGACTCGCGCACCGAGGGTTCCGTACAAACCTGCAAGGTTTACAAAGTTCGTTCATTACGACAATCGAGTCTACGCGTTCATGAGGAAAAAAGTAATAAGTTTATATTTATTAAAAAATATATATTTTGTAATGTAACTAAAAATTTAAGGTTTTCGGAATTTTTCCTTTATGTGTGCTATAAAACGTTGCTTCATGCCAAATTTCAAGATTCTAGGTCGACTGGAAGTACCCTTTAGGTTTTGATTCCCTTGCGAGTACTTGCGAGTTTCAATATATGCAGCTTAAATTGCTGTTTCTTTTGATTGCGTTGACATAGAAGTTTGATTATGCTACAGCTTAAAGGTATTATAGACCTGAGTATTTGGTATGAATTTCAATTTAATACCTCTACGCGTTTATGAGGAAATGGGTAGTAAGTTTAAAATTATAAAAAAAAAATATATTATGTGATGTAACTAAAAATTTATGGTTTTCGTAATTTTTCCTTTATCTATGCTATAAGACGTTGCTTCGTGCCAAATTTCAAGATTCTGAGTTTACGGGAAGCACCCTGTAGGTTTTGATTCCCTTGCAAGTGTCGAAAATTTGCGGCATAAACGGCTGTATCTTTTGATTGCGTTGGCTTAGAAGTTTGATTTTTTCACAGCTTCAAGGGACAGTAGACCTGAGTAATTGATATAAATTTCAGCTTCATACCTCCACGCGTTCCTGAGAAAAAGGGTCTTGACAGACGGACGGACGGACGGACAGACGGACAACAAAGTGATCCTATAAGGGTTCCGTTTTTTCCTTTTGAGGTACGGAACCCTAAAAATTGCTGTTTCGATGCAGTTGGCACAACGTTGACGTGCAGTGGGCTTGCAGTGTCATTGCAGTTGTGCCAACTACTTTAGAACTGCATCGGAACTGCAATTTTGCATTGCAGTCGACTTGCAGTTAAATTGCAGTCCGTGTGTCTTTACCCTTAGTTGATGCATTTCCAGATGGTTTTAGCAGAAGCGCCCGTCCGCCAGATCAATAATGGCAGGAGCATACCCGCCGTAGCCCTAGGGACATCTCTAGGATTTAATGAGGTACGTTGACTTACTGGACTTTTGTTCCTGTGTATCAGGGCCGGCCCGCCCATACGGCGAACGGAGCAGTCGCTCCAGGCGCCAAATCCTAGAGGGCGCCTAAATGGTAAAGATATAGGTATATATTATTAGCAGCAAACATAAGAGGCGCCATAATTGGATCTCGCTCCATTCTAAAATTTACTTCGGGCCGGTGCTGCTGTGTGCCCTAGATGAGGCAAAAGGTCTCCACAGCTCTCCGCCATCCCGCTCGGTTTTGAGCGTCGCGTTTTAATTCGCTCCAGATCTTTCCTACTTTCTACGCTTCTGCGATGATCGTCCGCCGCCAGGTGTCCGTTTCCCTTGAGTTATGTTACATCATTTCAATACTCCGTCCTTATAGACATTACCCTACTATACAGCGTGACACTTTAATATTCCCAAGGTAAGTTACTCCTTTTGTAAAAAGGTTAAGGGGCCTTGACAGTGTTTGCTAGCGAATTTAGCGCGGTTGATAAATCTATAACATATATATATATAATATAAAGCTGAAGAGTTTGTTTGTTTGAACGCGCTAATCTCAGGAACTACTGATCCGATTTGAAAAATCTTTCAGTGTTACATAGCCCCTTAGATTATTGATAGGTCTTCGCTCCGAGCGGAGCGAATCATTATTCTAAGCATAGCTCATTTATCGAGGTTATATTTTATAGGTTATATAGCAACACGCCCCAATCTCGTACGGTTGCAATGTTGCCACACGCGGATGAAATCGTGGGCGGCCGCTAGTAATTTAATAAGGTCCAACCGCTATTGTTGGAAATGTTGGCATAACTTTGCAGAGACTTCGCTCGTAAATTATTACATTGTCTGAATGCTCCAGATCATCAGATCTGAATGCTCAGTCAATCTGACATCGTTTGGAATCGACGTTCGTTGTCGTAACGCTCCCACCAATGGCAGTCACACTTCATGATATGACAAACGTTACAAAAAGGAAAGCTTCTAAAACAAACGTATCGAACGATAAATAAAAAATAGACTTAAGAATTAGAATAGACACTCGTTCTCGAGCCGAACTGAAGGAATTAGGGCTGATAGAAGTGGTTTGCAATCTCTTTTTACACACCAAGTAACTTGCCTTATCTAGTTATTACTTGGCTCTGTGGATTTGACGTTTAAAAGTGAGACAACTCGCTCTCACAAAATTCATCATACCGGTGCAGATAATGTCACGGTTTTCTTACAGGACGGAGTGATGAAGTCGCAAAACAAGCAGCTGCGCGATGTTGTACTAAGAGCTATAGAGCTAGGCTATCGCCATTTCGACACGGCTGCGGTCTATGAAACGGAAGAGGAAATAGGCGAGGCTGTAAACCTGAAGATACAGCAGGGAGCCATATCTAGAGATGATGTGTTCATTACTACCAAGGTATGGAAGAACGTAACTAGAATACCGCCGATTGGTGTAGTTGGTAGTGAGCCTGCGACGCCATAGATCCTGGGGTCGAATCCTGGTGGGTGCAAACATTGATGATGATTGTCGATGTTTGTTTCCGAGTCATGGATGTCTCAATACTTATCTATGTATTTATTCACGATATAAGACCTTAGGAACCTTCGTGTGGGGCTAGGTTAATCTGATCTGCATCTCCTTCCGTGCATAAGAGTCACTTACAGCCTGTATACATACATACATCAGCCTATTGAGTCCTCTGCTGGACGTAGACCTCTACCAGGGCATACCACAAAGCCACTGCCATAGAGGGGTTTTTACCCATAGTCACTACGCTGGGCAGGCGGGTTGGTGACAGCTTGTATAGTCGAAGAGGTTGTTACACGAATGTCTTCTTAATACGGGACCATACTAAAATCAGTAATTGAAATTCCGCTTTCCAGCTGTGGAATACTCACCACAAAAGGGAGCAGGTCGGCGAAGCCCTAAAGGAGTCCTTAAAAAGGTTCGGTCTGGACTACGTAGACCTGTACCTGATGCACTGGCCTATTGGCCTTAATGTAAGTAACCTCATCCTAGAGGCATCCAGGAAGGATAGATTATCATGCAGGAAAGTTATTTAGTGCCGATTTATCCAACGGTTCAATAGCCTATCAGAAGGATTTACTTATGTTGTCTTTCTAACACTATAACTATTGTATTTGCATGCCGACTTTTGGAAAAATATGTAAGGATCTTATACCTATAACTTACAAATGTTATGATTTATTGTACCCATATCTTGTGCGAATAAATGAATTTATTGATTGATTCTCTAAAACTTGATCGGTCCTTAGACGTGTGGCTTCCAGTAGGACAGCGTAGGCTCGATCCCTTAAGCTTGTAAGGGCCTATTCACACAACACGTCACATGAAAGGGCCCTAAGACTGACTGAATTTCATGTAGGCATTTTAGCCGCGTGGTGCCGGCAGAGTAGAATTCGTACCACCCCATGTCTGTCCGTGGGTATCGTACGAGGCGATTAAGGGTTTCCGGGAAGTGGGCAGCAGCGCCTCCCGTGTTGACAACATAGTCCAAAATACAAACTGCGGTCACCAACCCGCCTGCCCAGCGTGGTGACTATGGGCAAATACTTATAGTCTTGGCAGCCTTGTGGCGTGCCCTGGGGGAACTGCAATAGGCTGATGATGATGATGATTTTAATATTGTAAACATGTTACTGAAGTGTGAACTGAATGAAATAGCGTCAGGCAAGCAGCCGGCCGTAAAACGTATACCAAATGCTTGGCAATTTTAGCTTCGAAAGAAACCATACTGCGCCACCCCATAAATAATTAATCGATGGTTATAACGTGTAGTACAATATGATATGAACCATAATCTTTCAATAACATTCCCCTCCTGATACTCAGCGCAACGTCGACTTTATTCCAAAAATCTTAAATTATAGGAAGACAACACCAGCTCTAGAGTGGACTTCATGGAAACATGGCGTGGCATGGAAGACGCCCACAAGCAAGGGCTGGCGAAGTCCATCGGTGTCTCCAACTTCAATAAGGATCAGTTGGAGCGTCTCTTCAAGGAAGGGGAGGTGAAGCCTTCAGTTCTGCAGGTTGAGGTACGTCAAGTCACATATCGAGTTATTACAATAGAATTAAAACATTGTTTAGGCTAAACGTTGCCTAAAAACAGATATTCCATAGATTATGCTGTCAAATGTTCTCGGTCCCGTGGGAATTTCGAAAAATCCTTTCTTGTCGTATGTCTTTGTCATAGAACACATCCTATAAATTTCAGGTTTCTAAGATCAGACCTTAGGCTGTACGTTGATCAGTCATTATAACAATTATGAGTTGTATTCATCATCATTCTTCTTATACCAGATTCACCCACAAATGGTCCAGAAGGAGCTGGTGGAATACGCCCAATCCAAAGGTCTAGTGGTCATGGGGTTCAGCCCCTTCGGATCCCTGGTACCGAGGTTTGGCATGAAGCTGCCAGGTCCTCAAATGGATGATCCGGTACTAATGGCTCTTGCTAACAAGTATGGGAAGACCACTCCGCAGATCGTGCTGAGATGGCTGGTAAGTTTACTTACACTTTAAAATATGGTAGGTATATACAGGGTGATTTTTGGTCGTCAACGTTCCCGAAAACTACGGAATGTCCTCATCGTCACGATCATTTTTCTCCATGGAAGCATACCTGGGAAGTGTCTGGTTTCCAAGATATTAGGGTCCAAAGTTGAGTAAATAGACTGCGTTTTAATACACATAGACGCGCGTAGCAAGATTTTTTCACGAGAAATAATAATTATCTGTCTATGAAAAACAAGCATAAACACTGGACACTATAACTATAACAAACACTATAATTATAACAAACAAGCATAATTCCTGGAGTCGTGTATGGGACAGTGGAACACAGTCCTTCGTAATCCAACGGCTGATGTATGTCCCGGTCCCGATGACCAAATAAAGATAAAGCGGGGAATCTTCCAGGGCGACAGTTTAAGTCCGTTGTGGTTCTGCCTGGCCCTGAATCCCCTAAGCACCCTGCTTAAGGACTCAGGACTAGGATATCGGTTACGGAGAGGGAGTGAGGCTATATCCCACCACATGGATGATCTCAAGCTGTTTGCACCAAAACAACCAGACCTGGTAGAGTTACTGAAGATAACAAAAAAATTCAGCGACTCGATCAGGATACACTTTGGAAAGTGTGCGTGGGAACTTCACAATACAGTTCCACTAGACGCAGACTAGCGTATCACCCTTATGTTGTTGATATCCCACCCATCCGCATCAAACGTTATGCTAACTCGTTTGTAATGCGAACGGCTAAGGAGTGGAATGCACTTCCTGCCTATGTATTTCCCGAGCACTACAACATTGGTCTCTTCAAAGCTAGAGTGAATAGGCACTTTTTAGGCAAACATGTACCACCCTAGACCGCATCTTGCTTAACATCAGGCACGATGGCGGTCAAATGTTTGCCTAGCTAATTGTAAAAAAAAGGATGGAGTTTGGTGTAGATAAGTGTGCGGTCCTCCATGTACAGCGAGGAGTGATTGCAGAGACCGAGAGTATTCAGCTCTCGGACTCTGTACTTCTGACCTCACTCTCCGGCACTGAAACGTACAAATACTTGGGTATGTCCGAGTCATTGGGCATACCGGATGCGGATATGAAACAGGCGTTACGGGACCGTTTCTTCAGCCGCTTGACAAAAGTTCTGAAAAGTCTTTTGTCCGGCGGAAATAAGATCCGAGCCTATTACGGTTGGGTCATGCCCGTACTCCTGTTCTCCTTTGGCATACTCAAGTGGACTCAAACTAAGTTAGAAGCCCTGGATAGACGGGTCCGTATACTACTTACGGCAAACCGGATGCATCATCCACGAGCATCTGTAATGAGACTGTATATCTCGCGGAAGTGTGGGGGTCGAGGCATGCTGAATGCCAAGAACATGCACAACCGTGAGTTATGCAGTCTCAGAGAATATTTCCAGAAAAAAGATGAGTTGATGCACCGGGATGTCGTTTTGGTGGATAAGGGACCCCGCTCCATCTGGCAAACGGGAACTGGCGAAAACCTATAGTGGTTACAGCCGAGGAGCGCAAGGAAATATGGAAAGGCAAGGCGCTACACGGCAGGTTCTACAAGGCCCTCACAGAACCTGACGTAGACCAGCTAGCTTCCGTATCCTGGCTACGTTTCGGGGTCCTTTTTGGGGAAACCGAAGATTTTGTCTGTGCGATTATGGACGGAAGTTATCAAGACGAATAACTATCGGAAATATATTCTGAAGGACGGCACGACCGACATATGTCGAGCATGTCACCGTCCCGGCGAGTCACTCAGACATATTATCTCCGGTTGTTCTCATATTGCTAACAGCGAGTACTTGCACAGACACAATCAATTAGCCAGGATTATCCACCAGCAACTTGCCCTGAAATACAACCTTGTACCCTCAGAAGTACCCTACTATAGATATTCACCACAACCAGTTCTCGAAAATGGTCATGCACCGCTCTACTGGGACCGATCTATCATCACTGACAGGACTATTGTAGCCAATAAGCCTGACATTGTTTTGATAGATTGGGCAGCGCGCCGGGCAATCCTCGTTGATGTCACCATACCGCATTACGAGAACCTCGTAACAGCCAAAAAACTAAAGAAACAAAATTTTGGACCTGGCTCACGAGGTTACCGCAATGTGGACTCTACAATTATTGTCCCGATAGTTGTTACAGTTAACGGTTTAATAGCGAAAAGCCTCGACCAACACCTCAAGAAACTCTCGCTGGCCAGCTAGGTCAGGAACACTGGCGGCTCCTGAATTTTTACATGGATATTCACTTTTTTTTATATGCGCCCATTTAAAATTACAGTTTGAAAACGCCGCGCGTGTTGACTCCCTACTCCCTTATCGAGTGAAATGATGCAAGTGCAACCTCACTTTTATTAAAATTCAGATGACCACAGAACACTATCAGATGATCTAATGAAACACATTAAAGACAACCATATCTCGTTCTAACTCGGACTAAGCGACATCTAGTGGTCGCATACGCGAATTAATGTGAGCGGCGCTCCAGAAAAGGCTAATTTTTCATACGAAATCTTCTGTTTCACGCGCCGGCCTATGTTGGTATGTCTCTTTCGCACTCATTGAATACAGTACTAGGAATCGTACCAAATTTCGTTTTATTAGAGCGCGGTCGCTAGCACTCCACTCGATACATAAGATTACAACTTACTTGAGAATTGAAAGATAAATATAATTATGTACAGGACAATTTTTTATATGTGACATCTTAATTTACTATTTTTATTGCAAATAAATAAATCTTATAGAGAAATATAGATTGCCTATGTAATCTTCGTGGGTGGGTGTGCACTGCACCAGCGCTCCTTAGGATCAGCCGCCGTGGTCAGGAATCAGATACAGAAGGATTTTTTTTCGATACTTCGTACGCGAAACTCCTCGACACGCCTATGCAAGCGCCAAACGCCTCGGCCGATGAGTCAATCGATTCCTCTTAGTCTGGAAGACATGACGTTAGTGAAAATGCCGACTACTGGACCCATTTTGCGACGGGGGTATCGCTCTCAACATTTTTCGGACTACTTTAGGATCTACTCCCGGTTTTTAGACAGCAGCATGACGAAACGCTGCCGAGCATAAGGATGCCTTTTTGATATTTTTAACCGACTTATGTATAATATATTTTTTTCCAGTGGTCTATGTTAATAATAATTGAAGAAAATAAAATATTTTCTAATGATGTAATATAACAACTGATATTTCCGTCAATTATAGACGGATTTCAACATTTAGTTTGGTTCTGTTTTATAGAGTTCACTTCTGAGGTGGTCCCATTTTCACCAGCATCGTGAGGAGATTCCTCTATCTGGGACCCTGACCGCCGGTAGCATGGAACTTACTCCCGGTGCAGGCGTAACGCTATTTTTTTATATTTTTAACCGACTTATGTATAATATATTTTTTTATGTATGTTTACCGATATTTCCGTCAATTATAGACGGATTTCAACATTTTTTTTTGTTTTATAGAGTTCACTTCTGAGGTGGTCCCATTTTCACCAGGTCAGGATCTGATGATGGGATCCAGGAGAAATCTAGGGCAACCATCGAAAATTGTATGCTCTTATGGTGCTTTTGTAACGTAATTTTTTTTTTTTTTTTTTTTTTTTTCACAACACATTGACCTAGTCTTAAGGTCTTGTGTCTGGGTATATGATAAGTATATAAACATTCAAACAAACATCGGGTGTCAACATTTATTTATTTTATTTATTTATTTTATCAAAACAAGTTACAATCTGTAATTAATATAATTCTACACATTCATAAAATTAAACTAGACTGTAACTCTTTACAATGTTGGCACATTAATACACAATATGTTCTAAGCGTATCACATCATTAGAAAAAGAAAATTAAAATAAACACAATTTAAATTTAGAAAAAATAAAAATAACAACAAAAGAAAATCTTAAACTACTAACAATTTTTTTTTAGCTATTTAGTGCAAATTGTCCTATAAATTAATTTCTTAAATATATGGAGTCTACTCTCGAAAATATCCAGAGAAGAATGTTGTGCAACAGTATCATTATAAGTTCGACACATTCTGGTGATAGGGTTATAATAAGAGGTGTTGTTCTTATAAACCAGAAGAGAGAAGAGTCGAGGGGAAGGTTTTCTCTTACGATACATCTCTTACGATAATTTACATCTGAGACAGTACTGCAATTGGTGGATGGAAACTATTTAGTAGTATGTAGGGCTAACGTGTTACTTGAATCAACATCTGATGCTGCTGTGCTGATGATGAAGCTACAGAACTCCTTAACGGTTAGGAGTTGGGAGACAGTACGGCAATCGGTCGATGAAAACTTTTTAGTAGTATGTAGGGCTGACGTGTTACTTGAATCAACATCTGATGCTGCTGTGCTGATGATGAAGCTACAGAACTCCACAGTACTGCAATTGGTTGATGGAAACTATTTATTAGTATGTAGGGTAAACGTGTAACTCGAATCAACATCAGATGCTGCTGTACTGATGATGAAGCTACAGAACTCCTTAACGGTTAGGAGTTGGGAGACAGTACTGCAATTGGTCCATGGAAACGAATAGTAGTATGTAGGGCTAACTTGTTGCTTGTGAGGTATACTTGAAACAACATCTAATGCTGCTGTGCTAATGGTCAAGCTACAGAACCGTTAAGGTTAGGAGTTAGGGGACAGTACTGCAATTGGTCGATGGAAACTGTACAGGGTGTTTGTGACAGCCAGGCAAATATTGATACCATGACTTCAGACCATGATTCTGAGGCGGAAAACACTGAAAATTTTCGCAGGAAAAATCCGAAATTTTCCGATAAATTTTTATATTTTCAGGAAAAAAATTGTTTAGTTCGTTTAATTAGGCCTTAAATAATGACATGAAAATAAAATTTTAACCAAAATATGTTTTAAAAAAAAGTAACCCTCAAAAAATTTCAAAAAAACTGAATAACCCTAATGGAGAGTCACAATTGACCCAAAAAATAGGAATGGGTCACACAATAACTAATACGCCCATTTAATTAGTCACAGAATCGCCCGATACAATTAGCGCGGAGAGCAAAGATTACTGAAAATCATATCAAAAATACATTTCTTGCGAGTAATAACACTGTCATATAACTCAACAGAATGGTACATGCTCAGTATTTTCCCGGCTTTTACCTACATCCTGTATATGTAGGGTTAACGTGATACTTATACGGGTAGGTACTACTCCTGAGATGGTAACGATGAAATCCTTAAGTATACAGGATGTTTTTTCGTTGCCACCCTTAACTAAGAGTACGTACTCTATACATCAAATAAAGTAAGTTTATGCGAAAAAAAATGCTGAGAAACGATGTAAATTTTTTTGAAACAATTTTTTTATTACTTGATCGGGCGAAATTTGTAGTGTCCAATGTTTATGCTAGTTTTTTCTTAGACAGATATTAATTATTTCTCGTGAAAAAATCTTCTATGCGCGTCTATGAGCATTTATGCAGAAAAACGCAGTCTATTTACTCAACTTTGGACCCTAATATTTTGGAAACCAGACACTTCCCAGCTATGCGGAGGAGAAAAATGATCGTGATGATGAGGAGATTACGTAGTTTTCGGGAACGTTGCTGACCAAAAATCACCTGTATAAACTAGCATCTATTTAAGTCCACAACGCATTAGGGTGAATTTCAACAACCTCGATTTTTGACTAATTACGCTGGCGAAATTTTATATCCACTTTCTATAACTTTTTTGTATTCGAAGTAATAGCTAAAAATATATAATATTCAGTCATATGGTACACATTTTTAAAAACGTATTATTTCTTGAGATATCTGCATTTAAAAATTTCAATCGCCACCGATATTATTATCAAACCACCGAAATTGTTAATCTCTCCACTGAAATTTATTACAACCAGCGGAATTATAAATACAGGAGAACATCATACGAATTACCTATTTATTTATTTTATAAGAACTTGAAAACTTTAGATTTTTCGTTTATTAGTTGGTAATAATGTTTATCATCATGATTATAGCTTAGAAACTATGATAACAAATTTAAGGAACACGTTAACAGTTAGGGAAATATTTTATTACATACTTTAAAATGCTTCCTAGTGACTTTTTTCTTAGCATAAAACGTAGTGGCCATGGTATCTCCTTTAAGATCTCGCAGTTCTGACTACACTTATTTATATGTACGTATAAATCTTCGAAAACCAGAAATAAGGATCATTTCTTTTCACATTTGAAAGTGCACCTCGTTAGCTACCTTTATATATAAGGAACACCCCATCCAGAAATTCACGGTGTCGGAGATATGACATTTTATGATTTTTGTTTAAATCTCCTTTTAGAGGAGTAGAATGGCATATAAGAAATAAATCACATTTTATACTATGACCTCCCAAAAATCTATCAACATAGAATGGTCAAGAAAAATTTGTTAAATGTTTTTGCCAATTAAGCCCCTACTCTTTCAAAATAATATACTGCGTCATGCGTACCCTTTATCAAACTAAATTACTTATTTAATAAGCTACTCAAAAAGGTGTAACTTATTATGAGAAAGCTTACCAGCAGCTGACCAATATAGGTTTCGAAAAATACATTCCGTGGCGCTACAGCCTATAGCAGTGTTATATTGAGGCAAGTAGAATGTAGAACTCTTCTGTTATCATCAGGCGTACTTGTTCAAGCTACTCGGATTTATCGCAAAGTTACTCGGGTTTATTCGTAACTGTTCATTCATAGTAGCAATTTTGGGTGGTTTCCTTGAGGTTAAACTGAAGGCCAAGTCATAATCAATATCATAAAACGTGGTATTGAAGTAGATAATAATTATGTGCATGAGTACACCTACTAGGCCAGTAGAACATTCAATATATAGATATTTTTTCTGAGAACAGTCAGGACTCAGAAAAATATTACATTCTTATTAGTCAGCTATTAATTTTGAGAGATGAATCTTAAGTGCCTGGAAGAACTTAGTTAATTTAGGAACGGTTCCCTTCCTATGATCTTATAACGTCTACTTGTCGATATGTGTACTTATGCTGTCTATCGATTGATCTACAGTGCATCAGGAACACCATTAGGTATGCTAATCGCCTACCAAAAAGGAACTGGACAGTAAAAGTGCCGGCCATGTTAGTCGTTTAGACACCGAAAGATATACGAACAGTGCAACTGGCAAGATAGAGGTGGCGGTATGACCTCGATTCGAGTTGAACTGCATCATGAAAAGGCCTTTGGATAGCAGTAAGATTCCTATGCTATAATATATATATTATGTCAGTTCATCACCTTTGTATTTTTTAAATTTGACTACAAACTTAGGTTACTTGTTAAAAAAGGTTGTCGCGCCATAGGATAGCACTTTTAAAATTCTTATTAGTCAGCTGTTGGTAAGCTTTTTCATAATTATACCTTTTGAATTTAGTTTCAAGAATCAGGAAAAAAAATTATAAACCTTTGTACTTTGACAATGCCAAGTTGATGTCTGTTGTTTTGTCTCCAATGATTATTTATTTATCTAGTTGAATTACTGAAATATACACGTATTTTAGTTTTTTATGCATTTCCATTTAATAATAAGGTGATTTTAAAAACATTACAAAATGGGGCATAACCCTGAAGCCGTAATTTTTTTAATGGGTCTTCCTACCCATGAAGCTAGAAAATTGGCCTAACTTTTACATCTCAATAGAAATAATACCCGTTTTCCAGTCACCTGTATACAAAAAGACAAAATATCAATTACGGTGACATTATTAAATTACGGTGGCCCTCTTTTTTGCCACCGGAGCCACTGGAGTTGCGACACCGTACTTAGAATTAAGTAACAAATTTCAAATTATAACGGACACTATTATTTTAATTGTAATAATTCATTTGCAATTACGTCGATACATCTAATCTTTAATCATCTGTAAAATTTCTTTTTTAACAGCCTTTTAGTTTGTGTTCCTGAGCCACCGCAGGTTATACTTACGTTTTTGGCGGGAAAACTGTTCAGTGTATCAAACATCCTTGTACTTGGTATACGATGGCTTGACAGAGCAGTGCGGGGAAAGATAGCTTAGCATCTATCTCATTCATTATGATGAAATAGTGTAATGTTCAAAATGCGCCAGCGTTATTGACTTTTTCCGCGGGACATTTTTCAAAAGCTGTTACAGGTACTACCGGGTTAAGTTAAATTACTGCTCATGGTGTAAATAATAGTGTCATTTAATGTATTTTTAAAATATGTATGTATTCTGTTAAATTAATTCACCCGAAAATTGAAATAGCCAAATTTATTTTTGCAAATGAAGTGGGGACATAGCACCGCAATTACATTTAGAGCCTTTGATATTTTTTTTTAATGCGTAAACAAATAGATTTTGGTCTTAAGTTTTAAACGTTAGTCTAGATCACTGTCTGAACTTAATGAAAAAAAATTAATTAATGTGCATTTTGCACTTTCCACTACGATTTTCATCCACGCCGCGCTAAAAACGTACCTGGGAAATTCACCCATTAACATAAGTAAAAATCGAGAAAAAAACTTATTTAAAAAAAATATTAACCGACTTCAAACTTTAACTAAAAAGCGATAAATAGCGTAACTAATTTATCTATTTAATACATATTAAATATCTAAAATTATTTTAATATTTACAACTTAATACCTAGTACTTTAACAAAGTCATCTTTAACTATTTAAATATTTATAATTATCACTTTTTTTTGGAGTCGGTTTTAAACAGTGACGTGTTTATAGGTAGACGCGGGGTTTCATAATGAAATCTATACTAATATTATAAAGAGGAAAACTTTGTTTGTTTGGTTGTAATGAATAGGCTCCGAAACTACTGGACCGATTTCAAAAATTCTTTCACCGTTAGAATCCTTATTGGACCTGGATGAACATAGGCTATAAGAATTTCCCGATATTCCCACGGGAAGGCGACCAACGGGAATTTAATATTTTTTACGAAAACCGCTATACATATGAAGCTGAAATCGGGCATATATGTTCATTGGGGACAACGAGGAAGGACTAAAAACGGATTTCCCGAAATTCCCACGGGAAGGGGACTAACGGGAATTCATAATTTTTACGAGAACCGCTATACATATGAAGCTGAAATCGGGCATATATGTTCATTGGGGACAACGAGGAAGGACTAAAAACGGATTTCCCGAAATTCCCAAGGGAAGGGGACAAATGGGAATTCAAACGGATTTCCCGATATTCCCACGGAAAGGGGACAAACGGGAATTCATTTTTTTTACGACAACTGCGATACATATGAATTTGAAATTGGACCTGTATGTTCATTAGGGACTGCGAGGGAGCACTAAGAACGGATTTCCCGAAATTCCTATGGGAAGGGGAGTTACGGGAATTTAATTTTTTTACGAAAACAGCTATTTATACGAAGCTGAAATCGGATTAGGGCTACAAGGAAGCTCTAAGAACGGATTTCCCGAAATTCCCACGGGAAGGGGACCAACGGGAGTTCCAAATTTAAACGAAAACCGCTGTACCTACATATAAAGTTGTATCTATGTATTGATATGTACCGAAGTGAAGCGAGGGCGGGCCACTAGTCGTTATATAAAGTGGCACCAGCAAATCTATATAAACGTAATAACTGCATTATATCAGATTTTTAAACTTGAATCTTATGTAGTTACCATAAGACTCGACTTTGTTTGTATCAATTTATTACAATAGATGTCCAGCCATACATTTGAGCAGATATTTGTCGAGCCATTTTTTGATCGCTGTCACTGAATCTAGTTATAATTCATCTAAGGTTTTAAAAGTCAGTTTTCTATGAAGCCGTCCACCCTATCCAGCGTTATGACAGTTATACAGAGATCTTATTCTAGGTTCCTTTTATGTTTCCAGGTCGACAGGAACATAGTGCCAGTACCAAAAACAGTAAACGTCAAGAGACTACCAGAAAATATTGGTATCTTCGATTTTAAACTAACTCCAGAAGAAATTGAGAAGATCAACGGCTTCGACGAACATAAGAGATATACCCTGCCTTCTTTCTGGCAGGAACACCCTTATTACCCCTTCGAGAAGATTGACAATCCTATGGAAAATCCGTTTGTTAAAACTAAGTAGGTAAGTTTAGCCACTGTAGTAGTCTCCGAGTTTTTCTCGAGCGAAGGCGAAACGTAGTGTTATAAGCGGTCTTTCTGTAAAGATTTATTTTAAATGCCTCATAATTTGTTGAGTAAATTATATATTCTTGTAGCCAGTCTTTTCATAAACGAACATACGAGTATTATAATAACGGAACTATAATGATCATTGTGTACAAACCTTAGATGAAATTGTTTTCATCTAAGGTACAAACCTAAAAATAAAAGTAATTTACCCTACACGAAATGAATGGGTCCTTGAGAATCAGAAGAGAGATGACACTTGAAATTTGAAGAATACAGAGATTTACAGAAAATCTATGGGAGAATATGTGTTCTTTAGAAAATATGACCTAGGAATTTGATAAGATAGGATTTCTTCCACCGTGGAAGTTCCGCGGGTATGGAAATAAAAGAGGTTTCTTAAGTTTACGTGGACCATATCGCAGATATCCACTAGTTTTTTTAATATCTTCCATATTAAATAATACGTCCCTTATAATATCTTCCAGAGCCCAACAGACGATTCAACCATTAACATTATTTTTGGTACATTCGGAAAATTAAAGTCAAAACATGCATTCATTTGTAAACTTAACCTTGCACTTATACAATCAGCTCACATAGAACATGTTGGACCGCACACAATCAAACGTCCACGTTTAAAAGAAAAAAAAAACTGCAAAGTTCGCTTGTGCTCAGGTACAAAGCAAAAGGTAAAAACATTTCACAAAGGATCAACGGAATATAAAACACTGTTAAGTGCGAGTTGGTTGAGTGTAGGGGTTCTTTAAAATACTACTTTAGGAGCTAGAAATAGGAGTAAAGGAGATACCTCAGCTACTACTAAAGCATAGCGGGGACTGGTGTTCAGTGATAAGTTACCTTCCCAAAGACCTCTACTGCGCATGGACGGATGCGGCCTACTAGTACAATGCCGATCCTATAGGCGCTTCAATAGAATACATCAGCTGCACCTCCTTCCGTGCAGCGCCGGCCCGAAGTAAATTTTAGAATGGAGCGAGGTCCAATTTTGGCGCCTCTCCTGTTTGCTCCTAATAATATATACCATCTTTACCATGTAGGCGCCCTCTAGGATTTATCGCCTGGAGCGAATGCTCCGTTCGCCGTATGGGCGGGCCGGCCGTCGTGCACACACATCGTAAGAGTCGACTAAGATACTCAGGCATTCTCTCAGGCGATAAGCTAGCAACGTGTCAGTAATCATTAGCATCTGTCTCCACTATATTAAACGTGGCTGTGTGATCTTCTTTCTCTCCAATTTTCCGTGTTATACTCTAAGATCTAAGGTAGAACCTCATACAATCCGTAGCTAGGCTAACATTAAAAAATTAAAAGACATGCCTCACTTGATTTGCGGCGGGAACAAGCAGAAACTTAGATAGTACAGGTAAGAAGTAAGAATAGGTTAAATACCTACCTCTAAGGTAGGTACGTCTGCAAAATTAAAAGCAAGATTATGCTTACCTACATTATGGAAACGAGATATCGCACTACCCTGGTTAGGTATAGTGGACCTGCTCGCTTTCATACATACCTATTTCATAGGTACGCAGGAGATATTGCACAAGTGTGTGCGGAAACACAGATGCACTCTCTATTCCGTTACTCTCATAGTCCGATGGGACGGAAAGCCGACACGACCGGAGAGAGATCAGGCGCAGGACCAACGGTTTTACGTGCTTTCCGAGGCACGAGCTAAGTAACAATTTTGCAACAATAAAATTTGTACATGAAATAAATTCATTGGTACAGGCCCGTGACAGGGCATACATACACATACACTAATAGACAAGTTCGCAAAATGAGGCAACCAGAGCTGCAGGGTCATGATGGCGATCGTTAAGCATAGCGGGGACAGGTGTTGAAGTTGCTAGCTTATCGCCTGAGAGAATGCCCGAGTTCCTTAGTCGACTCTACGACGCAGAGATGCAGCTGATGTATTCTAGTGAAGCCCCGAATCAGCAGAGGACATCATCTCGCGTCCAAAAAGAAAAATCTTCCTTATGGTAACCAAAAATAGTTTATTATCCTAATGGACCCTAATAATTAAGACGATTCCAAATACTCTATTTTATCTTATTGCCCCCATTCGGTGTTTTATTGTCACGATGGATCGTTCTTATGACTTTCAGCATAAAGTCGATAATGGTTAAAAAAAACTTGGATCTTGAAACCTGAAAACATGCCGGATACATAGGTTTATTTGTAAACATAGCCTAATTAGCAGTAACGATATGAATTCGTACAGTTAAGAAGAAAAATTGTTATTTAATAGGAAATTATTTTCAGGGAATTTTGGATATCTTTCACGGAGTATATCCACACACCTTTCCGGTTAATTTTCTGGGTGGTATGTTTTCCAATTATACGGGATTGTAGTAGATATAGTAGTAGACCAATCTATCGAACAAAACAAGACCAGAAGAAATTCTAGAACGAAACATCGAAGTTTCCCTCAAGGGGTCGATTATGCAAGGGCTAATAACTAGTGGCCCGCAAAGCAGGACGCGCCTGGTCCTCATACTGGCGACTCCAACGTAATACATAAGAAAGGCACTAGTTGGACAAGGCCTTACTGGCATCGGCAAGAAATAGGATTACCTAATCTGGAAACAAATCTGTATAACAAAGCAGAAATTAAAAGCTAAGCGCTATTTATGCTACTTTGTTGTATGTCTACAGATGGTTCAAGGAAAACGGGACAGCTAATTCCCACACCCCTGGTTATAAACAAGGAGACAACCTGAATAATAAAATATGGTAAAGAAATCACTTTTCTACCTACCTGTACTAGAAAAGGCTGATCGCCAGGCACCATTCATTTTAAGATGTTAGTTGGGTAGAGAAAGTTATGGGAAGACGTTCTAAAATTTACAATGACCAGATTTGTTAGTATAGTTCTATATCCACTAGTGTTAGTATATGGAACACAAAATACTGATACTTTTAAGGATCAATGTAAGTAATAGTTATTTACACAGATATTTACATACATTTATTTACATTATTTTGACGACAGTGCTATTACTCGCAGGAAATGTATTTTTAATTTATTATCCGCAATGTTTGTTTTCCGCGCCAATTGTATCGGGCGATCTTGTGACTAGTTAAATGGGCTTATTGGTTATTATGTGTCACATAATATGTGATACATTGCTGTTTTTTTGGCTCATTTGTGTCATCGGTCAAAATTTTGTTTTTAGGTCATTATCTAGGCCTACTTAAACGAACTACCTACACATTTTTTTCCTGGAAAAATGAAAAAATAAGACGGAATATTTTGGAATTTTCCTGCGAAAATTTTCAACCTCAGATTTATGGTCTGAAGTCGCCATAATATTTGCCTGGCTAACACAAACACCCTGTATACCTACCTACACCTATTGCAATCCACTGCTGGACGTAGGTCTCCCCCAGGGCGCGCCACAAGGCCATAGGGGTTTGTGCCCATAGTACACGAACATTTAATAAAATTAAAATTATTATATAATCTTCTTCTTGTACCTCGGGTAGCCAAGACTGCAAGATCATGAACGAGATCCTAGAGCTACGCTTAGCATAGCATAACGCCCATGCGGGGCTCCTAAGACATGCACGGGAGGAATTCTAAAATAATTCTAGTAAAGCCACGCATCAGCAAAGGAAATTTACAGATTCTACCTAATCGTTTAGTTTAATGAGCGTTACATATTCTGCCTTGCAGTGACTTATGAAAATAATAGATAGGTATCTGGAATATTCGATTCTTATACCTGCTTCATAAGGTTCGCTAAGAAGGAACTGCAGAATACCTATAAACTTCAGCAATATCTAGTCCTGCGCCCGTACCATCAATTTTTAGTGAGAGCGAGATATCTCACATTTAAACGTCAAAAGAGCTTGTAACAACTAGACAAAGTAGGTGCATTTGCCTGTAAAAACGGAGTTGGCAATTAGAATAGACAAACGTTCTCAAGCTAAGACTGATTGAATTTGCCTTGAAAGTGCTTTGCAATCCCTTTTTAAACGTGAAGTATATAACTACACTTACATGTCTAGTTATTACATAGCTCTGTGAATTTGTCGTGTAAATGTGAGACATCTCTCTCTCACCAAGGTCATGCTACGGGCGCTGAAAATTTCTGGGCCCGGCAAGCACACCCACATAATCGTAGTCGGACCCACCAGTCAGTGGGTCATGGCGACATACCATCAGATCGGTGCGTCCTTGATTCTGATTTGGTTACAGTCTGTACGGATCCGCGGACGATGAGGAAGCATGCAGCGTATTCCGAATGGGCTGACGCGTATTCCTGCACCAGGCATAGGTGCCAACCTGGTGGGAGAAACCTTGCTATCTACACCGTTGGGTAAGTGGTAGGCATGTGTACCTAAAATGGACGAACTGACGAGCTAGTCCGGATCGCGAGTATCTGCCGCTTCCTACGGTTGTAGTGTCTTATGATCAGCAGTGTACTCAACGGGTGAAATGATGATGGAGCATGTGACCACTGTCTCACCTCACAGAATAAGAGTCACGACCGAAGTAGTAGTACATGCATAATTATGAGCACTTAGAGAACACCCAATCCCTCGTTACCAAGGTGAATCCAGAAAGACAGATTCCACTAGGAAAGAGTTCCATTCCCTTGAAGTTCATGCTACATTCAGCTGCGTGAGACAGCCGCAGACATCAAACAAATGTTTAGGTTATCAGGTTACGTAACGTACCTAAGTGTATAGAATTTCGTCATGCATTGTTAATTCTAGGTTATTCTACTATTGTGTTTGGTTCAAACACTTCTTTTTACCAGAGTTAAAGATAAGATAGGTATCCCTAAATTCTAATTTCTAAAGTTTACACAAAAAGGTGCTCGCTAGATAACTCTTCTTCATTCTCTTGAGGTCCACTATTATGGTAATGGTGAAAAGGGAAGCCCTTCCGACCCCACCAGGCATGTAGTGTTTGGATCTTGTTATGTACCATCCATTGAAAGAAACTTCGATATCGCGTTCTAGGATTTTGATCAGACTGTGGTACAGCTGAACGTGACGAACAGATAGGTCTTCTGCAGTCTCTTCTAAGCTCCCTTTGACCTCTGACTGATCTGTTTTTAGGTGTAAGAGAGTAGAAGCTCCCGAGTCAGCAATCGAATGCGAAGAAGTAGTTGAAGATACCAACATGCAGTTTCCTTACTGTTGCACTAGACTACGGTAAGATTCCAACAAATTGAAAGAGTACTTTTACCGTAGAAACCTATATCTTACGCGATATTGCCTCCAAACAACAGGTGCCTGGTAGTAGTACGTGGGGAAGTCTGGACAAGGGTGCTCGGACAGCCTTGGGAGACCTTGGCAGCTGCACCTTGGAGTCATATGTATAAGATGAAAAAACCACCACCTGCCGATAGTGCCAATATGCCAAGGTATGTCATTGTTTCCCGATTTTTAAAGGATTAACAAAATTTTGCCTGTACTTACGCCTCTATAGAATGCTCAGCCTCTTTATTCTGTGTATGCCTTCAAGACTTCCAAGTCAGGGAAAGAATCCGTTCTCTTTTGAAATGCTTTCTTTGTCCACGACTCTGATAGTTCGTTCATTGGAGCAAGCACGAACCTCTCAACAATAGATGGTAGAGTAGATTTCATTCAACACCGATGATTTTCCGAGTTAGGAAAAGAATCATGTATATTTCTCATCAGCAAATAAGACACAAACACAAAACATTAGCAAGAATCTAAGAGGCTGCTTTTTGATGGTCCAAGAAATTTCATTGTTACTAACCAAATATATCTTAACAGAAACATGGGCGAAGGTCCAGTATACCAGCTAGCAGACGCCTCGAATGAACCTCATGACAAGGTACGAGGCCCGAAGGACGCCGGCCGTGATCGCACCACTGTCAAAGACATAATGCCCGAAGCTGTAGCCGACATTGTAGTATGTAAAGCCAGGTTCAGACCTCCCAAGCAAGTGCGAAATTCCACCTGAGGTTTGTTAAAGCATACGCACAAGAAAGCATGTGCCATTACTTTGTTCGTAAATCACAGACATTTTTATACTGGCAGAAGAGCAAGTACTTATATCTACGTTTTGATACATAGGTACTTATTATGCACATGCAAATCAACTCCATGCGAAATTATTGGAATTTCGCACTTGCATGGGATATACTCATATGCAGTACTTCGATCAATCTTATTTAAAATCTAGCGTAAGGTCAAAATACACAGAAATCGTGTCATTGCCACAGTTTTTGTATACAATACCTGCTACTACTCTCACTCATAATCAGTTAAATACTCATTAGGACTAATTTAATTAACCTTCCTGAGTGCGGCTGAGTACCTAAGTCTTATGCTTTTAAATAGCACATATTTTCAGACGGCCTTATCGCCAGAAGATAAGAAGAAAAGGAGACAAAAACAAAGGTAAGTAAAATAACAATTCTTGAATTATTATAGAATCCAAACATGCATCATATTCACACACTTCACAACACATTAACTTAGTCCCACATTAAGATCCATACGGTCTTGTGTCGTGGGTACCTACTAAGCAACGGTATATAATAGATACGGTATATAATACATAGATAAGTATAGAAACATCCATGACTCGGAAACAAACTTTAATATTCATCATATCAATGTATGCGCCTACCGGGATTCGAACCCAGGACCTATGGTTTCGTAGGCAGGGTCACTACCAACTACACCATCGGCCGTCAAATGTACATACATAACCTTGACTCTTTACAAGACAAGGGTGTCCGTTTTTCTACATCATCAGCTGAGAGAACGCCCGTGAGTTCCATAGTCGACTCTTACGACGTTCACTGAAGGAGATACAGCTAATGTATTCTAACCCCCATCAACATACGCTAACTTATCCAAAAACCTATCTTGTAATTTTACAGACGAGAGAAGAAGAAGCACAACAAACCATTGAAAAATAATCCATTTTTGGAAGGGGATATAGTAGAGCAGCGCGATGAATTAGAGGAACCCGAAAAGGTATGATTTTATTAAGTTTTTGTTCAAATGTTAGACAAACAACCAAAGCAGGCCAATTTCCAAAAATGCGTCTTAGTTATTGAAGCTTTCTCTGCTGGCGGAAAAAGAAACCAGGAGAAAAAAATTACAGAATCTCTGGTAACCAATATGTTAAGCATAGAATATTGTCAGTCCTATAAAAACTGACTTTTAGAAAAAAAAATTAACCGACTTCAAAGTTTAACTAAAAAGCAATAAATAACGTAACTAATTTATCTACTTAATACATATTGAATATCTCAAATTATTTAAATATTTACAACTTAATACCTAATACTTTAACAAAGTCATCTTTAACTATTTAAATATTTATAATTATCACTTATTTTTTGGAGTCGGTGCCAGCCTAGGTAACGTAGTCTGTTGTATTGATGGACGCGCGCGGCTGGCAACGACACACACACGGCAAAATACAATACGGTGAAGTAGGCAGCGGTAATGCAATTTCCTATTCTTGGTTTTACTATTTAGTGTGGGCCAGTTTTCTTAATTACATTTATTTGTTTGGCTGGCACCGACTCCAAAAAATAAGTTATAATTATAAATATTTAAATAGTTAAAGATGACTTTGTTAAAGTATTAGGTATTAAGTTGTAAATATTTAAATAATTTGAGATATTCAATATTGTAGTGGGTGTAGGAAGTAAAAGTGCCGGGAATACACGTTAAGGTAAATTTATTGGTATCCAAAAAGGTAACTATCAAAAAAAGAAGGCAGGGCAGAAAATACTGGAGTATTCGTAATATGGCCAGGCAGCTGTCCGATACTACAAGTACAAGTATTATGCTCCGTATGCGAGTTATAGGGCCAGGCAGCTGTCCGCTATAACCGTGAGGAGGTCCTACCAAGGATGATTTCAACGATGTCACGGTTGCTATATGAATCCTGTTTGAAACCAAACGATATCGCGTTCTATTTGCATCCCAGCGCCATCTATTGACGTTAGTCGGAACTTTGCTACTGCCTGTGTTACAATATGTATTAAGTAGATAAATTAGTTACGTTATTTATTGCTTTTTAGTTAAACTTTGAAGTCGGTTAATTTTTTTTTCTAAAAGTCAGTTTATTTCTCGATTTTTAGTTGTGTTAATGTGTTGTGGACTTAAATAGATGCTAGTTTATACATGGTGATTTTTGGTCGTCAACGTTCCTGAAAACTACGTAATCTCCTCATCATCACTATCATTTTTCTCCTTGGATGCGTCCACCTGGGAAGAGTCTGGTTTCCAAAATATTAGGGTCCAAAGTTGAGTAAATAGACTGCGTTTTTCTGCATGAATGCACATAGACGCGCGTAGCAAGATTTTTCACGAGAAATAATTAATATCTGTTTATGAAAAAACCTAGCATAAACACTAGACACTATAAATTTCGCCGGATCAAGTAATTAAATAAAAAAAAAATCCCAGCATTTTTTTTGGTATAAACTTACTTTATTTGATGTATAGAGTACGTACCCTTCGTTAATGGTGGCCACAAAAAAACACCCTGTATAGTTTCCATCGACCAATTGCAGTACTGTCCCCTAACTCCTAACCGTTAAGATGTTCTGTAGCTTCATCATCAGCACAGCAGCATCAGATGTTGATTCAAGTATACCTCACAAGGAACAAGTTAGCCCTACATACCACTATATAGTTTACATCGACCAATTTTAGTACTGTCTCCCAACTCCTAACCGTTAAGGAGTTCTGTAGCTTCATCATCAGCACAGCACTATCAGATGTTGATTCAAGTAACACGTCAGCCCTACACACTACTAAATAGTTTTCATCGACCAATTGCTGTACTGTCTCCCAACTCCTAACCGTTAAGGAGTTCTGTAGCTTCATCATCAGCACAACAGCATCAGATGTTGATTCAAGTAACACGTTAGCCCTACATACTACTAAATAGTTTCCATCGACCAATTGCAGTACTGTCTCCCAACTCCTAACCGTTAAGGAGTTCTGTAGCTTCATCATCAGCACAGCACTATCAGATGTTGATTCAAGTAACACGTCAGCCCTACACACTACTAAATAATTTTCATCGACCAATGGCCGTACTGTCTCCCAACTCCTAACCGTTAAGGAGTTCTGTATCTTCATCATCAGCACAGCAGCATCAGATGTTGATTCAAGTAACACGTCAGCCCTACACACTACTAAATAGTTTTCATCGACCAATTGCTGTACTGTCTCCCAACTCCTAACCGTTAAGGAGTTCTGTAGCTTCATCATCAGCACAACAGCATCAGATGTTGATTCAAGTAACACGTTAGCCCTACATACTACTAAATAGTTTCCATCGACCAATTGCAGTACTGTCTCCCAACTCCTAACCGTTAAGGAGTTCTGTAGCTTCATCATCAGCACAGCAGCATCAGATGTTTATTCAAGTAACACGTTAGCCCTACATACTACTAAATAGTTTCCATTGACCAATTGCAGTACTGTATCCTAACTCCTAACCGTTAAGGAGTTCTGTAGCTTCATCATCAGCACAGCAGCATTAGATGTTGACACCCTGAAGCATATACCTGAGTAAGACATGATTACGTAACAAAAGCACCATACGAGCATACAATTTTCGGTGGTTGCCCTAGATTTCTCCTGGATCCCATCATCAGATCCTGACCTGGTGAAAATGGGACCACCTCAGAAGTGAACTCTATCCAACCAAAAAAAAATTTTTGAAATCCGTTTATAATTGACGGAAATATCGGTGAACATACATAAAAAAAAATTATACATACAGACGAATTGAGAACCTCCTCCTTTTTTTGAAGTCGGTTAAAAACTTATAAATCGAGCCTCTCGCGGTAATTTTCGGTGGAAATCGATCTAAATTTGAATAACCCCCGAATAATAAATAACCCCTGAAATTGAACATACGAGAGATAGATTAATGTGAAAATATGATATTCTGCATACACTAACATTTCTATTGTCATTTCAGCCTCAACCAATAGAACCAAATTTATCGGAAGATGAAAAACAAAATGGAGAATCTCTGCTAAAACCAACTAAGGTAAGATGATAAAGGCAATTTAAAGGAGAGCTGGTTGTGAAGGTGTATTTTGTCATTGCCGTATGGTATCGACAGAGTAGAATAGCAGCACCTCATGTATGCCCGTGGGTATCATAATAGACGATTAAGGGTTTCCGGAAGGTAGTCTGACATAGTCCGAAAATCATACTGCGAACACCAATCCGCCTGCCCAGCGTGGTGACTATGCGCAAAAACCGGCAGTAGCCTTGTGGCGTGCCCTGGCGGAGGCCTACGTAGGTACAGCAGTGGAGTGCAACAAGCTGATGTGTGTGTTGTCATTGATGTACCACTTCTAGTAAGTGCCTTCCACCAGCTTCTACCCTTTGCAATAGCAAGATCACAACGGAAGGGACACCATTTTTTGTCAACATTGAATTTATGTTCGGAGCTTTTATGTATCTTAGTTCTGCTGATAGTTATAATTACGAGTATCGCTAACGTCAGCTATCCTATTTTCACAACATCATAGATGTTTTCCTGTCATGTCACAATGCCGTTGGGCAGTGTCGGCATATTATGGTGGAATATTTTTTTTTGTCACAGGCAGCTCAACATAAGTGGACAGAAATACCTCAAAATCAGTGGAATGAGCCCGATCCCGTGGAAGGAGGCGAAAATGGAGTAACCATTATAGTTAAGTGACTTAAGAGTTATACAGAAGTCCAATTTGTGTGACAAACGCATTACCTACTATTATAAATTTTAAATTATTTTGTAGGAATAATGTCTGAATATTTTTTTTGATACAAATACGATACCAATCACCACAGGCCCCATTATGCTACCTTGTGTCACTCCTAATGAATTTCAGTAAATTGTATGGGGTTATTCACAGTTCATAGTGAATTTTCTTATAAAAAAAAAATTCATAAAGGACCATGTAGTATAAGTAAATTAAATAAACAAGCTAGTATGTACATCGATGCAAAACTCCCATCCTAACAAAACGTTCGATTTACAGGAAAAAAATATCGAGCAGCAGAAGAGGAGAATGACGGCCAAAAAAGTGGAGCAAGTTCAGAAGAACAACCTCCAAGACCTGGTGGACGCTATAGGCACCAGGATGAGGGATATTGAGAATGTCGTACAGAAGATGAGCGAGAAGGTACATCATAGAAAAGGAGATGACAGTCAAGAGAAAAGGTCAGTTTAGTTATCATTAAGTAAGGCTTTTTCGTCAAGAAATTTAAAGCGGTGATATCTCAGGTACGTTTGACGTGCGTTTTCCAGGTCAAGCTCATGCCGCTGAGTACGGATTTAAATGTAGTTAAATTGTCACTTACCTACCCAAGGTCAATGTCAAATCCAGTTGCAGTACATTAAGAAACAAAATAGAAGGAGTGCATAAAGATGATAGTGATTTGCCTGTGATAGCTAAGAAATCAGACAAGTTGTGTATTTTAAAAGGCCTCTATAAATGGTCATTTACACCTGATAAACAAACAATAACTACTACTATTACGTAGCAAAGATACTTTGTACCCAATGTAGCACGCAATAAAGAATTTGATTAAGAAATGCGTTGTGACGTAACAAATCTAAAAACAACAAGTTCGAATTAAATCTCTCTGAGACGAAAAACGAGCTAACTATTATTACAATGAATAGCCAAGTAGGATGGGTGTGCCAGTGCCAAACCAGGTACCAGTAGTTGACCACTATCATGTTCAATTGAATAAAATAAGAAAATGCGGGCATTTTTTGAAAATTTTACAGTTTTATTATGTTACCTAGTCAGTTACCAACCTTTCGGACACAATTTTGGTGAGGGTAAACGAAAAGTATTGCTTTCACGCTCTTTTTGTCAGACCATGTCTCGTTCACTTGCCTTCCGGCAGCCATCACAGTTAGAAGTGCACGTCGTTAAGGTAAGTTAAATCTTTAAAAACAACATATTATTTCCTAATTATTGTCATAAAGTTGTATTATTATGAAGATTTATTATTGACTTGAGTGCTATGAATTATTATTTAATAAAAACAATGGCATTATCAAGTATTTTTGAAGGTGGTTAACTACTGGAACACTCGTTGTACCGGGTACCTATTCTTGACCAAATGGTTTGCAACTGGTTGTCTATGGTCTTTTCTTTTTTTATATATTTTTTCATAGCAATGCATTTGTTTGATAATTTAGTACTAACAGCCTATGGATAAATCCGTTTTATACGATGTGCTCCAGTAATTGACCACTGGTTTGCTATTGGTACACAGCAAGTGTTCCTGTAGTTGACCAGATTAAAGTTTAACTTTATTTCTCCTTGATTAAGATAAAAGATGCCTCCCAAAGACATTTTTCAAATACTCTGAGGAGGCCTTTAGGCGCAATTTGTCAAATTCGCAAATTGTCAAGCGGTCGCAATCAGTCAAATTAGCATATTGTCAAATTCGCAAATTGTCAGATTCGCAAATTGATAAATTCGCAAAATGTCAAGCGGTTATCGATTTGAAGTAAGCCTTAATATATGCATGAATGGTCCGAACAGTATGCAGGATGAATAAAAAATATGCATAAGACGTATCGTGTATGCGAATACCTTAAATTTAATAACAATGTATCTATGCATCCATAAATAATTTAAAATTAAAACAATTTATATCTGCTTACGGTCCATTCATGCTTATATTAAGGCTTGATTCAAATAAATAACCGCTTGACTATTTGCGAATTTGGCAATTTGCGAATCTGACAATTTGCGTATTTGACAATTTACGAAATTGACTAATAGCCACCGCTTGACAATTTGCGCCTAAAGGCTTTCAAATGGCCCGACAAAGAAGATTATATGGTATAACCGTGACAGCGTCGTCGAAGTTATAGAAGAATCTCTCCCGATAAATACTAGAGCTTCCTACAAGGTGGAAGAGATGCCCAAATTTTTACAATGGATATAATATAAACTTGTTCTAAACCAATTTTATCTTTTAAAGGATTATAAAATTATTAATAAAGAAATGGAAAAAATTCCTCACCCGGGTGGGAATCGAACCCACGACCTCTGCATTCCGCGTGCCAGCGCTCTCACCACTGAGCCACCGGGTCAATTACTCGGATGACTTTTTTTTAAAATTTTAAAGGATTTTCAGTTAGTTTCAAAATAAGATTAACTAAAATTCAAGTAACATGATGAGACTGATTTATTTCATTCTAAGTAGGTACTGTATAGGTGATACTCATTAAAATTTAAGTATAAAGTTATTTTTCTTTAGTAGTTTGTTAATAAGTGTTGCTAAACTTAAAGTTTTAATCTGACCTGTTAGTTATTGTAGTTAGTTACTATACCTATACCTTCGACTGTATCATTAAAAATTAGTTGTAACTTAGTCTTAAATATAAGTTTTCAGCCATTACCTGCATGAAAATTATTTTGTATATCAAAATAATTGTTTTATTTTCAATTAGCTACCTTTTCTTCATTAGTTTTTCAGTGGTCAACTATTGGTGCAAAAGTGGTCATCTATCGGAGCGCACTGGTCAAACTTAGGCTCATTCCCGTTTTTGGCATTGTTTATGTTATAAATAAAAAAACTTACATATTTAGATTCAAATAATTTATCAATATTGTAGCCTAAGTAAACAATAAATAACTTTATATGTTCATTTCTATGTAAAAACTATAAAATAAAGGTTGAGAGCATTTCAAAGTCAAAATTTGCCCTTAACTGGTTTGGCACTGGCACACCCATCCTAGTTCCTTTGGAATGATGGTGCTAGTTACTACATTATCTGTGTTACTGCATACAAAAAAATGTTAGTTCCGAAATCAGGCATTGGAGTAATTCTATGAAACAGACTCTAGTCTTGTTAACATAGGCAGGTAACTCATTGTGATAAGAAGCAATAATAATCACAAAAAACTTAATTGAAAAATGATTGATTGCCTATTTACCTAATAAAGGATAGGTACGTTATTGAAACAATATGCAGGAAACTATCAGCTAATGCCTTAGTAGGTACTTACACCATTTCGAAATTATCACACGATTGTATTTCTGACATTGCATGTATTCTAAATAGATTACAAGACTTATAGAAAATGACAAAGATACTTTTTAGGTACAAATTAAACACAACCTAAAGACCAAGCTTAGACGAACTTCAGTACGAAAAAATATCGCCAAAAGATATGGTAGGAGAGCAGGAGAGGTCTTAAAAGATACACCAAACTTACAGCTTGGCGAAAGAGGGAGCCAGCTTTTATGTAGGGTGCAAAAGTGCAAAAGCTGGGGAAAATCTTGTCTTATGTATGCGTACAAAACTGCACCTAGATATTTTATTTAACGCAAACACTTGTGTACTGCAACATTTCTGTGCAGTTTGGTAATCTTCGTTGAGATTGGCGCGCGACTCCGTCCGCGTGGACTACAGAAAAAACAAAATGTCGAATTATCCGGGATAAAAACATTTTCCCGGGATAAAAAGTAGCCTCTATGTTAAGTGGGACCTGTCACAATATATTCCTGAAAACTGCATCGAAATCAGTTCAGCCGTTTCTGAGATTAGCGTGCACAAACGCACAGACAAAAATTCCAAAAATCATTCATTTGGGTACTATTGCGTTGGTAAAGTTCTCCTATAATTGTTTTCTCATATATCTTCCATGTAGCTACAGATAGCAATCCGTTACATTTTTATTATATGTATAGATATAGATAGATAGATGTATAGATTATTACTTTCAAAATGCTCAAGCATTCCAGATTCTCTGCCCCAACAAAGAGCGGGCGAGATGTCGCGTTATAGATTGAAATTTCCTTCCGCTTCAGATCTAGCCGTGGAATCAGGAACGCCAAAGACCTTCCACTGTTTCTAGAAGATAACCAGGTGCTCCGTTATTTCAGTGACGCCAGCAATGCTGTACTCAGCCGTAGAAATGGCGCGAAACCGAAGGTAATACTGGAATACCCCGATCCTTACTATTATAAATGCGAAGGGAATTCTGTCTGTTATTTGTCACCGTTGGGCGAGGTTGTTGTCGATCGTGCGCTAGTTACGTGAATCAACACGGCTTCTTCACTATGGGAGGTAATTTATCTTACACGGTGTGAAAAGTCTCGTACAATATGTATGACAAGCGATAATTTTTTACATCTCAAGATGTAATTATAATATTACATTACAACCCATAGTGAAAAGCCGACTTAATAGACACGTTACAAGACCACCATACATAAGCGACATCTAGTAGATAGATAGGACACGACTCTTAGGCCCAGTTGTTTGATCTGTAGTCCAGCTTACTATTATAGGTAGTACTATAATTTAACAGATGTTTTTAACTATTATTAAGAAAATGAAAAAAAAATCACCCAAGTGAGATGTTTTTAACTAAATAAATAAGTAGTAAGCTTAACTATCTATCAAACAATTTTGGCTTTTGGACAATGCCACAATTTAACGAGCACTCTAGGGCTTGACACAAATGGTGACGTCACAAGACAGCTTTCAATTTGTGAAGGGAATGATTATGGACATCGGCACGTAAAAGGATTTTAGGACACATTCATATCATGGCAATAAAGCAGTATTACAATGTTTATAGTAACAGCAATACCGCTTCGCTTGTACCTACCTAAATTATAATTTATTATAGTCCGCGAGGCGTAAGCTGAGCTTTGCATTTGTGTGCATAGACACATGAGGCTTTACCTCAGAACAATAATTGTTCTGAGGGCTTTACCTCAGAACAATGACTAAAGCATAGAAGTAACTGAATTTTGACTAATATCGTCGTCGCTGTTTTTTTATACGCTCATAACTGCATTAGAAAGAGACAGATGTAGGTTGCTTAAAATGCAAAACGTACCACAAAGCAAACGTCAATTTGGTTACCTTTCCTTTGTTCCTTGGCTACCATTCGTACATGATACTAAGTTAAAAAGCTACATAACGTGTCAAGTTTTTGTCTATATCTTTGTTCATCGTATTTTACCGTATAATGTCTAAGACAAGATACGCTTTTAAAGTCATAAAGCTCTTTCTATGCTTTAGTCATTGTTCTGAGGGCTTTACCTACCTGAGTTTCCACTTGTGTGAGTGTACATAGATAGTGTTTTTGTGCTTCGGTCCGTCATTTGCTTGCAAATTGCTTGTACACTCAAACAAATGCAAAGCTCAGCTTACATCTTGCGGACTGCACTATGATGTTTATGTATACTTATTTCTATTTGCCACCTAAAATTCGTTCCCTTGCCGATGTCGATATTGGGCGCCATAGGCTTCTGTCACTAGATTATAATACTGATTAAATCGTTCTGCTATATTTGGCGCAGGCTCATAAAATCTTTACCCCGCACTAACCCATATTTTGATGTAGGAGCCAGCAACTCCCTCTTACATCATGGCGCCGGTGGACAACATGAAGAGAATCAGCCCGCAGATTTCACCAGAAGAAGAAGAGGACTTAGACGAGAAACGAAAGAAGAAACACAAGCGGAAAGGCAAGAAGCCACACAATGTGGTGCCATCGGTCCATAAAAAACACCACAAGAACGTCAAACACAGTTTCAATCGAATAACTGATGGTGAACCTGACAAAACTCAGCTGACGCAGAAGTCTGCTGAAGAAGAAGTGACTATTATATAGCCTAGCACAGAATACACAATAGACTGCGGGCGAATCAGTAAGGTTGCCAGGTCGAAAAACTAAAAAGCCGGACAGACCAGCCAGTTTAGCCGGACATCCGCGACCGCGAAAATTTTTCTCATGTACACGAAACTCACGTACTTACCTAAATTGCCTATTCCTTCTTGAAAATTTCAGGTCTACCGAGAATTTGTGACCATTGCTAAAACATGACATGGGTTACAAGCGGGTAGGCATCTAAACATAATCGTTATATTTAATTTAACAACATTGGCAAAATCTTCGTGTAAGCGAAAGGCTAATAAATCAGATAACTGAATTAAATCACAATTAACAGCAGCGCGAGCGCAAAATTTTGTAATAATAAGTATAGTAATAATAATTATTACAAAAAATCTTGACATTGCTATTAGACATTTTAAGACTAGAAACCTGTCCGTTCAGGGGGTTTAGACGTTGTGATGAGCGACAACGAAGTTCGCAAGGTTATGAAAACATTTCCTCAAATACGAAGCCTTAATTTGACGCGTTCACTAAATGACGTGACCGCTGTTGGTGGAAATGTTAAGATAACTTTACGATTTTCGCGGTCGCTTGTAAAATTATTGCATTGCCTAAGCTGGTCTAAGCCCCAGAGTGGGGTCATGAGCCCCATGACCCCATGGATCCGCGCTTGGTGGAAAGCCTATCAAAAGCCGGACAGGCCGGACAACGCTAATTTTGGCCGGACACACGACCAAAAAGCCTGACTCTCCGGCTTTATCCGGACGCCTGGCAACCCTATCTGTGCGATTCATATAATCTCGAATTAGTTCCTGTGAATGATGAGACTACATAGGTAGTTGTTTTATGTATAGCACAACATAATATGTATACCCTGCATACTTAAAATTTTAGTTCTCAAACCATGTACCGGAGTTATTTTGTGAAACGGGTTGCAGTTAAAAATTTTCCTAGATAAATTGGTAAAACTGCATGTATGGGTTTTGGGGGTACAATAAAATTGATATGATAATGTCACTTGGTAAATAGGTTAGGTTAGAATTGTCAGTTTGTGAAAATAAAGCACGAGGCGCGAGCCAAGCGAGCACGTCATGGCGGCGGCGCGCAAAAACCTAGAAAATTCCTTTTAAGGTTTTTTTCACCAAAACCCATCAGTTACTTAAATGTAAATACAAGTTTAAATATAGATCTGTGAGCTAAGTTCCACTCGCCATTAAAGCATTTGTCAGACAAGTCCTTTCAAATTTTATCAAAATCAGTGCAGTGGTTTACAAACAAACAGACAGTCACTTTCGCATTTATAATATGTACTTACGGATTATGGATTGATGTTTGTATATAATTTGACAACGTTTGTAAGTATAACATTATAGTTTAATATGTAATTTATTTTTTGAACTACCTACCTAAGTGCTTAGGTTTATTTAAGGACAAAAAATTATTTGATTAGAAAAGAATAAACTATAAATATTTCTATAATCTATTTTTTATTTACAAAATATTACAACTACCTATTGAAATGCATAAATAATACACAAGTTTTATTACATTTACACTTTAGATTTCTACATTTTGTCCAAACTAGAAAATACATAGAAAAGTATTTTCGTCACAACACAAATAACCAAAGGAGATAACATTAAGTCTACTTTCTACCGGAGAGATGTCATTCTACATTGTTATGTATGCATGCGATTTATTTATTTCAATAGCCGCGTCCAGACCGACGTAGCATGCCTCGCGCGGCAGCCTCGGACGGGTGGGATATCAACAACATAAGGGCGATTGAAAAGTGACGCGAGCCATTGCCTCGGTCGGCGTGGACGTGGCTCGGGCTGCCTCGGGCGCACGTTGCCATGACCGAACGTGCCTCGCTGTCGAGCCATCGGCTATCGGTAAACGGGCCGTGCTCAAAGGTGCCTCAGTGTGCGCTGTGCGTTTGGTGCGGACGGTCTGATTTGGCCCGCGAGCGCTTAACGTAGGTTTACATGAACTTGATGCTCGGGGACCTCTGATGGCTCAGCCTGCCTCGCGAGGCTCGCCTCTGTGTTCCGGGGTGATGCGCGAATCTGGCTCGCGAGCCACTACATGGAGGCTGCCGCACGTGCCTAAACGGCTGGTGTGGACGCGGCTATAGAACCAATGAATCGCAAACACAGGCATTGAAACATAGCATAGAACATCTTTGTTTAAATATCATACATTAACACATTCACATCTTTTAAATATAACGCCATCTATACCTCAATGTAGTGACGTAGTTTGACTTCCTAACTAGAAACAAATAACAGATGGCATTGACTTGCCAAGATTTGCTTAAATAGAAAGTGCAGTGTGAAAAAATTTCACTAGCTAGAAGCTGCTGCTGATGCCTAATTGAAGCACATGTAATTAATCTAACACAAAATAGAACACTTAGAACCAATTTTTTCAAATGTCAGGTAACCTATCGAAAGAATAAACTACATCCTGTTTTTCTCTAAATCTTTTAATTAGAGACAGCATCAACTTTATTTTTCAGATAGGCTATCGGATGTTTGGAAGAATCAGCCCTTAAAGAAGCTTTCTGTAGCTCTCTAAAAAATGCCACAAATTATACATCTATAGAAGTTTCTTGTGAGAATGCACATAAATTTACAAGCCAAAATGAAGCTGTATAGCATACAATATAACTCATGCTATGCCAATGCAATAGAGATTCTAGTATAAACCTTTGTCAGATAGCCTAAAGTCTATTTAAAGGATAAAGTTGATGCTGTCTCTATCTCGACCAAGTTTCAGAGTTGTAAATAGGGTGCCACCCAGTGCCGGCCCGCCCATACGGCGAACGGAGCAGTCGCTCCAGGCGCCAAATCCTAGAGGGCGCCTAAATGCGGTATCCGGGACTATGATTATAAAAGTTATCGATATTATATTACTACTAAAATAGATTTTGCTCCATTCTAAAATTTACTTCGGGCCAGTGCTGGTGCCTTCTGTGCAAAATTTGCCAGACCAGGCAGGACTGAATAGGGCACTCTCACAAGGCACAGAATAGGCTTTTTACAGCAATGCCAAGTTTTAGAGAAAGACAACATCAACTTAATTTTTCAGGAATTTAGATTCAATAAATCTAAATCAGGGGTTCCCAAACTTTTTTTCTCATAGACCCCTTTCAAAAGTTAACTGGTTCTGGTGGACCCCCACAAGTCTACACCACATAGGAATTAATTGTGAACTTCCATTTTTTCACACCAACGTAGACCCCCATCGAGTCTCCTGTGGACCCCTGAGGTTCCACCTGGGCCACTCTGGGAACCACTGAGCTAGATTAACCTCTATCTCTAGAGCTGTCATTGTCCATTACAGACATATCAATCTAATAAATTTTATATTGACATTGGTTGTGTCTACATCTACTAGTAATTTGGGGAATCTTACTAACCTACTTGTATCAAAGTCATTTATTATGCGGTCCATACAGAAATACTTAGAATAAGTGCTTTTATTGTTTATTTTCTATGACCAACTTGTCTGTCTTGTACATTTCACCAATAAGGACCTGTAATGAAATAAAAAAGGTTTATTACATACATCTGCAGTGTGGTGCAGGCAAAGTAGAATAGTATAACCCGATGTCTGACTATGTCTAATGAGTATTGTAGTGCAAGAGCCCACGACGGCCAGACATTAATTATTTTACAAAAGCTGACAGTTTCTCTGTTTATGTCTCCAACACAGGTAAGAACCCCGCGACTATACAGTTTTGATTGTGGTTACTTGGGCAGGTAACAGGTAGTAAAGGTTCTATACACCTTTACTACCTGTTACCTTAAATTCTTTAAAGTATAAAGTTCAATATTTTCTTCAGGATATCTTTAGAAATCATGTTATCCATTGCCGGACATTTTTTTACAGTTGCTACCCCTTGTCAGATACCCCTAAACTGTACTAAATTATAATTATACTTCTGTTATAGTATAAAAGCTGAATTTTATATGTTACTAGGAGACCTATAAAAAACGTTACCTCAATATCCAGACAGTTTTAATGGTTTTTACATCTTGCCAGACAGATTGGAAGTCTGCTGTAGATGTGAGTGAGAAAAATTACGAAGGTCTGGCTGTCGTGGGCTCTTAGGCTATTAGGTAGTGTGGCTAAACTGTACATTAGCGACCCACGAATTTAGGGAGGGGGATAGTGGAGGGGTGAGAGGGGGGGTCCCCCCTACCTCCCCCACCAACTCCCAACTTGGAGGGGGGAGAGGAAATTTGGGACTGAAAAAGTAAAAGCATTTTAAAATTAAGGGAGGGGGTAGGCTATAATTATTTTAATTCTTATTCCCCCTCCTTCAAATTACCCTCTCTCCCCTAAATCAACCCTACAACCTCATACTCGAATTAAAAATAGGGTTTAAATGAGAAATGCATTTCTTTTAAGTCATTTTTCCTTGTAAAGGTTTATTAATAAGAAGTAATTCCCGCAACGTAGGAAACTTTTTAAGAAAAAAATAAAATTTTATATTTTTCATATCTTACAAGAGACATTATTTTGTTGTATTCCTTCAAGTCTATAAGGGCAGGAATTGATACAGCCACAGACAATTACATTTAATTCAAATTAGGTTAATTAGGTCAAAATTGAGAGAATTAGTCAACCCCGACTCCACTTGGTAATTTGAGTGTTTAGGAGGCGCGGAGGGGAATAACAAACCGAATGCAAGCCGAAGCGGCTAGGCTTGTCAAAGGCGACCAGCAATAATTTTAGGGTGGTTTGTTATGCAAGGGAGTAGGGGCTACCCCCAGCACCGGAGACATTTAGAAGTCTTTAATTTGTTAACCTTAATAGGTTAGGACTTAAAAGGCTAAAAATTTCTCATTTAAACCCTATTTTTAATACATGAGGTTGTAGGGTTGATTTAGGGGGAGAGAGGGGTAATTTGAAGGAGGGGGAATAAGAATTAAATAATTTTAGGGTGCATAAAATGTTACTTTTTCATGTCTCCGAACCCAAATTTTTATCTCAAATATCTCATGAACCATGCATTTCCTCAAGTTGGGAGTTGGTGGGGGAGGTAGGGGGGACCCCCCTCTCCCCCCTCCCCCTCCCTAAATTCGTGGGTCGCTAATGTACAGTTTTAGCGGTAGTCTGCCTGGGCCAGTAAAATGAGTGATTATTTTTTAAATAAGCCAATACTTACTTGTCGCTTTATGATATCTAAGTTGTCCTTTGCAAATTCGAACTCCTTCCTTATTAACTTAGGCACCGTTAAGTTTTTGTTTTCTTTAAAAGCATCTTTTACCCGACGTAATGCATATGATCTGTGAAATTAAAATAAATCTATACCAAATGCAGCAAAAAAATTAAACATGTACTTACTTATAAAGGGATTAATTTTAATGCCGCATTGTTGTTAAGTATAATAAAAAGTGAATGGCAGGTCAACTATATTCGTTTTTAATCTATTTTTAATAGAAACAAGTACCTCTGCAGTGAAGATGATAGCATTACTATCCTGAGGTAAACTAGATTTTGAGGTTATGTCGTTAATTAAACCATAATGATTTTATAGCAAACCTGAAGTTGTAGCTGGGAAATTTCTGAGATTCTCTTAGTAGAAGTTTATATAATGATAATATTTGAGCTTTAGCAACACCCGTTGCCATTTTAATGTAGATATTGTTCTTTCTTTATTGCACAAAAGATTTCATGAACCGAAAATGAAAGTTGTAAACAACAAATCGTCAATTTGTTTGTTTAGTTTATCCCGAAGGAAAGGCAAGGGGAACTAAACCCATACAGCCATTGTCTTTAGTAAATGATTTCTGAATTTATGATGGATGATAATGATGATGATGAATGAAAACGTCGGGAAAATCCTCAAGAACAAGTGTAAAGTTAGTCAAAATGAAAAATTATTGCAGAAACAACTTACATCCGCCCATGAAGAGATCGTAATCCGGCTAAAGTTTTACTCGGCTTACCTGCGTATAAAACCATGCACACGCACTAGATTCACATCACAAGTAATCAAAATATAGCTTATCTACCAGAAAACATCACTTCACGGACACATGCAAGCCATTTACAAATAATTTTTGATTTTCACAAGAAAATTACACCTGCACCCTTCCAGCTTTTCCCGCCGAATCTATCTGTCAAAAAGCTGCTGACAGCTGTCAGTTTGATTTTAGGGTACAGTCCATGTACAACAGTCCCAGAGAGGTAAAAACGGGGCCCGGCTACTAAAGTCCATTTCATAGAATTTCTATGCTTTATTTCGGAGAATATAGGTAACAAAAAATAAAATATTGAGGCTAGCCTGCCATGCGACAAATGTAACTTTTTTACCCGTTTTTACAGATTATGAGATAATGGCACGGAACCAACCGTATGCAAGTCTGACTCGCAATTGGCCGGAGTTTTCGTTTTTTCTGAAAAAAAAAGGCAAGGGACACCAATATCTATACAGCCAACTATGTTTGTAAAAAATATAATTACCAACTAAAATCACTTAAATAAAGAACTGACAAATATTCAAAGTAAAAATAACATGTGTCGATCCTGGTCTTGATGGAGGTTAGCCGAAAACGTCAAAAAAGAGGTAAGTATAAGCTTTTCAGTTTGATTACATTACCTACAATTTACAGTGGCTGAATGTACATAGTTTCTTTCCTTAGGTGACGGTGACATGTGATAATGTTTTTGTCAATCAATGTCAAAATTGTCAAGACAAATATGGTGTACCTATTGAACGGAGTTTTGTGCGTTGGAAAACTTTATTAAATCGAAATAAATACCTATATTAGTCAAATAAACCCATGGAAGTTATGAAATAAACTTCCAGGCGCAGTTTTACCGTTGTATAATCACCTATAAACTCACGGTAAGTGTACACCGGAAGACTTCAAATTATTCATGAACTTGAACGATTTTGTTAGGTATTTTATTTCCCATTATATCTCTCTAATATCTGACCTTCCGATTGAATTTGTTGACCGCTGCACGCGACGTGATCACAAGGTATCAACTCATGTCACAGGTGTAGTAAAAAATATTGATAATAACGCTATAATATATTGCGTAAATATTACACCTTGTTAGTAGTAGAACCGGATCTAACATTGTACATAGTTAGTACAGAGGATGACTTAGTTTACATAAGTTCAGGTTTCGAAATGTTTAGTGTTTGTTAACATAACATACATGCCAGGCTAGGTACTTGTAATCAGTGAAGCAAGGGATTTTCCATGAGCAATATTAGTCAACAATGTTGTTAGTAAGTGCTTAAATGTGTTACTTCGTGCTTGTAAATTAGCTAATTTCAATTGGTTCATGCTAAACAGATTTAATCTCGGTACTGTCATGTTTTTCTTATGAACTTTAATCTTTGGAAACTGCATTAATTTATATACCTGTGGGTATATCATAATTAGTGTTATTTTGATGTAAAATAGTCAAGTCAGTAGAGGGACAAGAGGGTCTTGGTGTTTTATAGGTGATGGGCTGACCACCTGTCACTACTAACCAAACTTGTACATCTCAACTATATCCTCAAAATTGGTCAGAAGTGGCACCATGTGGTTCTATCGGTGCTCTGCCTACCCCGTAAGGCATAAATTCGTGATAATATGTATTAATGTATGATGTATAATATAAACCACATTACTCTCAAGTTTTATTAAAAATATTATTATTATTCCCTTTATTTCACAGTTTTTCTTATTTTTGTACATTTTTAAATATGAATTTATTACAATATATAGTAAGTATTATTATTATTATTATTATATATGTAAACAGGCAGGCAGTTGAGGCAACTGATTTTGCCTGTATCTGAATGTTCTCTTCTTAGGTTTTTCTATGTTCTTTAATGTGTATGTCAAGTTTGTTTTTGAAATTATTGACACTTGGTGCCAAAACCACTTCTTCTGGTAGTTTGTTATCCTAGCTAATTTGCCATTTTACTTCTGAAAATTTTCTTTATTTAAATCATAATACATTTATCCCAAAGAGGGTCTCAGTTTTTCAGCATTTATTTTATTTTATTTATTTTATTTGGCTAACAAAACAAGTTACAATCTGTAATTAATATAATCCTACACATTCATAAAATTAAATTCTTTTATAAACAGCAAAGAATAATGTAAGTAATATACTATTTAATTGAAATTAGTTTTTATGGTGTCAAATAAAAGTAAGAAAGTATGTAAAGAAAAGAAATTTACACTTATCTCATCAGCCAAATGTTTTTTTTTAATATCTAGCGCATTTGGATACGTAAATAAACTAATATTATTTTAGTGTTTGATTTTTATATTTATCAAATATTAATTATCAAGGTATATTTATCAAGATAATTATCAATTGAACCCTGACTGGCATGACTATAATACCACTATCTATGAAATGTCTCAGAAATTCATCAATATGTTGTATTTTACAGCTTTTGTGTAATCCTAAACATCCCAACAAGAAAAATGGAAATTGAATGTTCCATTGATCTCCGAAACTACTGAGCCTAAAATTTTTGTAAAAAAATACAAATTATAGTTCAGTACATTACAGGAAAACCTATCATAATTCAACAATTCTTAGCTTCGGAACCCTCTTTATGCAAGTTCAACTTACTCTCTCTGACTTGACCAAGTTACTACCACACTTTGTCAAATTATTACATAGCAATTATATGTAAGACTAGTGGACGCCTGCAACTCCGTCCGCGTGGACTGCAGAAAAACAAAATGTCGAAATTATCCGGGATAAAAACATTTTCTCGGGATAAAAAGTAGCCTATATGTTAAGTGGGACCTGTCACACTATATTCGTGATAACTGCATCGAAATCGGTTCAGCCGTTTCTGAGATTAGCGTGCAAAAACGCACAGACAAACCGACAAACAGACAAAAATTTCATAATTTATTTTGGTTACTATTGTGTTATTGGAGTATAAGTAGTTGTGCCTGACTAAGTATGCAAAAGTCAAAATGAGGTAGATTTTAAAATTTTGTAGTTGTGAAGTTCGAAAGTCTTAACAATTACTTGAGTGACAGAAATGACAATTAAATAAATAATTTTGTGGGGTTGCTGTGTCATTAATTCACAAACTTAGCTCGGTTTGACTATATCTCACTCTCGCCAAGGTCACACATCACACTACTCTAATGTGTTTTGACAGGTTACTATAGCATGATATTTCTCTTGTTAACTATAGCATACATGGCATATGATGCCAGACAGAATTGGGATGATGACGAGTACTCTTCCAGTAGCCACAGTGAAGACAGCCCTATACTACCTAACAGGTAAAGCCTTATTTAGTACTAACTGCCACCCATGGATTATTCTTATCTGTTACCCTATTTTGTCCCCTAGGGTGACAATCTGAATAAAAAGTTTGATCTGTCCCACTGTTTATACTAACAGTGCGACAGATCAAACTATTTTTTCCGATCTGTCACCCTACGGGGACAAACGACTATCGCTATCGTATCAGCATTGCGCCCGCGCACAGCCGGGACTGGTCGCTAGTGAATCTAGTTATAAATATAAACCTTCCTCTTGATTCACTCTATGTTTAGAAAAAATCACATCAAAAATTCGTTTGTGCCTTTTTATACAGGGTGTAACAGAAAGGGTAGGTTAAGCGAAAAGCTATGTTATTAGCCCACTATAGAGAACCTATTTCTAAAATTTGAGAATCAAAATCACATATTTATTCTTCAAGTTTGTATGAACATTCCTGAGTTGTTTAGGAATTCTCCATACTATCTGGAAAAATAAACATGTGATTTCGAGTCTGAAATTTTGTGGATGGGTTCCTTTTAGCGGGCTATTTACATAGCTTTTCGCTTAACATACCCTTTCTGTTACACCCTGTAGATCTAATCATACATAGGGATAGACTGACAGCGGGAAACGACTTTGTTTTATAATATTGACAATGGAAAGGCAAATGCATTCGCAAAGAGCATGTTACGCGTTATGGCTGTGTACCAAAATCTATGTAAAAGCGGTTCGTTGCTCGCTGGTTTTCCCGTAACACTACGTACTGACTGCATGAATGCTCACTGTGTAACATGCAGTATTCACCACGTAACGTTGGTCATCTACAAGAGATTCGATAATGTGGCGATATCTTCACGAACCGCCAAAAAGTTTGTGCCAAGTTATCGACAAACTGCAAACGATTTTAATTTTCTGCCACAACATTCATAGTGCGAACGGCCAAGCAGTGGAACTCCCTGCCTGAATCCTTGTTACCCGTGAACTATAATCTGTCTTCAAGGCGAGAGTGAACCGGTTTCTTTTAGGCAAGCGCGCTCCATCTTAGACTGCAACGGTGCTTACCATCAGGCGCGCTGTGGTCAAGTGTAAATAAAAAAAAAACAACTAAATTATTTTAATAAAATTCCAGACATGAGAAGATCCGCAGGAGATATGAGAGAGAGAGGCCAAAGAGGTCCACCTTCAGGATCTTGGCCAAGTTCTTCTGCATCTCCACCTCGATGATATTATTCTTCACCCTCATGTATATACCGGTTTATTATAAGACGGGACAAATGATGAAAGGTATGTCCTATCCTACTATCATACTAATGTTATAAATACGAAAGTTTGTGAGGAATTTAGGTCGAATAAGTAATTCCGCTTATTGACTAAGTCCGAAACAAGATTATCTAGCAGAAGACCGAAGTGACAGATGTGGTCTCGTGATGTGGTGTGGTGTAGCAGACTGAAGTGGCAGTGGGCTGGTCACATCTGCCGTAGAAGTAGAACCGATGGACGGTGGACTAAGAGGGTTCTCGAATAGAGACCGCGCTTCGACCGATGACTTAAAGAGGACAGCTGGTACTAAGTGAATGGCGAAAACTGGAGATAGAGAGAGAATTAGCAGTGGACTGCAATAGGTTGATATATGTATGTAAGGTATTTAGGGGTGTTTTCTCAGGCCATCAGGCTATTTCCGGAACATAGCCGTGTGTATATTTATAAAATCTTTCTTATTTCAGCCACTCCTGTAGCAGGATGGTCATCCCAAACAAACAGAGACACAAAATTGTACATCTTACCCGAAAATGTCACAACGGTACATGACATAGAAAATATATGCGACAACAATCGCTTATTTCTACTAATCATAGTATGCTCTGCGACCGCTAATTTCGAACAGCGTAGTGCTATCAGAAACTCGTTTGGGAACTACAAGTACTATGCAAAGAACTCTCTAGTTTTAAGCAAAGTGAGGTATAAGTACAAAGATTATAATTACACACACGATCTGTCTAATGATACATACAGATCGTCTAAGAAAGTTAAGAGAGACGCATCTTCGTATGGTAAGGTTATCAAAGCTTTGACCGAAGCGTTGAAAAATAATTTGATTGAACATAAAAAATATTGTAAAGCAAGATGTCGAACAAACTGAGGATAACCCGTATTTTAATGATGATAAAGGTGAATGGGGGATGAATAACGATGATGATGATGATGATGATTATGTAAATAATGTGATGAGAATACCACCTAAAGGTGAAAATAATGATGAAATCAACACTGTAAACGTTATGGAGGAGTTGAAATACTCGAATATCTTCTCGAAATTGAATACAAAGGCTGACATAGAAAGCAACACAGATGTAGATGATAATTTAGATTATAATGTAAAAGAACCAGATTACAAAGTGATATTTCTGCTAGGTTTGCCACAGCTGGATAATGATACATTTTATTTGGATATCCAGGGAAAAATAGATGAGGAATCGCATATGTACGGTGATATTGTTCAAGAGGGTTTCATAGATTCCTACAATAATTTGACTTTGAAAAGTATTATGATGTTGAAATGGTTTAACCAGAAGTGCTCAGATAAAGGTAAGGCTGGCTTTAGAAAGTCGCTGTGATAAAATCGAATGAAAAATTTCCTACATAATCTTTACTAATATTATAAATTCGTAATTAACACTGTCTGTCTCGCTTTCACGCCAAAACTACTGAACTGATGAAATTTGACATACATATAGTGTAGAGCCCGAGAAAGGATATAGGCCCCCATATTACGAAAAAGCCAATAGCAAAGCCGAATCCGCGCGATCGCGATAATCTCGAGTGTGTGCGTGCGCGCGACGAGCGCTCGACGTCCTCCCGCGCCCCGCACCTCACACACACACACACACACACACACACACTCGATTATCGCGATCGCACGGCTTCGGCTTTGCTATTGCTTTTACGTAATCAGGGAGAGGGTACTTTTTATCCCGGGAAAATATTTATATCCCGGATAATTTTTTTTTTTTTTTGTGGTGGTGCTACTTTACTCTGCCGACACCACATGGTATCTTAAAAAACAAATTTTGTGTTGTAAGTTCTCTAGTGGGTCACTTTGAAAGCATTTCGATGTAGTCGAAGATATTAGACGGCCGACTGGTCTAGTAGGTAGTGACCCTGCCTGCGACGCCATAGGTCCTGGGTTCGAATCCCGGTAGGTGCAAACATTGATATCATAAATATCAATGTTTGTTTCCGAGTCATGGATGTTTCTATACTTATCTATGTATTTATATACCGTTGCTTAGTACCCACGACACAAGACCTTAGGGATCTTACTGTGGGACTAGGTTAATGTGTTGTGTAGTGTGTGGATATATTTATTTATTTATATTTTTTTATTTCAGTTCGCTACGTTTTAAAAACGGATGATGATACGTTTGTAAACGTGCCAAATCTAATGCTGCATATACTTAATCGTTCGGAGCAATTCGATGCTAAAATGTCGACGGACGGTAAGAGAGAGTACCTGCTCTTAGGCGATTTGTTCTGCGGGTCCAAACCAGTCTTGGATGCTACCAATAAATGGTGAGTTTATATGAACTTACGGTCGAAATTTTGTTAGTTGGTTCGGAAGTTAGAACTAACATGGAAAACTAATCCTGCTCAAGTAGCATGACCTGCGAAACACGATATGATAAACCGATTTATCGACAATTAGCCTGTCAAAATACGATAAATATTGCCGCCATGTTGAATTTTGTATAGAGACGATACGATATCGTATGATACGATATCCACGATGCGTGGTCATGCTAGAGGGCTAGAGGGCAATGATGCCACGGGTGTTGGCGAAACATATGTCGATTAAAAATTTTAATCGGTTTTCGGATTAGCAGCTATATATTTATGGTTGCATGCTAGGTGCTTGGATCTGGCTTCTCGTCGCGACAGTAGTGTCTTGTGTTCGTGACCATGAGTCGGCAGATCCGAGGGTCAGCGGAGGGTGTAGGGCCCGGTGGTGGGCGACCCCTCAATGGAAATTTTGCCATATTAGGAATCGTTATTTTAATGTGTATTTTTTATTAAAAATATTGCAAACTCCGTAAACAAATTTCGTACAAATAAAACGGAACCCTTATAAGATCATTGTGCGTCTCTCTGTCCGTTCGATGTCACAGACACTTTATCCCAAATCGTGTAAGAAGTACGCAAGTTTAAACTCGATAGGATCTATAAACGCTTTACGAGTTTTAAAATAAAAATACTACAAACATAACCTCGCGCCTACGCATATGTCCCGTAGGCAGAGACTAATAGATCTCTATTTCGGACGATCCAAACATACCTCTTTCGCCTCATCCACATTCATGCAATATGCATGTTGGATTTTAAATAAATATCAATATTTACACACTACACAACACATTGACCTAGTCCCACATTAAGATCGCTAAGGTCTTGTGTCGTGGGTACTAAGCAACGGTATATAAATACATGGATAAGTATAGAAACATCCATGACTCGGAAACAAACATCGATGTTCATCATATCAATGTTTGCACCTACCGGGATTCGAACCCAGGACCTATGGCGTCGCAGGCAGGGTCACTACCAACTACACCAATCGGCCGTCAATGTAATGATAATAAAATAAATGTATGTAACTAAATTGATTATTATGATTTTGAAATTAAATCTAAAATGAAAAACATAACCTTCCTTCTGACGGGTCATCATCATCATCATCATCATTAACAGCCCTGAGAAGTCCACTGTTGGACATAGGCCTCCCCCAACAACCTCCACTCCGACCGGTCGGAAGCAGCCTGCATCCAACCGACGCCCGCGACCTTGGCCAGGTCGTCCGTCCACCTCGCGGGTGGCCTTCCCACGCTGCGCTTGCCGATACGTGGTATCCACTCTAGAACTTTCCGACTCCATCGGCCATCAGTTCTTCGAGCCGTGTGCCCTGCCCATATTGCCATTGCCACTTCAGCTTGCTTGACCGTTGAGCTATGTCGGTGATCTTTGTACGTCTGCTTACCTTCTGACGGGTAAAAAATGCCATCTAGGCATCTAGCAACTAAGGTATTTTTAAACGCCCTTTTTAATAATTTCCAGGTACAGCCCCAAGTACATGTACGGTGGAACTAAATACCCGAACTACCTTTCCGGTTCCGGTTATCTGTTCTCATCGGCTACTGCGCATGCGTTATATCAAGCCGCGCTATCAACCAACTACTTCCATTTAGAGGACATATATATCACTGGTGAGTGTTCTAGAACCAAATAGTTCCTTTGAATGATGGCGCTGGTTGCTATGTATATGACTACATCGTCTGCTACTGCTTACAAAAAAAGAAGCCCCGATAAAATAGCTTATTTGAAGGTTAAATGTGATGAGACAGCATCAGCTTTATCCTGCAGATATGCTATCGGCACTTAGTGTTTTCCACTGCTGGTGCGGGTCTTCACTAAAATACATCAGCTGCATCTCCTTCCATGCATGTCGTAAGAGTCGACTAAGGAACTCAGGGGTGATCTCTTATCTATATTGTGTTTCTATTATCTACTATAGACTGGTCACGGAGTACAACGAATTCATATTTAGGGGTCGTTGTACGTTCTTGCTTGTACTATAAAATCTAATAGACCTACTGTCGGAATCTTATAATTCCCTCTTTCGCTCCACCGGGCCACTAGTTCTTATTCGGCCTTTGTATACAGGGTGTAACAGAAGAGGTATGTTAAGCGATATGCAATGAAAATTGGCCACTCTACAGAGCCTGTCCATAAAATTTAGACTTTAAAATCATATGTTTCATTTTATTTTTTAGCATGTTTGGTAAGTAAAGGTAATTTATAATTTATATATCTCAAATATTAATGAGGCTGATACAACAAATATACAGGTTGTTTTTTCGTTGCCACCCTTAACGAAGGGTACATACTCTATACATCAAATAAAGTAAGTTTATGCCAAAAAATGCTGGGGAAAGATGTAATTTTTTTTTTTTTTTTTATAGTGTCTAGTGTTTATGCTAGTTTTTTCATAGACAGATATTAATATTTCTCGTGAAAAAATCTTTTACACGCGTCAATGTGCATTTATGCAGAAAAACGCAGTCAATTTACTCAACTTTGGACCCTAATATTTTGGAAACCAGACACTTCCCAGGTATGCTTCCATGGAGAAAAATGATCGTGATGATGAGGATATTCCGTAGTTTTCGCGAACGTTGACGACCAAAAATCATTCTGTATATATATTACTAGCGACCGCTCGCGACTTTGTCCGCCTGAACAATATATTCTGATGTAAAAGCTATACAGGGTGTAACAAAAAGGGTATGTTAAGCGAAAAGCTATGTAAATAGCCCACTATAGAGAACTTATCCACAAAATTTGAGACCCGAAATCGCATGTTTATTTTTCCCGATAGTATGGACAATTTTTAAATATCTCAGAAATTTTCATACAATCTTGAAAAATAAAAATGTGATTTCGAGTCTCAAATTTTTTAGATAGGTTCTCTATAGTGGGCTATTTACATAGCTTTTCGCTTAACATACCCTTTCTGTTACACCCTGTATATATTACATACATATATTACTAGCGACCGCTCGCGACTTTGTCCGCCTGAACAATATATTTTGACGTAAAAGCTATATATTTGTTTAAGTTTCATAAAAATCAGTTACCTATGTAGTTTGCTTATACCCGGGTGGTCTAACAATTGAGTTATTAAAGAAAGAAAAAGAAGAAAGAAAGAAAACGTTTATTTAAATATTCAATCTATTACAAAAACCATGAACGTATAAAGAACAACGGACGTAATGCTGTCACTGCACAGATTGAAGCACCGCGTTGCGCATCTGTTTGTATCATCCAGTAAGCGCCGAGCTTACTATGGTTTGTATGTGTGGGTGGATAACGCGTCAATACACATCCCTACTCCATGGAATATCGTTGCCGAGCTTACTATGAATGCTTAACTCTGTATAGTCACAACACTCTGTCCGTTATTCTTCATAAGTTCATGTAGAAAAACAGATCGGAAAATAGTTCGATCTATCCCACTATGTATAAAGTGGGACAGATGAAACAAATTTTTCCCCCGTTTTTTTTTGTCCTATCTGCCACCTTAGGACAAAACAGGGTGACAGATCGGAATATTCCCATTTTCCAGGGATGCTACCGCTGCGAGCGACCCCTATAATCCGTCCGCAAGATGAACCCGGCTTCAGCTATATGCATTGGAATGAAGACGTGTGTCTCGCACACAAACAGTTTACAACGCATCGAGTTGTGGCGTCGCAAATGGACAGTATTATTAGCCAGTTGGGCGACGAAGCTAGTGTAGATAGGCAAGTCTTCTATTCTATATACATATTATAAAACTAGTGGACGCCCGCGATTCCGTCCGCGTGGACTACAGAAAAAAAAACTATCTAAATTATCCGGGATATAAAACATTTTCCTGGGATAAAAAGTAGCCTATATGTTAAGTGGGACCTGACACAATATATTCCTGAAAACTGCATCGAAATCGGTTCAGCCGTTTCTGAGATTAGCGTGCACAAACGCACAGACATACCGACAAACAAACAAAAATTCCAAAAATCATTGTTTTGGGTACTATTGCGTTGATAAAGGTATTCTATAATATTTTTAGGGTTCCGTACGTTTGAATACAAAAACGGAACCCTTATAGGATCACTCGTGTGTCTGTCCGTCCGTCGCTTACAGTCAATTACCTCCGAATCTATTAGACCGATTAAGTTGAAATTTGGTACACATATCAATTCCTGTGACCCAAACACAGAGGTGTGACGTGAGCAGATGAAATCTGTATATGGGGGGTCATTTTTGGGGGGGAAGGGGAAAATTAAAAAAAAAAAATCTGAAAACTGCATCGTGTGGGGCATATCAAATGAAAGGTCTTGTTGAGAAGATCTTAAATGTATTTTTTTGTAATTTTAAAATAAATAGTTTCCAAGTTATTCAAGAAAATAGACGAAAATTGACCATTCCCCCCCCCTTATCTCCGAAACTACTGAACCTAAATTTTGAAAAAAATACAGAAATTAGTTTTCTCCTTATAGATTATAGGAAAACCTATAAGAAGTCCATGATATTAAAATAACATGGTAAATCACTCAATATTGTGCGTACCAACTTTTTGTCAGATTTAAAAAAACATGATAGGTAACATCGTACGGAACCATCTTCACGCGAGTTCAACTCGTACTTGTCGGCTTTTTTCTCATATATCTTCCATATATATAGGCTCCGTTTTATCCCAGATAATTTGGACATTTTGTTTTTTCTGCAGTCCACGCGGACGTAGTCGCGGGCGTCCACTAGTCTGAAATAATGGTGTTATACAGCATGTAAATTAACAATTCAATTCTACAGGATGTAACAAAAGGGGTATATTAAGCGAAAGCTATGTAAATAGCCGACTATAGAGAACCTATTTCCAAAATTTCAGGCTCAAATTCACATTTTTATTTTTCCAGATAGTATAAAGAATTCCGAAACAACTGAGGAATATCCATACAATCTTGAAAAATAATAATGTGATTTCGAGTTTCAAATGTTGGAAATAGGATCTCTATAGTGGGCTATTTACATAGCTTTTCGCTTAACATACCCTTTCTGTTACATTCTGTATAAATATTTTCATTTGTGTGTATTTGATTCAATATTGGTGCAAGTCTGAGCCTGACAATGAGGTATTTTCTGACATTTTGAAATAACTGTCAAAAATAAATGGCGTAAGCGAATCTCCTACTGTAGCTCCTCACCATCACAATTTCGGGGAGGAGATTCGCTCACGCCATCTATCCAGGTGGTTTGTACTATTTTTTTAAATTTTGAATAGTTGTCATAAAATTTCTAGAAGAAGCTCAGATCAAGAGTACATTAAACTGACGAGCGTGCATGAAGAATATCATGAAAGTAGATGAAGCGAAAGAGGTGTGCCAGGATCGTAGCAAATGGAGATCCGTGATCTCTGCCTACCCCTTCGGGAAAGAGACGTGATTTTTATGTATGTAGGTTACGGCTGTCTTGTAATTTCAATAACAAAAAGAAATATTATTGTTTTTTTGCAGTATTTTGGTTTTGAAGGTAAGAATAATAGAATAACACTAACATAGTAACCTTTTTACTTTTTTAAAAATAATATGTACAGAGCTAGCAATAAAGTCAATCTTATTTAAAGAAGGTCCATGTTTGTCGAGTACTTAGCACCTATGTACTTATTTAAAATTTATTATACGAGTACCATATTCAATATTCATATCGCCACTAGAGGACGCCCACAACTTCGTCTGCTTAAAAATTACCCATATGCCTGGGAATAGGGTGAATGTGACTCATAAAGATGACAAAAATCAATCATCTGAATTCGACTGACTAAGTTGCTTCAAAAATGTCCGTGATCAGAAGCGGCTCGTCCTAAGGAGCGCTGGTGCGGTGCACTCCCACCCACGAAGATTACATAGGCAATCTATATTTCTCTATATTTATAATTATCTTTCAATTCTACTATGTTTATACAATAGTGTCTACGCGTTCGTCTCAAGTAAGTTGTAATCTTATGTATCGAGTAGAGCGCTAGCGATTGCGCTACAATGAAACGAAATTTGGTACGATTCCTAGTACTGTATTCAATGAGCGCAAAAGAGACATACCGACATAGGCCGGCGCGTGAAACAGAAGATTTCGTATGAAAAATTAGCCTAATCTGGAGCGCCGCTCACATTAATTCGTAGTGTGCATATGCGGCCACTAGATGTCGCTTAGTCCAAATTAGAACGCCATATGGTTGTCCTTAATGTGTTTCATTAGGTCATCTGAGTTTTAATAAGAGTGAGGTTGCATCATTTCATTCAGCAAGGAAGTGAACACACGCGGCGTTTCCAAACTGTAATTTTGCATGCGCTTATATTAAAAAAAATGTGAACCCCCATTTAAAAATATCACGAGCCGCCCCTGTCCGTGATCATAGAGCCTAGACTTCTAGACAATGTATTACTCCATGGTTATTAATCATATTATCTTTCTATTTCAGGTGTGAAAGAATAAGACTGACAGAGGTAAGAAAATACCGCGAACATATGCGCAATAGAACTAGAAAGACGCACAGGCGCCTTAACAAACTCCAAATGCTATAGCTAAGGCGCAGACTTCCTAAAAAGGAAGCCTGCCTCTGATAAATAAATAAATCCGATCCTGGCGGGGTGTTGTGCTCGGTAGAACAGCGTCGTGCTGCGAGAGACTCAGCCCTACGCCAGGCGATTCGTCCGAGGGCGATGACGATTTCGTGTCGTGGGTCGAAAGTTTTCCGGTCGTTCCATTGCAGGAATGGGCCAGAACGACTAACCCGCGACGCCTCCTTCGCCGTCGCCAAATTTAAAATAAGGTCGGCCAAAGATATCTGTGCATAATTTATATGTGCGCATAATTTATATATCCCATAATAGGGTAGTCAGAAGGATCTTTTAGGAGATCCACGATTAACATAGCTGGTCCAGATGTAGATCAATGACAAATAGCTGGCTCATTCTACACCCTCCGCTGACCCTCGGATCTGCCGACTCATGGTCACGAACACAAGACACTACAGTCGCAACGAGAAGCCAGATCCAAGCACCTAGCATGCAACCATAAATTTATTGGATTTCGGATTAGCAGCTATGTTTTTATGGTTGCATGCTAGGTGCTTGGATCTGGCTTCTCGTTGCTACTGTAATGTCCTGTGTTCGTGACTATGAGTCGGCAGATCCAAGGGTCAGCGGAGGGTGTAGGGCCCGGTGGTGGGCGACCCCTCGATGGAGATTTGAACTTCCGAATAGTGCGCCTGATACAATTAAATAGCTAGCTCATTGCCTGAGATGCAGCTGATGTATCCTAGTAAAGCTCTTTCTATCTGTTTCCTTTACGTTACCGTTGTTACGTTAGCCCCGCGACCGAGTACGCCAGTTATTTTCCAGGGGGAAGTCCTATACTTCCCCAAGTTAAGTTTAGTACCTGTGGTGAATACAGGATGTTTTTTTGTGGCCACCTTTAACGAAGGGTACGTATTCTACCTATATACATGAAATAAAGTAAGTTGATGCCAAAAAAAATGCTGGGATTTTTTTTTTTTTTTAATTTAAATTCCTTGATCGTGCGAAATTTATAGTGTCTAGTGTTTATGTTAGTTTTTTTATAGACAGATATTAATTATTTTTCGTGAAAAAATCCTGCTACGCGCGTCTATGTGCATTTATGCAGAAAAACGCAGTCTATTTACTCAACTTTGGACCCTAATATTTTGGAAACCAGACACTTCCCAGGTATGCTTCCATGGAGAAAAATGATCGTGATGATGAGGAGATTCCGTAGTTTTCGGGAACGTTGACGACCAAAAATCACCCTGTATATACGTGAATGTAAATAAGTGATAATAATGTAACCCATTAGCTTGCCTTCCGCAATCGTTGTTAAGTACGGCCTTCAGCCTTTTATCTACAACGTGTCTATTGTCAGGCCACCGTGATTGACGCAAACTTGTATATTGAATGATCGCTAACTAAAATAGGAATAAAAGTGAATGACGGCCGCTTGGTCTAGTAGGTAGTGACCCTGCCTGCGACGCCATAGGTCCTGGGTTCGAATCCCGGTAGGTGCAAACATTGATATGATGAATATTGATGTTTGTTTCCGAGTCATGGATGTTTCTATACTTATCTATGTACCTATATTTATATACCGTTGCTTAGTACCCACGACACAAGACCTTAGGGATCTTAGTGTGGGACTAGGTTAATGTGTTGTGTAGTGTGTGAATATTTATTTATTTAATGAATTTGTTTAGTGCATTTTCTCTCGCTATCCCGACTCCCAAACTCTGTTCACTAAGAAATCCCTAATCTAGTCCCCCGGCTGGGACATAGGGAGTAGCCCGGCGCATCCCAAATTCATCCCTTGGAATACGCCGCGTTAAATAAGCCGCTGTAGGAATATGCTAGGATAAAAAATATTATTTATGATGCTTTGCCTTGATCTGCGTATTGCATCGGCCTATTATTTGGTCGGAGGTTTCAAAAGTTTCCTTTCGCATAGCCACAATAAGTTTGTTTCTAATATTAAATGCACAGATATCTTTGTCCATACATAGAGCGTATTCATGTCATTTAGATAGACTATTAGATAGATTTTTCGTCCCTCTTTCTCTAGTATAGTGAGTGATATGAATAAACGAGACAACAATATTGTAAAACGTCAAAAATACACGAATCTCTAACAGCCAAAGATAATGTATTATCTTTACTAGATAATAAGTTTAAGGACGTAATTTTATTTAGAACTAGTCGACGCCCGCGACTCCGTCCGCGTGCACTACAGAAAAAAAAACAAAATATCGACATTATCCGGGATACAAAACATTTTCCCTGGATAAAAAGTAGCCTATATGTTAAGTGGGACCTGTCACAATACAGGGTGTGACAAAAAGGGTATGTTCAGGAAAAAGCTACGTACATAGCCCACTGTAGAGGACCTATCCACAAAATTTGAGACTCGAAATCACATGTTTATTTTTCCCGATAGCCTCAGGAATTTTCGAAAGATAAACATGTGAACGATACAAATTTTGTGGATAGGTCCTCTACAGTGGGCTATGTACGTAGCCTTTCGCTTAACATACCCTTTTTGTTACACCCTGTATTCCTGAAAACTGCATCGAAATCGGTTCAGCCGTTTCTGAGATTAGCGTGCACAAACGAACAGACAAACCGACAAACAGACAAAAATTCCAAAAATCATTGTTTTGGATACTATTGCGTTGATCTTCGCGCGAAGATCTTGAAGGTCTTCTATAATATTTTTTCTCATATATCTTCCATGTACAGACAGCGATCCGTTACATTTTTATTATATGTATAGATAAAATTAAGTGCTGGTTTTGCCAATGGTTAGATAGCCATTTGTTGATAAGTTTGATGTTGTCTTGCTCTAAAACTTGATCGTGATAGAGACAGCATCAACTTTATCCTTCAGAGAGACTATTTATATGACCATTATTGAATAAATCTGTCCTTAGAGTTGTACATTTACAGTGTTATTACAAAACCACATCTAAAGTTAAAGACTGTTTAAACATGACATTTCACAACTAATTGTCATATTTGTCAAAATCTGACAATATGTCAATTCTGACTATCACACCTAAACGTGTAAACTTAAAATTGACGCATTTACTGCCGGCGACTACGTATTTGCGTCTTGGAGGTGCCGCCAACGCGTATTTGCGTCTTCGTATTAGGCGTTGAAACAATGCTGTCGGCATAGTCTCTACTCTCTCATCTGCCAGCAGCGAATGTGTTAGTAAAATTAAGTCTGTCCCGTTCTATTCCCAACATAAATGGCTGAGACAGAAAGGGACAAGTAGGACAAATATTAAGCTAAGATTTCAGTGTCACGGTCAGAATCGACCCGCCCCCTGATTACCTAATTTGCAATACCAAAGCCGAAGCAGCGCGATCGCGATAATTGAGAGTGTGTGTGCGTACGCGGTGCGAGGTGCGGGGCGCGGGAGGACGCCGAGCGCTCGTTGCGCGCACGCACACACTCGAGATTATCGCGATCGCGCGGCTTCGACTTTGCTATTGCAAGTTATGTTATCAGGGGCCGAATGTTTACCTTAAACAATGTTTTAATGCTTTTGTAATAACACTGTTAGTTTTGGGAGGGTAATGTTATGAATTATATACAAAAAGCTATCTAGAGAACGACTCCTTTAAATTTATCCTTCAAATAGGCTATCTTACTGTTGGAAAATCGACTCTTTGTCATTGTGTGGTTTAAGTTTTTTTTGTCAAAAACATTACCCCCTCTTTTTAGGCGGTGTCGGTTGTAACCGTTTTATGGTGCTGGTTAGATGTTGGTCCGAAAGAGAGTTCTTTGTATGGCCATTGGCCATAATGGCTATATACATTGTTGTACCTACGAATTATATGGCATAGCGACTAAAATCTTTCATTAGTTGCATTACGTTGAAACATATCTACCTACTAGATAAGTTGATTATGGCTATATGGCTAAAAATGGCCATAAAAGGAAAATAGGTTTGTTTTAAGTATCTTAGCTATTAGTCAATCAATCAAGCTTATCGACGGCCGATTGATGTAGTTGGTAGTGGCCCTGCCTGCCACACCATAGGTCCTGGGTTCGAATCCCGGTAGGTGCAAACATTGATGTGATGAATATCGATGTTTGTTTCCGAGTCATGGATTTTTATATACTTATCTATGTATTTATATACCGTTGCTTAGTACCCACGACACAAGACCTTAGGGATCTTAGTGTAGGACAAGGTCAATGTGTTGTGATGTTTGTGAATATTTATTATTATTATTATTTATTTATATTATTATATTAAATTGTTAAAGTTATCAAATAGTTAAAAACAAAATAGCTTAGAACTAACCAATGTACATTTAAATATTAGTTAGTAATAAGTAGAAATATGCAACTGACTTTATATTGGTTGACAATTTGACATGTCAAATTAGTAAATGTGTCAAATAATGACATTGACATCCAACGTAATGTCATGTGGTTAAGACGTGCGCCTTCCAAGCGGGAGGCGTAAGTTCGATCCCAGTCACGGGCCTGTACCAATGAATTTATTTCATGTACAGATTTTAATGTTGTAAAATTGTCACTTAGCTCGTGCCTAGGAAAGCACGTAAAACCGCCCCCTGATTACGTAAAAGCAATATCAAAGCTGATAGCGAAAATTGTACAATATTCGCCTTGAAACGTCAAAGTTCCTTTGAAATTCACTTTACGTAATACGAATTTGAAAAGCAATCAGAGAGTTTTATACAATTTTCGCTATCGCTTTGCTTTTGCTAGTTAGGTAATAAGGGGGCCGTTGGTCCTGCGCCTGATCTCTCTCGGGTCAAGTCGGCTTTCCGTCCCATCGGACTATGAGAGTAACGGAATAGAGAGTGCATCTGTGTTTGCGCATACGCTTGTGCACTATGATATCTCCTGCGTACCTGGCTAATCTCCGTAGAGATTGGTCGCCTTGACCGATATACGGTCGGAGATCTTATTTTATATTTTACTAGCGGCCGCCCACGGGTTCGCCCGCGTGAGCCTGCATTACTCCCGTGCGAAGCCGGGGCGGGTCCCTAGTTATAGGTACATTATAAACCTTCCTCGTGAATCACTCTATCTATTAAAAAAACGCATCAAAATCCGTTCTCTAGTTTGAAAGATCTAAGCATACATAGGGACGGACAGACAGCAGCAAGCGACTTTATTTAATAATAGTACTGATTCCACGTAATGGCACTTCGGCCCCCTTATCACCTAACTAGCAAAAGCAAAGTGATAGCGAAAATTGTATAAAAATCGCTGATTGCTTGTCAAATTCGTATTACGTAAAAAAAATTCAAAGGAACTTTGACATTTCAAGGCGAATATTGTATAATTTTCGCTATCGCTTTGCTTCGGCTTTGCTATTGCTTTTACGTAATCAGGGGGCAGGGTGGATGAAATCTTACTATGCCGTAAAACGACCCATAGTTGTCACTTTAGGAGAATGAAATGAATTTTACTATTCAGAAATAAAGCCAATGCAAAGTCAGTTGTATTTTGAGGCCTGGTCAAACAGAGAGCCGCCGTGTTATAGCGTCGCGTTGTGTTATACCGAACCAGACTGTGACAGAGCGATTACGCTCCGCTCTGACACAACGTTATTTTTATCAAAGCTGACACACTGAAAATTTACAGACGTTACAGCATTATCATCTTCCTACCCTCATCAGCAGACATGGGGTCGTGCTTTTTTACTCTGTCGACAAATATCGTGAAGACACACTGTTAACACGCGACGCGACAACACGTCGAAAATGTATGGAGAGTGGGGATCGCGTGTTATCGCGTGGGGTGTTAGCAGTGTGTCATGGACCATATGCCCTGTGTTTGACAAGGCCTGTAAGCTTTAGGGCATTGTGATATAGTTCCGGCCATGAAGGGAATAAAAAAATGGATTGTGATGAGAAAAATGCGTGTGACTTATGTCCTACTTTAACGTATCATAGAAAATAATTCCGATTTAATTAGGAATACACATTGAGTGCCGGCAACTACGTATTTGCGTCTTTTAGACTTTCTAGAGGTGCCGCTGACGCTTATTTGCGTCCTCGCATTAGGCGTTGACGTGATGTCGGCACCCTTGGAAAATCTGCCGGCAGCGAATGTGTTAAAAAAATCCCAACAAAACAGTGAATGTCACAAAGCGTAGCCTTTAAACGGTTGAACGGATTTTTTTTCAGACATAGCTAAGAACCATCTCGATGTAATTGCCTTTCAAATAAAAAAAAAAAAGCTTGGTCGAGCCATTTAGGCGCTACAAACTCAAAGACAAAGAACTGTAGATACATTAAGGGTACGCCCACCACCGTACCCTTGATGGAAATTTGAACTTCCGAATAGTAACGCCTGATACAATGAAGTATTTAACTGTAGAGTGAGCATGAACCTTTTTACGCGCCGGTACGCTATCGACTCGCAAGCAAAATCTATGAGAAACTAATGGACGCCCGCGACTACGTCCGCGTGGACTGCAGTAAAAACAAAATGTCGAAATTATCCGGAATATTCTGATATGTAAGCTATATTATTGTGAAGTTTCATCAAAATCCATTTAATAGTTTTTTCGTGAAAGAGCAACAACATACATCCTCACAAACTATCGCGTTAATAATATTAGTAGAATGACAGTTGGACGATAGCGTTATGGACTATCGAAAGGTTCGTGCTTGTACTACAGTATCTAGGTACCACTAGCGAGTTCTACTTCACCATAGAGGAATAAAGATGTAATAGAGTGCTAATATGGTCGATTCCGGCAGTCACACTTAAACCTAAACGTAAATTTAATCCTACCTGTCCTTTTCACTCTCAGCCATTTATGTTAAGAACGGAGAGAGATAGACCTGACTAAGATTAGGTTTAGGTTTAAGTGTCCTACTAACTGCCTCGATACTTGAGACTTGCCGGTACCTCACAGTTCCAGTCCTTGACCGTCAGATTGCATTACTGTAATGTATACTACATTACTAATGTACTGTAATGTACATACTCGATGGCTTAGAATCAAGTAAGCAACGTTTATTATTCGAATCTCTTTCTAATTTTTTTAATTACTTAGCTCTTATGTTCTACTACGTTTGGTATGTACTTAATGAGTACAGAATAGTACAGATAATGCATTGTGTGAAAACCTGCTCAAGTAGCATGATCTGCGAAACACGATATAATAAACCGATTTATCGACATTTAGCCTGTCAAAATAAGATAAATATAGCCGCCATTATGAATTTTGTATAGAGACGATACGATATCCACGATGCGTGGTCATGCTAGAGGGGCAGAAGACGACTTTGCATCGTAAATTGAACATATAAGGTGAATTTCAGCTGGTACGACTTAAAATCTTTATCCAGGGTGTAACAGATGGGACATGTTAAGCGAGAGGCTTGAAAAAGTACCTACACTACTGAGAACCGCAAAATTTTGAGTTGAATACCTAAATGTTTATTTTCAAACATCACATGAACATTAGGTGCTTGTGAGTAATTCAGGATTATTTCTTTCTTATCTCCATTTTCAGTCTCTTATCATAGCATTTCGCTAAATATATACCCCTTTAGTTACATCATAAATAATGGGCTTTTAAATGAATAAACTCTCTAAATAAACTTCCTCTAAAATGAACCTAGGCACGCAGGAGGTTATGCGAAAATAATATTTTTAAAGAGTTAAGTTTAGGTTTAATTCAAACCAGTCGAAAACAAAACCATAATTAAATAGGCTAGTCCTAAAACTGGGCTAATACTTTAAAATAAAAGCACTTAAATAACTAATTTTATATGAAAAGTATGTAGATATGTAGGTAATATAAATTACCCATTAGTTTTGGTTATTGCAATTTTATATTGTAACTAACATTTTCAGTTATTTCATTTATATGGCCTAATCACTTTTTTTACACAGTATTTGCACGTATTTTTGGTGTTTTTTTTTTCTTTTTTCTTTAGTTCATTTTGTTTTCTCCTTCCCTTTACAGGTATCGCGAAAACCGCACAAGCTGTATGTTATTTATAATTATCTACGTTTAACTTTAAGTCGTGAAGAAAAATGTGAATAGAAAATACATACGTACATACATATAATCACGCCTTTATCCCATACGGGGTAGGCAGAGCACCAAGGGCCGATAGAACCACATGGTGCCACTTGTAGAAATAATAATTATATATAATACTAGTGGACGCCCGCGACTCCGTCCGCATGGACTGCAGAAAAAACATAATGTCGAAATTGTCCAGGATAAAAACATTTTTCCCGTGATAAAAAGTAGCCTATATGTTAAGTGGGACCTGTCACAATATATTCCTGAAAACTGCATCGAAATCGGTTCAGCCGTTTCTGAGATTAGCGTGCACAAACGCACAGACAAACCGACATAAATTCCAAAAATAATTCTTTTGGGCACTATGATAAAAGTCTCGTATAATATTTTTTAAGACAGCATCAAATTTGTACTTCAGATATGCTATCCTAGCTAGGCTCAAAATAAAAATAAGACAAAATGAATAGAGTCGAATGTTTTTAAAGAAAAATAATTATCATTATCCATCCTAAGGGGCATAACGGGAATGATCCATTAATGCGGCTGTGGATTGAGTATCTATCTCAGTTTAACCTACCTGTGAATCTGTTGGTTAGAAAGAGATGAATGATATAATGGGTCTGGTAAAAATAGTTTTATGTGTCGGCATTGATTATAATGATTTGCGTCTATTGAATGCTCTCTTATAAATTTGAATTGTACATATTTTTATGTATAAATCATTTTTAGTAAAGCATGAATGATGTGCACAACGTTTGTTTAGCAAAATTAGCAGACGTACGCGACTTTGTTCGCGTGAACTATATAGGATGTTACTTAGCATTTCGCTCAACAATCTTTATTGTACACAGAAAAAAAACACAAAATAAAATAATTTAAAAGATAATGTACAGAGTACAATGTACTGGTTGGCTGTATTTTTATTAAAATTAAGTGATTAGCAAAGAAGAAGAAATCACACGTGCACAAACAATATCCATTTTATTACGTTTTGTTTGCTTGACGGGTTTTTCAAATTTTACCGATGTGTGCAAGTTGATGAAAACAGATGTTTGACAGTCATTCATGCAAAATCTACCGGACGGATTTTAATTAATCTTGGCAGTCGTGTAGTATATGCATCACGTTAACACATAATATATTGCTATTAGTTCACGCGAACGAAGTGCACAGTTAGTGCAGTTATCTAAATATCACTTGAGGGCTTCCATTATAAATGTGCTATTGAATTATGGTGAGCTTTATTAACGTAATGTTTCAAAATGCGTAAATCTAGGCTTAATTTGGGTCGCTCATTAGCTCACATGTTCTCCTTTCTTAATAAAAGAAGGTACGTCGTGTGCGCTTAACGTCATTATTAACATTAGGTGCTAATGGGGCTTATTAAAGACCTTAAAAAATTTGTTTTTTATTGTTTGTAAGTAGAACAAAAAAGCGTTGTATATTAGCTGCAAAGGGTTGTACTACAGTTATTGTGTGTTACGTTGCTGCTTTTCTTCGGTGTGATTAACTTGTAATCAATTGGCACTATATTAATATTTTAATCAAAAGCAATATTTGGCGTTTACTCGTTAATTCGTTTAACATCGCATAAATTATGTCGTGTTATTTTAGATATTATTTTGTGAATTGGATTTGGTATATTCTGTTTTTTGGTTGTTAGTTTTTATTTTCGACCACTTATATTTTTTATTTTAATTATATTATTAAATAGTTATTTATACCTTCCTTATTGCACGCACTATATGTATAAATAAATGTATTGTATGAATTAATTCATCAACGTTTTTTACTGGCACGGAATGCAGAGGTCGTGGGTTCGATTCCCACCCGGGTGAGGGATTTTTTTCCATTTCTTTATTAATAATTTTTTACTATTGTAATAATAAGATTTATGTACTTTGTTATATTTTAATCAGTCATTTGCGTGCTTTTATTCGAATAAAATAATAGTAAGAGCACACCATTAAATATATCTCACATTTATTGGCATTAAATATATTTACATGGATATGAACTTTATAACCTGAAATAAAATAAATGTCTCACATGGTCATTCGGTAAACGTGGTTGCAGGATCTCCATCTGGATACTGCAGATCTGGCTACCCCCCCCCCCTCCTCCCATTTTAGAAAAACAGCCGTGCAGAATTATCGCAACCAACTATTTAATTTAACCTGATACGAGTATTAATAATAATTTATTTCACTACATATCTGTGCTAATAAATAATCACTCAGCCAATTTCAATAACCGATCCCGAGAGATTTTTTGCATATTTCACATAAATGTCCCATTGCTTTCATACAAAATTTAAAATTTGTAATAAAAAAATATCCGAGACTAGTGGACGCCCGCGACTCCGTCCGCGTGGACTACAGAGAAACAAAATGTCGAAATTATCCGGGATAAAAACATTTTCCCGGGATAAAAAGTAGTCTATATGTTAAGTGGGATCTGTCACAATATATTCCTGAAAACTGCATCGAAATCGGTTCAGCAGTTTCTGAGATTAGCGTGCACAAACGCACAGACAAACCGACAAACACAAAAATTTCTAAAATCAGTCTTTTGGGTACTACTGCGTTGATAAAGGTCTCCTGTAATATTTTTTCTCATATATCTTCCATGTACAGACAGCGATCCGTTACATTTTTATTATATGTATAGATTGTTTATGATCTCTAGTATTGAAATTGGCCGTTACTTAATTATTACTGTGATAATATAGGTAGAATTGATAATAATCACTGTTGTAAAATTTATTAGATTAAAAAAAAAACAAAATGTCACTAAATCTTTTTTTGACAGAACGAGATTAAATTACGCATTTTTATGGAGATTTTTCTTGTAAAGAAATCATTTTTTTCCGAAAAATCTTTACTACGTTTTCAAATCTTCGCCCACGCTCGAAAACGTATAAACTTATGAGATTGCTTATTAAGAAAGAAAACAAAATATTATTATTTTACAAATAGCTTGCTTTAATTTTTCAACACTGCACAACTTTTACAATTCTAAAAATAGTTATCTTAAGGTTTTTTCTCACGCTTATTTTTTTAAATATAGACAATAAAATAGTTTTATTTGCATTACATACATATTCGATAAGCTAAATAAGATTTATTATTATATATTTGGAAAATCTCCAAAAGTAGTAGAACAATAAAACTTACGGACAACTAATGTGTCACTCAGCTTGTGCTTTCTTGTTCTTTTTACACGTATTAGAAAGAGATAGTTTCATAAACTATCTAAAATTTTTATTATACTATACACCAACCCTCCTGGCGCACGCAGTCATAGAACGTTATATGACAGCGCGTGCCAGGAGCATTGGCGTATAGTATAGTATATTTTATTTATGCAATTTTATCATACTTAATATTATTGTTGTTTCTTTATATCCTATAGAAGAATTCTTAAAATATGTGTCAAAAATCTTATCATATACCATTTAAGTAGTATTTTATTATTAATTTTTTTATCTGTTAAATATAGTATAGTATTTACCTTATTTACTAGGCAGATTTTTATAATTCTACATTAAAAACTTCTTAAGTCTAAATAAAACTTTAGAATGTTTTATTGCTTTAGTAGCACTAAATTCTAAATTCGCCTTTATATAAATTTTAGTACAATAAAGAGATAATTATATGAATGTTATACACACATACACAATATTGGTTTGTGAAAATCACAAGTTATCTGTTAATCACAATAAAAAAAATATTGTATAGATTTTACATGTTATTTGTTTACGATATAACAATAAGGTACACTGCGATTTTAAGTTTAATGTTAAATATTAAGTTTTATTCTAAATTATAATGCTGGATAAAATCAATCACCTAATAATTATAGCCTACCTATAAGTACCTATTGCAATAAAAATATAAATTTAATGTACCTACCATCAAATTATAATTTAATTATAATAATAATAGTGCCATTACATAGAAATATTTTTTTAATATTCAGCATATTTTAATAAAATACATTTAAAAAGTTTTCAATGTTTTCTTTTTCAGTCCTATAGCTATAATGTCGCCATACGAAAGCAAACCTCATTTTTTTCTATGGAAGCACCCCTGGGAAACCACGGGTTTCCAAGATATTGAGGTCCAAAGTTACATTAATATTATAATTTTTTTTACATAAATCCATCTGAAATCGTTAACAAAAATTTTTTTTTTTTCAAAGATACAATGTCAAAATGTTAGTTTTGTAGGTACATTTGTAATTTGCGCATCAAAGGAATACATTGCTTGCAATAAAATGACAGTATTTTTTAATATTTTTTGACGTTTCGTCTTGTCGTTTGTGTTGTCTTTTTCCACTCTGTATATTGGGCGTTTTCCACTACGACATGACCACGACATTTCGTCACCTAGCCGTCTCATGGTCGTGTCGTCTATTGAAAAACGAGCCATACCATAGAAGAATAAGATTTCTTCTATGGCCATACTATCTAATACATTTTGCATGCGAGTCGACAGCGTTACGCAGCGGATTAAAGTTCGTGCGTACCCCCCAGAAAGCCGATATTACGACCCCTGAAGTTAACTCGATTTTATAGAAGTCTCCATTATATCTCAGTGAGCGCTTTGAATATTTCTTTTCCTTAGAATAATGATGATCCGCAGAGCGGAGCGAAGACCATTCATTAATCTAAGTTCTTTTTAACCGACTTCAAAAAAAGGAGGAGGTTGTCGCGCAAAGCCGCGCGCGTCCAGCACCGACTACAAAAAATAAGTGATACGTCGACTATCTGCTGGGATCTAAAGTTGGTATTTTTTGTATCGTAAGTATTGCAATTCTGGTTCTGGATAACCCATTTAGGAAAAACGGGCGTGTGTAGGTAAATATATGTATTTGCTTGCTACCGCCCTAAATAATAATAATAAGTTTATTTTCATAAAGACGCGTGAGTAGGTACATACAGTATGCGATTATGAGATATGTTACAAATGCAAGATCTATGCATTCAATAAACCTGTGACTCAAGATTAACTCAAGCTTGTCTGCTATGCTAAAGGTATCTGTATCTGTTTTATGATCTTGCAGTACTTACTACCCCATTTCAGGATATAGCCTTGTTATGTCCTACCTGTTTTCAAACCTTGTTTACCTAACTTGAAAAATGGAAATCAACATCTCGCTGTGTTCATCCCAAAATTCCCAGGCGTAGCTTAGTCGATACAGCAAATAAGTGATTCTTGAGCCAAATAGAACCTTATACCCTATTGTATGTAGTTCGATATCGGTAAAGAGGGGCAAAGCTAGATACGTCGTTGTGGCGTCGCGACGTAGCTTCCCTGGGCGCCAGACTGACGGGCGTCGTTTTACCGCATTCTACTTTGCGGCTCGGGGACGTCGGGTTTATATGGCGCTAGATTTTTCACCTTTTTCCATCTTCATAATAAGTAAAGATACAATTACATTTTATGAGAATAAAATATAGTAGCTTCTCTACTTATACCGGCCTTTCTACGAGAATAAAATTACCTTTGCAGGCGTAGCCGTGGGACCACGGCTAAAGAGGTTTTCCGCAAAAAACTAACTACTTATCTACATGGTACAATATTTAGTAACTAGAAACCCTAGATCTATTCGCCTATTACCTCCATCTAACAAACTTATACAGGGTGTAACAGAAAGGGTATGTTAAGCGAAAAGCTATGTAAATAGTCCACTATTGAAAACCTATTTCCAAAATTTGAGACTCGTAATCAAATTTTTATTTTTCAAGATTGTATAAAAATTCCTGAGATATTTAAAAATTCTCCATACTATCGGGAAAAATAAACATGTGATTTCGGGTCTCAAATTTTGTGGATAGGTTCTCTACAGTGGGCTATTTACATAGCTTTTCGCTCCTCTCTATATAGGAAATACGGGCTCAGGACCTGAACTCACGCCCTTAGACCACCGATAGGTAGGTACCTACCACCTCACTTATCCAACTAACCTATCATTAGTAAAGAAAGACCATAGCCTCACTTGCACTAAGCATTTTGCAACGCTGCAGCGTAGGCATATTATTACAAATTTTGCTATTTTGGGAATTTAGGGGCAACTTCTCACTGATCATGTAGTATATACCTAGTCGGTTCTTAAATACTGTCACGGGCCATTTATTTTAAAAATAGAACACCTAGAAAAAAAAAATGAAATGGTGTTCGATTTTCGAATATTTTTTTATTAATAATCTGCCAAATCACAATTACATTCATTAATTTTTACGATGGAGTGGAATGGCAAAGAGGACAGAGTAGCAGTAATTGCATTGCATCGTTGCGGCCATCCACCGAAGACGATATTCAACTTGCTTCAAAAGTTAAAACTCACGAAGAGGTTCGTGTACCGTACCATCAAGAGGTACAATGAAACCTCTAGTGTCGATGACAAGAAAAGAAACGGCAGACCTCGTTCCGTTAGGACTCCAGGGGTCATCAAAGCAATCAAGGCGCGTATTGCAAGAAATCCCGTCCGCAAACAGAAACTGATGGCTTTGGAGATGGGATTAACCAGAAGTACCGTAAAAAAAGTACTCAGTGAAGACCTGGGACTACGAGCATACCGAAAAAAGAGTGGGCATCTTCTGAACGCGCGTCTGATAGCTATGAGAGCCAAGAAATGCAAAGTTTTGCTAAAGCGGTACGCAAGAAACAGACACCGCGATATCCTGTTTACAGACGAGAATTTTTTTAATATCGAAGAGAAGTACAACAAACAAAATGACAGGGTGTACGCTACCAGCTCTGCGGCCGCTGGAAATGCCATTCCTAGAGTGCAGCACGGCTATCATCCATTATCAATCATGATTTGGTTGGGAGTGTCCTACTATGGCCCTACTGAAGTGCATTTTTGTGAAAAAGGTGTCAAAACCAGTGCAAAAGTGTACCAAGACACGGTTTTAGATCGCATAGTAAAAGATCTGCCCCAGACATTCTTTGGAGGACGGTCAATTGTATTTCAACAGGACTCGGCACCAGCGCATAAGGCCAAAACAACTCAGGAGTGGTTCGAGCGCCAGAATATCGAGCTAATAAGGCATCAAGATTGGCCCTCATCTAGCCCTGACCTCAATCCACTGGATTACAAAATTTGGCAGGAATTGGAGGAGAAGGTCTGTTCTAAACCTCACAAAAATTTGAGCAGCCTAAAGTCATCATTGATTAAAGCAGTGGCCGATATCGACATGAATATCGTCCGTGCTGCTGTTGATGACTGGCCGCGAAGATTGAAGGCTTGTGTGAAAAATGGTGGCAATCATTTTGAATAAATTTTGTGTTTAATGTAAGCTAATTAAATTACCTTTTTTAAAAAAATACTTTTTTTGAATATCATGACTAGTTTTCATTTTATAGCCAATTTTGTTTGTGACAGAATTTAAGCACCGACTAGGTAAGTATTCCAAAAGCGTGGCAGCCAAAATTGCAGAATCACTAGAAAGATAGCCAAGTTTGCCCCGCTATGGCCAGATAAAGGCAGCATTGAGTATTCTCTGCCACATGCTTTTGATGTGATGGGCCTCAGCCCTCAACCACCATGTAAGCCAAGCCCACACCTACTTCCGCTTCCCGTCCGTAGCGCCAACTATATATTGTGATGGGCCAACTTAACGCCACTGTAACTAACTGCCTACTGTGTAAAACTAGGAATACGCCCTCGAATTGTTTAGTTTACTTACATAAATAACAAGATTTTAAATATTTTTTACATGCAAAGTACATACACTTAGTTTATCTAGTTATTCATAGCTCTGTGAATTTGACGTTTAAAAGTGAGACATCTCGCTCTCACCAAAATCATCACACGGGTGCAGAACTCATGATCACAAACACCTTTGAAGCAAATTTACATACATAATTGACTAGGTACATACGGCTGTGGTCCCAAGAATGGGGGCCAGAACTGCGGCATCGCGTTGGAGATCGTACAGCCACGTTTAGCACCTTTAACTCAGTCAAAACCTAATTCAATTCCATGTAAAGTTCTGTCAAGCCTCGCACTGTCAAAAAGTTTGATCTCATGTAGAGCCAAGCTTCTATAAATCTACACGCTAACTCTACAAGGTCTAACTTCAATAGGGCTACCATATCTCGGGATTTGTCCTGAGATTTCAGGATTTTTCGACTTTTCTCAGGATTGCGGCCGGATTTTGCAAATCTCGTGAAACCCTGAGGGTTTTTAAAGATCTCTTTAATTAAAAGTTAAACCAACTAAAAACAATCTTCTTTTGGTAACAATTGAACAGTTAAAATCTATAGTTATTTATCCAAGTGAAACAAACTAAAAATAATCTTTTGGTAACAACCGGTTGCTTTGAGTGCGATGTGCAAATTTTAGTGTAATTTTCAACTCTCAGTGCTTTACAAAACATTTAAAGCGACTGATTTTCTAATTTTGGTGATCTATTTTAATTTTGGTGTCTGTGAAAGCAATTTTTGTGGTCTCAAATAAAACGACGTGAGAGTTGTTTTTCAATGGTTGAGTGTGTCTCTTGGTCAACGATTCATGATATCGGGGATAGTCTGTTAGAAGTATGTAGGTATCTATGAATACGTTAATTCGAAGACACAAAATTACGTCATTGCCATTTCTTCGTACAGATAGCCCTGTGGCGCCTTGTTTGTCTCTTTAAGAGGAAGCAGACGTTATTTAGCAACTATTTGGTATATAGAAGCACACACAATAGTTTTGGAAATGAATGTTGCTGTAGGTAGGTACTTTGGGGTCCTGAAAATGCTTTACTAACGTCCAGAGGGTGCGAGAAAGAGAGATGGTTGGCTAGTTTCGACCAATGAGATCGAGGTGCAAACAGGTGGGCGCGGGTTAGGCGGCCATTTTGGATTTTCCAATTTGGATTCATGTACCTTTTGAGGCATTATGGGAGATTTTATTGGGCGATGTTTGAGAAGTAAAATTCACATTTTTTAAATGGCTGGGTAGGTGAATAATAAAAATTATGCTAGATATGAAAATACTTACTGGAAAAATAAATCAGTTATATGAAACCATGAACGTATAAAGAATAACGGACAGAGTGTTGTCAATACACAGAGTGAAGCATTCATAGTAAGCTCGGTAACGATATTCCATGGAGTAGGAATGTGTATTGACGGGCGTTATCCACCCACACATACAAACCATAGTAAGCTCGGCGCCTACTAGAAAATACACGTAGGTACATGCGCCACGCGCCGCCATTATGGTGCTTGAATATGTGCATTGACAGCATTACGTCCGTTGTTCTCCGTAAGATTAAAATTCATTGTTTAAGTACTAGGTACTTACGTATGAACGGCTAAGGAAGCAACTCGCAACTCAGGCGATGAGCTAATGATAATTAACATGTCCTCGCTGTGCTAAATGTTCTAGCTACGTCACGCGCGAACACAGCCGAGTATCCTGGCCCTACCCAAAATAGAAGTTTACAAGTTTCATCCGTATTTGGTCCCCCATGTTTGTGCGCCGATGCGAGAGCGGTAACATCGCAGGGAAACCTAATTCATATTTATTGTATTCACAATTAGATTCGCAAGTAACTACGATTTACTTAATAGCAGTTTAATGGTTCGTTTTGTAATCGAATTATACTGGAGTGCTTCAAGGGATGTGAGTGATGATTTCACAATAAAAAGTGTGTTAGGGATCCTGTTAGCGAGCCATGTTTGCGCGAATACCTACTAGTTTAATCTAAGCTATGTAGATAATACATTTATGTATACGATATGTACATACACACAGCTATGTTTCCTAAATAAATTAACTATTGAGTGAAACATACTCTACAAGCAAATACATCAGAATAACCACAGAATAACGTGTAACGAACGTATCAGCAAGTCTTACTACCCTAGTTTCCTACTAAAGTTATAAATGCGAAAGCTTGTGCGAATTCACCGTACATCATGCATCACGTACCTACGTATGTTTGTTACTCTTTCACGAAAAAACTGAACAGATTTTGATGAAACTTGTATCAGGTAACTTATACATCAGAATAGCACAAAGGCTAAAAAGTTTTGCAAGTATACCTACTCATAAAACCAAAACATCAACAAACAGAAAGCCTCTTCAGATAAAGCATTGGCAAGTAGTAGTAGGCTCAGTCAACCGTGACGAGATGGCAGGGGAGGGACCATTTGTGTTGATTTATTGTCGGCAAGACGTGAATGCTTAGTATATTTTGTTATTCGATTGAAATATTTAAGCTAGCTACTTTTCGCGAGTGGTTTTTGTCAACATGGCGTATCAAAGTATACAGGATGTAACAAAAGGGGTATGTTAAGCGAAAAGCTATGTTAATAGCCCACTAAAAGGAACCTACCCACAAAATTTTAGACTCGAAATCACATGTTTATTTTTTCCTAGGGAAGGTCACTTTCAAGATTTTTTATTATATGTTCAGAATAACAATAATAGAACCTAAAATTAAATATTAACTACCTATTAACTCCAAATATTTACAAATAAAAGACGGCCTGCAAATCCTCCACCGATGGCAGCGTGCCCAAAAGGCTGGCCGCGTTGCCCCGCTGTATAGCAAGGCTTACGCGTTGGCCAAAATAGGCACCAGCCCTCCGGTCATGGGATGCTTCGACCAACCTTTTAGAAATGCCCCTGAAGAGGGCATGCGCACCCGGACCCCATGGCCCAATGGTTTCAACCCCAAACGGCTCAAATATGTAATCCCCGCTTAGGTTTGCATACTTGCGCCGCTTGAGGTTTTCTGCTGAGGCCGCCGCTGAACCGGTTCTGATGCTTGTGCCTGGGAGGTGAGACACCGCAAGGGTATCGACGCAGGTTGCGTCCCATACCAAGCATCGTCCCATCCTCCAAGGCACAAGGGTCATGCCGTCCGGTCTCTTTCCATCGTCGCGCACCAAACCAAGGGGTTCTAAGATAGATGGTGCCCCGGCGGTGGAGAGAGCCCGGCGGATGATGTCATTTAGGGTCGAATGGCGATATATGCGGCCCGCGCTCTTGGTACATGACAGCCCATGGTGTCCGAGTGGGTCGACAGCATCGCCACACCGACATCGGTGGGGGACGTTGCAGGGTGCGCCTAAACTTGGCAGGCTGCAATGCGGAATGTTGTTCTATCCAGAAGGGTGCCGACATTGGCCGACGGCAGTGCCTGCAGCCATAAACCCGATTCCCACTCGCCTAAGGCTAAAAGACGAGCGCGCTCTGCGGAACTGGTTGGCGTGTCTAGTAGATTTTTCCGCACCAGTTTGCAAAGCGGCTCGTCCCACAGCCTCTGCGAGGATGGGAACGATGGTTCAACGGCGTTCGGGCAGGCCAACTTTCAAGCATTTTTAGCTTCAGCCATATAGTAGGTTGTAGTTGAATTGTCATTTAGGATTTTCATAACTAAGGAGTGTGTACCGTGGGCTGAAGCTAAAAACGCTGGGAGTGCGACACTAGAAATTTTGCGGAATTTTTTCCTTATTATGATAGGATGGAAAATTCCTAAATAACTTAGGAATGTTCATACAATCAGTGATTCCGAGTCTCAAATTTGGGAATAGGTTCTCTATAGTGGGCTATTTACATAGCTTTTCGCTTAACATACCCTTTCTGTTACAACCTGTATATGTATATCCAAAGAGTGTAGCATTGTTTAAGTCAGACAAATAATTAACAGAAAGTACCTATTTGCTCATAAATTCTAGTTCTGTAAGTTAATTTTGTGTTCTGTGCTGATGCAAGGCATCAGCTGCATCTCCTTCCGTGCATGTCGTAAGAATCGACTCAGGAACCTGCGAGCCTAGCATGACCTACGAAACAAGATTTGATAAACCGATTTATCGACAATTAGCCTGTCAAAATACGATAAATATAGCCATATAGCCGCCTTGTTGAATTTTGATTAGAGGCGATACGATATCGTACCATACAATATCCACGATGCGTGGTCATGCTAGGGGGGTAGGGCGTTCTCTCGGACATTAAGCTAGTAACTTGTCACTGACAATTTTCATCTGTCCCCGCTATGCTAAATATAGGATATCCTTTATGATCCTGTAGTTCTAGCCACCCCATTTCGGGTACACAGTCGTGTGTATAGATGTATGTAAATTAATACATACCTTTCATAAAAGGTCACTATTAGAGCGGAAAGCACGTAAAACCGTTGGACCTGCGCCTGATCTCCGGTCGTGTCGGCTTTCCGTCCCATCGGACTATGAGAGTGACGGAATAGAGAGTGCATCTGTGTTTGCGCACACACTTGTGCACTATAATATCTCCTGCGTACCTGACTAATCTCCGTAGAGAAATATGGTCGGGAGATTTTCGATTTCGATTAGAGCCAATGGGTACCAGTGTTCACATAAAAATTTGCGTTGTCCTTTATCTAACGAAAAACATTTACGGTGTTATTACAAAAGGGCACCTAAAGTTAGACTCGATTTAAATACAGGGTGTTAAAGAAAGGGAATGTTAAGCGAAAATCTATATAAGTAAATAGCCCACTGTAGAGAACCTATTTCCAAAATTTGAGACTCGAAAGCACATTCTTGTTTTTCAAGATTGTATGAACATTCCTGAGTTGTGTAGGAATTCTCCATACTATCTGGAAAAATAAACATGTGATTTCGAGTCTTTGTGGATAGGTTCCTTGTAGTGGGCTATTTACATAGCTTTTCACTTAACATACCCCTTTTGTTACATCCTTTATACTCGTAACATTTGACAGCAAAATGTATGGCATATCTGCCAAATTTAGGACACGTTTAGCTAAATAAATGTTTAAATTATTTTGTAATAACCAGGTTTATTAACATAATTAACATTCAGGTTAAAACAGCCTAAATGGCTCTGAAAACATTGTATTATACTCGTACCCTATACCCCTTGAGCTTAGGGCCATACGAGTAGCTTTAACGTTTAACCTAGCCTTAAAGAAATAGTTTACTCCTGATGGGGTTCAAAATAAGTTAATTTTTGCAAAAAAAAATGTTTAACATTTTTATCCCCGCTGTAGCAGCCATCTTTCCCGACAGGCTGCAAGTTGTCGTTACTTCCGGCGTGACGTCATCGCTTCTGTCTGGCTTTTCCTTAAGGGTGCACATGATATTGCAGTTTAAGAGATACATTCCAACTAATATTATAAACGTGAAACTTTGTTTGTTTCTTATTGACGAAGAGCGGGCAGGGCTAGTTTCCGAGTGGCGGAAAAAACCGCCAGTTATTAAAGTTGCAATATGCAGTTTTTCAATTACATTTATTCTGGTGGAAATCATTTATTATATCGTAAATTTATATTTTTCGACTCCCTCAAAAAGAAACATACTAATAGAAAAAAATATATTGTTGATAAAATGACACGAAGCGAGCGCAAATTTTATTTTTCAATTGAAATATTAGCTTTTATTAATTGAAATATTAGCTTGGCTGTTGGATTTTTTTATCCAACAGCCAAGCTAATATTTCAATGGATCCTGGCTGTTCAGTTGTTATGTTACGATCATTAGAAAATATTTCATGTTCTTCAATAGTATAATAATATTATACAGGTGATTTTTGGTCGTCAACGTTCCTGAAAACTACGGAATCTCCTCATCATCACGATCATTTTTCTCCATTGAAGCATACCTGGGAAGTGTCTGGTTTCCAAAATATTAGGGTCCAAAGTTGAGTAAATAGACTGCGTTTTTCTGCATAAATGCACATAGACGCGCGTAGCGGAATTTTTTCACGAAAAATAATTAATATATGTCTATAAAAAAAACTAACATAAACACTAGACACTATAAATTTCGCACGATCAAAGAATAAAAAAAAAATTTAAAAAAAATATATTTTTTTTTCCCAGCATTTTTTTTGGCATAAACTTACTTTATTTGATGTATAGAGTACGTACCCTTCGTTAAGGGTGGTCACAAAAAAACATCCTGTATAATTCTAGACCACCGGACATCTACTCGTAAGTGCTTGTTTTTTTTCTTTTCGTTTTTTTATTATGTACATTTTTTTGGTTCTTTTTTAAGCAGTCGGGTTTTTGGATTTTTTAAATTGTTTTTTTATTCAGTAGTCGTTACGTATTTTGTTTAGGTAAGTAAAGTAGGTATTCAAAGACAAGACGACGACAGTGTAGCGTGCGTATGCGATCGATGCTCGCAAAACAAAACACTGGCGCGGGCGTTGGGCGTCGGGCGCTTGGAGAGTGCGGCAGGGAAGCGGGGGTTGTTACGTTGAGACACTGCCGCCGCCGCGCGGTTCATCTTCGCCCGCTGCGCTGCTCTTATCTATCACTTACGCGATAATAGTATAGGTTTCGATAGGAATGAATTTCTAAAGGGATTTATTTAAAGTACTTATAAAAAACCATAAGAAAACCAGTGGACGTGTTTGACTTTTATCCTCTGAAATCAAGTGACCGTCCTCTGAAATCTGCCGCCCCTAGGACGCTGCCGCCCCTAGGCCGAGGCCTATACGGCCTATTTATAAATCCAGGACTGAGCTGCATCCGTCCGACGTCCGTGCATGTCGTAAGAGTCGACTCAGGAACTCGGGAATTCTCTCAGGCGATAATTTTCGTCACTGTGGGATTTTCATTATGATCCTCGCTACCCCAGTTCGGTAACACAGTCGTATATGTTATGTATGTAAAGTTGCTAGCTCATCACCTGAGACTACGCCTCTTGAGTCTCTGAGACTAAGGATAGTCGACGATCACGACATGCGCGGAAGGAGATGCATGCAGCTAATGTATTCTAGTTAAGCCCCGCATCAGCACAGGATCGGTATCAAAGTAATTTTTAAAAATATTGAAGTCTATGTTAAAATCATAGTCACCCTAGCTTATGTATCAATTTGTTAAAGGAACAGTCCGGAGGGCCAAAGTTACGCCATTTCCCATCTTTTATTACTTATTTTATAGGAGATACTATCGCATCCGTTGTATCTGCACAGTTATAAATCTACGAGGGGACGCTGCATGTATGTGCTCAACTGCTTAAATAACTTCCATATAAATTCATACGTAATTTGTAGGTCCTTTAGGAGAATCTATGGCTTCTCAGGTCCTTCATTTATGGAGTTACCTGCTGTCGTGGTACTTGTAGACCCTTTCGTCGTATATTAGAAAAGAATTACTTATTTAAAACATTTTTTAAGCTAAACATTGACTAAATTTTTATATTATAAGACCCATATTTTTTGTCAAATCTTATTTTTAAATAGCGTGTATACTTTAGTCGCGTGTTTATAATAGCACCTTCAACGTGCACTGCCTAAATCCTACTAATATAACAATTCCATTTCTTTATTAATAATTTTATAATATATAATATCTTGACTAAGATAAATTTATAAAAACACTTCTCCATTAATATAATCCGTTAGGATATGGTTGATCGTTTTATCTTTAAACATTGTGCTGATTCAGCTTTGTTTGCCGAGATTTGGCTAGTGTATAGCTATCGGGATGAAAAATAACGTTGCCAATATGTAATTTAGAAAAGAGATGGTAAAATTCGAATTTTACCCGGTCTCAGTGGTGAGAGCGCTGGCACGCGGAATGCAGAGGTCGTAGGTTCGATTCCCACCCGGCTGAGGAATTTTTTCCATTTCTTTATTAATAATTTTATAATTACTTTTTGTCAAATGCAAGATCTTTGCAGACGGAATGCTCATAAAAAACGTCATTAAAATAACGTCTTTTTATAACGAACTAGCCAAGTATAAAATATTAATTATACCCAAATGAACTATTGTTATCTATTCTAACATAAAAAATAACTAATTTATCTCTGGGGTGTTATTAGGTTGAGCAAGTCATGATTCGCACTTAGTTAAAACAATATTCGGGCGAATGACGCCGAATTCCAAAATGGCGTCTTCGCGCCAAATAGTCTACTCCTTGGTGACAATTAAAAACATCGTTAATGGTTAAAATAACAAATGTTATTGGTCTCAGAGGGGTGGTTGATCACTGCGGTTAGATTGGGGATGGTCTTCGTTAATTTTAGGGGTTGGAATGTTGCATTAATCTCAACTAGCGTGGATCAGTCTAGTTTGTGAGTATTTACATTTAAAATTGAATCAACAACAATCGTCATATTGATCTGTCATCTATATCTATCATCTCTGACCAACCAAATTAAGAGCTTAGGTAAATAGTAAAGGATGTCGGTACAGCCAATTTTATAACCGATCCTGCACCATCTTCATTAGCAAAACAAGTTCAAAATTGTCATAAATTCACAATTTAGATATTTGATCTTGATCTCCAATTTTGACATTGGCTCTTGGTATTTGGCTAGGGCCTTGGGTATTAGCTGATGTCCGCTAGACTTTCTAACTTAAAATAAAGTAAAGATTAAAGGATGAATCAGGTAGCGTTCCAAAAATGCTAACTGCATTGCCGCGCTGGATAGCAAACAAGGCTAATTCTTTAATTTGTTTAATTTGTAAGTGAAATAAAGAAAAATCGATACACTGTACTGAGATATGTACTTACTGTGCATTCTCTTTGCACCACTGCTATAAAACGACCCCATAAAGATATCGATATCTTTTATTATCAAACTTTTCAATATCGAAATTATGGTAATGCAGTGCCGATACGGTTTACTAGTGTTCAATAGATTCCGTAGTAGTGGAAAGTGATTTATGGCTTGTCTAGGGTGAGGCTTGGATGTTATGAGTACTTATGAGTGATGCAAGTGACTTGCAGACACAGAGATACTTAGCTGAGTTAAGTTTAGGGTTCCATAGCCACAGGGTAAAAACGGGACCTTACTAATACTACGCAGTCTGTCTGTCTCTCATGAACCGTGATAGGTGAAAATTTTGTGCGTTTGTGATCTGTTGTCGCTATAACAATTAATAAGTAGGTGTATGTACTTAAAACAGAATTGAATAAATAATACCCAATTTACCCATACAAAACTTTTTCTTAGCCTAAAGTAGCCTTTATTTTCTCAAGCTACTTGTGTACAAAATTTGATTTAAAAACCTTCTGTAGTTTTGGCTTGAAAGCGCAACAGAGTTACTCTTAAATTTACAATTTAGTAACGTAAGGATGGTACCTAGCGCAAACAAGTACATTTTAGTATCAACTTTGGTGGCTAAGGATAATAACGCTGGGACATTTATCAACTCTTCTCTATAATACTAAGAACAAAAAATTCCCCACTCTATAGTGGGTGAGTACCTGTCCAAAATTTGAAACTCTAATCACTCACATGTTTATTTTTCAAGATCTGAGTTGTCCAGGAATTCTCCACACTATTAAGAAAAATTAACGTGTGATTTCGGTAGTTATATAGACCTTGTTGCTGTAGATCATCAGCTGCATAATAAAGTTGTCAATACTCTCTGCAGCCACACTCAAATTACATATTCTCTTCGATCAAACATTTGATCGAAGTATATTCTGCATTATTCTAGCTAGAAACTCAAAAAAACTCGTAACAAAAACAAACAACTTATCGATAGGTACAAATAACGTATAAACTTATGTGTTTCCCGGATTACAACCCCCAAGCCTTGGGGTGATGGATTGAGACAACGTCATAACTAAGGGTTGCCAGTGTTGCCACTATACGTGATTAACCCCAGTTAACAAATTAAGATAATCCGATAGATAGGGGTTGGTTTTAGTGTCGCTGAGTGCTCGGGTCACTGCTAAGGGGATTGCTGGAGTGAATGGTTTAATCTAATTTAAGTGCTGACTCCATAGGAAGACTGAAGAATCTGCTTATGACCACACATTCTTCCTAATACTACCTACAATGAAGACTTCAAGGCTGAACGGAGAATCTACTTAGCTTATGACTACATTCACTATGGGTGCGCCCACCACCGGGCCATACACCCTCCACTGACCCTCGGATCTGATAACTCATAACTGCGAAAACAAGCACTTGCACTAACTACAATCGCCACGAGAAACCAGACCCGAACACCTAGCATGCAAGATAATACATCGCACTATTTCCGAAATCAAAAACTAGATTAATAATCTACATATGTTTCGCAAACAACAACAGTTATCAGTTATCAGATTCGAGGGTCAATGGAGGGTGTACGGCCCGGTGGTGGGCGGCGCACCCATAGTGAATTTTTGAACTTCCGAATTACACTTACCTATGACTACACTCTGGGCGATTCTGACCGTCACACTTAAACCTAAACTTACAACTTTGTACTACCTGTCCCTTTTTGTCGCAGCCATTTATGTTAAGCTTGGAGAGGGACAGACCGGTCTAATTTTAAGTTTTAAATATTTTTTTTAAAAAACGGAACCCTTTTTTGTCTGTCCGTCTGTCGCTTAGCCTATAATTGAAATTTGGTACACATATCAATTCCTGTGACCCAAACACAGAGGTGTGACGTTATATGGGGGGTCATTGAATCAACGTTTTCAAAGTGGTATTTTTTTTGTAATTTTAAAATAAATAGTTTCAAGTTATTCAAGAAAATTTGACCATCCGCCCCCCCTTATCTCCGAAACTACTGAACCTAAAATTTTGAAAAAAATACAGAAATTAGTTTTCTCCTTATAGATTATAGGAAAACATCGTCAATCACTCAATATTGTGCGGGTAGCGGTCTTCATGCGAGTCTGGCGACAGACTGGTTATTGAATCAACGTTTTCAAAGTGGCAATTTTCCATCGTCAATGGGTAGCGGTTCTGGCGACAGATTGGTGCAATGGTGTCCTTGAGCACCTGGTTTTGTACCCTTGTGTACCCTTCAACGGCCAAGTCACACAACATTACTATAATAATAAAGAAATCGCAGTAAGCAACCTTAGACTTGGCACGACTTTGTCTAGATTTAATTACTTTTTAGAGATAAACAACCAGCTCCATCGAGACTTGGCTAGTTTTTTATAGAATGTTTTTGGTGGGATAAAAAATACTGTCACCTACCCATTTGCGTGATTTCTAAGTGTCTCCTAGCACCGTTGATTTATGTTGGCTTTACATACTAGTAGATACGAGTACCTATTTTCCGTTTATTTATGTTCAAATCTTACAATACCTACTGAAAGACTATTTAATATAGCCAGACATATAACGCTTATATACTTACAGAACCTACCCCTTAGGGTGGGTCTATGTAGCGACTACCCCTGAAGCGCCCTTCCCGCACACTTTCCCAACTTTAATGTATTGAAAGATATGAATTTTTACTTCCCTCCCTCAATAATGCCCAAGTAAAACTACCTTGTAAGTAAGAGATGCCAAGACTGAAATTCGTTTGCGAATTATGAAATGACATTTTTCATGGAAAGTAATCTAGTTACGGTATTTTTATGAAACCCCATAATGACTTAGGTCTTTTGTTCATCTGATCTTTTCGTAAAAAGAGGATCTTTTATACATAATGCTTACAGGACAATAATTGTCCTGAATTACTAACAATCAAAGCACAGCTTAAACTGTGTGTGTGTTTTTTGTGTGACATAGGATAAGAAAGGATTTTCCGAAATTTATGCGGGTATGGAAATTAATAATAATAATAATAATAATTCATTTATTTGGCCAAAATAATATTTTACATTACATAGTTTGCTCTCTAGCCCCACACTAGGATACCCTGTGTCGTGGGAACTAGTGACTTCCTGTGGTTATGTAATTTTAGATCCATAAATACAAAAATACAAAAAAGAGAAATTAAAATTAACAATTTATATAAAAATTCAAATTACTAATTAACTACCATATAACAATTGAATTAATGATTAATAAATTTAAAATTTAAATTATCCACCCAACGATGCATCTCACAAATGATGTTAATTATACATATACATAATTGGCAAATGAGGAGAGTTGGTCTGTGTGTGTGTTCATACATATGTATGTGCAAGTATGTGCTTATTTGGGTATGTGCAGGATTCCTTCTGTGTCGTGTAGTCTTTTGTCAAAAGCCAGTCATAACGGCTTTTACATTTGCGACGTTAGTGTTCAGTATATTTAATTCCTTTTGAACCAGGCCGTAAAATTGGACCGAGAAATAACCTTGTTCTCCTGGCAAAGACTGTTTTGCGAATCTGGGCCATGTGAGCTGCCTCTGTGACCTACAAGTACTGACCATTTGGGGGGCCAATGGAAACGCAGAAGAGAATTAACGGGATATAAACCAGCGTTGATCAGTGTTCCAACTGTTTTTTGTTTTTAACACGGGTAAAGTTTAAAAGTCACGGGCGTTACCTATAATTGCTACCCTCCTTAATCTGAAAGTACTGAAAAAGAGTCGAAGAAGTGTGCCGTACGCTTAGGTTTTGCCTGAGGTTTTGCTTGAAAACATAGTGATTTGAATCTCATGCTGTTGTCAACCTGACAGAATTGGACAGAATATCAAAGACAATCAATCAAAGAATCAATCAATCAAATCAATTTCTGGAAACATTGCGCGTATACAAATAATTACCTATAGATTGCACAAATTATTATGATAGCATTTTAGCTCGAATGATTTTCGCAGGCACTAGGTACATGAGCATAGCCTATCAGATGCTAAAATAACCGGCATGAAAGCATCCTGCGTAGTGCTCACAACTCTGATAATATGCGCGCTCTTGGCAGTAGGAGTTATGGTCAAATACGCCACCGATATCACCGTAGAAGAACGCAGAAGAGAATACAGTTTTAGCAGCGAAAACTTCTACCCTCTAAAAAAGACTTTGGGCATCATAACCTTGTCAGAAAACGTTGGTATGAACATTGCTGAAAGATATCCCTTCGTTGCAGCTATTATCAGCAATTCGACCAGCAGTTGGAGGTTCACTTGCTTTGCCAGTATCATACATTTGAAATGGCTGGTCACGTCGGCTCACTGCCGAGGACCAGGGTTGCATAAGGTGTTGGTTTTGAATGATTATACCAAGAATCATACTCATACTTATCCGATAATGTTTTGGAAAGAACATCCGGAGTATAACAGGTAGGTATTTATTACTTCCTATCACTCTTATCACTAACATGGAAAACTAATCCTGATGATGCCACGGGTGTTGGCGAAATATATGTCGATTAAAAATTTTAATTGGTTTTCGGATTAGCAGCTATGTATTTATGGTTGCATGCTAGGTGCTTAGATCTGGCTTCTCGTTGCGACGGTAGTGTCTTGTGTTCGTGATCATGAGTCGGCAGATCCGAGGGTCAGCGGAATGTAGGGCCCGGTGGTGGGCGACCCCTCAGGGGAGATTATCATCATTATCATACCTACGAGGTAGGAAGATGTCTTTAATGAAAAGTTAAACCAACTAACTATAATCTTCTTTTGGTAACAACTGAACAGTTAAAGTCTATACTTATTTAACCAAGTGAAACAAACTAAAAATACTTAATCTTTTGGTAACAACCCCGCCCCGCCCCGCTGCGCCGCTTCGAGTGCGATGTGCAAGTTGCAACGCGTGATCTAGATCCGCAGTGTATAAAACGATAATACGAGTAATACGTTTTCGAGAGAAAATTTTTAAGCTGTATAAAATCTCAGGACTTTTCCATGGAAATCAGGCCTTTTCTCCGGTCTTTTGATTTTTTCATCTGGTAACCCTAGGTTCGATCCTACCACTGAATTTCATGAGTTTCGAAAGAAATTCTATTACGGCGATCCCAGAAATAATCGTATAAGGGCAGGAAGATTATAACATACATAATATGAGGTAGATAGAACTGCTGGATCACAAAGGAGACCCTGCAGCCACCTTTGCACAAATTACCTTAGGTAGTAATAACCTACCTAAAGGGACTAGGAGACAACCTCACCTGCACATCATGCTGTAGGTATATAACAGACGAGGATTTCTCATTGGAATCGTTACCGGATTGTTGTACCTACTTTGTATCCGAAAAGCGGCGGCTGACTCAAGTTTCTCACTTTGCAGGTCTGGTACACCCCCAGTCAACGACATAGCACTAGCCAGGATAAAGATTCCACCAACCACGATCGGTCTCATGTCGGCTGTCTTCGACGAGAATGAGGTCACCAAATGCGAGGCAACGGTCTGGAAGACCGTCTCCACGATGGATATGAGGCTGTACCTCACAAACGACTTCGAGAGGATCATCCCCAGGATCATAGATCTTTACGAGTGCACGGAGCTTTATGATGTGATACTGGATGACAGCTCTATATGTATTGACATGACGGGGTATACCGACTGTTTCGTCAACGAGTTTGGCCCGATTTACTCCACGGGGAAGGTGATTGGCGTTCTGGCTGTGAAGCCAAAGAACTGTGATCATAAGCTGGCTGTCTTCACCAACGTCTCTTTCTATGCTGCGTGGATTGGAGAGGTCGTATCTACGCACACAGCAGATACTTGTACAGGTATACAGGTTGATGGTCTCTTACGTTGACTTGACGCTGATGACCTGCCTTGGACTTATTTGGACCGTGTGTCTTTCGTCATGATTTAACATTGCAAAATCGTCGATCAACGTCGAGTCAATGTGAGAGGAAATTGTATGTAGATGTAGCTGATTGATTTATAGTGTTCCCGGATAATTTATGCCATTTATCATTATCAGCCATGAGAAGTCCACCGCTGAACATAGGCCCCCAACAACCTCCATTCCGAAAGGTAGAAAGCGACCTGCATCCAACCGTTACCCGCGACCTTGGCTAGGTCGTCCCTACATCTCGAGGTGGCCTTCCCACGCTGCGCTTGCATGGTATCCACTCCTTTCGGCGCCACTGGCCATTGGTTCTTAGAGCTATGTGCCCTGCCCTGCCCATTGCCACTTTAGCTTGCTGGACCGTTGGGTTATGTCGGTGACATAGAGCACAGACCTCTCTATTGCTCGCTGTCAGATCTTGAGCTTTTTATGAAGCATACAGTTAGAGACCATGTCTCAGCACCGTAGGCCATCTCCTGTAGTAATTCACACCACACTTTTCCTCCACCTAGTTTCGGAACCTTCGCGACGCGGTTGGGATCCAGTCACGTGACGCTACACCGAGTTACGAAGCTTTGCTCGTGCGTTTCCGGCAGTCGTCGAGTCCATGCGCCATGTTTTGACGTCATAATAGAGTATGAGGTTTGAATAGTCTACATATATATCTACGAAGAAATACAAAACTTTTAAATTAAATACATACTGATTATCATTCTAACCCCTTCTTTCATTTACTTAGTTTTTGGTTTTTTTTTACATTTAGATACCTAGGCTAATATTTGACCGCCATCGTGCCTGATGTTAAGCAAGATGCGGCCTAAGCTAAGGTGGTACATGTTTGCCTAGAAAGTGCCTATTGCCTATAGATGAGAGGGGAGGCACGTCATGTAACAATCTTGCGAGCGACAGCGAAATTCGCAAAGTTATGGTAACATTTCCATCAATAGCGGTAATTAATCCACACGATTGTGTTCCCGAAATCGGGTAGCCAAAACTGCAGCATCGTAAGTGAGATCCCACAGCTACATTTAGAACTTTATCACCAGTCGGAGTTGGTCCGTTTCTAAGTCGTCGTCGGCAGAGCGCTAATATCATACTTACTAACTGTTTCGATGCACCATTAGACTATTCGGTGCCTCACAATTCCAGTCTTTGACACTTAGATTCTATTAGTGTAATGTATACTAATGTACTACATTACTAATGTATTGTAACTTAAAGTAATGCAATCTAAGAGGCACCGAAAAGTCTAATGGTGCATCGAAACTTTTATTATGATAGCACTCTATGTCTACTTCTTATTCCTCTACTATGTCGTCGGTTAGAAACTTGAGAAAAAGCAATAAATTTAGTTCCCCCTCAGACAATAGATGGCGTTCTACAAGTATGATAGAATCTTGTAATCCAAAATGTGTTCGATTCTGTCGATTAATTTACTGTCGAGGGAAACTATAGGTACCGCCCTTTGCTAAGGGTATACTGAAATGTTCCAATAAATAAGTAAATAAATAAATTAAATAGATAGCTAAGCTAGCTAGCTATGTACCTACTAAAACATTTTTTAGAGCCTGATTCCAAAGGTTGATGTGCTTACCTATCTACCTATGCCAAATACAATACCCTTAGAATAATAATTCGCGCAGCGAAGACACATATCATTAATCTAAGACATTCTAAGACAATACCCACCTTGCTACGCCCTATCTATATTTAGTATACCTATCTTTGTAAATTGCAGAGTAGTTTTTAATAGGCACTTTTGACGTGAAACGTCTTTAAAATCGCGCCGACACATACGGGTACCAGGTTTAAAAACTGGACCGTAACGAAAAGGTCTATATCATCGTACCTTAATAATTAAAAAACTATTGGTCTTAGAAACAAAAATGTGGTGTAAATATTTCACTTATATAGTCAGCTCGCTGTTATGACATTGAGTTCGTGTCGGGGTCAAGCGGGGGGGCGGGGGAGGGATACTGCGATAACTGTGCGAAACCGGCGCTCGCGCTTGTTTCTATTCAGTGTAACTCGTGACTCCGATTTTATAGCGTGGTGATTCTTTCGTGTGTTTGTCAAGTTTATTTGAACCGATTGATTTATACAAAAATAAGTGTAATTTGGACAGTATTTATATCTATACTAATATTATAAAGCTGAAGAGTTTGTTTGTTTGTTTGTTTGAACGCGCTAATCTCAGGAACTACTGGTCTGATTTGAAAAATTCTTTCAGTGTTAGATAGCCCATTTACCAAGGAAGGCTACAGTCTATACAACAACCTGCCCGGCTTCGCACGGGTACAACGCCCCCTCACGCGGACGAAGTCGTGGGCGGCTGCTATTTAAAATAACCAGAAAGTGACAATAAATATATAAACATTTGCTATGTATTTTATGTTTCTATTACGTACCTGTTCTTTTTTTATTAAAATACTTAAAACAGCGTCCATCTTGTTTTCATTTCAATCTTTTACTTTAAAAGCGATTCGCTAACATAGACGTTTCACGTTAAAACCAACGGCCGTGTGCCCCGACACAGCCCCACCCGCTTTTTTATGTTCGACAGTGCGCTATTACGAATTAACTGAAGCTTTGAAGCTTTCTTGTTAATCGTAATAAATGATTGCCCCTACGATTTTGCCGAAACCGAAAAGATAACTTAATTATTCATTATCCAAAGTCATAAAGAAATTAAACAAACTTCATTATTTTCGCCACATAAATTTTAAACAAAACGCATTGAAACTATTACGTAACAAAAACAAAACGCATTTCAATTTAGAACTTGACTACCCCTAACAAAAGTTTGGAGTGAAGTAAGCTGCGCATTGAGCAAATTTGACAGTGATTTAAAAAAATAATTCGACCTTTAATAATGACCGAGTAGAGGACTATGAAAGTTTGGCACCAAAAGTAATTACGACATAGAATGTAGCGCCACGGTAAAGCGCATTTTATATATTTGTGGTGTACATATTACATTCCGTTATAAATATTCGCACTGCGCCTAGAATTCACCCCACAGCAATAAAAGAAATTCATAACTTTTATCCTAGTCCCTTTTAGTATAATAAATTATTTGTAACGAAGACTGTTGTTTGAAAGTACAACTAATAATAAAGATGAGAAAAATTGGAGCTTTACGGCTTCATCGCTAATAATTATAATTATAAATGATAGTTAATTTTTTAAGTGAGAGAAATACTTATGTAAGCAATTTAAAAATACCAAGGGTGAAAATCTTCTTCTATCTATCTATCTATTATTATTTATGTATTTATTATGTATGTTTTAATCCCGGATAATTTCGACATTTTGTTTTTTTCTGAAGTCCACGCGGACGGAGTCGCGGGCGTCCACTATATCTTCTATACATATAATAAAATTGTAACGGATCGATGTTAGTGCACACTAATCTCAGAAACGGCTGAACCGATTTCAATGCAGTTTTCAGGAATATATTGTGACAGATCCCACTTTTTATCTCAGGGAAAATGTTCCTGCTCAACACGCAGATTTAAACTTTCAACTTTTTGTGATCGTGATGATCCGTAGTCAACGTCGACACGCCCAGACGGAGTCGTCGCAGACGCGTCCATTGAATGATAGCGCTAGTAACCATAGGTATGTGTATGACTACATTGTGTTACTACATAAGTACCTATTGAAAATATGTAGTTTGCCGTCAGGCAGGTAGCATTCCGCAGTTTGTCGTTATTCTCAAATTCGTATTACAGTTTATGAGATAAAGAAGAAAATAATATGTGAGTTAAGCGGAGATAACAAAATTTTAAAACGAGTAATGCGAAATTTGGGCAGATTACAGAGATAGGATTAATCATTGAGCCTCATTCCAATTATGGTTACCTATCTTCCTTGCCGCCTGAATCCAATGTTAACTTTGAGTCTAGTTAGGGTTGGCATCAGGCAGGCAGTCGGCCGTAAAACAAGCAAAAATTCCTTGGCAATATGAGTTTCAAAAGAAACCAATGGTATAAGGGCAGGAAGATGATGCAGGACTTTGGCAAGTAGAGGATTAGCCCTCATATAATTAATTGCAATCGTAATCATGTTGAGTGACTCCACCATTGAAAATAACTCTTATACTTACCAAAGAAAACAACGAGCACTACCATCCCTTACCCGAGTGCCCTTAAAAGGGAAAAATTTCAACTAAGAATACCGGTGTAAGTAACTGATATCACTAGCTGCCTTCAAATTCTCCTCACAAGGTCGAAGCCTACACTGCAGTATCCACCCACACGATATCATGACCATTCATATTGGTGCTAGCGTCTACATCTCTTAACACTTTTTTATGCATTCTTGTTTAGTTCTATAAAAAACCACCGGCTGTCATAACATGCCACTAAATTCCGTCCGATTGGAGCACGATGTCTTCTGATATTGGCGCTAGAGTCTTTACTATTCGTATACCATTTAATACATTTAAATTAGTTCAATGAAAATCCGCATGGCATGTTGGTGGTAGGTGTTATGCCTTGAAACAGATGAGTTTTTAAAAATGTAATATTATATATTTTTAGCTATTACTTCGAATACAAAAAAGGAAAGTGGATATAAAATTTCGCCAGCGTAATTAGTAAAAAATCGAGGTTGTTGAAATCACCCATATAAGAGTCGTGGACTGGAATTGCGAGGCACCGAAAAGTCTAATGGCATCGAAACTGTTAGTATGACATTAGCACTCTACGAGTGAAACAGGTAGAGTAATGCTAAATTTGGGCAGATTACAGAGATAGGATTAATCTAGCCTTATTCCAATTATGGTTACCTATCTTCCTTGCCGGCTGAATCCATTGTTAACTTTGAGTCTACATCAGGCAGGCAGTCGGCCGTAAAACAAACAAAAATCCCTTGGCAATATGAGTTTCAAAAGAAACCAATTTAAGGGCAGGAAGATGGCAGGACTTGAAACAATCACATGTATATCTACCATTGAAAATAACTATTGGAGCACGATGTCTTCTGATATTGGCGCTAGGGTCTTTAATATTCGTATACCATTTAATACATTTAAATTAGTTCAATGAAAATCCGCATGGCATGTTGGTGGTAGGTGTTATGCCTACATGGTGGCTACGGTTGCTAACAAGTAGCTTTTATGGTTGAAACCACATGTATATGTTGTATCAACCTGTATGATATAACCACGGTGACGGTAAGCTAAGCATACCAATTCGAATTGCAAGCGTGAAGAAGTGTCACCATGGGCTTAGGAAACTTAAACATAATTTTAGTAATTTCTTCGAATAGGTCTACAACAGCAAAAAGCTCAATCATCTCAAAAATCCCGTACTCCTAACTGGAGTGCATTTCACCGTAGTACCGATGGATATACAGGTGTTTTTTGGTCGTTAACTTTTTCGAAAACTACGGAATCTCCTCATCATCACTATTATTTTTCTCTGTGGAAGCATACCTGGGAAGTGTCTGGTTCCCAAGATATTAGGGTCTAAAGTTGAGTAAATAGACTGCGTTTTTCTGCATAAATGCACATAGACGCGCGTAGCAGGATTTTTTCACGAAAAATAATTAATATCTGTCTATAAAAAAACTAACATAAACACTAGACACTATAAATTTCGCCCAATTCAATTCAATTTTGTTTAATGGCCACCATTGTGTCGGGCACAATAATTCCGCCAATGTCACGTAAGAGGAAAATACACGATGGAGATTGGTCAGCAAAATGAAAAATAAAAACATAATTTAAAAAATCCAAAAACCCGACTGCGTAAAAAAGAACCAAACTATGTATATAATAATAATAAAAAAACTGAAAAGATGAAAACAAGCACTTAGATGTCCAGTGGTCTAGAATTCTATAATATTATTATGGAATTAATAATAATTGAAGAAAATAAAATATTTTCTAATGATGTAATATAACAACTGAACAGCCAGGATCCATTGAAATATTAATAGCTTGGCTGTCGGTTACTGGATCCCGACTGTTCAGTTGTTATATTACATCATTAGAAAATATTTTATTTTCTTCAATTATTATTAATTCCATAATAATATTATAGAATTCTAGACCACTGGACATCTAAGTGCTTGTTTTCATCTTTTCAGTTTTTTTATTATTATTATATACATAGTTTGGTTCTTTTTTACGCAGTCGGGTTTTTGGATTTTTTAAATTATGTTTTTATTTATTTTATACTTTTTAGTTAATATAGCTACTAATAGGCATCCTTCAAGAAACACGCTCGACATGCTCGGCAGCAAAAAGGTTTCGTCATGCTGCTGTCTAAAAACTTATATACGAGAATGGTTTTCAATCGATATAGATCCTAAATGGTTAGTCGAATCGAAAAATGTTGAGAGAAACCTATAAATTATTTTTAAATACCTATTCAACGATACCCCAGTCGATATAGTTTGTCGACTTTAATTTTTTTAATTTTTACAAAATGGCGTCCAGTAGTCGCCATATTGCATTTTCACTAACGTCATGTCTTCAGTGACACTCGCCGGACTAAGAGGAATCGATTGACGTATGAGTCATAAAAATCGGCCGAGGCGTTTGGTTCGTGTAGTGCTTCAAAGGAACATACAAACATACATACATACATAGGCTGTTAAAGACAATACCACTCCTTTGCGGCGCGCAGTCGGGTAAAAAAGAACGAGTTATTTATACTTTATAAGTTTCGCGTCAGACGACGAAGTATCGAAAAAATCGCTATTTAGAGACGACCGTCAACGACGTGTGCCCTTATGCGTGTGCCCGCATTCGGGCTGTATACTCGAGCATATCCCCCTCCGCACCGCGCCGCGCGCCGCATGCCAGGCCACGCCCTATCTTTTTGCTTGCTAACGCATGAGTTGCTTTGCGTTGACGCAGAATTAACATGTTCCCGTGGGAATTTTGAGAAAAAACGTATCCTATATTAATTACTCCCGTGATTGAAATGAATCTAATGATACCGCATACATATTTTTGTTGTTTAAAGGGAAATTTAGAAAAAATATTATTATGTCTTTATCCCGTGGGACTTTTATGATAAAATGTATCCTATGACACTCCCGTAATCAAGACAAATCTAACGATACCTCATACATCAAAATCCATCAAGCCGTTTAGGCTACAGGAGGTCACAAAGGAACAGACATACATACATACATACATATGTGTTAAACACAATACCACTCCTTTGCGTCGCGCAGTCGGGTAATAATTACATTAGACCAGATTGTACCTAAAACAAAAGAAAACACCACATTTATGTTAGTCAGACGTACACAAAATATAATTGTTAATATGACAGATAAATCTACTTTCAAATACAATACAAATATATCTATATTAAAATTAATACATACATAAATAAACCTAAATATACTTTACAATTTAATACTATTAATTTTGACAAAATGAGCCAGAACTTTTATAAAAGGAGTATGAACAAGGGACAATAAACAATTAAGGTTAGTAGGGAGAGGAATTTCAGGTGGAAGGAAGTGATAGAGGGAAGGGGATACATTAGGGCAATTGAAGAAGATGTGGTCCGCAGTACCTTCTGCCAGGCCACATTCACAGAGTGAATTGTCCCTAACTCTAATTTTAGATAAATGGACCGGTGTGCAAGAATGACCTAGACGGAGGCGACAAATCGTGGATGTAGTTGTCTTGCTAGCGTTCTTATACCTGGAGAACCATGGCTTGCAGGGAATAATGTCCTGAATTTCTCCGAAGTGTTTGCCTTTGGTAAGCCTGCTAACATCCCAAACTTTCTGCCACGATGATGTTAGGCGGATTTTGGAGTGTTCCAAAAGGTCGTGAGCAAATATAACACTATGATCAGGTACTCCTATCCGAGTAGCGGACTTTGCGAGGGAATCTACTGTCTCATTTCCTACGATACCCCGATGACTAGGAATCCAGGCAAGAGTAATGAGGATATTCTGCAAGTGGCAATCATATAAGGCTTCTCTGATATTAAGGATAATAGGAAAATTGGGATTAGTTTTAAAGGGATTGGATAAGATTGATTGGAGGGTGCTTCGGGAGTCAGAGAGGATTATGGAATTTAATTTATGGGATAAGGAGTATTTAATGGCCTCGAGGATGGCAATGGCCTCGCCAGTAAACACTGAGGAATGGGAAGGACATTTAAAGGAGAGGGCAATTTTATATTTAGGGATCCAAACAGCAGCACCAACATTTCCTTTTTCAGATGGTCTAGAGGCATCAGTAAAGATCTGTAAGTAGTCCTGCCAGTTGTTGTCCATCTCCATTTTGAAGATAGTATTGGCTTCAGGAGAAAATTTTGAGATGCCCAGGTTCAGGTATATGGAGGGTTCGAATATTAAGGACTGGTAGTTTTTGGAGAAAAGGGGGTGTATTTCGGATAGGAAAATAGGATGGGGTAATTGGGAACAGAACCTAGCACTGGCGACCAGAAGCGAAGTTTTGCCTTCGGGTAAAGAAAGACTAGATAGGAGCCGGATTTTGGTATGGAGAGGGTGAGAGGAATTTTGCATGATTTTGAATGTGAATCTATCGGCTAGATATTGTCTGCGAAGTCCTAGAGGAGGTTCTACGCATTCTACCTGCATGGCATTTATAGGAGACGATTTCATAGCTCCCAGGATGATTCTCATGCATTTCGATTGAATTTTGTCAATCGCTTGGAGAGGAGCTTTATTACATGGGATTAGGAGGAATGAACCGTAGTCCAGGTGACTACGGATGATGGCATTATAGAGAATCTTCTGGGTAAACGGGTGAGATCCCCACCACACACCCGAGAGAGCTCTAAGGATGTTAATACCCCTTTCGCATTTCTCAACGATGTACTTAAAGTGTTGTTCACCAGTAAGTCTGCCATCAAGGATGATACCCAGGAATTTAACCGACCTGTGGACCGGAATCGAACGACCCTGTATAGCGATATCGACAGGAGGTATTGTTCGTTTCCTGGTAAATACTACAACCGAGCTTTTAGCAGGGGATAGAGATAGGCCATGATCGATCAACCATGCGTCCAGATAGTGGAGAGCAGAATTGAGTCTAGAGGATGCATCCTCTACCGATTTGAGTGAGATATACAGTGCTAAATCGTCAGCATATTGAAGGATGTTGCAAAAGCTATTAACTGAGCGATCCAGATCGTAGGTGTAGATGTTATAGAGAAGAGGGCTTAGAACGGAACCTTGAGGGAGACCCCTCCAAACTCGTCTATTTGTTGAAACAGATCCCCGAGAGCGAATAGATAAGGTCCTTTCCATTAAAATATTACATATAATGTGGGTCAGCCTCACAGGGAGACTCAGCTGGAGCATTTTCTGCCTGAGCACTGGAAGCAGCACATTATCGTAGGCGGATGAAATGTCTAAGAATACTCCTATTAAATATTCGCTCTTGGAAAAGGTTACGCGAATGTCCGAAATAAGCGTAGATAGGCTATCAAGTGTACCCATGCCTTTCCGGAAGCCAAACTGGGTGCTAGGTAAGAGTTTCCTGCTCTCCACTAACCATTCTAGCCGTCCCTTAATTAGGTGTTCCATCACTTTAAGTAGCACAGAAGATAGTGCGATGGGTCTGTAGGAAGAGGGGTCTGCGGGGTTCTTGCCATGTTTGAGGATAGGGATAATGACTTGGGTTTTCCAGGATTCAGGAAGAATTCCTGAGAGGAAAAAGGAATTAATTAAATCTAAATAGAGGATATGTGCCTGATGGCTGCATTTTAGAATAAAGGAGTAAGGGATGCCATCAGCACCTGGGGAAGAGTCTACCAGACCCTTAAGCGCACGCTTAAGTTCACCAATACTGAAGGGATGGTCCATTTCATCTGACGATGAAATGGACGAGAGAGGAAGAGGAACAGAATTTAGTGGCGGGGCTGAGGGAGGAGCGATTCTATCTGCAAACCCATCGAGCCACAAGGAAGGATCGCTAGAGGATAGGTCAGGCACTGCAGAGGCTGAGGAGCGGAATCTTTTAATTTGTTTCCAGACGACGCCTGGTGGAGTCCTGGGGGACAAATTCGTACAAAAACGGGCCCAACCTTCTTTCTTTTTCCGTGCCAAAAGTCTCCTAGTTCGTGCTGCCGTCTGCTTGTAATAAAGAAAGTTATCTAGAGTCATGGAAGAATCATACAGTTTTTTCAGCGTTTCGTCTTTCCTTAACCATGTCGGTGCACTCATGATCCCACCAAGGAGGAGAGGAGTATTTTCGTCTAGAGGAGCTTTTGGAAGGAATATGAGAATCAGCTGAGGAGATAAGGGAGTCTGTGAAAAGGGAGTAGTTTTCTAGGGAGTTTAAACTGGATGTGGGGGGGATCGAAGAGATTTTTGTATCAACAGTAAGTTGGAAGGCAGACCAGTCTGCTGCGTCCAACTTATATTTTAAAAGCGGGAGGTGATCTAAAGGAGCGGGCGAGGAAGAAGACATTGAAACAAGGATGGGATAATGATCTGAACCGGTGGTAAAAGGAAGACGAACCCATGATAATTGAGGATAGAGCGATGGAGAACAAGCAGTAAGGTCCACTGCAGTGCGTGGATTTTGGGTAATAGGATCAACCCTGCGAGTCGGTGATCCATCATTCATGATGACAACATTGATTTGATCGAAAATGTCCAATAGGTTAGTTGCAAATGAGTCACAGTAATAACATCCCCACATGGTGTGGTGAGTATTAAAATCACCCAAGACAAGGGAAGGGGAGGGAAGTGTGGTCAAAATGGAAGATAGTTCTGGGGCGAGAAGAGAGGAAGGGTTAGGGATATACACAGACACAATAGCAACGCCTAGAGTTTTCACTGCTACTGCATTGATATCCTGACTGTGAGATGGGAGAGGGATTTGGGAGAAGAAGAGGTTGTGTTTTATTAGGAGGACACTACCTCCATACCCGTCGTCTCTGTCATCCCTTAAGCAGGAGTAACCTGGAAACCTAAAATGGGCACCAGGAAACAGCCAAGACTCAGAGATGGCAATGACATCAGGGTTATGTTTTTGGACCAGAAGGGTCAAGTCATAACTTTTGCGTCGAATGCTTTTAGCATTCCATTGAAGTATCTTGAATGGATGCATTTTTCGCTATGTTAGCAATTTGGTGAAGTTGTGAGGCAACGTGGGACGGTAAACTTTCATTATAACTACTTAGGAAGTTTAAAATGGAGGTTAATAAATGCTGGACTAAATTAACATTGAGGGATACAGGGAATGGGTTGGGGTCATTGGGAATAGCAGAACCATTAGGAAGGGAGGATGAGGGGGTGCTAACAATAGACTGATGAGCAGCCTTATCGTAGCCCTTACCAATTTGGGGACGTTGATGAGTGGGGAGGAACACAGTTTTCCTATAGGACTTGGATTGCTGGGAGGGAGTGACCTGGGATAAAGATCTTGAAGGAGGGGAAGGAGCTGCTGCAGTCATTTCTGCGTATGAACGCCGAACTGACGGAAATTGGGAGGAGGCTTCAGCATAGGAGACACAATCTTGGGACATTGTTTGTTTGATTGCTTTTTGCCTAGATTGCTCCGGACAAGACCGGCTCATAGCAGAATGGAGACCAGAACAGTACAGGCAGGTTATATTCTCTTCAGGAACTGTACATGAGTCACCAGAGTGGGGCTGAGCACATTTGAAACATCTTGGCTTAGACCTACACTGTGCCTTGACATGCCCAAATCGGCAACAATTCATACATTGAATTGTTGGCAACTGGTACATATCAACGGGCAGTGAGGTGTGGTAGCAGAATACTCTAGATGGGAGTACTTGACCTTTAAATGTGAGAACAACTGTTTGGGTTGGGACCCAAGCAATTGTGCCCTCATCTACAGTCTTTCTATTCAATCTACGGGCCTTGAGGACAATACCACATCCAGTTGGTAACACTAATGAGTCTACTAGTTCCTCCATTGATAAATCAATGGGAACACTTTTGACAATACCCATGCGAGTGATGTTATAAGTTGGTATAATGGCAGAGTAATTGTTCATACCTAATATCCGGTTGGCAAGGAAATCATTTGCAGCAGAAGCGGTAGTAAATTGAACAGCAATCCTATTCCGACCAACACTCTTGACACCGTCGCAAACTATGTTCTTCACTTTATTATTCACCAAGAACTGGCCGAATTTGATGGGGCGAAGGTAAGTACCATTAGAAGGCTCATCTACTTCCCGAGAGACATGTATAATATAAGGTCCCTTGTCGTCATTCGTGTATTCTTTCACACCCTGAGATAAGCTAGGATGGATGTAAATATTATTATGACTTGAAGGCTGATTATTGGTGGATGGGTCAATAATAGTTTTTTTGGATGGGATGGGTAATTCAACGTTACTTAATCTCTTTCGAGATTCCAAGGAGAAAAATGGGGGGGAAAGGCAGTTTTCGGGAGTCTTAAGGGGGTCATTCTGTGGATCCGGAGGATCCGGAGGTTTCGGCGGAATATTCATACTAAAGTATAGTATGGAAAGGAATTTTAGTAAACCAACTACTTACCTATGGACAATACACAAACAAACACTATTTAGACACAATGCTAGTATTCAAAATATATGAAAAATACCCTAAAAAACCAAAAATCTCGCTAACACGTGTGTTAACCAACTCTCGCGAAAACGGAATCCATATAAATTTCGCCCGAGCAAGTAAATATTTTTTGACGTGAAACGTCTTTAAAATCGCGCCGACACATACGGGTACCAGGTTTAAAAACTGGACCGTAACGAAAAGGTCTATATCATCGTACCTTAATAATTAAAAAACTATTGGTCTTAGAAACAAAAATGTGGTGTAAATATTTCACTTATATAGTCAGCTCGCTGTTATGACATTGAGTTCGTGTCGGGGTCAAGCGGGGAGGCGGGGGAGGGATACTGCGATAACTGTGCGAAACCGGCGCTCACGCTTGTTTCTATTCAGTGTAACTCGTGACTCCGACTTTATAGCGTGGTGATTCTTTCGTGTGTTTGTCAAGTTTATTTGAACCGATTGATTTATATAAAAATAAGTGTAATTTGGACAGTATTTATATCTATACTAATATTATAAAGCTGAAGAGTTTGTTTGTTTGTTTGTTTGAACGCGCTAATCTCAGGAACTACTGGTCTGATTTGAAAAATTCTTTCAGTGTTAGATAGCCCATTTACCAAGGAAGGCTACAGTCTATACAACAACCTGCCCGGCTTCGCACGGGTACAACGCCCCCTCACGCGGACGAAGTCGTGGGCGGCTGCTATTTAAAATAACCAGAAAGCTACAATAAATATATAAACATTTGCTATGTATTTTATGTTTCTATTACGTACCTGTTCTTTTTTTATTAAAATACTTAAAACAGCGTCCATCTTGTTTTCATTTCAATCTTTTACTTTAAAAGCGATTCGCTAACATAGACGTTTCACGTTAAAACCAACGGCCGTGTGCCCCGACACAGCCCCACCCGCTTTTTTTATTTACATCGGTTCCCAGCATTTTTTTTGGCATAAACTTACTTTAAAAACACCCTGTATAGTTACTATTTGTATGAATACATATTCATGACATATTCTGATTCATTGCATACCTACAAAAAATAATTCCGAAATCAGGCATAGAAATGATTGAAACGGACAATATGTAGATATAATTTTATTATTGTTCATTGGTGGATTTTTTGTGGTTACTCTGGGTAGAGATATCAGAATAGCACATTACTATACCTATTTATAGTCAAACCCTCAAGAAAAAATCCTGGATCCTGGAGAAAAACCTGGATATTATTTATTTATCTATGTATCTATGACGGCCGATTGGTCTAGTAGGTAGTGACTCTGCTTGCGACGCCATAGGTCCTGGGTTCGAATCCCGATAGGTACAAACATTGATATGATGAATATCGATGTTTGTTTCCGAGTCATAGATGTTTCTATACTTATCTATATATTTATATACCGTTGCTTAGTACCCACGACACAAGACCTTAGGGATCTTAATGTGGAACTAGGTCAATGTGTTGTGTAGTGTGTGAATATTATTATGAATATTATTATTATTATATTCGCCTAGTACGAACTTATGTCGAACGTCATTTTGTTAGCTTACAGCTTAGAGTAAACTGGTACATTTTCTGTATAGAGTCCGTTTCATATAAATAGCTCCCGTGAACCCATGCGTGGCTTGGAAAGTAACATTTTTGTATGAGGCTATAAGGTAATGTTACACATGCATAGAACAACTAGCGCCATCATACAAATCAACCATTTGGTAAAACTATTCTATGTGTGATATCTCCGCTATAATTCTTGCCTCCTTATTCCAAAGATCACCTTATTCTTACAGTGCATTGCGGTGTAAGTATGTATTGCCCAGCGTGGTGACCCCCCTGTGGCAGTAGCCTTGTGGTGTGCCCTGGGGGAGGTCTACGTCCAGCAGTGGACTGTAATAGGCCGAAGAAGAAGAAGAGTAGGTGTATAATTTTTAGGCTTTGATAAATTAATTTATGGATAAGTTTATACTTACCTAGGTACTATAGTAGCAATAATTTATGAATTTTGATGTACAGTTGGTTTATCACCAGGTCTGACCACGAAGTTCCATATCTGTGGGTCTGACATTGTGTTATTAGGGCGCATATAGACCATTTTTTATAATGTAATTAGACCCAAAGATAATTGGGACAAAATTTTTGAAATAATTGCGACAACATAGTTTTGATGTGTTTTTTGTACTGTACGAACACCACGTACAGTAAATTAGAAATGACTCAACCTGATCAAAAAACCCTATTGCACGAATCAAACTTCTTCACGCGGCATATGAATCAGCTGCTACGAGCTAAAATCAATACAACGCCACGACGACCAATCCTATTCACGAATTAAATGAGAACAGACGTGGGATAAAGTGAAAATAATTTATTTTCAACAATATATAGCATCTAGTGTATTTATTTTAGAGTTTAAAGGTAAAAATATATGTCCGTAGCGTTAATTACAAAAGTTAAAATTAAATTTAACACTGGTGTGAAGTTAGATACAGGTATCTTTCATTAGTGTCGTACAAAGTGCATGCACCAGATGGCGCAGTGTACTCGTGATGTTGTTACAGACTAGGGCGTGTGAGTGCTTGTGTAAAAAAAATGTGTTTTGTGATGTTTTAGTCGTTTTTGGAGAATAAAAACGGTGAGTGCAGTGAGTTTATAACATGAGCCATGCAAAAACATAATCCTAGATCGGCAGTCCAAAGAAATATAATGCAGGAAATGAGAAACCTTACATCTGTCCAATCAGACGTATAACCCGACCAAACATGGACGCTTCACTTATGGCTGGTTTTCTCATGCTGTTCCCTTGATATTGAAATCAGTCGTCTTATACTCGGCCATCTTGTAGCCTGGAGCTTTCAGGATTTTGTATAAATATATCGATCGGAAGCTCTATGTAACCCAATTCCTGGATTTATTCTCGTTCTAAATGTAGCGTAGCATCAATGGAGCGATTTATCTACTTTTCCCCCCTTTTCCTTCCAACGCTTTTATGTAGTTTCTTGTAGTTTATCCGCGTAAATTTACAATCGTTTGTAATGCTGAAAATGTGGCTTCTGAGATGATTTTATGGGGTGGAAGCCTTGTAGAACTAAAGTAGGGTGCCTCTCCCCTTTCGTGGGTGTGTAAACTATAGGTGTTAATTGATTTTTGTCGTGTTTTCTGCGTTTGGTTCGACGGCCTTGCTCTGGGGCGCCTACAAGCCTTGCCTATAGAGTGACATCATAAAATTTTAAATAGAATAGCACATAATGCTGTGTTTTGGTAGCTTGGTGCGTCCTCGATTCGCTTATAGAGTTTAAGTCATGTTTTGTTTATTTAAACTTCCACACCATTTACAATTTTGTTGCCAATCAATTTTAACTAAACTTTTAACATATACCTATTGTAAACAATCGTCCCATATTTATATTTATTTGAAATAGATAAGATATGTACAAAAAGCTTTTATTTATGTTACGAGCTAATTTTAAATATATGAACTAAAATTAGAGCTATAAAATCTACACCTACATACAAAATAAAATAAATATTTTGTTAGAATGTATTGATTTTCTTAATTATGTTGTAAATTTTTGATTGTCTACATCTGAGTAGGCACCTGCCTACTTATTACTAATTTGGTCCAGATTAATTAGTAAGCCTAATGCCTACTAATTAATCCACTAGTAATAGACAGGTTTTCTGGTAACAATATTGGAATAGTTAGGTATTGTAAAGTTTTACAAAGCTATCTTGCACTCATTGAGATGATAACATTAAAATTATGGCATTTTTTTAATGAAACACATTGTGTCAGGTAAAAAGAGAACGGAAAAAGTTTTAGTATCTCATTAGATGTTAATTAATAATACTTTTTATTTGATTGATGGCTGCTGAATTTAGTATTTTTACTTTACATTAAAAATACCACCAAGCATACCACTAACTATGACATACATAACTCCTTTGGTTGTTGCATTATATAATGAAAGTTTTCCAATCACAAAAATAAACATTAGCCTCAGTGTCATAGGCCTTATCAGTAGTGAACTCTAGATTGCGTATTCCATTATGGGATATAGTTATAGGTATGCAAGGTGTCAGCATTCCCACAAACTTGGTTTCAAATCATCACAACAAATGTTCAGTTGATGATTAGTTCGGAGGAGTTAAAGCAGATGTGTAATGGAGTAAATTGCTAGATGTTATGTCACCAATTTGTTGGTTTCATGTTTATTCTTCAACTCATCCCTATCAGCTGTCATTTTGGATTTCATACACAATCTTTGTTACTTAGACCTTTCTTTTACCCTAAAAACTTTAGTCATCTTAAGGTCAAGAGTTTTCTTAACTGATGTGTGCGCATGGAGAATATTTTGAAAGTTAATTAATCAAAAGTGTCAGAATCATAGCATGTGGAGGTCTGTGGTCACTGCCTGCCCTTCTGTTGTAAAAGTATTCTATTAAGCATAATATAAAAACATATTTTCATAGAACCTGCCGATATCAACTTTTGGATTAAAGAAGCCCAGCTATCTAGCTAGAAGACTGGGGTATTTTCAATAATATTGACTACAACATGACCACGACATTTCATCAACTAATATGAGAGCTGTGTCATGGTTGTGTCGTCTAGTGGGAAAGCGCCCAATTGCATTGCTATTCCGTTGACAGTTCATAGCAATGTCATTGTTACTGCGTAGTTTTAGCAAGATACGTTATCCTACCTATGAACGAATTTGAACCTTCATACGGCCTTATAGAGATTCGCCGCTTTCGTTCGCTAGTAAATGGAATTAATTGCATTTTTTGAGCGCAGCTTATCTTATTTGTGTCAAGTACATCGAACTGCAGCATCGCTGATGAATTAGGCGCTGATGTAATTCTCGGGCGTGGTGCAGGGCATATGCTGACGCGGTTTAAATTCATCCGCTTATGGCGGGCCCATTAACTATACGGTCGGAGTGGAGGTTGTTGGGGGAGGCCTATGTCCAACAGTGGACTTCCCAGGGCTGTAAATGATGATGATGATTGCCGTCCACTGCTGAATATAGGCCTCCCCCAGGGCAATCCACAAAGCTACTGCTATAGTGGAATTTTTGCCCAGTCACCACGCTGGGCATGCGGGTGGATGACCGCAGTATGATTTTCGGACTACGTTTTCAACACGGAGGCTACCTCCCGGTAACCCTTAATCGCCTATACCCATGGCCAGACCTGGGGTGGTGTTATTATACTCTGCCGACACAACACGGTTTCTGTGAAAAAGAAAAAACTTTGTTAGGATGTTAGTTTCGTTTGTTAGAAGTTGGCAGTTACATAGCCTAGGCTACGTAGGTTACGCGCACGAAGTCGCGAGCGTTGTCTATGTCGTACCTACCTACTTCTTTAAGCTTGTGTTTTGGACCATTTGCAAATGTAACAGCACCGATATCGAAGGTTGCTACTGTCTATTCATTATCTGTTAATTAATACAGAACTTGTGGCTCGAATGATGATAAAAATTCGGCCAATATTTAAATATGACCTAGGTCATAGAGGAATAAGATGTAGACATAGAGTGCTAATGTCATACTAACAGTTTCGATGCACCATTAGACTTTTCGGTAGAATTGTGAGGCACCGAAAAATCTAATGGTGCATCGAAACTGTTAGTATGACATTAGCACTCTATGTCTACATCTTATTCCTCTATGCCTGGGTTAAGTTATTTACTAACTCCTGGCTGAAAAAGTTTAATTCAACTTGGGGGGTTTCATCAGAATACATCAGCTACATCTCTTTCCGTGCATGTCGTAAGAGTCCACTAACAAAACTCGGGCGTTCTCTCAGGCGATGAGCTAGCAACTTGTCACTGATCATTAACATCTGTCTCCGCTATGCTGTACGTGGCTGTGTAATGTCTTGAGCCTGCAGTTCTGGCTCCCCCACTTCGGGAACACAGTCCTGTGCTATGTTATGTTTACTTCAACTTTCACATTCAACCTGAAAGAGGTTCCGATCATCCTAGCTAGCTAGAGGTAAAATGCCCTCAAAGTCAAAAATATTTTATGCCATAATGGAAAAATACCACCTGGAATACGAGCGATCTGTGCGTGTTTTTTCGTCAAAATAATGTTTGTAATGACGTAATTCCACGTCGCTGTCCGGCAATTTTGAGACGTAGCTTTGTGTCACGCACGTGACTTTCTTCTCGGAATACCCTGGTGCAGTATTCCTTACCGCTTACTATGACTGCGGATCAACGTACGCACAGTCTTAACCGCTGATCGTAGAGATCAGAACCTGTGGGGTAAGCACGAAGCTTTTTACGCGGCGAAACGCTAGCGACCAACTAGCAAAATCTATGAGAATTGACAGTTTGACGATAGCGTTACGGACTATCAAGAGTATGACGTAGGTATCCGATAAAAACGGATTTCCTAAAATTCTTACGGAAACAGAAATTAAAATCTAACGGCTAAATACGTATCTCGCAAAAGCAAAGCAGAAGCAATGCGATAGCGAAAAGAGTATGTACAATATTCTCGCTGAAATGTCAAAAGTCCATTGAAATCATTTTATGTACCTAATACGAATTTGACAAGCAATCAGCGAATTTTGTACAATTTTTCGCTATCGCATTGCTTTTGCTAGTTAGGCAGTAGTTTAGCCGGACGAATTCGCGAGCGTCAACTAGTTAAGTAACAAAATGTTATTTAATTAATTGTTAAAGATCCATGACTAATCTTATAACATAAATGTTTTATGTGTCATTTGGCCTTGAGTTATGTTATTGTAGTTGAGTAATAATAGTTTTTAATTCATAGCCATTATTTATACTTATTCTCGTTGAATATCTCTTGTTGAGTAAAATTTGCATGTTTGTTTCATTGATTTTGATTGATTAATGAATAATAATGTTGCTGTAGAGCTTTGCAGCAATGACGTTTATCTTCCTGCCCTGTTTCCATCCATTTGGGGTCGGCGCAATATGTACTCGTCTTCCATTCATCCCTATTATCCGCCATCATATTAGGTACTTACTTCCAGTACGCGCATATCCTCTCTCACACAGTCCATCCACTTAGGACTTTGCAGGCATTTCTCTTCCTCTATAAGCATCCACATTCGTTACCAAAGCACTGTGTAAAATATGCTTTTATATGTCTATCAAGGCAAGCGGTTACTTAATAACTTGTCTGTGATCGTTGATACATCTTTTAAGATGACACCGCTAACTTCATAGTGGCAAATATCCGTCGAGTCTACGGTACCTACGCATTAGAACGTCCTCGCCCTAGTACAAAACGGTACACCCGCTAAGATAGGTACGAATAGAGGTTCACTCATCGTCATCCGGTTCCGAAGAATGATGTGTGACTGGTCAGGGAGATGACGTAACTTCGCGTCATCTCATGACCAAGCGTAGAACGTGTTCTGATGACGCGTTACGTGAGTTTCTGAGTTACTAGAGTTGTGAAAATAATCCCGTTTATGACACAAACAATACAATGCACGGGTAACATGAGAATGTAGATTACATACATTAAGGAACTAGTGGATGCCCGTGACTTCTACCACGTAAACTTTAGAATACACTAACACACACATGCATGGCCATGTTCCCGATAAGGGGTAGCCAGAACTGCAGTAGCACCATGCGAAGGATATGCTCTCTTAAGTAAATAAATTACATTACATTTATAAATTAGTCGCGTGGTGCTGGCAGAGTAGAGTTTGTACCACCCCATGCCTGCCCGTGGGTGTCGTACGAGGCGATTATGGGTTTCCGGGAGGTGGGCAGCAGCGCCTCCCGTACTGGCAACATAGTCAGAAAATCACACTGCAGTCATCAACCCGCCTGCCCAGCGTGGTAACTATGGGCAAAACCCCCTTGTGGCAGTAGCCTTATGGCGTGCCCTGGGGGAGGCCTACGTCTAGCAGTGGGCTGCAATAGGTTGAAGAAGAAGAAGACATTATAAATATTCACATAAATCCATATAAAGGTTGCCTTCAATGTTATGTTTGTGGATTATCAGATTATCAGTCTTGCCTCGCGGTATCCATACTTGGACGTAGTTATGCAAACGGGAACCAACCCACATAAACAGTAAGATCGAATTCTAACAAAATTTACAGATTATTTTGATGTTTACAAGGTTGATAGAAAGTTTATTTTTGAATGCTTATGTAGCCTAAAATTTTATTTAATACATTAGTGGGTTGGTTCCCGTTTGCATAACTACGAGTACGTCCACTTGTGAATGCAAGTGCCTCTGTATGTTTGTCACGGTTTCGATAAAACAATTGTGTAAACAATTATATTAAATAAACTGACTTAAAAAAAAAAATTAACCGACTTCAAACTTTAACTAAAAAGCGATAAATAACGTAACTAATTTATATACTTAATACATATTAAATATCTTTAACAAAGTCATCTTTAACTATTTATAATTATCACTTATTTTTTGGAGTCGGTGCATACAATTTTCGGTGGTTGCCCTAGATTTCTCCTGGATCCCATCATCAGATCCTGACCTGGTGAAATGGGACCACCTCGGAAGTGAACTCTATCCAACAACAAAAAAAATTTTTGAAATCCGTCTATAATTGACGAAAATATCGGTGAACATACATAAAAAAAAAATTATACATACAGACGAATTGAGAACCTCCTCCTTTTTTTGAAGTCGGTTAATGAGGTGCGTTTTGTGCGTGTACCGAGTAGGAAATACCTGGAGCGAATTAAATCGCGAAGCTCTAAACCGAACGGGATGGCGGAGATCTGTGGAGGCCCTTTGTCCCATCAGAGCACAGGAACATAAGCCGTGTAGGTACTGAGAGTAACGAGTAGAGGGATATTATTATAGGGTTGATGGAGTCAGTGGCACGGTGACGCGACGGATGATAGAGATGAATGGAATATACAGAAGGACATAGTTGTAAGGCTATGCTCATCATGTATCCTTCATGATCTTGCAGTATAGCCAATACTGGATACATGATACATGGTGACCTTCCGTTCGTGCATGTTGTAAGAGTCGACTAAGAAATTGCTTTGAATTGAGACGCGTTCTTCAGGCGATAATCTAGCAACTTATACTAATCTTTTACATCTGCTAATGCCCTGCTACGAGTATGCTAAACCATAGAGGAATAAGATACATAGAGTGCTAATGTCATACTAACAGTTTCGATGCACCATTAGACTTTTCGGTGCCTCACTTAGATTATAGTGTAATGTATAGTAATGTACTACATTACTAATGTATTGTAACGTATAGTAATGCAGTCTAAGTGTCAAGGACTGGAATAGCGATGTTTACAGTTTTTTTATTTGTATTTATATCGAAAGATCATAAAATAAAAGAAACATTTGCGAAAGAAAAACTTCGCTAGTGTGAAAACTTTCCGGGATATAACGATTTCAAAACCACAATTTTAGACTTGCCAAAAAACGCTCCATACAAACGGCTACACAATTATGACGTCAGTCTTTCGTAAGTTGTATGCGCGTAAAAGAACTTTTGTTCTGCAGCTATTTTAAATATTGCGTTTATAAATATGGTCACAAAGCAAAAGTTGCTGTAAATGATGCAGGGGGATATGTGATGTTGTAATTTTCAATTAATTTTACATTTGAAAAATGGACTTGCCCACTCAACTTTGAAGGCTTATTACTACCTCATTTGGACACTTAACCAAATTGTAATTTTACAGATAGGTATGATTTTGATGATTTATTCTGATGAGCATAAAATGTCATTAAAATTCAACCATAATAAACATCCCTATTGTGAGGCACCGAAAAGTCTAATGGTGCATCGAAACTGTTAGTATGACATTATTACTCTATGTCTATATCTTATTCCTCTATGACGTGGCTGAAGTATCACACATTTTTGGGACCACAGCTGTGTGTATGTATATGTATAAACATACATATAGACACGACAGTATTATACCCTCAAAAAGGTCAGAAGTGGCACCATGTGGTTCTATCGGCCCTTATTGCTCTGCCTACCTGTTCTGGACAAACCTGTTTGCATGTATATTTCTTTTTAATAGTTTTAACTCACCAATCACTCACTCTCTTCTTTCATCATCCTTCACCCTATAATAAAGTGCTCTGTACAAAAATTGTAATTTAAATATTCTAATATAACATTTTCGACCACAAAAGTGTTATTATTTATGTTCTAAACACTACCCCTTAAGGGATAAAGGCGTCATTATATGTATGTATTCCCGAAATGGGGTGGCCAGAACTGCAGGAAGCTAAGGGAGATCCCACAACCACGCTTAGAATAGCGGTGTTAATATCAGTGACAGGTTGCAGGTGAGAGGATGCCCGAGCTGCTTAGTTGACTCTTACGTCATGCACGGAAGGAGATGCAGCGGATACGTGTTATATGAATGTATGTTTTAGTGACTATATGTATAAATTGGTGACATCAGTGTCTGGCGGGTTGGTTATGGTGTCAACATCGACACTATTTGCTAAAACAACCGTTTACAGACCAAATCTTCTTTACCTTCATTCGCCATCGACAGACGACACAACAACAGCGCAAAGCCCACGCGTAAAAATATTGACACATCACATCCGCTGTGTTGTAATGGTGTCGGCGGGAGAATGCCGGCGCGTTACCGGTCGAGCTTTCGGTCAGTGAGTGGCCTACTTTAAATTACATTATATAGCGAGTATTGCAGGATCATAAGGGAGTTCCCACAGCCGATGTATTTCCCGAGCACTACAACATCGGTCTCTTTAAAGCTAGAGTAAATAGCCACTTTCTAGGCAAACATGTACCACCCTAGGCCGCATCTTGCTTAACATCAGGCACGATGGCGGTCAAATGTTTGACTAGTTATCTGTAAATAAAAGCCACGTAATATTAAATAGGCTTATGCTTCACCACAACGCGCCGGATGGTAAGCACCGTTGCAGTCTAAGATGGAGCGCGCTTGCCTCAAATATACCGGTTTACATACGACTTAGAACTCGAGATAGTTACAATTTACTTTACCCTGCAAATGAAATTGGAGAAATTCGACTTTTCCACCCCAAGGGAATAGACGAAATGAAAGTACCCCCAAACAACTAGAATTGCCTTAGATCTGTTATCTCTTATCGCGTCTGTTCCCATAGCTGTTGGGGTGGCATTACACATTGCCCAATCAAGAAAAACTTCGTATCTCGCCGATATATCAACAATTTGTGATGTTATAGCTCTCCTTCAGCTCTAGATAGGCTATATGGTCGATTCTGACCGTCACACTTAATCCCAAACCTAAAATTAATACTACCTATCCCTTTCTCTCAATTATTTAGGTTAATAACGGAGAGAGACATCATAAAATTATCTACCTGAATAAAGGTGGGTTCCCACGGTGCAGGTGCAAGGTGGTCCCAATATTACGGACGGACGCGCACTAGCCCGCACAACGGATCGTGGGAAACGGAGCGTCTGTGGTAATACAAACGCGTCCGTGGTGCGCGTCCGTGCGTAGCCGTCGGCGCGTCCGCGTCCGTCCGCGAAATCACGCACCGTGGGAACCCACCTTAAGGTTAACACTCAGAATCGACCATTATATCAGACTTAAACGAAATAATGAAATTATTAATAAAGAAATGGAAAAAATTCCTCACCCGGGTGGGAATCGAACCCACGACCTCTGCATTCCGCGTGCCAGCGCTCTCACCACTGAGCACCGGGTCATAATAATATAATAATAAAAATAATGAAAGTTACATGAGAAAGGGCTAGTCAAGATTCGGTACCAGAAACCGGCGAACATGTACCTATGAAGAGCTTAACGAATGTGCATGAGGCGATAGAATTATGTTTGGTACGTATTAAATGGAGATAACCTCTATGGGACATAGGCATGAGGTTACGTACTCGTATGTATCATGAGAAAGCTTACATATTTTGGTGATAGTGATAGCCTAATGGTTAGACGTACGCCTTTCGGTTGGCAACAGGCAGGCAGCCGGCCATAAAACAAAGGCTAAATCTTTGGAAATATGAGTTTCGAACTAAACCATATTGCGCCGAACCCATAAATAATAAGGTTAGGACAAGAATATGATAATGATGATATGCGAAAGTTTACAGCGAAAGTTTCTTTCACAATCACACTAAACCGACTAAACTGCGGTAGTTATTTCCACCAAAGTAACAGTGAAGTTACATGTTATTTTAGTTGTTGCAATACTTATTACAAACTGTAACAAACAACAAAAATCTAGTCCACATTCTCAAGGTTCGACTTTCCGAAGCCCACGCGTGGGCCCTTCGCCCACCACCGGATGTTACAGCGTGGGTCATTGAATACTGTTGATTGTAATTCGATAGTTATCTAAATAAATAGGTATTAGCGATAGCGACAAGGCCATAGGTGTCTTCAAATCTACATTAACACCTATTACGAGTAGTGGGTTCAATTTTTTTAATACCTCAGCAATCGAAGTCAACCGTATCTCTTTGCTCATTCCTTCCTCCTGGGTGACTTGAAGTATCATTCCTCTTTAGATAATCCTGTGCTTCACTAAAATACATCAGCTGCATCTCCTTCCGCGCATGTCGTAAGAGTCGACTAAGATCAAAAATAAAACGATCCCTTTTAGTAGGACTCGCAATCGTTTCATTTAATTCATTAACAGTCCTCGTAGTTAAATTGTGGTATTTGTGCTCGAAAAGCGGAGTTAGACTCGCCTCTAATTAACTACATACATACCTACTACATTCACGCTTATTATCCCCCAAAGAGGTTGGGCAGAAGTGTGCAAACTAACTACTTGGAACTTAATAGTGGGATTTAAAGTATACAGGATGATTTTTGGTCGTCAACGTTCCCGAAAACTACGGAATCTCCTCATCATCACGATCATTTTTCTCCATGGAAGCATACCTGGGAAGTGTCTGGTTTCCAAAATATTAGGGTCCAAAGTTGAGTAAATAGACTACGTTTTTCTGCATAAATGCACATAGACGCGCATAGCAGGATTTTTTCACGAAAAATAATTAATATCTGTCTATAAAAAAAACTAACATAAACACTAGACACTATAAATTTCGCACGATCAAGGAATTTAAATAAAAAAATAAAAAAAAATCCCAGCATTTTTTTTGGCATAAACTTACTTTATTTCATGTATATGTCGGAGATCAAGATGTCATATCCTACAGTCGGATCTCCAACGCCATCTATTTTCAATCGTTGAAGTTAGAAACGTCAAGTCGACAGCTATCACTGACTGGAGGACAGCTGTCACTTGGGTAAAGACAAGACAGAGTACTGAGAGGGCGCCACTGTAGATTTACAACGACCACCGGGTCGTTTGAATTGAGCCGGAGGGTATTCTGTGCTGGCTTGTTGCGCCTGTCGAGCGAAGCACGGGTGCTAATCAGCCTCTGTCTTGTACTTACCACGTTTCTACGTTATCCGCTAGAATCCTAGTAATCTTGTGCGTAGATACAGTGAAAGTGTTTGTGATTCCTAATTAAGCTTGTTTACTACACGCCGCATTCTTTATTTCGGATTTTGGAAGATGTCGGACACACCTAACGGCACGCCACTCGACCCATCTACGTCATCAGAAGTGGGATGCAACCCGGATCACCCACATGAAACACGTGCTTCAAATAGTGACTCGAGCGAAGAAAAATGGCGTCTTCTCTTCGAGCAACAAAATCAAAATTTTCTGGCGTTGGTGCAAGCAATAAAACTACCTGCATCTTCGGACTCTATTCGCCTTCCTGATTTCGACCCAGAGAAAAGAGACATCGACGCCCGAGCTTGGATAACGACCGCGGACATGTGTATCACAGATCGACATCGCCATGGATCTTCTCTGATGATCGCGTTAAGCCACGCACTCAAGGGCGAAGCATCATCTTGGCTGTCTTCAATATCGTTTCCTAATATGACGTGGGCCGATTTTAAGGAGCTTTTCGTAGCAAGGTATGACTGTCCTGAAACTGCTGCTTCCTTTCTCATCAGTATGCACGACAAGAAACCGAGAGATAACGAGTGCCTGGCCTCATACGCCGCTACCCTCATAACATCCTTAATGGCAAGGTGGAATGGACTGACTACAGAACAGATAGCAATAGCCACTGTCTTAGCTCATATTTCAAAACAAGAGCCACGTGTTCAGAGGATTGCTATAACGACTGACATCAAGACGCGTAACCATTTACAAAAGGAACTGAAAGCTGTCTCGTTCCTGAAGAGAAGTTATTCATCAAGTAATTATCGTGATGGACCCGACCTAAAAAGAAACCGACCTAATGGATCTGCTGTGACCATCAAGTGCTTTAATTGTGGACAACTAGGCCACAAATCTCTTCAATGTCGCAACAAAGCCAATTCGAAGAAGCAAGATGACCGGTCCAAACACAGGTCCTTTCACGGGGACCATAACTCGACCAACCAACCTACAGGGAGAACCGATCGCATCACCTGCTTCAACTGCCGGGAACAAGGCCACTATGCATCCGACTGCCCGAAGAGGAAAATCAAGGAGGGGAACAACGGTACCGGCGGCGGCACTGGAACTGGTCCAGCTAAGGAAAAGCGAGTAGACGTGTGCATTGTGAATGCGCCTTCGGGTTCTCTGCGTCACTCTGGTGAGTCATTCCCATTTACTTACGACTCAGGTTCAGAGTGTTCCTTAGTTAAAGAATCGATTGCTTTGAAATTTAGTGGTAAGCGAATTTATGACAATGTTTCTATGACTGGTATAGGACAAACTTCTATAGCCTCGACCATGCAAATTTTAACGACAATTGACATTGACAATATTAACTTTGAGATACTCCTTCATGTTTTACCTGACCATTGTTTGCGATACAACATTATGATCGGACGTGAAATTCTAGCTATCGGTTTGACTGTACATATGTCGGTAGATAAAGTACGTTTCGAGAAAATTAACATAGTCGAATCATGTGATGTAGTTGCAAATAATGGTATAGACCTTGACTTGGTAGATACTGACGTTAGTAATGAATACAGACCTAGGTTGATTGAGATTTTAGAACGGTTCAAGCTTAGTTTCATTACCGGTACACCTACTTCTCCTGCTGACACTGAACCTATGCAGATACGGCTCCTAGACCCGCACAAGACGGTAAATCGTCGCCCATACAGGCTGACCCCAGATGAACGTCAGATTGTGAGGGGCAAGATCAACGAGCTGCTTAATGCTAAGGTAATTAGACCTAGTTCTTCACCGTTCGCAAGCCCGATACTTTGGTAAAAAAAAAGACGGTTCAGATAGAATGTGTGTCGATTATAGGGAGTTGAACGATAACACCGTTGCTGACCGTTTTCCTTTACCACTCATATCTGAACAGATTGCTAGGTTGCACGGAGGACATTTTTTTACAATTTTAGATTTAGCATCGGGATTTCACCAGATCCCTATCGAGTCGGACTCCATAGAGCGCACAGCATTCGTGACAACTGAAGGTCAGTATGAGTACCTTACTATGCCCTTCGGTTTGAAAAATGCTCCTGCAGTGTTTCAACGTGCTCTCATACATGCTCTAGGCGATCTCGTGAACAAGTACGTTGTAGTGTACATGGATGACGTGCTAGTTGTGGCCAGTAACATCGACGAAGCTTTCGATAGACTAAAGGTAGTATTAGAAGTTCTTTCTGGGAAGGGATTTTCGTTAAATCCTAAAAAGTGCTCATTCCTGAAAGAAAAAGTAGAGTACCTAGGCTTCGAGGTGCGCCGAGGTCAAATTCGTCCGAATCCACGAAAGATAGTTGCACTTACCGCTTTACCGCCACCGAACACAGTTACTCAGCTTCGACAATTCATTGGGTTAGCTTCGTACTTCCGCCAATTTGTTCCTAAATTTTCACAAATTTTATCTCCTCTATATTTATTGACGTCTGGTAATGGTAAAATAAAATGGGAACCGCAACATGAGTTAATCAGGCAACAGATCATTTCTATGCTAACGAGGGAGCCGGTATTGACGATTTACGATCCTAGTCTAGTGACTGAGCTGCATACTGACGCGAGCGCGATTGGCTATGGAGCAGTCCTCATTCAACTCAAAGAAGGTAAGCCTCATGTGGTAGCCTATTACAGCAAGCGCACGACATCTGCAGAATCCAAGTACCACTCTTACGAGTTGGAGACTCTTGCTGTCGTGAACGCTGTGAAACATTTCCGGCAGTATCTACATGGGCGCAAATTTGACGTTGTGACCGACTGCAGTTCACTCCAATCGACGCGTAAAAAGCTTGACCTAACCCCACGTGTACACCGATGGTGGGTTTTTCTGCAGGGGTTTGATTTCGACATAATCCATCGTAGTGGTAAGCGCATGTCACATGCTGATTTCTTCTCCAGGAACCCTTTACCAGCCGAGAGCGAGAAAAGTAGTCGGAGCGCAGTTACGAGAGTAGAGCCGAAACAGGTAAACTTGGCTGAGATTACTAGCAACTGGTTAATGGCTGAACAACAGAGGGATGGTGAACTTTCAAAACTGATATCCGATCTGAAAGAATGTAATATTCCAGCCGAGGTATCAAAGACGTACGAATTTCGATCTGGTGTACTTCATCGTAAAATTCAAAGAAACAATAAGACTCGTTGTCTGCCTATGATACCCAGGTCTTTCCGTTGGTCAATTATTAACAATGTGCACGAAGGATTACTACATTTGGGATGGGAGAAGACACTAGAAAAGGTTTATGACTTGTATTGGTTCGACAATATGTCCAAATACGTTAGGAAATTTGTCGCGAACTGTGTAACATGCAATATCTCCAAATCTCATTCCGGTAAGGTGCAAGCTGAAATGCATCCAATCCCAAAAATAGCAATCCCGTGGCACACGATACATATAGACGCGACTGGCAAACTAAGCGGGAAGAATGACAAAAAGGAGTATGTCTTCGTGCTTATAGATGCCTTCACCAAGTTTGTCATGCTCCATCATACACTACACATTGACACGGCTAGCAGTATCAAAGCTCTTAAGGCTAGTGTTGCTCTATTTGGGGCACCAAGTCGTCTGATCGCTGACCAGGGCCGCTGTTTTGCCAGCAGAGATTTTAAGGACTACTGAGAGTCTGTCAATATCAAGTTACATTTAATCGCAACAGGTAGCTCACGAGCAAATGGCCAGGTAGAAAGGGTCATGAGCACATTGAAGAACATGCTGACAGCCGTTGAGACCAGTTCATGTTCATGGCAGGACGCTTTACCTGACGTACAGCTTGCTCTCAATTGTGCCACGAGTAGGATTACCAAAGCCAGCCCACTGGAGTTACTTATTGGTAAGGTTGCACGACCTCTTGATATTTTATTAGCCGGAGATGAAGAACCTCAAGTTGACATCGACCAGGTACGAGCCCAAGCAGTAGAGAATATGGAGAAAAGCGCTTCATACGATAAGGTACGATTTGATAAAACTAAAGCTCACATAACACCTTTCTTAGTTGGAGACTTTGTTCTTCTACAAAATGAAGAGCGTAATCAAACCAAGCTTGATCCGAAGTATAGAGGTCCTTTTAGGGTATCGGAGGTACTTGAAGGTAATCGTTATGTTCTTAAAGCCCTTAATTCCAATAGAACCTATAAGTACGCACATGACAGACTTAGGCGAATGCCTGCGAATGACATTACCAATGACACGCTGACATGTGATGTGACCGTGATGATAATCTGTGCGAACTTGACGGGGATGGACCGTCATGTTCTAATTAATGTTGAGTTGACTGATTGAGAGTGGTTTACGGATACCGGATAGAGGTATTCAAGAGTCACTGGATGGAAGTGACTAGACTGGTATACGGAAGCTGGATGGAAGTTTCCAAGAGTCACTGGATGGAAGTGACTAGACTGGTATACGGAAGCTGGATGGAAGTTTCCAAGAGTCACTGGATGGAAGTGACTAGACTGGTTTACGGAAGCTGGATGGAAGTTTCCAAGAGTTGCTAGATTGAGGCAACTAGACTTACTTGACTGACGTTACTCTATATGGATTGTGTATACTGTAGCCTTGTTTTGGAATTATTTACCTTGTGTGTGACGATTATAGTCGATTTCTTTGTTTAATAGTATGCAAGTAAATTTTTAACAATTTGGTATAGTAAAATGATTTTCAATTTTGATTATGATGATATTGGTTCGTTTGAAATAAAGGATTAGTAACGTTTAAATGAAGTTTTTACTGTCCCAATGGTCAGAAAGACCGAGCGTGAGACATGTTACTTTGCAAAATCCTCTTTCTTTCCAGAAACCCCACGCGAGGACGCGTGAGTTATCAAAATGGCCGTGTCGGAGATCAAGATGTCATATCCTACAGTCGGATCTCCAACGCCATCTATTTTCAATCGTTGAAGTTAGAAACGTCAAGTCGACAGCTATCACTGACTGGAGGACAGCTGTCACTTGGGTAAAGACAAGACAGAGTACTGAGAGGGCGCCACTGTAGATTTACAACGACCACCGGGTCGTTTGAATTGAGCCGGAGGGTATTCTGTGCTGGCTTGTTGCGCCTGTCGAGCGAAGCACGGGTGCTAATCAGCCTCTGTCTTGTACTTACCACGTTTCTACGTTATCCGCTAGAATCCTAGTAATCTTGTGCGTAGATACAGTGAAAGTGTTTGTGATTCCTAATTAAGCTTGTTTACTACACGCCGCATTCTTTATTTCGGATTTTGGAAGATGTCGGACACACCTAACGGCACGCCACTCGACCCATCTACGTCATATAGAATACGTACCCTTCGTTAAAGGTGGCCACAAAAAAACATCCTGTATTTCCTGTTCGATAATACAAAATGTACGCTCACATTTCTGGGTATTCTTAACGCCTATGATGTTCCACATTCTTACGTACTCTACGATTCTTGTGAAGCCCTTAGGGCCTAGTAGGGGTTATCAATTAAGTGCAAAAACCATTTCAACCGTATTCCAATTGCAGCAAGTTATGTTAGCACAAATTACAAACGCACATACACTGGAATTTCATTGAACTTCCTTCGTTTAGTAGTCATTAAGATAATTTTGTGCTGGGCATGACGTCATTGACTCATTATTTCTTGCTATAGTGAATGTTTTGCAATAGGATTGTTTCGGAAAAAACCTTGCTTGTATGTTTAAGGAAAGACTAATATGTTTCTTTAGCACGGGACTAGATGTTACAAGTTATTAGCATATCCCTGAGAGAACACCCCTGAGTTCCTTAGTCGATTCTTACAATATGCACGGAAGGAGATGCAGCTGATGTATTCTAGTGAAGCCCCCTCACAAAATGCTACACTAGAGTAAACTGCGATCACCAACCCGCCTGCCCAGCGTGGTGACTATGGGCAAATACCCCCCATGGCAGTCTTGTGGCGTGCCCTGGTGGAGGCCTACGTCCAGCAGTGGATTATAATAGGCTGATTATGATGATGAGAGTAATTTATTTGTCTAACATATATCCTGTCCAGTGCTGATGCATTCTTTACTAGGATACATCAGCTGCTTCTGTGCATGTCGTCGGAGTCGACTAAAGGACTTGGGTAGAATATTAGGCGAGGAGCTAGCAGCAACTTATCATTGATCATTCTAGATTCTCATGCTAGATCGTGTCTAGAATCTTCTATATCCTTCTGCAGTTCTGGCTACTCCATTCCGAGAATACAGTACTGTGTAAATGTATGAATGTATAATGTACATCAGTGGTTCCCAAAGTGGTCCAGGTGGACCCTCAGGGGTCCAGGAGACTCGATGGGGGTCTACGTTGTCGTGAAAAAATGGGTGTTCATAATTAATTCGTATGTGGTGTAGGCCTGTAGGGGGTCCACCAGAACCAGTTAACTCTTAAAAGGGGTCTATGAGAAAAAAAGTTTGGGAACCACTGATGTACATGAATATAATATATCAAAACAGATGTCGCAATCCCCTTGCACAGTGGCGGTATTGTGTCGCGTGCCGTATCTGCGCGTGCGCACAATCTAACGGCCAAGGGTGATGTTATATTGATGTTTATGAATTCAACTATTGTCCGTTTCATAGAATAGTTCCTATGCCTGATTTCGGAACTTTTTTTTTGTATGCAGTGACATGATTGAAAATACACGTAGTAACTAGCGCCATCACCTATAGGAACTCTATACGGTGAAATACACTCTACTACAGGAAACTACGCGTCTTTCATTTTGGTATCTAAAACATAGAGCCCCTATGGTGAACATGGTTGTTGGGTCTGATAGGCGGATTACGTATCTTGCAAAACAAGCTTGTTTAGGTAACCTTTATATACTACCTATTTAAATATTAAGATTTTCAATGTACCTATGTATAGCAAAAGTTTGATATTGAATAAAATTTAATTTATTTAAAAACAAATAAGTATCAAATCAAAAAAGTATCAAATCAAAAAAGTATTTGAACCCGCATCATCAGTTTCTAATTCTGTTTCTTTGATATATGTTTGAAACACTTTTATCGAAGTTTGAACGTATGAGCGTATGTCATGTTATTATTGTGATATAAAATACACGCCAATGTACACACAGCTCTATCTATAGGATGTTGACATTGGAATATCGACTCAATGTTGATACTAGCTCAGTTTGTAATGTAATAGCAACTAGTTAATTAGATATGCAATTTATATCACGTTTTAAAAGACTTGTATGGAAACGTACTCTATTTTAAACGTGCTTCGGATGTTTTTACAATGATTGCCCTATTAAGGCTAGACAATTAATTGAATTGATAAGCTTCCTGGGTATGTCCATCTTACTTTATTTACACGAGGTGTGACCAAGAGAGCGAATGTCGATTGTGTTTTTTCTTATAGTCCTTATATGGTATTTTTCTAGCCTGTTATATTTTTATTTGGCCGTGAGATCTCCTTTTTAATCTTGCTGGCTACTCCATTTTAGTAAAACAGCTGTGTACATATGTATGTATCTTTTTTGAAGACCTTTTAATCCTCCGTGCCTGTCGTAAGAGTCGACTAAGGAACTCAGGGTCGTTCTCCCAGGCGATGAGCTAGTAACCTATCTCGAGATCGTTTACACCAAACCATTTATTTATAATTTTAATAGACGTAGAGTAGATACGGCATAACTTAAATCCAAAGCGTAAAGCTATCTTTTGTATGGAGGAGCACATACGGTCACATAATGGTTTCAAAAAAGACGTTAATAATGAACCTTCGTAATTTTGAAGGTCCTTCAGTTGTGTACGTGATATTTGCGTTAAAATATAGGTAATACATCGCTATACCGAGAAAACATTATCCTTGTTCAAATTAAAGTATCTCGGATCTCAGTATTTTAATAACATTGCAATAAATGTATGAATTGAGGAAATGAGATCATCGTTCACGGGTGCAAAGTATACTTTAACGACATTACGAGTATACATATTATGAGTTTTCAGAGTCGAAGGATAGTGGAGGGTGTATGGCCCGGGCATTAGTTCAAAATTGGTAGGTAAATCGGAATCCATACATAAAATCACGCTTCTTTCCCGGAGGGGGAGGCAAAATTCACGGATCCCCATTTTATACCGGCCCTGACACAACTCATCGCTTCATCTACTTTCATGATATTCTTTCTTAATGACAATTCAATGTTTATAAAAGGTTAAGGCATGATTGTAGACGTATTTGGATTCGTACAGACGCCTATCGCGTCATTGGTCCAGGTATTTGTTAAGGTATTTGCAATCAGTATTTCAGTATCAGTACTATGTATTTCTGTTGGTGAGGTCTTGCTAGATTTCTGATTCAAGATCAGTTTTATCCCCAACGAACCTATACCTTTGCTTTTACATACGGGGATAATTGATTCGATAATTAAAAAGCTTAGATTCATCCTTAAAACTCTAAATTTAACGTAGTTAGGTGGGAAGCCGAAAAATGCGCTGGTCAAAATAGGCGTCACTCGAAGCCACTCCCAACAAAAAAGCGACTTGACCAAACAATTGCCATGCCTCCTATATGCGTACATAGCAGCCCATTCCCAAAAAATCCCCGGGAGCCGAGGTCCAGGTTATGTAACAGGCTCCAGAGCGGCGACAGACGAACGCCAGACGGCGCCGGACTGACTGGCGCCAGGAGCGAGACGGAAATATGCTGGCATCTCACTCGCAGAATGTTGGCGCCCAACGCTGGGGCCTAACGGAGACAAGTTGAAAACTTTCGCATTTGAGGGGAGGCTCATGTTGTTTATGGCTTTTTGATTTCGTTAGATTTATAGTTTGTTTTTTTTTTGTTGGAAATTTTGATTTTTATACAAGTGTTCGAGATGGGTGGTGTGGTTATTTATGGTTATGGTGTGTCGTTTAAATTTCGTATGTGAAAATAAAATTGTTTTGGTTCCTTTTAAGGATAGTCTTTTTTTATTTTTTTGCGAGATGACATTCAGTTTTAATTCAGACTTGGAATTAACGTATCCTCAGGGATTCCAATGACGAAGGTTCAAATAATACACCGAACCTATTTCCCTTTCTGTTATTTTATATCTGTGCACGTACTTTGCAAACATGCTAGCAAATAAATGCGCAAGCTTGTACTCAAAGAGGTTTATGAAACTGATTTTTTTCAATATTAACGTATGCATTCTCTTTCTTCCATAGATAAAGGACTGCAATGTGACTGAGATGAACATATAAGAACACGCCCTTCGAGTGCCTTTTTGCAGCTAAAGTGCCTAACCTAGATTATAACCCGTAGCAGATACAAACGAACGATATTTACGCAACGAAAAACGAATATATTTTTGGTAAGTATTTTTAATATCTAACTAGGTATTCCTGTATAACATTGTATGACGAATTTCATAAATGCGAAAGTAAATTTACGTTATATCTTTTCACAACGAAACTATTGATTGAAATTTGTTTAACGACCGATTAGCGTGGTTTAAGAGACACTGCCTTTACGAACATAATATTTTTAATTACATAAATAATAACCCCATTGTTTAGGCTCTAGCTAGAGAGTACCAAAGAAATATACGTATACTCGAAAACCATAACCCTCCTGACGCAGTCGGGTATTAACGTTAATTAATTGCATATTCGTAGTAACTTTCACATTATCGGTTCACATAAAACCTCGTATAGTAAAATAAAGCCATGGAAATGTACAAATCGTACGCAAAGCATCATAATGTGTATACGTGGGCTTCTGAATTTTCCTACCCTCAAAAGGGCTTAAACTACATGGGCCCCCCGGTGGGCGCCAAATGCTTTGCAGTCCAGAAAACACTACACATAAAACATTTGGGCAATACTTCTTCGTTTTGCGCCCTCAGAAATTGAAATAAATTTAGCCGCATATACCTATATGTTTTTCAAAAGTATTTTCGTCGATAATATTGAACATTTCGGTGTAATTACAATACCGCGTTTAAAGTTAGACGCTGTCGGTAAAATGTATGGAATGTGAAGTTTAGGCAATGTTATCTTAAAGAATGTTTGAATTCTTTTATAATGATGACACGATTAAACTTTCGCCCATTGTGATATGTAGAAACTTATCTATTTGTTTTGCTGGATTTTCACGGCGGGACAGATATCAATGTAAGGTGTTCAAAAGAATCCCAAGGAAAGATATGGTAGCATGAGGAATGTAAAAGTACAGCCCAGTAAAGCTTACGAGTATCTTGTTCCTCGGCTCCAAGGAATAAATTAAGTCTGCTATACTATACGCCAACCCTCCTGGCACACGCAGTCATAGAACGTTATATCAAGAAAGATGACAATCTGAAAGTACGTTCAGTCAGATTAATAAACTCATGTCTCAACTCGAAGGAGCCAGTCTGCTAGTCTACTCGTGCAAAGGGTGCACCGAAACCCGCATTAGTCGAACGGCAATCTATTCAAAATTTATAACAACACTTGATGGCTTCGTCATATGCAAAACAAACTGCATAACAATGTACAAGTGCTGCAGTATATAAACAAACATTCATGTGAAACAGTTCCGCTGTCTAAATATTTAGTCATGGCAACTTGTCGAATAGATATTTCGATTCAGTGATGGAGTCCCCTGACACTGGCGTTACTTTCTTTGTGCCTCTAATATTGATTGATATGTTGTGTTTAGTTCTTTGAAATTCCGTAGGTCTTCGTTATTTAAACCGATGATAAATGGGTAAGAGGAGCTATTTTGCTCTTTAAAAGCCTGTCCGAGCGACACAGTTTTCAGGACCTGTTCTTCTATACATTACTTCATAAAATTAGTCGAAGTTTTAAAATTGGATTAAGTACATACATAAACACTATAAGAGAAAAGCGACATTGCCGCAAGACGTAAGCTAGGCGAGGCGATGCCGTCATCTAAAGACACTTCTGGTGACGTGTGAACTATCTAAGTAAATGAAAATTGATGAATTAGTGTAATTTTAATACTTCTAGTACTTATAACAAGTTAATTATGTATTTAAATAAAAAAGTATCACTCTCACGACTAAAACAAGTCTAATGATGCCTCTTAAGCTCAAATGCAAAGCCGTTAAGGTCTAGAGCGTGACAAAGAAATATACATATAGACGTACACTCGAGAACATAACCCTCCTGGCGCAGTTGGGTAATGTCAACAGCCATTGTAACCCTCTCGCGGAAGATAAGATAATGTAATTTAATGTGTATGTCAAGCACTATCCGGTCGGTAACTAAGTAAGACATTCCTCTATTGCAAAATCGAACGTTCACAGTATCGTAACTAATCATCTTTCCATACTGTAATACAATCGGTTTGACTTGTACATTGTTGTTGTTGCAAAGTGGCTCCAACAAACTCAACGAGTTTAGTAGAGTGCTTTTGAACGATGGCGCTAGTTACTTTGTGTATGACTACATTACCTATATGTGTGAATGCATACAAAAATGTTAGTTCCGAATTCAGTCACGGGGGTATTCTGTGAGACGGACTCTAGATGCTTTCACGTAGCAACTGTCGAACGAATTGACATTCATTGCTCTGCTTCGTGTGGGTAAAATTGAGAGTAATGTTCATAGAAATATATACTTTCTAGATTTGTGAAATAGATTAGAAGATTACCCTCGTCGTATTGTAAAAAGCTCCAGAAATTTAATGATACATGACAGAGCAGAGTTTCAGCAATACCATTACATTAATGACCAGCGAAAAAAGTTATTGGCCCTCTCAAAGGCAGTAAATCAAGTAGTTGACATAATAAGGGTATTAATAACTCCCATGGCGGTCCCGAAAAGACGCGCCATCCTGATACGAATCAATAAACAAAATCACGAACGCCGGAAATCCGAGCACAGTCCGAGATGCATTTCCATCCTTCAGCGTCTTTGCACCCTCCGAATATCGGCCCCAGAGTTTGTTCCCCCTCATTTGTTACGCGTGCGAGGAAGACGGCTGCGGCCCAGGGCGCCTGCGCGGACGACCCCTCATCAGCATTGGAGAAGGTTGATAGTGCTAGGCGCGAGATCCTGGCGCGTTGCCTGGCTGCTAGTACATTCCTCCGTGGACCGTCCGCTGGGGCGGAGGTCCCGCTCTTCCACTTCCCTACTTTTCCACTGCACCAAGGCAAATAACTATCTGGTGCAGCTCAAAGCACTTGCTGGGGCAACAATTACTACAATATTACAATCTGAGTCAAGACAGGGAGTGGGAGAGCGAGAGGGAATCAGTTTTGAATCTAAAGTGGGAACGAGACGCCGCGATGGTTCTCCGCTGCCGGTCGAGGTAAGTGCCACTTTGGAAAGCACGTGTTTGCCCAAACTTTTCGTTGGGAATTTTCAGGGATATTGCCGAAATTTTTTGATGACTATTTTGGTTTTGAAACTGCACTCGGTGTGGGATATTTCAGTCTCATTTGCACTACATTTTAAGAACTTCTCTAGTTAAAAATGTAATACTTAAAATTTTATAATTGGTAAGCAATGACATTAACTTTAAATTTTATTATTATTATTTGACTATGGTGGATACGTATGTTTTAAAGCACTTTTCTTAAAATAATCCATATTCCTCAGATTTAATACATAAATACATTATCCTCATTAACCTCTAAATTCTACCAGCTGACAATCAGTTTGAAACCCCTCATATCAATAACTTTCGACTCGTAGTTCAATCATACTCAAACCATTGAAAAATAACACTTATATCAAAGCATAAAGGTCTCATCTCTCACCCGAGAGAGCCCCCAAGAATTCGTCTCCTCTTCACTTAAAACTTATCTAGCATTTTATCAGGACCAACTTCTACACATTATTTCTTAATCTTTAAAAAATATTATTTCAACAACCCAAATCTGTAGGATCAAATAATTACTTTTCAGTAACAAAATTACTATATTATAAAATTATTAATAAAGAAATGGAAAAAATTCGTCACCCGAGTGGGAATCGAACCCACGACCACTGCAAACCGTGCCAGCCGCTCTAACCACTGAGCTACCGGGTCACTTACTATAGACTGAAACACATTCTATATTATTATATCTGTTTAATCTTTGATAAATTAATAACCGTGTTTACCCCACGTATCAATTTGCCACAATCAACCCCAATACTCGTACCATACCTATTGATAAACAAATCGCCTTTAATCAGAGCACCTTCTAATTTTACTGTTTGTTCCGTTTCATCCCCAAATAATTCACGTCGTGTACGCAAACTGCACTTGCGTCTTTGTAAATAGAATTAATTAACTTCTAATCATTGATAGAAGTCCGTCTGTACGTCTATTTTATGTAAGATCGGTGGTCGATTTGACGCTCCAAAGGGAAGAGAGAAAACAAAGCCTAAACAATTGGTAGTAAAATTCGCGAATAATTTGATTCACGAATTATTGCCTATTAAGTCAAAATTTGAGATCATACCCCGGGCATACGTTTACAGAGAACCATTCCCAATCTGTGTGGCCATATTATCTATATTTCATATTATATATGTTCAACGGCCAAGTCACACAACATTAACTATAATAATAAAGAAATCGCAGTAAGGAACCTTACACTTGGCACGACTTTGTCTAGATTTTATTACTTTTTAGAGATAAACAAGCAGCTCCATCAAGACTTGGATAGTTTTTTACGGAATGTTTTTAGTGGGATCAACTTTACCCTATAGATAGGCTATCTGCCTATTGGAAAAATCAGCCCTTAGTTTGTTATCTGATATACAGTTTTCTATATTTTTTTCCTTATGATGCAGTTTTTCTCCTACATCGCAAGTTTCTAATTTAAAAATCGCTACGTCGTCGTCGTATACATTTTCAGAATCAAGTGTATCGACAATCTTTGAAATAGCATCTGCCAATACGATGAAAAACACCATCATTCTGTTTTGCACGTTGCTTTGAATAAATTGATTCGTATACCCTAATCAGCATTCACAAAAGTCTCTAACAAGCTCTGCTTATTACCATTAACTTGTAAATTTTCAACAGTATCCACGTTCCCTTCACTTACATCTGTCTCAGGGCTTAGTGAAATTCCCTTATCATTCATTAACTCGTTATCAGCATTATTACGAGGCAGGGGGTCTCGTCTCTCGTACATCCCGCGGAGATGATCGTCTCTTCTTGTCTGATTGATTTCTATGGAATCGTTAGTCGCTCTTCTGTTGATATTGAAGTTTTTTCGTTCATCTATTTTCATTACGTGGGCTTTATTTAGATGAGGGATTTTGTCCTGGTTATTAAGTTGTTTAAATACAGTCGATTTTGTACCCCTAACCCGCGGAGGTATTTTGTGTCTTTGATGTTAGGTTAGATTCAGGGGAATTGCAACTTGAGTAGATGACTGTGCATACTAAAACTGGAGTCTTTGGGTTTTATGAGAATTATAGATGCGTCTTAACACAGTGGACAATAAGTTAAGGGAATTATGAGTTACGTAATGAGAAAATCTGATTAAATATAGAAATAGAGTAACTAACTCACATACAAGGTATACGCACGGCTGTGTTTCCAAAATTTAAAATATAGGGTCACTATGATCCTACAGCGACTTGTAGCATAGCGGGAACAGGGGGGTAAGCACGAACCTCTCGATAGTCCGTAACTGACGTATTTGACGCTAGTCAAATTGTCAATTCCTATAGATTTTGCTAGCGAGTCGCTAGCGTTACGCCGCGTAAAAAGGTTCGTGCTTACCCCACTGATGTAAGATCAGAGACAAGTTACTAGAACTCATCGCCTGAGAGAACGTCTCTGAGTTCTTTAGTAGACGCTTACGACATGCACGAAATGAGAACCTATCTTATTGCATTTCAACATAACACAGGATAGTAGAAATACATAACACTAAATTAGAATTATGTTCAAGCTTGGGGAGATATTTGATTCCCCGGACATCGTTAAATTGTGTCTTTTAATGGTCAGTCTCACATACATTAAGCAATAAAACATATTTTGCTTATTAATTGCGGCACTAACAATAAATTCTGTCCCTCGATGATTTTGGCTATTATAATCTCGAATATAACTACCCTCATCATTAAGATGTGAACCCTAAATGTAAGTCTCTAGGAAACAATCTCACTGTTTGAACAATCTTTGTAGATCGTCCCCTTAATACGAGGAAGTGCAAAGAGGAGATGAATTTGTACTATGCAGCGCAGAATGAAGCAATCACTGGCTAATATTTGCCTCAATCTAAGTTTAGATTCGTCACCTCAACGTGACAAAATTTTCAAGAACAGCATCAACGTATTAAGAACAGCGGACAGAGTGTTCTCACTGCACAGATTGAATCTTTGGGATGTGTACCTATTTACACGTTATCCACCCACACATTCAAATCTTAGTAAGCTCGGCGCCTACCAGAAAATACGCACACATACAAAACGGGCCGCCATTACGCTCTTCTTTGTATCTGTGCAGTGACATTCTATTCGTATTTGTTCGTTCCTGAACAGCATGTACGCGTTAAAAGGATAACTGGGAAGAAAGATAGAGGCTCGTTCTAGGATTGAATGAATTGCACTGAAAGAAGATTTTCACTCTTCAATTGTCAATGCTTTCATGTCGAATAAATGATTTTGAATTTGAACTCTATTATTAATTACTCGAAAAGTATATTCTTTGTCTAGCTATTATATATAACTCTGGATTTGTCACTTAGATGTGAGCAAGAGCAGAACCAGGTTTTTTCTTTGAGGGACAAATTTGACTTTAAGGTAACAGTAGGCACAAAAAATCCGTCTGGGGAAACACAGCATGTGAGGCATATCATCTCATGTTACGCCTGCTGACGTTGTTAGGTCTCCTCCACTCTGTAATTCCTCCACGTCCCCTCAGGTTTTGACCGCTCGAAGATCCCCTAATTCGTTAATAGAAAACAGCATCGTATTTCCTTCGCTCGGACAGCGTGACGACTTCCGGCGTGCGACCGGATGCACACATTGTCGCTCGGCATTTTGGCGGGCTATTTTCCAAGATGGATGACACGGATTTGCAAAATTGTTTGTTCTTTTTGCGTATTTTTCTGGATATTTATTTGGGATCACTGTTTTTAGTTGGAGTGTTCGGCGTCTTACAAGATGTCTTAGATAGAATAACATTTACATGCGTTACCTATAATGACGTTTGGATTGCTAAGATAACGGTCGTACGTACGCAAAACCACGCCGACATGTGAAATATGACCGCTATATGACGGCTGGGAAACTAAATCCAAAGGTTTTGGTGCGAGCGAAGCGAGTCCATTAATTACTCCGTTCTGCCTACCTCATTTTTGGGAGCAATCTTGTCCATACATATGTACCTATGTATGTCTTAAGAATTGTATGATTTTGACAAACAACCACGCCCATCGCCCCTCTCGCTCTAACGCCCATAGGTGCGACAGAGACAGCCTCAGGGCGGATCCCAGACACAGCGGCGCCGGAGTCCATCGATCCCTCCCCACACCCTCTATCTTTTATGTTTCTGGGCATGCGCATTACTTGTTTGTTCAGTTTTCTTGAGTTATGGATTTAGATATGTATCTTATGTACTGTTTTATGTCCAGTTGCTATGTAAGTGGTTCGTAACTTCGTATTATGGGGTACATATAGTACTTAGCGGCATGGGGGCGCTACTGTCAAGTGGCTTTTAAGATGTTTTCATACATTTTCGTTTAGTTTCACAAATTCGCCGTATTATGTTTTTATATCATAATATTCTATTCAGATTCGTATAAGACACGCCTATTTTGGATAACAAATCAATGAGAGATTTTCTAAATACATTTAAAATATCGATAAATGGCGGTAGACATTAAAACCTCCAAAGAGGATGACCGTTGTGAACTAAAGTGAATTCTAAAAGCTATAGTCTATCTATACAGGATGTACATACCACCATGTTAAGAAAAATGACCACACAGTACCAATTTTTTTGGGGATAGGTTCTATACTGTGGGCTATTTTCATAGCCTTTCGCTTAACATACCCCTTTTGAATATGACCGGCACCGTTATGCTACGAAACCAAAGCTTTACAAATCACGTAATCAATACCATTAACAAAACTATTTCAGAAACCCATTGATCGTGTAAGTTTTTAAACAATATAACTAAATGGACTTCACACAAATAAAACTATTGGACAAGTTTATGTTTAAGGTAAATGATTGAATAACTTCGTATGTAAATTATCGGCATCTGGGATTTATGATTAGCTGATAATTTATATAGTTTCTATTAAGGTGGGTTCCCACGGTGCGTGATTTCGCGGACGGACGCGGACGCACCGACGGCTACGGACGGACGCGCATCACGGACGCGTCTATATTACCACGGACGCTCCGTTTCCCACGATCCGTGGTGCGGGCTGGTGCGCGTCCGTCCGTAATATCACGCACCGTGGGAACCAACTGTTAGGTATACCCACCAGCTTTGACATTCATGTCTAATGATGCGCATCATTCGAGATTCCGCCCAGAGCGAAACCTAAGCAAAAGTAGAATGCGTTTTACCGTATAGTTCCGCCTTCCGATGGATGATGGCGCTATATGACCACATTTTCTGTTTCATTGCATACAAAAAATGTCAGTTCTGAAATCAGGCATAGGAACTATTCTACGAAATAGAGAATACTGCTTATGTCAGCTGTTCCAATATTTTGATTTTAGACATTTATATTGACAAATACGTAAGAGTATAGTTTCTAAAATTGCAGCTATTTGTCAGAGAGACGTACAGCGAGGTACAGCAGCAGTTATAACAAACATTACAGTGACTTATCAGTAACATGGAAACTGATACATAATCTGTGACCGTGTGCCAACACAGCCAAACGTCTCAAGTCCGTACAGGGTGTTGACATAATCGCGACACAAAAGGCGAAGGGTGACGCGAAGACAATGCCCGCCGCTACAGCCTAAGTCTATTATAGTGTAGGGTTACTTGTTTGACGCATTTGTCCTTTGAAGGGTTGAGAATATGATACATGCGTGTTGATTTCTCGGCGAAAATATGAGGGAAATATCAGTGTGCGGTAATTATTTTGGATTGATTTATTTATGCGAGTGGGTGAAGGATAAGATATTGTACGTAATAATTTTTTTTAAACGAAAAACCGACTTCCTCCCAAAACTCGAACTTACTAAAGTAAAATTTTACTAAAGGGCAAATATATATTGCGTTAAGCCGTGTACGAAGTTTAGGAGGCATAATATTGTCAGATTTATATGCCAGCAAATGATTAAATAGGCCACATGACAAAAGAGAAAAAGGACTAGGCTTCGAAACTTTACGTCTGACAATATGATGATGATGATGATAATGATGACCTCCGACCGATTTCGGTCATGGCGACCACTTCTACTCCTAGATATTACTAAGTTGGCGTTCATGCTGGATCGGAGGCACTTGAGGTGGAATCGATCCAGAGTGCGTATGTGGCGACGGTACATGCACCACGCCTCGGAGGAATATAAGAGATTTGGCAGCACAACAGCCATGTACACTCTTATTTAAGCAACATATAATTACACTCCTTCTTCCTGCCCTGTTCCCAATAATTTGAGGTCGGTGCAATATGTAGGTACTCTTCTTTCATTTATCCCTATTATCCGTCATCTCGTTATTCTCGTGTCTACCTCTACCTCTATAACCATCTTACTTCGGACACGGCTTAACGCAACATACAATTTCACGACTTAATACAATTATCTTCATTTTCATAAGCCTATTGCAGTCCACTACTGGACGTAGGCCTTCACCTGCCATAGGGGGATTTTGTTACTAAAAAGTTCCACTATCTGTTTTTCGGCGGCTCCATCATCAGACCCTCGTTTCCTTTATATTATGTGTAGCTGACCAAAATTCTCTATATAAATCTAAAAACGGACTACTCGTGCCTTTTATATTTGAGGATATCCCTAGATTCCTCAGAGATTCCATCATCATATGTTATGTTTTATATGTAGGTGATCAAAACGCTCAGTAAAAGTATAAAAACAGACTACATGTGCCTACAATATTCGAGGATTGCCCTCGATTTCTCCAAGATCCCATCATCAGATCCTGATATGGTGAATATGGGACCAACCTGGAAGTATACCATGACCAACTATAAAAAAAAAATTTGAAATCGGTTCATAAATGACGGAGTTCTGAGGTAACACACATTAAAAAAAAAAAAAAACACAGACGAATTGATAACCTCTCTTTTTGAAGTCGGTTAATTAAAAGTTAAATTAATCGTGCTGTCCTAGTAATATCTCTGTGCTAACTTATTGTCCGATGGAACGGAAATCAGATACGACCGGAGAGAGATCAGGCGGAGGGCCAAACCAGTGGCATAACCCGCTTAACTATACAGGGTGTGTGTGACAGCCAGGCAAATACTGGAGTAAGTACCATTGTTTTGAGTTGTATATCAGTGTTATTATTCGCAGGAAAGGCATTTTTAATTTGATTTGACGCAAAGTTTGCTTTTCGCGCTAATTGTATCGGGCGATCCTGTGACTATTTAAATGGGCTTATTGGCTATTGTTTGATACATTGCTGTTTTTTGGATCACTTGTGTCTCTCCATTAAGGTTGATCAGTATTTAAACTTTTTTGAGCGCACCTTTTTTTTGATAATCATCCATAGGTTAAAATTTTGTTTAGAAGTCATTATCTAAGGCCAACAAACGAACTATACAAATTTTTATTTCCTGAAAAAAAAAAATAGTCGGAAAATTTTGGGACTTTCCAGCGAATTTTTTTTGTGATTTTCGCCTCAGAATCATGGTCTGAAGTCGCTATAGTCGCTGTATAGCGCTGTATAGTTCGCGGCCCATCTGATGCATACATAATGCACACGGCTGTAATGGGGATAGCCAGAACTGCAGTACCTATCACATAGCCGGGTCAGATGTAAATGACCAGTGGCAAGCAGTGGTTTCTAGCTTACCGCCACAGAAAATGCCTGAGTTCCTTAGTCGACTCTTACGACATGCACGGAAGAAGATGCAGGTGTTTGAAGATGCTGAAGAATGAGAGCGATGGTCGATCTTCGTTAAAACAGGTGTAGAAATGTTCAGACTTCATGATAATAAGGTTAAGCCGAAGCCCTACCTAAAGTTTAAAAGCCGTAGGCGGTCTATTGACAGAATTGATCGCGTGGGCGCTACGGAATGCTATTTCCTAGTGTGGTAATACTTTAAAACTAGTGGACGCCCGCGACTCCTTCCGCGTGGACTACAGAAAAAACAAAATGTCGAAATTATCCGGGATAAAAACATTTTCCCGTGTGGGACAAGTGGGACCTGTCACAATATATTCGTGAAAACTGCATCGAAATCGGTTCAGCCGTTTCTGAGATTAGCGTGCACAAACGCACAGACAAACAGACAAAAATTCCTAAAATCATCGTTTTGGGTTCTATTGCGTTGATAAAGGTCTCCTGTAATATTTTTTCTCATATAATATCTTCCATGTACAGACAGCAATCCGTTACATTTTTATTATATGTATAGGATATAGATAGCGGATAATAAAACGACTGTACCGTTTATTTGTTGTTTATCTACTTACATATAAGCTAAGATTCATAATTTTACATTGAATTCACGAAAATAGATTTACTTACACAAATTCTAGTTTTGCTAATAGATCCTGATATTATAAACTTGGAGACATTACTGTTACACAGTCAAGTATAATACTTGACTGTGTAACATAATAATTTAAAATGACAAATGTATTACTATCAAATTAATAATTTATAGCTACTAACATTTAAATATATTTGTTTATCTAATAATATAATTTGTAACTAACAAAAATGGGTCTTAGTTACCTGAATAAATGAATTTATTATTATTATATCTCTTTCGAAATTCACGGAACTACAGAGTCCCGGTCCTTTAGAGGCGTGCATCGGGCCGTGGCCAAGATGTAGAGGCCCTTTTAGAGAACTTTAATATGGTGTGGGATACACATGGCGGATACCATCGCTGACCGCATAATATGATACACCCGGCGATGGTCCCCGCCATGTGCAAGACTATTGGAGTGCAGATCTATGTCATGCGATGGAAACAAAGGTCATGGGCTATGGGGCTGAATCTTGGGTGGGGTTGGGTAACTGGGCTATTGAAGGAGACTAAAGGACACCTGCCATTACAACCAAGTCTCATAATTGTTTGGTGGCAGGCGGTGACTCGCCGATTCATTTCATGGGCCCTTTGAAACGGCCGCACGCACGGAGCGACAAAGGGGGCAACATTTGGTGAGTGGCTAGGGTGGAGGGGTGCCCCTGGACTTTAAACCGAAGCCAACTCGCCACTTACTGACGGGCACGTCCACCCTCGAGCTGTCATAGCTCTCGCAACTCCACTCTGCCCGGCCGGCGAAGGCAAGGCAGAGGTGGGGGAACTGTTCCTCGTCAGACTTCACTCCGGCGCCGGAGATGAGGAACAGGGTCTTCCCCCGGGAGTACTTCAGGTCCGTGGGAACGCTACCTCCCAACAGCTCGCCACAAGCTGCCCTGCGGGCTTATTATTATTATTATTACTTTCTCCGCGATTTAAAATGACATTTTGTTTGGAAAGGTCTGAGTATGCTTGGTTTGAAAAAAAAAACCCGACTGCTTTAAAAAGAAACAAATAATGTACATAATAAAAAAACTGAAAAGAAAAAAAACACGCACTTAGATGTCCGGTGGTCTAGAATTCTATAATATTATTATGGAATGAATACCATTGAAGAACAAAATATTTTCTAATGATCGTAACATAACAACTGAACAGCCAGGATCCATTAAAATATTATTAGCTTGGCTGTCGGATAATGGATCCCGACTGTTCAGTTGTTTAGACCACTGGACATCTAAGTACTTATTTTTTCTTATCAGTTTTTTTATTATGTACATTATTTGTTTCTTTTTTAAGCAGTCGGTTTTTTGGATTTTTAAAATTATGTTTTTTTATTTTATACTATTTTGTTATGAGTACCTAGCTACTAATAGGTACGCTTCAAGAAACATGCTCAACATGCTCGGCGGCAAGAAGTTTTCGTCTTGCTGCTGTCTAAAAACTTATATGTGAGAATGGTTGTTACGCAACTTTCAATCGATATAGATCCTAAACGGTTGGTCGAATCGAAAAATGTTGAGAGAAACCTAATAATGATTTTCAAATACCTATTCAACGATACCCCACTCGATATAGTTTGTTTTTTCATTTTCACAAAATGGCGTCCAGTAGTCGCCATATTGGATTTTCACTAACGTCATGTCTTTAGTGACACTCCCCGGACTAAGAGGAATCAATTGACGTATGAATCATAAAAATCGGTCGTGGCGTTTGGTCTGTGTAGTGCTTCAAAGGAACATACAATCATACATACATGTAATAACGGATCTTATTACAAATACCATCCTCGTAGAAACAGAGATACAGACTCTCAGGGTCTCACGTCTTTTTTCACCTTATGTAGCTATCACCAACAGACGGATTTTTTTATGCTTACTACCTATGGGTGAAGTCTTCTACCACAGTACATACTTAGTCTAATCTGCTCTTTGAGTCCCAGAAAAAAATGTTGGATTCGCCCGTTTCTAATTGAATAACATATAGGTAGTTACCATCCATGTTAAAACACGTATACAAGGTGTAACAGAAAGGGTATGTTAAGCGAAAACCTATGTAAATAGCCCACTATGGAGAACTTATTTCCAAAATTTGAGACTCTAAAATCACATGTTTATTTTTCAATATTGTATGAACATGTTTGAGTTGTTTAGAAATTCTCCATATTATTTTGAAAAATAAACATGTGATTTCGAGTCTGAAATTTTGTGGGTTGTTTCCTTTTAGTTGGCTGTTTACATAGCTCTTCGCTTAACATACCCCTTTTGTTACACCCTGTATATACTGGGATAACTGCAATAAATAAACTAATAATGTAACAACGTAGACACTAGCGACCCCAGCCCCAAGTCAGAAACACTTCGAAGCACTGGCATGTTAAAGATCCGTACCGACAGCGCTTATAAATGTCCGCCCCAGAAGCCGAGTTTAATGGCCGAAAGATATGGGAGTTGACGGTACGTTTTATCCGTGTTTTACATGACATGTACACACGTCTGTGTTCACAAAACAGGGTAGCGAGGACTGCAGGATCTTGATGGAGATCCTATACGCTTATAACGAAACAATGAACTATGTCTATAGTTCCAGTCAGAGTTCCAGTTTAAATCACGTTGACGAATGTAGATAACTTGTCTCTTCGAAGCCCTGTAATGTCAGCATAACTTCATCATTATCATTTTAGCCGTTAAGCCCATTGCTGAACATAGGCGTCCCCCAACAACCTCCACTGAGACCGAAAGCGATCTCAACTAGATCTTCCATCCATTTTACGGGTGGCCTTTCCACGCTGAGCTATCCGGTGTGTGGTAGCCGCTCTAGAATTTTTCGGCTGCATCGGTTCTTCGAGCTATGTGCTCTGCCCAATGCCACTTTAGTTTGCTGGACCTTTCTTCTTCGAGACAACTTACCTTTGATCAAATGTTTGATCGAAACAACTTACAGATTCACGCCTTAGTTACTTAGTTAATGTACCTAAGCATAGATTTGCAATGCAAGAACATCCCCCTTGCTGTTAAATGGGCGAGAAAAATATAAGTCGCTCACGATTGAGCATGCGATATGTTGCTTGTAAAACATTTGTCAGTTGAAGGGTGAGGCAAGAAGGGTGAAGGCCAGAAGGGATAAGGCATGCATGGTAGTTGCAGGATAGTAAACTACTACTGCTAGTTTCACTATCAAAGTTTTAACTTCCATTACAAAACGTATAATTTCGCTTGAAAAGGTGTTCAGAGCAAGGTCAAAGAGCTATAGATTAGATAGGCTATCTTATAAGATTTTCAGAAATAAATAATTATTCTCATTTCAATTTAAAAGCTATCACCAACACTATTACACGAGTCATGTATGCAATACCCAACCTAGACAAGTGAGTAAAATAGTTCACATAATGTGTGTCTAAAGACAATATCCGGTAAATATGCACGGAACTAAATGATATTAATATGAAACAGTGTAAGAGTTACGAAGATAGTGGCGCCTTCATCAGAGGACATAACAGCTAAAACGTGGTGTAGTCGGGTATTGACCCAAAATGTAATGTTTACCACCGTCTATTTCGGTACTGCTTCGAGTGTTTGAAGCTTTGGGAAAAGAAGCTTCGTGCGATATCAAACATTAGATTTTAAGATTATGGAAATTTTATAGTTCTGAATGCTACAGTTATTATGACGCCAAAACATTTTCATGTAAAGTGTCAAAAAGTTATTAGATCTCATGTAGACCCAAGCTTCTAGAAGCTACACCCCCTTACTCTACAAAACCTAACTTTACGAACTCGATCAAACTTAATCAAATCTTACCTTGGTCAAAATGGTCCGTGACCCCAGATAAAACAAAGTCGTTTCCCACTTTCTGTCTGTCACGACGATTGGTGCGGTTTTGTCTAATAGTAATTCAAGAACTGCTTCGTCTGCTTCTGTTTCGTCTTGCTTTCTAATGGAAACAAAGGTACTCCCTTTTTTAACCGACTTCCAAAAAAAGAGAGTATCAATTCGTCTTTCGTTTTGACAGACGGCATTTGTAATAAATGCCATGCAAACTAAAATACCTCTCCCCATGCCGATCGTTATCACAATTAATAGATACATGCTTAAAGTGAATTGACGTGTTTAAATGCATTTTAATAGCTCTAAATGATCTGCCCCGACCGCAAAATTAGAGTGTCAGTAAAATTTTCTACGCTCGACTGAACGACATCTTGGGGACAAACATACTTTGGCGTTAGCTGATGTTATGATTTGGGTATTTTATAAATGAGTTTAAATATGAAGATATTTATACCGAATTTAGAAGAATCAAACCTAAACCGTAGTTAGGAAAGATTTTTAAAAGTATTTCTGTCAGATTTTAAAAAGTAAATTCTGTCTGTTTGTTCCGACTAATATCTGAAACGGTTTGACCGATTTTGATGGAATTTTCACTGGCATATAATATAGCTGATGTAATAAGGAGTAATTTAGGCAACTTTCATTTTAAAATTCCCGATATTCCCACGGAAATGCTATATAACGGTAATTCAAATGATAAAAGGACGAAGTTTTGGGCGTCCGCTAGTAAAAAATAATTACTATGGAATAGGTCACTTCCATCACCAGAAAACACATCACTTCGTTGCAGATATTGTAGTACACGTAACATGCTATGTTTTAACACACGCCACGTATTTTGTACCTGGTTATTTTGGACTAGGGCCAGTTAAAAAAAAATTGCAATAGTCACATTTTCCACGTCGCTATCTCTATAGGTGATCGATGTTTGAGGATGATCTTCTACCAAAGAATTTCTTCAAGGCTCTTCTATCTGTTTACTCTGTTCTTTTGACTTGGTCCTGGCTTTAACTTAATATCTGCCTAACTCGATAGACGCCTTACGTGAATCCTTGAAGAAATTCTCACAAGAATCCTTTTGTTGTAACATATCCTTGTTTTATGTGGTTGGATGAACATAAATCTTTTGGAGTAGGAGATATGTACGTATTGCATGCTAGGTGATCCGATTTGGTTTATTATCGCAATTCGAGGGTCAGCAGAAAGTATATGCCTATGATTGATATAATGCTTGGTAGATTGAAGATCTCTGAAATAGACCCTGGACAACATAAAGTGTTGAAACGTAAGATCAAATCGGAAACTGCGGTATCTAGATCCTCACGAAATCTTTCAGGAATGCAATTTAGGTTCTACCACATTAGTAGACTCCCCTACCCTAGTATTTAAAAGGTTATTGCATACAGTCATGGTTTTTGCATAATAATGCTGCCAAAACTGTCCCGATGTTCGTCTGTCGGAATTTTAATAGTTTTATGGATGCGAGTGTTAAAGGGGCGGTTTATGACGAAGATATTGTAATTTTAGGTTTGAATTTATTGCGTCTAGGGCGGTATATGTCTTTTAAAGTTAATGGGATGAAATTATTGAGGGGTACTTTTAGGCTGCCTGTCCACTGAAGCGGAGCAAGCTTGCTGAGTTATTGTACCGTGTTTCGATCAAATAAATAGGGTCAAGAAACACTGTTAACACCCGACGTGAAGACACGCGTGTCAGTACATATAAATCACATACATTTTATATGGTTCATGACACACTGTTAACACCCCACGCGATAACGCGTCCCCACTCTCCATACATTTTCTGCGTGTTATCGCTTCGGGTGTTAACAGTGTGTCTTTTCTTGGCCCATAATCATTTCATTTCATTTTCAACAGTGTTTACCTTCAGACGCGGTTTTGCAATAACACCAAGTGAGTTCAATCCTGACATGTCCATTCCATGACACATCTATTTTATTCGTGCCTGCAAAACCAGGAGGTTCTGGTACCTTGAGAATTTCGGTAAACGCTTCCGGTTCCAATGCTGAGCAAGCCATTGCCTTGTAACCACAAGTGTGTGGTATCATTCAATTTGGTTGTCATACAGTGAGTCATCGTCTAAAAATATTTCACTTTTCTTGGGTTAAGGGTCTGATCATAGTAGCTAAAGCGAGCGAGTATGAATACTGAGGCAGTGTTATTTCATGGTTGTTTTCGAAGTTGTACCATAGAGGAATAAGATGTAGACATAGAGTGCTAATGTCATACTAACTGTTTCGATGCACCATTAGACTTTTCGGTGCCTCACAATTCCAGTCCTTGACACTTAGATTGCATTACAATACGTTAATTAGTTAATTTAAAATAGCTGCAGAACAAAAATTCTTTTACGCGCATTCGAGTTACGAAAGAGTGACGTCATAATTGTGTAGCCGTTTGTATGGAGCGTTTTTTGGAAAGTCTAAAATTGTGATTTTGAAATCGTTTATCCCGGAAAGTTTTCACACTAGCGAAGTTTTTCTTTCGCAAATGTTTCTTTTATTTTATGATCTTTCGATATAAATACAAATAAAAAAACCGTAAACATCCCTATTGTGTGTGAGGCGCCGAAAAGTCTAATGGTGTATCAAAACAGTTAGTATGACATTAGCACTCTATGGCATCTTATTCCTCTATGGTTGTACTAGAATAGATCAGGTGCATCTCCTTTCGCGTATGTACTAGTCGACTAAGGAACTCAGTGGCATTCTCTCAGGCGATGAGCTAGCAACTTGTTACTGATCTTTTACATCTGGCTCGGATATACTAAACGTTTAAAGCCGCTGTGGGACCTCCTTATCGTTCATGCAGTTCAGGCTACCCCAGGCTGAGAACACAGTCGAAGAATACAGAATACAGACAATATATAGTACTTACATTTACTATCAATTAGACAAGATAGTAAATTGACAATGTGGAAATGTTTTTTTTTTACTAGAATTCTTGGTATAACTTTCAGTCAATCAACGCTTTTCCAAACTATATGCGACCACCTAAGATAATTCGCCACGGCCTGCCACAAATCAGTCACCGCTCTTGCGACATATTATGTCCGTAAATCCGTGCGCTCAGTGTAGACTTAACACTGTAGTATTAAGGTGGAAAGTCGCTAGTTTTACCACTGTTTTGAGTAGTACAGGTGTGGAGCTAGGCGCCATGTGTTCTCTAAAACTCTAAAAATACACCGTGAATGAGCTTTGTGGGTTTAGGCCGTTTTGCTGTTGGGTCACGAGATTTTGTAATAATTCAGGCTGGTACGTTTGGCTGCTTCTTTCGTCTGGACCACATTTTTTTGTTTACTCTTGCTGTGTGACCAAAAAAATGTTTTATTTTATATGCGATTTTTTTTAATTATATAGCGTTCTTAAAAATTATGTAGATATATTTACAATTAATAAATAGTAAATAATAGGGTGGCCGCGTGCTACCGGCAGAGTAGAATTCGTACCACCCCAGGTCTGCCCGTGGGTATCGTACGAGGCGATTAAGGGTCCGGGAGGTGGGCAGCAGCGCCTCCCGTGTTGACAACATAGTCCAAAATACAAACTGCGGTCACCAACCCGCCTGCCCAGCGTGGTGACTATGGGCAAATACCCCCCATGGCAGTCTTGTGGCGTGCTGTGTGGGAGGCCTACGTCCAGCAGTGGACTGCAATAGGCTGAAGATGATGATGATGAAATAATAGGGTGTTGAACTAAAATGCAATTCTGACACCCCTGTTATTGCAAAACAATCATGATATCTTAACAAACCGTAAATCGTTAACTACCTACTCGTATATAAACTTTGTATAGAATTTGTCATACTCGTACATTATTACAAATATGGTCACATAATAAAAGTTGCTTGGACTCGCCCATCCAACTTTAAGGGCTCTTTACTATTTCATTTGGCCGTTTTTCATTATTATTTCTAGAAATCATATTAAATATAAATTCTTTAAACCTATATTAAGAGCTAGGTAAGGTCAAGAGTAGGTAGTATAAACTGACGAGATAAAGAATATAATGTAGGATGAATCTGAAGAGATGTTTCAAACACACCTCCTTCAGGTCCGATATCTCTGCCTTTCTTTGCGAAAAACGCGTAGTTTATGTGTAATGATGTAATTAGCATCACCTTTGATGATCATCGAGCACGCGTCAAGAGTTTCACAACACGCCGGATGGAAGATTTAAAAATAAAACTGACATAAATGAAGGATTATGAGGAGTCGCCTAAACGGCTCATAAGATACTGTCGCCGATGTGTGGATGATTTACGTTGCGTTATACTGGTTGTAGGTCAACAAATGATTAAATATCTTTGTCTTTCTTTGGATCATGCTTCGGCGTCCGTTGTCGTGACATATCCCTTCGTCTAACCACCGCGCAATAAAGCCCCTTTTGCTGGAGGTAATGTTACAATGATAAGATTCTATCGATTTGATAGAAGAGATAGAAGGAGGATTGTGTTTATCGAGTTTTTGTATGTAAGTTTTTATATTTCTTTTGCACACTCTGGAGTCTAAACGGCTTGTCCTAAATTTGGTGGAATTCACCCAAGTCTCAGAATAAGGTAATTCGCGCAAACTGAGCGCGAAAAATGTTATTATGCAAATAAGTATTAGAAAACACGCCGGGTATCTACGCCTGAAATTACATTTAAAAAATTTACACCCTTCGCTGCAGTATTCATTAGGTATTCTATGTCTATGCACCAGGTGTAACACACATTTCTGCATTGTCCGCAGGTATTTCAAGAGACTGAACCGCAAGCATCGCCGCGCTCGTGACAGAGTATACGCGAGCGTGTTGAAAACGCGCTGCGAAGCTGCCGACGGCTGACCGCCAGACGCACCAGTGTACAGGTGGGCTTTGATATAGTGTAACAGTAATAGTAATAATCATACAGTCTGTCAAACCTAATGTTGGTTTTTAGGGTTCCGTACCTCAAAAGGAAAAAACGGAACCCTTATAGGATCACTTTGTTGTCCGTCTGTCCGTCCGTCTGTCAAGACCCTTTTTCTCAGGAACGCGTGGAGGTATGAAGCTGAAATTTATATCAATTACTCAGGTCTACTGTCCCTTGAAGCTGTGAAAAAATCAAACTTCTAAGCCAACGCAATCAAAAGATACAGCCGTTTATGCCGCAAATTTTCGACACTTGCAAGGGAATCAAAACCTACAGGGTGCTTCCCGTGAACTCAGAATCTTGAAATTTGGTACGAAGCAACGTCTTATAGCATAGATAAAGGAAAAATTACGAAAACCATAAATTTTTACTTACATCACATAATATATTTTTTTTTAATAATTTTAAACTTACTACCCATTTCCTCATAAACGCGTAGAGGTATTAAATTGAAATTCATACCAAATACTCAGGTCTATAATACCTTTAAGCTGTAGCAAAATCAAACTTCTATGTCAACGCAATCAAAAGAAACAGCAATTTAAGAGGAGGCAGACCTTATTTAGCATCTTTTTGATGAAATATGCTGAAACGGGTGCATGTTTGTTTAATGTGAGACTATTACACTATATTCTTAGTACCCTTAACTATGTCATGTAAAGCCAAAAACATGATTTAATGATTTTCGCTCGATAGTTTTGTTTTTTGAAATCGACATGTTTTTTAGTCATTTTTACTTTTATTTCGGCTATTACATGAGGTAGGCGTTTAAAATAAATTCGGATGTCAAGATAATAATGATAGTAAACTTTTGTAAAGCCAAAATTAAAAAACAATCATAATTGAACACACAATTAATAAAAATCTTTTTGAGACTTACGCTCTTTACTTCTGAGCTCAATCAGTTGTTTAGCGTGCAAGCGATATTCTACTCTAATGCTTACAGAAAAGCGTTAAATAGTAACTTCGTGCCCGCTGACGCTCAGTACCGCGCTGTGCGCCGACGACGTAGGGTCTATGTCGCTTTCGCCCACGGCAGTGGCATTTTTTATTATCTTGCGGTGTAGGTATTACTCGATTGAGTTCGGACTAATGGGAAATAAAACTAAAAAATATGTTTCCAAAAGGAAGATGGCTCAACGTTGGAGAGAATTTTCTAAAAAGGGGAGAGAATCAAAGGTGTAAGTAGCTATAATCATAATTAGTAAGTATGTAAAGTTTAGTGCTGAGAATGCATTTTATAATGGACAGGAGAAAAAACCAAATGTCGAAATTACGGGATAAAATATTTACCCGGGATAAAAAGTATAATGTGTTATTCTGATACGTACCTAAGCTAATATAAGGTCTTTCCGAAATTAGTGATTTGCCTTTGACACGAAACTAGGAAAGTAAAAAGAAACAACTTTCACTATGGGGCCAACTCCGATATAGTGAAAAAAATCAGCTGTTCCATACATTTCAGGATTTTGCGTGATGAAGTAACAAACATATACACTCACACACATACAAACTTTCACCTTTATAAATTGGTAGAATTCCTTTGAACGATGGCGCTAGTTGCTTTGTTTATCTATGTAAAAGTCTACAAAAGAAATTAGTTCCGAAATCACACACACAGCATGAGAAGTATTCTATAAGCGCACTGCTTTACACATGAAGCACATACACAAATTTTATATACATTTACGAGTATATGTAGGTACAATATCTTTCACCCACCTAAGGAACTTACTTACTACTACAGGTGAGGCATAAATATTGGAATAGGTATGTGGATTAGGTATTTTTCAATACTAGTCGGTACCTAATACAACGTGATTAGGTCATCATCATCTTCCTGCCCTGTTCCCATTTATTTGGGGTCGGCACAATATGTACTTTTCTTCCATTCATCCCTATTATCCGTCATCTCATGGCTCACTCCCAGTATACGCATATCCTCCCTCACACAGTCCATCCAACATTTCTTTGGTCTACTTTCTTTTCTTTATATCCATCCACACTCATGCACAAAGCTCTCTGTAAAATATGCCTTTCATCCCGTCGCTTTACATCATAGACTCATAATATAGCTTTACATGCCCGTACCAAGACAGACGGTTACTTCGTAACTTGTCTGTGATCGGCGCAACTTTCAAACTTCCTCTTATATACACATTTCTTATTTTATCCATTCTTGTAACTCCACACATCCATCTCAACATTCTCATCTTGCTTACATGGAATTGATTTTTATCCTTCTTTACGGCCCAGCATTCAGATACAAGACGACATTAGGTATTAGGTATCGCATAAAATATCATCTTATTATGAGAAATCAACCGTAAGGCATAGACTATAAGTTTCAATTTTATTATTTAGCAAAAATACTACAATATCATTAGAATATGAAGGTAATTTTCACCACCTCTAATAAGTTTATAATAGCCCAGCGGTTACATCGGCGGAGTCGAAAACCAGATATTCCTGGTTCGTATCCGGGTACAGACAAGACTTTTTTTTCCTTTTTTTTTTACAAAATAAAAATCCTTTATTTAAACAAAATATTTGACACAAACTAAAAACAATTTAACTAAATATTAAAAATTTAACCTAATATAAAAAATACATTTCGCTATTATCACGATATTTTCTATTTCCACAACTATTCTTTTTACGTAGGTATTTATTAGATAATGGATCATTCACCGAAAACCGATACTAAATATTCACCGAATAAAGATTCTACGTATTTATCTAATACGTAATGGATCACAGTAATGGAACGGCCATATTGCATTAATATTAGTATGTATTAGGTCGAACAGATACGATTTTTACCTAATCCGACCCATCTTTACTTACTACGTAGCATCTTCGGCAGCAGTTCCTTATCTACAATATTTTGTTTATAGAATTCAAACCAATTGTGCCGAACAAAAAGTCCTGGAGTCGCCCGTCAAAGTTTATACCGAAATAATACCACCTGTAATGTTTGAAGAAAAGTGAGTGAGAACCTACCTACCTGCTATAATTTTGTTGTTTTTGCTCACTTGTTTTCACTTTTGGCTACTAAAACTTTTTTGATATTTTTAAACTCATTTCATATTTTAGCTCTCCGATTGACAGTTTGATGGTAACAGATGAGGTGGAGCATAGAACAGAAGGTATTTTACTGTATAAGGTAAATAGTACATATATATTTCTTGGGGAGTGTAGAGGATTAGTAAGAAAAATCATTTAATTTAATTGTATAGTATTTAAACGCACATCAAATAAAATGATTTTTTTTTAGTCACAAATAATTGGAATTCATATAAAAATTACTGACTGCACAGCAAAATCCTCAAATGAGAATATTGCTTATCAAACTGCAATTTATATTTGTGGCATACGCATACCGCTATTTATCTTTAAATAAAGTTTTTTTTATTTATGCACAGCTAATATTGCGAATGCACATTATACATACCTGTTAACCCTTTATTTTTAAAAAACACCTACTATTTATATTTAACATACAGCAATTTACCTAAATGAAACGGCATTTTTTACATAATCATCTTAATATTAAAATTTGTTAAGTTACTACTTGTAACATTTTAACATATTGACTCACCTAAAAGCCTTTTTAAAAGCGATCTACATGAGTAAATTGGTCCCATTTCACATATCGACGGCGCCTAAGTAGATACGGTTAACTGAAAATAGCTAACTTTACAGGACAGCGATTTAAACGAAAATGTTGAATATTTTTTTTGTTTTTCTATGGATTTTAGTGAAACTTGGTGGATTGGGTTAAAAGGCATTTGTGAACTTAATAATTAACAAATATTAGCCAAAATTATCTTATTTTCAGAGTTAGTGTACATGGCTTTGTATACTTTGTTTTAAATTAAAAGTTATTTGAGACATCTGCCACTTATCTGAAATCGTGTCGAAGTCCAAGTTAATAAAATGTCATTAGCTGTGTCCTTATTTCCACTCAAATTATTTTTCTTATATCAAAAACAAGAAGTACATATTATAACGTCCCCAAAATTGTTGCTAAATCAGTAAATTTTGGCAAACATTTTTAGATGTTGTAACAATATTTTTCCAAGTGGGTGTTGCTTGAAAAAAGATTGGTACTCACCGGCCAGTTAACTAGTGGGCAGAGCAAAGACTATAAAAAGATTATTCCCAGGGCGCCAGACCTTTTTGCAGTTAAAGAAAACAACAGATTACAATATATATATATTTATTACAGAAGGTATATATCAGTGTCTTACTCTCTAATATTATCACATTTACATCATATGTACTAGTTTTAAGTTTTCTATATGTAGAATATCTTATTAATATATTGATTCTTATACTACCTATATATATATATATATGATAATGAAAGTTAACTAAAGGTATTTAGCTTGAAGAGCTATTGAATAATAAACATAGTGCGTGAACAGACTTAAATTATTTAGTTATGTATTGAAAAGTAACCTAGAATACTTTAATAAATTAACAATTAGGATTTGAGGCTAAAGGCCATATAGATTACATAAAGTTTCTGGTTAATTTACTATTTAAGGTACAGATCCTACTACCAGAAACCGCTAGGGTGGTATTTGTTCACCACGTGGCTATCAAATATGAAGTTAAATCCACAACTTAGAGTACACGGTATTAATGAACTAGAAAACTACTTCCCATGGTCCATGTATCCGAGGAGACGTCTTAGTCAAGCCGTGACAAGATCTCCAAGTAGCAGCCCCATAGCACGTGGCAGGTTTTTACTGCATAGTCCAACTGTCAGAGCATAGGTAGCTTTCCTTGGCGACTAAGACTAAAACTGCCTAGGCTTTAGATCTTCCTATGGAACCCCTAAAGTACAAAGACAGAAAGAACAGAATTAGCTACCTAATCATCAAAACACTAATGTTCGCCTAGCAGAAATAAAAGGAATACTCACATTAATTGGGAAATATATATCCATCGGTTCTCGATTACGGTTATTCAGCCAGACAATTTAAGAAAACATATCCTTGTCCACGCACACCTGATAGGAAAGAAGACAACGAGAAAATTAACGACTACTTATTAGAGACAAATGCCAGAAATGGCCTAAAAAGACATATTCCACTATACTTACATGATTATTTATATTTATAAATAATTATTCTGGCCATGACTCCAGATGAGGTGGCACTCAGTGCAAAATGGAAGGTATAGAAAGTCACTCCGTTTGTTACATTTGTACGGTTCAGAGCAAAATCAGAAAAAGAGCTCGAATGTGATCTGCAGCTCCCTTTTATACTCGAAACCTTCTAGAAGCTTCTCAATCCGAGATGGTGTGGTCGACTCCCATTGGTGGATGTATTTTTCTTTCAAACCTAACTAACAGCAAAGGAATTAGGTGATTATAATGCCAGAGTCCATTCAGCCAACTTATTCCTACCATTAAAAAGTTAAAATTGGCAACTTTACGTCCAATTTTAAAATGAAGACAACAAAATCCTATAGTGACTATTTTACCATGTTACACAACCCCCTCCCATATACATAAATTTCCTGCCTCCAGGAAATTTATGGCATGGCTATCATAAATATAGCCATGTACACAAAAGATAACTTATATCAACAAAACTATAAGTCATAAACTATAAACAAAACTAAGACTATAACTAATAAATAGTGGGAAACCCCGCTGTGAGGTCCCTATATACAAGTTTGACTTGGAAGAGAACGATGAAATTCCTAAACAAATCATGAAGTCTCAGCACTGTATCTCCAAGGGCACCCAACTGGATACCTATTTCAATTGAGCTATGAACAAGCGCTGATAAGATAGAACCAATACCTTAGAACAAAAACAAAAAAAACTGAAGACCTTTAGACGTAGAATAACTAAGTCACTAAATGACTCAAAAGAGAAATAAACCAATATCTAAATTTACCCTAGTTGCCCAGTGTCATGCTATCTTCCAAATCATTTCATCTTTCATAATAGATGCATCTTATCTACATCCTACAAGAGTAATAAGCCTAAGTGTTTATTGTACATCAGGTAATTATATATATATATAATAATTCTAACTACAAAAAAATTATTTTAAGTGTGATCTTACTCATATATTTACATTTAGTTAGGTAATAAAAATTCATATTTTATCTCTCAATGAGATCCTATACTATCATCTATGTATTAGACTTTTATATGATCACTTACAATTACTACTATGATCAATTTAATATAGTCTTATAATAAGAAATATTATAGATCAACAATTTAACTCATCTACATGTAGCAGTAAGTATAACTTATTACCAATGAGGACTACTTTTAGTTCAGGAATGTTCCCCTCACAGGTTTTAAAGCTAAGTATACTAAGAACTACTAATTGAGTTTAAATTATATATATATAAGATTATGACATCTGCATGGTTTGCATTTATCTTTATAGTTTCATTAAGAATTTATATTAAGTGAGGATCCTCTTTATTAATTTAGTCAGTTACAGGTAAACCTATATATATTTTAATAACATAAGTTAAGTAGGTATATCAGGTTTATACTCTTATATGGATCACTACCTAAACAATATTTGATGTTGATGTTCTTTCATACTTCATCATTCATACCTATTACACTAATGTTGCATGCATGCTTGCTAATTTTGACTATTCTCATACATTCTTCTTGCTCACTGCTTTTCATCACATTTAGTCATCATATTTCAAAATATCTTTGATATGGTAGTCTCCTAGGTCATTCCCATTCAGGTCAGCCAGAGTATAAACTAGAGGAGATTTCTTACAGGTAACTACACATTTTATAAACTTAGGAGCTAGTTTAGATGTGAAGTATTTAGATTTATTTGATAAATAGAAAGTGCGTTTATAAACAATTTGACCCACTTTTAATTCATATTGACGTTTCCTTAGGTTATAATATTTAGCATTTCGATCATGAGCCTTTGCAATGTGAACTTTTACCTTGGCATATATGGAGTTTAATTCTGACAGTTTGCTGGTATACACAGCGGTGTCTCCTATCTCTAGTTATGATCGAGGACACGGTTGTTCAGCATTTCTATACAGATCTCCATCTATTATAAATTCCCTCCAGTCTCTCTACAAACATTCTCACACAAGTACGTCCATTGAATTTTAAGTTAAGGCTATTTAAATTAATTGGTTTCTCCTTTACAAAAAAATATTTTCTTATCCTGATTTAGTACATTTATTTCTGCAGCATCACTCACTATCTCATTCTCACATGCATCATTGTACTGGATATGTCTGGATCCTTCCTCTGAGTCAGAATCAGAGTTAGGTTCCACCTTACTTAGAATTAAGATAAGGCGATTTCTCAATTCCTTTAATCCTAAATCCTCACTATTTAAGTAAGACAACCTATCGATTATATAGTTGGCACGAACAGCTATCTTTATGGCTAATCTCTGGTCGCTACCCATGCTCTCCAGCTCGTTCTCTAGTTCTTGTACTTTGGGCCTGCATACCTGGATTTCCGTGATAGGACGGGGAGATTTAGTCCTCTCACCCTTTATGCTGCCTCGTCGAGACAGTTTCATCGCTTGCCTCAGACGTCTCCTCAGGTCATCTACGCTGTCAGTCTCATTTGCTGAAACGTTAATAATGTCAAGTTCAAAAATCAGTTCATCCTTTCTTAGGTACCCAATATACTTAGTAAGGGAACCCATTTTTTGTTTTAAGTATAGATACGGAGTAGAGATAGATGTTTAACTTCAACTGCTAATAAAGGTCAAATTTATATTTAAAATCTGTGCCCCACGTTGGGCGCCACTTTGTAACAATATTTTTCCAAGTGGGTGTTGCTTGAAAAAAGATTGGTACTCACCGGCCAGTTAACTAGTGGGCAGAGCAAAGACTATAAAAAGATTATTCCCAGGGCGCCAGACCTTTTTGCAGTTAAAGAAAACAACAGATTACAATATATATATATTTATTACAGAAGGTATATATCAGTGTCTTACTCTCTAATATTATCACATTTACATCATATGTACTAGTTTTAAGTTTTCTATATGTAGAATATCTTATTAATATATTGATTCTTATACTACCTATATATATATATATATGATAATGAAAGTTAACTAAAGGTATTTAGCTTGAAGAGCTATTGAATAATAAACATAGTGCGTGAACAGACTTAAATTATTTAGTTATGTATTGAAAAGTAACCTAGAATACTTTAATAAATTAACAATTAGGATTTGAGGCTAAAGGCCATATAGATTACATAAAGTTTCTGGTTAATTTACTATTTAAGGTACAGATCCTACTACCAGAAACCGCTAGGGTGGTATTTGTTCACCACGTGGCTATCAAATATGAAGTTAAATCCACAACTTAGAGTACACGGTATTAATGAACTAGAAAACTACTTCCCATGGTCCATGTATCCGAGGAGACGTCTTAGTCAAGCCGTGACAAGATCTCCAAGTAGCAGCCCCATAGCACGTGGCAGGTTTTTACTGCATAGTCCAACTGTCAGAGCATAGGTAGCTTTCCTTGGCGACTAAGACTAAAACTGCCTAGGCTTTAGATCTTCCTATGGAACCCCTAAAGTACAAAGACAGAAAGAACAGAATTAGCTACCTAATCATCAAAACACTAATGTTCGCCTAGCAGAAATAAAAGGAATACTCACATTAATTGGGAAATATATATCCATCGGTTCTCGATTACGGTTATTCAGCCAGACAATTTAAGAAAACATATCCTTGTCCACGCACACCTGATAGGAAAGAAGACAACGAGAAAATTAACGACTACTTATTAGAGACAAATGCCAGAAATGGCCTAAAAAGACATATTCCACTATACTTACATGATTATTTATATTTATAAATAATTATTCTGGCCATGACTCCAGATGAGGTGGCACTCAGTGCAAAATGGAAGGTATAGAAAGTCACTCCGTTTGTTACATTTGTACGGTTCAGAGCAAAATCAGAAAAAGAGCTCGAATGTGATCTGCAGCTCCCTTTTATACTCGAAACCTTCTAGAAGCTTCTCAATCCGAGATGGTGTGGTCGACTCCCATTGGTGGATGTATTTTTCTTTCAAACCTAACTAACAGCAAAGGAATTAGGTGATTATAATGCCAGAGTCCATTCAGCCAACTTATTCCTACCATTAAAAAGTTAAAATTGGCAACTTTACGTCCAATTTTAAAATGAAGACAACAAAATCCTATAGTGACTATTTTACCATGTTACAATGTCTCATTCTACATTGTTATTAATTGCGCGTATAAAAAGTCATCTACCACATAAACGATATTGTCGATATTTTGATCCAGTCCAACTTACTGCAATAAAACTGTAGATAATTCTTTTAAAATTGACTTACACCTAAGTAGTTAGAGCTTCACTAATTTGTACTAATTTTTCTTTTCTAGAACAAAGATTTTTAATCATAAAAAAACAATTTCACCATAATTGCAACACAGGTAACTCTTCAAAAAATACAAAATATTCAATAAAAATTACGAATAGCATACATGACTTTCAAACGAGTACAAAATAAACGTAGTAAAAAGTTATTCAGACTAATTTTTTTAAGATGAGGTTTTTTTTATAGTAAACTTAACTAACAATTGGACGCAGTTATGAAAGAATAGATTAAGCGACACTTAGAAGGATTTGAGAAAATGGGCTTCAAAGTTTTTAAACTTTTTGTGGCTGTGTGCAAATTATTTATGCTATGTGTACAATTTTTTTTTTATCTTAGAGTTAGTTATGTATGCAGTCTAGATTTATTAAGAATATATTACAGTGCCTAGCATATTTTAAAAGATATAACCATTTTTCCGCTTAATTCGTTAATGCAATTTAGTAATTTTTTGCCTAATTAAATTTGCCATAACGCTCTACACGACATTCTTGTCCTTTCCTGAAGACATCCAGGACTTGTATGTGATTAGGATTGCCCTCAAACTATGTAAAAACAACAAGGTGCCGGGAATGCCGGAATTACCTCAGATCTTCCGAGATCAAGTTTAACTGCGACACTGAAAGTTCTCCAGAGTCTTGTTCGAACGCATGGAACAGAATTTCTGTTATCTGCGAAAATGACAGCGGTAATGACTTGGCTCTAGATCGATATGTGAATGATTTTCTAATTTTTTTTCGTGGTTAGGGCGTCAATGACCGACCAAGAGCTACTTGTTTTAGCAACAATGCAGAATGTAGCCAATGCGTATTAAGTTTTGGAGGTGTAGATTTTGCTCTCACTTTGTTTAAAATCACACTTTTATCTGCGAGCTTTTTAAGGTTGGGAGACAAGGAACGAATTTTTTGCATTTAGCAAGAATTTCTAAAGAATTTTGGTGATGAGAACCGAGCTTCTTGCAATAGGTGGAAATTATGATGTCCTTGTCAAAACATGTAATGTTAATATTTTTAAATTGTATATTTGTCTGCTCGAGATCTTGTACAATATTTTGAAAAGTACTTTCACCAATAAATTTAATAGTATCAAATAAAAAGATTTATTAGCGCTTAATTTTGAGGAACTGGCCACTTCTTCGTCATCGTCATGTTCTAACTGTGTTGCAGATTCTGTGAATAATGAATAAAATATTATTGCAACAACAAAGACGACAAAACAAAAACAACACACACAAAACCACAACTGACATAAAAACATGCAAATAACATACCTACATAATTACATACAAATCCACATACATATACAATACAACAATAAAAAAAACCACCACACACAAACAATCATACTTAGGTTACATATCAAACCTAGTTAAGAAATATGAAATATAATTATTTTATACGAAAAATACCTATAATCAACAGTTTTAGACAGACAAGTACCACATAATTTCCCAGTAAATTTCATGCATTTAGAGACAAGTGACTAATATCAATATCATCCAATATGCGTCTACGGTCATTTAACACATAGCTTATTTTAGGTAGTTAGTGTAAAAACGGACGAGTGGCAGATGTCTTATCCATCCATCCACATATAAACCGTATAAACAGATACATGACACGTATCTTAGTTTCAAAATAAACGTAGAAGTTAATGGCATTTGACTCATTTTACAACTGTAGCATAAAAATGGACAACTGCCATATATCTCACATAACCTCCGCAGACACAATATTCCCTATAATAAATATTACATTTTTGGTACATATACATGATTAAAATAATAATTATGAAATGTAATAACGTAATAGTTAGTCAGAATACTTACCTTTTCCAGTGTTGACCATATTTTAAATCAAATTTATCAAATCGCCACTTTCAGAAACATCGTGCTCTTTTCCAATCTTTCCTAATTTTAACAACAGCGACGCGCCGTTCAAAGATAAGTGACAGCTCGTGGTTCAGGACGCGAGCGCCATCCGGTGTAAATGCGGATAAGTAACTTGTCTGCGTTTACGCTGCACAATTCCTGCGCTACCATGTAGTTATCTCATTCTACGCCAAATTATCTCCGTAATTAGAAGCTTTTTGCTGATTTTGATTTTTGAGGCATATACTTTATGCTTAATAGACATCGTTTATGGAAAAAAAAAATTTTTTGGAAAATAATTTTATAATTTTATAAATTTCAGTTGTCCGTATCTACTTAGGCGCCGTCGATATGTATCGGATACTATTTTTTGTGATATATAAAATAAATCTTTGATATCTACCATTAATCCGTTTTATTCAAAACTTCCTAATATTTGTTGCATTGGATGAATTTCATACATAAATATAACTATGATGCAGGTAATGTGTTCTATTGTATGAATGATTTTTTAACATACCTATATTACTTATTAATAAATTAATTATTTTAATTTAATTGTATTTTGCAAACAAAAATAAAATAAACATAACATTGAAATCAATTATAATAACGACTCTATGGGTTTTTATGTTCTCTGCGTTTGACCTAGCGTTGACCCGCCTGCTCGAAAGCGCGCGAATTTCGAATTTTAACACTACACAGATCTTAACGCGTATCCTTGCATTGCGGGTGGCGGGGTATGTGGGCGGAGCAACCGTGGGACTTTTATTTGACTGCTGGCTCTTAAGCTGCATATTTTGAAACTCGCAAGTACTCGCAAGGGAATCAAAACCTAAAGGGTACTTCCAGTCGACCTAGAATCTTGAAATTTGGCATGAAGCAACGTTTAATAGCACACATAAAGGAAAAATTCCGAAAACCTTAAATTTTTAGTTACATTACAAAATATATATTTTTTAATAAATATAAACTTATTACTTTTTTCCTCATGAACGCGTAGAGCTATCAAGTTGAAATTCATATCAAATACTTAGATCTAATTGCCTTTAACCCGTGAAAAAAAAAATATAAGTCAACGCAAAAACGCAAAATGTACTTTTGCGTTTTGCGTTTTTGCGTTGACTTATAATTTTTTTTTTTCATTGTAATGTTATGAATTTCATTTTGCAATAAAAATACCATAGTTATGACTCGATTGTCGTAATGAACGAACTTTGTAAACCTTGCAGGTTTGTACGGAACCCTCGGTGCGCGAGTCCGACTCGTACTTGGCCGGTTTTTACATAAACTATCAGTTTTCCTAGATTTCGTCTTTAGGCGATCATAACCGTTATTAGTTTTATGTTGGCGGATATTAAGCCCCGAAACGCCAACTTATGCTTGACAATCGATAAATAAGTTGTATATGTCGAAAGTCTTTCATGGCACATAAAGTGGAGATTGTGTCGCCACCAAAAGTTATAGAACGCGCTTCGTCCCACTACCCACAGTACGTAACTATTCTGAGTTGAGAGCTACCCTCAGCCGGCAGGGCTATTTATCAGCGAAAATTGTGAGAATGTGTCTCAATTTTCGCTGTCGCATTGCTTCGGCTTTGCTACCGCAGTCGCGGGTGGAAAAGGCTTACGTCCAGCAGGGGACTGCAATAGGCTTATGTGTAACTATGTGTCTATGATACAGCATGTCATCTATCGATCTCCATTACAATGAATGTCTATTACAGAGTGAGAGCCGGCCGCGGAACCGATCCTTCAGTCAAGAACGAAGACGTAGAGACAGCACCACCTCATTGCAGGCAGAAGAGCGACCGGGGAATATCGCCACGATACATAGGTAGGTACCAACCTGCATCTAGATTTTAATTGTTTGGACCTTGTACAGAACCATTTGTTGTGAGAAACTTCGATATCGCGTTCTGGGATTTGTATTGCACTTTGGTTCTATCTGTGTCCGTTAGATGGCTCCCCTATAAAATACATAATCTGGGGGCACGGTAGTGCTCGCGCCAAGTCGAGCAAAAAACGTTATTTTCGACGACAACTGTTGTGGATGAAAGTACATTCCTGAATTTTCCTAAATATTTTTTCCAGAGCCAACTCTCTAGCGAGAATGACGACACTATCGCTAAAGATATCCCTAGAGGGTGGAAAGGTGGTGAAGACCATCCAGTTCGACCAGTCCACCACCGTTTACGACGCATGCCGCATTATCAGGGAGAAGATACTTGAGGCCAGCAATAATGACCGTAAGTATACTGTTAGATATAAAAACCACAAAGTTATACATAGGTTGTTGACATTATAATTCTTGAGCCAATAGTTTGCCCTTTTCGGATTTTGATGATAATAAACCTCGTATTAAGATATGTAAATTGAAAGCCAAGTTCTATGTGAATCAAGAATATGTGTTTTAAGTTCTTGAACGAATTAATTGAGAATATTATAATATCCTGTGTTCTGTTGTGTTGTGTACAGCTGCAAGATCCTACCGCCACGTTTGGTATAGCGTGGCCAGATATTAAAAGATGAGTGACAAGTTGCTAGCTTATCGCCTGTACGAACAACGCTGAGTTTCTTAGTGGACTCTTACGACATGCACGGAAGGAAATACAGCTGATGTATTCTAGTTTTGAAACTACTTATAACATACATCTTTCCCTGTCCAACAGCCAAAGAGTACGGCCTCTTCCTGGCGTCAGAGGAGGACAACAAGAAGGGCATTTGGCTGGAGCCTTCTCGAAGCCTGGACTATTACATGCTGAGGAGTGGAGACATCCTGGAGTACAACAAGAAGACCAGAAACCTGAGGGTCAGGATGTTGGACGGTATGTAGAGAACGCAATCCCGCCCATTATTTCCATCCCCGGGATTTCGGGACTGAAAAAGGTTAATCCCGAGATCTGACGAGTCTCAAATTTTGTAGATAGGTGGTCGCGTGGTGCCGGCAGAGTAGTGTTTGTACCACCCCATGCCTGCCCGTGGGTATCTTACGAGGCGATTAAGGGTTTCCGGGAGGTGGGCAGCAGCGCCTCCCGTACTGACAACAGAGTCCAAAAATCACACTGCGATCACCAACCCGCCTGCCCGTGGTGACTATTTGCAATTTCACATAAACGGTTCATTTTCAGTTTCTAATTTTGTAGATGGGTTCTCTAATATTTGGCTTTTTTCATAGCTTATTATTAAACTTGCCCCATAATTTACACCAATTTATTGAACAGGTACTGTGAAGACCCTGCTAGTAGACGATAGCCAGATCGTGGCAAACCTGATGGTGGTGATCTGCACCAAGATTGGTATCACCAACTATGATGAGTATGGACTGGTGAGTAACTAGTGTATGGAGGAAATGAGGAGTTTTTTATAGGTAGCATTTTTTACCCGACTGAGCGTCGCAAAGAAGTGGTATTGTGTTTAACAGCCTATGTATGTATGTTTGTATGTTCTTTTGAAGCACTACACAGACCAAACGCCTCGGCCGATTTTTATGATTCATACGTCAATCGATTCCTCTTAGTCCGGCGAGTGTCACTAAAGACATGACGTTAGTGAAAATCCAATATGGCGACTACTGGACGCCTGGATGGAGCCTCTATCTCTCGATACGTCACGTGACGATCTTCGAGAATTAGTTGTCTTACAGCAATGACGTTATCTTCAGTGAAGGCGGATTTTGGGCGTTCTTCGCGAGATTTGTCACTAACACCACTATGTCCACGCTGGAGTTCTAAATACCAGCGTTCGACAGTCCGCAGACATGGGGCTTCATCACTGAACACAGATGTTAGCTCTTCAAAACACTGATGCTGTGTCAGGCGCTTCTAAAGTTGTAGAAAATAATTGCACGAACATTTTCCTTTGAAAGATTCATTTTCGTACGTAACGTACGTTCGATGCTGTGACTAAACAATAGCATTAGTTAATCCTAATACTTTCAACTGTTTTGAAATTCAAAATTTAGACACATTCGAATATAGAACAGTTCCAAATTCAATATTGCCGGGAAATATGGAAACGACAGAACTTAAAAGACATGCCTCGTACAGCGATCAGTTAGTTTATTTATATGAATAGAAGATTTAAACTCCTATTAATTAGGTTTGGGCTTTGGCCAAAGATTTGCGATTTTTTTTATGTTATTTAAATTCACCTCCTCTTTTTGTTTGGTGGCCGTTTCATTTTGGGGTGCGAAATAGAAAGCTTTCATGTCGAATAAATGATTTTGAATTTACTAGGTGCGTGAAGAACAGAAAGACGAGATAGATCCCTGCAACCAGTCCAACATCGGTACTCTGACCCTCAAGCGGAAACATCAGGAGAAAGAACGAGATCTGAAGATGGAACAGCTGAGGAAAAAGCTCAGGACTGACGATGAAGGTAATAGCAACGAAGTATTTATTATTATTTTATTTATGTATTAGGATTACGTGAGTTTTTGTCTTTGCTCCACAAAACTATTTTTTGTGGTTTGAAAATAAAAATTCAAAAGTTTAGATTAGTTAATATTTAGTCTGCCTTTCTACCGGAGATGTACTATGCTACGTTGCCTTGGTGAGAAATCAGTCGATCATATTCTTAGGTCAATGATAATAAATATCTTTGGTAGATATGATATCCATACGCATTCATAGCAACGTCCATACGATCTGGATGTTATGTTACAAGACATTGTATCATTACAAGATGCGCATTGATGTTACAAGTTGTATCTTGATACAACTTAATAATATAACACATTGCATCCTCTCTTAATTCCTCCTTCACTAATGTGTTCTCGTTTTGTATCATTATACTCGTATAATGATCACTTTTCCTCCCTTACTAATGTAATGCTACAGTATACAATACAATATGTAACGTTACAGCCCCTTTAGGTGCTACGTAGCCAAGCATGCTATCTCACTCCATCACGCACATTCACTTAATTAATAAATTGGTTAATAACAAGCGAGCCGTCTCACTCACACACATTCATATAATCTTTGATTATTTTATAAACTAATGACATGACATATATATTAGAGTAAATGGCTACTTCAGCCGTTCTAATAATAATCATAAATAAATAAATAAATAAATAATTACTAAAGTAAAATTAGATAGTAAGCACTTAAATACTTCCAATGTACTAATGATATAAAGTACCCATCTTGATCCCGCAGACAAACTGTTTTAACAGTTTTGTAGGAATTCAATTTTGAGATAATCGCTGATTGTGTTGCTAAGTGCAGATCTCGAGAACGGCTGAACCGATTTCGCTAATTCCTTTTTTAGAATATTCCTTGGAGTACGAGGATGGTTGTTACGGAGAGAAAAATTCAAAAAATTGTCTGAAATTTTTTTGTTTATGTGAAAGGGCATTACACCCGTGCAAAGCCTGGGCGGATCCCTAGTATTAATAATAACTTATCTTCTATCCCTATTCCAGTAAACTGGGTGGAGCCAGCTAAAACCCTACGCGAGCAAGGCATAGACGTGACAGAAACTATACTCCTGCGCCGACGGCTTTTCTTCTCTGATCGTAACGTCGACTCGAGAGATCCGGTGCAATTGAACCTGCTTTATGTTCAGGCTAGAGACGCCATCTTGGATTCTACGCATCCCGTCACACAGGAGAAAGGTGAGTAGTTATTGAGCATTACTTAGTCATTATTATTATTATTCACTGTCTTCTAAGATATTTTAAGTAATGGACAAAACGGGAGATCAAGCCATCTGTAGGGGGTGTTTAGGGATTTAGGTGCTGGGGACCGCGAGGTAAAAATTGTAGGCTCCGTGTCCCTTCTTCTTCCGCGCGGAATCTCGTAGGGTTTAGGTTCACAGGTCACTAGAGTCCACTTTTAGGACACGGGCACTCTTCTTGGGTGGGTCCGTTTGTCACACACGAAAATTCACTTGTCGAGCGAGAGGTCGGCACCGCAATCGTTGGGCAACTGTCAAATAGTGAATTCGGCGCCGACGGCGCTCGCGGCGAAAAGAGACAAAACGATTAAAAGAGGGAGAAACAATTATAGTTATAACAGGGGGAGGTGTGCTACTCAGGTGTGTTCTTTCACTTGTCACTGATCTTTTACATCTGGCCCCACTGTGCTAAATGTAGGGTAGGATCTCATTCATGACTCTGTATTTCTGGTACATTATTTTGGGCCAGCCACACACGAACGAGTGTTATACGTCTTTATATTTGTTTTATTTATTTATTTATTTTATTTCATATAATATATAACATAACAGAATATATATAAAGACATAGTCTCGAAATGTAGCAGACTGAAGTGGCAGTGGGCAGGCCACATCTGTCGTAGAACCGATGGACGGTGGAGTAAACGGGTTCTCGAATGGAGACCGCGCCTCGGCAAGCGTAGTGTTGGGCGCCCTCCGGCCAGATGGACCGATGACTTAAAGAGGACGGCTGGTAGTGACTGGATGGTGAAAACGGGAGATCGAGCCATGTGGCGTACACTGAGGGAGGCCTACGTCCAGCAGTGGACTGCAATACGATGACGACGACGACGTATTCTTTAGTTCAGTCACAGTTTGTAATGTTTTCCTTTTTCTCCCGTAGGTATGTAGGGATGAAATAGCCTATATTCATCACGGATTATAGAATCCTATTCTGATGGGAAAATAATTTTTCACTTGTGATTAAATGAATTTGTGTGGATTAATGTGCCAGATTGGGCCATTATAGCGAAAACAGGACAAGTGTAGGCTCAAATGGGGGAGGCCTTTGCCCAGCAATGGGACACGATATAGGCTATTTAAAAAAATGTGAATTCACTAATCATGTAAATCTTTCGTTACAGCTTGCGAATTCGCTGGCATCCAGTGTCAGATTCAATTCGGCGATCATAAGGAGGACAAACATACGCCGGGGTTCTTAGAGTGAGTGTTTATTTACGGTAGGAGTACAGTTAATATAGTAGTACCCCTATCTAATTTATTACGTACTAGTGGACGCCCGCGACTCCGTCCGCGTGGACTACAGAAAAAATAAAAAGTAGCCTATATGTTAAGTGTAAAAAGTAGCCTATATGTTATCGCGGTTGTCGTAAAAAATTAATTCACGTTTGTCCCCTTCCCGTGGGAATTTCGGGAAATCCGTTCCCAGTGCTTCCTCGGGGTCCCAAATAAACATATATGCTCAACTTCAGATTCACATGTTTAACCGTTTTCGTAAAAAATAAATAATTCCCGTTGGTCTCCTTCCCGTGGGAATTTCGGGAAATCCGTTCTAGTGTTTCCTCGCAGTCCCTAATGAACATATATGCCCAATTTCAGCTTCATATGTATAGCGGTTTTCGTAAAAACTATGAATTCCCGTTTGTCCCCTTCCCGTGGGAATTTCGGGAAATCCGTTTTTAGTCCTCCCTCGCTGTCCCCAATGAACATATATGCCCGATTTCAGCTTCATATGTATAGCGGTTTTCGTAAAAACTATGAATTCCCGTTTGTCCCCTTCCCGTGGGAATTTCGGGAAATCCGTTTTTAGTCCTCCCTCGCTGTCCCCAATGAACATATATGCCCGATTTCAGCTTCATATGTATAGCGGTTTTCGTAAAAAATATAGAATTCCCGTTGGTCGCCTTCCCGTGGGAATATCGGGAAATTCTTATAGCCTATGTTCATCCAGGTCCAATAAGGATTCTAACGGTGAAAGAATTTTTGAAATCGGTCCAGTAGTTTTTGAGCCTATTCATTACAACCAAACAAACAAAGTTTTCCTCTTTATAATATTAGTGTAGATTACGTAACTTGCAATAGCAGAGCCGAAGCAATGCGATAGCGAAAATTGAGCTTGTGTGTTTGTGTGAGGTGCGGGGCGCCGGAGGACGCCGAGCGCTCGTCGCGCGCACGCACACACTCGAGATTATCGCGATCGCGCGGCTTCGGCTTTGCTATTGCTTTTACGTAATCAGGGGGCCTATTTCTATTAACTTGTTGTTGTTGTTGTTTCTGTGTAATTTTTAAGTACAAAAGTCACATATACACTCACTGCAACATCATGGAAATAAGATATAACAAATAGGCGGTAAAAAATTACTTATATGCCTAAAAATAGGTGAATATGACTCATAAAGGAGGCAAATAAAAATCAACTAGCTCAATTTGACTTAAAGTTGCTTCAAAAGCGTAGTGACGTGATCTGAAGAACTTATAATTTTATAGCTATCTGATAATTTGTAAAAACCCTAAATGCAATTTTAAAAACCTCTTTTGCAGCCTCAAAGAGTTTCTCCCAGCGTCCTACATCAAGAACAAGGGTATAGAGAAGAAGATATTCAAGGAACATCGACGCCACACCGGCGTTTCTGAACTCGATGCCAAAGTGCTCTACACCAAAACTGCCAGGGATTTGAAGACTTATGGCGTTGCTTTCTTTTTGGTTAAGGTCAGTTGGTTTTTGTGACAAATTCATATATATATCACTGTTTAGGGACTTAGGTGGATCTCGTCGCGTCAAAGGGAAAATTTTAGGAGTAAGTCAAAGAGTTACCTGTGTGTTTTCTTCTCTTTCTTCTTACGCGCGGAATTTATCGTAGGGTTTAGGTTCACAGTTCACTATAGTCCACTTTTAGGGTAAGGGCACTCTGATTGGGTAGGTCAGTTTGTCACACACAAAAATTCACTTGTCGAGCGAGAGGTCAGTACCGCGGTGGTTGGGCAACTGGCAGAGCAGGGCGGGGGGGGGAAACACACGTGGCCAGCGTCCGCGGCGAGGAAAAGAGATAGGATGGTTAGAAGAGGGAGAAACAAAATTATAGTTTAACAATCACGTTGTGTTCCCGAAAGTAGATAGGACTTCAGTACCTTGAAGTATATACCAAAGTTAATTTTACCTTAGCGGGGACAGATCAGATGTGAATTATCACTGACAAGTTGCAAGTGTTTTGCCTGAGATGTCCCGAGTTCCTTAATCGACTCTTAGTACATGCAGGGAAGGAGATGCAGCTGATGTATTCTAGCGAAGCCCCGCATCAGCATAGTCTTTGTAGTTATGGGTACGTATTTAAAAAAATTGTCTCTCCATGTCTCTTTCTTCCAGGCAACCAGTTAAAATTATGCGATTAGCAAACCACATGTGCTTAACCATTTGGTTAAAACGTTATACAAACTAACAATCAATCAATCAATTTAACTTAGCCAATGTAACTTAAGTATTGTCTCGTTTTCTCAGGAAAAAATGAAAGGCAAGAACAAACTGGTGCCCCGTTTGCTAGGGGTGAGCAAAGACAGCGTGCTGCGTTTAGACGAGCGCACCAAGGAGACTTTACAGTCGTGGCCGCTTACCACCGTGCGGCGTTGGTGTGCCTCACCCAATACATTTACACTGGACTTTGGTGATTATAGGTAAGACCATAGAAATATGCCTTAAACATGACAAATGTGTTAGTGACTAGATAATATAATACAATATTAGTATGAGAAATAAATAAATAAATATATTGTGACAACTTTACCTGGGAAACATTTAATTTACATTTACCTTTGTCCTGTTGTGATATTACAAATACAATATCAGGACAAAGGACACTGCATAGTATCACTACAATACACTTTACTGAGGTCCAGGGAAAAAGCTTTTATTGTCTACTTGTCGTGCAAGCCTTGTCTCTCTGACTCGTTCTGTCTTAGGCGATTGTCAATTGGATTATTCTCTCTCTGCTTGGTGACAAGTTGTCATCAAGATCATCATTCATCGTTTGAGAGAACGCCCCTGAGTTCTTTAGTCGCTTCTTACGATATGCACGAAAGGAGATGCAGCTGATGTATTCTAGTGAACCTCCGCATCAACACAGAAGCTTATAAGCTTTATTATAAAAGGATGTGAATATAAAGGATCCTTCTCTTTAACTAAATGTTGCTGTCTTAACCGATTTCCAAAAAAAGGGTGGTTATGTATTTTCAACACATGTTGGTAACAACTTTAAAATGTCTATACAGGCTGTCTTTCCACCAACCAAAAATTGCCAACACACTAAAATTGCCAACAAATCCGATGGAAACTTTTTAACCGACTTAAAAAAGAGAGGTTATCAATTCGTCTGTATGTTTTTTTTATTTTTTATGTGTTACCGCAGAACTCCGTCATTTATTAAGCGATTTCAATTTTTTTTATAGTTGGTCATGGTATGCTTCCAAGTTGGTCCCATATTCACCACATCAGGATCTGATGATGGGATCTTGGAGAAATCGAGGGCAATCTTCAAATATTCTAGGCACATGTAGTCAGTTTTTATACTTTTACCGAGCTATTTGGACCTACATATAAAACATAACATCTGATGATGGAATCTCTAAGGAATCCAGGGATATCCTCAAATATAATAAGCACGAGTAGTCCGTTTTTAGATTTTTATAGAGAATTTTGGTCAGCTACACATAATATAAAGGAAACGAGGGTCTGATGATGGAGCCGCCGAAAAACAGATAGTGGAACTTTTTAGTAACAAAATCCCCCTATGGCAGGGGGAGGCCTACGTCCAGTAGTGGACTGCAATAGGCTTATGAAGATGAAGATAATTGTGTTAAGTCGTGTAATTATATGTTGCGTTAAACCGTGTCCGAAGTAAGATGGTTATAGAGGAAGAGGTAGATATGAGAATAAATAGGGATGAATGAAAGAAGAGTACCTACATATTGCACTGACCCCGAATGATTGGGAACAGGGCAGGAAGAAGGAGTGTAATTATATGTTGCTTATATTGTCAGACGTAAAGTTTCGAAGCCTACTCATTTCTCTCTTTTGTCATGTGGCCTATTTAATCATTTGCTGGCATATAGGTACTCGTATAAATATGACAATATTATGCCTTCTAAACTTCGTCCACGGCTTAACGCAATATATATTTGCCCTTTAGCAAAATTTTACTTTAGTAAGCTCGAGTTTTGGCTCATAGGGGAGGGAGTCGGTTTTTCGTTTAAAAAAAATTATAATACAAAAAATTCTTTCAGCGACCAGTACTACTCAGTGCAAACCACAGAAGCTGAACAAATCCTGCAAGTGATAGCCGGATACATCGACATTATAGTGCGCAAGCAAAGAGCTAAGGAACACATCGGTATTGAGGGCGATGAGGGATCGGCTATGCTGGAGGATTCGGTGTCTCCTTCTAAGTAAGTGTTAATTTAGTTTACTTTGCTAATATAGATGGCACTAATTTGAATTCTAGATTATTAATGAGCTGTTTATATATTTTATTGAATTTGGATCAATTTCACTATAGTTAAAATTTATGTAAATTTTTAATTAAACATACCCAGGGTGGTATAAGTGGTAGTGGTAAAAGCAATATGAAGTGTAGAGCTTTAATCTGAATAGGTCGAAGTATAGTTATACTTGTCCACTATTATGTACGGGTATTTTAATATATCCACTTATTTAGAGGTATAGCTAATACTTACCCACTGTTTTGAAGGCTACCTTTACATACCAACTTCTTTATAGGTGTAGTGTAGCTATCCTTATACCCACTATTTTTATACATGTCGTTATACTTACCCACTTCTTGTAGATGTAGCTATACCAACCCACTATTTTCTAGGTGTAGTTATACTTACCCGCTATTTTCTAAGTGTAGCTATGCTTACCCGATATTTTCTAAGTGTAGCTATACTTACCCGAAATTTTCTAGGCGCTATACTTACCCAATCATTACAGGGCTAACGTGATTCAACACGACACACTGAAATCCGTCAGCAAAGTGAACACGGAATCCGTCGCCAAACCGGCTGTCATGCGACCCGGGGCTGAAGGTAAGATATGTAGTTACAGTGTGAAATACTTAGCTGTTAACCATAGAATCAAATAAACTATTTTATCCGAGTGCACCAGATATTTTACGAGTGTATGTTTGTATATTTCTTTGGATCGTATCAAGTGGAGATAGTAGCAAGTGATCTCTGCCTACCCCTCGGAAAGAGGCGTGATTTTTATATATGTATGTATATTTCTTTGGCACGATCTAGAACCTAAATGGCTTGTCGCATTAGAGCTTGTGAGTTGTCTTTAGATTAGTCTCAATCGTGAGTGAAATTGGATCAAATTTTTAAAGCAGTCGGGCTTTCTCTTTAAGTAATCAAACAGATAGTTACGCACCATTTCGAATATCTTTAGAACAAGTTAAATTGATTAGGTACCATGTTTGTTTGTGTATGTAAGTATATTATTTATTTTCATGAATGCATAGGTTAATGTAAATAAATAAATAAATAATAAAATCAGCACATCTATTTACTTCTATTGTGTACATAGTATTATTTTATTTATTTGCACACTTTTCAATTTCGCTTGTAGGCGCGAAATCTTTCGCGGTGGGACATATGACGAGCGCGCAACAGACTACCATATCCGGGCAGATTATCACCGGGCACACGCCGCCAGCTGTTAGTATTGCTTCTTTTTCGCTTTTTACCACGAAAGCGAATTCGCTGTGATGAGCGAATTTTTTTTCGCGTTGTTTATGTCGCGGGTGTAGTATCTGATTTGGTATTTTGTATACTGTCTGAGCTTTTTGAATAGGACGAGTCAAACTTGCTGATTTCATATAGATTCTAATAAATTTTGATGGTTTTTGACAGTCATATCTTACAAATTATGACATGCACTGTATTGTTATGTTTCTTTCTCAGATAAAGATTTTATTCATTCAATTAGCAAGCTAAGATGTTCTACTAAACCCGTACTATTTAAAAAGCCTAGCCAAATTATAATTTACCCGCGACATAATATATTAACTTTGCTCTGTCACCTAAATAGTATGGCATTCCATGGTAAAATAGTCACATAACTGACACAAGCTTATGTCATAAAAATGACACCAAGTTTGCTTCGGAATGCCATGCTATTATTTTGTACTAAGTTAGGCTAAATGTACAAAGTTTTGTTAATATACAAAAGTTACAACCCTTCTTTGTAGTTTCTTATATCAAGAAATAACAATTAGGGCTGTGTTTCCAATGGTCAGATAACCTATCTGAAGAATAAAGTTGATGCTGTCTCTTTGATAACGTTTTAGAGAAAGACAGCATTAGATTTATCCTTGATCTATGTCTACCCTTCCGGGAAAGAGGCGTGATTTTATGTACGTACTAGTGGTCCGCCCTCGCTTCGCTTCGGTACATATCAGTACATAGCTACGACTTCATATGTAGGTACAACGGTTTTCGTAAAAATTTTAAATTCCCGTAAGTCCCCTTCCCGTGGGAATTTCGGAAAATCCATTCTTAGTGCTCCTTCGCAGTCCCTATTGAACGTACATGTATCGCGGTTATAGTAAAAAAATGAATTTCCGTTCGTCCCCTTCCCGTGGGAATTTCGGGAAATCCGTTCCTAGTGCTTCCTTGAGGTCCCTAATGAACATATATGCCCAATTTCAGATTTATATGTGTAGCTGTATTCGTAAAAAAAAATTCCCGTTGGTCCTCTTCCCGTGGGAAATTAGTCCTCCCTGGCTGTCCCCAATGAACATATATTCCCGATTTCAGCTTCATATGTATAGCGGTTTTCGTGAAAAATATAGAATTCCCGTTGGTCGCCTTCCCGTGGGAATATCGGGAAATTCTTATAGCCTATGTTCATCCAGGTCCAATTAGGTTTCTAACGGTGAAATAATTTTTGAAATCGGTCCAGTAGTGTCGGAGCCTATTCCCTGCAAATAAACAAACAATCAGTTTACCTCTTTATAATATTATTATAGATAGTATAGATATAGAAGTATAGACTAGTGGACGCCAGCGACTCCGTCCGCGTGGACTGCTTAAAAAACAAAATGTCTATATTATACGGGATAAAAACATTTTCCCGGGATAAAAAGTAGCCTATATGTTAAGAGGGGGACCTGTCACAATATATTCCTGAAAACTGCATCGAAATCGATTCAGCCGTTTCTGAGGTTAACGTACACAAACACACAGACAAACTGACAAAAAATCCAAAAATCATTCTTGGGTACTATTGCGTTGATTCTCATATATCTTCCATGTACAGACAGCGATCCGTTACATTTTTATTATATGTATAGATGTATGTAAATTTATTCTTCTTATAGTCTATCTGACCATTTGGAAAAATCGGATTTTAAATATATATTCTGTAAATATTTTTGAATGATACAAATGAAATGTTATTAAGCTCTTCTCTTTTGTTACACGCTATCTCTTGGATTGTTTAGTCATCAAAATGGGCTGTGTAGGTACATAATGTCGTTATACATTGCTTTTAAGGTTCGAGCACATTATTCCGGGCCGCAGCGTGTCGGGGCGGAGCGCAAAAATCCGCTCAAATCGCTTGAATGCATTATGTATGAATTATCGCACACTGTGTCGGGCCGCAGCGGCTCGCATTATTGCGAGGCGGATTTGCGTCCGTGCGATGCGGCCCGCCCCGCCCCGCCCCGCTGCGCCCCATTTTACATTTTAAAATAACAATTGTCAAAAGTGGTCCCAAAGCAAAAGGACAGCGAGACAGAACCTGGGCCCATTGTCTATTCTATTTGGTCACCTAGGACATTACGTTGGACGATGCGTAATCGAAAGTAATCATGCTGTTTTGTTCAGTCATACCGCTGCGTCCCTTTCTAATGACAGATGATTGACATACTGTCATTCTCAACACTGAACTGTCATTCCGGGCCCAAAGTTAATTTAGTCGTAAGTAAAAGGTTATAACGAGATTGTGGTTAAGCGTGTCTAATGTAATGTCCTTGTTGATTATAATTTCTATTTAATAGCGAAAATGCATAAAAAAACAAGTAACATTGAGATTTTTTAATATGCAGATAGTTCTGATCCATTTTGATGCAGTCTTTCTTAACTTAATAAGTTAGAGACTGCATCAACTTTATCCTGCCTATCTGACTTTTGGAAAAATCGGCCCCCTGATTTACCTAATTTGCAATAGCAGAGTCGAAGCTATGCGATAGCGAAAATTAGGCGTCCCTCCGCGCCCCGCACCTCACCCCGCGCACACACACATTCTCTTGTCTATCGCATTGCTTCGGCTCTGCTACTGCAAGTTACATAATCAGGAGGCGGGCCGAATTGAAATAACACAAATCGCTTATGTCACAGGCGTCGCAAACGCATCAGACGCGCGTAACATCGGTCCTATCGCAACCTCAACGCGCTTTACTCTCTACTATTACGACTGGAAGGGAGATTATCAAGGAAACTGAGGAGAGACTTACCAGGGTATGTATGTTTGTTATTTTGACATAGGTTTACACTACTCATCCCACAGTCAAACGGCGCAAGCAGTTTTGTGGGACGTTGTATCTAGTTTTGATAATTTGAATAAAGAATCTAGACTCTGACGCTAAATAGCTTCTAACGCCCGGTCCCAATAACCAATCCTGATCAATTTTTGGCTATCAAAGATTGAAGATTCAATCCATTTTTATGGTTGGTCCGTCCCAATAAACCATCTACGGATTGCAATTCCAATCCGTGAACGCAGTCTATCCGTGGGAGGAAAGATCACAGATTAGAGATTGCCCTCTGTTCGAAGATGACAGTTCGCCCGTTTCAATAACCTATCTGTCGACGTTCAAACAAAAAAAACGGTCTCCCGTGCTGTCAATGCAACAGCTGACAAGGCCAACGTTCCATTCCACTCATGCAAGACGTCTCTGCGTTCAGAATAAAAATGACTAGGTTTAACAATATTTATATATAATTCGAAAATAAAATTCGAAAGTATTATACTTTATATCATAATTGGTAAATTTTTACTACTTGTAGAACGAAACGGTAAAGAGGAGCCGATTGCCGGGCTATCCAAGCCCATAAAAAGATCGCGTCTGTCGTTTTTGATATTGGGATGCAGATAGCAGATCGATCTAGGGATAGAGAACTATCTAGGATTGATTTCAATCTTGGAATAGGGATACGTTATTGGGATCGGGCGTAATACCTATTTAGAATGGCACGGAAAAAAATCCTATTGGACGCGTTACCGGTTGGTAGATTGTTGTATTTGCGCCCGAAAAGCGGCTAACTGGTGAAAAGTGGGTATGTAATAGTAATAGACATACTTCTGCCCATCCTCTTTGGGGGATAATGGGGGTAACTATATGTATGTATATTGTGCTATACCTGTGCTGGTGCGGGGCTTCACTAGAATACATCAGCTGCATCTCCTTCCGTGCATGTCGTAAAAGTCTATTAAGGAACTCAGGGGCGTTCTCTCGGGTGAACAGGCTAGAAAAGTTGTATGTAACTAACCTAGGAACTCAGAACCTAGCAACCTATCACTGGTCTTATAAATCTGTCCGCGCTATGCTAAACGCGGCTGTGGGACCTCCCTTATGATCCTGCAGTTCTGGCCCCCATTTTGGGAACATAGCCAAGTGTAACGTATACAGGGTGTGTGTGACAGCCAGGCAAATATTGAGTTACTGAACAATTTTGAATTATACGACAGTGTTATTACTCGCAGGAAATTAATTTTCGATTTGATTATACGCAATGTTTGCTTTCCGCGCCAATTGTATCGGGCGATCCTGTGACTAGTTAAATGGGCTTGTTGGTTATTGTGTGATATATTGCTGTTTTTTGGATCACTAGTGACTCTGCTTTGGGGTTGTTCAGTTAATTGAATGAAGAGAGAACTTTTTTTTTTAAACATTCATGGGTCAAAATTTGGTTTTGAAGTCATTATTCAAGGTCTACTTAAACGAACCACACAATTTTTTTCGAAATAAAATGAAAAATCAGTCGGAAAATTTTGGAATTTTCCTGTGAAAATTTTCACTGGTTTTCATCTCAGAATCATGGACTAAAGTCACCATATCAATATTTGCCTGGCTGTCACAAACACCCTGTATTTCTATATATTTATCTTTGTAACATAATCTTTCTAGGCGTCTCTACCAGCGATGGGCCAAGACGCGGCCTCAGTCAAGTGGAAGCAAGTGACTATGGATACGAGCAAGCAAGTCGTCAGTTCTCAGATAGCTGCCATGAATGCGGCGACAGCGCAAGTTGTTACTCTCACCTCGGGTAAGGTCTACAGTTTTGAACATTAATTATAACACTTATGTATTGGCTGAGAATTTTATATTTAAAAATTTTAATACAATTTAATATGTAGAACACTATATTACAGGTTGAAGGATTTGAAACAAGAGATAGTTATCGGTGTGGAAAGACTATTAAAAAGAAAATATATGCAAATAGTTCGAAGTGTGTATGTGTTGTGTGTGAGATGGACCGACGACCTAGCCAAGGCTGCGGGTATTGGTTGGATGCAGGCTGCTTCCGACCGGTCGGAATGGAAGTTGTTGGGAGAGGATGTTCAGCAGTGGACTTCTCAAGGCTGAGAATGATGATGATGTGTGTGTGTGTGTGTCTGTTTGTGGCATCGTATCTCCCAAACGAACGAACCGATTTCGATTTTGTATCTTTTAACGCAGTAGCTGTAACCACACGCTTGTGCTCCGAAATGTAACAGTATTAAAATTACAAAGACACTAGCGCTTTTATCAGGGTTCTTTTTACTAAAACGTAGTATAATATTGCCATCTAGCGATGAGTAATTGCACTAGTAAAACAATCTTGAACCATATTGATAATGAGCAGTTTGACTAGTCACTACAAGGTGGTTTCTATGTAAATGGGCAGGGCTACAGTGTTCAATGTCCCCCTCGTCCCATACTTCACCCCCGCTCCGCGGCACACTATTTTTGCATGAAAATATAGTTAGCCGCTATTCCTCTTTTCATCCCTCCAAGTTTCAGGTATCTACAATCAACGCTTTAGGTTGTGCGTTGATCCGTTAGTCATTTAGGACAAAGATTTTGTATGTTTAGAAGGCTAGCTAGACTTCGTCTGCGTAAATTATCTGTAGCCTATTATTCTAATCTATAATCTATAGTTTATGTGTGAAAAGAGTAAGAGACATACACACGTACATGCATCCTAACAAACTTTAGCATTTATAATATTGGATGTGATATGATAATTTTAGTAGGATAGGATAATATCAGTGGAATAATAAATTTTCCTCTCGCAGGTCCCACAGAAGAAGTGGATCACACAGCCGTCGGTGCCGCCATCACAACAATCACCAGCAACCTGCCCGAAATGACTAAAGGTAATCACCGTTTTGTTAAATAACTCCTATGCCTGATTTTGGAACTAACATCTTTTGTATGCAGTAACACAGATAATGCAGGCATACACATAGTAACTAGCGCCATCATCTAAAGGAACTATACGGTGAAACGCACTTTAAGTCTAAATTTAAATCTATTTTATTTGACCGATTGGCGCAGTTGGTAGACTGCGTTTCAGCAAACAGTTCCTATACTTACACCTATGTTGGCACCCCGGATTCTTCAAAAGCGCGAAATTCAAATTGGAGTTGTCAATAAGCAACGATCTTTTGAGTGTTTCATTGTTTCTGAGATAAATCAAGGCCAAAATATTGAAGGGCGAAGAAAGGCAATGCGGGGCCTTCACTGGAATACATCAGCTACATCGCCTTCCGTGCATGTCGTAAGAGTCGACTAATGAACTCAGGTGCGTTCTCTCAGACGATGAGCTATCTTGTTACTGATCTTTTACTGCCTTTGTTTTAATAAACGTCGTCGTCGTCGTCAGCCTAGTACAGTCCACTCCTGGACGTAGGCCTCCCCCAGTGTACGTCAAATGGCTCGATCTCCCGTTTTCACCATCCAGTCACTACCAGCCGTCCTCTTTAAGTCATCGGTCCATCTGGCCGGAGGGCGCCCAAAGCTACGCTTGCCGAGGTGCGGTCTCCATTCGAGAACCCGTTTACTCCACCGTCCATCGGTTCTACGACAGATGTGGCCTGCCCACTGCCACTTAAGTCTGCTACATTTCGAGACTAGGTCTGTCACTTTGGTTTCTGCCAGATAATCTCGTTTCATTTCTTTGTCCATTAGCGTGGTAGCATTTAATGAACGTGGCCTGAGGCGACTGCTGACATTCTTCGATGGGTGTTCACTCCCTTAACGAATGGGATGGTGCAAGTTCACTTACTTACACTTCACTTATAAAAATTCAGATGACCTAATGAAACATTAAAGACAACCATATCGCGTTCTAACTCGGACTAAGCGACCTCTAGTGGCCGCATACGCGCATTAAAGTGAGCGGCGCCCCAGATAAGGCTAATTTTTCATACGAAATCTTCTGTTTCACGCGCCGGCCTATTTCGGTATGTCTCTTTCACACTCATTGAATACAGTACTTGGAATCGTACCAAATTTCGTTGTATTGGAGCGCGATCGCTAGAGCTCCACTCGATACATAAAATTACAACTTACTTGAGACGAACGCGTAGACACTATTGTTTAAACATAGTAGAAATGAAAGATAATTATAAATATGGAGAAATATAGATTGCCTATGTAATCTTCGTGAGTGGGAGTGCACTGCACCAGCGCTCCATAGGACGAGCCGCCAGTGATGGTGGCTGTAGGATTTTCGTTCTTCTTCAGTTCTGGATACCCGAATTTGGAAACACAGTCGTGTGTATATCTATGTACATACATAACAATCACGCCTCTTTCCCGGAGGTGTAGGCAGAGATCACGGATCTCCATTTACTACGATTCTGACACATCTCTTTCGCTTCATCTACATTCATGACATTCTTCATGCACGCTCGTCGGTTTAGGGTATATCTATGTACATATGTAACATTCCCTCTCTTTCTTTTACCATAGGAGTGCAAATGATAGCAGCTCTAATGGAGGACGATGACAATGGCGACCGACTCCTAGACGCTACAAGGAAGCTTTGTACCGCCTTCTCTGATCTACTGAAAGCGGCTGAACCTGAAGCTAAGGAGGTAAGAGTTATTCTTCTTTTTCTCACTCTATCAGCGCTACTACATACATACCTACATATAAATCACGCCTCTTTCCCTGCGTGGTAGGCAGAGATCACGGATCTCCGTTTGCTACAGTCCTGACACACTTCTTCCACTTCATCTACTTTCATGGTATTCTTCATGCACGATCGTCGCTACTAATAAAGTTATATCCTTGATAGACATTACTTTTGATATTAAGGAACTAGCAACAGAAAGCAAGTAAATCCATTGGTCCAGTGCCTAATCTCTCTTGATTTCTGTCCCATCGGACTATGAGAGTGAAGGAATAGAGAGTGCATCTGTATTTGCGCTCACACTTATTTCACTAATTTCTCTAGAGATTGGCCACCGTGGCCCAAAAAGGGTCTGGACTGAATTATAGCACTAGTTAAAAACATTGTTAATGGGATAAGACAGCTTGTAGACGTGAACGGACAACGGACCGTTAAAGTTCGACGGTCCGTTGTCCGCTGCGTGTACAAACCGTCATAGTGGTTTATACATCACCGTGAATCAACACAGGACAACGTACCGTGTTTTTTGACGGATTCACGGTGGTGTATGACTCACTATGAGGGCTTGTATAAGCAACTTAAGGGCCGGAAGATGATGACCTTTTCTCCCAATTTCCAGCCGCGACAGAACCTTCTAAACGCAGCATCCCGCGTCGGAGAAGCTTCAACCTCCGTTCTCCACACCATTGGAGAAGAGACCGAAGAAGACAAAGAGACTCAGGTAACTAAAAAGAAGTCCTATCTCTACAGAAAACTCAACTACTGCTACGATAACTTCTATAAAGTATTCTTCGGTAACAAAGATAGGGAGTACGACTCTGATTTTGGTCAAGACAGCGTTAAAAAGTATGACGATGAGGGTATTTATGAGGATGTTGATACTAGTAGGAATTGGGGTTTGGATGCGATTCAAGAAGAATCTGATAGTGATTATTATAGGAGTTTGGATTATTGTAATGCTATGTTCAAAGCTGGTAAGCTAGTTACTATTGATGATGTCAATGAAAGTAAAGATAAAGACGATAGTCCGACCAGAAACAGCGATTACGATGCGATATTCCAAAGCTGCGAGGATTATTTGGAAAAAGACACGCCCAAACTTAAACCTAAAAGTATTTCCGACAAAATATACAGTTTCAAAAAAGATTATTTCAATCACGATTATGTTAACGTTAATTTTGGTCCCACTGAAAAGTTGAATAGCGATAGGAAGACCAAAAACGATTTGTTGCGGCAACGATTTTTCTTAGCGGGCAATGATAAGAACGATATTAACGAGCAGTTCAATCGATATAACGATAAAACAATCGAATGTCACAGTATTCGAAATGACGTCACTAAAACCGGTCCCAATGTCAAAGTAGAGGGCGCTCTAAATATGAAACTACTTAACTTGGACAAGTACAATCGCGTTCTAACTACAACGGAAACTTTTATGGAGTCAGTCGAATCGAGTTTCACGAAGCACGAAATTAACAAAATGCGCGGAGACGATTTGGAAAGTTTCGTCAAGCGAAGCGAGAAATATTACACAAGCGAATCTAGAGATAGACAGACTACTGTCGAGTTGAATAATACTAAAGATGTGCCTAAAGGGAAGACGGAAATTCGTATATTCTACAACCCGTCTTTCAGATCAACCGGTGCGAAGTACATGAAAGGTTTCTGTCAGTTTTGTAGACGACGTTGCCCAAGAAGCGACAATAAATGCTGCGATAAATGTATTTGCTTAGAATTGGAGTTAAAAGAGATATGGAGAGATAACTGGTTGAATATACTCTGTATTTTAGGGATGTTATTCGTTTTGTTCGCGCTTATCGCCCAATGGTTGATGCCGAGTGATGTTTGTAATGGCAGAAATGCGACTCTTGCTGACGAGCCTTGTTTTGAAATTATGTAGACTGCTGTTATTTGCTTACCTTTGCGCCCAGTTGTACATTTTAAGATGTTATTTTTTTATTATTCAAAAAGTAATCTATGTAGTATTTTGGTTATCCTTCTACCTGTATGCAAAGTCATTTAGATAGATTTAACTATTTTGACATGTAAATCGTATTACTTACAGAATATAAATTAAAGTTCAAACAAAATGTTAAGACTAGAGATGCCACGAATATTCGGCTACTATTCGGCCACTTTTTTTGGTATTCGGTATTTGGCCGAATAATACGTATTATTCGGCCGAATACCGAATACCAAATCATGGACCAAAAGACACATCATATTTCTCAAGATTTGTATTTACCACCAAATTACAATACTTTAATAAGTAAAATTAATCTAGTGAGAAGTTGTAATGGATAAAAACAAGCTTTTCAGCATTTGATGGTAGCAAGCGATTACGCTTTTCATCGTAAATGATACCAGCTTCAGAAAACAACCTCTCACTATACACGCTACTCCCGGGAGAAGAAAGATAAACTTTAGCAAATTTCGAGAGGTTTGGGTATTGTTTTTCGTTTGCTGACCACCACTTGTAAGGATCAGCTTTCCGATCTAGACGAATTATTTTCAAATAAAAATCCATCTCATTTGCCACAGTATTCTTCTCCACTCTCCTCATTATTATACTATTTCGCATATTATCTGTAGCGACTTCCTCAAAGCAGTTCCAGAAACTGTCGTGTATTTAAAATGTCTTATCATTTTTACTCAAGTTTCTTTTCTTACGTAGTGGAGAAGAATCATCATCGGCAGATACTACTAGATTAGTTTCAGAGCTTCTAGAAGTTGGCCAGTCTATTATTTTCACTACAAATCTCATAATATTCCCATATGGGCCAGTTTTTATTAACTGGTGTCATTTTTTGATGAACAAACAATTGAAAAAGCACTAACGAACGAACTTTTATACAAAATCGTAATGTTATATCTTAATATATATAAATCTCCTGTCACGATGTTTGTCCGCGATGGACTCCTAAACTACTTAACCGATTTTAAATTAAATTGGCACACCGTGAGCAGTCTGGTCCAACTTGAGAGATAGGATAGCTTAGATCTTTAATTATAGTCGCAATTTTATTTTATTGCAAATTATTTGTCTATTATCTGTTAACTCCAAAAGATTCTAACAGATGTCGATACTTTTCGACTGGATTGAGTAAGTAATCAATAGATGGCACTGCTATGGTAAACCGACAAACGTGTCATATAAGCTACAATTCAATTTCCACGCGGACGAAGTCGCGGGCGTCCACTAGTATATATATATATTTTTTTATTCACATTTATTATTTATATTATTTCATTATTATTTATATTGATCTGGCAAAGCGTCCCAAATATTCAAAATTCTATTGTGACAAACAAACATTCTAATGGCCGCTCGCCCGCCCGAGCACGAGGGAAACAGGTCGCGACTTGTCGTATTACCTATTCTTTACGCGCTCGACAAGCATGTACTTTGTGCCGAATATTCGGCGCTACGGCCGAAAGCGTTGCAGAATATTCGGTATTCGGTCAAATCACTATTCGTGCAACTCTAGTTAAGACCCGCTTAGTCTTGTGTAAAAACGAGATGAACTAATTTCATTCATACCTAAAATCTCACCTCTTATTTTTCGGAGGGGTAGGCAGAGATTAACTGAACTCCTGACACATCTCTTTGGCTTTCTCTACTTTAATGATTTTCTTCATGCACGCCCGTCGATAGATAATTCAAAGCCGCTTAAAAACATTGAAACAAACATGCAGTGATTCTGACTTAATTATATCTCGGGTTACTCTTATTGTTGCGTGTGAAACGAATTGCTATTGGCTTCCAGGCGAATGTATTGCGTTGTGATCGGCTTACTGATAACTGTATATCGTAGGATCGTGTTGTGATTGGTTCTTATTCTACCTACTAGTTTGTAAAGTTATGTATACAGGGTGATTTTTGGTCGTCAACATTCCCGAAAACTTTGGAATCTCCTCATCATCATGATCATTTTTCTCCATGGAAGCATACCTGGGAAGTGTCTGGTTTCCAAAATATTAGGGTCCAAAGTTGAGTAAATAGACTGCGTTTTTCTGCATTAATGCACATAGACGCGCGTAGTAAGATTTTTTCACGAGAAATAATTAATATCTGTCTATAAAAAAACTAACATAAACACTAGACACTATAAATTTCGCCCGATCAAGTAATTAAAAAAAATTATCAACAAAAAAAAATTTTTTTCCAGGTTTTTTTTTGGCATAAACTTACTTTATTTGATGTATAGACATACCCTTCGTTAATGGTGGCCACAAAAAAACATCCTGTATGCTTCTTATTCACGCCAAAATCAGAGTCGTATGATGTCCAGAATCGTCATACGTCAAATCGAATTCTATGTCGCCATCATCACAAAAACGTTGCCATATATTAGAATTAGTAGTTGTTAGTAGAATTTTTCTACCAAATTGGAGTTGCCATATAAATATTGTGCCGTTATATTTTTACGTTTTTTTTGCTGTTATATATTGTGCCGCTTTTCTTTTAATAATAAACATAGTATATGGTTGTGTATTTATGTTTTATGATGCTGAAGTTATTCTAAGATTCTAATTAATCTCTGAATACGAAATCTACTTTAGGCTAGTGGTTTCTTGCAACTTTCTCAGTTGCATAACTACACCTTCATTATAATATGTTTATTGTTAAAACGAATGGCCACAGTATTATAGTTACTAGTTTTTGTAGAGTATTGATTTATTTTTTTTGTACTTTTATTTCTCTCTAGTCTTTTTCCTGTGCTTTCAAAAGATTTATTGTTTGTTTCTTTTTATAATTTTTCTTTCGATGTTTATGTTTCTCAATGACAAAGGGAAAAGACTGTGAAATGACAATAAAGTTTATTTTTATAGAAACGTAGGTTGTGTATCCAGTTTTGTATTTAGATGTTTAGTATGTACTTACGTAAGTGTCATATTGCCGATAGCGATACGGCAGCATATACATTATGTATGAAAGAGGTATGTACTATGTTTGTATTCAAGTAAGATTATTTCGTGTAGAATCTTGTCAAAGAATCGTATTTTACTTAACTCGAGAACTGCAGTTGTAGCATGAGTTGAATGAGAGATGAATATCTCACATCTAAACTTCAAATCTTTAGATCTATGAATAAAATCTGCTATTTCATACAAACTTGAATACATTATGGTCGATTCCGGCAGTCACACTTAAACCTAAACGTAAAATTGGCCCTACCTGTCCTTTTATCTCTCAGCCATTTATGTTAAGGACGGAGAGAGATAGACCTGACTAAGATTAGGTTTAGGTTTAAGTGTGACTGCCGGAATCGACCCTATTGCTTATATAAAATGTATAGAATAGCAGATTTTTTACCATGATTTCAGACTTGGTCTCATAGTAAGTAAAAGTTGTTTTTTATTACCCGATTGCGCCAGAAAGAGGGTTATATTTTTCGGGTTTGTATGGTTATTTCTTTGGCATGCGCTTGAGCCTAAACAGCGAGTTTAGCATTACATTAGACTCAGTTGTGAGAGTGATACTGAGTCAAAATTTTTATGTAGTCGAGTTTTTTCTTTAAATAATTACCTAGTCTCATGTTAAAAGAGTACACTTCACGGAGAAGAAATAAAAGAGGAGTAGCAGCTACGGATATTTTTATACGAAAACAGTGTGCCGCGGAGCGGGGGTGAAGTATGGGACGAGGGGAGCATTGAACACTAGACCTGCCCATTTACATAGAAACCACACTGCAGTGACTAGTCAAACTACTTGCTCATTATCAATATGGTTCAAGATTGTTTTACTAGTGCAATTAGTCATCACTAGATGGCAATTATTATACTACCTTTTAGTAATAAAGTACCCTGATAAAAGCGCTAGTGTCTTTGTAATTTTAATACGGTTACATTTTGGAGCACAAGCGTGTGGTTACAGCTACTGCGTTACACTGGCCCTGAAGCTCCGCCTCTATCATGACGTCATGGCCTCACGATTGCCACACGACTCACTTCATAGTCCCACCTCCTCTTTTATACCTTCTTCATGGTTCACTTACATAACTTTGTAGATTTTCTCCTTAGTTGTGAGATTATCTCTCATCCATGTTATGATTTGTATTGATTGACTACTGTTTACATAGTACATACCGGCAGTATACGAATACACTAAACGTTGCCGTAATATTCTCGTTAACAATTAATTATTTTACTAATCTAGTCCTCTATGGTTTTAATATTAGGAATATTAATATCATTAGTATTTAAAAAAAATGTACAGAATACTGTTTTTAAATAATATTTAATAACTTACCAATATAATAGAAGCATTTATTGGATTAAGGAAAAAATAACCCTGATAACAAGATTTTCTGGTAGGGCAACATTATGTAGTTTTTTAACGAGTTGTCTAATATTATTTAAATTCAAACGCAATGATCTGTTTATAAAGTGCTTTAAAGCTATTTTTCAAACGTAAGTTGTGAAATAAATGTTGTACCACACATAGTTCAAGCCCAAGTAAACTCTTGCTAGTCAAAGAAATATGAATCTCACCCAATTTATTCCGTAGTAGACTATAAAGTTATCTAAAATTGATCTCGATTTGAGTCGTTTCAAACGTTCAATGAGTCGACAACGTGCCTTGAACGCAGTTATTGCGCAAACGCAGGATCGTGGGTGTCTTGTGGCCTTTGCACACGACATACCTCTCTCTTTACGTCAAGGGTTTTAACCGTCTATAATATTTATCAGTATTTGTACATTTTTGATGCCAAATTCAAAATTGTTCTCTTGTTATTGAATGTTAGGGCCCAACAAACTGATCACAAAACTAAATTCTTAATTTTGGATAAAGTAAACAAATTTTGTACCGTTCTAACAACTTTTATGAGTAGGTTGTTGTTGGTTTCTACTTTATTTCTTGTTTTAAATATTATATTTTTGTTACAAATTATGTAGGTACTTACACAAAAGAGAATTCTTTAACAAGACATTTACATATTTTTAAAGGGGCTAGGTTTTTTACCCGACTGCCAAAGAGGGTAATGTTGAGGGAGTGTATGTAAGTATGTATGTATGTCTGTTCCTTTGTGACCTCCTGTAGCCTAAACGGCTTGATGGATTTTGATGTATGAGGTATCGTTAGATTTGTCTTGATTACGGGAGTGTCATAGGATACATTTTATCATAAAAGTCCCACGGGATAAAGACATAATAATATTTTTTCTAAATTTCCCTTTAAACAACAAAAATATGTATGCGGTATCATTAGATTCATTTCAATCACGGGAGTAATTAATATAGGATACGTTTTTTCTCAAAATTCCCACGGGAACATGTTAATTCTGCGTCAACGCAAAGCAACTCATGCGTTAGCAAGCAAAAAGATAGGGCGTGGCCTGGCATGCGGCGCGCGGCGCGGTGCGGAGGGGGATATGCTCGAGTATACAGCCCGAATGCGGGCACACGCATAAGGGCACACGTCGTTGACGGTCGTCTCTAAATAGCGATTTTTTCGATACTTCGTCGTCTGACGCGAAACTTATAAAGTATAAATAACTCGTTCTTTTTCTTTCGTGTTTCTCTCTTTAAATTTATTCGTTCTTTCTAATTAATTAACTCGTTCTTCCGTTCTTTTTTTTTTGGTTCTTTCTTAAATTATTCATATTAATTAATAATATAATAATAATTATTAATAAAATAACTAGGTAGGTAGATATTTTTGGTTAGTTTAAGTAACATTCTTTTAAACAATCCTCACTTATTACCCGACTGTGCGACGCAAAGGAGTGGTATTGTGTTTAACAGCCTATGTATGTATGTATGTTCCTTTGAAGCACTACACAGACCAAACGCCTCGGCCGATTTTTATGATTCATACGTCCATCGATTCCTCTTAGTTCGGCGAGTGTCACTAAAGACATGACGTTAGTGAAAATCCAATATGGTGACTACTGGACGCCATTTTGTGAAAATTAAAAAAAAATAAAGTCGACAAACTATATCGAGTGGGGTATCGTTGAATAGGTATTAAAAAATCATTATTAGGCTACTCTCAACATTTTTGGATTTCACCGTTTAGGATCTATATCGATTGAAAGTTGCATAACAACCATTCTCACATATAGTAAGTTTTTAGACAGCAGCAAGACGAAAACTTCTTGCTGCCGAGCATGTTGAGCATGTTTCTTGAAGCGTACCTATTAGTAGCTAGGTACTCATAACAAAAAAGTATAAAATAAAAAACAAAATTTTAAAAATCCAAAAACCCGACTGCTTAAAAAAGAACCAATACATTATTTGGTTCTTTTTTAAGCAGTCGGGTTTTTGGATTTTTAAAATTTTGTTTTTTATTATATATGGAACCTGGTATGTGTATTGTCATATTCGTTAATTGTCCCATTTCTATTATATTATTGAGATAGATATACAGGTTCTTTGATACAGATTTAAACACTGTTTAAAAATGACATTTGACAGCAAAATATTATGGATTTATTGTCAAATTAAGCCAACATTTATTTTATTTGGATTTTGTCAATAAATTAAATAATGCCTAAAATTGACAGATATCCTATACATTATGCTGTCAAATGTCATTTTTAAACAGTGTCTAATTATGACGTAGTTATTACAACTTAATAGGCTTCAACAGTGAATTACTTGATCTCGATCTCTTGTATATAGGTAGTCATTGTCTGTAATTCAGTTATTCTGGCAAGATCTGCATTCTTTACCAAATAACCTCTCTAATAATGTCATAAAGAATTCTCTTTTCTCTCTCTCTCTAACTGACGAGAGATATAGAAGCAATATTTTGTTATAATTTAATGCTATGGTTTACTAGGATAGCGGTGGTACTAACTCAAAACCACGCCCACTTTACGGCACCGACATGTGAAAGGTTCCCAAACTGTGGCCGCTATGTACGGCACCGCTATGCTTGTAAAACCAAAGCTTAACAAAGCTAAGTGACCGCCATAACAATTGTCGAGAATTATTTTTGTTAATACATTTGCTTTTTTCACACAGCCTGTATTTTATTTGCGACTAACTGTCCGGAAAAGTGAATGTAGTGACAAAAATGGTTTCGTCTAGCTGTAAGCGTGAGGTTTTTACTAATATATCCCTGTAGATAGTGCATGTTAGCGTACCGTAGCTTAGTGGGGTCAGATGGTAAAAAGGCAGTGACAAGTTGCTAGCTCATCGCCTGAGGGAACGCCCCTAAATCTCTCCAAATTATCTCTAAACAAAATTTGCGACGACAAGTTTAAAATTTTATAGGTAGTTCTATTAGTGACTTATTTGGACAGTATTTCTCACTTTACTCTTCTGTTACATCCAGTATAGACATGAAATGATTATTTATTTGCTCATAATATGGCATAGGAAAGTTATTATTACATTTAATTTTAGCTGGGAAAAGTTAACAAAAGATGGCTGCTTTTTTGCTAACTATCGCAGGAAGGTTGATTCAGTATTTTCGGAGCAATACACAATCTAAGTAAATCCCTTATAAGAGAGCTTTACACCAACGACTACCTCCTATGATAGTTATAAAAATTAACTTTAACTTTATTCTTTATTGTACACAGACATTTTATATAGAAAAGCATTTTCCATTGACAATGTACAAAGGTAAAAATAAATAAAAAGGTTAAAAAAAAGTTGCCAATATGCAATTTAGAAAAGAGATGGTAAAATTCGTCATCAGAGTAATTGACCCGGGAGCTCAGTAGTTAGAGCACTAGCACGGTATGCAGAGGTCGTGGGTTCGATTCCTACTCGGGTGAAGAATTTTTTCCATTTCTTTATTAATAATTTTATAAAGGTAAAAATGTAAAAGGTTCACTTATCTCTTAAAAAGGAGGGCAATCGCGCTATTGCTGAATGTATTTACCAAATAACGTTAAAAAACGTTATGTTATCTACATTTCGTATCGCGCAAAGGTTTTATTAAACGACAAAAGAATAATATCAAAAATGTCAGAAAAGCTGTCAAATGGATACAGTTAAACCAAAGCCAAATTAAAAGTAAGCGATAACCAAAAACGTTCCGTTGAAAGGTAAATAATACGTTGTCATTTAGGGAGTTTGCCTTCCAGTACACGAATCAAAAATATTTGGACGCGATTCGAAAACTATACATGGTGTTTTTTCGTGGCCTCCCTTAACGAAGGGTGCGTACTCTATACATCAAATAAAGTAAGTTTATGCTAAAAAATGCTGGGAAACGATGTAAATTATTATTATGTAAATTAAAAAAAAATTAATTACTTGATAGGGCGAAATTTATAGTGTCCAGTGTTTATGCTAGTTTTTTCATAGACAGATATTAATTATTTCTCGTGAAAAAATCTTGCTACACGCGTCAATGTGCATTTATGCAGGAAAACGCAGTCTATTTACTCAACTTTGGACCCTAATATTTTGGAATCCAGACACTTCCCAGGTATGCTTACATGGAGAAAAATGATCGTGATGATGGGGTGATTTGTAGTTGAGGTTGACGTTGAGGACCAAAAATTGTATAGAGCAGCAAACACTAGGTATGCTGTACAGTCATACTCAATAGAATGTATACTCATATGTAGGTTATACCCGTGCGTTAATATTCAACGTCCAACAACAATGTATACTTCTTATAAATCATGCCTGTACTCTGATAGTTACCGACTCTTGATCGAGCGATCTTGAGTAAAAAATCTTTTAAAAATGAAGGCGTAATGATGGTGACGATTTTGTTTCGTGTGTATTTGAAGAAAACGTGGCTGTAGTTGAGTTAACAATACGACTTTTATAATTATTATACGTAAGTATTATGCAGATTCTAGCATCTTCGATCCGATAATAGATCATTTGAGGGCTTAGTGTGGGTTTTCATTTCTACGTGCGTTAATATAAAGCAGCCAACCAATCGCATTATGGCATGATGACGCGTACGTGATTGGTTGAATAGTTAACATTAACTCGATCGAGTTCGAAGTTAAAACTCGCACTAAGCCCTCTGACTTCGTGGCCCTACTTAACATTATTAAAGTGGAAATAAATAAGAATGTTTGATACTTTTTCACGAAATAGCTAATGAACTTATATTGATAACGATCGGCAGTTACTGTATAGTTTAGGCAGACGAAGCTAGTATCTATTATCATATCTTTACACGCCAATCACTGAATAGAAAATTAATAATGCTTGGGATCGAAGGAGATCTGACCACGTTTAGCAAGCAGAGACAGATGAAAAAGACCTACATAATTATTGCTGGCTCATCATACGCGCCTTATGCCTTGATCACACGTACCGAGTAAACGGGCGAGACAGTGAACTCGGCCGAGTGCTCGGTTTGTCTGAACACTTTGTCGAGTGCTCGGCCGGCCAGAGTGGCAAGACAATAACTCGGACCCTGTTCTACTCGTATTTACTAGGCCGAGTGAGCTACTCGCCCACGTCACTGTCTCGGCCGAGAAGCATTTTACTGTCTCGCCCGTTTACTCGGTACGTGTGATTAAGGCATTAGTTCTTTTGTTTACTCTTATATCATGCACGGAAGGAGATGCAGATGATGTATACTAGTAAAGCTCGGCATCAGGACTAGAGTCCATCTCATAGAATAACTCGAATGCCTGATTTTGTAACTAACATTTTTCATATGCAGTAACACAGATAATGTAGTGCCATTATTTATTGGTTTGACACGCTTCTACATTCATGGCTATATATTTTCAGGACATCCTCCTATCTCTGGCGAAAGGCGTGGCGAACACAGCCGCAGCGTTGGTGTTAAAAGCGAAGCACGTGGCGTCGCAATGCAAGCAGCCGGAGATGCAGGCCAGCATCATAGCTGCTGCCACGTATGCGGCTACTATGACTAGCCAACTGGTCGCTTGTGCTAAGGTACGATATATTTAGACTTGACAACAGCGTTTGAGAGCTGATTAGTTAAGAAAATTATTATTTCGTAATTACTTTATTTTTCCTTAGGAGTTAGGACCCAAAGTCAACTTCACCAGCCCGTGGTGTACCCTGCTATTTAACGGACGAGGCTCTGACACTAAATTGCTCATAATGCTTATTTAGAATTAGTGGACGCCCGCGACTCCATCCGCGTGGACTACAGAAAAAACAAAATGTTAAAAAGGATAAAACATTTTCCCGGGATAAAAAGAAGCCTATATGTTAAGTGGGACCTGTCACATATATAGGTATTGCTGAAAACTGCATCGAATCGGTTCAGCCGTTTTTATTAAGCATGCACAAACGCACAGACAAACCGACAAACAGACAAAAATTCGAAAATCGTTATTTTGGGTACTGATGATGATAATGTCCTCCACGACGTATCCGTCGACGGCGACACCTTGTCAGTTCCTGGCGTGTGCACGGATATGACTCGCGAAACCGAACTTGGTCTTGGTCTTAAACGGCTGCATAAGTTGCACTGTAACTGCCCGTTTACATGGTACGTGAACATTGCGTTGATAAAGGTCTCCTATAATATTTTTTCTCATATATCTTCCATGTACAGACAGCGATCCGTTACATTTTTTTTATACTCGTATGTATAGATAGAAGATAGATGGCACGGAAACATTTCCTAATGGATCCGTTACCGGTCGCTAGATTGTTGTATTTGTGCCCGAAAAGCGGAGGTAGGCTCACCCCTTACCACGTTGGCCTAAATAGGCTAACTGGTGAAAAGTGGGTATGTAATTTCTGCCCAAACCCAACATCTTTAGGGGATAATGGACGTGACTATATCACTATGATGACAATACCGTGCAGTCAGTTAATGCCAGCTAATCCACAAGTACCCACTAGTTAGAGCATTTCGTTCCAATGTTAATAACTATTTCAGGTGGTAGCTCCCACACTACACAATCCGGCGTGTCGCTCGCAGCTGGTAGCGGCGGCGCGACAAGTTGCCCAAGCGGTCGACAAACTGGTCGACGCGTGTCGCCTCGCGCCACAACCAGGTATATGATAGTGTTTACGTAGATACACACGGCAGTGATCTCAAAATGGGGTTGTTAGAACTGCATTATCGGAAAGGAGACACGCCAGTTTCATAGAATTCTTCCTAGGTCTGATTTCAGAACTAACATTTTTTGCATGCAGTAAAACAATTGCACATTGACCCCCATACTGGCGTCGGGCCAGCGTCAGCGCGGCATCGGCGCTGGTTTGTTCTCAAACGCTGTAATTACGCTACGTGAGCGACGTTTACGCTGCGTAATTACAGCGTTCTGTGCATTCGGCTGGCTTCCACTCAGCGCCGACGTCGCGTCGACGCCGACGATCAAAAGACGCTCATAAGGCGCCAGTGTGAGGGGTCTCTTAGATATACCTATATAGCTGTGGTCCCAAACTGCAGGATCACTAAAAAGATCCTAAGGCTACGTTTTGCATAGCGGAGTCGATGTAAAGGCTATTGACAAGATGCTAGCTAATCGACTCTTACGACATGCACGGATGCATACTATGCAGGGTGATTTTTGGTCGTCAACGTTCCCGAAAACTACGGAATCTCCTCATCATTACTATCATTTTTCTCCATGGAAGCATACCTGGGAAGTGTCTGGTTTCCAAAATATTAGGGTCCAAAGTTGACTAAATACATAGACTGCGTTTTTCTGCATAAATGCACATTGACGCGTATAGCAAAATTTTTTCACGAGAAATAATTAATATTATTATCTACTAGTGGACGCCCGCGACTCCGTCCGCGTGGACTGTGGAAAAAACAAAGTCGAAATTATCCGGGATAAAACCTTTTCCCGGGATAAAAAGTAGCCTATATGTTAAGACTAAGTGGGACCTGTCACAATGTATATTCCTAAAAACTGCATCGAAATCGGTTTAGCCGTTTCAGAAATTAGCGTGCACAAACATCGACCCGTTACAATTTTATTACATATTGACGAACTTGCATACTAACTTTCAACCCTTATTTCACCCCTTAGCTGGTCGAAATTTCAAAAATGCTAGAACAAATGTTTAATGATTTCTTATCAAGTGCTTAAATATAAAGTTTCATGGTTTTATCTTTTAAAATTAAGAAATCCCATACAAACTTTCAACCTCTATTTCAACCCCTTCATCCCTTTTTTTCGAAATAAAAAGTAGCCTATGTTCTGTCTCAGGGTCTAAAGATTGTCTGTACCAAATTTCATCAAAATCGGTTGCGAGGTTTAAGCGGGAAAGCGTAACAGACAGACAGACAGAGTTACTTTCGCATTTATAATATTAGTTGGGATAAAAAAAACTTGCATAAACACTGGACACTATAAATTTTGCCTGATCAAGTAATATTTTTTTTTTATTTATTTACATTGTTTCCCAGCATTTTTTAATGTTTTTGCATAAACTTACTTTTTTGATGTATAGACTACGTACCCTTCGTTAAGGGTGGCAACGAAAAAACACCCGGTATATGTGTTATCTTTCCAATGGTCCAGATAGCCTATCTGAAGAATAAAGTTGATGCTGTCTATCTTGATCACGTTTTAGAAAAAGACAGCATCAACTTTATTCTTCAAATAGGCTTATCTTTGAAAAAATCGGTCCTTTCATTAATATAATATAATCATATAATTACGCCTTTATCCCTTACGGGGTAGGCAGAGCACCAAGGGCCGATAGGACCATATGGTGCCACTTCCTTTAATTAAGATTTTGATATTAACTATGTGTTTTTTTTCTAGCTGTGGATCAGTTGATAGCAGCAGCGCAAAGGGTCAGCGAAGAGCTGGAGAAATTGCTGGCTCATTGTGACTTGGGTAAGAGATTTACTTTATGTATTTGTCCAGTAAATAAATGGTGTATCCGCGTCAATGTGAAGTAGTATTGGTAGTTTGTTATTCTTTAAAGAAACCATATAATGTAAACTGTCTCCCGTGACCAGAGGGCTGGTGCTTCTTTTGGCCAACGCGTAAGCCTCACTATTTCTGTCTGTTACGCTTTCACGGCCAAATTGCTAGACCGATTTTGATGAAACTTCACAATAATATAGCTTACATATCAGAGTAACACATAGGCTTCTTATCCCGGGAAAATATTTTAATGGCGGATAATTTCGACGTTTAGTTTTTTATGCAGTCCTCATGGACGGATCGTAGGCGTCCACTACTTCACTATGTATTATAAAACAAAGTCGCTTTCTGCTGTCTCTCCCTATGTTTGCTTAGATCTTTCAAATTGGGGAACGGATTTTGATGCGGTTTTTTAAATAGATAGAGTGATTCGCAAGGAAGGTTTATAATGTACCTATAACTAGGGACCCGCCCCGGCTTCGCACGGGGCGGCCGCTAGTTTAATCTAGTTCATAACCCTTCACCTGTATTGTTATCAGATCGTGCCCAGCAAGCGCAACAATCGTCCACCGGTGTGGAGAGCGTACTAACTGCGTCCACTCGGGTCTTATCCGCCCATAGTGCTCCCGATATGGTGCGACATGCGAGGACGTTAGGGGAGGCTGCTGCCAGGCTTATAGCTACCATCAAGGTAAATATAGACATACTGTCGTTTACAGGGTAAAACGGTGATAGACCAGTGGTTAAGACGCGCTCCTTCCAAGTGAGGGGCGTTAGTTCGATCCCAGTCACCACTGAATTTATGTCATGTACGGATTTTATAAAATTGTCACTTGGCTAAAGCCGAGAAGGGTTGGAGTATGGCCGTAAAATAATTATAAAATTATTAATAAAGAAATGGAAAAAAATCCTCACCCGGGTGGAAATCGAACCCACGACCTCTGCATTCCGTGCCAGCGCTCTTACCACTGAGCCACCGGGTCAATTACTCGGATGACGAATTTTACCATCTCTTTTTGAAATTACATTATTGGAAACGTTATTTTTCATCCCGATAGCTATACATAAGCCAAATCTCGGCAAACAAAGCTGAATCCCTCAGCACAATGTTTTTAATGATGAAACGATCAACTATATAAAATAATTGCCAAGTCATTGGCAATATGAGAAAGAAACCATATCGCGCCGACCCCATTCATAACGGCATAAGGGCAGAAAGATGATGATGATCTAAATAACCAAAACCTTATTTTTTTCAACAGACGGAAGCAGAGGTTGAAGGTTCAGACGCACAACGCAAGTTGCTAGCAGCTGCCAAGTTACTAGCCGACGCGACCGCTCGCATGGTAGAAGCTGCTAGGCAGTGCGCCTCGTCGCCACAGGTAACTAGATAGTGGTCAATAACATACATATAGGTACATATACAAATGGAAAACATACATTTACTTACACACGGCTTTGTTTCCGAAAGCTAGAACTTTAGAGAGAGCTTTAAAATAGCGGGGTCACATGGTTAAAAAGTGTTCACGGCAAACATACTACTCGCATGGTAGAGGCTAGGCAGTGCGCTTTTTTTCATGTTGACGAATCTACTAAAAAGATCAGAAAATGTGCTTTTTTAGGCTTTTTATAGATATAGTGCAAACTTTAGTGAGTAGGTACTATTGAATTAAGTAGCAAACTCGTTAGGAACTATTGATGATAGTAAAACACAAAAACGTGCCTAATTAAACAATTAATTTTGTATTTACGCATTTCTTCTACTTCTAAAGGTATTATCCATGTTTGACAGGATGCCGAGAAACAAGACGCCTTACGCGTAGCAGCAGAGGAATTGAGATACATAACCGCGGACTACGCTCAAGGGCAGGACGTTGTGGACTCGCAACTTGTGAGACTGCAGGTGAGTGGTATTTATAGTCGTGCCTCACCCTTGAGTGAGGGTTTTGTGTTAATGGTTTTGAGGTAGGTAATGGATATCCGAAGTAAAATAAAAGTAGTGCATACCAAACTTACTTAACAAACATACAAACTTCTATGCTGCTCTGGGAGTGAAAAAAAAACGTATAATACTACAGCTGCTTCTCTTCACGGGCATACTGTACAAGTCAGTAGAGGGACAAGAGGATCTTGGTGTTTTGTAGGCGATGGGCTGACCACCTGTCACTACTAACCGAACTAGTACATCTCAACTATACCCTCAAATTCCGTCAGAAGTGGCACCATGTGGTTCTATCGGCCCTTGGTGCTCTGCCTATCCCGTAAGGGATAAAGGCGTGATTATATCTGTCTTTATGTACAAACGTTTTTTCATAGACAGATATTAATTATTTATCGTGAAAAAATCTTGCTACGCGCGTCTATGTGCATTTATGCAGAAAAACGTAGTCTTTACTCAACTTTGGACCATAATATCTTGGGAACCAGACACTTCCCAGGTATGCTTCCATCGAGAAAAATGATCGTGATGATGTGGAGATTCCGTAGTTTTCGGGAACGTTGACGAGCAAAAATCATCCTGTATAGCTCATGGCTTTAAAATGGTTAATTTAATACCTAATTTTGAAATAAATGACGCTAAAACTATGATTTTGTTACAGGAAAGCGCCCGTCAAGCTACTTCAAGCGCCACCCAACTGATCACTTCAGCGCATAACGCTACTCAATATAACACCAATAAATATTCACAGGTGAGGTTTAACATTGGGCACTGGGCATTTTCCGCACTTAGCCTATAATAGGCGAGGCCATGGTATTTATGTTACCCTACCTGTCTACTTCAACCAAACCTGACTTTTCCAAAAGGTTAGAAGTCTTCTAGACTTGCTTTTTCTCACAGACTTGCTTTTTTTTGCTGTCGCATTGCTTCGATTGCAAGTTAAATAATGCTATTATTCTACAGTGCAATTAAGATAGAGATAGCACGACATTGTACATCTTCCTTGTTACTTGTGGCTATATTTATCGTATTTTGACAGGCTAAATGTCGATAAATAGGTTTATCATATCGTGTTTCGCAGGTCATGCTAGGCTAGCTGATAAGCATAAAATGTCATTAAAATTCAACCATAGTAAACATCCCTATTGCCTCCAGGACGTGCTAATAGAGGAGTGCAACTCTCTCAGCCAGCACATTCCGCACGTGGTAGAGGCGGTTCAAGTCTCCGCCGGCCGGCCGGGCGAGGCGGCGGCGCAACTCCAACTTATATCCGCCTCCGAGTCCTTCTTACAGGTGGGTAACAAGGATAGATGAATTATATACAAAAAAACACAATATAAACCGTGTTTTCAATGTCACTGCAATCACTACATATTATAAAATAAAGTCGCTTGCCGCCCGTATGTATGCTTAGATCTTTCAAACTAGGGAACGGATCTTGATGCGGTTTTTTTAAATAGATAGAGTGATTCACGAGGAAGGTTTATAATGTATAACTAGGGACCCGCCCCGACTTCGCACGAGAGTAATGCATTCTCACGTGGGCGAAGCCATAGGAGGCCGCTAATATATAGGAGTTATTCTATGAAACTGATAAACTACGCAATGAATAGCGTAAGACATGTTTGATGAAAAATGCAATAGAAATATCTTTGCAAAAGAAAGAGATGTATGTATTCCAGTGAAGCCCCATATCAGCACTATATTTATATGACACGGGACAGATAAAACTATATTTATATTCATAGGCCGGTAACCACGTGGGTCAGGCCGCCAGAGGCGCGCTGCCAACCGTCTCCGACGCTGCCAGTGCGAGACAACTGGCCGATACTACGCAGAACTTGCATCAAGCTAATACGCAGCTACGGTAAGCTTCTACTGACATGATATCACATAGCTTGTAAGTGAGATTAGGAAAAAAACCAAATTATTGCTTAACGATCGAAAATAAAGTAAGTTTATGCCAAAAAAATGCTGGGAAATTATGTAAATTTAAAAAAAATGTTACTTGATCGGGCGAAATTTATAGTGTCCGGTGTTTATGCTAACTTTATCATAGACAGCTATTAATTATTTCTAGTGAAAAAATCTTGCTACGCGCGTCTATGTATATTATTCAACTTTGTACCCTAATATTTAGAGAACCAGACACTTCCCAGGTATGCTTCCATGGAGAAAAATGATCGTGATGATGAGATTCCGTAGTATTCGGGAACGTTGACGACCAAAAATAACCCTGTATAGAAACTGTGACTGATTTTAACACATAATAGGATATTACATAATTTATCGACCACAGTTTCAAATATCCTGGGGTCCCTCGTAGTGAACCTGTAACATTTTTATTTCAATTTTATAAGACCGGAAAGTGCTAACCTGTCTTTTTTTTAGTCTAAATCGCGCTGAAAATGCTAGCCGGGTTCGACTGAGAATATGGAGTAATTTAATTTCGTTTACTGTTTGGATGACGTCACAAAACGGCCAATGACCGTCGATTCTTAAAATTGAATTATAAAAATTAAATAATATTTATACTGTTGCATTTATATGAATAGATATCAACGTTTCTCGTTTACTTTATACAAAATCTGTCATATAATATGCATTTTTATATTGTTTCTTAAATGGTGTATAAATACCCTATTCAGGTCGGCAGTGAATCGCGCACGTATCTCCTGCAAAGGTCTAGAATTGGACGCAGCGACTGAAATCATGAAGAGCTTGCAAGCGGAGTTGGATGAAGTTGAAGAGGCAGCTAGAAACCTTCAGTTGAAACCACTGCCTGGACAGTCGGTAAGTCGGTGTTTAGGGATTTAGGTGGATCGCGTCGTGTCAAAGGGAAAATTTTAGCAGTAGGTCAAAGAGTTACCTGTGTGTTTTCTTTCTTTTTCCGCGCGGAATTTATCGTAGGGTTTAGGTTCACAGTTTACTTAAATTGACTTACAATTGAAATACATGCATTCTTTAAATTCATTCGGAACATGGTTCAGGTCTATTACAGTCCACTGATATCCTGATAGCTCGTTGGAAGGCGCACGTTTAAACCATCGGGCTATCATCCCTTGTGTACAAAAAGATACCAAGATACTAAGGGAAGTGAAGTTTTGATACTACTATTTAACGTTATTACCCGACTGCGCTAGAAGGAGGCAATTTTTTTCTAGTGTATGTAGGTATCTATATTTCTTTTGCACGCTTTAGAAGTTTAGAGCCTAAACGGCTTTTCGCATTTTAGCTTGACAGGTGTCACAAGACTCGTCTTAGTTATGACAGTGAGACTAGGTCATAATTTTGATGCAGTTGGGCGTTTTCTTCTAAATCAGGGGTTCCTAAACTTTATATTCCTCATAGACAGACCCCTTTCAAAAGTTAACTGGTTCTGGTGGACCCCCTACAGGCCTACATCACATACAAATTAATTGTGAACCCCCATTTTTTCATGCCAACGTAGACCCCAATCGAGTCTCCTGTGGATCTCTGGGGGTCCACCTGGACCACTTTGGGAACCACTGCTCTAGACTATCAAATTTCACTTACTTGATATTCCGGTGTTTTCTCGAAATAAACGAGGCTACTACTATAGTTTAATTAAATAGTCTTCACCCTCGCAAGCGGAATAGGCGTCCTAGTCGCTTGCCGCCTCTAGTCGTCAGTGCATATCGCACACCGCCGCACTAGTTTCCGGCGCGCGGCTTCGCTCGGTGTGGGCCTAAATAACAACCTTGACAATCTCACTATATTTAATACCGATCATGATTCAATTTCGTGGTATAGGGATCGAACCTACGCTGTCTGTCGGAAGACGCACGTCTAAACCATTGGCTATATCATGGCTTGTGTACAAAAAGTTACTAAGGTTTAGCTAAACAGCTTGTCGCATTTTAGCTTGAGAGGTGTCATCAGAATCGTCTTTTTTACGCAGTCGGGGGTTTTTCTCTAAATAAACGAGGTTATTACTACAGAAACGTTAGCCAATCCTCTTATTTCTCATCTATTCAGGCGGAATGGGCGTCCCAATCTCTGACATCCTCCAGCCGTCAGTGCATATCGCACACCGCCGCACTAGTGTCCGGCGCACGGCTTCGCTCGGCGCCCGAGTGCGGCGCGGCGGCGGGCCGACTCGCGGGGGACCTGGGCCGGCTGTGTACTGCAGCCAGGGGGGCCGCCGCCACCGCACCGCCAGGGGAAAAGTGAGTAGATATAGAAGTACACGTTATACTCCAATAGATGGCGCTAGAGTCATTATTATTTAGTTACATTCAAACATTTGAGATGTCACAATTAGCCTAGTGCAGTCCACTGCTGGGCGTAGGCCTCCCCCAGGGCACGACACAAGGCTACTGCCTTTTACACATAGTCACCACGTCAGCAATGAACCGCTATAGCCCAATGTAAAATCTAAAGAAGCTAAAAATCATCCTTGCTACTCGTATTACAAAAGAATGTAAACATTGTTTAAACTAAAAATTGCCCGAATTTGACAGAAATTCCATACATTTTGCTGACAAATGCCATTTTTAAACAGTATACAGGGTGTTACAAAAAGGGTATGTTAAGCGAAAAGCTACGTAAATAGCCCACTGTAGAGAACCTATCCACAAAATTTGAGACTCGAAATCACATGTTTATTTTTCCCGATAGTATGGAGAATTTTAAATATCTCAGGAATTTTCATACAATCTTGAAAAAAAAATTTCGAGTGTCAAATTTTGTTGATAGGTTCTCTAGACTGTAGTCTACAGTGGGCTATTTACGTAGCTTTTCGCTTAACATACTCTTTTTGTTACACCCTGTATAACTTTATGCTAAAAGTGGCTGTGAGATCTACATTATAACCTTGCAGTTCTGGCTACACAGCCTTATCTATATCTTTTCAATTCAAATAATTTATACCGCGGCCGAAACGCAAGCATTTCTCATACAATTATTTGAATTAAAACGCCTTGTGAAAGTCCCTAACCTTTTAACATTATTTCAGAGTGATATGGTCGACACGTCAAGTGGTAACGCATTCGCTGTACCTCGTCGAAACAGTCAAGAAATACCTGAGCAGCTCCGAACAAGTGGATACAACAACTATTGTAAACATCGCTAAGGATATCTCACAGGTAAGGCAAAAATAACCCTCATAGTATTAATCGTTCCTTATACAGGGTGTAACAGAAAGGGTATGTTAAGCGAAAACCTGTGCCCACTATCCATTTACAAAATTTAAACTCGAAATCACTTTTATTTTTCAAGATTGTATGAAAATTCCTGGATATTAAAAATTCTCCATACTATCGGGAAAAAATAAACAATTTCGGATCTCATTTTGTGGATAGGTTCTCTTAGTGGGCTATTTACATATTTTCGCTTAACAACCCTTTTGTTAATCCTGTATTCCCTGGGGGTCGGCGCAGTTTCTTTCTCATATTGCCAAAAATTTGGCGAGTATTAATAAGCGACAATTTTAGTACTTATAGTTTAAAATCGGTACATGAAATAAATTCAGTTGTACAGGCCCGTGATTGGGATCTAACCGACGCCATATGTATAAAATTGGAGGGTGTGTTCTTTGTGCGATGTTGGCATCCGAAAAGATTTCCCGAAATTCTCACGGTAACGGAATTTAACTGAATTTCTAGTCAACTTCCATGAGGAACTGTCAAAAAAGACGGAAGGGGGCTGTTAAGGCGTGATGCCTGATAGAATTCGATTTTTATTGTTATTCATTTATTCTTTGTTCAGTTACAAAATCTTAAACCTAAATCTCTTTATTTACAGAGCCTAGAGCAGACATTGTCTGCAGTCCCGTCGCACAGTGAGTTAGATACCGCTATGGAGAATATCAACGAAACTCTAAACATACTCAACATGGGAGAATTTCCTCCCTCTGACAGGACTTATGGGTAAGTTATACAGGGTGTAAGTGACAACCAGGCTAATATTTATCTTCATACTTTACACTCTGTTTTTCTATTAGTTTTAATGATTTATAGTTGCTAGTTAGATCCCCCGGGGATTTTCTATGCTTGGTTATATGCATATTTCTGGTCGCCTCTTTTTTATTTTTCTGGTTGATCCTGGCTCGCAGGAGTTGCAGAGGCGGGAATGAGTGGTGGGTAAATCACGGTAGCCAGGCTAATATTGATTAATATTATTAGACTACTGGACGCCCGCGACTCCGTCTACGTGGACTAAAGAAAAGACAAAATGTCTTAATTATCCGGTATAAATATGGGATGGATGCATGGAAGGTTTATCTATTATAGGAGTGCATGCATGGAGGTAATGAGCGAGAAGTAATGAGTGCGAGAGAGAGACGGAAGATAGGAATGGCAGAATAAAAGAAAGAAAGACGAACGAACGAAACGACGGAAGACGTAACTATAGTGGCTAAAATTGTAAAATATTTTATTTCAAGAAATACAGCCGGGAAATCGGTATTGAAATCTTTCATTTCTACATAAATATATTTTTCCGGGATAAAAAGTAGCCTATGTGTTATTCTGATATGTGAGCTATATTATTGTGAAGTTTCATCAAAATCCATTCTGTAGTTTTTGCGTGAAAGAGCAACAAACATCCTTATACATCCTCACAAACTTTCGCGTTTAAAATATTAGTCTGATTATATTTATGTTTTTTTTTCTCTAAATTAAATAAATAAATAAATGAATGTTATCTTCCCCAGTCAACTGCAACTGGAGCTGAACTCAGCGGCACAAGAACTAAGCAAGGCGTCAACAGATGTAGTAGAAAGCGTTGGAGACGCGACCACACTCGGTCTCAGCGGAAAGGACTTTGGAGACGCGTTCAATCGACTCGTCGGGGTTTCTATGGAGATGTGCGGACAGACTGAGGTTTGTTTTTAGATAGAATTCCTATTTAAGAAACTACTTATTTAAGTAACATAATTTACTCAAAGTTAGAAAACCGACTGCCTAAAATTTTCATCCAGTGTCTCCCACGACTAAGGCAAACACGTTTGGACCTAGAGCGTACAACAAAATGCTGACATAGTTGAGTTTTTTTTTAATTGATCAGAGGTTAATTGCTATGGCCAACAATATATTTATTCATATTTTTTCCTTCAGAACCACGAAACTCAATCGCTGATGGTCAGTTCAATGAAGTCGGTTACCGTTAACTCATCGAAACTACTCTCCACTGCCAAGTCTGTTAGCCAGGTAAGATTCTACTATTATATACACACGTATAGACCCCAGTGTTACCGAAATGGGGTAGCCAGAGCTGCAAAATGAGCAATGATAAGTTGCCAGCCGCGTGGTGCCGGCAGAGTAGAATTCGTACCACCCCATGCCTGCCCGTGGCTATCGTACGAGGCGATTAAGGGTTTCCGGGAGGTGGGCAGCAGCGCCTCCCGTACTGACAACAGAGTCCAAAACACAAACTGCGGTCACCAACCCGCCTGCCCAGCGTGGTGACTATGGGCAAATAACCCCCATGGCAGTCTTACGGCCTACGTCTAGTAGTGGACTGCCATAGGCTGATGATGATGATAGAAACCTTCAAGAATGCCCGAGTTTCTTATTTCACTCGTATGACATGCACGCAAGGAGATGCAGCTGATGTATTTTTTTTTTACCATAAACTAGTCATAAAATTTTAGGAATATGCTCTCAATAATGGGCTATATTCATAGGATTTCGCAATATCGAAAATACTTAAAATATTATATGAAGTTCTTTCCATTACAAGCATGTTATACTTCTATGTTCTTTCCAGGATCTTTCGCGTCCTAATGCCAAGAATCAGCTGCAAGCCGCCGCTAGAGCTGTTACTGAGAGCATTAACCGATTGGTGAGTTACATTAGACCTGTTTAATACATACATACATACATATGGCCACGCCCACTATCCCCCAAAGAGGTTGGGCAGAAGTGTGCAAATTACACACCCACTTTTCACACGGGCACAAACACAATAATCTGGCTACCGGAATCTAGACCTGTTTAAACATACATACATATACAGGGTATAACAAAAGGGGTATGTTAAGCGAAAAGCAACGTAAACAGCCCACTTAAAGAAATCTACCTACAAAAATTCAGAGTCGAAATCACATATTTATTTTTCTAGGTAGTATGGAGAATTCCGAAACAACTCAGGAATGTTCATACAAACTTGAAAAATAAACATGTGATTTCGAATCTCAAATTTTGGAAATAGGTTCTCTATAGTGGACTATCTACATAACTTTTCGGTTATAATACCCTTTCTGTTACAACCTCTATATACAATTCTGTGTTCTCGAAAATAGGGGTGGTCAGAACTGCAAGGTCACGAAGCGTAAAAAGATGAGTAACAAGTTGCTAGCGCATCGCCTGAGAGAACGTCCCTGAGTTCTTTAGTCGACTCTTACGACATGCCCGGATGGAGATGCAGCTGATGTATTCTATTGAAGCCCTGCTTTTGTTTAAACTTATTGTAAATCGTTAATAACCGACTTAAGTTATTATTAGATCAGAGACATGTTTCGCAAAAAAATATAGCATGCAAATATTTTAACTTATTTAACGTTGCTATCGAAATAAAAGTATGTGTGTCAGATAAATAAATCATTTTATTCATTCATGAATTGTGTTTTTGCGTCTAGGTGGTAAATTATCTCCAGCAAAAGTGCTTAAATGGAAAAGAATTCTATGCAGCATTAAGTTCGCCTTTGTGTAAAGATTTAATAGTGCAATAAAGAATTTTATCTATCTGTCTAGGTGGACGTCTGTACAGAATCCGCCCCCGGTCAGAAAGAGTGCGAGGCGGCCATACGAAGCATAGAGAGTAGTCGCTCTCTACTGTCCGCGCCGAGCCAACCAGTCTCCGATGCGGGATATTTCGGGTGTTTGGACGGATGCGTGTCCAATAGCAAGGCTTTGAGTGAGTATTATACTCGATTCTGTCCGTCACACTTCAATAAACGTAAACTTAACCATAGCTATAATTTGCTTCTTTGTTTTGCTATAAGTTTATTATATGGTTTTATGACTCGGGATCTCTCTGCGTGATAGAATCAGAAATGAGGAGATCCGCAGACGTACAAAGATATAGCTGATATAGTTCAACGGTCCAGCAAGATCAAGTGGCAATGGACAGGGCACATAGTTCGAAGAACTGATAGCCGATATAGTCGGAAAGTTCTAGAGTGGATACCACGTATCGGCAAACGCAGCGTGGGAAGGCCACCCGCGAGGTGGACGGACGACCTGGCCAAGGTCGCGGGCGTCGGATGCAGGCTGCTTCCGACCGGTCGGTATGGAGGTTGTTGGGAGAGGCCTATGTCCAGCAGTGGACTTCCCAGGGATGAAATGATGTTGTCCACAGAGCTGTAATAAATAGTCAGATTTTGTCACTCTGTTATTAATATAAATGGCCGAGAGACAAGTAGGACTAATCACGTTTAGGTTTAAGTGTGACGTTTTGTTTACTTTCCAGGCGAGGGCATTACTTATTTATCATCGGACTATGGTATATATTGTGCCTGTTTGTAACCTTCTTAGGCGAAAGCATTACATATTTAAGATTGGACACGGATAGGTATTGATTGATGGTACATATGTTCGACTGTAACCATGCTTGTGTACTTCCCTAGGTGAAGGCATGTCAGGTATGGCAGGCGCAGTAAAATCCTCCGCACACGATCAATTCGCTCGTTCGGTTCGCGGCGTGGCGTCGGCGGCGCAGGGGCTTGTTGAATGCGCCGCGCAGGCCGCTTATCTGGTGAGTTAATAAACTAGAATAAATGTTTTGTAAGGTGATTATGTTATACACAGTTTTCCAGCAAAAGAAGGCTTAGGCCCGGCGAATGCGCTAAACAATAGTAAATGTTGGGTGATCAATCAACGAATAAGTTGTGTATGCTTTCATATCGATTTCAATTTCTAACCCTAATATTCCTCAATTAGGTGGCAGTATCGGACCCTCGCAGCGTCTCAGGTCGCGCGGGTCTAGTAGACCAATCGCAGTTCCACCGCGCGCGCCTCGCCATCGACGGCGCATGCGCGACACTGGCGGCGCGGGATGCGCACCAACACCAGGTAAGGGGGGGCTAGAACGCGATATCGATGTTTTTTTGCTGTGACTGTATATATACCGGGGCTGAAGGTACTAAGCACACACAGATCTTGTAGACGATATTCTTGTCATTCCTTCCTATTCTTCTCCTTCCTCTTCTTCCGCGAATTGGCCGGCGGCAGTGGCAGCTCAATTGGCCGGGCGCACCCTGGTAATACCAGGCGTCGACTATCCCGGCCCGCGTCCCCCCGGCTAGCCGCATCTTTCCCTCCCCAAATTGGTCAGACTCTGACCCACGTGGCCCCTTTAAGGGCCACTTAAGTTACCGGCGCGTCGTCGCGCGCCTAGAATTTTGCCCGGGCACGGGGTTACCCCAATGCTCGCAACCCAGGGCGCATGTTTTTGTTCCCAGGTCGACCCACTTCCGGACACGGGGTTTACCCCAAGGCCAGCCATCCGGAGCATACTATTGCGCTCAGGACGACCCACGTCCTTTAGGGGTATCTATCCTTCCATCTCTTCTATCTATCCATCCTTCCTCTTCTTTCGCAAACTGGTCGGGTCTAGTAGACCAGTCGCCCTGTGTTGATGATGCGGGGCTTCACTAGAACACATCAGCTGCATCTTCTTCCGTGCATGTCGAAGAGTCGACTAAGAAACTTCACTTCAGGGATTTTCCTAGGCTAAGCGCTAGCTAACATAATCACTGATCTGAACTGAGATGTCACAGCATGTAACTCTTCTTTTGCAGGTGCTATCAGCAGCCACAGTGATAGCCAAACACACAAGCGTGCTATGCAACGCATGTCGGGTCGCCTCTAGCAAAAGTGCGGAGCCGGGCGCTAAAAGACATTTCGTGCAAGCGGCGAAAGATGTAGCCCATTGTACCGCGCAACTTGTTAAGGAGATTAAGGCGTTGGATGCTGATTATAGTGAGGTGAGATAGGGTTATTTATCTCCTTTAGGCGCAAATTGTCAAGTTCGCAAATTGCAAAATTCGCAAATTGTCAATTGTTCATGCTTATATTAAGGCTTGCTTCAAATTGTTATCTATTTGAAGTAAGCCTTAATATAAGCATGAATGGACCGTTTATAGATATAAATTTTGTGTTTTAATATTGCTAAATTGACAAAATTAAATTAGCTAATTGTTAAATTGGACATTCTAAAAATTTCACAATTAGCATTCATATTTTAAATTTGATAATTTAATTTTGTGATACATGTATGTGTGTGTATGTTTGTTACTCTCACGGAAAAACTACTGAACGGATTTTCATGAAACTTACTAGGTACATACTCGTAGATTATACATGAGTAACACATAGGCTATAAAGTTTTTGCAGACGAAGTTACTATGCTGTAATAATAATGTCTTTCCGCAGGAGAACCGCTCGCGCTGCGCCGCCGCCACCGCACCGCTACAAGACGCGGTGCGCGGTCTGTGTGACTTCGCGGATCGCGCGGAATTCGCGTCCGTGCCCGCCAGAATATCGTCGCAGGCCGCCGCCGTTCCCAAGCCTATACTGGACTGTGCTAGGTACTTATTGTGATTAAAATATATATAGAGAGAGAGAGAGGAGAATATCATTCAAAGTCAACAACTCTGTCTTAATGTAGATACTATACGTTTCACCGTATAGTTCCGATGGATGATGGCGCTAGTTGCTATGTGTACCACATTTTCTGATTGCAATTGACTGCATACAAAAATGTTATGTGGTAAACGGACTATACGTATTATCATTTCACTGACTGCTAACAATTATAATTGTTAAGAAATAAGCATAATTGAATATTTATAATTGTTATTGTTTGAATAATAATTTTTAAAGAATAATAGAACTGGCGGATTTTTTTGCCTTTTGTAAGATTGTTGAATAAATTAAAATGTTTGCATCCCACATTTTAATTTTATTAACATGAAACATGTCTATGATGTGATAATAACTTTACCTACCCTTCTGACTTACTGATATTGTACCATGTCTTGAGCAAATAAAATATCATTTCATTGCTATTATGTACTTCCTTTTTAGTATATGTACTTGCTTCGGCACTAAAATTGGAACGATACAGAGTAGATTAGCATGGCCCTGCGCAAGGATGACACGCAAAATCGTGAAGCGTTCCACATTTTGACGGCCGATTGGTGTAGTTGGCCCTGCCTGCGACGCCATAGGTCCTGGTAGGTGCAAACATTGATATGGTGAATATCGATGTTTGTTTCCGAGTCATGGATGTTCATATACTTATCTATGTTTTTATATACCGTTGCTTAGTACCCACGACACAAGACCTTAGGGATCTCAGTGTGGGACTAGGTCAATGTGTTGTGAAGTGTGTGAATATAAAAAAATATATATATTATTGTTACAGGGACATAATATCTGGCTCATGCGCGATGCTGGAATCTGCGAAGGTGCTAGTTCTATCGCCGCAGGACCGCCCACAATGGCAGGCGTTGGCTACGCACAGCAAAAGCGTTTCCGATACTATCAAGTCTCTGGTCACTAATATTAGGTGAGTATGTCATTATTTATTTACACATCTTTGTACTTCACTTAATTAGCTATACATACTACAGCAGTCTTTCCCAAAGTGGGCGCTAACGCCCACCTGTTTGGGCCTCAGGCTGATTACGTATCTTGCAAAAGCAAAGCAGAAGCAATGCTAAAGCGAAAATTTTACAATATTCGCGTTGAAATGTAAAATTTCATTTGAAATTCATTTTAAGTAATACAAATTTGACAAGCAATCAGAGAATTTTGTAAAATTTTCGCTTTTGCTAGTTATGTAATAAAAGTTTTTTCCTAATAACCTCTATTTTTTTGAAAGTCGTTTTAAAAGGCTAGTGTGGACCATAGAATAAGTTCCCTCGAGACTCGTTATTCTATGCTGTGGACATAGTTTCCAAGTCAGTTTCCTTACAACATTGTTTGTAGGGAGAAAGCCCCCGGACAGCGCGAATGCGCCGCCTCCCTGGAATCCCTCGGGAAACAGCTACGCGAGTTAGACCAGGCGGCTTTGCAGGCCGTCGCTCAACAACTGGCGCCACAGGAGAGAATCACGCTGCAAGGTAATGTACCCATCATTATCATTCCGAGCCTTGAGAAGTCCACTGCTAAACTCCTAAATTACCTCCTACAACAACCTTCGTTCCGATCGGTCGGAAACAGCCTGCATCCGACCGACGCCCGCGACGTTGGCTATGTCGTCAAGATCGCTTGTCCTAATCATTCACGCTATCTGAGGATAATATATTAAGTTTCTATTTGACACAGGCTACTGCGAGCAGTTGGAAAAGAGTGCAACAGAGATGCTCGAACGCTTGGAACCTTTGAGAACCGCCGCCAAAACGGAGGCTGAGAATCTGGGACATGCTGTTTTACATCTGGTATGTGTCTACTACATTAGTAAAACCATAATAAATGCTTTAGAGCCGATTTTTCCGAACGTCAGATAGCCTATCAGGAGAATAAAGTTGATGCTGTCTTTCTCAAAAACTTAATCGAAATAGAGAGAGAGAGAGATTATTCTTCAGATAGGCTATCTAACGTTTAAAAAAATCTGCCTCTATGGAAGTAAAGTGATTGCAAATAGTAGTAGGGGATTTCCGGTAAGTAATCATGGACACTTGTAGTAGGAAAACTACCCTCTTCCGTTTACATATTAATTTATATAGAGATCTATAGGTATACATATAAAATGCTATGTCCTGTTGAACGGTTGACGGATCGACGCACAGTCTAAACCGTTGACCTTAAAAACTCAGAGGGTGTGTTCTTTGTATGACATAGGCATTTGATAAGAAGGAATTTGTTCTTTCATTGGGAGATTCTCTCTTGAAAGGGGGGCAAAGTTGGAATACAATTTTTACGCAGTCTGGTATTTTTCTTTAAGTAAATGATTTTATATTCTACACTTTTAAATAATACTTTGCGTGCCGCGTTATTGATATAATTAAGTTGATATTATCAAATGATTTATGGCTACAACAGTGTTATATTTCCCCAGGCGTCGTACGTAGAACCATTCGTATCGGCGACAATCGGGGCCGCTTCCAACATAACCGAGACGACGACACAAGCGTCGTTGTTGCAACACTGTCGCACCGTGTTAGAGTCCCTATCGTCGCTTATACACGCGGCTAGAGACGCGGCTGGCAACCCCAGGGTGAGTACTTATACATTATTAAGAAATCTATGTAAGAGACAAACTCGCCTTTTTAATTGTTAATAAATAATAAGTCTTTTAATATTTTATTTGCATAACAAAAGAAACAAAATCGAAATCGTCCCCCTGATTACGTAAAAGCAATAGCAAAGCCGAAGCCGCGCGATCACGATAATCTCGAGTGTGTGTGCGTGCGCGCAACGAGCGCTCGACGTCCTCCCGCGCCCCGCACCTCGTCCAAGTACGCACACACTCGAGATAAGCCAATTACGAGTATAATCATAAGTCGATGGTTATTTTTGATTAATGAATTCCTTAACAACTCTGGAATGTTAATACAAACTGAAAAAATTAACATGCGATTTCGAGTGTCAGATTTTTATAACTTTTAGCTTAACATACCCCTTCTATTACACTCTGTATACTTTTTTCTGCAGATAAATGATCTAAACTCTAAGGGCCTACAAATAAAAAAAATTTAACTAGGTATAAGCTATTTACAATTTACTTTGACAGATATTCCATATTTAACAGATATGACAGCTAAATGTCAAAAATCAAGTATAACGGAGTTGTAACTTTACGCGCGATTTATTAGTAGCAGGGTGATTCTTTTATTTAATTTATATTTTGTGTGTGTGCAATAAAGAATAAGAATAAACCTTGTCACAGGCGACCAACGCGCATGCAGAAGTAGACGCCCAGATTTCCCTCACGCGGTCCGCATTAACGGAAGCGGTGGCGACTGTTAGAGAGATTACCTCTGAAAGAGGAGCGACCGCCCCGCTTGTCGACTCGCTGGAACGGGCTATGGCACGGCTTACGGACCATAGGTGAGTGATAGATAGATTTAAACTTATTTATTTTAAAAAAAAGCCTGAATTGTTAAAAATGTTACGACTAGGACGAATCCAATGAGGCTCTCAAGCTTGCCCAAGAAATGTACGTACATAATACAAACATACATTCGAGGGACGCCCCGGTCGATCATCTCACTAAAATTCACTAAGACTTAAAATGATAAACGAATATTTTGTTACAAACTGTCGCATTGGTCAACTTTGTGTAATAATAAGAAATCACCTCTGAAAGAGGGGCCACCGCCCCGCTTGTCGATTGGAACGGGCCATGGCACGCCTTACAGACCATAGGTGATGGTAGATTTATTTCTTTGTAGCAGAGCCATCTATCGGACTCGGGCAGAATAAAAGTGTAATACAAATCCTAGAACGCGATATCGAAGTTTCTCATAAAGATTTGTATACATGGGCCAAATAAGAACTAGTGGTAGATGTATATCAGCTAGGCTGTAATATCCTCAATAATTTAAAAAGAAGCCGACTGCGTAAAAATTTTGATTCAGTGCATGGATAAGAAATAAAAGAGGAGTAGCGACTAAGTATATTTTTATACAAAAATAGCGTGACGCGGAGCGGGGTGAAGTATGGGACGAGGAGAGCATCTTAACATTGTAGCCCTGCCCATTTACATAGAAACCACCTTGTAGTGACCAGCCAAACTAATTGCATAAGCATGTGTGGATACAGCTGCTGCGTCACACTGGCGCTGAAGCTCCGTCCCTATCATGACGTCATGGCCTCACGATTGCCGCACGACTAAGTTCATAGTCCCACCTCCTCTTTTATACCTTCTCCATGGATGGTTGTACTTTCTTTGAGTAAGCGTGACAATTGCTTGAGACAATAATGGAATATCAAAATACAGCCAAATATCAATGAGGGGAGCATTGAACACTGTAGCCCTGCCCATTTACAGAGAAACCACCTTGTAGTGACTAGTCAAACTACTTGCTCATTATCAATTATGGTTCAAGATTGGTTTACTAGTACAATAACTCATCACTAGATGGCAATATTATACTACGTTTTAGTAATAAAGTACCCTGATAAAAGCGCTAGTGTCTTTGTAATTTTAATACGGTTACATTTCGGAGCACAAGCGTGTGGTTACATTGGCGCTGAAGCTCCGCCCCTATCATGACGTCATGGCCTCACGATTGCCACACGACTCAGTTCATAGTCCCACCTCCTCTTTTATACCTTCATGATCCAGTGTCACTGTCACGACTAAGACGAATCTAATGACACCTCTCCGTTTAGGCTCTAGAGCGTACCGAATAAATATACATACATACAAACTTAACCCTCCTTCTGGCGCAGTCGGGTAAAAAGAAGGATGAAAATTAACTGCATACAGATGGATGTGTGGAGTTACAAATAAGTCAATATAGTCGATTCCGGCAGTCACACTTAAACCTAAACGTAAAATTAGTCCTACCTGTCCTTTTCCCTCTCAGCCATTTATGTTCAGAACGGAGAGAGATAGACCTGACTAAGATTAGGTTTAAGTGTGACTGCCGGAATTGACCCTATTGAATGAGTATATAAGAGGAAGTTTACAAGTTGCGCTGATCACAGACTGTTAGGAAGTAACCGTTCGATTCGGTAAAGTGACGGCAAAATAGGCAAATTTTACAGATAGCATCGTCTTTCGGATTCTTTCTACTTCCAAATAAAATGAGAAAAAAATTATAACTTTAACAACGAAGTATTATATAGCGCTGTATAAGCTTTTGAAGATCGAACTTGACCTCTCATTAGACAGCTGTTCGTCTAAATTTAGACTGACGGATGGTGGACTATTTTTGTAGTGTTTTGACCGTGTTTATAGTTACACCTTTGGGTTTCGCTAGCTGTAGGCATAAATATACCACGAGTATGAAATATTCTAATGTTTGTCTATGTTGTTGTGTTTTGAAATCGCCGTAGCCTCAAAAACCATATATAGGTATATACACGGCTGAATTTCCGAAATAGGGTAACCAGACTGCAGGATCATAGGGGTGATCCCACAGCCACGTTTAGCAAGCGGGGAGATGTTAATGATCAGTGATAAGTTACTTACTTATCGCCCGAGAGAATGGCCGAGTACCTTAGTCGACTCTTACGACATACACGGAAGGAGATGCAGCTGATGTATTCTAGCGAAGCCACGCATCAGCGCATGCGATGCTTTTTCTGCATTTCAAATTAATATCTTAAGTCATATTTTAAATCTACATCGCTATTAATACCTTAAGTTTTTAATATAAATAGAATTGTATTCATCGAGAGGTTTACATGAACGAATGGCTAAATGGAGATGCCAAAAAATTAGATCTTTGACTGCCATACAATCACCGATACATTGTCTCTACCTACATATTCTATCCTTCCGCCTTTTAGCCATTGGAACATACATACATATAAACACGGCCGTGTTCCAAATATAGAGAAATATTTTCCCGGGACAAAAAGTAGCCCAGGCTCTAGCTAGACTAACTGTGTGCCTAATTTTATATCAATCGGTTTAGTAGTTTTGGCGTGAAAGCGAGACAGAGAGTTACTTTCGCATTTACAATATTAGTAGGTAAGGATGAATAACCGTTAAAGCCAGCTCATTTTTGTTCTGCCTTCGTGGGCTTATATCTACACTAATATTATAAAGAGGAAAACTTTGTTTGTTTGGTTGTAATGAATAGGCTCAAAAACTACTGGACCGATTTTAAAAATTCTTTCACCGTTAGAATCCTTATAGGACCTGGATGAACATAGGCTATAAGAATTTCCCGATATTCCCACGGGAAGGCGACAAACGGGAATTCTATATTTTTTACGAAAACCACTATACATATGAAGCTGAAATCGGGCATATATGTTCATTGGGGAGAGCAAGGGAGGACTAAAAACGGATTTCCCGAAATTCCCACGGGAAGGGGACAAACGGGAATTCATAATTTTTACGAAAACCGCTATACATATTAAGCTGAAATTGGGCATAGATGTTCATTAGGGACTGCAAGTAAGCACTAAGGACGAATTTCCCGAAATTCCCACGGGAAGGGGGCCAACGGGAATTAATTATTTTTTATGAAAACGGTTACACATATGAATCTTAAGTTGGGCATATTTGTTTATTTGGGACCCCGAGGAAGCACTAGGAACGGATTTCTCGAAACTCCCACGGGAAGGGGACAAACGGGAATTCATTTTTTTACGACAAGCGCGATACATATGAATTCGAAATTAGACCTGTACGTTCATTAGGGACTGCGAGGGAGCGCTAAGAACGAATTTCCCGAAATTCCCACGGGAAGGGGACTAACGGGAATTCAATTTTTTTACAAAAACCGCTGTACATGTGAAGCTAAAATCGGAGACTGCGGGGAAGCACTAAGAATTGATTTCCCGAAATTCCCACGGGAAGGGACTGTCTGTGCGTTTGTGCACGCTAATCTCAGGAACGGCTTAACCGATTTCGGTGCAGTTTTCAGGAATATATTGTGACAGGTCCCACTTAACATATAGGCTACTTTTTATCCCGGGAAAATGTTTTTATCCCGGATAATTTCGACATTTTTTTTTCTGTAGTCCACGCGGACGGAGTCGCGGGCGTCCACTATCATCAATAAATCGATTGAGCGTCCCCAATTATATACTGATATACTTATTGGCAATTAGCCAGATATAACTTCTTTCGGGGAAATTATATATTTATATCTTACACAGGGTGTAAAAGAAGGGGTAGGTTAAGGGAAATTCTATTAGAATCGTTTACAAAGACTTCTTAATTTATGATTGATTGATATGAAGAATCGACCACAGCATAGTCATATTCCTATATCAAATCAAATGTGTTTATTTGTGGGTCATAGGTTAGGAACAGATGTTATACATAAAGAAGCCTAACCTAACCTAACCTAAACTGACTGAAGAATGTTCATACAATCTCGGAAAATAAACATTTTGATTGTCATCCCAAATGTTAGTAATAGGTTCTATGTTAGTTAGCTCAATCTCACGCTTAACTTAGTGACTTGTGACTGATCATTGACATCTGTCCCCGCTATACTAAACGTGGCTGTGGTATCTCCTTGATGATCCTGCAGTTCTGGCCCCCATTTCGGGAACACAGCCGTGTCTACCTATATGTATGTATAAAGCTAATCTCTCTCCGTCACAAATGTTGTGAACAAAAATTCTCGTGTCACAAAGTTTCGTGTAACTTGATGGATTTTTATGATCGACCCATACTTAAGTCCAGAAAACCTCTGATATACTGATTATATAGTCACCTGTCTGTTTACGCTATACATAGATAGAGTACAGTCATGAGCAATAAGATGTATACATTTTTTCTGAACATTACACCTCAAGTACTAACAACTGGCAGGCTCTTTTGTATTTATATACTGGTTAGTTACTTACTTACTATCTTAGTTAGGTTTCTATGTTTCTACCCTGTTTGTAGTTTCATTGTTGCTATTGTATCTGTGTATGTATAATCCTCATATAAAACCCATTCTATTTGTGTATACATGTTATTGCTCGTGAATGTACATTGCCAATATATGAGTTAGTAAGCCGCTCGCCTCGCCTGTGTGCCGTCGCGTTTTTTATTTATTTGAGTGAAACAAAATGTACGAATACTATGAGTTTACGCAGAGGTTAGTGAGTGTGGTTACAGTGAGATTTAACTGTGTGTTACCATCATAATCCGAGCATTATAAGGCGCAATATGGTTTTTTTTTTCTGTCACGAACTGTGACTTCGTACAAAAATGCATCCATCAACCAACAGTCAAGCAAAAATGGCAAGAAATCACTTAAAGAGATAAGCTCGCCTTTGTACACTCTCCGTGTAACTATGTTTCGTCACTGTATATGTTTGTGTGTACAATAAAGAATACAATAATACAGAAAAAAGTGTAAAAATAAGGTATTTTTGCTCATTCCTCTTTGGCGGTGGAAATCAAACTCCCAAACTCTTGCTTAGCGGAATAGCACACGTCCTTAATGTATACGGAGACCACTCTACTCACTCTGCTGTCATTCCCAGCTCATTTCTTTTTAGTGGACGACAGGCTTAAGAAAGATTGAAACGTGGCTATAATATGAAGGAATATCTCTCAAAATTTGCCTATATTCAGCTTAAAAAATGCAAAAGATTTTTTTAAACACAAGGTGTTACCTTGTATGTAACATCATATCCGCTTCCAAGATTTGCTCGCATGCTATGTTACAATTTGAAGTTTTAAATAACCACTTGTTAACTACGTTTAACTAATTAGCATATATAGAATCAGCTATAACCTCGATGAATCAGTCAGATTAGTTTACCTCTTTGGGAAAAATTTGATTGTTTGTTTGTGTTTTCATATGATTTTGCTTAACGTACCCTTTCTGTTACACTCTGTATAAATAAAAATTAATCGTCGAAATGGTACGCTCATGACTTCTGAACTGTTGAACCAAATTGGATGATTCTTTTTTGTTTACTATTTCTAGCGCAAAAATAAATCGGCAAGAAATTCGCCGGGTCAGCTAGTTTCATACATTTCTAAAGACCTAATGTATTGTTACAGAATGTCCCTGGTCGGATCGTACGACGAATCCGACTCGTTCGTCGACTACCAAACGAGGATGGTCGGCACTGCGAAAGAGATCGCTCGACTGGCCACTGATATGGTAAGCTTATTCTTTATTGTACACATCATCATCATCATCATCATCAGCCTATTGCAGTTCACTACTGGACGTAGGCCTCCCCCAGGGCACGCCACAAGACTGCCATGGGGGGTGTTTGCCCATAGTCACCACGCTGGGCAGGCGGGTTGGTGACCGCAGTTTGTGTTTTTGGACTATGTATTATTGTACACGAGTACATGTAAAAGATAACTTCATTTATTTAAAGAAAAAAGCGTTACGGAATATCGAGAGATTCGTGCTTGCCTCACTGGTCTGAATAGTGACTTAAAAATAAACAAACCGTTGTTTCACAGTCGGCGAAATCAGCGACGGACGCGCGTCGCTTAGTTCAGATCGGAAACGAGATGTGTCAGAAGTATGAACTACTCGCGAGGGACAGCGCAGGCGCAGCCGCCACCACGCATAGTGCTGATCATGCTGCCAGGTAATATACAGGATGTTTTTCGCTTCCACCATTAACGAAGAGTACGTACTCTATACAGCAAATAAAGTAAGTTGAAGCCAAAAAAAGATGCTGGGAAACAATGTAATTAAAAAATAAATTTAATTACTTGATCGGGCGAAATTTATAGTGTCAGAGATATGTTTCGACAAAAAACAATGTTTCTCTCTTCTTGATGTAACATCTGCACTTCGCAATATATAAACAAGGTTTAAAACGAACTATTAATTTCCAGGATCCGCCTATGCGTTGTGGAACTAGGAGAGGCGACTTCAGAACTAGTAAAGGCAGGCGGCCAGTGTCGACTGTCGGCGACCGAGGGGAACCAACGACGCGTCGCCGACACCGCGTCGGTTGTAAACGAAAAGGTTTGCCACTCCGTCGACTAATAATCGACTAATTGTATTGATTCTGTATACAACTACTAACGGCCGCCCACGATTTCGTCAGCGTGAAAGAGCATTACACACGTGAGAAGCCGGGGCGGGTCATATAGCCTATCTTCCTCGATAAATGGGCTATATAACACTGAAAGATTTTTTTAAATCGGACCAGTAGTTCCTGAGATTATCGCGTTTAAACTCTTCAGCTTTATAATATTACTTCGTCCGCGTGGACTGCAGAAAAAACAAAATGTCGAAATTATTCGGGATAAAAATATTTTCCCGGGATAAAAAGTAGCCTATGTGTTAATCCAGGTGTTAGCTAACTCCATATAAAATTTTATTAAAATGGCTCCAGCCGTTTTTACGTGAAAGAGTAACAAACATCCATCCAGTAAGATTACACATACTCGGACAAAAACAACATAGAACAAGACAATAGAAATAGGGTAGAAATAGTTACAATCAAAAGTAGTAGGTAGACGGGTAGGAGCAGACATGTAAAGAAGAACAATAAGTAGAACTGTGTACCCTATTTGGAGCACGGCAGTCACGCCCCGTGTACGTGTAACCGCTAAACAGTGGGGTAAGCACGAACCTTTTTACGCGGCGTAACGCTAACGACTCGCTAGCAAGATCTATGTGATTTGACAGTTAGACGATAACGTTACGGACTATCGAGAGGTTCGTGCTTACCCCTCTGGTCTCTTTTCAGCTGGATGCTGATCTCGTGTTTGTTCAACTCTACAACGAACGTCATTGGGAAACGACGTTACATTATCTAAGTCATAGTCATCGTTTTATTTCAGGTGATAAACGTGCTAAGTGCGTTACAAGCGGGCGCTAAAGGAACGCAAGCTTGTATCGACGCTGGCGCCACTCTAGCTGCTATAATTGGAGATTTGGATACTACGATACTCTTTGCTACTGCCGGTGAGTACAGTATAGTAAATATTATAAAAATAAAATAAAAAATATCAATTTCGGAAACAAGAGTCCATATTAATGATCATAAATATCAAATAGGTGATGATGAGTAGAATTGAATTGAATTAATTTATTTGCCATTGTATAGGGTACATAACAGGTCATAGAATGTACATCAGAAGGAATCTCCTGCACAGCCATAACATACCTACAGCATAATTACATACATATATACCGTTGCTTAGTACCCACGACACAAGACCTTAGGGATCTTAATGTGGGACTAGGTTAATGTGTTGTTATGTGTCTGAATATTTGTTTAATTAATTTTTTCCCACAGGCACTCTTCAATCCGAACGCGAAACGGACACATTCTCTGACCACCGCGAGAATATTCTCAAAACGGCCAAAAACCTCGTCGAAGATACAAAGACATTAGTGGGCGGGGCAGCGGCCACACAGGAACAACTTGCCTCCGCCGCACAGAACTCTGTGTCTACTATTGGTAAGTTATTTGTTTATCTATTATATTACATTATACGGGGTTAATTTTAAAACATCAATAACCTCGCAAGACTAGGTAGCTACCATCATAAACAACAACATTTGTTCCACGAGTTTTGATAATTTGTCACATTTTACTTTCATACAAAAATAAATATAAATTACCTCTGAATGTTCTTAAGTCTGTACATAATACAGAGGCGCGCGCGATCGCGGGCGTCAACCTTTTCGTATACCTACGAATGGAACATAGATTTACAAATGTCACGACATTACAATAAAAGCTTGGAAAATCATTTTTAATTAATGTATTGAGTTATGATAAAACTCGTAGAACAAATGTTATTGTTTATGATTTTAGCTATCTAGTCCTGCGAGGTTATTGATGTTTTAAAATTAACCCTGTATACATACAAAATTGCAAAAAAGGGATACCCTCCTGTCACGTTCCCCATAGAAGACGGGGCCAGATTCAAATTACAATCATTTATTCCATATGAGGGTGTAAGTGGGTTCGACTTGTGGGACCCAAAGTCAACCTCACCTGCCCGTGGTGCATCCTGCTATTTAACAGACGAGGGTCTGACGCTAAGCTTATAATACCCATTTAGAATGGTAAGAAAACATTTCCTATTGTGTGTGTTGTATTTGTGCCCGAAAAACGGCGGTAGGCTTACCTCTTAACACTCGGGACTTATTAGGATAACTGGTGAAAAGTGGGTATGTAATATCCACTTTTTTTTGTTATGTTCTCTGTATTTACTGTAGTGTTTTGTGTACAATCTATCTATATACTTATCCCAACTAATATTATAAATGCGAAAGTAACTCTGTCTGTCTGTCTGTCTGTCTGTTACGCTTTCCCGCTTAAACCTCGCAACCGATTTTGATGAAATTTGGTACAGACAATCTTTAGACCCTGAGACAGAACATAGGCTACTTTTTATTTCGAAAAAAAGGGATGAAGGGGTTGAAATAGAGGTTGAAAGTTTGTATGGGATTTCTTAATTTTAAAAGATAAAACCATGAAACTTTATATTTAAGCACTTGATAAGAAATCATTAAACATTTGTTCTAGCATTTTTGAAATTTCGACCAGCTAAGGGGTGAAATAAGGGTTGAAAGTTAGTATGCAAGTTCGTCAAATATCACGTCATAAGAAACAAAAAATCGTTTGTTCTAGCATTTTGAAATTTTTACCAGTTTGGGGGTGAAATAAATTTTGTTTTTTCTGTAGTCCACGCGGACGGAGTCGCGGGCGTCCACTAGTAATATTATAAAGCTGAAGAGTTTGTTTGAACTCGTTAATCTCAGGAACTACTGGTCTGATTTGAAAAATTCTTTCAGTTTTAGATAGCCCATTTATCCAGGAAAGCTATAGGCTATACAGGGTGATTTTTGGTCGTCAACGTTCCCGAAAACTACGGAATCTCCTCATCATCACGATCATTTTTCTCCATGGAAGCATACCTGGGAAGTGTCTGGTTTCCAAAATATTAGGGTCCAAAGTTGAGTAAATAGACTGCGTTTTTCTGCATAAATGCACATAGACGCGCGTAGCAGGATTTTTTCACGAAAAATAATTAATATCTGTCTATAAAAAAACTAACATAAACACTAGACACTATAAATTTCGCACGATCAAGGAATTAAAAATTTAAAAAAAAATATATATTTTTTTTCCCAGAATTTTTTTTGCATAAACTTACTTTATTTCATCTATAGAGTACGTACCCTTTGTTAAAGGTGGCCACAAAAAAACACCCTGTATAGCTTCCCGCCCCGGATTCGCAATGCCCCCTCACGCGGACGAAGTTGTGGCCGGTCCCTAGTACAGAAAAAAAAAATGTCTGTCTTACACAACCATTCCCCTTACAGTGCAACTATGCAGCGTAGTGAAGCAAGGCGCGACGTCGCTAGGCGCCGGCAGCGCGGACTCGCAAGTGTTGTTACTGCACGCGGCTCGGGACGTGTGCGCCGCCTTACGGGACCTGGCGGCTGCCACCGCGGCGGCGGCGGGCAAGGCGGCGCAGCATCCCGATATGCAGCGGCTGAAGCATGCGGCCAAGGTAAGGGGTTATACAGCGCTTGAACAGGATATATGGTCATAGAAGACGTAGTCGAAGCATGCGGCCAAGGTAGGGTCATACACGTAGTAACGAGCGCCATCGTCCGTCGGAACTGTACGGTGTAACGCACTAAGGGGTGTTTTCAGCGTTTGACGCGGATTTACCGCCAAGGTAGGGAGGGGGTTTCAGCGCTTGAAGAGGATGTACGGTAACTGACGGTCACCTTACGATTAGTGCAGGGCTATTACCTAATTTGCAGTAGCAGAGCCGAAACAAAGCGATAACGAAAATTGAGAGTGTGTATTCATTACACACATTCTCAATTTTCGCTGTCGCATTGCTATCGCTCTGCTTCTGCAAGTTACGTAATCAGGGAGCTGATCTATTTGTGTTAGTAATGTCGTCTAAGGTTATGGACGTGTATATTTTTTGTGCAGGTATTTTTTTTTAGTGAGTTTAAAATGTACCTCACATATCATGTGTTCAGAAAGCCTAGTATACATTAGGGACAAAATGCTAACGTGACACGCAAATTTCGTGATACTGCAATGTCACGCAACATGTCCCGTAATATTTCGCGCAACGCGGGACATTTTTCTTGCTCCCGATCTAAAAGCTAACGTGTGGTGTTCATCACATAGAAGGGTGAGGTGGCAGAGCCATCTATCGGTCACAGACAGAATATCGAAGTTTCACAGGGGTCACCAGACTGCTGCTGCTTCCGGCGGCCCCACTAGTTATTGTGTGGTCCGTGTATATGTTCCAATATTTGTGCTAAATCATCTATGTCGCGTTTAGGATTTGTATTGGAGTTTGGTTCTGTCCTTGTCTAATAGATGGCTTCACTACAAAACGCATAGTGTGGAGCGACATATCCCTGAATCTTCTGACGTTGTTGATAATGTTCGGGACATGTTTATCATTTTGTCCCCTATTGTATCCGAGGCTTAAAACAAAATGGCGTAGTTGTTGTGTATCATATTGTTTATTTATTATTGTTACTTATGTATCCGTCAATATTGGACTTTGAATTAATAAAGACAATTTCCACTAGCGCCTGTCAGACACCACGAAGCGTTGGAGCCTACCGCCCAAAAACAATACCATTCCGCGCCAAGCGAAAAGACGCTCCATTGCTATCGGCCTTAGAAACGATTATAACTCCTGCGATTCCGAAACAGATATCTTCCAATCGGACCAAGAAGACGAGCTAGTTAAACTTGTTGATTATTCATCACAAGATGATGATGTATCTCCTTCTATATTCCACGATAATTGCGAAGAAGTCATCACGTATATCGAAAGTCATATGAAACATGTCCCAAAAAGAAAGTACGATGATGACAAAATTAATGAAAGATATAACATTGCGGCTAAAAATAGCTTGCTCGATATGGATTGGCGAATTTTAAAATACGGAGAGAACATTTACCTGGGTGAAGTTAAGGAACTAGTAGATTTGGTGATAGATTTCTCTGATAAACTTGATAGTAAACGCAAAATCGCGATTCTGAGGAAGCTTAAAGAAAGCGCGGATTTAGACAATGAAATGAATAGACTGTCGCAAGTTCTAGACGATTTAGATGCGGAAATTATAGAAGACAAATATATAAATGTAACCAAAGTTACAACGGTAACGCCAAAAGAGAGACCAAAGTTACAAGACGCAAAACCGTCAATCAAAGACACCATATTTAAAATTAAAAAAGTTAAACCTGTAAAACTGGATGAATTTAAAATATTGGAACATAAAGCACCGGACAAAATAGAAGAACCGCCAAGTCCTGAGCAAAAACCCAAAGAGGAGACCGAAATTATTGTCAAACCAGATGTGGTCACGAAAAATGTCAAAATCGAATTCTGGAAAATGTTCCAAGACGATACAGAATGGTGGAAAGCGTTGGCAAAAAGGAATCTAGACAAAATGGAAGAGGCAAGACGTGAATTAGAACGATTTAGTGGACACGAACTTGTATTGGGTGAGTTTCAAACTGAGTTAGACAAGTTTGAAAAAGAGAAGAGAACTTTACAGACGTTTATCGATGAGGTCGATAGATCGAAGGCTGTAGAGAAGGATCTAGAATATGACAAGAAATACGAAGAAATGGTACTCAAATTAATAGAATTCGCTAAGAAAGATTTCATTTTTAAAGGGTTCGATCCTCTGATAGAACAATTAAAAGAATTGTCGAATATTAAAATTGAGGGACGTAAAAAGAAGGTGATAAATATCCAGGAAATTATAAATATTTACACTCAAATAGATGTGACGAAATATACGTATGAAGAACTGTGTCTTCTAGAGAAATATTACAAAGAAATAATTCGTAAATATAAGAAGCAAACACGCGAAATGAACGTTGAGAAAGAAAACCTAGTTCCTAGAGACGATAGATCTCCTAGTTTAGTAAGAGAAGAGACTAGATCTGCCCCTCCCTCATACCACAGAAACATTCTGTTAAATGTGCATTCCAGTCAAAATCTTACCAAAAACATCAATCACTACAGTACACACACAATCTCTAATGGAGGCAGTTTAACCAGATCGAAAACCAACAAAAACAATTCCACAAACAATATAGAAATCTTCGATCTAACTCGCACATACCCTGAAGAATACTACGCGAACAACTGGTGGAAAATCTACGAGGACATTCTCAAAAACCGCGAACAACAATTCGGATCTATAGACAACTGGTGGAGCTTTTACGAAGCGGTGCTTAACAAGGAGAACCCAAGCGACGAGGAACTCAAACGAATCCGCGCCGTCGTCGAATACCGCAACAGTTTGCGAAAAAGGCCGAATAGCAGACTAGAGGAGCAGCTCAAAATGCTAGACGAGATTAAAAACGACAAGTTCCGTGAGACAGAAGCGGTGTCGACGCAGGACAAGCAATCGGTCAGAACCTAGAACTATATCACTGCGATTAACAAACGGAGCGCGCACGATTAGTGGCATGGTGTGGCTCATGCGAATGGTGTTCGGATCCCATTGTCATTCGATGTTGTTCACTGGTGTTCAAAGCATATGTTCCTTGTTTTCTGTGATTTGGCTTTTAAATCTCATTTAATCTGTCTAGAGAGATTTTTCAATGGTCAGATAACCTATCTGAAGAATAAAGTTGATGCTGTCTCTATCTTCATCAAATTTTAATGACAGCATCAAATTTATCCTTTAACTACGTCACTTCGATTGATATAGGTGTAATGGCGCAGTTTTAATCTCTGCACGGGTTACAGCCAACAAAATTTCAGAAGCACATTCCTTCAATTCATTCCTTCCTTTCACAGTGGCGCTTCGTATATACCTTAAAAAAGCTAAATCACAGAATATCTCTCATACAAGTTCCGTAACAATTAGAAACAAAATTCTCGCTTATTCTCTATGCTTTCGACATCACCTTTCTTTCATTATCGTATAGGTACATACTGTTACAGGAATGTGTTTAGACTGTTGTTTTTACTGTAAGCATGTCCTTTATTGCCTTGGAGAATATAGATATGAGATAGCACATAAAATACATCACCTGAATGAAAAAAAAACGCAAAAAAAGTAATAGTTTATATTCTCTTTCTATCTATAAGAGCCATTTCGTCTGTAATGTTATTGAAATAAGAATATTTTTTCTGTAATTTCACGAAAATTTTTACGTAAACTGTCAAAACATATGTCACACCCATTCTACATTCTCTTTGGTCTCTTCCATTGCCCTTCTCTCAGCTAAACACATAGCCTGTGGGTACACAATACCACCTCATTGGTACTGGTGACATTAGCTTTGTCATCGTTTCTTTAATGCAAAACCACAAGCTTTCATGATCTCACAAAGTCCAATATTGATTGTCATATTATTTTTATGTATTTGTTTTTTATTGCCATTTTGAAAGCTTCTGGGTTTCCCGCTATGGCATGGTGCTTTTTGACTCGCACATGGTTTCCCCTAAAGTTGCGGTAACCACTACAGAGATGGCGTGGAAGCTATGGCTTGAGCGATGCCCTAAAATGCACTAGGATTTTTAGGAAATCTTACACTAAACCAGAGGTTTGCAAACTTATTTCGTCTAACGCCCACTTTGAAAATCAGTAGCGCCCCCCATTTTTATTTTCACCTTTAAAATGTCAATAGCATATTAGTTGCGCTATTTTTATCTGGGGGCCTTAACTGCCCTCTCTAGGCCTCCAACGCCCACGAGGAGGCGTTATCGCCCACTTTGGGAAAGACTGCACTAAACGAACGAAATCTCAACAAAAGTCCAAGAAAAATGTGTAAAAAGGTCGCGCTATAAATATCCCTTTTATATACAGTGTGGTATCTTCCATTTTCTTCGTTGAATTCTCAAAATCGCTCCGCTCATGCCACCGCTATCGCTCCGCTGTGGTCTACCCAACCTCATTGTTATGTCTTTAGTTGGCAACCCAAAGCTTAGTCTAGCGTTTGTTTTAGCCACTGCCGCCCCCTCAAAATATCGTTTAGTTACGATTAGATGCTTTTAGAATAAAAAATATAATGTGGGACTGAGGTAACATTTTAGGTTATATCAACAGTGATAGCTTATACTCCACCTTCACTCAGAACTTCGCATGCTATAGATATTTAGCAAGATACATAACAGTGCCCTCATAGCTAAGTCGCATAACGGTGTTATAACGGGCCCTTACAGCCTAAACAAGTCACATTAAGGGCGCTCACAACATTAGCAAGTCATATAACAGTCTCTATTGAGGGATCGCCCATCACCGGGCCCTATATCCTCCGTTGACCCTCGGATCTGCCCGGTATAGGGCCCGGTGGTGGGCGATCCCTCAATAGAGATTTGAACTTCCGAATAGTGACGCCTGATACAATTCAATATCATATAACAGTGTTATAACGGGTGTTCACAGCCTAAAAAAAGTCACATAAAGGGCGCTCACAACGTTAGCAAGTCATGTAATAGAGCTTTAATAGGCGCTCACAGCCTCCAGAAGTCCCATAACGGTGTTATAACAGGTGCTCACAATCTAAACTAGTCACATAATGGTGCGATAAACAGCATAAACAAGTCACATAACTGGCTCTCATAGCCTACACAAGTCCCATAACGGTGTTATAACAGGTGCTCACCACCTAAACTAGTCACATAACAGTGCTATTACGTAAACCACGCCCACAGGTGATGGTGACGAACGTGACGTCACTGCTGAAGACCGTCAAAGCGGTGGAAGATGAACACACGAGAGGAACGAGGGCCCTCGAGTCTACCATCGAAGCCATCTCGCAAGAGATCGAGGTTTGTACCTGTATTTCCGTTCCCATGGAAATTTCGAAAAATCCATTCTTATAGAATTCCTACGTCATACAAAGAACACACTATCCGAATCTCTACGATCGCGCTCTTTAGACCGTACGTCGATCCGTCAGAAAGTCAATCAGGCTAAAAATGATATCTCTTGCCGTTCGAACGTCGCTGTATTACTATTGTGAGTCGCCTTAGATTATGTAATTAATACCTTCCACAGGTCCTAATGTCGCCGTCCGCGCCCAAATCGACCGCAACACCCGAGGAATTGATCCGATGCACGCGACAGATGACCGTGGCCACTGCCAAGGCGGTCGCTTCGGGGAACACGAACAAGCAGGACGATTTGATCGCCGCCGCCAATTTGGGACGACGCACGGTTTTAGACCTACTGTCTGCTTGCAAGGTAAGTTCGTTCGTTAGTCGTAGTTCGGAACCGTTAGCTAGATGTCGCTGATACATCAAGTTATACGAGCGAAATCTTTATGATATAAGGGTTCCATTTTTTTATTTTGCAGCAGGCTGATTCGTATCTTGCAAAAGCAATGCGATAGCGAAAATTGTACCATAGTTGCGTTGAAATGTCAAAATTCTTTGAAATTCATTTTACATAATACGAATTTGACAAGCAATCAGCGAATTTTGAAAACTTTTGCTATCGCTTTAGGTAATAACGGGGCAAAACTCCTAAAAAAGTTTTTTCAAACAGTGAGAAAAATCCACAAATTTACCTACATTAGTATTATTTTCTAATTTCTTTCCTCAGGGAGCAGCCCATTCGGCAGAAACTCAAGACCTAAAACACCGAACATTATCAGCGGGTGCGGCCACAGCCGGCGCCTACCGAGACCTGTTACAATGTGTACTAGCCAGCTGTACTGTGCCGACTAATCGTAGTCGCTTACCGGATTTGTCGCGACGCGTGGCTCAAACTACACCCGATTTGTTGGCCGTGGCTTTGGAGCTTAAAGGTGAGTGATTCTTCTCATCCTTATCTGTTTGAAACGTAAATGTGAAACAACCTCATTTACTTAAAGAAAAACCCGACTGCGTAAAATTTTGACCCAGTGTCATTCTCGCGACTAAGACGAACCCCCCCCCTAGAGCACACCATAAAGCTCGATACTGATTACGTAAAAGCAATAGCAAAGCCGAAGCCGTGCGATCGCGATAATTGCTTGTGCGGGGCGCGGGAGGACGCCGAGCGCTCGTTGCGCGCACGCACACACTCGAGATTATCGCGATCGCGCGGCTTCAGCTTTGCTATTGATTTTACGTAATGAGGAGGACATTTTCGCTATCCAGTTACTACCAGCCGCCCTCTTCAAGTCATCGGTCCATATGGCCGGAGGTCGTCCAACGTTACGCTTGCCGAAGCGCGGTATATTATGTATTCACGTATTTTTCTATGTCCTAGGCTCTGATTGGGTGAACCCTGACGATCCGACGGTAATAGCGGAAACGGAACTGCTTGGTGCCGCCGCTTCTATAGACGCAGCCGCGAAGAAACTAGAGTCACTTCGACCGAGGAAGTCTGTTAAAGTTCAGGTTAGTATCTTTAAAAAGTCTATCAAATTTGATAGAATGCCGATTACGTATCTTGCGAAAGCAAAGCAGAAGCGAATAGCGAAAATTGTGCAAAATATACGTTGAAACGTCAAACTTCCTTTGTTGTAATATAATTTTACGTAATACGAATTTAACAAGCAATCAGGCGAATTTTGTACAATTTTCGCTATCGCTTTGCTTTTGCTAGTTAGGTAATAAGGGGGCCGCTTACAGAAAATGCGCAAATCTAGTATGAGCACACATGACAACTCTTAGCAAGACGGCATATTTGCTAATGCTTGATTTAACTTTAGTTTAGCATTTGCTGTCTCAAATTGGTGTTTGTAAGATTGGCTATTGAATTGTGTTGTGGTCATAAAACATCGAATTAAGTTAACAAATAGAGGAAGATTAGAGAACTAGATATAGAAGTGAAGACAAAGGATAGAAGAGAACGTAATAAAAAGAAGAAAATCAACAACCCAGAGAAGAGAAAAACAGACATAGAAGAGAAGATAAGAGAAAGAAGATTTAACATTGCCGCGCGTCGGTGAGATATGTTTGATATTCTTGGTTGTGTCTTGTGAGCATCACCCAGGAGTCAAACATATTACCCATCGACCGCGACGCATTCATCGATCCAGAACAGAAGAGAAGAGAAGAAGACAAGAAAACTTGTGGTAAATTACATTTTAGTTAAAACAGTGCCCAAAATGCATTGCCGCGTTGAAGACGAATTCTTCAGCGGAAGTAGGTCACCCTGCTAATACCCTGTCTGTATGTGAATACATCAGCTGCATTGCCTTCCGTGTATGTCGGTAAGAGTCTACTAAGGTACTCAGGGGCGTTCTCTCAGGCGATTAGCTAACAACTTGGCACTCAGCTTTTACATACTAAACTAAGCGTAGGATATCCTTTAAGATCCTGCAGTTTTGCCTACCCTATTTTGTCAACACATCCGTGTGTATATGTATTGTATGTATGTACAGGGTGTAAAAAAGTGGTATAAATACACATAAAATTTTAGACTCATGTTTATTTATGGGATTTACATCGGCTATAACAAACGTGACCAGTATCTCCTTTCTCCTGCAGTCGTGGCTACCTATGTATTGTACGTATAATGAGAATTGTTCATTCGTTCTAGGAGGCAGATGAAACCCTAAACTTTGACGAGATGATTCTCGAAGCTGCCAAGTCCATCATAACGGCCACCTCGGCGCTTGTACGCGCCGCGTCCGCCGCTCAAAGGGAGCTTATTGATCAGGTATGTACTGCTTTAATATAAACGGCTGTTTTTGAGACGAAATTTGGTGTGCTTTTAAGAGGGTTCGAAATCGGTGTAATCAGATGGTTAGAAATGCTAAAAGTCGTCACATACATGCCACTATAGACTTCTGTCCCCCATCGAATCTATGGAAATTTCTTCGTACGCTGGGGTTTGGAAGGACAAAGAATGATCACAACCCGACAATTGATCTCAATAGCCTAAATGCCCACCTTTCCATTCCCCCCTTATCCATCGACAGTGACACGAGAAACACTGCCATTAAAACATTGGCGGAGACTGCTTTGCCTGATGGTGAACCGTTCGTTTTTCAGCCGGTTACTGAACCGGATATCAGGAATATTATAACCTCAATTAAGAGTACGGCTGTGGGTTGTGATGACATAGGTCGTCAAATCCTTGGACATATTCTACCGTACATCACGCACATAATTAACTACTCCCTTGAAAGCAGCACTTTTCCTAATTTGTGGAGAAAGGCCTATGTTATCGCATTGCCTAAAGTGAGCGAGCCAGTGGACCCTGGTCATTACAGGCCGATTTCCATTCTACCTTTTCTTTATAAGGTTCTTGAGCGCGTTGTGCAAAGCCAGTTATCAAATTTCGTTACAGTTGGATCGCCATCAATCTGGTTTTCGCCCTGGTCATAGTACCTGTTCAGCATTAGCTCATATAATTGATGACATTCGCCGGGCTCGTGACAAAAAACAACTAACTGTTCTGGTACTATTAGACTTTAGCAATGCGTTTAATAGTGTTGATCATGAATTACTTATTTCTACTCTTCGCTCGATGAATGTATCACGATTGGCTGCTGACTGGTTTCATGCATTTTTGTCGAGGCGTCGTCAGTGCATCCGTGCTGATAACGTCTTCTCAGACTGGCATGAGCTAACAGCGGGCGTTCCTCAAGGTGGTGTGCTGTCTCCTCTTCTTTTTTTTTCCCTATTTATTAACACCTTGGTGTGTGACATATCCCATTCTAGTTACCATCTTTATGCTGATGATCTACAATTGTATAGAAGCTGTGCAGTTGATGAGATGGTCGGTAATTTGGATAAGATCTCATGCGATCTAAGGGCAATTGGTGAGTGGTCGAGGTGCTTTGGTCTTCTTGTTAATCCGCATAAGACCCAAGTGATGATAACTGGGAGCAGGCATCTACTCTCAAGACTAGACATGGCATCTCTACCTAAACTGGAATTTAACAGAGTACCACTGGATTATGAAGTTAAGATAAAAAACCTTGGGCTATACATGACTAATGATATGTAATGGTCCGTCCACGTATCAGAGGTTAGTCGTAAAATTTTTGCTAGCATGCATTCTCTCAAACGTATGCAAAATTTTCTCCCTGTTTCAGCCAAAATTACCCTGGTTAACTCGCTCCTGCTTCCGATTATTGATTATGCTGACGTCTGTTATACTGATATCACGGAGGAACTTCCGGACAAACTAGAACGCCTTCAGAATATGTGCATACGATACATTTTCGGCGATCATGTATCCTTGTACATTCATTTATCAGACAGGCAGACGCAAAGTTCTTGGCAATATAAGATTCGAAAGGTTCATGTTTTCTAATACTCGTATTATAAATGTAATGTGTAACCCTATCTGTCTGTCTTGTTTTCACGCCAAAACTATTGCACCTATTTAAATGAAATTTGGTACTAGCCTGAGAAAGGACATAGGCTACTTTTTATCCCGGATAATTTTGACATTTTGTTTTTTCCTCAGTTCACGCGAACGTAGTCGCGGGCATCCACTATAATGGCATAGTAAATTGATGATAAAATTAATTTATCTATCCTCAGGGTAAAGTAGCCCGTCGCCCAACGTCGTCCTCCGACGATGGCCAATGGTCGGAAGGACTAATATCTGCCGCGCGATTGGTCGCCGCAGCCGCCCATTCATTGGTCGAGGCTGCGAACGCTCTCGTCGCAGGCGCGGGCTCTGAAGAACGATTGATATCGAGCGCGAGACAGGTTGCGTCGTCTACCGCGCATCTGTTGGTCGCTTGTAAGGTGAGTGAAGTGTTGAATCAGCGCCATCTATCCGCACAGTGGCGTACTTTTAGGTTAGTTTGCAAGCGAACGCGAATTGTGTGTTTGCTAATAATGATGTCTTTCTTTCAATAAGCTATCTGACTTTTATTCTGCTAACCTTTTTCAGTGGTGATATTTATATACTTAGATGTTTAATTTCTTTACGTATAACCCGTATAATGTTATATATAGATGCTAAACTTGATTGTAAGATCTCATTCGCGATGCTGCGAAAAGATTAGTAACAAGTTGCTAGCTCATCGCCTGGGAGAATGCCTCCGAGTTCCTAGATCGACTCTTTCAATATGAGTGAAAAGCGTTGCAGCTGATGTGTTCTAGTGAAGCCCCGCATCAGCACATGGATGTATTTGATGAATTTAGACCATGTGCAAAGGCTAGAGTTTAATTTAAACCTAGACAAAACGAGAGAAAATACACAGCCAATTTCAAATTGACGACAATCTAAGGTTTTAAATACCTAAAGAGTGTCTCCAATAGTATTTAGATGACTATAATTAAAATATATCTCAGGTGAAAGCCGATCCATCATCAGAATCGACCCGTCGCCTACAATCCGCGGGCGCTGAAGTTATTCGTTCCACTGAAAACTTGGTCCGTGCAGCGAGAGAAGCTATTCAGAGCTGCGAGGAGAGATCTCTCGTACTGAATAGAAGAATGGTTGGCGGAATCGCACAGGAGATTGACGCCAGGTTTCAATTTTGACATTTCTTTTGTATATAGAAAGTCTAATACGTCAAATAAGGACACACCCTCCAAGTTTTAGGTTAAGGTCTTAAAGGTCAGCAGTCATGAGAGTTTATTAGAGGATTTATTTATATTTTACATCATAACGCCATCTATTGACATTATTAAAAATCTTATCATGCTAACATCGCTCGGTATACCGGCTCATTAGTGTACATACGTACATATCATAGAATAGGCTTTCATTTGAGGATTACAAACACACAGATACAATAGAAACAATGAGACAAGACAAACAGGGTAGAAATGAAGACAGTGAAAAGTAGGTATGTACTTAATATAAAAAGTAGTGCTACATAAAAATTTCCAGAAGTGCACCCTATTATATACGTAATGGTATGGTTGGGCGTCTATTGTCATTGATACAAGCAAAGTCCCATTAAAAACTAATTCATTATCCCCAGGTCCGAAGTTCTACGCATAGAAAAGGAACTAGAAGAAGCCCGCGGCCGCCTGACGGCCATCCGGCAAGCTAAATACAAGCTGCGGACCGGCGAGTCCGGAGACGATACGGACACGGACGCGTTGGCCGGATACGCCAGTGATGCGTCCGGGACCGGACAGTACAGGTAATGTGCATGTTTGATAGCATAGTCTTTTACGAAAAAAGTATTGAACAGTGAATCCGTAAATCATTGGCACGTTGCTAGCTCATCGCCTGGGAAAACGTCACTGAATTCCTTAGTCGACTCTTCGACATGCACGGAAGGAGATGCAGCTGATGTATTCTAGTGAAGCCCCGCATCAGCACAGAATGCCCACTTTTTAAACTAGCCTATAGTGTTTCAAACTGCTCTGGAAGAATGCCCGTTTGTTTTGGTCTAATCATCACCTTATTTTATTATGGGCAGATTTTTTGCAAAGGTCGCTATTTTCCTGCCCTGCTACTTTCCGAAACTCACCTTGCCGAAGATTTGGCTTTCAGATAGCTTATCTGCAGAATAAAGTTGAAGCTGTCTCTATCATGACATTGCTATTTTAACCATTTTTGTCTATGGCAGCTAGTAAATAATATTTTCTATAATTCCAGATTGAAGACGCCAACAAGTAGTTTCGCGAACACCACATATAGTCCAAATACTACCTACTCCCCTCACAACACACAAAATTCCACCAATTTAAGCCAACACGTTTCCCAACTCAACCAATCTATACACGGATCCCCTTATTCGCCAACCGTTGGCTCTGCTAACTACACTCCAAACACGTCTAACTATGCCCAAAGTTCGCCCAATTATGGCCAAAATTCATCCAATTACGGACAAAATACATCCAACTACGGACAAAATACATCCAACTACGGTCAAAACTCGTCAAATTACACCCAGAATACGTCAAGTTACACGCAAAATACGTCAAACCAGCCGACTTCGCCGGCCTACCCGCAGAATTCCAACGGGTACAATCAAAACGTGTACCAGAAGAGGGAAGAGTCACAGTACACGGTCCAAAGCCCGACCTTCTCCAGTTTCCGACCGGCGGATGACCCTAAGCAAAACTACGAAGGTTTCACCACTCGGTAAGTTAGTTGACATTTGACAGTACACGTCATATTTGACAGGCTTGTTCATTGACACTATTGTTAGGGAAGGCTAATTTCTTTAGGTATTCTTATTTGGGGAAATAGCTTTTTCTGTCAAACAAGGTTTTTCAAGTTTGTCACAAAAGTCAAAGTTTGTCAAAGAAAACTGTCAACAGAAAAATCATTGAGTAGGTATGATTATGAACGTCGTTCATACTTACACGTTTTTGGTTGTATGATTATGTATAGATCTTTAATTTTATTATTTTAATTTATGATAGAAATAATGTGTCAATGAACCCCCCCTGTCAACTTTTAAACTATTGACATCTTTTCCTAACATATTGCTTTCCCTTACACGCTGCCATTGGATCTCAACTCGACTAGCAGATGAATAATTTAGCATTTTTAGCATTAATATTAAATTGTAACTAACGCAAAACAGTGCCTTGGAGACACTAACTTATGACATGTGCCTATTTCAAAGAACTTTATTATGATAATTAGAACCTCTTTTTATACATTTTTATGAAGATATTTTAAAGAATGTTGCCATTTTTAAAATGTTTCTAGAAGGTTCGTTCCAAATTATTATGTAATCGATTGAGATGTGGGTATCAAAATGATTTTATTGTTACTTATTATGTGTACACTTTAGATATATTTTTTTTATTATTTTTTTTGTAAATGTTGTGACCTTCTTTCATTAAAAGATTTTGATACCTCATACTTTTTTCACTATTTGGCTATTCAAAATATTAAATTTACTTAGATAAGATATATTGTTTCTTGCTATTAAACTGTTTCTATTCACCTACATCCGTAGCATGCATATGAGAGCGAGATATCTCACATTTAAACGTCAACTTCACAGAGCTATGTAATATCTAGACATATTACCACTGTATTACGGCCGACAATGACGGTATTGCCATCCTAGAAAACTAAAGCTTTAGACTCGGCCATGGAGAAGAAATAAAAGAGGAGTAGCGGCTAAGTATATTTTCATACAAAAATAGTGTGCGGCGGAGCGGGGGTGAAGTATGGGACGAGGGGGGCATTGAACACTGTAGCCCTGCCCATTTACATAGAAACCACCTTGTAGTGACTAGTCAAACTACTTGCTCATTATCAATATGGTTCAAGATTGTTTTACTAGTGCAATTACTCATCGCTAGATGGCAATATTATACTACGTTTTAGTAAAAAAAAGTACCCTAATAAAAGCGCTACATTTCAGAGTACAAGCGTGTGGTTACAGCTACTATGTTACACTGGCGCTGAGGCTCCGCCCCTATTATGACGTCATGTCCTTACGATTGCCACACGACTCAGTTCATAGTCCCACCTCCTCTTTTATATCTTCTTCATGGACTCAGCGTTATGGTAAACTTTATGTTTACTAAAACAAACGAAAGAATCAGTTTTGTAGCAATGAATTTATTTATAAACGTCATTAATAAGACGCATGAGCTTCATGCTTCGAGATGTATCCGAATCTATGTTTAGAACACGCCTGTTTCAAAAATAATATGCATTTTACTTCACCGCTGACCGGTGCATTTATGCTTGGACCATAGAGTATGGAGGTTATATCGAAGTTGTCAAATATATAAATGTTGTCAACACAAGTCACTGTTTTAACTGGCTATCAAGGTTTTATAGATTTTCGAGGAATTTTGAAACCGTTACCAGTATTAATCAATATAATTTCATAACTATAGAAGAAAAACCGACTGCGTGTAAATTTTGACAGTTTTGACAAAAACTATCCTTATAAAACTTTTGTCATAATCTATTTCACAGCTCCGATATTCCTCTCCTTGTCTTAGCAACCTCTCTACGTTCTAGAAATAATATTTAGCCCTAAGTTATATTTCCTTACAGAGCAAATGACAGGAATGACAGAACGATGACAAATAAGTAAGTCGTCGTGAAAGACACCGATTTTGAGCTTATCGACTGTATAAAACATGCGTGGCTTACCCCGACTCGTATTGTGGTCAATTTTGACCGTCGCATTTAAACATATATACCTAAAATCACGCCTCTTTCCCGGAGGGGTAGGCAGAGATCACGGATCTCCATTTGCCACGGTCCTGACCTCTTTCGCTTAATTTACTTTTAGTGATATTCTTCATGCACGTCGGTTTAGGGTACTCTTGACCTGACCTTTGTCTAGAATTTCACCAATTTGGTCAGTGAAAGTCCGGTGAGGTCTTCCCCTTCCAACCCTTCCATCCACTTATAATTTAGTTATGTCTGTTTCTCTCCATTCCTACGGTGGTACTAATAAACATCGCGTAAAGTTATACTCGTATCCTCGTTATACATGACTTTGATAGCAAAACATATAGAATATCTTTCAAATTAAACTTGTATTAGTCAGGCCCTTAATGTAAGTGGCTGAGGCATGGACCGGCAAAACAATTTTTAAATTTATGTTTTAAGTGTAACGGTCAGAATCAATTACATTGCCGAGCGAGAACCATCGTTCTGTACATATAAATACACTGTGATTTTACCATTTTTTGTGCGCTCTCTATAATCTGTATAACCTTAGCTAACCAACCGTTGAAGTCTTAATAAATTGGTATTAGAAATAGCGTTACTTGCAAAAGTAAAGCCAAAGGAATGCGATCGCGGAAATTGTTAGTGTGTGACTATGTGTAGCGAGTTCCTGACACACTCATTCTTTTCGCAAACGCATTTGGCTTTGCTTTAGCAACCCACGTATTGAAAGTCGTTTACAATGATTTCCAATTCCAAACCATTAAGTCTTCTACGCTAACAACTAATTTATGTTTTGTTTTCTCTCTCTCCTCTATCCTAACCTAAACTGCATGCGGGTGACGTAACCAGGACGAGCGTTACCGAAGAGACTGTAGTTGTCAAGTCGTTGCATCTACCTGAAGTACGGACGGCGTATTTGGTGAACGATAACGACACAGAGAGAATATTCTACAAAAGGGAGAAACTAGCGCCGCCGCCGCCGCCTAGACGCGCCTCGCTACTAAAGTACGAAGACGGCGATAAGTCGTGACTTTGGGTTCGTTGTTTCATACTTGCGCACTCGCGGGTCGTTTCATTCATTCATTCGTTCGTTGATCGTTTGGGGTTTTGACTGAATGTATTCGTTGCGGGGTTTTATTTTATGGTCGATGTGGGTGTTTTGTCAAGCGATAGGCTATTTTATCTAATGCCTAACGTGTATATTTATGTACTAATGTACTTCATAAATCGCTGAACCGATTTTAATGTAATTATTCGGCGTTATAAGTTTCCTTAGATCTTGTATTGTGGTAGTAATTAAAGGGGGTAGATTTTAGCTTGGTATAGAATACTTATGTACGCAAATGACTACTGTAAAGTTTTATCCAGATTTTTTCAGTAGTTTTCTCTTAAAAATCTATTGGGATTGGTACGAATATATTCAGTAAAACCATTTAAAAAATCTTGTATAATTTGATTATTATTTTCGTTAAGCACAAACAATATAACTTGGTACGTGTATACCACCAAGCCGAGTCTCTGTTTATTCGCAAAAAATATAGGCGGAACTCCACGATACATGTCTACCAATCTTCGGAGATGCAAGACTTTTCTTTAACATAATAAGTAACATATTTATAATAATAATTAACGTTAATACTAACTTATATTGAAACGTGTTAACCCAGGTATTAACGAATGTTGTAAATAACAGAGCTAGTAATATTTTTCTACTTAGTTCTACTAGATAGAACAATATTTTTCATTCTGTTATCTGGTTCTGTTGTCTGGTCTTGAAAATATGTTAATTACCCTTCACTCGACTGTTGACATTAATATTGTGACAGACTAACATAACATTTAACGATAATAATAATTTTATATACAAGGTCTCGTAGTAGCCATTGGGTTTAGATATCGATTCAAAGGAACATTTTCATTCGATTAGGCAAAATTTCATTCAATCGCATCATTCATTCACTCCCGTTCCATTCACTGAGTTTAGTCCACCCGTAGTGTACTTGTCGGCTGCTGACCCCTTTATTAATTTTCTTATTACTAAACCCTTGACATGTGAGCCTAAGATATCTTAAATGCGTACGAATTACAAGAGTTTTCTATCAGATATGTAAAATCAGCTGATCTCTCGACGCCATATTTGTCATTTGACAGCTTGAGCTGTAATTCGTACACATTATTATACGCTGACTATTGGTGCATGGGTATAGTGGAAACATTATTAGACCAATCAGCACTGTTATTCTATCATCACGCACTGCTATTCGACATTGCAAGACGTATTTTAGGCTCTGCTGTCAACAGTCTTTCTTTTTGTCTGTTAAACTTTACTTACGCACGACGCATGCCGGTATATGGGCGATATATCTTTCGGTGGCGGGACATTCACAATACTGTACAGTACTCATCGACTAATCAACAGTAATATAATAACATCTTTACAGCTACGAGACTCGACTGTACGATACCCCGAGACCGAACGAGTATAAAACCGAAGAGCAGAAGTTTGAAAGCCACCAATATAGTAGTAGCAAACACGAGCAAAAGTACGGCTATGACGCGCCCAAGTTACAGTCGCCGCTTAGTCCAAAATTCAACGCGCGGGAACTCAAATTCGATGAGAAATCCGAACCTATATACTCGTCTCTCAAAAAGCCCACAGTTCCCAAGCCGCCTTTCGATGGCGTCGGGCAAACGTTCTCTGAACATCAAAGTCTACTGAAGCCATACCGGGCGGTACAAAACAGTCTGAATACACAATCAGAAGCGAATCCTATCAAAGCTATCCGAAAACAGAGTATTCTAAAGTTGAATCTAAAGAACACGTCAAATCGCCTTTCTTAACGTCGACACCAGCTAAGCAATTCGAATACGGACGCAATACGTCCACAGATTTAGTGAAAGCGGCTACTCCAGACTACGATAGAATTGCTTCTCCATACGGTAAGGACGTTCAAAGCCATAGCGGACCGAACTTTCTGGAAGAAACGACCACTGAAGTGAAGGAAATTCCAAACGGTACGCAAAGAATAACAACCACTAAAGTGTACAGCTCGTCTCCCGTCAATATTACTAGCACCAACACAAAATACGAGCCGATAAAGCTGGAAGGGATAGACGAACTGTCAAAACTTGACAACGACTTCAATACCATGGATTCCAGATTTGACACGATGAATTCCAATATCAGTTCAGAGACGAGCCGCTCTTTTATGCGCCCGTCCGATTTCAAAACGGAATACCAATCGAGCGTCAGTAAAATAAAGAAACCAGCCGATTTGACGAAAGAGATTGACAGTATGGATAAAAAGTTCTCAAAACAAACCATAAAATCGGAAACGATTGAAAGGAAGTCGGTTATGACTAGTTCGCACAAATCTGAGTCCAGTTCGACTGTCACGAAGAAATTCGGGAATTTCTAAGGTTTGACAACATTTGACAACTATTACTTGCGTGTGCTGAATGTTGTTCTTTGGCAGAACTAACGCTTTGTGCAAATTTTTTATTAAAATCAATGCAGACTATTTAGAATAACAGATAATCTATTTGCCTAGTTTATTTTTCTGAAATGTGATGTTGTTGTGCTTCGATTTTATTTATTGAATAATTTAAAAGTAACTTGAAAAATACCAAAAATATTAACAATCTGCGGTGCTAAAAGTTTTCGACTTAAAATTAAAATAAAAGTGCAGTGCCTCGACAGGGCTTTATAGTTATTGATTTATATTGGATTTTATGATAGTTGACGGATATATGAATTTTAATTAAAATTGTCATTTATGACCTAAAATTGTCATTGTCAAAAATATATTAATATAGAAAAACAAACAAAATTATGACCAACTATGTTACAAGGCACTAACCTTAATTTTGACCATTCAATGTATTTAAAATATTATCTTTTTTTTACAATGACAATTTTATGTTGGACATTCACAAAGTGCTGGCCCGCTGGGTCCCTTACTCTTGATGCCTTAAAGAGTTTACATTATTTATACACAGAAAAAAATACTATGCGTCCTTTCTATAGTGAAAGAGAATCGCATAGTTTTATTGAGCGACATTTTTGCCGTGAGTGCCATTGTATAGTATATATTTATTTCATATTGTGCCTTCAATAATATATGTTACTTCACATAGATAGATTGAATGTGCTTCGAATATAAAAATGCTATGTCACGATCGATCGTCAATACTTATTCTATCGATTTATGTGCGGTGACAATTTCTAACTGCATCTCTATCCTTAGCTTATCTGTACAACTATACTATTTATAAGCATGAGAATTACAATGTTATTGAAAGAAAAGTTTGTAACATCTCTCGATATCTGCTCTCGACAAGTCAGAAGGAATGATTCTTTTAGTATAGTGAAGCTATCGGTAGAGAAATCGGGCTATTTTTATGTAGACCCCCTCGATTTCGTATTTATACTGAATAGTCATAAAATAATATGTTTCTCAAGTAATAATGATCTGTCATAATAAGTAATTATGTTTTTACACAAAAATAGCCTGTTATATTCTTATTTGTAAAAGTTATGTGCCATTCACAGCCGTGTACCCAATATAGTTTGTACATAGTGTGTTTAAATGTATATTATTATTATATTCTAATATAATTATACTAAGTGAGGATAGGTATATGGATAATACCGAAAATATAATCTTTATTATACAATCATAACTCTTACTAATACTGTAGCATTATAAAAAAAATATTTAGTTTCTACTAATCGTTAATATTGATTATATGGTATAACATAAATAATTATAATAATGGTACAATCAGCATCAAAACCAAAAATATTTGAACATTCTTTTGTGTTTTATATTGGCAGCTTTCAACAAAAGTTTATGAAGAAAAAAAGTGCTACAATGTATGAGAATTCCTAATAATTTAATATTAAACTTTGACATACTAAAAAATGACGTTGATTGTACCCAAACGTCAGATAATGCAAATCAATATTCTCATTTTATCACTAAGAGTTAGTTTTCTAAATATATTTAATGTCTTGTAGCTGATATAACTCTGACGTTGCCTTATAACCGCACGGAATAATATGAGTAACAGAATATATTTACTAAAATTGGCAATTATTTGAATTATAATTATTATTTTTATTTCTTAGCGAATTTGTGACAACATCTACGGAGGTAGCTTAGCAACGAAGATAGTTATAAAAAACATGCAACGTGCCTTAATTTGCAGCTTCATCTATTTTTATAATCATAAAATTATACAACTTATTTATATACTGTTATACACTAAAATACGCGGAAATAATACAATTTCAGTTTGTTATTTTTTAATAATAATAATAAATTATTTGTATTTTAGTGTGTAACACTCTAGTTTAGTTATTACGATGCCCGCGTAAGCGATTCGTCCACTGAAGGTAATTAACACCAATTGAAATAGATTTAGACAGTGTATACATAATATTACATACACTATATTGTATACATAATATTACATACACTATATTGTATACATAATATTACATACACTATATAGATAAGATATATTTTACATGCCCGTATTATACATGTGTATATTTTATTATACACCTACACAATATAAAACCGATATATGAAAATGTAACTTAGTATTAAGCTTTTTCGGCGAAATATTATACTTAATCGCGATTTCAGGCTAAACTTGTGTCTTATTAATTAATGTAGAAAAGAAAGGGGATTATTTAATATAAATACTTATGTTTTTTATTATATTTCTAAGGTCTTCATAATTAAAAAAAATAGTTTTTGAAATTGTTATTTTTTCAATCCCAATATTCATTTACTTATTAGATTAGAGATTATTTGAAAAGTAAATTACTAAGTATATTTCGTACTTCACCATATTATAATTACGATTAATGTGTTAAATTTATTATAAAACTTACAATTAAAATTATATTTAAATAATGATAATTAATAATTCAATGTATGCTTATAATATAACTTCAACGGTGAATTTTGACATCTATTTGCAGTACTTATGATAAAAAAAAAAACAAATAAATTGTCTTTATTGTACCTACTTTTGTTTAAATCGGTTTTAAAATGTTGATTTTGTTAATATTTTTGAGATTTTATGATTAAAATATTTTGTGCTAATGTAACTTAAATGGGCATTGTGCGGTGTATATGAACGTAATAAATATAACTAATTTATTTTTGTGTTTTATTTAGACTCACCTTAGAATGGGACGAATTGAGAAATGGAAATGGGAAAAAACTTCTACTGATGGGTAAGCACAAACCTCTCGATAGTCCGTAACGCTAGCGTCAAACTGTCAATTACCATAGAGTTTGCTAGCGAGCCGCGTAAAAAGGTTCGTGCTTACCCCACAGATGACTACGGCAGTGCGAATAGCGTCGTTTCTACACTAGTAGACCTGACCCTGCATTAGTAATATTTTTAATAAATTACAAAAATAATTTAAACATTGTGCATATAAATGCGCAGAGCATTCCGGCTCATTATCCTGATCTTCTGGCATCATTTAGTAATCGACGCATAAATTGCATCCTCGTATCTGAAACTATTTATTTATTTATTTCATAAAAATTACATAACATTACAGTAAAAACCAATGCGTTATGCAATCCAAATTTCAAATTTAAAAAAAATTAAATAAAATAATAATAATTAAAAATTAAAGTAATAATTTATAACATAAAATAATAATAAACAATCATATGATACCTAATAATTTACAGATTTGCACTACCATCCATCGCCTCACAATACCTCAAACATTCCCTGCACACATTCACCCATCGCCAGACAAACACGTCGCACTCAGGAATTGCAGATAGAAAGCCGTTCAGAAGGTGCAGTGCTCGTACCAGGGGAGAGTTTCTATGTGCCACAGTACGCGTGGCTGGAACATCAAAGAGATTTTGCTTGCGCGGTCTAAGGAGATATTTTTGTATTTTGGGGACAAATAACCTAACCAGTTGTCCCGTAATCTCAGGGCAGTCTCCCTCTCCTCGTAGAACGCGACAAGCTGTACTCATTAAATGGTAGTTACGCCTAACTTCCAAGGAGTTAAAACCTAATGAGCCGAGCAAGAACATGGTTGGGTACAAAAATGGGTAATACCCGTATAGCCTTTTGTACATAAAGCGCAAGAATGCCTTTTGCACCTTTTCCAGGTGTAGGGAATAGGTAGTCTCATAGGGACTCCATACAGTAGATGCTGTTTCAATTTTGCTCCTTACTAGGGACGTATATAGTGTCATGATAGCTCTTGGATTGTTAAAATCACGGGCATTACGGAGAATGTTTAGCTTGCCAGGGTTTATTTTAATTCGAAATGATAGAACGGATAAGGGGTGGGTAGGAGTTGCTATTTATCTGTCAGCTAACATTCCTTACTCAAATAAGTCATTCTCCTGGAAAATACACTACGTCTGCTGAGTATCTATTCATTGAGATTTGTTTGCGCCACAGAAAGTTGTTAATTGGTGTTCTCTACAGTCCTTCACTACGCATAGACTACTTTTCCACGTTTGAGTCCATATTAGATTCCCTTTGTCCTATAAATGAAGATACGATAATACTTGATGATTTTAATACTATAATAGTTACACACATCAGGCTCCACACAGTGTTCCGTCCCTTTTGGATATTATCATTGTTGGCAAACTCAAAAGTAGCAACTCACGGACAGCTCATTGCTCCTTTTTCCTACCACGATTTAATCTACATTTCCTATAAAGTGCGAATGCCCAAAAGTAAATCAAAATATCTGTTCTTACGGAGTTATAAAAACATGGAGGTGCACTTAGGAGTGATGCATTTGGATTGGATTGGTCTCCCGTCCTGAATGCTACAACCTTGGATACTAAAGTGGAACACTTTAACCACATCATTACTCGTCTTTTTGATAAGCACGCGCCAATAAGAAAGGTAAAGGTGAGGCATCTCCCGTCTCCACGGCTTACTGATCTCATAAGGAGAGCTATGGCAAAGCGTGATCGTGCGAAACGTAAGTATAAGTGTTGTCCAACTAAGAATAATTTTAATCCGTATAAAAAACTGCGCAACTGCTGCAGTGTGCGATCTGTGCAGAGGTGTTAAGAGGTGTCATGTCCATGAGTCTATCGAAAAATGCAGTCCTGCACAAATGTGGAAGTTTTTGAGGACACTGGGTGTCGGCAAAAACTCAGAATCTTCTGCATGTAAGGCTGACATAAATGATCTCAATAAACATTTTTCTTCTCCTTTTACTATGGATGCCAATGTCAAACGCGAAACACCTGTTGCATTGTGCAGCAAGCCCAAGCCTTATTGTAATAATTCTTTTGATTTCACCACAACATGAAAGCCATTCCTTCCAGTGATGACCACATCAGTTCCCAAATGTTGCACCCCATACTGAATGAGATCGTCTCGAATCATCCAGCACATAATTAATTTCTCACTTTCTACAAGTTCCTTCCCAGCATCCTGGAAAAGAGCCCACGTCATTCCTTTACCTTTTAATAGAAAAACCCTTCTTCAAATTATTATCATGGAGAACACGTGATAGAAAAATCCAGATTTTTTTATTAATTTGGTGGATTCTTGAATATTCAATAATCTAAGTACCTACTAGTTTAATATACTTTACCTCACTGATTCATCATCAATGAAACATCAAAATTTATAAATAATACTTATTAGGTTAAATATTATTCAAATCGTTCTCATTCCTTCTCTTCACTCGCTATTAGGTACTATGTGTGTGTATGTCAATCACTCAACCAATCGACCAAATATTATGGATATGTAAGGCGCCATCGCCGTTTTGACACTGGTTAACCGAAGTTTCGTTTTGTGGACTATTATAATAATAATGTGGAAAACTTTAAAAGTTGACTAAGCAAAGAATTCGCGTTAAAGAAATATTTATAAATTGGCCTGGTAAACACGTTGTATTTTTTTTTATTTAAAAAAATTATCATTGGAATAAAGTGAAAAAATTTCGCGCTTGCTCCGCTCGCGTATTGTATTTATACTACAAAACGAAGAGTATCATACGAAGGAGGTATTTATAAATAAAACTTAAATTGTTGTTGAAATCAAGTGAAAAAATTTCAAGCTCGCTCCGCTCGCGTTATTGTGTTTATACTACAAGACGACGAGTATCATACGAAGGAGGTATACCTACCAACCTACTATCGGCTGGATTAACACAAAGAATATCTCAGATACGCCACTACTTGTTACAATGAAATTAGCATTATAAAAACACGAAATATTTATTTGTCTATAAAAAATGTTTACAAACTTCCCATTTTAATGTGTGTCCCGTTTTTCTTGCTCCCGCATATTTAACTCAACTGTCCATCTGAAAAAAAATCTATGTATAAGAGTTGGCAACCCTAATCACTATCTACCTCTCGCTTCCTTGATAAGTTTTTTAAGCGACTTCAAAAAAGAGAGGTTATCAATTCGTCTGTACTAGGTATGTAGGTATGTTTTTTTTTATGTGTGTTACCTCAGAACTCCGTCATTTATGAACCGATTTCATTTTTTTTATAGTTGGTCATGGTATGCTTCCAAGTTGGTCCCATATTCACCACATCAGGATCTGATGATGGGATCTTGGAGAAATCGAGGGCAATCTTCAAATATTGTAGGCACATGTAGTCTGTTTTTATACTTTTACTGAGCGTTTTGATCGGGATACCTGGGATAATGGTCAACAGACATAATATTGTTTCTCATAATTTCATATGTCATACTCACTTGTTTGCCATAATAGTAATTGTAATAATTGTAAAATTGTCACTTAGCTCGTGCCTCGGAAAGCACGTAAAACCGTTGGTCCTGCGCCTGATCTCTCTCCGGTCGTGTCGACTTCCGTCCCATCGGACTATGAGAGTAACGGAATAGAGAGTGCATCTGTGTTTGCGCACACACTTGTGCACTATAATATCTCCTGCGTACCTGACCAATCTCCGTAGAGATCGGTCGCCTTGGCCGAAATACGGTCGGAGATCATTCAAATTCTTTATTGCGTGCTACATTGGGTACAAAGTATCTTTGCTACGTAATAGTATCATCATCATCATATGCCAGAAACTTTGTTTTCCATAAAGTCAATTTCCATAACATAATTTGTCATAATCATTGTAATCCATAATTATCATATGCCATATAATAATTTTCCATAGAAATTGTTTCTAGAAGAATCATAAAATCGGTTTAAAATAATTGATGAATAGATTTAGCTTTGGTTTGGATAGGTTAGGTTAGGTTAAAGTATGATGACAAACAACGCACAAGCCGAGCGAGCGAAGCGAGCATGCCGCGGCAGCGGCCGGCGAAGTGCCAGAATGCTAATGGCTTTTTAGTGTTTATAGTGATAAGTAGGTACCTAAGTATTAGAAATAAATATGGAAACAAAGCATTCGTATTATTATGGAATCTAATTTTCGGGCAAATAAAGAGTATGACACATAAATATTATGGCAGATAACAAATTCGGGCAAGTGAAATTCTGGCATATGAGTATTCATGCATATAATTTTCGGGCTAACATTAGACACCTGTTTTGATCACCTACATATAAAACATAACATCTTATGATGGAATCTCTTAGGAATCTAGGGATATCCTCAAATATTATAGGTACGAGTAGTAGGTTTTTAGATTTTTATAGAGAATTTTGGTCAGCTACATGAAGCTATATGAAGGAAACGAGGGTCTGATGATGGAGCCGCCGAAAAAGTTCTGAGATGTTAAATATATTTTTACTTTGTGTCTGTTGTGTTGTCTTAATAAATAAATAAACATTGTCAGACGTCTTTCGAAGCCTAGTCATTTCTCTCTGTACCCGAAAGGACGATGACATGACGAAAGTCATGTGGCCGATTTAATAATTTGCTGGCATCTAAATCTGACAATACTATGGCCTTCTAAACTTCGTACACGGCATGACGTAACATATATTTTAGCAAAATTTTACTTTAGTTAGCTCGAGTTTTGACTCATAGGGGCGGAAGCCGGTTTTTCGTTTAAAAAAAAACATATTTTATCATCTGTCCCACTATGTATTATGTAAGTATGTCCTTTGTATTATTTATTTTATATTAAGTAATTATTGTTATTGTAAGTTTTTGATATGTATGTTTATTTTATGATTGTGTACACATACAATCCGCCTTTTTATATATTTTCTCTCTATCCCAACTGGTTTGCTGGAATAATCTTAAGAGATAAGCTCGCCTTTGTACATTATCTATGTTATAGGTATACTTGCTGCCTGCTACCTGCTGCATATTTCCTGTATACAATAAAGAATTGCGATTTTGTATACCTAGGTTTTTTCGAGGGGATTATGTCTAATTCGCAAAATGTCCAACTTTTTGATGGATGGCCTGGATAACACTGGCTTTGAAATGTTTGTGAGTGTAGTTTTTGAGTTTGAATAAATAAATACCGGCGCAGTGCGAATCATAGGCCACGAAATGTCTGCCAATATTTTTTCTTACAGCGCCATCTAGTTTAAAATAACGAACACTTATCTCATGTCGGAGTTGTGCGTCTAGTCGATACTAGATGGCGCTGAGTGTGCGTCTTCTTGATACTAGATGGCGTAATAAATTTACATTAGTACACATTGTAACCAATAGATGACGCTGTGCTGTAAATTAACTTAACTATTCGATAATAGGTGGCGCTGAGTGTGCGTCTACTGGATACTAGATGGCGCTATTAAAATTACATTAGTACACACAGTAACCAATAGATGGCGCTGTGCTGTAAATTAACTTGACTATTCGATAATAGGTGGCGCTGAGTGTGCGTCTACTGGATACTAGATGGCACTATTAAAATTACATTAGTACACACCGTAACCAATAGATGGCGCTGTACTGTAAATGACCTTGACTATTCGATAATAGGTGACGCTGTTAAAAAGTATGGAATTTAATTTCAACTAGAGTTGTTTAAGTAGGGAATGCAATCCCGATCCCGCGGGATCCCGATCTCGCGAGATCTCGTGTAATTTTTCGGGATCAATCCCGACGCATCATATGACGAGTTCCCGTTCGAGATTGACGGGATTGGGCGGCAGTGGTCAGCGACGCTACACACGTCCACTCGGGGCGGCGCTGACTTGACTGACGCGAGCGGCAGGAACAGTGTTGGCAACCTAGAATGATGCGCTGATCGTACCAGGGGCGTAAAATTATCGTACCTGACGAAAAATTATCGTATACTTTTGAACGACATAAAAAAAACGTTAATTATTAATAAAAATAGATATTATTACGAACTTATATTGCGCTCAGCCGCTCGTCATGTCCTTTTTCGAATTTTATGATTTTCACATGGGTACATTGCGTACAAATGGCTCGAAAATTTGTGTTTCAAAAGTTTTACAAAAATAAAATGGCTCCAAAGTTGATCAGTCGATTATTAAATTTATTCATGAACACATAAAATTGACAAAATATGTAATATTCAACGAGATATATATTTATATATTTCTTATCTATATATAAACTATCGAAATACATTACAATTCGAAAATTATCGTACATTTGTGTACGATAATGAATCGCAATCGTACATCGTACGCTGGTATCAAATTATCGTGCATGTACGATAATTATCGTACGGTTGCCAACACTGGGCAGGAACGCCAAACAGCGTTATTCCGACTATTTCGACAGGTGACGAGTGGGACAGATAATATAGAACTGTGTCGAGTAAGTGAGAAAGAAGTATATGCGCGCGGAGAGGCAGTCATTTGTTTGTTTAAGTTCGTCATTGTTTTAGTTGTGCAGTTGTAGTGATTATTTTTTCTAATTTCTAAATTACGCATTTTTTTAAAACTAGACGGGATCCCGAAAATTCCGGGATCCCGCGGGATTGATATTTCTAATCCCGCGGGATCTCGAATTTGCAATCTCGAGTCGGGATTGCATTCCCTGTGTTTAAGTAATGCCTGTAGTGATATCACCTTAAAATGTAATGCTACATCACCTATTACCGGAGCGGTCGGACTATTACTCGCATTACCGCGCACCAAACAAACAATCTCTTTGTATTCTCCGAATTTTGCCGACCGACTCGCGAACGTAATGCGTGCTGCGCGCAGCGTTCTTTCTTCACCGCTTCCCAAATTGATAACGTTATTTTGTAACTCACTAGGTACCGTAACGGCATGAAAATAAGGTCTACATTACAACATAATATACTAATAGGACAACTTCTATAAAATTGTTATAAACTGTTCACCGTTAAATTTTTAAGGCAAAGTAAAATATGTCAGTTGATTTTTTTATTACTTGTAACTTACTTGTTGTACCTAAATAAATACGTTAACGAATTTATAAAAACATATTTTTTTATAATAAAATCGCAATATGTAGGTATGTAAAATTATGTATTGCTAATAGTATATTACTCCTAAGTATCACCATTACGCTACGTACCAAAGACGATTATACTACGTAACTATGCGCACGCATTACATCGCTTGCATTACCCGCCAACCAACGATATTACATACAATCACCGTAGTGTGCGGTATAGCATCATGCACGGTAATGTTAGCAAGGTACCTAATGGTAATGGTGGTAATAGTTTCGGGTGATATCACCTCAGCCGGTGATGTGATAAACTTTCATGGCACTGTTTTGCGCGTCTCTAATTTCAACTAATCATTTTAGCAGAAAGTACCAAGAAATGGTAAGAAATCGCGTGTGCAAGTATCGGAGGAATTTCAGTCTACAAATAGCTCACGAAGTATCAGGATAGCCGAAAGTAAATAGCAAACGACGGTTAGCAGGTAGTCAGTATCGATACAAGAATTTTACAAAAAGCCACTCAAAAGGTACTATAATACGATAGCATAACGTAAGTCAGTCGGTCACGTGTCCAGGAATCGAAGAATTTTAGTTGAAAACAACTCACAAAGTACTAGGCTAGCAGGATAGACGCGCGCTCAAGGGCGTGTCTACGAGTACGTACGTACCTGTGGAACTAGTTTTGTCCCATTCACTCATATGTTGCTTCTCTCTCCCACAGCAGGTTCATATATTTTTTTTTATTTAGTTTATCCCGAAGGGGATTCGGCGGGAAAAGCTGGAAGGGTGCAGGTGTAATTTTCTTGTGAAAATCAAAAATTATTTGTAAATGGCTTGCATGTGTCCGTAAAGTGATGTTTTCTGGTAGATAAGTTATATTTTGATTACTTGTGCTGTGAATCTAGTGCGTGTGCATGGTTTTATACGCAGGTAAGCCAAATGAAACTTTAGCCGGATTACGATCTCTTCATGGGCGCATGTAAGTTGTTTCTGCAATAATTTTTCATTTTGACTAACTTTACACTTGTTCTTGAGGATTTTCCCGACGTTTCCATTCATCATCATCATTACCATCCATCATAAATTCAGAATACATTTTACTTAACAATGATTAGGCTGTATGGGCTTAGTTCCCCATGCCTTTCCTTCGGGATAAACTAAAAAAAAAAAAAAAATTATCCCGAAGGAAAGGCAAGGGGAACTAAGCCCATACAGCCTAATCATTGTTTAGTAAAATGTATTCTGAATTTATGATGAATGACAATGATGATGAGTGGAAACGTCGAAAAAATCCTCAAGAACGAGTTTAAAATTAGTAAAAATCAAAAATAATTGCAGAAACAACTTACATGAGCCCATGAAGAGATCGTATTCCGACTAAAGTTTTACTCAGCTTACCTGCATATAAAACCATGCACATGCACTAGATTCACATAACAAGTAAACAAAATATTACTTACGAGTATCTCCCAAAAAACATCACTTTACGGACACATGCAAGCCATTTAGAAATAAATTTTGATTTTCACAAGAATATTACACCCGCTCCCTTCCAGCTTTTCCCGCCGAATCCTCAGCAGGTTCATTGTACTTCGCGCACTTTTTAACGTCAATGTCATGTTAATATCGTCCTACCCACAATTTTTTAATATCAAATTAATATCGTTATACCCTCAATTTCTCAAATATAATAATTTAATTGACCCCTCTTTAACGATGCCGATTTTGAAAAATAGGACAGGCGACATATCGGATATAAATAATTATAGACCGATTTCGCTAGCCACTATAATAGCCAAGGTGTTTGATGTCTTGTTGGATACTCAGCTCAATAAATACCTTCAACATGATGGACAGTTCGGCTTTCGATCCGGGCTGTCCACTGAGAGTGCAATTCTGGGTCTCAAGCATACAATTGTATACTATACGGAAAGAAGAACAAACATATATGCCTGTTTTTTGCATCTCTCCAAGGCTTTGGTCTCCTATGATATCCTGTGGAGGAAGTGTCGTGAAATACCTATACCACCGGAAATAATTATTTTTTGACGTGAAACGTCTTTAAAATCGCGCCGACACATACGGGTACCAGGTTTAAAAACTGGACCGTAACGAAAAGGTCTATATCATCGTACCTTAATAATTAAAAAACTATTGGTCTTAGAAACAAAAATGTGGTGTAAATATTTCACTTATATAGTCAGCTCGCTGTTATGACATTGAGTTCGTGTCGGGGTCAAGCGGGGGGGCGGGGGAGGGATACTGCGATAACTGTGCGAAACCGGCGCTCGCGCTTGTTTCTATTCAGTGTAACTCGTGAACTTTATAGCGTGGTGATTCTTTCGTGTGTTTGTCAAGTTTATTTGAACCGGATTTATACAAAAATAAGTGTAATTTGGACAGTATTTATATCTAGCTGAAGAGTTTGTTTGTTTGTTTGTTTGAACGCGCTAATCTCAGTACTGGTCTGAGAAAAATTCTTTCAGTGTTAGATAGCCCATTTACCAAGGAAGGCTACAGTCTATACAACAACCTGCCCGGCTTCGCACGGGTACAACGCCCCCTCATATTTAAGAAAGTGACAATAAATATATAAACATTTGCTATGTATTTTATGTTTCTATTACGTACCTGTTCTTTTTTTATTAAAATACTTAAAACAGCGTCCATCTTGTTTTCATTTCAATCTTTTACTTTAAAAGCGATTCGCTAACATAGACGTTTCACGTTAAAACCAACGGCCGTGTGCCCCGACACAGCCCCACCCGCTTTTTTAACTTTTGGTAGAGGCACCAAAATAACAAGGTAAAGTGGGGGATAACAATGTCAGACCCGTATACAGGATGTTTTTTTGTGGCCACCTTTAACGAAGGGTACGTATTCTATACACGAAATAAAGTAAGTTTATGCCAAAAAAAATGCAGGGAAAACAATAAATTTTTTTTTTGAAAAAATTTGATCGTGCGAAATTTATAGTGTCTAGTGTTTATTATAGTTTTTTATAGACAGATATTAATTATTTTTCGTGAAAAAATTCTGCTACGCGCGTCTATGTGCATTTATGCAGAAAAACGCAGTCTATTTACTCAACTTTGGACCCTAATATTTTGGAAACCAGACACTTCCCAGGTATGCTTCCATGAAGAAAAATGATCGTGATGATGAGGAGATTCCGTAGTTTTCGGGAACGTTGACGACCAAAAATCATCCTGTATATTAGAGTGTGGGGTAAGACAGGGGGGATTGACTTCTCCTAAACTGTTCAATCTCTGTGTAAATGAACTGATTGGTGAGCTTAGTAGCATGCATGCCGGATGTTATATAGATGGTCAAAGCTGCAATAACATAAGCTATGCAGACGATATGGTGCTGCTGAGCCCATCGGTCAGTGGTCTGAGAAAAATGCTAGGTGTATGCGAGCGGTATGCGGGTGAACGTGGCGTATCATACAATACCGGAAAGAGCGAGTGTATGGTGGGTCAAGTATTCGCAGAGGGCCATTAGGGCCCTACAGGTCCAATACAATAATGCTTTTAGGATGCTGATGGGGCTCACTGGGGCTGTCGCGCTTTTGCAGTGCATCGGGCATGTTCGCCCAAGCGATAAGGTGAAAAAGGGTCGCCTCTTTGATGCACAGGCTGCGGGTAGCCCGGACAGCATTCTATCGGTAATTGCCAAGCAGGTAGATGGTTCCATTTTGAATTATTGGATGAAAATAGTCTCATGTTTATTATTATATTTCATCATCAGCCTATTGCAGTCCACTACTGGACGTAGGCCTCCCCCAGGGCACGCAACAAGACTGCCATGGGGGGTATTTGCCCATAGTCACCATGCTGGGTAGGCGGGTTGGTGACCGCAGTTTGTATTTTGGAGTATGTTGTCAACACATGAGGCGCTGCTGCCCACCTCCCGGAAACCCTTAATCGCCTCGTACGATACCCACGGGCAGACATGGGGTGGTACGAATTCTACTCTACCGGCACCACGCGGCTATTATTACATTTAATACGTCATAAATTATAGTCTTCTATGCTGCTCTGGGAGTGAAAAAAAAACGTATAATACTACAGCTGCTTCTCTTCCCGGGCATACTGCACATGTCAGTAAGTAAGTAATTCTCTCACTAAGACTTACATGTAACAGTCAATGACATAATTTCACACTTCTGTAGGTAGTTAACTTAGCTTATTTAGCGTTAAACAATGCAGTCTGGTTGTGAGAGACTGGTGTCTGAACTAGGTAAAAACCTGTCTTACAGATCACCAGGGTCCCACTCTACGGATTTCCACAATTTATTAATTTGCTAAATTACAAAGTTAAAGTACTATTTAAAAAAGAACCTATATTAAAACTTATAATATACTTATATAATACTTTAAATACTAATATATATAGGTAGGCAAATCACTCAGGGTATATGGTATTATAGTATGTAGAATGCAATGTATTGTTAAGAGGGGTCAATTAGCAATGCTTCAGTTGTGTCGTAATCAAGTGAAAGTAACCAAGATGAAAGCGATCTTTTACACTCACGTTTAGTAAGAGCATAAATACGAGTATCTATCTTATTATATAGTTTATCTTCGAGATAACAATAGAACCTATGAGCGAAGGCTGTTCGAAAAAGTTTCACGACACATACTCTACGAGTATCCTTACGACGTTTATCTGCCACAGAAGTAGGGTCATAATCCATCAGTGTATGTTTCTTTAAGATAGTATGGAAGATAAACAATTGCCTTACGGTCAGGACCTCTGTATGACTATACAGCTCTTCAGTAGGAAACAGGACGGGTAAGAAAGAGGACACCTTAAGGACTGCTCTTTGAGCCCGCTCAGCCTTCAACAGAATGGTTTTGCATGCGCCACCACAGGACGTCATTCAGTATGTTAGAATAGACTGGCACAGAGAACAATATACCGACCTCATAATCTTAGTGTCAGCCACGTTCCTTAGGATTTTAAATAGGTAAATTAGCTTTCTAGTCCTAGCTGCAACCATGTTGATGTGTGGGCAGTAGAGGGACAAGAGGGTATTGGTGTTTTGTAGGCGATGGGCTGACCACCTGTCACTACTAACCGAACTTGTACATCTCAACTATACCCTCAAAATTGGTCAGAAGTGGCACCATGTGGTTCTATCGGCCCTTGGTGCTCTGCCTACCCCGTAAGGGATAAAGGCGTGATTATATGTATGCATGTATAAATTATAAACTGCAATTTACCTTTCATGCGGAACCTTTCATGGGCGAGTCCGACTCGCACTTGGCCGCTTTTATAATGACATTATTGAGGGATTTTCAGACAAGTTAAACGCGTGACGTTAAAGTGGCGTGAGTGCATCTACTACCCTAATCCCCCCACCTCACCTCCCACAGCTCGAAGGATCTGAGGTTATTGTAATAGGGTAATAGAGTCAGTTGATGTCTTCGTTTTCGGAATGGAGATGCGTTCACGCCATCTATCCAGGTGATTTGTACCTATTTTTATTTACTTTTCTTAGTAATAGTTGTCAGAAAATCCCTCAAGGTATAGTGGATCATTGAAAGATTAACAAACAAATCATTCAAACAAAAACTACCACACGGATTTTAATGAAACTTTGCAATTATATTGCTCCCATATCAAAATAGCGTATAGGCTTCTTTATACAAAGACGCAGCGGGTGCTAGTACATATTAAATTTTTATATGTAAGTACGAGAACCATAGATAAACATAAAATGTAGTTTGCCAGAATAATCCAGATTTGAGTAGTATTGAATCGGTTTTTTTTTATTAGCTTCAATCTCTGTTCAGGGTCTCCTAACCTAAACATACATAAAAAAATGCCACGATTTCATCAAATATGTATTAATAAAAATTAAATCTTCTTGGTGATGCAATAGTAAAACTGAAAGAATAAAACATAGATCTTTCATAATAAATCCAATAAACACAGTCTCAAAATAATAAAATAAAACATAATTTTACTTGTGCAGCCATTTGGCTAAAGATGATACAGAATATAACAAAAATGGGTACCTAGTAAGCGTAATACCCATGGAAAAGAAATAAAAGAGGAGCAGCGGCTAAGTATATTTTCATACAAAAATAGTGTGTCGCGGAGCGGGGGTGAAGTATGGGACGAGGGGAGCATCCTAACACTGTAGCCCTGCCCATTTACATAGAAACCACCTTGTAGTGACTAGTCAAACTACTTGCATAAGCGTGTGGTTACAGCTACTGCGTTACACACACTGGCCTTGAAGCTCCGCCCCTATCATGACGTCATGGCCTCACGATTGCCACACGACTCAGTTCATAGTCCCACCTCCTCTTTTATACCTTCTCCATGGTTATCTGCTCCCTGTATATTATCCACAATGAACTAACAATAGTAGGAAGGTACTTACATGTTTTCATTCAATATTCTTGCTACAAAAGTAAATAAATATTTAAATTTTGGTGGGTAATTTTAAATTTACTGCACACGATAAATTATATGTCCACCAGTCTTTCGGATTTCGCATAGAAATCTATTTTGTACTTGAAATTATAGTGAAGATATTAGAGTGCGTTTCATCGAATAGTTCCTTTGAATGATGGCGCTAGTTACTATGTAGTATGACTACATTATCTGTGTTACTGCATACGAAAAGTGTTAGTTTCGAAATCAGGCACAGGAGTTATTCTATGAAACGGTCTCTACATACATTTGTATGACTGAAACATAGTTAATCCACGCCTACGTTCACATTTTCTACAAACAATACATACACACACACACACACACACACAAACACGTTACATTACCTTTACATACAGCGACCTAATTAAAATAAAGCATTTTATTGTTTAATTTAATTAAATTTAGTTTTAAACATAGTTTTTTAAAGGTGAAGTAAACAAATAGGTAAGGAAGTAAATCTAAACGAAATTCACAAGAAAACTAAGAAGATAGACAAATATTGAGGAAAAAATTAAGCACCATATTGCATAAAAATATTAAAAATACTCTTAAAATGTATTAATTTTATTAAAGCATTGATTTTAAATCTAGCACAAATTAAGACAACGTGTAAGTGCCAATTTATACTGTAGTGTTCAGAAGGTTTTTCTCACCGAGAAAAAAAACTAAATGACCAAACGATGAAGTAATTTGTACTTGATTATGTATCTAAAACTAAGATATTATAATTATTGACCTATTAAAATATCTTTATTGTGCTTTATTTAAGTTCTTAGACAATAATCTCAAAAAAACACTAATTACCTATAATAATAATATTCGTGATACCTACACTGGACAGCAAATAAACCGAGCCACCCGTCACCTTGGAACTCTAATTCGATTTTCTCAAAAAGTATCAAAAAGACGAATCAACGAATAAAATAAATAGAAATTTAATTAAAAGTATCGTTAACTCACGTTGTAATTAAGCAACAAACACAATCGACACTTTTTGTCTGTTTTGACTGGAGTTCCCGCTTAGCGTTTTTGTCTTTTACAGTGAGGGTAGTTGGATATCTCTTATAATTTCTTTAGTTTATGTGCATCGTTAGCTTACACGCATGTATTTTTGACACTTTTTTCAGCTTCACAAGCTGTAGCACCACTTCAAACTAGCCTTAGTCAACGTGAGGTCGCTTGAAAACTTTGAATCAGCAGATCTTTGGTGCAACGAGTTTACAAGCGTTACTTAGCGACTGGAGCATTCGATCGCCGTCCAGGTACAGGCAGACCTAGGGCTACATATTTTTAATTAAATTTCTATTCTATTTATTCGTCACTAGTGGACGCCCGCGACTCCGTCCGCGTGGACTACAGAAAAAACAAAATGTCGAAAATATCCGGGATAAAAAGTCAAAATATATTCCTGAAAACTGCATCGAAATCGTTCAGCCGTTTCTGAGATTAGCGTGCACAAACGCACAGACAAACAGACAAAAATTCCAAAAATTATCGTTTTGGGTTCTATTGAGTTGATAAACGTCTCCTTTAATATTTTTTCTCATATATCTTCCATGTACAGACAGCGATCCGTTACATTATTATTATATGTATAGATTAAATGCACTTTCTGTGGGCATAAATTTGATAGCTGTAAGTATGATTCTTTTTGAGAAAATCGAATTAGAGTTCCAAGGTGACGGGTGGCTCGGTTTATTTGCTGTCCAGTGTACATACATACATATACAGGGTGTAACAAAAAGGGTATGTTAAGCGAAAAGCTGTATAAATAGCCGACTATAGAGAACCTATTTCCAAAATTTAAGACTCGAAATCACATTTTTATTTTTCAAGATTGTATGAAAATTCCTGAGATATTTAAAAATTCTCCATACTATCGGGAAAAATAAACATGTGATTTCGAGTCTCAAATTTTGTGGATAGGTTCTCTATAGTGGGCTATTTACATAGCTTTTCGCTTAACATACCCTTTTTGTTACACCCTGTATACATATATACACACAGCTGTGTTCCCAAAATAATGAAGGATATCGTACTGCCACGTTTAGTATAGTTAAGAGTATTCGTGATTATTATTCAATTACATATTAGATAGATAAATAGACAAATATACATATATACTTAGGTAATAAATAGATGGCATATTGTTTCAATGTTGTCGTGCCTAAATTTCAACTAGATAAGTACGATGCGTGTCGATTACTTTAGTTCTAAAGGACGTTATTCTAAAAATATACTGGGTGTAAAAATATTCTTTGTAACATCACGATCATTTTTTTCTATGGAAGCACCCCTGGGAAACAACGGGTTTTCAAGATATTGAGGTCCAAAGTTACATGATATCAGCATTTTTTTTTAAATAAATCCATCTGGAAACAGTTAACAAACATTTTTTTCAAAGACACCATATTAATATTTAAAAATGTTAGTTTTGTAGGTACATTTGTCAATCGAATACATTGCTTGCAATAAAAAGAGATTTAAAAAAAAAAAATTTTTCGTTTCCCTGGGTTGGTTCCATAGGAAAAAATGATCGTTACGTTACAAAGAATACGAGGTATTAAAATAACAACGTTGTCTTTTTACACCCTGTATATGTATACCTACATAGTTGAAAAAATAGGTTTTTTACAGTTCACTGGACAGTTATTGCATATGACGTCTACATAATGGTAAATAAACACACTTTACAAAACATTAACCTAGTCCCACACTAAGATACTGAAAATCTTGTATAGTGAGTACCAAGCAACGGTATAAATACATACATAGATAGCTATAGAAACATCCATGACTCGAACAAACAACGATATTAATCATATTAATGTTTGCACCTACCGGGATTCGAACACAGGACCTATGGCGTAGGATATAGTCATCAACTACGCCACTCAGTCAAGTTGTCATAATTTTGTTTGATGTTGTTATAGATAGCTTCTATTAGTAGGTAAATAGAACAAAAAACAACAATACGCCTATGATAATATCCTGTAACAGATCAGAAATGATGAATATTTTTTTTATATACGCAATATTTTATCTCATAGGCATATACAGGATGTTTTTTTTGTGGCCACCATTAACGAAGGGTGCGTACTCTATACATCAAATAAAGTAAGTTTATGCCAAAAAAAATGCTGTTTTTTTTTTTTATTTCATTACTTGATCTGGCGAAATTTATAGTGTCTAGTGTTTATGCTAGTTTTTTATAGACAGATATTAATTATTTTTCGTGAAAAAATCTTGCTACGTGTGTCTATGTGCATTTATGCAAAAAAACGCAGTCTATTTACTCAACTTTGGACCCTAATATTTTGGAAACCAGACACTTCCCAGGTATGCTTCCATGGAGAAAAATGATCGTGATGATGAGGAGATTCCGTAGTTTTCGGGAACATTGACGACCAAAAATCACCCTGTATTCAAGATGAGATAAGTGAAAATTATTGGAAAAATAGCTAAATGGCTATCTGTCATACTATAAAAAAAACACGAGAACAATTAAAAATAATAATTACAACAATAAAGTATTTTTTCGACAAAAATACTTATCAATAAAATATAATTTTAAAAAATACTGACCGAAAATAATCGAGATTCTATTTTTAAGACGAATTTAAACGAATCTCAGTCTATACATCTTTATTAGTGCGATATTTGTATAATTTTCTACATTCATAATATTCGTTGTTACATAATTAAATTAAATTTATACATTTACATCTAAAAATATAACTTTAGCGAATATATTTTTGGAGCTATGTACATTATGAGACATGGCATCAATACTAATTTATTCATCTAACACAACTATTTATTACATTGTTTTAAATATGATAATTTTATGCCGATAAATAAAGCATATTTAACTAAAAAATAACTCTTGAGGACTAAAAGAGGGATCATCCACCCTCATTTCGTATCTAGCAAAAGCAATGCGATATTTGCCGCCCTCTGATTACGTAAAAGCAATAGCAAAGCGGAAGCAAAGCGATAGCGAAAATTGTACAATATTCGCCTTGAAACGTCAAAGTTCCTTTGAAATTCATTTTGACATTCATTTTACCTAATACGAATTTGACAAGCAATCAGCGATTTTTGTACAATTTTCGCTATCGGTTTGCTTTTGTTAGTTAGGTAATAAGGGGGTCGGTATTAAAATAACTTGTAAACTGAGGCAAAACTGCTGAAACTTTTTGACCGTGGCTTCCTTTCGTGACGCATATGTCCACTAAGAAGGGATTTTCCGAAATTCCCACGGGAACAAAAAATAACAGGAATTCTAACATGCACACGTAGCAGCAATGTCAAAGTTATTTTTGCTGTCGCATTGCAACTGCTTTGCTTTGCAAGATACGTAATCGGCCTACATAAAGTTTTATTTTAAGTTTTAATACACAGAAATGTGGTCTGCATTAATAATTATCGTAACACAGTGATATGAGTTATAGTTAGTTTATTGCTATGTGTTGGTCCTATCACAGGAAAAAATAACATAACTGTAATATTTTCGATATTTATGTTGTACTTATGTTAAGAATTACACTATTAATTACGATTAATCTTAGAAACATCTGCTAAATGCATCAGGAATGTTTTTTATTGCGGGATATATTGAGCTAGTAGTAAAAATAAGTATTTTTTTTAGAAATAGATTTTCTACGTTTTTTAACAAAACCAAAAGATCACATATTGAAAAAAAATCGTGGATAAAAAGTAGTCTTGCGTGCTTATGCAATGCCTTTGTATGCATTTCTTTTGTAAATTCCTCTGTATTTTCTGTAGTGTCTTGTGTACAATAAAGAAAAAGTACAGAAAAGGCGATCAGATATTAACATGGCAAAAGCGTAGACAGCTTATTAAAAATCTGAATTTTAAAATTACGCTGGCTAATCTGGCTTAAAAAGAATTATCTTAAGAAAAAGAACATAAAGCAAATCCATCTGTAAAGCGTGTCCCCACAGACTAAAAGTTGGCAACTTTTGAGTGAAATTCACTAAAAAAAGTCCTTTGAATGATGGCGCTAGTAACTATTGTTAAAATTCGGTAATAAATTCCGCGCAGAAGGAGAAAGAAGAAAAAACATACATGTAACTCTTGGACATTACTTCCATTTTCCCTTTGACGCGACGCGACCCCCTAAACCCCTAAACAACTATGTATATGACATTATCTGTGTTACATACAAAAAATATTATATGCTATGAGACGAACTGAATCTAAGTCTAAATGTGAGTCTCCCTATAAGTTGCCAACTTTTGTATGGCTCACTAAAATTGCCAACTATTTATTTTAGCGTACCTTATATCGATATAGTCACTAGTAATCTGTAACATTTCCAATATGTGGTCTATATACCGTTCCACGAAACAAACTTACAAAGAAAATCGTCTGTCCCATTGGTTAATACGTTATCTTCAAATCGGACTGCAGTACGCTCATTGGTTCCCTTATATCCAATCACGTGCATTGACTAATTAGATGAGAGCATCCCCCCCCCTTACAAGTTCACTCATGAAACGAACTATAGTACCAAATGAAATAGTGTCGCGTAGGCAAAATGCACGTATAATGTAGGCAAAATCCAGTGATTGATCCACGCTGCGCTGCATTGGAGGTCTCATGTATTGCCGTATCTTCGCATATTATTTTAGTTATCGTTTTTGTGCGTCGTATATTTTAACAAGTTCTGGTATTGCATTTGGTTCGACTGTCACTTTGTCACTGAGCTCGTTCAAACTGCGCACGTAACTTAGTTTCTTGAAGAATTTTGAGCTGAAAATAAACAGAAAAGGTACAATATTCTTACTAATTATGTATGTCTTGGTGTAGCTTTCACGCCAAAACTACTGAACCGGACGCACAGGTAATCTGGAAAGGACATAAGCACTTATAACCGGAATAATCTTTTTTTTGACACGCGGAAGAGTCCTTGCGACTTGTACCTTACCGGGTGACAGAATAGGTGTTCGTCCCTTTAAGTTAAACCTCACGATCTCCTAAGCTTTGAAACTAGGATGCAAGAAACTCAACCTTCAAAACCACGTGGATATACTATAAAGATGTACTAGGTATAGATGTTTAAGTCAGGCTAGCTTTTCGCAATCTGTAGAAGAAAAAAAATATTATAACACCACAGATTAAAAACACTTAAACAAAAATATCAGTAAGGGCTAAATGGCGGCTAATATCTATCGTATGCGTATCAATATTTATGATGTCCGCGCAGTTTTATCATAACACGGGATAAATCTTTCGAAACGATCATATGAAACACGTTTGTGCTACAAATGGATTTATTTTTTTAATAGTTTATCCCGAAGGAAAGGCAAGGGGAACTAAGCCCATACAGCCATTGACTGCCTGCTTGCAGAAACTGACCCATGACAGACTAAAGTTTTACAGCTTACCTGCATATAAAACCATGCACACGCACTTCACAAGCAATCAAATTATAACTTATCAACCAGAAAACATCACTTTACGGACACATGGATTTTCACAAGAAAATTACACCCGCTCCCTTCCAGTCCCTCAGTTTCGAGGTCGTTCATTCTTTTTTTTTTCTTTTTTTCTTTTTGACATCAGATGTCATGTTAACTGCTCTAACATGACCAGCGAAACACGTTATGATAAACCTATTTATCGACTAGCTGTCAAAATACGATAGATATTAGCCGCCATGTTGAATGTTATCTATACTAATTACTAATAATTTAATTTTACTTTTGACCTACCTGTGTAAACTAAAAACGAGTAAACTTAAACACTAAATTAAAAATATTAAATATTAAGAATTGATGTCAAAATTCGATATTTTTAACATCAAAATACAGTCATGCTCGGCGCTATCGATAGTAACCGATGGACACGCTCGCATTTTTATCTATCATATCGTATCGTGCCGTGTAACGTTACCGTCATGGTTATGTTCACTGAATCGATAAAATTCAACATTGCAGCTATATTTATCGTATTTTGACAGCTAGATATCGATAAATTGACTTATCATATCGTGTATCCCTGGCCGTGCTAGCCGGGTTGGACTACAATAAAATAGACAAATACATACCTGACGAAGGGTTTCGTCAAAATCACGAAGGATTTCAACCAAAACGTGGGATGTACTAGGTATAGATGTTTCAGGCTTTTTCGCAATCTGTAGACACCACAGATTAAAAACACTTAAACAAAAATATCAGAGGGCTAAATAATATGCCAATATTTATGATGTCCGCGCAGTTTTCTTTCGAAACTCATATTGCCAATCATTTGACGGCCGGCTGCCTGCTTGCCTGACGCAGACCCGGCGGCGTCCCTCAGTCGAGGGCTTCGTGATACCGACCGTCTGTCGACGAGCCTGTAGCAAGTCGCAGCCACTGCGACCGGGCAGGCGGCGTCCCTTAGTCGAGGGCCCTCGAGAGCGCGTCTCGTGATACCGACCGTCTGTCGACGAGCCTGTAGCAAGCTCGCAGCCACTGCAGGCCGGGCAGGCGGCGTCCCTCAGTCGAGGGCCCTCGAGGGCGCGTCTCGTGATACCGACCGTCTGTCGACGAGCCTGTAGCATGCTCGCAGCCACTGCAGGCCGGGCAGGCGGCGTCTCCCAGCACTGCCGTGTAAGTATATCAGGATGTATTCGTCTGTCACCAGGCGTTCTAGCGACCAGATCACGTATCTGAAAGAGGAGACTCTCCACTAAATATTGTATACCCAAAGGTGCTGACGGTGTAACTATAACATTCGCAATGAGCATACCTACCTGAAAGCGGCCCGCCCACTGATTACGTAACTAGCAGTAGCAGAGCCGAAGCAATGCGATAGACAAAATTTATTGCGCGCACTCACACATTCTCAATTTTCGCTATCGCATTGCTTCGGCTTTGCTTGCTGCGAATTAGGTAATCAGTGGGCCGTGGTGTTATAGTGTTAATATGTTAGAATTCCGCCCCCTTATTACCTAACTAGCGAAAGCAAAGCGATAGCGAAAATTGTACAAAAATCGAACCTACGTCGTCAGACTTGAAAGTCACACGTCTTGACCATCGGACTATCACGACGATATCGTTGCTGTCATAATATAGCGGCATATTACGCTCCAAACACTTACAAGAAAAGGTTGTCCATAACATAGGTGTAGTCGACTCGTCCGTTGTCCGGTAGATGGCAGGCACTGAACACGATAATGGCGGCTCCGCAAGCACTATAACCTCCGTGAGATAACACTCGCTTGTACGGCTCTATCACCTGAAAATATTAAAGAAATTCTCCAATAACTAAAAATAATTAAATTTAGGGCTGTTTTTTCCGAGAAATTATTAGTATCCCGGATGATTTCCACTATAATAATTAATTTAGTATGATCGTCCCTTACCACATGGGACTTAATAGGGTAACTGGTGAATATTGGGTGTGTGATTTGCACACCTCTGCCCAACCTTTTTGGGGGATAGTGAGCGTGTATGTAATTCTGAAATTATTCACCTCCTGTACTGATGTTTCACTAGAATAGCTGCATCACCTTTCGTGCATGTCGTAGAGTCGACTAAGGAAGTATTATAATTAACTATTGAGTAATATTGACATTTTTGACATACCTTCATGTCACATTTGACATTTCCCTCCGGCCTCTCTACGGTGACCCAGGATCGCTCGTCTCTAAACTCATCCGCAGCCGAGTATTCTGGTATGGGGTCGCTGCATTCACTCATTGTGTTTGACGACTTTGATCTGGGATTTACAAATGAAAAACGCAATGTTTAGTTCAACCCGTATTAGACGCGCAGAAAGTAGGGAAGACCTGAGGCGAATTAAAACGCAAAGCTCGGAACCGAACGAATGGCGGTGTGAACGAATCTGTGGAGGCCCTCTGCCCCAGCTAGGGGATACAGGAACATAAGTCAAATATTAAAGGCAAGATAATCTTTAATATTCTATTCAATTTTGCCAGGTTGGCAATACTATGAGGATCAAATCACTACGTTTTTGACGTGAAACGTCTTTAAAATCGCGCCGACACATACGGGTACCAGGTTTAAAAACTGGACCGTAACGAAAAGGTCTATATCATCGTACCTTAATAATTAAAAAACTATTGGTCTTAGAAACAAAAATCACTTATATAGTCAGCTCGCTGTTATGACATTGAGTTCGTGTCGGGGTCAAGCGGGGGGGCGGGGGAGGGATACTGCGATAACTGTGCGAAACCGGCGCTATTCAGTGTAACTCGTGACTCCGACTTTATAGCGTGGTGATTCTTTCGTGTGTTTGTCAAGTTTATTTGAACCGATTGATTTATACAAAAATAAGTGTAATTTGGACAGTATTTATATCTATACTAATATTATAAAGCTGAAGAGTTTGTTTGTTTGTTTGTTTGAACGCGCTAATGGAACTACTGGTCTGCTTTCAGTGTTAGATAGCCCATTTACCAAGGAAGGCTACAGTCTATACAACTGCCCGGCTTCGCACGGGTACAACGCCCCCTCACGCGGACGAAGTCGTGGGCGGCTGCTATTTAAAATAACCAGAAAGTGACAATAAATATATAAACATTTGCTATGTATTTTATGTTTCTATTACGTACCTGTTCTTTTTTTATTAAAATACTTAAAACAGCTCCATCTTGTTTTCATTTCAATCTTTTACTTTAAAAGCGATTCGCTAACATAGACGTTTCACGTTAAAACCAACGGCCGTGTGCCCCGACACAGCCCCACCCGCTTTTTTATGGCAAAGTAGTACTACAAAGAAAGTATATATAACATTTCTTTCAACGACTGACACTCTGTAGGTATGTGAAAACGACGGTAGGCCGATCCGCTCATTCAAGCCATGTACGTGCTTTAATGAGTATCCCTGAAATTAAATTAGGTACGATATCCACTAACCTGCCACTCCCCTCATCATCAGGTACGACAAGATCCGGCTGGACGGGATCCTGGACATCCTCCGAATCTAGAGAACAGTTGCTAATGCTGTCTAGGCTGCAGCGATCCTCCTCTACTTCTGGAGGCTACGGAAAGGAGAGCCTTCTAAGAAAAGACGAGTTCAGTTTTCGAATAAGGGTCAAGTCACACCGTTAATACCCGGACGTGACTACACGCGCGTCATTGCATATCAATCATATACATCACACTAATATTATAAAGGCGAAAGTTTGTAAGTGTGTGAGTGTGTATGTTTGTTACTTCTTCACGTCTAAACGGCTGAAGCGATATTGATGAAACTTTACAATAATATAGCATAATATATCATATCAATAACACATAGGCTATTTTTTATCCCGGGAAAATATTTTATCCCGGATAAATTTAGATATTTTGTTTTTTCTGCAGTCCACGCGGACGGAGTCGCGGGCGTCCACTAGTTTTATATAGTCTATGACACACTGTTAACACGCCACGCGATAACACGCGATTCCCACTCTCTATACATTTTCGGCGTGTTTTCGCGTCGGGTGTTAACAGTGTGCCTTCACCCTTATTTAACGGCCGATTGGCGTAGTCGGTAGTGACCCTGCCTGCGAAGCCATAGGTCCTGGGTTAGAATCCCGGTAGGCAGACATTGATATGATGAATATTGATGTTTGTTTCCGAATCATGGATGTTTCTTATCTATGTATTTAAATACCGTTGCTTAGTACCCACGACACAAGACCTTATGGATATTAATGTAAGACTAAGTAATGTGTTGTGAAGTGTGTGAATATTTATTTAAGTGTTCGTGGTGACGTCACGGCCACAGCACTTGGTAATAGGATTTATTTTCTTTCATATTGTTCAAAATGACTAGCGATTAAGTATAATGACGTGTTATTCAATATGCCTGCAACAAACACACCTACATCTATATCTAGGCCAGTACAAAATCTCCCATGAAAACCTGGTAGAAACCGTTTCACATAATAACTCTTATGCCTGATTTCGGAACTAACATTATTTGTATGCAGCAACACAGAAAATATAGTCATACACATAGTAACTGGCGCCATCACTCTAAGGAACTATATGGTGAAACGCACTGCAAAAACTGGGCCTATATCACCAAATAGTTCCTTTCAAGGATGGCGCTAGTTACTATATGCATGGCTACATTATCTGTGTTTCTGCATACTATACATGTTAGTTGCGAAATCGAGCACGGGATTTATTCTTTGAAACGCACTCTACGTGGGTAATTAACAGCTGTTATTACAAACAATAGCTTCAACAATGAGTACTAACCATTGGCTGTATGTAAACATTAGTTACTGCCGCACTTTCCCGTTAGCATTGTATAAGGTAAACGTTTTAGGTCACAATCACACGGTTTTATTACAAAACTGCGTCTTAAGTCTTGCGTCTCAACTATACCCTCAAAATTGGTCAGAAGTGGCACCATGTGGTTCTATCGGCCCTTAGTGCTCTGCCTACCTCGACTGAACAGTCGGGATCCATTATCCGACAGCCAAGCTAATAATATTTCAATGGATCCTGGCTGTTCAGTTGTTATATTACGATCATTAGAAAATATTTTATGTTCTTCAATAGTATTCATTCCATAATCTTCTAATATATAAAATTCTCGTGTCACGGTGTTAGAAGTTAAACTCCTCCGAAACGGCTCGACCGATTTTCGTAAATCTTAGCATGCATATCGGTTAGGGTGGAGAATCGGACAACATCTATTTTTCATCCCCCTAAATGTTAAGGGTGGTCCACCCCTAAATATTTTTTTAAATTTTTTGACAAAATTTTTTGTTTTTATTTTTTTATGATACAGCATACAAAAATACATACAACCATGAATTTTCACCCCTCTAGGATCAACCCCTTTTACATAGCAAAACAACGTTTGCCGGGTCAGCTAGTAATAATATAGAATTCTAGACCACCGGACATTTAAGTGCTTGTTTTTTTTCTTTTCAGTTTTTTTTTATTATTTACATTATTTGGTTCTTTTTTAAGCTCGGGTTTTTGGATTTTTGTTCTATGTATAGAATAGAAGAAGATAGATAGATTGCACATTCATATTCACAACTGGATTAAACCACACCATAATAAAATTTATTTTAGAAAGTAAGTACCTACCTTAACATATATGTGTTACACTATGTGCTAGCCAAACAAAGATATGAAATAACAATTATTGAATTACTAAACTTTCACTTATATGTTGATTGTCATGTTTCACGCCACGTTTGCTGGAATAAAACTTTTGTTACACCCTGTTTTTATAGGTTAGTTATGGATATAATCTTTGGCTACATCCTGTACAATGTTTGTAGGTTATGATGGGTAACCTAACAAAAGAGGCAAATACAAAGGTGAAGATTTCATTTATTAACTAATTCTTACCAGCAATATTTTCCGTCGTTGCGTGGACGGGCTACGAGGCTTCACCGTGGGCCTCAAAGCCACACTTCCGGTATACGGGTCCAGTAACGCCTCGTACGCAGACTTGTCCTCTTGTGTCGACGAAGAAACTACGTCTGGGGAATCCAGGTCCTAGGGAAATATACAGGGTGATTTTTTGTCGGCTTCGTTCCCGAAAACTACGGAATCTCCTCATCATCACGATCATTTTTCTCCATGGAAGCATACCTGGGAAGTGTCTGGTTTCCAAAATATTTGGGTCCAAAGTTGAGTAAATAGACTGCGTTTTTCTGCATAAATGCACATTGACGCGTGTAGCAAGATTTTTTCACAAGAAATAATTAATATCTGTCTACGAAAAAACTAGCATTAGCCGCGCGATCGCTATAATTGAGAGTGAGTGTGTGCTTGGGTGAGGTGCGGGGCGCGGGAGGACGCCGAGCGCTCGTCGCGCGCACGCACACACTCGAGATTATCGCGATCGCGCGGCTTCGGCTTTACTATTGCTTTTACGTAATCAGGGGGCGTGTCTGGGATCGGACCTATATGCCGTCCGACTGCATGGCGCACGTTTTAACCATTGAGTTAACACCGCATCTGAACAAACAAACTTGAATATCTTTGAATGTATAGAACAGCTGATGATTTCATAGTTTGTCCCATAGCTTTTCAGTAATTTTGGCGTGAAACGCGACAGACTACAGACATAGGTGCTACAGACAGACACACAGAGTTACTTTCGTATTTCATAATAATACCTACCTAAGTAGGCATCAGACTAACTAAACAGTAGGTAGTTAATTTTTTTACAAAATAAACCTGTGTCTAATGATGAAGTGCGAGCGTAGCGAGCGCGAAATTTATCGTACCATAACATTTAGGGTCGATTCCGGCAGTCGAACTTAAACCTAAACCTAATCTTAGTCAGGTCTATCTCTCTCCGTTCTAACATAAATGGCTGAGAGAGAAAAGGACAGGTAGGACTAGGTTTTACGATTAGCTATAAATGTGATTGCCGGAATCGACCATATTGCCCCTATTTAAATTTGAACACAGGACCTTAGGACCTTAAAACTTACATGATTCAAATGGGTGGTACTCGACAGTTCTATAGGCAAGTCGAAATTCGGCATTGAACGCAGTTGGGAGGGAGATTCGCACCAATCAGCAACCTAGTAGAAAAAAAAACAATATTAAATCTCTGACGGAGACCGCGCCTCAGCAAACGTAGCGTTGGATACGCCCCGGTTAGATAGACCGATGAATTGAAGAGGGCGGCTGGTAGTAACTGGGTGGCCAAAACGGGAGGTCAAGCCTTGTGACGTGCTCTGGGGTAGGACTACGTCTAGCAGTGGACTGCAATAGGCTGATGTGCGTGTGTGTGTGTACAGAATCAATCAATCTATGCTTTAACTTGAATGACTGACAGATCAACACACAGCCAAAAACTGATCTGAAACCGGGAGGGTGTGTCTTTTGTATGACGTACTTTTTTCCGGGACTTCAAAAATATCGAAACATGGTATCTATCTTATGTGACTTCAATTCAAAACCACGATAAGAAACATAGATGCAATCATTCCGAAGTTTATTACAGCAAAATTGTTAGATAACTTTTTATAGCTCCACTATGCGACATACCTGACTATATTTCCGCGACCGTATGTGTCGCCTATTAAAATTAAATAAACTAATAAAAGTTACATAAGAATTCAATTACTATGAAACTTTTGATTGGCATAACACTAGCTGGTTTGACCGATATGCGTTTTATTTTAGAGAAATATTTTAACGAACAATATCATTGCAGGTAAGTTGTATAAATATGATAATAATTGCTGGACTTTCTTTGACCGGATTGGAGACATTCTAGAGCAAGGTCTAGCTCTAAGAACACTCTAAATTGACAATGAAGAATATTGTGAAGGTCTTTAAAGAGCAAATGGAGCTCTGGAGTGACTTTAAATTTATGTATGTTTCTTTGGCACGTTGCAGGTCACATTTGTGCTCGAGACCAATAGATTTGTCTTAGTTGTGAGTGATACTGGGTGAAAATTTTTATGCAGTTGGGTTTTTAGAGTTTATCTGTGTATCATAGAAGACTCGTCATCAGCCTATTGCAGTCCACTGCTGGACGTAGGCCTCCCCCAGTGTGGGGCTCGATCTCCCGTTTTTGCCATGCAGTCACTACCAGCCGCCCTCTTTAAGTCATCGGTCCATCTGGCCGGAGGGCGCCGAACGCTACGCTTGCTGAAGGCGCGGCCTGCCCACTGCCACATCAGTCTGCTACATTTTGATACTATGTCTGTCACTTTGGTCACCCCTCCCTATAGTATTTAATGGTGTTGGGTATATATTTAAACTTTGTCGGCAAGTAGTTTAATTCGTTTTTTTTTCTTTTTCTTTTACCGGAGCACTGTCCTGTCAAAGCCTGACATAGCATTGGCAGAATCATCGGTCAATCGACGGAGCCCTAGACTAAAGATTGAAATTGAGATTCCGAGCATTGACCTTTCCATAGAGACTATCAAGTCATTATATTAAGGATTTCTTCATAGAACTTACCCCAGAGTGAAATTCCCTCTCCGAAATATCCATAATGTTACTCTTTGGTGTACTCCAGCACAACTTCTTGGTCCGTTCCTCAAAGTGCTTCAAGACAGCTCCTCTCTCTTCGTCTTTACCCATGTCCCGCTGAGGTGTGGATGATGCAACCTCCTTTATATTTGTTTCCATGAATCGTGACATACATTTCCGTTCAACCCTAGCTACGATATCAGGTGGTGTGTTATCTAGCTTGGATTCATTCAGCATTTGACTGTCAGCTGTTATGAAATTCTCAGTGAAATATAGGTTGTTTTTTGATGTATTCGTTTGGGGACTGTATAAATTGTAACCGTTTTCCACTGGTTGTTCTTCGTCTACGCTGGATATGTTAAATTCTTTATCCTCATCACCTTTATGAGATTTCTTTGGAACAACATCAGGAAAGTTCTCATCTGGGCTATTCAAGCCCATTAATGGGTGATCCGTTGTTAATGTCAGTGTTGCAGACACCTTAGGTGGACTTATACCTATATTTTGATTCTTTAAATCTATTTTAGGAGAGTCTAAGCATAGATTCGACATTTTTGATATTAGACTATTATTTAGATCTGATTTGAAATTTGATACTGTGATTTCTGGGTTTTGTAAACGGAGGACTTCCGTTGAATCTGTTTCTCGGTCGTCAAAGTCTGATAGAACAGAGTTGGGTGTACCTTGGGAGCGGTATGATTCTGAACCCGTGTCCATCTTCTCATCTGAGGATTGAGAATTGGTTGTGTCGTCTCCATTCAGCACTGTTATTCTTGATTCACTAGAAAAGATACTTTTGTGTTATATTTGTAAGTATACTATATATAATGCAGAATCATCAAAGATAGCAAGAATGTACAGAATTTAAAATAAATACTGCAGAATAGGTCAAAATGCATTAAACAATTAGAAGGGTAGATTTATGAGCAAGTTGAAATGGTAAAAGGGGGGTACATAAATTATTTGAGGAACACTTCCCTTCAAATCCTTTAATATATTTACACATGCATTAATTTCAGGGTCTGAATACTTATTATTAAGTTATTGATGTAAATTCGTGCTGAAAATAACTTGGTTTCTCACCCCTATTCTCACAAAAATCTTAGCCTATATCTGTTGGGTACTTACTTCATTTAATCCGTGTTTTATTTATGTGTATATAGCCTAATATTTATATTGCGAGATATATTACACGTACATAAAGAATAAACTTCAACGAGGAACACAAAAATTAGATTTTTTGGATTGATTATTTGATTTGCGTATTTTGACGTTTCGTTTCGTTCTTCCATAAAACGTTCCTTTTCACTTTCACGATGTTGACAGCTGAAGCGGCAGAAGGCTGCGTCACATCACAGAAAATACATAATAGGGTTCTTTGAGGTTACAAAAAACCCCAAGGTCTGTTTAGAGCCTGTGTGTGAGATTTTGAGTGACGCTACGCGGATATACGAGCTAAAGCTGAATGTTGATAAAAGAGTATTGAAGAGTTTCTTGTAACGCAAATGTGAGCTAGCGGAACAATAGTCCATTTCCAAGAATAGGAGTAATAACCAAAGCAATGTAATGAATGGAACTGGTTCTATGTTTTCAGCGGGTACATCTGTGAGTCTCTTTGTAGTGTGTAAGCATTTACCCAGACAAATGGGTAAGTTGCGATAAATTCAAAATATTTTTGAACTGACATTTAATAAATCTATACATATAATAAAAATGTAACGGAATCGCTGTCTGTACATGGAAGAGATGAGAAAAAATACTATAGGAGACCTTTATCAACGCAATAGTACCCAAAATATTGATTTTTGGAATTTGTCTGTTGTCGGTTTGTCTGTCTGTGCGTTTGTACACGCTAATCTCAGAAACGGCTGAACCGATTTCGATGCTCTTTCCAGGAATATATTGTGACAGGTCCCACTTAACATATAGGCTACTTTTTTTCCCGGGAAAATGTTTTTATCCCGGATAATTTCGACATTTGGTTTTTTCTGTAGTCCACGCGGACGGAGTCACTAGTTAATAATATATTTATTTAGGACAATGCATATTAATTTGCACACAACAAGGGCAATTTAGGTAGGTAGGTAGGTATGATCAATATAGGTTCATAATAATTTAGTTTTCCTTTCTTTCTTATCAAAATACTGTGCGCATTTATTAAAATACAATCGCGCTACTGCCGAAATTCGTAATATTGGACATTTCTGACCTAATCAAATTTAAAAGTACTTATAAGTTATGAAGTGCTAAGTAGCAAGTAAAAACTTACCTGTTTATTTTAAAAACATTTTCTCTTAATCGACCCATTACAGACAGTCAGACGGTTTGGTTTCGAATTCAGAATAATTCTAATTATGATTCCTAAAATATCACATGGGAATTGCTGTTTGTTGACTTTTTTTGCGGACATCAATTGAAATCCGCATAATATTTTCATTTCCAATTAAACACGAGTATCATTCTTCCTTGTTTTCTAAATATTGGAATTCTGAAAAGGTATTTCTAGCCTGAACAAGCATCATTATTAACATTCTGCGGTTAAATTTTGTAAGAAGTTGGAGAGGTGAAAGTGTCAAAGATATTTTTGTTTTGCAGGTGACAAAACTATAAAAATGCAATTTGGCGGGATATTCCTTGTTATATGTTTTAATGTAGCTGCCACTTTCGGTGAAGATGTAAGCTGTGAGTACTTTATTCATACAGATTTGTAACTAGTGGTTGTGAAATGGTGATGGCGACTCTTGTAAATTTGCTAAATTTCGATCCGAAATTTGCATACGTATATTGGTACGTTACACTTACTCACATTTTAATTGACAGATCAAGCTTGTGTGGACAAATACTCAAGGAAAGGTTACCAACCGTGGCAAGAGTGGTCAGATCATTACACTTGTCATAGGTACCGGTGCGAGATACGAGATGGAAAATATTTCATAGCAGCTGTTGGGTAATAAAACTGTTGCAATGATTTTCGCTCCAGTATTTTAAATTTTTTGTAACTAAATATAATACCTTTCCAGTTGTCGAAAACCAAAAATACCAGAAAACGCCTTAGAATGTCATGAATATATAGAAGACGAAAATGTTGGTAAGTGTTTGTTTGTATAACTTAGGGACGTTCTCACTCACAGTTTACACATGACCCCGCTATGGCTGCGTGGCTGCGGGATCTCTGTATTGATCCTGTAGTTCTTGCTACACCATTTTTTGGAAACACAACCGTGCATTTACCTACGTATGTATGTACCTATACAGGGTGAATTTTGGACCCCAAAATATTAGGGTCCAAAGTTGAGTAAATAGACTGCGTTTTTCTGTATAAATGCACATAGATGCGCGTAGCAAGATTTTTTCACGAGAAATAATTAATATCTGCCTATAAAAAAACTAACATAAACACAAGACACTATAAATTTCGCCCGATCAAGTAATTTCCCAGCATTTTTTTGGCATAAAAAATTACTTTACTTTATTTGATGTATAGAGTACGTACCCTTCGTTAAGGGTGGCCACGATAAAACACTCTGTATATGTATATTTGTGTATTTCTTCCACACATAATTTTTTCTACTTTTACCAACAGAATTTCCAACATGCTGCGCTAGATTGCGATGTGTAGTAGAGGTTAACGGTGAGAGGATAGTACAAACGAGAGGTCAACCTGGAGAATTGTTCCCTGACAAGTAAGAATATAATAAATATTTATCAGCTATAGTCATGAAGCCAAAACAAAGGTTATTAAATCACATATCTTTTTTAGACCCTGGAAAGGACAACAAAATGAACCTAACCCAGCAGTTGTGGGAATGGGAGGAATTCCTTCCAATACAGTCGGTGGAGAACAACCAAGTCAATCAGCTCAAGGAATTTTTAACAGCAGAGGTGCAGGTGAGAATCTCTATCACTATTAATATTTTAAAAATTTAGCTTAAACTAATTGTATGTCAAATAGCTTATTATCATCAATTTTAAAGAGGTTTAACTAATTCAAATACCTAATTAACTGACATTGAGTAATTAAACACTTACTGAATTTTTTAAATAATTATTTATACTTTAAGTTACATTTTAATACAATTAGCTTAATCTGAATATTTTATTAATTTAGCCAACGATATTCCCGACAGCGGATGGCAACGATATTAGCGGAAGACGATACGTTGATCCATATCCAACCCAGCAAATGCAAGAGTCACCAAGGAGGAAAAGGTCGACCATCTATCCGCTATTTGATAGAAGACTGGCAAGAGATACAGGGGCATATGCACCACACCAAATCAAAATTCATGGATACTCTCCTGAAAAATATACATCATATTTTACAAATAACTTCAAAATATCTTCTAAATTCAATACTCATTTTAATCTGTCTTGAATTTTTTATTATTAAACCAGAATTTGTAATAGAATATACTAAATTACAGAATCTAGATGACTTACTCATAAAAATATATACTCTTGCCTATAGTTGTAAGAATAGCACACTTTCATCAATGCAATTTTTTGTTAATAATTTTGTACTATCTGTTATTATTAGTTTTTAGAATAATGTATTAAATAAATCTTACAAACAATTCACGTATTTTAAATTGCTAATGACTATTGAAATGAGTACGGAGATCTCACTTAGTGCGAACTTCTAGAGTTCTTTAATAATATAGGTACTTATTTATCTTAATACGAATGGTACGGAACCCATAAAAATATTTAACTGAACGCACCACATTAAGACTAACTAGTGTTGTGCGCACATTAGATAGAGATATCGATAAAAATTTCATTTATGAAATCATGGTAGGTATTCCGCATACTTATGAATATCCTTGATGCTGATTCAGGCCACCCTAATTAGGAAGAATTTGGACAAATTTTGAGAAAAAGATCCACAGCATATTAATTCAGCAGAAGTAGTAGGTAACAATACTGTTTTACTGTAACTAGTCTAGTAAATAATTCACTACTGGGAAAAGTAGAATAGATAAAAAGAAATACGGTATGGAAATTACCTATCTTTGCAGTTTAAAATGAGTCTTCATAACTGATAGCATTTATAAAATTAAATGTGGTGTCCTAATGTAGAATCGACACAATTTGCAAAAGAAAAATCGTGCTCAATTTTATTTAGGTTTAAAATGTATCTATAATGTGAGTATGTATTCGCCACGTGCTTGTCCATGAATTCATGAGTATATACTACTATGCATTGACGGGGTGGAGTAGGTAATAGAGAGAGAAGGGATGAGAGAACGAAAAGAAAGAGGGAGAAACAGAAAGGTATTATACACTACTCGCTTGTGTATACGATACGACTGTCGCGCCTGCGCACGTCTCATTTAACGGTTTTATTCCACGCACTTTTTCTTTACGGTTTTACTATCACATTTTTTTCAGTTCGGTCGCGCAGCAAAATCCCTATCTCCTCCAAGCCTACCGTAAGGAACTTCGTTCCAACAATGTATGTTTACATCACTATAAGATCGATAGGATTGGCAGAAGAAATGTCAAAATCAAAATTAATTTTATACGTGTTAACAAAATATTTTCTAATATATTGTTTGTCCTTTTTTAACTAATGAGCTTGCCTATGCATATCCTGCTGTCAAAACGGAACTGAGAAAAGAAAATAGTAAATAAAATACCTACAATATGTACATAACAGTGTTATTATATTATTTTGTTGTGGGATTTCTTTTCAAACTTTATTACATACATACCTATTACATATTGTTAAATAAATTGAAATAATAAATGCAACGTTCCGTATGTATAGAATACTAAACTAATATCTATTAATTGCAGAATCTCTAAAGTGCTTTATCGTCATTGAATAACAAGTCTAGCTATAAAAATCAGGCTAATTATTGGAAAGTTCGCGAGTGAAAATTCCAATAGGTACTAATAGCAGAGAAGGCTGGAAAATGGAAGAGCCAGCAAAACCGTTCGCATGCACTTTGCCAGATTGTGGAATGACGTTCACCAATGAGGATCACTTACATGTACATACAAAGAAACATGACATGGTTCTGCAATTAGGATCTGAACAAAAAGCCGCTTTTGTTGGTGAGGAGAAATAATTCTTATTTCAAACATTATTCCCTTAACATAGGGTTGCCAACCGTCCTGTTTTCCCAGGATGTGTCCTGCTTTTTGGGGTGTCCTGGGCTGTCCGGGATAGTTTTTAAGCATCATCCTGAGTTTAAGAGTCCTTACACATTCGCTATCGGCAGATTTTCTAAGGGTGCCCCCATCAGGTCAACGTCTAGTGCGATGACTCGAATAAGCGTCAGTGGCACCTCTAGAATGCCTAAAAGAAGCAAATACTATATATACAGGGTGTAACAAAAAGGGTATGTTAAGCGAAAAGCTATGTAAATAGCCCACTATAGAGAATCTATCCACAAAATTTTAGATCCGAAATCACATGTTTATTTTTCCTGATAGTATGGAGAATTTTTAAATATCTCAGGAATTTTCACACAAACTTGAAAAATAAAAATGTGATTTCGAGTCTCAAATTTTGGAAATAGGTTCTCTATAGTGGGCTATTTATACAGCTTTACGCTTAACATACCCTTTCTGTTACACCCTGTATATAAGCACTGAATGTGTTAAAGACCTATGTTTTGAAATTTGCATGCCATTAACTCTCTCCAATCGTATTGTCACTAAGCCCGCACATGTATATATATTCTTCTTCAAATCCTGGTTTTTACAGTTTTGAGAACACTAGAGTCTGTTGGAAAGAATTATTTCCATGCAAAATGTGGGAGCTAGGTATTAAATGATACCTACATAGAATTATGTATAGGTAGGTATGCAGTTACAGAGATAATTATGGTTGATTCAGATCATCATACTTGAACCTAAACTTGAGATTAGTCCCACCTGCCCCTTTCTGTCTCAGCCATTTATGTTAAGCATGGAGAGGGACAGACCTGACTAAAATTATGTTTACGTTTCAGTGTGACGGTCAGAATTGACCATAATATACCTATACCTTGTCATACACAGAGTTAAATGTACTTACATAGCATCAACATTCTAATGAACCATTTGGTGAAGTATCTAGCAGAATGAAAATTGACCTTAAACACATACACTGTCACGGACTATGTATTTGCTTTTACAAGTAAAAGCAAATGGCTTATATTAATTGGTACCAATGATTATTATTATAGGTGTTAAACTGATGTTGGTATGCTAAGAAAATCTGCTATCAGGGGACATGTTTGTACTTCTCAGTAAAGATCAATGCCTACTGAATTAACCTAGTTATCTATCAGGCAACTTGTTACTGATCTTTAACATCTGGACATGGTTAGCTAAATATGGCTGTCGGATCTTGTTCATGGTCATGCAGTTCTAGCTTCCTCCTCATTGTGGAGAACACAGCTATGTCTATCGCAGCTTTCATACTATAGGGGCACAACTAAAAAAAATGAGTATTGGGAAAATGTGTTTAAGATGTAGCCATGTTGATTTTGTGCCCAAATATTATAAAAACTCGAAATCACAAAATTTTCGAGATGTGCCCCTATAGTATGAAAGCTGCGTATGTTTGTTAGTAAGCATAAACAACCTTTGATGGTCTTATATACACAGAAAATTTAATACCGTAAAATTAATCATGATAAAGTAAGTAAGTATACATATGTCTAAGTTTGGCAAAGAGTGAGGGTTAAACTTACAGTAATGGTGACAGTGTCATTGCAAAACTAGTAGAGTCTAAAGTTAGACACTGCTTAAAAATTACATTTGACAGCAATATTATGGAGTTTGGCAGCAAATGTATGGAGTAGCTGTCAAATCGAGGCAATGTTTAAATTATTTTGTTGAACATGGTGAATGTTTAACAAACATTTAACTAGATCCTCACTAGTTATTGCTTGGCTTATCTGTGGTGTTGACAGCCAATAAGTATCGAGGATTTTGTTACATGTTTGGAAAAACATCGTCTTTAAGGTGCTGTGTAACATGAGCAATGGAAGATAGACTTACTTAAAAACTAACCCAAATACTAATGGTTGTGATATGCGTCTTCCAGTCGGACGCTGTCGTCGGTTCGATTCCGGTCATGGGCCTGTACCAATGAATTTATTTTATGTACGGTTGTTTATATTCGAAAATCGTCACAACCCGAGGAGGGTTGGCATCAGCAACGGGCCGTAAAACAAACGCCTAACCCTTGGCAATATGAGTTTCGAAAGAAACCAACCATATTGCGCCGACCCCATTACAATCAAGGGGGCGGTCAAGCTGGTCTACTTAGGCCATATTTTACGAGCGATAGCGAAGTTCGTAAAGTTATCGAATTATGACCACCTCTGACTCATAATTCCGCCCTTCATTACAATAGGATACCTTGGGGTAGGAAGATGATGAGTAGACACGCAAAAATCTCTTCCTAAACCGCCTATGCAGTGGTGACTTCTCTTCCAGCTGATCAGACCCCAACCCCGACTCGATTTATCAGAAACTGCGAGGAAGTGGGCTTGTTCCAGGACCTGCAGAATGTCAACCCTTTCGATGAAGGGTTCAAACGAGCTATGGATATGAAGTAAGTGGATTTTTTCGTTAAACGTAGGCGAGCGGTGAGTGCCCAGTGGTTAAGACGTGCGCCTTCCAAGCGAGGGACGTTAGTTCGATCCCAGTCACGCTGAATTTATTTCATGATCGATTTTCTGAAATTGTAACTTAGCTATACTCTTAAAAATAATTGACCAACCCGCCTGCCCAGCGTGGTGACTGGGCAAAAATCCCCCTGTGTCAGTAGTCTTATGACGTGCACCATGGTGAGTCCTACGTCTAGCAATAGACTGTAGTGTGCGATATGTAGTATTGATATTGGTGACTGGACAAAAATGGCATGTTTTTATGTATGGCAGTAGACTTGTCGCGTGCCCGGGGGAGGCCTACGTCCAGCAGTGTACTACAAACAGGCTGTTACGATATGTAAATAGGATGCAGTATGAATGTTTTTGTTCCTCAGACACAACATGTTAACCCTCGAGTCTACGAATGCGGATGATGTCCTGCACACCCCACAGATGGTTTACCCCGCTATCGATAACCCTGACTGCACACTATACAGCAACAATCAGAGGAACATCACTATTAGCAGGTGAATATCATCCTGTGTAGATGGGGGCTTCACTAGAATACATCAGCTGCATCTTCCGTGCATGTACTAAGAGTCGACAAAGGAGCTCGCTGCTATTATCTAATTTGCAGTAGCAGAGCCGAAGCAATACGATAGCAACAATTGAGAGTGGGTCTGCTTCTGCAAGTTACATAGTCAGGGAGCCAGGCGTTTTCTCAGGCGATGAGATGAGCTAGCAATTTGTCAACATCTGCACCGGTATGATGAATTTGGTGAGAGCGATAGATAGATAGATAAACTAAGTGTATGTACTTTGCATGTAAAAAATAGACTTAAGAATTAGAGTAGACACTCGTTCTCCTGACTGAAACGGACTGAGTGATTTAGGGCTGAAGAAGTGGTTTGCAATCCCTTTTTACACACCAAGTAGAAAAACTTGCCTTGTCTAGTTGTTACTTAGCTCTGTGGATTTGACGTTTAAAAGTGAGACATCTCGCTCTCACCAAATTCATCATACGGGCGCTGGCCCTGCTATTTGCATCAGCTGCATTTCCTTCCGTGCATGTCGTAAGAGTAGTCTAAGGAACATTGGAGATTCTCTCAGGCGATGAGATAGTGACTTATCAGTGATCATTTACATCCAATAATATTAGTAGGATGTATATGGATTTACAGATCCTCCAGTGACGAGACCAGCGCAGTTAAAGGTTATGAAACCACAACCATTTCTAGACTCACCAATGAAGTTACAACAATCAGTAGGGTAGTCGAAAAACCCGATCCTCTCGACAAATCAATCGACAAAATTAAAGATAATGTTGCCAACAAGACTATATCTTACACAAATAATGTTATTGAAATCAGTAATATAGAAATTAGGAAAGATATATCTGACAATGACGTTAATAAAGCAATTGAAGGCTCAAAAGAAAAGGCAAATAATAATGAAATTGTAAATGTTGAAGTACCAAAACCTATAATGAGTCAGAAATCTATAGATTATGTTGTTGAAGCGTTAACATCTGATTTAATACGTAAAGAAAATTCCGCAAATAATGTATCAAAGAAAAAGATAATAAAATCAAGAAAACGAAGCAACATAGATTATCAAGTAACGTTAACATTGCCTAATGGTAAAACGGTTAAAATGAAAGCGGCTGATGAAGACGAGAAACCAATACAAGATGAAACTAAAGAGAAATTGAAGACTATAATCAGAAATAACACGGCGAAAAAACAAAAGCCTCAAATGCCTGTTATACAAAATGTTGTTTCATTGCAAAACATTCCGACAGCAACTTTGATACCTGTTAAAATCGTGAATACAGTTGGTAAAGTACCTATACTACCTTTCAAAATAGATAGTCCGGAGAAAGTATCTAAGCCAGAAGTTATCACAGGTGATCTACCAAGTACTTTGGACGTTGATAATGAACCTGACAGAAGTAATATCAAAAGAAGTGGACTACCCAGTGTTATGGAATGCAGAAGTGCAGCTTCTAGACGATATAGGTACGGAAACAATTTATTATTAGAGTATTAAGCTTCAGCGTCGTCGTCTTCAGCCTATTGCAGTCCACTGCTGGACGTAGGCCTCCCCCAGGGCACGCCACAAGGCTACTGCCATAGGGGGATTTTGCCCATAGTCACAACGCTGGGCAGGTGGGTTGGTGACCGCAGTGTGATTTTTGAACTATGTTGTCGGCACGGGAAGCGCTGCTGCCCATCTCCCGGAATGATTTAGCTTCATATAGTAATAGATTTACTTAATTAATAGACCTACCTAACTAAATTTTTTTTAGACAGCGCTCGAAACAGCAAATGCTTTTCATGACCGAGGAGATAAAAAGACTGACAGAATCCAACAAAAATCTGACAGAATCGAATAAAAAGCTGACAGAATCCAACAAAAGACTTACGGAGGAGATGTCGAAATTGAAGATGTTGACAGTGGAACATATGAAAAAATGTCCCATTGCTGATGACTTAAGTAAGTTGTCGTATTTTCTGCATCTCTTATCTATTTACCAATATACAAAAAAGAGTAGACTAGTCCCTTTTTTTATAGAATAATTTCTATGCCTGATTTCTGAAATAATATTTTTTGTATGCAGCGACACAGAAAATGTGGTCATACACATAGTAACTAGCGCCATCACCCAGCGGAACTAGTTGGCGAAACGCACAATAGGAACATGCATTCACTGGCAGAGTGAGTACATAGGTAGAGTTTGTTTCACCAAATAGTACCTTCTTACCTTAAACCGTACTCCTAGGCTATTATATATGTTAATTGTACCTAAAGTAAATAAATAAATAGTTCCTTTTGATGGTGGCGCTAGTTACTATGTATGTGACTATATTATCTGTGTCATTGCGTAAAAATAATGTTAGTTCTAAAATCAGGCATAGGAGTTATTCTATGAATCGAACGAAAAAGACAACGATGTTTTTTAATACCTCGTATTCTTTGCTTCCTGGGGATGTCTCAACTATAATATGTTATGATTTTGAGAGAATAAATACCATTTTTATTTTATTTATTATTATTTTTTGTAACATCACTATATTTTTTTTCTATAGAAGCACTCCTGGGAAACCACGGTCGAAATTTACATTAATATTATCTTTTTTTTTACATAAATCGATCTGAAATCGGTTAACAAACATTTTTTTCAAAGATACCATGTCAAAATGTTATAATGTTAGTTTTGTAGGTACATTTGTCTTTTAGCATCAAACGAATACATTGCTGCAATAAAATGCGAGTATTTTTTAATATTTTTTTGTCATTTCCCAGGGTTGGTTCTATAGAAGAAAGTGATCGTAACCTTATAAAGAATACGAGGTATTAAAAAACATGCTTGTCTTTTTACACCTTGTATAAGTACCACAGATACGATAAAATACTATAGTATGTTCACATGGTTGTGATCCTGATATGGGGTAGCCAGCACTGCAAGAACCAGAAGTAGATACCACAGCTACGTTTGTCATCGTGGGGACAGGTCAGTGACAAGTTGCTAGCTCATCGCCGAGACAACGCCCCTGAGTTCCTTAGTCGACTCTTACGACATAAGGTAAACTTACGTAATCACTACAAAAACAACAAGTACAAGCCTTTGCAGCGCCGGCCCGATGTAAATTTTATAATGGATCGAGATCTATTTGAGAAGTAAGTAATATCGATAACTTCCAAAATCATACTCCCGGACACCACATTTAAGCGCCCTTTAGGATTCGGCGCCTGGAGCGACTGCTCCGTTCGCCGTATGGGCGGGCCGGCACTGAGCCTTTGGATATCTGGGTTAAGAAAACTCATGCTATGCGCAAAGCTCTTACCCACCATGAAGCCAAACTAAAAACAAGAAAAGAGATCCGAAAGAAGTCATTATTTCCCCCTCGGGTATATGCAGTCAAGACATGCACGGATGGGGATGCAGCTGATGTATTCTAGTGAAGCCCTGCATCAACACTGGTTTGTGTTGGCTAGTAATACATTTATTTTTTGCAGGAAACACAAATCCCGAGAAAACGAAGCCGGACAGTATTAATATACAAAGATAGAACTCGTGAAGTAACCTGTAAGGTGACACTTTTAATATCTCAGGTCTTTTTACACCCTGTATTTAAATTAAGTGCACCATAGCATAACAATTGTAGTATAATAATTATAAAACTACTCGTATTTCAGTAGTAGTTTATGATAAATATTTATTATTAACATGTTTATTAGTAAAATTATTTATTTAGAATCCAGATGAATTTGTATCTAGTACTTCCTTTTATTATAAGTTGTACTACTTTTATTTTATTATGCTGTGGTCTATACTTTCAATGAAAAACCTCAAGAAACCAGAAGCCGCGTTCCATAGTAAATGCTAGCTAATGAAGCTAACTGCCGGACATCTAATACAGACGGGAAATAAATACATCGGAAAGGCATGATAAATTCACCACTTTTACGGCTGTGTTCCCAACATAGGGTAGCTAGAACTGAAGGATCGCTAAGGATCTACAGAGATGTAAAATATCAGTGACAAGATGCTAGCTCACCTGCACCGGTAGCATGCCGTCCGCGGCTCACGTATGTCGCGCTTTTTGTGGCGCCTAAATGTCAAAATTTGCGACAAAATGACGTTTCATACTTCAAGCTGACATTGAAAAATGCGTCGCGCCGTGCGCGATATATAATCCGCGGTTGGTGTTTAAATTCACGCGGGGTCTTATCGCTAATTTTGACGTTTCGTGTGACTGTGTGTCAATTCAATTACCGATTCAGTATTGAACGTAATATACATAGTTCATTTTACTTTCGCAATGGTAGCACCACTTCCACGAGTTGTCCAAAAGACGCGTCGCGCACGTGTTCCGAATCTCTGTCATTGCCATGCTCGCATTTGGTGACTGGAAACGCTCGCGGTTGATAAATAAAAACCCGCGTCACGTTTTTGCCAGAGAGAACGTCCCTGAGTTCTTTAGTCGACTCTTACGACATGCACGGTAGGAGATACAGCTAATGTATTCTAGTAGTGATGACGACACCTTAATAGGTACGTTAGTACATAATGACACTCTAATGACTCAATTAGACAAATCGTTAGAGTCGTTCCGGATAAACTAAACTAACATACAAACAAGAATAACGTTCGCGGCTTCTGGTTGGTTCTGCGTTCTGAGTTTGTGTATACTTCTGTGATATTATTTTTATTAGGAAAATAAAACAATTCGTTGATTTTAATAACAAATGGTCTATAATTTATGGCACTTTGATTTAAACAAATGTTAGCTACAAGTCGAAATCGCATATTGTTAAGGTAGTCAGAAAAACTAGAGACTCGGCAATTATCGCTATCTCTTTCTTACAATCATGAGAGGGAGAAAGAGAGAGAGAGATATCAAATAACATACATTTTACCATGTTAAAAATAATAGATATTATAATAAGATGCTATGGAAATAGCCCACTATAATGAACCTGTATAAAAATTTTAATCATCGCAATGACATATTTATTTTTCAAGATTGTATGAACATTCCCGAGTTATTTAGGAATTCTTCATACTATTCAGAATAATAAACTTGTGTGGACATTCTTTCTATAGTGGACTATTTTTATAGCATCTCGCCTAAAATAACCCTTTTATTACACCCTTTATGAGTTCTGAGATATATTTTGTAAATTTTATGTAAAAACTAATTAGGTATGATTAATTCAACTCATTTAATCACGTTTGTATAGGTACGTAAATCTTTTTGGTGCCTTGTCGATAGGTAAGTTAAGTTTATTTCATTATCACACCCCTCTTTTTGCGTCGGAGGTTCAAACAAAACAATACATATTTTTTGGAGCTTTCCTTGTATTGTAAGTACCTATATGAAATTACAAATGAAAACTAAATTAAAATTGAATTAAGGCCTTTCACAATAAAATCTTCAGCCCCTTACAGTTGCCCCCTTAAAACCCCAAAATCTATGATAATACATTTCATGCCTCGGCAAACATATCTGTACAGTACACACACATAGTTATGATAATTTTGCGAATGGTAGGTAGTTATCAAACCTAAAAGGTGTTAAAGATTTTTTTTTGTTAGAATCAGAATTCTTGCAGATTGTATACAATGGAGACCGCTTGAGTTAATTGTAATTCTAAGTAAAACGTCAACCAATCTACCACAAAATGTCAAACGCCTTTTGCATTACCATTGTCCGATATTCTACGAAAACTCAACCAAACATCTAAAACGGCTATCGATCTCCATTATCTATCTGGCTTTTCTTTATACTGCACAGATATTTGTAAGACGTCAAAAATTCACTTAAATAAAATTATAATTTTATCTTTAAATCATAACATTTAGCCATTCATTGTAAATTAATTAATCAGTAGTATATTATATTAACAAATGTATTTCACATATAACTTACATAAAAAAATGCACTATGAATATTATTGTACTGTACAACTATCTCCGTCTTGTCAATTTTGACAATAATGACCGACAGGTATATAAATTATGCGTAGACAGATAAATCTATAAACTATGTCGTTTATCTAATTCAATGAATAACAGAGATAGGTATCATTATAGCCAGTTTTACATGTAGACAAGTATTGATAAATGGACGTACGTTTTCTAGTAAGGGATACAGATTATTTTGTATTTAATTAGCTTCATTCATTGGTTTTCATGCTGTCAAGACTGAGGAGTCTATAGAATTCTATGTCTACGACTGATGTCAATATAATAAATAGATTTTAAAATAACCACACTACACAAAAATCTTGACATTGAATTCGATACAGGTACGATAATTGAGCCGTAACTTAAACGTAAATAATATTAACATACATTATATTGTTTTATTGCTTAAAAACGTATATTCATTATGTATACAATTCTGTAAATAGTCTGCATTCGGACCGACGACTGACAAGTGAAAGGAAACTGACAACTGGTCACGTTACGGGCGTGGAAAACTGATCATGTTTGACATTTTTGACAACAGTCATAAGTATATGTCAACTAATAAGATTTTAAATGTCCTCTCTACAACCTATAGTTACAAAGTATTTGTTATCGCAACGATTATACACCAATAACCCGTTGTAGGTTTGAACATACATGATTTTATATTCTATAGCTTAAATATTAACATTTTGTCAAAATAAAACAGTTTTTCAGACCGTAAATAAGACAGTCGACTCAACAAGAGACCAGTTAATGCAAAAGCATTGTAGTACTTTATTATTGAATAAAACATGGTGCAAGAATTAGAAGGTAATAATAATTAATAAACGTTAGTAGGTATATTCTAACGAAACTATGCATTTTAGACATTACTTTGGAATATGTAGTATTCATCGCTAAACTTAATTATATTAATGCAGTTCTAAACAATATGGCAATATTGGTTAAACCAAATGGTTTAGAAACACTTTAATATAATTAATATGGTGTTTAATAAACTGGTTGATCGAGTACATTGACAAACCTCATCTTTATACCTTTTATTATATGGAAATAATTTAAAAAACAATTATTAAACTTGAAATGCATCGTTTCTTTGTTCATGATAATAATTCTATTTTCGGTGTACTTACATGCTTTGTTAGGCTATCTTTTTGACGTTGGGATATAAATTTTTTAAGCAACTTTATAACTTTCATATCATAAATGTCAAATTATACCTTTTATGTCAGAATATTGTCATATTTCAAATATTATTCCCGACGTCAAATTTAAGGGGGGGGGGGTTAACAAGTTCATAAGATATGTTAAAAATTCTAATTGACTACATTTGTCTGAGCTAATTTAAAAATATGCGTGATATGCAGTTAGAAAAGTGAAGGAAGAAATTTATTATGTGTTTAAATATACTTTTCTTAGTGTTGGTACTCCTGATTTGTATGTAGATGTACCCTGCCAACTTGTAACTGATCCTATAGATGGATTGAGGTACGTACAAAAATAATGTTGTGGTTGTTTGATTTATTTCACTGCACACATATCTTTGGCACAGTATACAGTTTAATAAACAATTAAGTAACTTTAATATTGAGACAATGTAGATAAAGCTGAATTTATGATCTTCCCAATATTTTAACGCTATATTTAGTTTGAAAATTCACTAAGTATAGCCATTATGTCAGTTTTAATTTACGAGTTTATGGTCATCCTTGTCTCAATTTAGAATGTTTAGCTTCAAAAAAGTATATTTTAACACTACATAGCGTACTTAAAATTAGGTATCTTAAATTTAAAGCGATTCAAATATGTTCAACCGTTAATTTAACAGTTATATAATTTTTAAATACATTAGGATTCAGGAAATGTTAATGGCATTTTAAAAATACCGACCACTTGCGTTGTAAATGTTGCCAGTATTTATAACATTTTACCGATTAGATTTTTGAAGTGGCAAATACCGTTTTTTTTTTTGGAAAAAATTAGTTAAATTTTTTGTTTTAGCATTCAAAATGTGAGAGGCTCGGTGTAAAGCCAAACTACAGTGCGTGGCCATGCTCCGTCAGCTGTTTTTAGAGGAACCTTAAAAATAAAATAAAAACTAAATCTTCACATGCATGTGTATGATTTTAGAACTACTCTTTTTAGTTTTGAACATGATATGAAAGTAAATTATTTTGTTTATTTTTAAAACAAATTTTATTATAGTTTAAAATTGAGTAGATAATTTTGGTAAAATATTATTGATGGAAAGATAAAAGCGATATTATGGTCTATTCCGGCAGACACACTTAAACTTAATCGTAAAATTAGTTCTACCTGTCCTTTTCTCTCTCAGCCATTTATGTTAATAACGGAGAGAGATAGACCTGACTAAGATTAGGTTTAGGTTTAAGTGTGACTGCCGGAATCGACCCTATTATTTATAAATAAGTCGTATAAAGCTTATAAAATAATATAAATAATATTCAGAAATTGAAAAAAAATCACCCCAGTGAGACTTGAACTCACGACTTCTCGCATACCGTGCTTATGCTCTTACCAACGGAGCTACCGGGACAATTAACTCTGGTGACGAATTAATTATTATCAAAATTAATAACTTTGAAATTAATATCCTATTTAATTTTTGCAGCAACTGTTCATTTATTGATTCATTTATTTATATCTTCATCAATAACGAAGTTGATTTATTGTTATTCTATGTATAATCTGTTATATTCTGTTTATTTTTTAGGCTGTACTTATACGTTTTATTAACATTCAACTTACAAGAAGTACAAGAGCGACCGATATACGTTGATTCTGATATGATTTTCATGTTCACGCCCACATATTTTACTCCTAACGTTGGATTATCTGTCGCTTACTTAGTTTTAATCGAAACCATCTGTCTGTCGAATCTGTTTGCCAATATTTGTTACTGTTGATAATGCCGCGATAAGGACACACTAAAACATAATATTTTGTAATTAATAAATGTCACCGTAAATAAGCGGCGCTCCCATTTTTAAACCAATTTGTCAACTTTGGTATTTTATATAAACATAGTGGACGCCCGCGACTTCGTCCGCGTGGACTGCAGAAAAATAAAAATGTTGAAATCACCTGGGAAAATATTTTTTACCGGTTTAATTAATAAAAACAAAAATCCAGGGTGTCAACTAACTCCATACAAAATTTAATTTAAATCGCTCCAACCGTTTTTACGCGGAAGAGTAACAAACATCCATCCATACTCACAAACTTTCGCGTTTATATATTATCGATTCCCATTCGGGTGAAGAATTTTTTCCATTTTCTTTATTAATAATTTTATATTATATTATTAGAAAGTGCTTATCATGCTGAGCAACTTTTCCTAAGACGGTATTTTCATATCTCTCAAAGTTTAGCTGGGCTCCTAAGGGTTCTGCATCAGGCAGTCTAGACCTTCAATTTTTTTCTTTCATATCATTTCTACGTCATTTTATTCTTTCATACATATTTTTTGGATAACTTGAACCGTTTACGCAGCGCACGCAACGGAAGTCTCCAAAGTTGAATAATTTTCCCCGTTTTTTCCACATTTTCCTCTTATTCTTCGTCCCTATTGGTCACACTGTGATGATATATAGCCTAAAGCCTTCCTCGATAAATGGACTATCCAACACAAAAAGAATTTTTTAATTCGACCCAGTAGTTCCGGAGATTAGCGCGTTCAATCAAACAAACAAACAAACAAACAAACTCTTCAGCTTTATAATATTATATTAGTATAGATTAAATAATTAATCCAAGTATATTTTCGTTTGGTTTTACACTAAATAATGGAATTTTATAATAAAGCGATTATGATTAAATCTAGCGTTTTGAGGTTTACATTACGGGGACCGGAATTATTTCAAACTCGTGCAAAATTACTGTAATGATGCATTCTCTATATATACATTATACTAATAACGATAATTCTTTTTTAATAGCTTTCAGTATTATTTTAAGATAAAACTTAACAATTGTATTATATTAACAATTAATTTTATTTGGTGTTTATGTTTATAAAATGTATTTACTATCTACCTATACTAGTAAAATGAGGTTTTAATATTATACAATCGCCTCTTTTTCTAGCTTATTCACGTTTATCTACTTCCACTAAACATCACGATCGGTACATTATTAAATCGGTTTAATTATAATAAAAATGCACGAAAAATAAATTATGCAAAATAACTTACTCAGGTTAAACACGGAATTAATTATTCATTTCTAAGCACGTTATAATAAAATAATTATAAATCTTAATATAAATTTATGACAAGCCCTCTATCGTTATCATAAATGAGAGATATATCTCAAATAAAGTAATTACTAATATTGTTTCGATATTTTATGCCGCGGGCATTACGATTTCACACATCGATTAACTTTCCCATCCATCCATTACTAACATAACTATCAAAGACAATAATCTTCATTAAGAATTCTCTTACCAATCACTCGAAATTAAAACGTAAGTATTTATATTGCTTATCCGATAACAACACTCAAACTTCAACATAATTGTGTAAGCCCACGCTAGGTAAAGGTTTATCGGTGTCTAAAATTATTATCACACGAAATCCGCAATCTAAATTATCTAGTTTCCTCCTAAACAACGGCAGTTCAGGCTAGTTTTTGCACTTTTCGTATAATTCTCTAACTAAACTATTAGTGCATTTTACCTTTTATGGTGCATCTATGAGCATCACCGGTCTAAAAATTGGACCAAATTAGCTTTGAGTGTCATTTTCACAACTCCAAGTCGACAGAACGTCGATACATTATTACTTACGCACATCACCATGTGACTGAGCAATGTACTTATATACAGGCTAAAAATATGTCAGGCTTACAACCTATAATTTTCATTTCGCATATATTAAATCTATTACAAATATTTATTTTCCCGTCATATATCCTTAAGAATTAGGTCAAGTTTTTAGAGAAAATATCGCTGAAGATGAAAGTGGAGTGTGTAGTTTCCACACCACTGCTAGAATAATTATAACTATTTGGTATCGCATAATTAAAAGGCGCATTTCTATTAAAAGCTATGTCGCAGTACAATAGGTAACATGTTGGAAGTGTGCTGTGAAAACCAAACACTTTAATGATTTTAAAACTACAACTACGTTTGGACGAAAAAATCTCAACTCTCTTCTAGTTGTTAGCGCCTTCAGACTGAGTCAGTCGATCGAGTTTATCACCAATCACTTCACTTTCGCCGATTAGTAATAAAGCTTTTATTACGCACGAATGTTAGCTGTACATGCAGTATTCGTGTGTAATAAAACCTGGTATCGACAAGTCTGGTATTTATCGATAGATCGACTGTCTCACCTGGCCATCACTAGCGTCCTACTTCACCTGAGGCATGCACATGCGAGAACCAGTGCGGTGACTAGGCTCAATGTCGCGCCGACTGATGGCGAGGTATTGCACATATCCTCCTCACAAAAGCACATGTGGCCATTGCCAGTACTTTCCATCATGCAGACGTGGTCCACCATGAAGAGGTTTATTTGAAGTTGGGATGTACAGGTGCGTCGAACTACTTCGTAACCTGAAAAAAATTAGATCAAATTACAGTTGAACAAAAAAAATGTACTAGCTATGATAGAACATGAATGCTTCGCATTGTACCCGTGCGAAGTCGGGGCGGATCCCTAGCTATACATATAAACCTTCCTCTTGAATCAGTCTATCTATTTAAAAAAACCGCATCAATATCCGTTGCGTAGTTTTAAAGTTCTAAGCATACATAGAGACAGACAGACAGCTGGACGACTTTGTTTTATAATATGTAGTGATTATGATGATGATAGTGATTTATTTGGATGCCCTGTCTTTCGAATAAACTAAGAAGTAGTAAAAATTTACAAGCTACGTATCATTAATTCGGTTGCTTATAAGCTACTTACGACTCTTAGCATGGCGAACCATTTTTACGCAGCAGCCATTACACGTCTGCAGTGGAGGTTGGTCTCGGGGTAGGGCAGTGTAGTTGAACGGGTCTTTACACCGGTAGTCCGTCCAGCTGTCACACTCGTAACAGTATATTGTTCGGGCTGGAAACAGAGAATTAATAACTCAAAACCTAGTATAATTATAGTCTACTTTTAAAGCTGGCATCGACATAAATCATAATAGGTTTTTATACGGTAAGTTTTAGAGCCATCTCACGCGATATTGCGATATAAGCCTTGTTTACCATATAGCGATGTGCAAGTGTGAAGTACGATGATAATTGATAATAGTGCGTTGATTTGACACTACGCACCTGCACTTAACACTTGTACCTCGGAATTTGTAAACAAAGCTAAACGCGTTATCTTCGTATATTACCGAAGTAAAGAATTAAGAGGAGTATAAACAACTGGGTCTCAATTGTCATAGTTTTATCTCATGATTACTTAAACGTGTCATGACCATCTTCTTGTTATTTTTGTTGTATGGCCATGGCTTTCCAAACCAGGTCACTCACATGCATATAGGTTTTATTTTTTTTCGAATATACTATGTGTCATTCGCGGATTTATATTTCCGCGTTTTTCGAATACGTGGGCTTGTGTCTTTGTACGACTGTAAGTGACGGGGTTAAAACTAAGTTTTTATCACGTTACTCTATTCTGATTTATGTCGTTTCTTTGCGGTGGTGGTTACGTAAGGTACCGCGTTACGCTCTGCGTGATTATTTTGGCTAGCATGTAAAAATGTGTATTATGAAATTGGTATCAATATGTCGATGAAAACGTAACGCAGACAGCGCTAGAGTTTTGATGCAATGCGTGATGCGATAAAAAAAACATGTGTCAATTACTTTCTATGTAAGTAGGCACCTAGTTGTTATTACTCGTACCTATTATCATAATGAAGGTATGTTATGTCAGGAAAAGGACTCAAATTTGGCAATATTACTAACGAAATAATTATTCTGATCTTATATGGCACATAATTTATGCGCCAAATCACGAAAGAGCATACAAGTGACACACTTAGGTACATCCCTATTAGGTAAAATCAGTTGTTGGTAAAAGGAGTTACCCCTCATTTCGCGATAGAAATTATTTTTGACCCGTCCTTGGCCTACTCCATTGGCTGAATTACGTTAATAATGTATTTACCTACTGCACTATGCAATGCACATGAGCTGCATGCAATTGCAACAATAATATCAACAGTTTTAGGAATCGGACACAAATTTCACATACACGATATTATCGATATGTAATTAGGTGTCTTCCTATACAGGATGATTTTTGGTCGTCAACTTTCCTGAAAACTACGGAATCTCCTCATCATCACGATAATTTTTCTCCATGGAAGCATACCTGGGAAGTGTCTGGTTTCCAAAATATTACGGTCCAAAGTTGAGTAAATAGACTGCGTTTTTCTGCATAAATGCACATTGACGCGTGTAGCAAGATTTTTTTACGAGAAATAATAAATATCTGTCTATGTAAAAACTAGCATTAACACTGGACACTTACGGTGTTATTACAAAACAATTAGACGGCTGACGAACGCGCGATTTAAAAAATCTCTATTACAAAAACGTTTTTAGCCATCATATGCCATTTAGACTTTGTTTAAAAACTGACACACGACAATGCTTAGCCTGTTTAACCTAAGTTTTGTCATTACAAAACAGTTGGAGCACAATTGAAGGCTTGCTTTAAAAAATATCTATTACAAAAACGTATATAGGCGTCAGCTAGAGTGAGACGCTGTATAGACATGGTTTAAATATAGTCAAATAAAAAGGGTAGTTTTAAGATGGTTTTAATCCTGTCAAATTTCTGAGATTTTGTTTGACTTTTTTCAAAAAAGGTTTCCATAACAACAAAAAGGGGAAACGAGGGATTATAATAGCAATATCTTGCAGAGCTTTTGGAATATCTGAACTATAATTTAGTACCTTTACTATATCATAGAATAGATGACGCTAACGTATCACCGTCACTCTGCGAGTGTATGACGAACCCGCCAATGAATTTATAGGTATTGCACCCATTTTTCAATTAAGAAACCCTTGTTATATATATTATTATACGTCATGTTCTTGTTTCATACATAATATCTCTAACACACGCATATCGGTTATACAGATATCACTATACCTGCCCAAAACAATTTACCCTGAAATATATTAGTTACAATCATGCCTGTTATCCTCAACTAAGTATGTGACAATGTGACAAATATATTTTTTGACGTGAAACGTCTTTAAAATCGCGCCGAAACATACGGGTACCAGGTTTAAAAACTGGACCGTAACGAAAAGGTCTATATCATCGTACCTTAATAATTAAAAAACTATTAGCCTTAGAAACAAAAATGTGGTGTAAATATTTCACTTATATAGTCAGCTCGCTGTTATGACATTGAGTTCGTGTCGGGGTCAAGCGGGGCGGCGGGGGAGGGATACTGCGATAACTGTGCGAAACCGGCGCTCACGCTTGTTTCTATTCAGTGTAACTCGTGACTCCGACTTTATAGCGTGGTGATTCTTTCGTGTGTTTGTCAAGTTTATTTGAACCGATTGATTTATACAAAAATAAGTGTAATTTGGACAGTATTTATATCTATACTAATATTATAAAGCTGAAAAGTTTGTTTGTTTGTTTGTTTGAACGCGCTAATCTCAGGAACTACTGGTCTGATTTGAAAAATTCTTTCAGTGTTAGATAGCCCATTTACCAAGGAAGGCTACAGTCTATACAACAACCTGCCCGGCTTCGCACGGGTACCACGCCCCCTCACGCGGACGAAGTCGTGGGCGGCTGCTATTTAAAATAACCAGAAAGTGACAATAAATATATAAACATTTGCTATGTATTTTATGTTTCTATTACGTACCTGTTCTTTTTTTATTAAAATACTTAAAACAGCGTCCATCTTGTTTTCATTTCAATCTTTTACTTTAAAAGCGATTCGCTAACATAGACGTTTCACGTTAAAACCAACGGCCGTGTGCCCCGACACAGCCCCACCCGCTTTTTTTTATTACCTGACAAAGAATGATTACAAAATAAAACCTCATTGCTGACAAAGGAACTTTTGTCACTTCATCGTTAATCAGTTTCTGTTAAAAAACCGTGTTTCAAACATATGTGACGTAATTTAAATAATTATTAATTATTATTACTGGTTACATTAAGAGAAAAATTACACAATCAAATTTTCCTTTAGTATTTTTTAAATATTTACAAAATATTTGCATAGAAAGAATGTTCAGGAATGAACGAAACGCAGATGAACGAATGTTTCTTCCAAACATGATTTTAACAAGGCACGGTCCTAAATATGTTTTGTAATAGAAGATCTTTAGACGGTGCTTAAAACGTTAGGCATCAACATCATAGAAAAACACGTGTTAGATCTGTGTGATATTGCTTAGCGTTTCTTTTGTAATGAGGTCGCGTTTTCACTAGGGGACATTTGTTCCGCGACTTCGTCGCTCGACACGAAATTAACGTGCCAAGCGCGATGTCGACGGACGTCGGGCGATTTACTTACGGGTTGCACAACTGGTCGCTAGTCGATGATCTGCGAATGTCGAAACACGCGACCATCGTGTCTCTTAACAGTCGCCAGACAGGCTTTGAGCAGTCAGAACGTATGTCGCTTTATGATCTGAAAATCGCAGTAGTGTGGTGGTGGCACAGAACAACACCATCTCCTTCAAATTTTACAGCGACTAATACGTGAATATCGAGCGATAAGACTGCGTCATGTCGCCTAATTAAAACGCAGCTTTGTACTAAATATTTGAATATTTGTTTCCATGGCAATAATAAAGAATATTGTCAAATATGCTTTTTTTTATTAGCTGGCAAAGGAACAAATTCGCTCTGTTTTTCACTTTACAGCTAAGCAAGATCTGTTAAAAAACAGTGTTTCAGGCATGAGTGATATAATATAAATGCTTATTACTTAATATTACTGGTATATATTAACAGAAAAAATACTAAATCTAATTTTATTTCAGTTGATTTTTAATATTCATAAAAGTATGCTTGGAAAGGAACGGTAATGAATGAATGGAACGAATGATCCTGCTCAACATGATTTTAGGCCCGGTTGTTTGGGCGATTTAACTAAAGTTATTTCAACAATTTGTCAGTTCAACTAATAGTTGTAACGGAAATACGTTGTTCGAAATATTATTTGAGTAAAGTATAATACAACCAATCCTACTGATATTACAAACGCGAAATTTTGTGAAGATGGTAATTGTATATAAATTTAACAAAAAGTCAGAATCTGTGACGTATTTTTACCAATAATAAGCTTGACTACAGATGAAACAACTGGGCCTTTGATATGACAATTCTTTGACTTTGATATCATAATCAATACTGTCAATTCTGACCTTCACACCTATCTCTCTCCGTTCTTAGCATAAATGGCTGAGAGAGAGAAAGGGACAGGTAGGACAAATTTTATATTTAGGTTTAAGTGCCACAGTCAGAATCGAACGGGTCTTAAATGTGTTTTCTATAGAAGTTGTTTAGACGATGCTGAAAACGTTAGACCTTGTCTCACAAAACGGGAGTTTAAACATTGCTTCGCGATTCTTTTGTAATAACACCGTATAAATTTCGCCCGATCAAGTAATTTTTTTTTATATACATCGTTTCCCAGCATTTTTTTTTTGCCATAAACTTACTTTATTTAATGTATAGAGTACGTACCCTTCGTTAAGGGTGGCAACGAAAAATCATTCTGTATATAAATGTCTAGCAGTAGAGTAGGTATACACATACAAAAATTTTATGTTTCCAAGCAAAATTATCGTTAGTTTAGAATCTAAACTAAACTTTAGATGTTTTTTAAGTAAAGAAAAACGTTTGTCATCCAGCGCCATCTAGATGCAGCCCCACACAAAGTTTTGCGGCGAAAAACTGTAAATTGCCTAGCAAACCCTACATGTTGCATGGTTTCTAAAATCACAATCATGGTTCCCGCAATTTGACCCATTATCGCGTTTTTAATATGCAGACGACCTCGCACACATTTCTTGTCGCTATTTTTAAAAACTGGAACACTTTGATCGTGATTTTTTAGGGATCTGTGATATGACATTAGTTTTATGTTTGTTTTTGCTTTGCGACGGTTTATTTTTGGATTATGCGTATTTGTGACGTCACTTTTATGTATGTTTGAGAATTAAAAAGGGTTAAGTTACTACGTCACTTTTCCTTATTAACATCCTTTTCGTTATAAAATGAACGTATCTAATTTAAAAGTACGAAAAATAGTTAGTCCTAGGTTTGTTGATAATTTCTAACCAGAAAACTTATGTATGTCTTTTTCATTGTTCTTGTAAAAAGAAAAAAAAACTTCTTCCAATGTTGAATATGGAACCTAGCAATTTTAATTCCATGTTATTGCCGTTATTTTAATAGTAGTAAGCAGAAGTGGTGTAGCGTGTCGATAAGCATATGCGTGTTCTATTTATTAAATCTCATCAACTTTAATTGGTTTACATTGCATTGCAAGTGCTTGCATTCTGTTTGACGTCATATACCTACATAGCACCAATTATTTATTATTAATTATTATAGCACTAATTATAAATAAATTATAAATAAGTAATTAGGTATATCGATAAAAAAAATATTTATGTTAGTATACCTAACTAATATAGCTTGTATGCTCGTTTATGATAACATAAAATTATGGAAGTAGGTTCTTAAAACTAGCATAGGTGATTAAGATGCGTCGAAACATTTAGGCAATACTTAGCATGCAAGTGTGGTAACTATAGAATAGTGAACAACATGATATACTTATAAATATTTAGCTTACCTGTAACTTTAGTGATGTATCGTCTGATATCGATAAATTAAGGTAATGATGCATAAAATAAGCATTTATCCAGTCTACGGAAAAACTCGAACAAAATATGTAAATACAAATATTTAAAACTGATGAAACTTAAATATTTGAATATTAATCATCAAAATAGAAATGTTTTAGATTTTATTCTCAGTAAAAACTTCAAATCCGAATTGTAAACACAATATTCAGATATTTATATTATGACTAGTTTTATACAGACAAAGCTTCATAGCGTATTGAGTAGATTATTCGAATCTTATAAGCATTATTTTAAATATGTTTGGTAGAGTACATAAAGTATTACTTACTTTGGCATTCGCCTTGAACAAGTGGGCTGAGACTTAGTGCCCACAAAGCTGAAAATCCATGCGTCAGTTAGTAAAAAATAAAAACAAAATTAAAATAAAATACAAGGTAAAAAATACAACTACACGAAGACATTGAACAGAAAGGGTATCATAGAGATTCCTGTCAATAACTGATCCCTATTCATGTCAATGATTAAGTAAGTTTATTGATAAAATTATGAATACCTAGTAAAATTTCGACCACCCACAAAATGTGGTTTTATATCGAAGATAGGTACTTTAACAACCTTCAATTACTTATATATTAAATACATAATATATTTTTATATATTTTTTTACATTAACCCACAAACATGCTATCATACAAAATTGCGAATGTTATTTCTGTGACATGAATAGAGTTGGTACCTACTCCAAACTACCGCAGACTGGATAACATGCTCTAAGTCCCAAATACATCTAGAAGGAGGAAGATAAAGCTATATTTAAAACGTTTCTTACCAATTTAATGACACTGCTGTAAAGAAACCGCAATGGGGAAGGCAACAAGCTGGATACAAGTGTTCGAATATCTTTCTAAATATCCTATTGTTGATGTAGTTTATGTATAGTAGGTAAGTAAAATGGTTAAAATATTGTGTTAACAGACTCCTCTCATCATTGTTAAATCTACTGCGTTTTCAACTATATTGCCAACCCCGTAAAATTGGGCAAATAATAAACAAAAGTAAGAAACGTATCAGTCAGTTATTCACAGGAGAGTGTCAGTTTCTTCGGTTTTCGTGTAGGAAAAGATAGTTATACATGCATGAGGCCACCCATTCCTTGTGACATCGCAACACACATTCCTGTGGACACTCGAAACACTTAAAAAACATACAACTAGTTGACGCCAATCTTAGCGCAAAAGATAAACTGTATAAAATAGTTTGTTAGTGGACAGAAATGTAGAGTTTTTAAAAGCAAACGAACCCAACTTTTGTACGTAGATTTTTTGTTTAGTAACGAACTATTTTATTTTCTTTACCTTTTACCCTACTCCGATTGAAATCGACTGTACATTAATAATGCGAATAAATTGATATTATCGACTATCAATAGTTTTTAGCCTCAGCTCTACTACACAAAAAATCTGTAATCAAAATATTAAAATATCTGGATTCCATTCTTTCACCCGATTAAAGTAAACCTCATCGATTCTACTAAAAAGGAGGTGCATAGTTTAAGGAATTATTGTACAAAGTATATCGTTGGAGTCATCACCCCTTTTTGCAATGCTAAGTAATTATAAGTATTTTTACAAGCTTTTATTATAACTGAGATCTCGATTGTATTAAGTTGCATCGGGATTTATATTTTAATTCCTCTTATGAGAACGTGGACAGATTAGTGTTCTACTTTCAAATTTCAATTTAGGAAATATCATCAATTTAGCTACATCTATATCTATTCTATAGAGGTGTAAATACATTTTTATCGATATCGACACTATCAATTTATTCGCGAGAATCATTCGTAGCACAGCTATAATTTTTAAACATCTAATTGGACGTACACTTAGTTTTAGTGACATTTCACATCAGTTTAACTTAAAAATCAACTTGTATATTACCAGTTCGTATGCACGAATTCCCTTTTACTTGATCCACTCCGAACCAGGACATAAGAAGAACTGTAACATAAAATATATCTATACATATAATAAAATTGTAACGGTTCGATGTTTGTGCACGCTAATCTCAGAAACGGCTGAACCGATTTTGATGCAGTTTTCAGGAATATATTGTGACAGTTCCCAATGTCGAAATTATCCGGGATAAAAATATTTTCCCGGGATAAAAAGTAGCCTATATGTTAAGTGGGACCTGTCGCAATATATTCCTGAAAACTGCATCGAAATCGGTTCAGCCGTTTCTGAGATTAGCGTGCACAAACGCACAGACAAACATACAAACCGACAAAAATTCCAAAAAATCATCGTTTTAGGTCCTATTGCGTTGATAAAGGTCTTCTATAATATTTTTTCTCATATATCTTCCATGTACGGACAGCGATCCGTTACATTTTTATTATATGTATAGATGGAGAAGAAATAAAAGAGGAGTAGCGGCTAAGTAGATTTTCATACAAAAATAGTGTGCCGCGGAGCCGGGACGAGGGGAGCATTGAACACTGTAGCCCTGCCCATTTACATAGAAACCACCTTGTAGTGACTAGTCAAACTACTTGCTCATTATCAATACTACGTTTTGGTAAAAAACGTACCCTGATAAAAGCGCTAATGTCTTTGTAATTTTAATACGGTTACATTTCGGAGCACAAGGGTGTGGTTACAGCTACTGCGTTATACTGGCGCTGAAGCTCCGCCCCTGCCCCCTATCATAGTCATAGCCTCACGATTGCCACATGAATCAGTCCATAGTCCCACCTCCTCTTTTATACCTTCTTCATGTAGTATACCATCCTAGCCGTCCTAACCACTCAAGATACAATAAAATATGCAAATTATTGTCTCGAAGTCATCACTCAGTTTCAGTTCAACAACAATAATATTTTATTATATTTTGTTTTGTGTAGGTATTTAAATATCATTTTTAGGTTTCTCTCAACATTTTTCGATTCGACTAACCGTTTAGGATCTACAGGGTAATTTTTGGTCGTCAACGTTCCCGAAAACTACGGAATCTCCTCATCATCACGATCATTTTTCTCCATGGAAGCATACCTGGGAAGTGTCTGGTTTCCAAAATATTAGGGTCCAAAGTTGAGTAAATAGACTGCGTTTTTCTGCATAAATGCACATAGACGCGCGTAGCAGGATTTTTTTACGAAAAATAATTAATATCTGTCTATAAAAAAACTAACATAAACACTAAACACTATAAATTTCGCACGATCAAGGAATTTAAATTTTTTTTTCAAAAAAAAAAATTTTTTTCCCCAGCATTTTTTTTGACATAAACTTACTTTATTTCATGTATAGAATACGTACCCTTCGTTAAAGGTGGCCACAAAAAAACATCCTGTATATCGATTGAAAGTTGCGTAATAACCATTCTCACATATAAGTTTTTAGACAGCAGCAAGACGAAAACTTCTTACTGCTGAGCATGTTGAGCATGTTTATTGAAGCGTACCTATTAGTAGCTAGGTACTGATAACAAAAAAGTATATAAAAAAACATAATTTAAAAAATCCTAAAACCCGACTGCTTAAAAAAGAACCAAACTATGTAGGTAATAAAAAAAAACTGAAAAGATGAAAACAAGCACTTAGATGTCGGGTGGTCTAGAATTCTATAATATTATTATGGAATAGTGGACGCCTGCGACTCCGTCCGCGTGGACTACAGAAAAAAAAACAATATTTCGAAATTATTCCGGATACAAACATTTTCCCGGGATAAAAGTGGCCTATGTTAAGTGGGACCTGTCACAATATATTCCTGAAAACTGCATCGAAATCGGTCCAGCCGTTTCTGAGATTAGCGTGCACAAACATCGATTCCTTACAATTTTATACTAGCGGACCTGACAGACGTTGTCCTGTCCCACGCCTTTGAACTAACGTCACCCAATTGTTTTGCCTTCCCGGACTTTCAAATTTCGAACAAATTGTTTGTATGAGAATGTAGAAAAGGAATATTTTAGACATGTTCAGGCATTTTTTTAATTTTTTCTCTCCGTTAGAACCATCCCTGTACTTCAAGGAATACGCTAAAAAAAGAATTTGCGAAATCGGTTCAGCCGTTCTCGAGATTATTGCGCGTACCAACATATTTAGCGATTCATTTTTATATTATAGATTATAAAATTATTAATAAAGAAAATGGAAAAAATTCTTCACCCGAGTGGGAATCGAACCCACGACCACTGCAAACCATGTCAGCCGCTCTAACCACTAAGCTACCGGGTCAATTACTCAGATGACGAATTTTACCATATTTATTATATGTATATGTCGTTGCCATATTGTTAAATTGATCATTTCATGAAATGGTCGAGCATTTCATGAAGTGGTCGCATTTCATGAAGTGGCCAATTCAATTTGACCAGATCGTTAAATCGTCTACATTTCACGATTTTGTCATCCACGTTTGGCCAAATCGTATTAACAGGGTGTCCATAAAATCCGAATGTGGTAAGAGCTTATATAAATAATATATACCGTACACCATATATAAGTATACCATAAGGTATGATGGTATGATTTTTTTTTTGCTATTATTTATGTGATATTTTCACAATATAATATTTAAAAACATAAAAGACTTTACAAAAGCGATTCGCATCTGGCACATCGCCGGACGCTGCCTGGGCACGCTCGCTCCGCTCGCTCGGCTCGTGCGTCATTTGTCATAGTCTAACCTAACCTAACCTATCGTAATCTAAGGTTTTTGTTTAACAATATTATTGTAAACCACCATTAAGTCTAATATACATTATACAATATAACACACTATCCGTGAACTTCTTCTGCATAGTCACCCTACTCTCTTTAATTTGTTTTATAACCTAAAAAGAAAAATCCGCCATCTTCACACATAAATAAAACGCGCGCAGCGCCTCTACCGGTGATTCATGTAACTATTTTACGATATGATCAATAATCTTGACCACTTCATGAAATGATCGGGCGTTTAGTTGCCCATATCGAGAAACGATTTTTAATCATCGATCTGCCCAAACCATATCATGATGTGGCCAATAGACAGTTGAACTTTTCATGAAATGCGACCATTTCATGAAATGCTCGACCATTTCATGAAATGATCAATTCTACGATATGGCCACGACATATAGAAGAAAATAAAATATTTTCTAATGATGTAACATAAAGTAACTTAAAGTCGGGATCCATTATCCGACAGCCAACCTAATAATATTTCAATGGATCCTGACTGTTCAGTTGTTATGTTACATCATAAGAAAATATTTTATTTTCTTCAATACTTAGTATTTATTCCATGACAAACTATAAAAAAAATTGAAATCGGTTCATAAATGTCTGAGGTAAAACACATTAAAAAAAAAATACAGACGAATTGATAACCTCTCCTTTTTGAAGTCGGTTAGTAAAAGAGTTGAGTGCGCTGATAAAGAATCTCCTATTTGTCGTAAGTTTGCTGTTACAATTAGTTTTATTAGGTTTTCGGTTCTAAATTTTACGTTCGCACTATATTTCTGTCATCTGCTTTCATATCAAAATATATAAGTCCATTTATTATTTTAGTACGATGACGATCTGTACCATTTTGTTTTTTAAGATAACGTCGTCATTGACCCGTTAAGAAATATAATAGTCAGTGGATATTTATATTACCATGATTTATAACGACGGTGAAAAATTTACCTACTAGGTGCGTGAAAATCTTCTTAACCTCTGTGGAATTTACGTTAAAATTATTCGAATCATTTATGATTCGCTGTAATTTCATAAAAGACCGTAACTACAACTGTAATACCAATTTCTCCGAGCACCAATAGCTTTCCGATAAATCTTTTAATTTTCACGAGTTGAGCGACAGGAACCTAGGACTAGGTAAGTATTAGAAATATTTGTAACGTATACACACCTGGCACGGGAAATATCCACCGCATTTTTTTCTTTGAAGTCCTTCGCCGACGTCTTCTAAGTCAGTCTAATCAGCTCGTCGGCATCACCATTCTTCAGCTCAAGTATTTATTTTAAATATATAAAAAATACTGAACAAAATTTAATGACTTATTTGTTATAAAACGTTATTGGTTTCTTGAAACATGAAAAAGGTAGTGATATATTATAATATTTTTTCGATACTTAACGTTCTTACGTCAGTAATTAAATTTTTTGTATCGCATGAGATATCTGTTATCACACAAATGTAGGTAAGTACGTAAATAGTACGCAAATAAAGAAATTCTATTCTATTCTAACATCATACCCTAGCCTAACAATGTGCTTGCACTCAAAAAAATCAACTACGCATGCGCGGAACTAGAAATATATTTTTTTATCTATTAACTTAATAATAAATAGAATGTAGTTAATTCATACCCAAATATTAAATAACTGGTTTTAATCAAATGTTATTTTAGTGGCAAAACATTTTATAGAATGTTTAATTCCTTCTGCAAAGGATATGCGCGGGCATTATTGATTTTCTGCAAAAGCTATGCTAACACATGACTTCACGAATATTTACGTAAGTATTTTAACTGATATGTAATTAAATAAATCGAAATTTAATCACTATAATATTAAAGGTATTAAAAATACCGATTTTTATCGACTACTTAACACATCACTATTTAATTTAATTTTAGAACAAAACAAATCTTTTAGGTTCCTATGCATTAGATTTATTTATTTATTTTGAATTCATTGTTTCGAAATTTGAATAAACGAGCAAAGAGGATGATATCTTCTTACCGACCAGAATCATTCTAAAAAAACATAGAAAACAATACGGAATGCTTTCACTACTTGTTATGGCGCGCACAAACGTTATAAACACTAGCGAGACATAGTATCGCTATAAATATATTCTAATAGACATGTTAAAGTGTTTTCTGTTAAATGCTAACATTTGCAACTCATTTTAAACGATATAAGATAGCACCGCGCGCTCGAAACGTGCGACTATCGGGGCTTCCAGCCTCAATCACTTGTGGGATAAAACTACCATTTGTTTCTACTAAATTCTACCATATTTAATTCCTTCCATTGCTTTGTTCGGAATTTAGATTTTAAATTGGCGCCCACCAATGGGGCTCACTGTAGATAACTAGATTCGGTTCTTTAAGGTGTTTGAATCGTGATAAATATATCGATGACGCTTTAAATAAGTGATACATACTAAGATTTTTAATTCAAATACTAGTCCCTCCAATTTTCTGACCAAGGCAAATAGGATAGCGAGGTAAATCCAGCCCCCTGATTACGTAAAAGCAATAGCAAAGCCGAAGCAAAGCGATAGCGAAAATTGTACAATATTCGCCTTGAAATATCAAAGTTCCTTTGAAATTCGTTTTACGTAATACGAATTTGACAAGCAATCAGCGATTTTTATACAATTTTGGCTATCGCTTTGCTTTTGCTAGTTAGGTAATAAGAAGGCGGGTCTGGTTTATTAGTTAATCTAAGTATATCTACTTAGATTTGCACTGTAGACTAGAGATGCCACGAATATTCGGCTACTATTCGGTATTCGGCCTATTCGGCCATCTTTTTTGGTATTCGGCAAAAGACACATCATATTTCTCAAGATTTGTATTTATTACCAAATTACAATACTTTAATAAGTGAAATTAATCGGTGGGAAGTTGTAGTAGAAAAACAAGCTTTTCAGCATTTGATGGTAGCAAACGATTACGCTTTTCATCGTAAATGATACCAGCTTCAGAAAACAACCTCTCACTATACACGCTACTCCCGGGAGAAGAAAGATAAACTTTAGCAAGTTTCGAGAGGTTTGGGTATTGTTTTTCGTTTGCTGACCACCACTTGTAAAGGTCAGCTTTCCGATCTAGGCGAATAATTTTCAAATAAATCCATTTTATTTGCCACAGTATTCTTCTCCACGTTCTACTCATCATTACTATTTCGCATATTATCTGTAGCGACTTCCTCAAAGCAGTTCCAGACTGTCATGTATTTAAAATGTCTTATCATTTTTATTCAAATTTATTTTCTTACGTAGTGGAGAAGAATCGTCATCGGTACTACTAGATTCATCATAACAACTTAGTTTCAGAGCTTCTAGAAGATGGCCAGTCTATTATTTTCACTACAAATCTCATAATATTCCCATATGGGCGTTTTTTATTATTAACTGGTGTCATTTTTTGATGAACAAGCAATTTAAAAAGAACTAACGAACGAACTTTTATACAAAATCGTAATGTTATATTTCATTTATTATTTATATTGATCTGGCAAAGCGTGCCGTGATATTGAAAATTCAATTGTGATAAACAAACATTCTAATGGCCACACGCCCGCCCGCGCACGAGGGAGACAGGTCGCGACTTGTCGTATTATTCTTTACGCGCTTGACAAGCATGTACTTGGTGCCGAATATTCGGCGCTTCGGCCGACAGCGTTGCAGAATATTCGGTATTCGGCCAAATCACTATTCGTGGCAACTCTACTGTAGACTGCTAGGTACACCTATTTCTAATGTAGGTACTTACCTTAAGTTATTATTACCAAGGAGGGTTGGCGTCAAGAAGGCAGCCAGCCATAAAACTTCTGGCAAACATTTTGGAGAAAACCATGTTACCTACTTTGGTTTTGTCGTTGTTGTTGTGTGGCCTATGTATATATTCCAATCATTGTGAGAAACTTCGATATCTCTATCTAGGATTTTTGCATTCGATTGTGGTTCTCTCCTGCATCCGATAGATAGCTCCGCTACAGTTTTACATACATACATATAATCACGCCTTTATCCCTTACGGGGCAAGCAGAGCACCAAGGGCCGATACATTATATATTATGGAGAATATGTATTATATAATGGGATATATATGGGCCGATAGAACCACATGGTGCCACTTCTGACTTTGGCTTTGGGTGAAATGAATGAAAACCACTGTCGCATTACATTAAATTGACTAAAATATCGTCCATTTTCTGCCGTAACATACGCATTTTATTTATCTGGCAACACTGACACCGGCATTTTGCGCATTGCTGCTATGCGGAAATTGGGAAGGGTTTGGTGTTAGTTTAATATCATTAAATATATCAGTTAGGTATATCGAGTCCTTTACATTTATTCGACAGAAAATATGTATTTCTAGTTTTTTTAGGTTTAGACAAGATAAGATAGTCATCATAATTCTGTATATCTTTAGCTTAGAAATTATTTTATGAATAGCTGCAGGCGTAGCATAAGGTGACAGAGATTATACATATCTCACATCTACCTATATATGTCAAATCCATAAGGGTCATTTTCAAAATAATTGCTCATTTCAGAAATGTTACTTTTATGTCACAATAACATAAAAGTAACATAAAAGAAAACAAGGGCTGCATTCACAGTGGTAAATAAAACAGTTTTTTAGTATTTAATATTGTAATAATTAATCAAACACGTACACGTACATTATTATGTACAGTTCGTGAGGTTTAAGCCGAGCTTTGCATTTGTGTGAGTGTGCACATAGACACAGGTTAGGTTTATATCGGCGTAACTCCGTCGCGCTCCTACATTTCTTTAAGTCACTCACATGAATAGCTAGCTTAGCGTAGACCCCGCGGCTGTACTGGACATAGTGAACATAAACATGAAACATACAAAATAATGACAATAATAAAACCGTCAGGGTTATGTTTAATTTGAAGATGGTTACTCAGTTAATCATAAATCGAAAATAAAAATATAATATTAAAATGCGAACTTTGAACATTCTCTCTATCGTCATGATAATACTGCACGATTAACTTCCTAATATTTATATATAATGTCTGCCTATTCATACATGAAATATTTTAACAGTAGCTTCTTAAGTCGTATCTAAAGATACAAAACAACAAAAAAAAATATTTTAAGTGTTTTTCTTTTTACGAAATTATTATAATTCAATTTTTTTTTATATATTTTGCATAAAACCTTTAATGAAAACCCCTTAAATGAAAGTAAATAAATAAACGTTCTGAATGTTAAAGGTCAAAAAATAAGAAACCAGTATTTATTTTGTAGCTCAAGTAATTTTAAATTATTTAATGTAAATATATTTAATAAAATTAGAAAAAAAACTTTTGAAATGGCTTCGTTATAACCGTCTAACAGTTAAAAACCGTTAGATGATACCCTTAAAATATTTCGTGTATGAATAGGTAGAACTTATATAACTATACATATTATTCACTATCGCTACTAAAAAGATCCCAGAAATTTCTCTTCAAATCAACCGTAGAAACATTATAATATTTTGATGGCTTTTTAACCATCTTTGCTAGATCCTTAGGTTTAAAATTTACTTTAATATCAGATAAAATAGTAACATTTGAAGTAGATGCATTACTGACATGATAATGATTAGTTTCTCCTATAGGTTCGACATCATCAGAATTAGGTAAAACTTTATTGGTTACTAACATCTCTAGGTCTTCTTGCTCAGATTCACTTTCAGATGTAGATTCTATAACAAGTCGTTTTGCTCTTGAACGTTTAACATGATCAGTAATTAATTTGTGACTTTTTATGGCATAACATTGGCAAATATTGGGCTTTAAACAAAAGCAGCTTAAAATTCGATATTGAATTATATTATCTTCGTTTGGTATTACTTGGTGTATTTTTTGCGTATTTGGAACGGCCACAAATTTACAACCCTCAATTTTATTTTCTATTCTCAATATGTCCTCCTGATCAATAAGAAATAATTTTACAGTGGTAGCAGTATTGTGTTCAAGTAATTGAATCGCAGTTTCAGCATCAGGTATATCATGTCCGTATGATATTTGTTTATCTAACAATCTTTTTACTACTCCCCCAACCCCATCCGCTGCACCCTTCCCATGGGCCGCTTCAAAAAAATTCCAGGTTGCAAAAATAAAACCATAAGATTCTATCATTTTGGTAAGAAGGGCAAAGTTCTTCTTTTGCCTGTATTGACTTGACGGACCATCTGAGAAGAAATGTATAGTGTCTTTCAAAGGAAATCTATGTTTAATGTCACGCATCAGGGGCTCCAAGTGAGCCCAGATCGATTCCGGTGTGTGTTTGTTGCAGTTGGAAAATGTACAAAATGATTCGGGATCAGTTTCATCATTATATATAATGCTTGTGTGCAAGGTGATTTGTGAATGTGATGCTCCAAAATGTACTGCTTGTATTTCATTATGAAATTTGCAATTATAATTTTCTGAGAAGTCACAATGTAGCATAATTTCATTTCTTTGTAAATTCTCCTTCAATGATTTATAAATTTTGTATTGATGTGAAATGTTGTAAATATGAATTTTAAAGCCTCTTAATTCCGTGTCAAAATTTGATAATAGAGATTCTAACATACCTGATATTATTTGTTTAATTGTTTTTTTGGTTGATTTTTTTTCATTGTTCTTTTCATATTCTATGGTTTTGACCGTCCACTCTAGCCATGACACTTTTTCATTCAATTTTATATTCAGTAAGTCATATCTGATTGATTTGTTTTTGCAAATATCACATGTTGAATACATGCACTTTTGGGAGTATAAATCACACACTGTAGACTTTATAACGGTGTCCAAAGTATCACCGTCCTTAAAATTTTTTAGTGTTTTTAGGGATGTAAACTTGAAATCTATATTACTGTGTCTTTTGCAAAGACAAGTATTTCGATTTGATAAATTTGGGATCAATACGTAAAATGGCTTGAAACGTCTGAATGTGGCGTATGAAATTGGAATTCCAGTCTCCTTTACAAATTTTAACCGTAAATTTACCATCGAATCTAGCAAATATCGTCTTTGCATTTTAACTTTATTTTTTGTTTTAGTTTCTTTCTTAGCTGCAGTAGCTCGACTGACATCATCTTGGTTAAAAAAAGTATAAATTTTATTTGCTAGGTTATTTCGTTTAATATTAACTTTTTTTGCATTACGTCTGATTGGGTATTTAATCCCAATAGCAGACTGTAATTTACTTTTCATTTTATACCCTTTTACGATGTCGTTACTTACAATTTCTTTTAATACATTTCTCTTTTCATTACTTCCTGCTGCATTATATTGTATTTTTAAGGATTCTATTAACACATTCTTTTCAAATAACTCCTTTTTAATAATTTCTTTTTCTTCTTCAGTAGTGTTTAAATTAGCAACAAATGAGTTGGTTTTTGATATTGGGCTTGACACAGTATAAAATGACTCTCTGCTAAACATATTTTCTTTTTCTTCGTCTTCTTTTGTGTTTTGCAAAATTTTGTATCTATATATTTTTTTCTTTAAAGCTTTATTCTCTTTGATTAATAATTCAATTTTTTTCTTCATATTTTTATTTTCTTTGGTTAATGTTCTATATCTTTTCTGATATATTCTTTGGTATTCTTTTCGAGTTTTACCCTTTTCTATAACTTCTTGTTTATAGTCTGATTTTTGTTTTAAAGTCCTCCAATATTTTCGCCTGCTTTCTTTCTCTCGATCCGATAGCTCCCCAATTTTTTTATAGAATTTTTTAGCTCTTTCTAAATTTTTTTCCTGTAGTGCTTTCCATTTTTGAGGATTATTCAATTTTAGTCGGTCTCGGTACCGTTTTTGCCTCTCTGCCGCAGACAAAGGCATATTTTCTGTAAAGAATAAAAAATACAATGTAATAACTCAGAAAATAATAATTAAAAAAATCATATTTAACGATAAAAGCAGTCTATTTTGAAGCATACGTCGTCGTAAAATTTAACGTGAAAATTAAATTTTGCATCACATTAACAAATCACATTGTATACAAGTATTTTGAACATTGAGAATAGTATCAAACTTGTCATGCTAGAATAAGTCAGAGCCTGTTAATGCTAGACGAAAATACTTGGGTTATATTAAATAAATATATTACACTAATAACTCAAAGCTGCAGATCGCAATATACACTCGATCGCGCAACTTGTACAGTATAAACCAAAACGAAGGTATAAAATGATTAGTAAATTACAGTCAGCTATTATAGGGCCAATTTGAGGATTTTAAGTTATCCAAGCATCACTCAAAACACTGAATACGACCATAGAAAAACATGTTTATTTTACTATTGGTTTAATTATAATTTATATAATATTTTAAAATCATGCTGTGGACACGTCTTAATCCAATTTTATGTAACGTAACATAAAAAAATGTTACATAAGTGTGACATAAAGGAACAAGTAAGCATGTTTTTCTACAAACTAACCTCAAATCACAGAACATAATTCACTCGATCGTTGCAGCTAATTAGCGACAGAATAGCACTATCATAATAGTTTCCTGACAATTAAAAATAGTTTAAATTTACTTACCTTGCGTATTTTTTCCAATTTACCAAAAAGAAACCAGATAAATGTTTTTTATCGACGCACACCATACACCCAACTTTTTTGCCGAGAACAAAATGGCTGCTGCCCTGTGATTGGTCGCCTGAGGTTCGGACAGTGACAGCAAATGTTGCCAGTATTAAAGTTTAACAAAATACCTTTTTCGCGACTAAATAATGCGTTACATAAATGAAATAACATCGATGAAGTAATTTTGAGACCAGTTTTATTTTTTATTTATAACTAAAATTAATGTGTCAAATGAATTTTCAAGGATTCTACACACATTTTACAGTGTTATTAGAGAGGATAGCCAATTTTGTTTGATAATAAATAAAATACTTTTAATGTTTTTTCAAGTTTAAAATATCAGTGCTGGAAGTTGGACACACGTTTTTTGTAGGAAGACCAGAAACATGCTTTAAAAATTTCGCAATATATAAAAAATGAAGTATCAACTACCAACAATGACATTATAATACAATATAAAGAAAGGCTTCTTTGTAATGTTCAGTATTTTATTAATATTGCCATTACAGTTTTTTTGTAGAAATTAAGGAAAGATGATGGACAAGATTTTTTTCTGAAATGAGCAATTATTTTGAAAATGACCCATAAGGCAATAATAATAGCCCTCTCCAGCCATCCAACATTCAACCCCATAGTTCATGACCTTAGTTTTCCATCGCATGACATAGATCTGCACTCCAATAGTCTTGCACATGGCGGGGACCATCACCGGGTGTATCATATTGTGCGGTCGGTGATGGTATCCGCCATGTGTATCCCATATGATATTAAAGTTCTCATAATAGGGCCTCTACATATTTGGATACGGCTCGATGCACGCCTCTTAAAGGACCGGGATTATGTATTCCTGTGATAATGAATATAGATAATAAATAATGGATGTCAGGACTCAGAATAAAACAAACATATCAGTAACATATATCTCATTATATATATTACTGAAAATACAAACAGTTCGATTACAACCTCATCCGGTTGGCGCCAAAAAGAATTAATTACAAATACAGAAATATATTTTAAATTCTCATGATCCAAACTTATACAATATCAATAATTATCAGGACAATTATTTATGATGATATTTTATTTATACTAGATGCTAAATTAGTAACATTTACTAAAGTAATTGAGTAGTACCGGAATTATGATCACCGGATATCTATAAATTATATTTTATTCCTATATATAAATAATGAAAGTACCACAGAAGTATTCTGATCAATCGAAAACATTATTAAATGACTAGTTGACACAGAAAATAATAATAATAAAATGCTAGGAAATTTATTTAAAAAGATCTTAAAACTATCTGGTTATTCTAGAATTTTTAAAGATTATAAATAGCTATCTTAATAATAAAAGTACGAAAATGTAAACGAGTCGTAATTTCGTCAGTTTGTTTATGTTTGTGAAGAGTGATGTTAAAATAAAAATAATTAGATTTACATGATTTAAACATTATTATTATTTAAATAAATTTGTTAATTCTCGAATTTTTAAACATTATAAATAGCTATCTAAATAATAAAAGTACGAAAATGTGAACGGGTGCCAATTTCGTAAATTGTTTACGTTTGTGAAGAGTGTTACGTTAAAATGATAATAATTATATTTTACGCGAGTTTAACATCATTATCACGGCCATTCTGACTGTACTTCGTTCTTGAAGTACAGAAAAACTATATAAAAAGCGGGTGGGGCTGTGTCGGGGCACACGGCCGTTGGTTTTAACGTGAAACGTCTATGTTAGCGAATCGCTTTTAAAGTAAAAGATTGAAATGAAAACAAGATGGACGCTGTTTTAAGTATTTTAATAAAAAACTTGACAAACACACGAAAGAATCACCACGCTATAAAGTCGGAGTCACGAGTTACACTGAATAGAAACAAGCGTGAGCGCCGGTTTCGCACAGTTATCGCAGTATCCCTCCCCCGCCGCCCCGCTTGACCCCGACACGAACTCAATGTCATAACAGCGAGCTGACTATATAAGTGAAATATTTATACCACATTTTTGTTTCTAAGACTAATAGTTTTTTAATTATTAAGGTACGATGATATAGACCTTTTCGTTACGGTCCAGTTTTTAAACCTGGTACCCGTATGTTTCGGCGCGATTTTAAAGACGTTTCACGTCAAAAAAATCTATTACATTTTAATTTATTACCATTAGTGCCGTGTCGACTGTTACATTAGACAGAGGATTTCAGTTTAACATTGGGAAGTTACATTAGAATCTTACATTAGTACCATACCTCTAACATTAGGCACATAATTATCGTAATGCTCTTGTTCTACTTTTTACATTAAGCGAACTCACATTGTACTGACAGCCCAGTATTCCAATCAAGGCCGTCTTAAACTAGGCTGGGGCCCTTGGGCACACAAGAATTTGGGGCCCTTTTGGAAAGTAAAAAAAGCGAATTATGATACAATTTTTTTTACTAAGTATGGTCATTTATTATAGGTATACAGTACCTATGATATAATATGTCATTAATGATATTAGAATGCTGTTGGTTTTTTGGTTACGATTACGATAACGGTTCCTTTCGGGATTTGTTCAGCAAAATATTCTACTATATCCTTAAAGTAAATTTTTTGAAAGATTTTACTTTCTATGCACATAATTGATAAGTTGTGGGTGACTTATCGCTAGATGGTGTACCTGCTTAGTAAATTAGGTAGGATGCGATACCTTGTAATGTATACCTTCTGATAAGATTACTAATTTGTGAAAAATGTGTAATGTGCCTAGAATGTGACCGACAAAAATATTTTGAGAATAAATTAATGTGTAAGAGAAATTGCCGGTCATTCGGGGCCCACTGAGAATGGGGGCCCTGGGCACGGGCCTGGTGAAAACGGTATTGATTCCAATGCCTTTAGCATTAGGCACATTATTATCGTAATGCTCTTGTTCTACTTTTTACATTAAGCGAACTCACATTGTACTGACAGCGCAGTATTCCAATGCCTTTAACATTAGGCACAATATTATCGTAATGCTTTTGTTCTACTTTTTACATTAAGCGAACTCACATTGTAGGGGAGAGTTGGATATTACCGAGCCCCTAAGGACTTGAGTCCATAATTAGGAAAACGTTTGATATTAAATTAAACAAAATGCAATAATTAGTAGAACATTTATTCAGGTACACATACCGTATGACAAAAAAATCCAAAATTAAAATAGAAAATAATTATTGTTAAATTACAAAGACCTTTAGAAGCGTGGTATTGTCAAACTGGTTCGATAATACCGTGCTTAGGTTTGTTGAAATAGTATCCACATTAATGGGTAAGTAACCAAAAAATAATAATAAAAAATGAGTACAAATCAAAAATTTTTTACAATAAGTTAAGGAAACCCCAAGGGTATAAATTAGTAAACCACTAATTATTATGAAACGTTGGGTTTTAGAGTTTCATAATAATTAGTGGTTTACTAATTTACTAATTTCTATAATCCTGAGGATGCCACGGTTGTTGGCGAAACATATGTAGATTATTTATCTAGTTTTTTATTTCGGAATGGTGCAATGTATTGTCTTGCATGCTAGGTGCTCGGGTCTGGTTTCTCGTGGCGATTGTAGTTAGTGCAAGTGCCTGTTTTCGCAGTTATGAGTTATCAGATCCGAGGGTCAGTGGAGGGTGTAGAGCCCGGTGGTGGGCGCACCCATAGTGAATTACCTTTTAAGTGTTGCAAAAATTAATCATATTTTAATATGAAGCTATATTGATAAACATAAAATAAAATGAAGGTAGACGATGAAACACTTAGTTTATAAAAAGTGTACGTATACCTTTCCTACCCCCACATGCCTTTAGTCTCTCAAGCAGTAACGGTCTTGTGTCTTCCAAGTGCTTTAATATACGAGTAATATTCTAAAATCAATATGCGTATTTCTTTGAAAGATCCCAAACCTCCAATACTCGCTCCTCTGCCCACGTACTGGTGAGGCTGGCAGTGCCAGAGAGGAGAGTGAGCGTTACTGTCCATCCCGATGAGGAATGGAACCCCCACAACCCGGTCCAGCGCACTGCCTATGCTCTGCAGATGTCTACTGACATCATGTCCGTACTGGCAGTACACCGACGCCACGTGTAGGTTGCATCCCCCACCGGAGATGTGGGCAACTAGACAGTGCTCCGTACTTAATTCGCGGAGTCCAGTGACCACCAGCGACGCATTCAGTACAACCAATCCCGCCTTTGCCGAGTCGCCACAATGGAGAATACGCGCATCGGGCACCGGATACTGCTCCTGTACAAGGACGATGTCAAGTCCCCAAGCCCGCGCAACTACGAGCATCTCCTTTGCGGCAGCTTCTGATCCCTGCAGGTTGAGTTGACCGCACACGATACCTACCCGGCTATCCATATTGTGTCATGTTTACAGCCTAAACTTTTTGCACGTCGCGCAGCACGTGATGGCGGACTCGCAGTCCTTGCGATCAAGGCCATTTTCGCCGCATTTGCCGCAGGTGGCCACCGTAGCCTTACAGAATTTCTCCGCCCGTACTGCTGGCACTTTAGGCAGCAGGTGATCCGCACATAGTCATGTCGGCCTCGTCCCAGCCGATGTAGCTCAGGCCCACGAGTTTGTCACGTAGGGCGGGAGATACCTCTAGGACCACTGTAACTCTTTGGCGTCCCTTTTTGAAGGCGATTTTAGCTTCCTTATGAAGCCTCTCAATTGGCCAATCACCGCCCTCCGCCAGATTTATTGAGTGTAGATCAGCCATCACCTCTTCGAGATTTAGGTCTGTGCGTAGCCCCCTTAGCGCGACCAGTGGGTTGCGGCGCTTACTCTCGGCCACTCTGAGGCCGGCTGGGGCGGCCTCCCTGAGCTTCTGGGCCGCCGCAGTGCTTGCGGTTCTCACCACCACCCCGGCGTTTCCAATCTTCCGCACCCCCTGTATCGGGATGCGGCTTGAGCCGGGCTTCACCGCCTCCTGCAGCACTCTTTTGGTGTCCTCAGCAGTCTTGCATTTCGTGCTATCCACCGGGTAGAAGACTACATCTGGGCTCCGTTCACGCGGGATGGCCAGCGGGGGCTTGCCCGTGGGCAGCCTCAGTATCGCAGAATACGAGGGTGTCGTCATCGCAGGCCATGCAGTTCGGCTTTCCTCGCCAGCGGCGGCATTCCCTGCACTCCGTGTTGTCATCTCCAGTTCTAGCGAGGCATAACGCAGCTTCGCCGACGTGGCGACATGCTGCGCCTCGGCCAGCTGCAGTTCCAAGGCAGCCACCACGGCGAGAATCTCCTGGCCATGTGCACCAATGGCCGTCTTATCCGCGATGTTAAGTTTATTCGCGGCGTTCGCCACCCCCGAGATCCCCTTAACCTCTGCGTAAACTCGATCCAGAAGCTGCACCTTATCACCCGCCAGAGTGTTCCGCCTTCGGGCCCGCGGCGATGCTGCTAATTGGCGGGGCGTCAAAGCGCCTCGCCGAAGCTCGCACTGGCTCTCGCAATTTACGGCGGACGACCTCCTGCACCTCTTCCGGGGACGACAGGGGGCGCTTACCTCCCGCTCCCCTCGACATCGGGGAATCCTGGGGTTCATCCAGGCAGATCAACGGCTCCTGCGGCGGTGTACGGACCAGCGAGGCTCGCGGTGTAAAGCCGGCCTCACGCTGTATCGCCTCCAGCGCCTGAAATTCCGCTTCCTTCCGCGCCACCTCCTCCTCGATGACGCGGCGCGAGGATTTCTCCTCCTCGCTGAGGCAGCGCGAGGACTCCTCCTCCTCATCCATTTCACTTACTCTAATCTACCTACTAGTAGATAGGGACAATCCCACCTCCTCCACACGGCATAACGGACCGAAACCTTGGGAGATGCGCACTGTTGCGGTTTCGGCTCCGCTGGGTCGGTAATCTATGAATTAGTATACGAATTAATACTAGGTACTTACCTGGGGTTCAGCCCTCAGGTTCACCAGCCCAATATCCCGTGTGATGTCGTTATACTAAACTCGTGAGCTATGAAAATGTGTGCTTAAAATAACATAATATACTATAAATATTGTGTTGTGTTTCCCGCTGGAATCCGTATTCCGTATTAGACACTCCACTTGTGAGATCTTCCGAACAGATCTTACCACCGTACCGACATTCCCGATTTCCTACAGTCCCGGAGACTGGTTTTCACATCCGAGGCGACCACAGGACTTTACAGCACCGTAAGCTGAAAAATATTTTTTTACAAATATGCACGCGACCGGCCATGCGAGTTCCGTTTTTTTTTTCTTAACTAAATCGACGCGTGGCGTAGGCAAAAGCATCGCAAAACCATACTGCCAAAAGGCGAGGATTCCGAACATCCCCCCGTCCTCCAAAACCGGGACTCGGTTTTGGACTTAATCCACTGGCAGTCGAGATAGAGTCGCGACTGCCCTACGTAACACTGAGTTTCCCGATGAAACTTCAGCGTACCTTGGAACGCCGTCAGAGCCAGGGTAGAGTTTGACGATGCGTCCCTTGCGCCATAGCAAAGGAGGCAAATTAACGTCCTTAATTAAAACCAGATCCCCCGCCCGTGGAGGGACAGATTTATCCGTCCATTTGACCCGTTGTTGCAGAATATGCAGATACTCTAAGACAAACCGTTTATTAAAATGCTGAGTCATCTGCTGCAACATTTCAAACCGTGTGAGCCGATGAGGGCGTACCTCATCGAAGGAGTACTCAGGTAGAGCCACCAGCGGCTGTCCTATCAAAAAATGACCCGGTGTCAAAGCTTCTAAGTCGTTAGGATCCGAAGAGAGTGGGCACAAGGGGCGAGAATTGAGAGTAGCCTCTACTCTACAAAATACCGTAGTAAGCTCCTCATAAGTCAGGATTGTGTCACCGATGACACGCCTCAAATGCGTTTTGGCAGATTTTACCGCTGCCTCAAAAATACCCCCCCAGTGGGGACACGCAGGAGGACTAAATTTCCATGTAATGCCCCGAATGGCCAAAGCGTGGCTAATGTCCGAATTAGCACACGTGAGAAACTTATGTACTTCCGTTAAGTACCTATCTGCGCCCTGAAAATTTGTGCCGTTATCCGACCGTATCAAAGTAGGCAATCCGCGCCGTGAAACAAATCGACTTAGAGCCGCAATAAAAGCTTCCGTGGAAAGTGCCGAAACCACTTCCAAATGTACCGCCTTTGTGGACAGACAGACAAAAACACATAAATACGCTTTATGAGTTTTAGCGTTTCGTAGAGTCGAAACTTTAACCGTAAAAGGGCCCGCAAAGTCCAGTCCGACACCGGAAAATACCCTATCTATATTTACCCGATCGCTGGGCAAATCTCCCATAATTGGTTGCATAGTGGCAGCCTTCAACCGATAGCATGGCATGCACTTAAATATAACCGACCGTATACACCGTCGCGCCGACAATATCCAAAAGTCGCGCTGTAAAATGGCAAGTAACGCATTGCAACCCGCGTGCGCATTACTTACGTGTCTGTCCACTACCAAAAGCCTAACTAAAGCTCCGTCTTTAGGCAACAACAAAGGGTGCCGTACACCATAAGGCAGCTTAGCGTTTCTAAGCCTGCCACCGACTCTGATGAAACCGTTTTCATCGAGGAAGGGATTGAGCTTTTGTAAAGCTCCCGTTAACCGAACCGACCGTTGTAAAGAGTCCATTTCCGAGGGGAAGCTTTCTCCCTGGACATACTTTACCCAATACAAAAGCGCCGCTCGCCGTTCGAGCGGAGATAGAGTACATGAAAGCTCTCTCTGAGCTTCATCCGTTAGCCGTGCGTTATGGATAAACCGCTTTATCCACCCAGTAACCGCCAATAACTTATTCAAACTACTGAACCGCTCTAATAATTGATGGGTCTGTGGTGGGTCAGCCACCACAGCTAACACACGCACACAGGGCAGGGGTTCCGTAAGCACCACCGTGGTGACCGGCCACTGTGTTTCCGATTCCGCAAGCCACTCTGGGCTCCACCAGAGCGCATGATCTATCAATGTGGGAGCGTCGCATCCGCGCGAGGCCACATCAGCGGGGTTCATTTCCCCGGGAACATGTCTCCAAATCAAAGGGGCTTCCGAAGCCTGTATTTGTGAGACTCTATTTGCGACAAAGACTTCTAACCGATGAACCGAAGCTTTAAGCCAAGCAAGCACGACTTGGCTATCCGTCCAAGCATATACCGAGCGAATGGGAATGCTCTTGCCTAAGGTGGCACAAATATGATTTACTAAACGAGTTAATAGAGCGGCTCCCGACAACTCTAACTTAGGTATAGTGAGGAGAGTCCGTATAGGGGCGACCTTACTCTTTGCCGTCACTAAACTAACCGTGACGTTACCGTAAACGTCCACTGCACGCAAATATATTACTGCTGCGTAACCCGATGTTGACGCATCGCAGAAAGCGTGTAGAGAAGCAGTAAACCTACCACTAGGTACAAACTTGCGCGGTACCGTTACTCGCGTAATATTACCTAAACTCTTTAAAAATATAAGCCAGTCCGATAAAAGCTCGCCGGCGAGCATCTCGTCCCATGAAAGCTCCGCAGCCCATAGACGCTGTAAGAAACATTTTGCCCAGAATATAACTGGCGCAATCCAACCGTTGGGGTCAAAAATCCGAGCGACAGTGGACAGGACACTCCGTTTTGTCCAAAGCTCCACTGTTACGTCCGCAAACCGAAAGGAGAACGCATCTGGGACTGGCATATATTGCACACCTAACACCGATGTAGTGTGCGGCGAGTCTGGGTCCACGAACAACAGCGGATCCTGTACGTGGTCTTCCGGTAGACCATCTAGTACCCGTGGGCTGTTGCTCAGCCATTTCCGTAACTCATAACCCGCCGTACCGAGCAGGCGTATAAGCTCATCCCGTAAAATGAGAGCTTCCCGTTCCGACGCCGCACCTGTCACAATATCATCGACATAAATGTCGGTCTCTAGCGCAGCCGAAGCGCGCGGGAATCGAACCCGCTCCTGTTCTGCTAACTCTAGCAGGCACCGAATTGCCATCCATGGGCTAGACTTAAGACCGTAAGTGTTAGTGTTGAGATCATACACTAATAAAGGCCGCGAGGGATCTTCGCGCCATAAAATTAATTGATACCGTCTATCATCCGTATGTATCTCCGTTTGCCGAAACATCATTCGCACATCCGTAACAAACACGACCTGATGCCTCCGAAAGGCTGTAATGACAACCGAAATGTCCGTTTGCAGCTTTGCACCCGAGTGCAGAATTTTATTAAGTGACACACCGCTAGTGGTGGGAGCCGACCCGTCAAACACCACACGTATCTTGTCGCTACCTGTTTTAAATACCGCGTGATGTGGAATGATGTAATGTTCCGTGTTGGCATAGTCCGTAGTTGAAGGCGACATGTGCCCCAACGCTTCATATTCCCGCATGAAGTCTATATATTTATTTTTAAATACAGGATCGCGGCGCATTCGACGTTCCATAGACAGAAACCGGTTTTCTGCCGTACCGTAAGACAATCCCAGCTCCGGGCGTGGGTTTAAAAAAGGTAACCTAGTTACAAACCGACCGTTCGGCAATCTATATGTATTAGATACAAAAAACCGTTCACACTCCTCCTCAAGAGGATCCGTGCGTGCGACCGTGGGAACTTCCTCAACTTCCCAGAATCTCTGTAACACTTCCGCAAGTGAGATTCCCGTAAAAAATGACTGACCCGTGTCAGCAGAGTAAAGTTGGGCCGGTCCCATAATTACATAACCGAAATTGGTAGGGAGTGCGACTAGACCGTTGTCGTGAATCACCCTAATTGTGCCCGAGCACAATATCCTACTCAAAACATCAACACCTAACAAAAGTTCTATTGACTCCGATTTAAAGAACCTTTTGTCAGCCAAATGCAATTCCGAAACTGCATTACATATTTCTTGCGATAAGTCGCTATGGGGATGACGACCCAAAATGTCATCCAATACCACCGCCGTAACCGAGATGACAGGTGAGGAAACCGATTCCCCCATAAAATTAAACCGAACCTGTCCATATACAGTAGACACCACCTGACCACCGATGCCCCTAATGGTGTTACTATGCCGAAAAATAGGTAAGCCTAGACGCCTCGCAAAACCGAGTGTAACAATACTTCCCTGAGACCCACTATCGAGCAATGCCCGCGCATTCACATAATGACCGTCACTATTCTTTACCGTTACACCGATAGTAGGAAGCAAAACCGTATGCGAGAAGGCTGTATTGTGCGAGGCGCGGCCGAGATCCTATTGTGGGAATGATGGCCCACCGTTGGGCACTGGATTGTAGGCGGGCACCGGCGCCGGCCTACCTCTCCTGTATCTTCCGTTAGGGACACGTGCGCCCGGATGCGCCCGTGAAACCTGATATGCCGCCGGGGGCACCGCATAACACTGGTGGGCCGAGCCGAAATGCGACCAATAAGGCGGATTTCCCGCAATCACTCGCGGCCGTTCCGCGATGGGCGGCGAAAACGCAGTAGCCCGCGCTGCATACGATGCCGCTGTCACGCGACGCTCAATGTCCGGCTCCGACGCCGGCGCGTGACGCGCGTCTTCGCGCCCCCGCCCATTCCGAGGCGGTGGGGGCGAGATGGGGGTGTGGGTGCGCCCTCGACCGTTCGAGGGGGAACCCATGCGAGGGGGGTCCATCCGTGGGACCAACTGCCCTCCCGTCCGTCCGTGTCGCGCGGGCTCGAACCGCGCGCCGCTCTGATTCATGCAGAGCGAGGCATGATGCCTCCCGCCACAATGGGCACATGGGCGAGGAGATCCGCACTCTCCCGCAAAATGTGGGCCAAAACAGAACCAACATACGCCAGCCCGCCGTGTTTTATTGCGCCTATCCCGCGTAGGTGCTCGAATAAATTCATCACATCTCGTGACGTGATGAGCCGCGCTACCGCAAATAAAGCAATCACTAGCGGCCCGTGCCGCAAAGATGTGTCGCTGGTCGCACGTGCGCGAGTGGGCTCAGACCGACTGGGCCCAGCAGGCGTGCTTGGCGCCGTCGCCATAGTGTCAACGACCCGCGACTCCGCCTCCAGGAACTCGAGGAACTCCGAAAACTTAGGCAGATCGGCTACCGAGCCGATACTGCCTCCGTAACGCTGCTCAAACCGTAACTTCACGTCCGTGGGCAGCTTACCCAGCACGGCGTGAAGCAACATATAGGACCACTGGTCCACTGGGAGTCCCAATTTCTCCAGACCGTGATACGCCACCCGTAGTGGGTTCAAAAACTCGCTCCGTAGCGAGGACATCCGTATAACGCGCGGCAACGAGTAAATCCGATCCAACTGGACATCCGTAAGCAGTCGCACATTATTATAACGAGACTTCAGCAAGTCCCGAGCTATGCCGTAATTCTCGTCGGTGACGTCCAGGTGTGCTACGAGCTCCCGAGGCTCTCCCGACAGCACACTCAATAAATGCCACAATTTCTGAGCCGGCGCCAAACTCCGTTGCGCATGTACCACCGAATCAAACAGTCCTATAAAGGACGGCCACTGACCGTAATCCCCATCAAAGGGCTGTAACCGTAAGTCAGGGAGTTTAGAAACTCCTGACAGTTGAGGGTTGGGACTATACTCCGACTTGAGTCCCCCTGAGCACTTCTCCGACGAAGATGCCGCCTCCATAAGCTGATCGTTCAGCACGTGAATCTTATCATAATCAGCCGTCACCGATGCGACCCTGGCTTTGACGACGGGGTCCGTTAAATTATCCTCCGCCGTCAGGAAGGTACAATAGTCATCCTCTAGAGCCGTAATCCTAGAGGGAGCCTTCTCCAACCGATAGAGGAAGGCGCCAACCTGATCTGAGCGGCCTATATACAAAACTGCCTGCGCAAACCACCGTAAATTGGCCTTAATTCGAGATGCCGCTGCCGTCGACATCCTGAATAACAACAATAAAGTAACAAACAACCACTAATAACCAAAAATAAAACAATAATATTCCGAAATATAAACAAACCGTAATAAACCAATAGTATTCAAAAACCGCAATAGAATAACAAACTAACCAGACCGTCTACAACATACACTAAACCGGATAGTGTATAAAGATGCACTTATCTGTGCCCGGTGCACAGATAAGAAAAACACCTGCGTATCGCGCAGCTACGTACCTACCACGCCGCCGGCGCGTGATCTGGTACAACCGATTTATGTCTACCTTCGACAAATTAATAATTTTAACACTTTTCACGATTACCGACAGAAACCCAATGCCCAAAGCCGAATAAAACCATGCTCTGCTACCAAAAATGTTGCGGTTTCGGCTCCGCTGGGTCGGTAATCTATGAATTAGTATACGAATTAATACTAGGTACTTACCTGGGGTTCAGCCCTCAGGTTCACCAGCCCAATATCCCGTGAACTCGTGAGCTATGAAAATGTGTGCTTAAAATAACATAATATACTATAAATATTGTGTTGTGTTTCCCGCTGGAATCCGTATTCCGTATTAGACACTCCACTTGTGAGATCTTCCGAACAGATCTTACCACCGTACCGAAATTCCCGATTTCCTACAGTCCCGGAGACTGGTTTTCACATCCGAGGCGACCACAGGACTTTACAGCACCGTAAGCTGAAAAATCTTTTTTTACAAATATGCACGCGACCGGCCATGCGAGTTCCGTTTTTTTTTTTTCTTAACTAAATCGACGCGTGGCGTAGGCAAAAGCATCGCAAAACCATACTGCCAAAAGGCGAGGATTCCGAACACGCACGTTGCGTCTTGCAATCTTCCCGTGCGCACATTCTTGACTCCCTACAAATTCTCTACTCCGTCCCAAACATTTTTACCTCTCCCCCATATGGGGCGTAACGTCACAGCCACAGAGACGACTTCGCGCCGAGCAGCCTACCGTCTTCAGTCTACAATTGTGGATCGCCGCGAGTGCCAAGTGTGTGCATAAGTCCTAAAGAGCAAGAAGTTGCACTCACAGCTCACCAGGTCGGCGTAGTGTAACGGCCCCTCTCCCTCACCCCTCTGCAGACCGTCCAGCATCGCGGCACGCTCCGTCGCATACAGCGGGCACTCCCATAGAACATGATCTCTGGTCTCCGGCACTGGTCCGCAATCGCACAAAGGCAAGTCGCACAGCGACATGCTGTGCAGCTTAGCGCGAAATTTGCCGTGTCCGGTCAGCAGCTGGGAGACGACGTAGTCCGGCTCAACCCACTCGCACGACAGGCACTCCGCGATGTCGGGAGAGAACCTGTACATGTCTCGCCCGTCGGCGCTAGACTCCCACCGCTCCTGCCAGCGGGCGATGACATCCGCCCTCGCGTCCTTCTTCAGCTTCCTGCGCTCCCTGCCCGGCAACCGCGCTCCCTCCTTCGCGACGATCCCCGCACGCTCCACCTCGAGGTCCGCCGGGAGCACCCCAGCGAGCACAGGCAGAGCTGCGGAGCTCGCAGACCGGTAAGCCTTGGTGAGAAGCACCAGGGCCTGTCTCTGTGTGCGGAGCAAAACGCTCCTGACCACGTACATCGACGACCGGCTGTACCACACGGCAACTGCATATGTCAGGAAGACCACATAAGTACCCGCGTATATGATTTTAAGCGCTTGGTATTTGATGCCCCAGGTTGATGCCGAGACTCTTGACATCTTCCCGAAGCAATTTGCAGCCTTTTCTCGTATGTATAATGCATGCTTCGTATAGGACATCCGGTCGTCCACGACAACGCCCAGGATGCGCGTGTCCCGCACACAAGGGATCGAAGCACCGTCCATTTTGATAAAGGGAGCTCTCTTGAAGAGTGTGCCCTTCATGGTGAGGGTCGCGGACTTTCCCGGAGAAAATTTTAGTCGGTTTCGACCCCCCCAGTCCGATATCGCGGCGAGCGCGGCCGTTAGTTACGCTCTATGGTCGCCCTGGACGATGCCTCGACTATGACGGTGATGTCATCTGCGTATGCGATGGTACTCACCCCCTCAGGCTGAGGGAGCTTGAGGAGATCGTCTAAAAGGAGGTTCCATAACGTGGGTCCAAGGACGGATCCCTGCGGACAGCCCATTGTTGACGCCTTCTATTCTACCTGACTGCCGACGAACATCCCCACCCTCCGGTTCGAGAAATAGCTGACCAGCAGCTTGTATATATTTGGCGGGCAGCCCCCCTGTTTGGCTTTGGTGATTATCATCGGCCACCAGGCATTGTCGAAGGCGCCAGATATGTCCAGACATATTATCTGGACACATTGCTCTTCTGAGCCGCGAATGATGTCAAACATTGCCTCCAGAGCGGTCACTGTGGAGCGTTCACGCGTAAATCCATGCTAACCCGAGGATATATTCCGGTATAGACAGGGGGCGCAGCAAATTAATAGACGTTCCAAAATCTTGCCCAAAATAGGCAAGAGGGTAATCGGCCTGTAGGCCTTAGGATCCGAGAGCGGCTTGTCACCCCCCTTCGGATCACCACCAGCTTTCCCTCCTTCCATACGTCCGGGAAGACGCCCTCGGCTATACAAGACGAAAACACGAAGTACATATCGCTCGAGGACGCCCTCCACACTTGCTTTATAATTTTGGCCGTGAGCTGGTCGAGTCTCGACGCGGTATTCGGCAGGGATCTAAAGATACGGTCCAGATCCTCGCGGGTGGGAAGAGCCGAATTCGGCCCAGAAGGGGCCAAAAGCCGCGGAGATCCGCACGGCTCGATAGTAAGTAGTGTCGCTGCGCGGTTCGTCGTCAGGGCACAAGGTGCGTATCAGTCCGGCCATAGTCCCCCTTCCGTCAATGGGGTACCCCACTGAGCACGTTCGCGGGAGGGCGCACCCTGCCAGAGGCAACCTGGTACGCCCTGCCCCAAACGTCCTCGTTGCCGGATGCCGCGATCGAACGGAAGAAGGACAGTTCAGTTTCTCTCATCATGGATTTATATTTGGTGCGCTCTTCGCGGAGGGCGCAATGCATACTAGCTTCGCGGTCCCCCCCAAACCTTTTGCTTGACTACCATCGTCGACGCGCGCCCGACACCCTTCGCCGTTGCTTCTCGAGTTCCGGAGACCACCACTCATATCCTCCGCGGTCCCGTTCCCTTCTTGTGCCCAGGCATTCCTCGGTTGTTTCTGTAATTATGGTGGTGAAATCCATACTTGCCTTGTCGGCTCCCCCGCGGGTCGGGTCGAACCGGCCCATCCTACGCTCGAGAGTGGACCGGAAATAATTCCATTCCACCAACCGCACAAGTGACCAAAAGAAAATCACCGCATCTTAACAGCAGCTATTCATAGTCAAGAATAAAATCGCTAGCAAAGATCACAATTTCTTGTCCGCAGCGACACGTCTCTTGGCTGGCTTGACACCTTCGGGCCCACAGGTTGCGGCAAAAGCAAGGCAGCAACCGCTGGTACCTTACTAGGCTCTTTTGCACCCGACGAGGACGTGTCTATCTTAGATGGAAACCTCTTAATGAAGGCCAGTAGCTCCGACATCTGGTCAACTCTGCCTCGAGTACCGTCTGGAAGTAGCAGGATAATCCTCCCCTCACTGGTCCACGATTTCTGCACACCAAAATGCTTTCTTGCGGCCAAAAACACTTCATGCCTAGCTCGCGTCAGGAATTCGGACACTCACCCCGGTACCCTTTAAGGCAGTCTTAGCGGTCCACGTCTGACTACGTGAAGCAAGGCTCGCAAAGCGCACAAAAAGAGGATGCACCTTAGCCCCCTTACCTCCCAGCCTATAACAGTTGACCACAACCTTTGCCACATCTGGTAACTCCAAGCACTCACGACAGTATCTGTGCCACGGTAGTTAGGGGCACTTCACCATCCAGCTCCGGGACACCATGTACCAAAAGTACTTTCCTCCGCAAAGCAGTCTCTTGCCTGTCTACACTCAGAGTCAATAGATGTAACTGCGACCTGAGTGCTTCTAAAGACTTCAGCACAAATATTTTGAAGTCAGTGAAATCTCTTGCAACCGTGACAAGATCTGGTGCCTGGGGACCCGAAGAAGGTGCCGCAACATGAAGCTCCTGCTCGTAGTGAACCATCCGCTCCTTAAACATACTGGCCATGTCATCCATGTTCTTCGAAACTTGTGAATACAGATCCATCATGACGCAGTTGAATATTGGGTAACTTTAGAAGAAGTAGAAATTGAAATTGAGTGAAGTAAAGTCAGTGAAGTGTAGTGGATAAAAGTATTTGTCAACAAAATTTCATGTTTTTGTCAACAAAATTAATTGACCAGGTAGCTCAGTGGTTAGAGCAACTAGCACAGTATGCAGTGGTCGTGGGTTCGATTCCCACTCGGGTGAAGAATTTTTTCCATTTCTTTATTAATAATTTTATAATATATAATATCTTGACTAAGATAAATTTATAAAAACACTTCTCCATTAATATAATCCGTTAGGATATGGTTGATCGTTTCATCTTTAAACATTGTGCTGAGGGATTCAGCTTTGTTTGCCGAGATTTGACTAGTGTATAGCTATCGGGATGAAAAATAACGTTGCCAATATGTAATTTAGAAGAGAGACGGTAAAATTCGTCATCCGAGTAATTGACCCGGTAGCTCAGTGGTTAGAGCAACTAGCACGGTATGCAATGGTCGTGGGTTCGATTCCCACTCGGGTGAAGAATTTTTTCCATTTCTTTATTAATAATTTTATAACAAAATTAATACCAAGCATGCCAAATTAAATTCAAAATTGAAGAAGAGTAAAATTACACATGATGCTGCTTGCCAGTTCTGCTAGCTGGAACTTTGGCTTGACACGCTACTGCGTGTCTAGATAGCTCTAAAAGCAAGGTCATGGAACCCCCAATCCAAACTGTAGCAGGATTAACTTAATTATGCTGGTAAATAAATGAAACTTCGTATTAATTTAAATTAAAGTGGCTGTATTATATTTATAGCGACACAAATTATGTACATAAAACATTTATATCAAGTTCTAACACTTACTTACACTTATGGAGGTAATTACCTTCATGCACACATACTAATGTTATAGATGCGAAAGTAGGTAACCGACTGATTGTGTGCCGTTACGAACATAATCTTCTTTTTTGACAGCTATAAATACTTGTGAAATTTGACAAGTATTTTCAGTATTTATAATAGGTTAGAATAGGTAGTTACTTTATACCCTAAAAAAAGGAAATGGTTGCAGTAGGTAGGTTAGAGTAGACGCGATGGACGAGGACGGAGGAGGAGATGTCGCGCAAAGAGGCGGAATTGCTAGCGCTGTAAGAGATCCAGCGCGAGGTTGCTTTCGCGCCTCGCGCAACTCTCGCGCGCACCCCGCCGAAGGATCTGCCCCCTCAAGAAGCCCGAAATCAGGTTCGGCCGCAGACGTCACCATCGCCGGGCGAGCCGTCGAAGCGCATACTCTCTTCTCCCGAAGAGGTGCAAGAAGCAGTGCGGAAAAAGCTGAAGGAGTCCGTGCGGTAATCGGCGCGTCGTTTTGACGTGCCTCCAGTGAGCGGTATTTGCGCTGGCCCCAAGCGGTCTGTTGCAGCCGCTTCCGCGAATCAGAAGGCAGAGCTGGGTGGCGGGTTGCAGCAAGGTTCAGCTGCTCGACAGGGTGTATGGAGCTGTTAAGGGCATATCGGCTCTAGCAAACGCAGCCAATAACATGAATATTGCCGATAAAACGGCGATATGTACCCATGGGCAGGAAATACTGGCGGTGGTGGCCGCTTTGGAGCTGCAACTGGCCAAGTCGAGCACTGCTCTGCAGAAGGCAGTGAACCCAGGTGTCAGTGGCATCCCCATTAAGGGGGTGCGCAAAATTGGTAACGCGGGCGTCGTCGTCCGGACAGCTAGCATTGCGGCGGCAGAGAAACTGAAGGCGTCGACACCAGCAACTGCGCGTAGCCGAGGGCAAACGACTCAACCTTCTCGTCGCCTTGAGGGGCCTGTGAGTGGACCCAAAGATGGAAGAGCTAATAACGAACTTGCACTCCATCAACCAATCTGCAAGATGACATGGACTGGCCACTGGAAAAACTAAAGAAGGAGGCCAAGCTGGCTTTTAAGAACGGGCGTCAGTGCATCACGGCGGTTTTGGAGGTCTCGCCGCAACTCAGACACAAGTTGGTGGGGCTCGGCCGCGTCTACATAGGCTGGGACGAAGCGGACGTCTGCGACTACATTAGAAGTACCTGCTGCCACAAATGCCAGCAGTACGGTCACCCCGAAAAATTCTGCAGAGCAGACGTCCAAACCTGCGGGAGGTGCGGCGAGACCGGTCACGGGCGCAATGATTGCTGGTCTCCTGCGTTAGAAAAGCAGGGTGGCAGGAGTGCGTCGGCTCTGGCAAGCCAGTAGGAAGCTTGGTGGGGACAAAGAAACCCGCCTCCACCAGGCCCTGCGCGAGGAGAGAATTAAATATAAACAAGAGATGAAAGACGCCGAGTTGTCCTTCCAGTCGATAGCCGCCTCTGGGAACCAGGACCTCTGGGGAAGGGCGTACCGAGCCGCTTCAGGCAGAGTGCGTCCCCCCCAGAACGTTCTCAGCGGCGTGCGACTGGTGGAAGGATACACTCGGGATGGCTGCGAAACAATGGCGGGTCTGATGCGGGCCCTGTGCCCCGACGACGAGCCGGGCAGCGACAGCTCTTACCACCGAAGTGTCCGCGTTGCTGCGGCATTTGCCCCCTCTGGGCCGAACTCGGCTCTGCTCACGCGTCACGATCTCGACAGTATAGTGAGATCTCTGCCGAGTACCACGTCGGGACTCGATCAGCTTACGGCTAAAACCATAAAGCACGCCTGAAGGGCCTCCTCGAGCGAGATGCTCTATAGTCTATCAGCGTGCATCGACGAGGGCAGGAAGGAGTGTAATTATATGTTGCTTATATTGTCAGACGTCAAATTTCGAAGCCTAGTCATTTCTCTCTGTGCCCTTTCGTCATGGGGCCGATTTAATAATTTGCTGGCATCTAAATATGACAATATTATGCCTTCTAAACTTCGTACACGGCATAACGTAACATATATTTTAGCAAAATTTTAATTTAGTTTTGGCTCATAGGGGCGGAATTCGGTTTTTCGTTTAAAAGAAATTATATTGTCACTACTTCAGTAAATTATAGGTACTTACTCATTCTTATGTTTACATCTAAAAACAACTTTTACAAATAATTCCTACAATGGGGCAGTAGATATTTTGATTAAAGTGTGATTTTCAAATGTTTTCTAACCACATAATTTTTAACGGGTTGGTCTGAAGAAACCTCTGTTAGAGTTAAGCCCGTCTTTGTACGTCTGTGACGTCTATGTCATTATATAATCTTTGTGTTTTCTGTGAACAATCTATACATATAATACAAATGTAACGGATCGCTGTCTGTACATCGAAGATATATGAGAAAAAATATTACAGGAGACCTTTATCAACGCAATAGAACCCAAAACAATGATTTTTGGAATTTTTGTCTGTTTGTCGGTTTATCTGTTTGTCTGTGTGTTTGTGCACGCTAATCTCAGAAACGGCTGAACCGATTTCAGTGCAGTTTTCAAGAATATACAGTGTGTCAAAAGACAACGATGTTTTTTTAATACCTCGTATTCTTTGTAAGGTTACGATCATTTTTAACCGACTTCAAAAAAAGGAGGAGGTTCTCAATTCGTCTGTATGTATAATTTTTTTTATGTATGTTCACAGATATTTCCGTCAATTATAGAAGGATTTCAATTTTTTTTTTTTTTGGATAGAGTTCACTTCTGAGGTGGTCCCATTTTCACCAGGTCAGGATCTGATGATGGGATCGCAAGTTTATTTGATTTCGAATATTGTTTGCAAACAATTAAAAGTTAAATTTTCATTATGCATATTTGATCTCTTGTACATTGCAAGGGGACTTAAATCTTTAGCTACTTGTGGCCTTATTCATCTACCTCTAACTACAGCACATTTGCGCCAGCGCTACCAACTACATATTTGGTTTAAACACACCACTTAATACTATGCCCCTCTCAGTATAACTATACTGTGTAAGTAAGAAGATATTGTGATCGATTCCACTTAATAATAAATTTAAATTTAGTCCTACCTGTCCCTTTCTGTCTCCATTTATGTTATGAATAGAGAGAGACAGACATGACTAATTTTAAAATTTAAGTGTGACGGTCAGAATCAACCGTCAAGGTACCTACAGTTACAGCAGGAAAGCATAACTCCACTCTCTACATACATACATAATAATCACGCCTCTTTCCCAGAGGGGTAGGCAGAGATCACGGATCTCCATTTGCCACGATCCTTACACACCTCTTTCGCTTCATCTATTTTCATGATATTCTTCACTCTCTAATACACTATTAAATAATAGCTTATGTACCAATTTGTCTTCAACTTGAACTTGGCAATTCCTCTTTTATTGTGACCACTTCAAACATCTTTTCCGTGTGCATCTTCGCATGCATGTTCATGTTGGACGGGTAATAGCTTGTGAACGCACAAAACTGACAAGTGTACGGTGCATTCGTGTGTTTCCTCTCATGTAGTTCGATGGAACGTTTCTCCGCACATGTGTGATCACAAAACTTGCATTTGAAAGGTTTTTCTCCCACATGTATAAGTTTGTGCGTTCTAACTTCGGCCCTCTGTTTACTTGTGAACTCACAATACGTGCATTTGTGTACTTTATCACCGGTGTGTATTTTCTCGTGCTTTTTGATAGCATGCTGCCAACCGCTTCTGTAATCGCAATAGCTACACTTGTAGGGTTTCTCTCCAGTGTGCGTTCTTTCGTGACCCACAACTGCGCGTCTGGTGCTACTTCTGAACTCGCAGAATTGACATTTATGCGGTTTGTCGCCCGAATGTAGCTTTTCATGCCTCTTGACTACATGCTGCCATTTACTCGTATAATCACATTGTTGGCATTTAAAAGGTTTCTCATCTGTATGTATCTTCTCATGGCATTTGATGTTATTTGAATGGCAACTTCTAAAATCACAAAACTGGCATTTGTATCGCTTTTCCCCCGTGTGTATCTTTTCGTGGCTCTTGATATTGTTCGAATGACAACTTCTGAAACTGCAATATTTACATTTGTACGGCTTGAGACCGGTGTGTATTTTCTCGTGCCTCTTGACGACATACGACTGACTGCTTCTAAAATCGCAATATTGACATTTATAAGGTTTCTCCCCAGTTTCGTTTTCCCCTCGATGAGTTCCTTCGTGTTTGAGTAACAGCGTCTTTTTATAAAATCCCCTGTCGCAATACGAACACCAGTATATATTTATCTTTCTCAGTATCCTTCGTGAAATGGTTTCCCTGTGCTGCGTTACAATGTGCCATTTGATGTGCAGTTTACTTATGAATTGGTTGGCACAGTGTTCACAGTCATACAATTTGCCGTGTGATCTGAGATGTTCTAGGTACGAGTGTTCATTGCTGTCCACATAGGAACAATACTGACAACTGTATTCCCTTTTGTTTCCCTCTGTGTCATTGTGTTCAACGTCTGGCGATTTGTCAGTATGGTAGTTGATGACTGCATCAGGGTTTTTGGTATCTTCTATTTTGATTTCGACTAAATTGTTTATAATAGCGCATGTTTCCTTTGCTGGACTGCCAGGACTGGCGGTATCTAGAAAGAAATGTTTGGAAAATTACTCTTTGCCAAGTTTAATGAAAATAATAATAAACTATTGTTGGTTTAACTCGTTTCTGCTACGTAGCTGCAATACATTTAATAAGTTAAGCTCTGACCATAATTTTGACCTATTCTGTAGCAGCACAGCAGCTATTAAGCGATCGGTTATTAAAAGGTATTTTGAGGCACTGGATGGCGAGGGTTGATTCTCGCTGTTGCCTGCTATGCTGTAACTAAACATGGAAGTTAGTAATTGGCATATTGTTTCTGTCTTGATATGTATAGTTGTACTGTTAACTTTCCGATAAATTTAAAAAAAACCCCCGACCCAAAATAAGTACGCAATTATTATGACAAAAGGTTTAAAATGCTAAAACCTATAAAAAGCAAAATTAACTTTTAACACTACGTAAGTACCAACTAAAGCATATCAGACTATCTACTCGGGACTTTGTGCCACCTTTATGTCGGAGGCATAACCGCTAATTTTGAACTGCATATGGTTATCTTGGCCTGCTCTTGACCATACGTATAAAATTTTTGATTCAATTTTGTCGCATTCTGAATACCTACTTACTTTAAAACATTATATCAGTTACTGATATAATTTTGTTTAGATAGGTGATTTTTTTTTATACGAATGTTGTGATTAGGTTGGAATCATTTGATTTAGGTAAGTATTTTTGAAGATAAAAAGCGGTCCCCCGACGCGACAAAATTTAATCCAAATTCGTAAAAAGACGTAAGTCTCCTACCTTCGAGCCCTATCATCAGACCAGCTCAGAGGTTCCAGATTTCCAGCATCAGGTCCTCGTCAATTATAAAGAAACATAAAGAGAACTAGTTAAGACAAATACAACGAGCCCAAACTCGATGGGTTTACTAAAAGGCAGTCCAGGGTTACGTCTTCGAGCCCTAACAGCAGACCAGCTCAGTGGTTCCAGAAGACATTAGTGTTTCAAATGTCAGATCCCACATATGCTTGCAAGCAAACTGAGTGTGTAACATTCCTATCACACCTAACAAACGACCTGATGACCTTGAAGACTTGAACCGATTTCCACCAAACATAGCTAAGAACACTCTCGACTGATATACCTTTCAAACAAAACAAAACCGCATTAAAATCGGATCATCCGTTTGGGAGCTACGATGCCACAGACAGACACATACACATTTACACACAGAGAGAGAGACTCGTCAAACTTATAACACCCGTCGTTTTTGCGTCGGGGGTTAAAAATAAATAAATAAATTAACTGTTTATACAATACTAGTGGACACCGGTCCGCGAAGACTGCAGAAAAAACAAAATGTAGAAATTATCTGGGATAGTAGTAGCCTATGTCCTTTCAGGGTCTAGACTACTTGTATACCAAATTTCATTTAAATCGATTCAGTAGTGAGTTACTTTCATATTTCTAATATTAGTAAGGACTAGCGGCCGGCCGCGACTACGTCTGTGTAAGTAAATTTTGAAATTCCCGTTATTTCCCATCCCTGTGTCGAAATTCGGGAATAAAAGTTGCCTACGTTATTCGTTATTCCATCAGCTATCTGCTAGTTAAAGTCCTGTAAAAATCGGTCCAGTCGTTTCAGAGATTATCCGGAAAAAACAAACAGACAAAAATAATTTAAAATGTTATTAATCTTTTTACATACTCTGTACATATAATAAAAATGTAACGGATCGCTGTCTGTAGATACATGGAAGATATATGAGAAAAAAATATTATAGTTATATTATAGAGAATTTTTGTCTGTTTGTCTGCGCGTTTGTGCACGCTAATCTCAGAAACGGCTGAACCGATTTCGATGCATGTTTCAGAAATATATTGTGACAGGTCCCACTTAACATATAGACGTTTTATCCAGGGAAAATGTTTTTATCCCGGATAATTTCGACATTTTGTTTTTTCTGTAGTCCACGCGGACGGAGTCGCGGGCGTCCACTAGTCTATACTAATATTATAAAGAGGTAAACTTTGATTGTTTGATTATTTGTTTGTTTATTTGCAGCGAATAGGCTCCGAAACTACTGGACCGATTTCAAAAATTCTTCCACCGTTAAAATCCTTATTGGACCTGGATGATTATAGGCTATATACAGGATGATTTTTGGTCGTCAACGTTTCCGAAAACTACGGAATCTCCTCATCATAACGATCATTTTTCTCCATGGAAGCATACCTGGGAAGTGTCTGGTTTCCAAAATATTAGGGTCCAAAGTTGAGTAAATAGACTGCGTTTTTCTGCATAAATGCACATAGACGCGCGTAGCAGGATTTTTTCACGAAAAATAATTAATATCTGTCTATTAATGTTGTGATTAAGTAGGAATCATTTGATTAAGGTAAGTATTTTTGAAGGTAAAAAGCGGTCCCCCGACGCGACAAAATTTAATCAAAATTCGTAAAAAGACGTAAGTCTCCTACCTTCGAGCCCTATCATCAGACCAGCTCAGAGGTTCCAGATTTCCAGCATCAGGTCCTCGTCAATTATAAAGAAACATAAAGAAAACTAGTTAAGACAAATACAACGAGCCCAAACTCGATGGGTTTACTAAAAGGCAGTCCAGGGTTACGTCTCCTATCTTCGAGCCCTAACAGCAGACCAGCTCAGTGGTTCCAGAAGACATTAGTGTTTCAAATGTCAGATCCCACATATGCTTGCAAGCAAACTGAGTGTGTAACATTCCTATCACACCTAACAAACGACCTGATGACCTTGAAGACCTGAACCGATTTCCACCAAACATAGCTAAGAACACTCTCGACTGATATACCTTTCAAACAAAACCGCATTAAAATCGGATCATCCGTTTGGGAGCTACGATGCCACAGACAGACACATACACATTTACACACACACAGAGAGACACGTCAAACTTATAACACCCCGTCGTTTTTGCGTCGGGGGTTGAAAATAAATAAATTAACTGTTTATACAATACTAGTGGACACCGGTCCGCGAAGACTGCAGAAAAAACAAAATGTAGAAATTATCTGGGATAGTAGTAGTCTATGTCCTTTCAGGGTCTAGACTACTTGTATACCAAATTTCATTTAAATCGATTCAGTAGTGAGTTACTTTCATATTTCTAATATTAGTAAGGACTAGCGGCCGGCCGCGACTACGTCTGTGTAAGTAAATTTTGAAATTCCCGTTATTTCCCATCCCTGTGTCGAAATTCGGGAATAAAAGTTGCCTACGTTATTCGTTATTCCATCAGCTATCTGCTAGTTAAAGTCCTGTAAAAATCGGTCCAGTCGTTTCAGAGATTATCCGGAAAAAACAAACAGACAAAAATAATTTAAAATGTTATTAATCTTTTTACATACTCTGTACATATAATAAAAATGTAACGGATCGCTGTCTGTAGATACATGGAAGATATATGAGAAAAAAATATTATAGTTATATTATAGAGAATTTTTGTCTGTTTGTCTGCGCGTTTGTGCACGCTAATCTCAGAAACGGCTGAACCGATTTCGATGCATGTTTCAGAAATATATTGTGACAGGTCCCACTTAACATATAGACGTTTTATCCAGGGAAAATGTTTTTATCCCGGATAATTTCGACATTTTGTTTTTTCTGTAGTCCACGCGGACGGAGTCGCGGGCGTCCACTAGTCTATACTAATATTATAAAGAGGTAAACTTTGATTGTTTGATTATTTGTTTGTTTATTTGCAGCGAATAGGCTCCGAAACTACTGGACCGATTTCAAAAATTCTTCCACCGTTAAAATCCTTATTGGACCTGGATGATTATAGGCTATATACAGGATGATTTTTGGTCGTCAACGTTTCCGAAAACTACGGAATCTCCTCATCATAACGATCATTTTTCTCCATGGAAGCATACCTGGGAAGTGTCTGGTTTCCAAAATATTAGGGTCCAAAGTTGAGTAAATAGACTGCGTTTTTCTGCATAAATGCACATAGACGCGCGTAGCAGGATTTTTTCACGAAAAATAATTAATATCTGTCTATTAATGTTGTGATTAAGTAGGAATCATTTGATTAAGGTAAGTATTTTTGAAGGTAAAAAGCGGTCCCCCGACGCGACAAAATTTAATCAAAATTCGTAAAAAGACGTAAGTCTCCTACCTTCGAGCCCTATCATCAGACCAGCTCAGAGGTTCCAGATTTCCAGCATCAGGTCCTCGTCAATTATAAAGAAACATAAAGAGAACTAGTTAAGACAAATACAACGAGCCCAAACTCGATGGGTTTACTAAAAGGCAGTCCAGGGTTACGTCTCCTATCTTCGAGCCCTAACAGCAGACCAGCTCAGTGGTTCCAGAAGACATTAGTGTTTCAAATGTCAGATCCCACATATGCTTGCAAGCAAACTGAGTGTGTAACATTCCTATCACACCTAACAAACGACCTGATGACCTTGAAGACCTGAACCGATTTCCACCAAACATAGCTAAGAACACTCTCGACTGATATACCTTTCAAACAAAACCGCATTAAAATCGGATCATCCGTTTGGGAGCTACGATGCCACAGACAGACACATACACATTTACACACACACAGAGAGACACGTCAAACTTATAACACCCCGTCGTTTTTGCGTCGGGGGTTGAAAATAAATAAATTAACTGTTTATACAATACTAGTGGACACCGGTCCGCGAAGACTGCAGAAAAAACAAAATGTAGAAATTATCTGGGATAGTAGTAGTCTATGTCCTTTCAGGGTCTAGACTACTTGTATACCAAATTTCATTTAAATCGATTCAGTAGTGAGTTACTTTCGTATTTATAATATTAGTAAGAACTAGCGGCCGGCCGCGACTACGTCTGTGTAAGTAAATTTTGAAATTCCCGTTATTTCCCATCCCTGTGTCGAAATTCGGTAATAAAAGTTGCCTACGTTATTCGTTATTCCAACAGCTATCTGCTAGTTAAAGTCCTGTAAAAATCGGTCCAGTCGTTTCAGAGATTATCCGGAAAAAACAAACAGACAAAAATAATAAAAAAAAATATTAATCTTTTTACATACTCTGTACATATAATAAAAATGTAACGGATCGCTGTCTGTAGATACATGGAAGATATATGAGAAAAAAATATTATAGAGTTATATTATAGAGAATTTTTGTCTGTTTGTCTGCGCGTTTGTGCACGCTAATCTCAGAAACGGCTGAACCGATTTCGATGCATGTTTCAGGAATATATTGTGACAGGTCCCACTTAACATATAGACTTTTAATCCAAGGAAAATGTTTTTATCCCGGATAATTTCGACATTTTGTTTTTTCTGTAGTCCTCGCGGACGGAGTCGCGGGCGTCCACTAGTCTATACTAATATTATAAAGAGGTAAACTTTGATTGTTTGTTTGTTTATTTGCAGCGAATAGGCTCCGAAACTACTGGACCGATTTCAAAAATTCTTCCATCGTTAAAATCCTTATTGGACCTGGATGATTATAGGCTATATACAGGATGTTTTTTTGTGGCCACCTTTAACGAAGGGTACGTACTCTATACATGAAATAAAGTAAGTTTATGCCAAAAAAAATGCTGGGATTTTTTATTTTTTTATTTTAAATTCCTTGATCGTGCGAAATTTATAGTGTCTAGTGTTTATGTTAGTTTTTTTATAGACAGATATTAATTATTTTTCGTGAAAAAATCCTGCTACGCGCGTCTATGTGCATTTATGCAGAAAAACGCAGTCTATTTACTCAACTTTGGACCCAAATATTTTGGAAACCAGCCACTTCCCAGGTATGCTTCCATGGAGAAAAATGATCGTGATGATGAGGAGATTCCGTAGTTTTCGGGAACGTTGACGACCAAAAATCATCCTGTATAGGGTTTCGCATAATTTCCAGAATTACACGTACAATTACGGCTACAATTTACAGTCAGGCAAACAAACTTAAGGGCATTAGCTAGCTAGTAAATTAACTAAACTTACCTCGCAATGAGCTTTCGCCGTCTGAATGATTCTCTTCCTTCACCACCACACTACCTACAACAACAAATAAAAATAAAAAAAATTAAGAGAAGGATTGGGCATAACTAGCATCCGAGCGCGACATCGTACGAGTGGCTGCAGAAAAAAGTGTAAAATAAAGTATTTAAAAAAGTTTTTACTAATAAAAAATAATGTATATTTTTTTTGTAAATCATCTTTTGGTTAAAATTTTATTTTTATGTCATTATTTAAGGCCTAATTAAATGAATTAAACAATTTTTTTCCTGAAAATATGAAAAATATATCAGAAAATTTCGGAATTTTCCTGCGAAAATTTTCAGTGTTTTCTGCCTCAGAATCATGGTCTGAAGTCCAATATTTGCCTGGCTGTCACAAACACCCTGTATAGTTGTAAGCTGTTAACTTTCCTAAAATAAATAAATAAATAAATAATGTCCTTTCTCAGACTCTAGACTACCTGTGTACCAAATTTCATTTACATCAGTTGAGTCAAACAAACAAACTTGCTTTCACATTTGAAGACACCAGCTGTTGCTATGACTTTGTCCTCGTGAACTACAGAATGTAGCTTATGTCCTCCGTACCACCAACTATTTTTAACCGACTTCAAAAAGAGAGGTTATCAATTCGTCTGTATGTTTTTTTTTTTATTTTTATTTTTATTTTTTATGTGTCCTCAGAACTCCGTCATTTATGAACCGATTTCAATTTTTTTTTATAGTTGGTCATGGTATACTTCCAGGTTGGTCCCATATTCACCATATCAGGATCTGATGATGGGATCTTGGAGAAATCGAGGGCAATCCTCGAATATTGTAGGCACATGTAGTCTGTTTTTATACTTTTACTGAGCGTTTTGATCACCTACATATAAAACATAACATCTGATGATGGAATCTCTAAGGAATCTAGGGATATCCTGAAATATAAAAGGCACGAGTAGTCCGTTTCTAGATTTTTATAGAGAATTTTGGTCAGCTACACATAATATAAAGGAAACGAGGGTCTGATGATGGAGCCGCCGAAAAACAGATAGTGGAACTTTTTAGTAACAAAATCCCCCTATGGCAGGGGGGGGGGCTACGTCCAGTAATGGACTGCAATAGGCTTATGAAGATGAAGATAAATTGTGTTAAGTCATTAAATTATATGTTGCGTTAAGCCGTGTCCGAAGTAAGATGGTTATAGAGGAAGAGGTAGACATGAGAATAACGAGATGACGGATAATAGGGATGAATGAAAAAAGAGTACCTACATATTGCACCGACCCCAAATGATTTGGAACAGGGCAGGAAGAAGGAGTGTAATTATATGTTGCTTAAATAAGTGTGTACATGGCTGTTGTGCTGCCAAATCTCTTATATTCCTCCGAGGCGTGGTGCATGTACCGTCGCCACATACGCACTCTGGATCGATTCCACCTCAAGTGCCTCCGATCCATCATGAGAATCAGATGGTCCAACCGAGTGCGTAATACCGAAGTATTGCGAAGAGCCAATGTAAGTGCCATTGAGGCCTACTTAATGCGTCGGCAGCTTCGGTGGTGCGGTCATGTGTCTCGTATGGCGGAGGAGAGATTGGCTAAGAGCATCTTCTTTTCTGAACTAGAGGAGGGCAAGCGGAAACGCGGCGGGCAACTCCTCAGATACAAAGATGTTCAGAAAAGACATGAAGAGATGCAATATAGATCCATCTAAATGGGAAGTTTTGTCAGCACAACGACCAGAGTGGCGCAGGACGGTGATAAAGCAAGTACACGAGTTCGAGGAGCAGCGTCAAGCTGACCTTGACGCTAAACGTGATGAACTAAAGACTCGTCCTCCTGCTGCCATTATCTACACTAATATTATAAAGAGGAAAACTTTGTTTGTTTGGTTGTAATGAATAGGCTCAAAAACTACTGGACCGATTTAAAAAATTCTTTCACCGTTAGAATCCTTATAGGACCTGGATGAACATAGGCTATAAGAATTTCCCGATATTCCCACGGGAAGGCGACAAACGGGAATTTTATATTTTTTACGAAAACCGCTATACATATGAAGCTGAAATCGGGCATATATGTTTATTGGGGACAGCGAGGGAGGACTAAAAACGGATTTCCCGAAATTCCCACGGGAAGGGGACAAACGTGAATTCATAATTTTTACGAAAACCGCTATACATATGAAGCTGAAATTGGGCATAGATGTTCATTAGGGACTGCGAGGAAGCACTAAGGACGAATTTCCCGAAATTCCCACGGGAAGGGGGCCAACGGGAATTAATGATTTTTTACGAACACCGCTATTTGTATGAAGCTGAAATCGGATAAGGGACTACGAAGAAGCCCTAAGAATGGATTTCCCAAAATTCCCACGGGAAGGAGACTAACGGGAATTCAATTTTTTTTACAAAAACCGCTGTACATGTGAAGCTAAAATCGGAGACTGCAGGGAAACACTAAGAATTGATTTCCCGAAATTCCCACGGGAAGGGACTGTCTGTGTGTTTGTGCACGCTAATCTCAGGAAATATTGTGACAGATCCCACTTAACATATAGGCTACTTTTTATCCCGGGAAAATGTTTTTATCCCGGATAATTTCGACATTTTGTTTTTTCTGTAGTCCACGCGGACGGAGTCGCGGGCGTCCACTAGTCTATAATACAATAATGGCGCACTAACCTGTCCTCTGTGTGCGCGGGCGTTCAGGGCGAAGATTGGCTATGTAAATGTAAGCCATCTCCGAGCGCATGAACGCCAACTTAGTAATATCTAGGAGTAGAAGTGGTCGCCATGACCGAAATTGGTCGGAGATCATCATTATCATCATAATCATCATATTATCAGACGTAAAGTTTCGAAGCCTAGTCCTTTTTCTCTTTTGTCATGTGGCCTATTTTATATAAAAATTATATAAATCTGACAATATTATGCCTCCTAAACTTCGTACACGGCTTAACGCAATATATAATTTTAGTATAGCTCAATATAGCCCTTTAGTTAAATTTTACTTTAGTAAGCTCGAGTTTTGGGAGGAAGTCGGTTTTTCGTTTTAAAAAAATTATGTATGGACAATTTCAAGAAGGTTTGGTTGAATTAATAAGTTATGAAGAGGTAACAAACAAACAAAACTTTCACATTTATATGTATATTAGTGGACGCCCGCGATATCCGTCCGCGTGGACCACAGAATAAACAAAATATCGAAATTATCTGGGATAAAAACATTTTCCCGGGGTAAAAAGTAACCTATATGTTAAGTGGGACCTGTCACAATATTTTTCAGAAAACTGCTTCGAAATCGGTTCAGCCGTTTCTTAGATTAGCGTGCACAAACGCACAGACAAACAGACATACCAACAGACAAAAATTCCAAAAAACATTATTTTGGGTACTATGGTGTTGATAAAGGTCTCCTTTAAAGGTATAATATTTTTTCATCTTCCATGTACAGACAGCAATCTGTTACATCTATACATATAATAAAAATGTAATGGATCGCTGTCTGTACATGAAAGATATATGAGAAAAAATATTATAGCAGACCTTTATTATCGCAATAGAACCCAAAACGAAGATTTTTGGAATTTTAGTCTGTTTGTCGGTTTGTCTGTGCGTTTGTGCACGCTAATCTCAGAAACGGCTGAACCGATTTCGATGCAGTTTTCAAGAGTATATTGTGACAGGTCCCACTTATCATATAGGCTACTTTTTATCCAGGGAAAATGTTTTTATCCCGGTAAATTCGACATTTTGTTTTTTTCTGTAGTCCACGCAGACGGAGTCGCGGGCGTCCACTAGTTTTTATTATATGTATAGATTAGTTGGGATGAAATGGATTATTTAAACTTTGAAAATCACTTACCCGAGTTTTTAACATTAATTTGCACACTTTCAATTAGTGTCTGACATCTCAGGACTTGTTTTCTGAAGTCCGTAGCATCACGCAGCCGGGAGATGCAGACTTCACAGATACCACCACACTCTGATGTCATCTGTAACTGCATGAAAGTGGAATGTCACACATAGGGATGTCAGACAAGCTCCTTAAGATATTTAGGTAAAAACATGAAATCGTCAGCAGCTTTGTATTAGTGGTTTAATTAGATATTTAAGACCAATTTAATAAAAAATCACACAGGGTAGGATGGCTGGCCCGGCAGATGCCAACAGCCATGTAAGAAATGCTCAATCTTTAGCTATAGGACTTTCTACTAATAAAACTGTAAAATAAAACAGTAATTCAATGATCTGTGAGGTAAGCACGAACCTTTTTACGCAGTGTAAAGCTAGCGACTCGCTAGCAAAATCTATGTGATTTGACAATTGGACATTAGCATTATGAACTATTAAGAGGTTCATGCTTACCCCCAGAACATTAATGAGCTATTTATCTCACACAGTGTTAAACTACCTCACACTCAAAGTTCATCATCTAAAAATAAAAGATTATCAAGTACCCACAGTTTTAAATAAATAGCAATTAATCAACTACATATTTTTAAGAGAAAGTTGTTTCTCTTCAATAAATTATTTTTTTAGAATAAATGTAATGAATATAGGAAAATAAGACATTAAGGAGGCATGCCTTATAGCATGCCCATAATGCCATAAGTTGTTAGCCAGAAGTGTGTAAATCACACAACCAATGTTTTAACAGCAATGTTGTAAGCCTATCACATCCCACATAATTAGTAGTGAGGTTGTGGTGAAATTGTCACGTCGCTATTAGCTATACCATAGGGTTGGTGTCAGGCAAGCAGCCAGCCATAAAGCAAACACCAAAATCCTTAGCAATATAAGTTTCGAAAGAAATCATTTTGCCCGACCCCATAAATAAAATGGGTTAAGGGCAGGAAGATGATTAATGGTAATTGCTGCTGTTTCTCTAACACCAATACAACCTAAGGACTGGTAACAAATTCACTCGGAAATATTTTAGAATCATTAGAAATAATATACATACATACATATAATCACGCCTTTATCCCTTACGGGGTAGGCAGAGCAACAAGGGCCGATAAAACCACATGGTGCCACTTCTGACCAATTTTGAGGGTATAGTTGAGATGTACAAGTTCGGTTAGTAGTGACATGTGGTCAGCCCATCTCCTACAAAACACCAAGACCCTCTTATCCCTCTACTGACTTGTACAGTATGCCCGGGAAGAGAAGCAGCTGTAGTATTATACTTTTTTTTTCACTCCCAGAGCAGCATAGAAGAAATAACATGTAGGATAAATGATGCACAAAAATAATTGCTTTAAATCTGCAGACCCTAATGTTACATATCTATTGTACTCACCATATTACTGAAAACTTGGACTGAAATATGTGTTACCAGCCGCGACATATCTAGACTGACTTGTTATACAACTACCCACATATTTTTAGCAATAAAATTATTAATGTGCATACCCACATTGTCCATACATACACTACAATATCAAATTCTAGTTATGAAACAAGCAGAAATCTTTATTACACTACGCTTTTGACTTGGCGCAAGATAAACAATGGGAACAGTTGCGTTACAGTTTACACCAGGGGTTCCCAATTTTTTTTTCTCGTAGACCCCTTTCAAAAGTTAACTAGTTCTGGTGGACCCCCTACAGGCCTACAACACATACTAATTAATTGTTAACCACCATTTTTCACGTCAACGTAGACCCCATCAAGTCTCCTGTGGCCTGAACCACTGGTTTACACGAAACCTGTAGTGGAACTGTAGGTAGGTACCCATTACCTTCTACAGTATTAGTATGTATTACCTTGATGTCATAGCATTCTTTCAGCATCTCGATGTAATTTTCTCCCTTCTCATTCTGTAAATATGTGGTTACGAAATTCCTTTCAGGTGGTCGTACAAGGCAACATATACAGGTAGTGTTTAAGTTATTAGGTTCCATTGCGTTTGAATGTACAGGTTTGCCGCTAGGAGGAATTAAATAACCAGTTACATAGTACACACATAAGTAGACATAGTACATACACTAAAAGGTTTCTTTTCTTTACGATAGGTAGGTAGGTAATACCTAATAAGCACAAACTAAGTAGAGATTAGATTTTATGTGGATCACAAACTAAGTAGAGATGCTAACGCATCAGACGCAGGGATTTGGTACATTTAGAGAGTAGCATATTCTTTGGGTACATTTCTATGATCAGACGGACTTCTTCACATTTTTTTTTTTGTTGTTTAGTTTATCCCGAAGGAAAGGCAAGGGGAACTAAGCCCATACAGCCATTGTCTTTAGTAAATGATTTCTGAGTTTATGATGGATGATAATGATGACGATGAATGGAAACGTCGAAAAAATCCTCAAGAACAAGTGTAAAGTTAGTCAAAATGAAAAATTATTGCAGTAACAACTTACATGGGCCCATGAAGAGATCGTATCCCGGCTGAAGTTTTACTCGGCTTACCTGCATATAAAATCATGCACACGCACTAGATTCACATCACAAATAATCAAAATATAACTTATCTACCAGAAAACATCACTTTGCGGACACATGCAAGCCATTTACATTTTTTCTCAGGGTTTTTTTTATTTATTTTTTTGTTTACTTTGTCCACTTTGTCCCGCGAAGGAAAGGCAAGGGAAACTATGTCCATACAGTCATTGTCTTTAGTAGAATGATTTCTGATTTATTTATGGATGATAAATGGAAACGTTGGAAAAATTCTCAAAAACGATTTAAAATAATAAAAATGTACATAAAGAAATCGAAATCGTATTCCCACCCCAGTTTTACTTAGTTCAGAAATCGTCTATATTATACTAAAGACAATGGCTGTATGGCCATAGTACCCATTGCCTTTTCTTCCGGAATGAAATACACAAAAATAAATTCTCCCTTTCGTATTGTCATCCGCTAGGTTCTCGTGAATTTTTAGGTTAGCTGAAATAAAACTTGATTTTTAACATAGTGATATCGTCCTAACCTTGTTCTATTGTGAAGTATTCTGTTCATATTTCAGATAACCAAAATGCAGAACGACGCTGGTGAATTCGTTGACTTGTACTGCCCGAGGAAATGGTATGCATCAGTTTAGAGGTTATGTTAAATTAAGAAATGCGTGGTAAGCAGGCAGCAGCCGCTTATAATTTCTTGTATACATCTTCTGTTATTGATTACAAAACACATGTAATAACTCCATATATTTACTTAGCCTACCTAACGATCTACGAAACAAAACAATGATTAACGGATGCTTCTAAAGAAGATTAGCAACGGTGTAAACACTTACGACCTAAAGCAAAAACTTAACATACCTGACAGCGCATACATCGTAGGAAGTACAAAACTACAATTTAGGTGAAACAACTGTGGTTAAAACTCCAATAAGCCTAAATCTTCAATGAGGTTTGTCTTGTTGCCCAGCTCGGCCAGCAATCGTCTGATCCACGCCAAGGACCACGCGTCTGTACAGCTGGTGATTGCGGACGTGGACCCGGCCACCGGGCGCGCCGCCGATACCTCCAAGATGTACGTCGTGTGCGGAGCCATCCGCCGCATGGGCGAAAGTGACGACTGCATTGTGCGGCTCACCAAGAAGGATGGGATATTGGCCAAGTGAGTAGCTATGAGGTTAAGCTGTGTGGTAAACCAGATCAGAGGAGCTTCCCATTGGTCACGGTTCCATACCCATAAAATTATTCAATTCCATTTGCCAAAAAATTATTATGAAACTAAACTGGTCCATAATAATTTATAATCCTACAACTATGTACCATGGTCACCAGGCTAAATCTCAAGAACAGTGGTAGCTAGGCAGTTGAAATTGAACAAACAAACAGGGTTCATAATATTTTTTTGGCAAATGGATGAAATGGAATTGAAGAAGTGCACACTGCAATAGTATGAAAAACCAGTTCAACTATGTGAATTGCCTTGCACATCATAGTTATTTATACACATTTGTTGTTGATTGTTATGGGAAGTTGTTCTCTTGAACTGTTGTCCTTATGAGAAGTTCATGAAGTTGTCATTCAGAGAAATTGACATTTTGAGAGTTGACATTTTAAGAATTCATCTGGGTGACATCATTCAGTGATAAAGCTCCTTTTTATGGTTATGTTTCTAATTCTCATCTTGTGTACGTCTTATCCTGGGGGAGGGATTTTTATTTGTTTTCTACTTTATTTTCATAAATTCTCTGGAACTCCATTGCAGAGCCCTTTGTCAGCAAGTAGTTATAATCATTTTTTTACAGCACTCTTGTTTAACCCTGACGCTGGCAGAATCGTTGATAGTCAACTGAGCCATTTATATTTTTAAAAGTTTAAGTCGACAATGTATCAATTCTCACAATGTCTCGGTTCCCACTGTATGTTTACCTTCCTACTTCTATAAAACTCATTTAATTTTATTTGTTTCAGGAACTACTGAAGGCATAGTCATGTAAGAATAATATAAGAAAAAAAAATAAAAAGAGTTAAAAACATTTAAGCATTTTATTTTCCATTGTTTACTTAATATCTTACATGTGGATCTAGGTTATTTGAGAGTAGAAATATGTACAACCGCTTCAGTAGATTTCATGATATCTGTAAAGAAAAACAAAAATTTGTATGCTATAATTTATTACAACAGAAAATAAAAACTCATAGTTTGTATGTATATTTGGTATTAATTGTATTTTATTAAGAGGTGGTAAAGCCCATTAACATGAGACCAATAGGCCCCCATTAGGCCTCCTAATGACCCTAAGGCATCTTTCCACCAGGGATGTGCTTTGCCGCATAGCCTATGGCTACATTGCTACAAATGCTTGTGATATGTTCTTGAGGGTTTGTGATAACCATTGTTAATGTTGGTACATTGCTTTTATCAGGCATCGGCAGGTAGTCTTTTTATTCAAGCGTCTTATATTAGGTATATGTTCACACCTACCTATTAAATATTTATAAGTGGAGATTTGTAATTGGCATAGTATATATGGATATTCTTCAAGTTATTGATGCTATACTGCTGTAAATCTTCCCTAAGAGTAAATAAATAAAAAAATATATATCCACCATTCATTCATTATTATATGATGTCAATGAATTTGGTTTGTGAATATCGAACACATCCACATAAGGTAGCCGAAGGCTCAATTTACACCGCCGCGGAATGGAACGGAAGCGAATTTTTGCAACGAAATCGTATATAGCATAATGAACTTTATATCATCATCAGCGTTAATTTCCAAATTCCGTTACGTCAAATCATCGGAGAGTTCTCGGGAATGCGCGAGGATTCCGCGGAAGACGCGCGACTTTTTTTTAGGCTCGTAGTTTGTTATACACTTGACATTATGCGATGTACAAAAACTTCCATTCCGCGGCGGTGTAAATTGAGCCTAAAGCTTAAAATTTCTGGGATAATGTTGCTGTCAAATAAATTCTATCTATCTATCTATCTATCTGTCATAAAGCGGTCTTGAAGGATCATTTCGAATGTCGGGTTTTGCGTACATAATAAAATTATGGGCACTACACCCACAAGGTACCTAATGTTATTCATAAAGTATGTGGTGGGTAGCCAGATAAAGCCAAGCAATAGGTACACACATGAGAGAAGGTAAATATAGATGGGAAGATCGATTTTGTTTTACTTCCACCGATGAACAAAGGCTTCTTCCTTTTTTAACCGACTTCAAGAAAGGAGGAGGTTCTCAATTCGTCTGTATGTATAATATATATTTTTTAATGTATGTTCACCGATATTTCCGTCAATTATAGAAGGATTTCCCAGATTTGACCAGTGCAAAATTTTGTACCCCCTTGTGGTCAGCTTTAGGAACGAAGTTTGCCAATGCTTGTGCACATAAATTTAATGGTGTTGGTGTGTATGTTTGCTATTGTTTCCTATTGCAGTAAAGAAAATAAAGGAAAATACGAAAATATTACGTTACCCAGATAGTGCTATGCAATGTGCTATAAAAGCAGTACGTGACGGCGCATTTAAAATAAGAGAAGCTTCTAGACACTATGGTGTTCCTCATAGCACACTAATAAATAAATTGAAGGGAAGGGTCCCTGAAAATCGAAAGATGGGGCGTGATACTTACTGGACAGAGGCTGAAGAAAATTTACTAGTTGCTTATAATATTAGCAAACGCTAAAAAGGGAATACCGTTAAAACGCCAAACCTTAGTCGATACAGTAACAGTACTCCGAGGTGTGAAACAGGGTGACGTAATATCCCCGAAACTCTTCACCAACGCGATGGAGGACGTCTTCAAGATGCTACAGTGGGATGGACTAGGCATTAACGTCAATGGTGAATATCTCACGCATCTCCGCTTTGCAGACGATATAGTTTTGATGGCTGAATCGCTGCAGGATCTACAAAAAATGCTGTCTAGTCTCAATGCTGCCTCGAGGCGTGTGGGACTCGGGATGAACCTGGACAAGACCAAGGTAATGTTCATTCAGAAGTATGTATACCTTGGGCAAATGTTGCAGTTGGGTAAAGACAACTTCGAGGGAGAAATCACCAGAAGAGTGCAGCTTGGGTGGGCAGCGTTTGGGAAGATGCGTCATATCTTTGAGTCATCTTTGCCACAATGCCTCAAGACCAAGGTGTTCAATCAGTGCGTTCTACCAGCCATGACTTACGGAGCCGATACGTGGAACCTAACGATGGGGCTTGCTCACCGATTGCACGTCACTCAGAGAGCTATGGAAAGGTTAATGCTCGGAATCTCGCTAATGGACAAAGTTCGAAACGAGATTATCCGGCAGAAGACCAAAGTGACAGACATAGTCTCGAAATGTAGCAGACTGAAGTGGCAGTGTGCCGGCCACATCTGTCGTAGAACCGATGGACAGTGGAGTAAACGGGTTCTTGATGGAGACCGTGCCCTGGCAAGCGTAGCGTTGGGCGCCCTCCGGCCAGATGGACCGATGACTTAAAAGAGGATGGCTGGTAGTGACTGGATAGAAAAAACGGGAGATCGAGCCATGTGACATACACTGGGGGAGGCCTACGTCCAGCAGTGGACTGCAATAGGCTGACGACGATTGTTTGAAACATGTAAGGGTTCGCCCACCGTCGGGTCCTATCATAGATTACCTATTAGGAGATAATCTATGGGTCCTATACATACTCTATATATTAGCGTTTGTTAATTAAAATTTCATTACTAAACATAATTTTTTTGTAAATTTTGTTTATTTATTTACATTATTCTATTATGGTCAACTACTGGTACATCTGCGATCAGGTTTTGAATTCTGCTGGTCAACTAATGGCACATATTGAAATTTTTATTTTATGAATTGATATTTTAAAAATTGCTGTCAACAAAATCGTAATATTTATATATTTAATAGACTAAAGTTTACACAATCATTTCATGTATTAAAATTTTAAGGAAGTATAAACCGAGTCTTGGTTGTCCTGTACACAGTAGTAAAAATTTAGGTAAAAAAACTTTTTAAAAACAAGCTTTTATTTAAATGCGCTAAAAAGAAAAAGGGAACAATATGGGAAAATCTGAAACATCAACACAAAGATGCTGCCTAATAAACATTTAAAACTAAGAGAGTAAATACGAGTACTTAAATGTCGCGACAAGCTTTTATAACATACTAGCAGCCCGCGGTTCCGGCTTCGCTCGGATATTCGCCTTTTACAGCTGTAGTTTATAATTCGACACAACCATCAACGTTGTCTGCCCTCACGTGTCTGCCCGTTCGGGTCGCGCACCTCAACATGAGCCCACCCCCACCACCGCCGTCGCCGCCGCCGCGCGCCGCCACTCGCCGCCACTGTCGTGCTATGCGGACCGACCGACTGACACAACGACGGAACGCAGCCGCCGCCGCCGCCATCTCTGCCCTCGGCATTGTAAATGCATCTTGTGTATTAATATTAACATAAAAGTGTTATGATATGTATATATTCGGAATCCTCATTTCATCAGCTTTAATTTGATATGCATTTTGTTTTATGTTTATTGGTCTATGTCGGTAGGAACATCGAGTAATTGAAAAATAAGATATTTCGTAAATTAAACTTGAACACCACTAAAATCGTTATTGTGGCTAAACCTTAAAGGATAGACATATGCTATCGCAAACTTTTTTATAGAACTTTTTGAGAAGAATAATTCCCCCATACATTGTTATTCTGTATTTTGAGTTATTTCAGCAGCGCACGCAATGCAAGCCTCCAAAAAGCTCGTTTTTCTTCCGTCCGTCTGATAACTGTTACGATTACTCTAATAATTTCTTAAGTAAGTACACCTAAATTATACACCTATAGAATCCCTGGAATGTCTTCTTTCCATTATTGAAAACCGCATAGCTATTGATATAGTAGTTTTTGAGATCCTAGGTAACAAACACATTTTGGGCGCCCTTCGCAACTTCATTTTATACTATGTATATATATGTCGTGGCCATATCGTAGAATTGATCATTTCATGAAATGGTCGAGCATTTCATGAAATGGTCGCATTTCATGAAAAGTTCAACTGTCTATTGGCCACATCATGATATGGTTTGGGCAGATCGATGATTAAAAATCGTTTCTCGATATGGGCAACTAAACGCCCGATCATTTCATGAAGTGGTCAAGATTATTGATCATATCGTAAAATAGTTACATGAATCACCGGTAGAGGCGCTGCGCGCGTTTTATTTATGTGTGAAGATGGCGGATTTTTCTTTTTAGGTTATAAAACAAATTAAAGAGAGTAGGGTGACTATGCAGAAGAAGTTCACGGATAGTGTGTTATATTGTATAATGTATATTAGACTTAATGGTGGTTTATAATAATATTGTTAAACAAAAACCTTAGATTACGATAGGTTAGGTTAGGTTAGGTTAGACTATGACAAATGACGCACGAGCCGAGCGAGCGGAGCGAGCGTGCCCAGGCAGCGTCCGGCGATGTACCAGATGCGAATCGCTTTTGTAAAGTCTTTTATGTTTTTAAATATTATATTGTGAAAATATCACATAAATAATAGCAACAAAAATCATACCATCATACCTTATGGTATACTTATATATGGTGTAAGCTCTTACCACATTCGGATTTTATGGACACCCTGTTAATACGATTTGGCCAAACGTGGATGACAAAATCGTGAAATGTAGACGATTTAACGATCTGGTCAAATTGAATTGGCCACTTCATGAAATGCGACCACTTCATGAAATGCTCGACCATTTCATGAAATGATCAATTTAACAATATGGCCACGACATATAGATAAATTGTGTCAAATGTGTTAAATTTGAAATGACGTTATAAATTAACAGTAAAAGTTTTAATGTAAAAGTTTATTTTTTCTTTTTAGCGCATTTAAATAAAAGCTTGTTTTTAAAAAGGTATTTTTACCTAAATTTTATTTTATACTTTTTAGTTTTCACCTGGTAAGTTCCTAAGTCTGTTCATCTCATTCAACGCATCATTATTGTAAGGTCGTTTGCCAGTTAATTTTGAACAGTCCAGCTCTTCAATGAGGAGCCCTTCTAATGACTTCACCCTACTCAATTGCTTAAAAATATCTGTTTCAAAATAGATTTTCAAGTTTTAGAAGTCCGCCATATTGGATTAAGAGTGACGTCACATTTTTTTCGAGTTACTCTCAGCTAGCCCTTTAATTTGATACCCATATTGTAGGAATGCATTAAAAATAATTGGTCCGCCATTGTGGGTATGCCGCCATGTTGGATTTAGAATGACGTCACACTGTTAATCATGCATTGTCATCCGAACTGAACGTGCTCACCAAATTTCAGCCCAATCGGTTGAGGGCAAGTGCCTTAAAATTGAGTTGTAAGATTTCACCCGAACAAACATACATTGCAAGTTAAATAAAAGCTTGTAAAAAGCGCTTAGCTGGTCAACTATTAGCACACTAACCCTATTTAGTATGTAGGGCAAACGTGTAACTCGAATCAACATCTGATGCTGCTGTGCTGATGATGAAGCTACAGAACTCCTAAACGGTTAGGAGTTGGGAGACAGTACTGCAATTGGTCGATGAAAACTATTTAGTAGTATGTAGGGCTAACGTGTTACTTGAATCAACATCTGATGCTCCTGTGCTGATGATGAAGCTACAGAACTCCTTAACGGTTAGGAATCGGGAGACAGTACTGCAATTGGTCGATGGAAACTATTTAGTAGTATGTAGGGCTAACGTGTTACTTGAATCAACATCTGATGCGGCTGTGCTGATGATGAAGCTACAGAACTCCTTAACGGTTAGGAGTTGGGAGACAGTACTGCAATTGGTCGATGGAAACTATATGTATACAGGGTGTTTTTTTGTGACCACCTTTAACGAAGGGTACGTATTCTATACATTAAATAAAGTTTATGCCAAAAAAAATGCTGGGAATTTTTTTTTTTTTTTTTTTTTTTTTTTTTTTTTTAAATTCCTTGATCGTGCGAAATTTATAGTGTCTAGTGTTTATGTTAGTTTTTTTATAGACAGATATTAATTATTTTTCGTGAAAAAATCCTGCTACGCGCGTCTATGTGCATTTATGCAGAAAAACGCAGTCTATTTACTCAACTTTGGACCCTAATATTTTGGAAACCAGACACTTCCCAGGTATGTTTCCATGGAGAAAAATGATCGTGATGATGAGGAGATTCCGTAGTTTTCGGGAACGTTGACGACCAAAAATCATCCTGTATGTAGGGCTAACGTGATACTTACATACACGGGTAGGTACTACTCCTGAGATCGTAACAATGAAATCCTTAAGTATACAGGATGTTTTTTCGTTGCCACCCTTAACTAAGGGTACGTACTCTATACATCAAATAAAGTAAGTTTATGCCAAACAAATTCTGAGAAACGATGTAAATTTTTTTGTAACATTTTTTTATTACTTGATCGGGCGAAATTTATAGTATAAAATTATTAATAAAGAAATGGAAAAAATTCCTCACCCGGGTGGGAATCGAACCCACGACCTCTGCATTCCGCGTGCCAGCGCTCTCACCACTGAGCCACCGGGTCAATTACTCGGATGACGAATTTTACCATTTCTTTTCTAAATTTTATAGTGTCCAGTGTTTATGCTAGTTTTTTTTATAGACCGATATTAATTATTTTTCGTGAAAAAATCCCGCTACGCGCGTCTATGTGCATTTATGCAGAAAAACGCAGTTTATTTACTCAACTTTGGACCCTAATATTTTTGGAAACCAGACACTTCCCAGGTATGCTTCCATGGAGAAAAATGATCGTGATGATGAGGAGATTCCGTAGTTTTCGGGAACGTTGACGACCAAAAATCACCCTGTATATGTTTATTTGGGACCCCGAGGAAGCACTGGGAACGGATTTCCCGAAATTCCCACGGGAAGGGGACAAACGTGAATTAATTTTTTACGACAACCGCTATAACATATAGGCTACTTTTTACACTTAACATATAGGCTACTTTTTATTTTTTCTGTAGTCCACGCGGACGGAGTCGCGGGCGTCCACTATACCTAATACTTTAACAAAGTCATCTTTAACTATTTAAATATTTATAATTATCACTTATTTTTTGGAGTCGGTGCCAGCCAAACAAATAAATGTAATTAAGAAAAATGACCGACACTAAAATTCATTGTAAAACCAAGAACAGGAAATTGCATTACCGCGTGCCCTGCGTCCTACACCGTATTTTGCCGCGTGTGTGGCTTTGCCAGCCGCGCGCGTCCAACAACACAACAGACTACGTTACCTAGGCTGGCACCGACTCCAAAAAATAAGTGATATTATAAATATTTAAATAGTTAAAGATGACTTTGTTAAAGTATTAGGTATTAAGTTGTAAACCTTTAAATAAATTTAAATGTATTAAGTAGATAAATTTGTTACGTTATTTATCGCTTTTTAGTTAAAGTTTGATCATTCTAGCATACCTAAGTAGTGACTCCCCATGGCAGTGCATATAAACGGGAGATCGAGCCTTGTGGTGAGCTCTGGGGTATGAGCTATGTCCAGCAGTGGGCTGCAATAGGCTGACGATGACCTAAGTAGGTACCTAGATAGTTCCTTACACAAATTTACTCACGCAACTCTTCCTATTGTTTTAACTGCTGCTGTGACGTGCTGAGAGGAGGCGCCGACAGCGCCGGGGCCGCCATCGTGGTCATCATCGCAGCATTGGGATCCATCATCGGCTGCTGGTACATCATCGGGTTCATCATCATAGCATTATTCTGGTTCATCATGGGATTATTCGGGTCCACCATCGGCTGCTGGTACATCATCGGATTCATCATCATTGGATTATTCGGATCCATCATAGGCTGTTGGAACATCATCGGGTTTATCATCATGGGATTATTGGGATCCATCATAGGCTGTTGGAACATCATCGGATTCATCATCATCGGGTTGTTGGGATCTATCATCATCGGATTATTCGGGTCCATCACAGGCTGCTGGTACATCATCGGATTATTCGGGTCCATCACAGGCTGCTGGTACATCATCGGATTATTCGGATCCATTACCGGCTGCTGGAACATCATCGGGTTCATCATCATGTGATTATTCGGGTCCATCGCCGCCATTGGATTATTCGGGTCCATCGGCATCGTTGGATTATTCGGATCCATCATTGGTTGCGTAGCCAACTGAGCCTGCGACGGTGTGACAGGCGGTATAGGGTTTCCCAGAGCGTCCAGGGTGGGTGCGACTTGAGCCTGCGAAGTGGTGACAGGGAACGCGCCGACTTGTTGTTGGTTTTGATCGACCGCCGCTTGGGAAGGCGGGCCAGGGATGGGGGCAGCGAGTGCCGAGGTCTTCGACGGTGCAGTGGTGACGATAGCAGATTGCACTCCCGCGTCAGGTTCCATCCCGGGCGGGGGACGACTTAATGCGCACATCGGGATGGGGCAGCGCGAGTACCCGCATATCCCCGCGCGCGCCCCGCCCCGCACGGGTATACACGTCACTTTCAGCTTCTCCTGGCAGCCCGCCGCCGTGGACAGCGCCAGGCACAGCCACAGTAGCTGGTGGACTCGCATTTACACCTGTGAACGAAGAAATTAATAACCTTATTTGTTTAAAGAAAAACACTGCCTCGATCTATGCACCATGAGATGATGAGAATTTCCGATGAGGTACCGGAAAGTCTCATGGTGCATCGAGGCAGTTAGTAGGACATTAGCACTCACATCTTATTCCTCTATGATTACTATTGTAGTGGTTGGGTATCCTGGTATTGCACCACTACGTTAGAGTCTCGGGAAGACGAGTAAAAGTCACCGTTGAGCGTTAGGAAACGAATCATGTTTTATTACAGACACCGGGCTATATATATACAGAACAGAACAGTGTAAAAAATAGGGATGCCTAGAAAGTTCGGAGTACAAAGGATATTGTTTTAGCGCTATATGTACAAACAAGACAGCGTAAAAAAGAAAGTTCAAATAACAAAGGATAAAAAAGTAACTACAATAGATAACGGGCGCGCAGATGACGACGCGCGGGGTACGAGGGTCGCAGGCAGGCCGATCTCCGGAGAAATTTCTATTTATTTTTGCCGGTTTACTGGCAATCCCCATACTATGATATGATTACGTAACTTACAGACTAAAGAGAGCGATAGCATAGAGAAAGCGAAAATTGAGAATGCGTCCTCCCTCGTCCCGCACCTCACCCTGCACACGCACACACTCGCATATACGAGCAATAGCCCTGCCGACTGCGTAAAAATTTTGACCCAGGACTAAATCTAATGAGACCTCTCAAGCTCAAATGCGACAACTCGTTTATGGTCTAGACTAGTGTCTAGAGCGTGACAAAGAAATTGGTCAAATGCGACAACTCGTTTAGGGTCTAGACTAGTCTAGAGCGTGCCAAAGAAATATACATACAAACATATTACATTTATAAAACATAACCCTCCTTATGGCGCAGTCGGGTAAAATCTAGGAACAGGGTAAAGCCTCGAGCACACCGTATGCGTAAACGTAGACGTATACGCATCCGGTCTGCTCGATCCTTTAAGATACTACTGGTGGTTTAGGTTTGGGGAGCTTTCCAAATTGATCAATTTTGCAGCTGGTCTGAATTAAACCTCCTAGTTTATATTGCTATCTGGGGAGATTTGATCAAAAAACCCTGGAAAATATGGATATGGTTGATCGTTTTATCATTAAACATTGTGCTGAGGGATTCAGCTTTGTTTACCGAGATTTGGCTAGTGTATAGGTAGCGGGGTGAAAAAATACGTTGCCAAAAATGTAATGTAAAAGAGATGGTCAAATTCGTCATCCGGGTTAATTGACCCAATAGCTCAGTTGGTTAGAGCAAAAGCACGGTATGCGAGAGGTCGTGAGTTCAAATCTCACTCTGGTGAAAAAAATCATTTCTTAATCATATTTATAAGACCTACGTGTAAATGTTTAAGCAGAGGAAGGAGTGTCATTAAAACCAATACGCACGTTGTCACCACTGCGGCGGCGGCGGTGGCATCGGTCGCATGCCGCTCGAAACTCTGGGCGGCGGCGGCGGCGGCCCGTGCCCGCCCGCGGGGAACGGCGGCGGGCCGCCCTGCATGTTCATGCGGCCGCAGCCCGGCCGCCCGCCCGGCGGCGGCACGCACACGATGCGTTTCTGACAGCCGACCACCGCGCGCGCGGCCAGCACGAGGCCTAGCGCCAGCCATTGTAAGCTCGGCCAATACCACGCCTTGAACCAAACAAACGGAGTCTCACAATACCACGACAAATAAAATAGGGAGGTTAGGTAATGTAACATTAACATCATTTGCTATTGATGCTGGTTGTCGAAACACTCCAATAACGTGTGCACCTAAATGAAGTACCTTATACTCGTAGTGTTGCTAAACTATCGATAGCTCCTACATATCTACTAATAGTAGTATCGAAACTCAATATTAAATCAACTATCGATAGTATCCACCATTATTGAACGATTATTAATGCAATAGTGAGTAACATTCAATATTGAGTTTCGATAAGTTATCTATCGATAGTTTGTATTAAAGGAGCTATCGATATTGTCAATATTATCGATAGTGACCTATTGATCGGTAACATTAAAAGGAAGGCTTCCAATTGGAGCAATCAATTCGATCGGGACAGTACCTAATATAGTGTTACATTGTCTAAGCCTACAAGCAGTTCACCGAGACTAGACTCAAGCTACTGTCGCACACTCCGACCTCTGCTTTTCGTAACCAGTATTTTTCAACTCTTTACAAAATAGGTATATTTAAGTCAGTTTCAGCAGTCCAATGGACAAGCTCTAAGCTAGGTAGGTTAGGTTAACTACGTAATAGTGAGGAGGCATAAAATATTGGTTTCTACTGGAAAGATTTAACAATGCGAGTGCCGATTAGTGTCTAGAAATACCTAATAAGGTTACAAACTAGATACAGTCATGAGCATTAAGATGTAGCCAGTGCCGGCCCGCCCATACGGCGAACGGAGCAGTCGCTCCAGGCGCCAATTCCTAGAGGGCGCCTAAATCTATACATCCCAACTAATATTATAAATGCGAAAGTAACTCTGTCTGTCTGTCTGTTACGCTTTCCCGCTTAAACCTCGCAACCGATTTTGATGAAATTTGGTACAGACAATCTTTAGACCCTGAGACAGAACATAGGCTACTTTTTATTTCGAAAAAAAGGGATGAAGGGGTTGAAATAGAGGTTGAAAGTTTGTATGGGATTTCTTAATTTTAAAAGATAAAACCATGAAACTTTATATTTAAGCACTTGATAAGAAATCATTAAACATTTGTTCTAGCATTTTGAAATTTCGACCAGCTAAGGGGTGAAATAAGGGTTGAAAGTTATATATTATAAATGCGAAAGTTTGTAAGTATGGATGGATGGATGTTTGTTACTCTTTCACGTAAAAACGGCTGGAGCGATTTTAATAAAATTTGGTATAGAGTTAGTTAGCTGACACCCTGGATTAACACATAGGCTACTTATATCCGGGATTTTTTTTTTTTATTCCCGGATAATTTAGACATTTTGTTTTTTCTGCAGTCCACGCGGACGACGTCGCGGGCGTCCACTAGTATATAATAAAAATGTAACGGATCGCTGTCTGCACATGGAAGATATATGAGAAAAAATATTATAGGAGACCTTTATCAACGCAAAAGATAGAGAACCCAAAACGATTATTTTTGGAATTTTTGTCTGTTTGTCGGTTTGTGCACGCTAATCTCAGAAACGGCTGATCCGATTTCGATGAAGTTTTCAGGAATATATAGTAACAGGTCCCACTTAACATATAGGCTACTTTTTATCCCGGGATATTGTTTTTATCTCGGATAACTTCGATATTTTGTTGTAGTCCACGCGGATGGAGTCGCGGGCGTCCACTAGTGGTAAATAAAAATAAAATATTTTTTTTATCGATATTCTATTACTTTTTAAATGGATCTCGCTCCATTCTAAAATTTACTTCGCGCCGGCGGCGTTAGACTTAATTTGAACCATAATTAACGCAACGCATTTGTGTATACTTACATCTCATTGCTCATGACTGTACAAAAGTATTAACGACTTACCATTTGTACTCAAACTGTAGAAAGAAGAATGATCAAATAGATCAGCGGTTTAGCCAGTATCTCGTGTATGGCACCAGATCACCAATACTTGGGTTTGCAACCGCCGGGGCAAGTCGGGGGACGACACGCTTTCTTTGAGCCACCACACGCACTCGCGAATGCCACCTGAGATAGAAACAAAGATAGTTATATTACCGATGATACCTAGATAAACAGGTAAAACGAAGCTAGCTAAAACTAAACATCTAAAGTACGTTTCACCGAATAGTTCCTTTGAATGATGGCGCTAGTTTCTACGCGTATGACTCATTAAATAACACCTATGCCTGATTTTAGAACGAACGTTATTTGTATGCAGTGACACATAAAATGAGGCCATACACACAGTTACTAGTGCACTCATCCAAATGAACTATGCCGTGAAACGCACTTCAAATATCCAAACTGTGTACACGTAATAATTGCATTTAAAATGTATCGGCGTTGCTATTCAGAAGTTCAACCTGTGGTTCGCCCACCAACGGCCTCACAGGTTCTCTCAAGGGTCACCCAGCAGATGGTGTAATTCGGTGGTGGTCGAGTTGGAAACCACATGGAAAATTTATATATAAAATGGACTGAGAGCTTAGGGTATGGGAGTAATTCTGAGCTTACCTGTATCAGTAAAAATATAACTCCGGATAATGCTGTAGACAAATTCATATTTGCTTGAAGGGGACGCGAGGGAAGCTGTACACTGCAACTACATGGTTCACGGATATCTTTACCGGTTTTACGGATTCATTTTACAAAAACACACAAAAATTTGGACCTTGTTCAAGACATGTTTGTTTCAATTGTTCTTTCGTCAGTCAAGTGAGTTCTTTTTTTGACTGGACCTACGGGAGGTAAACTTCTTGGTTTTAAATGTTTTAAAGTAGGTTTCATATTAGGAAAACACTCTGTTCTGGGGTCTTGTAGTACATCAGCTAGATCACCAAGGATTAGTTCATGTGTCAGCTTCAAAGTCTTAACGTCAATGCGCCGCCGTCGTTTTCCTAGTTGGATTATTTACGCACTGTAGTTTAGGAGTACCTGCGCAAAAACGATGGGTATTTACGTGTCGTTAACATGGTGAGTGAATGCTTTCAAATAGTCCCCTAACTTGGCTGCTATATGCCGTCTTCAGTTACATAAATAAATTCTTCTTGCATTATTCACGATTTCACGAATGCCAGTGCCTTATGAATGACATTAACTGCTAGTCTGTCAGGTTGCTGTCAGTTATGTCAGCTGACAGCATGCGGGTGTCACGACGGAGGCGCCGGCCTCCGACCGACGGGGCTTCTACCACTGTTTTCAAGTGAGTATTCCACCTAATCATGGTAGGTAGACCCACATTATGTAATACCCGAAGAAGCCGTGTGGTATCGTCAGAGTAGAATAGCACCACCCATGCCCATGGGTAGGTACCGTAATAGGCGAAGGTTGGGAGATGGGCAGAAGCGCCTCCCGTGTGACAATATAGTCCGAAAGTCACCAACCCGCCTGCCCAACGTGGTGACTATAGGCAAAAACCCACTATGGTAGCCTTGTGGCGGCGTGGACGCCTACGTCCAGCAGTACTGTAATCGTATGATGTGTGATGTGATAACGTGTGACGTGGTGGTATGGTAAGTAATCAGTAACTTGCATGTGTACTTACCTATACCAATAATTGTAGATACAATACAAGTCAAATATTTTTTGAATCATCAGCATCGTTAACCATGTTCTCGCCAAGACTCGAATTCTTGCAAAATGTGATGAGCATGTACGTGCTAGGCTAGTCATCCCAACATAGTTCAACTAGGTGCCTACAACAAAATTAAATGTGGTGTCGTGGGACACCAGGTAGTAACGAAGTTCCTTCGGCTAATGTAGAATCGATACAATTTGCAAAAGAAAAATCGTGCTCAATTTTATTTAGGTTTAAAATGTATCTATAATGTGAGTATTCGCCACGTGCTTGTCCATGAATTCATGAGTATATACTATGCATTGGCGGGGGATATATAGAATAGAGAGAGAAAGGATGAGAGAACGAAAAGAAAGAGGGAGAAAGAGAAAGGTATTATACACTACTCGCTTGTGTATACGATACGACTGTCGCGCCTGCGCACGTCTCATTTAACGGTTTTATTCCACGCACTTTTTCTTACGGTTTTACTATCACATTTTTTTCAGTTCGGTCGCGCAGCAAAATCCCTATCTCCTCCAAGCCTGCCGTAAGGAACTTCGTTCCAAAAATTAAGCAAAAGTATGAGTGGACAAGTTGTTAAATATACTTACCATCTCCAGTAAACTTTATTCATGAACGTATAAGAACAACGGACGGAGTATATTGTCAATACCGAGATAAAGCATTTATTAGTAAGCTGATGAATGATGAAGAAGCTGAGGAGTGTATATCGCAAACTAATAGCAAGCTCGGCGACTACCAGAAAATACGCACACATCATACAAAACGCGCCGCCATTAGGTACTCTTCGTTCTGACTTTGCAGTAACATCACTCCGTCCATTGTTCTTATACGGGCACCTCTTGGTTTCCAGTTAAAGTAACCCTGGAGTCGTCATCAGGGTCATGGTCGCCAGGCCCGGGGGGCGCTGGGGACATCCTTAATATCGACCGGTTCGTGCGCATCGCTGTACGACCACCACACACCGGAGAACCGAGGTAAAATTCTTGATTACTTAAGTCAATTTCTAGTGCTATTGTCACAGATAAAGTGTGTTAAAGGAATCACAAAGAATAGTGCCTAACTACATTTGTTCATCGGTCACCAACGCGTCTGCCCAGCGTGGTGACTATGGGAAAATACCCCTCATGGCAGTCTTGTGGCGTGCCCTGGGGGAGGCCTACGTCCAGCAGTGGACTGCAATGGGTTGATGATGATGATGACATTTGTTCATAGAAAATATCTTGTCGGATCCAAGATGGCTTGACTTTGGTGGGAACATTGATATAAATGATTCAATCATACAGCGCCACGTCTAGGGCATCATAATCGAAGCATGTCTACTTTGTCCTTCTTTCATAATTAGCTAAATCAGGGGTTCCCAAACTTTTTTTCTCTCAGACTACTTTCAAAAGTTAACTGGTTCTGGTAGACCCCCTACAATACTATACAGGATGTTTTTTCGTTGCCACCCTTAAGGGTACGTAGTCTAATACATCAAATAAAGTAAGTTTATACCAAAAAAAAGCTGGGAAAGGATGTAAATAAATAAAAAAACTTGATCGGGTGAAATTTATAGTGTCCAGTGTTTATGCAAATTTTTTCATAGACAGATATTAATTATTTATCGTGAAAAAAATCTTGTTACGCGCGTCTATGTGCATTTATGCAGAAAAACGCAGTTTATTTAGTCAACTTTGGACCCTAATATCTTGGGAACTAAACACTTCCCGGGTATGCTTTCATGAAGAAAAATGATCGTCATGATGAGGAGAATTCGTACTTTTCGGGAACCCACCTGGACCACTTTGGAAACCACTGATCTAAGTGAATATTCATCGCTTCTTTCTTCTCAGCTCGGATCATCTGGTGGTTGATGCGGGCGGCGGCACGCGCAAACCAGTCGTCTCGCGCACGAGCAGTGAGAACTCGCGTAGACACCGGCGCCACCATAAACTGTACTCTCAGGACTCGGGCGTCTCCGATCCCAGTTACACGTGCCGACCGCATAAGAATCACAAGTATGTGCTTTAATAGACTTAGAAAATATAAAAAACGCCAAAGTTTTCGTAGCCCGTAGCATGTTTCCTTGGATATAATGCCAAGCGACTAGGTATCTACCTGGGCGCCAATCGCGCAGTGCTGTCGGCACCACAATTCTGGAATCTTCGTTTTACTTAGCTACTGGCTAACTAATAGGCTCTAAGAAAGCCTTCTTCTCGTGCTGCCGTAGCCTTAAGCTATTGGTAGCAGTATAGCGATGCAGTCATATAATGGCCCTATTGGTTTAGCGTAAGTACGTAAGGCCGCTACCTATATGAAGTCATCGCCATCTAAGGGACCCCCACACTGGCGTCTTCAGACTCAGCGCCGGCGTTGCATCGAAGCTGAGTGAATGCCGCGCGGGCTCCCGCCCGACGCCGACGTTCAAATGATGCTCATTAGACGCCAGTGTGCCTTAGATGGCCATGATGTCATATAGCGGACTTACGGGGATTTTTACACCAAAGACTGACACTCCGGTGGGTGACACAGACGTGCAGAGGGCGGCGGCGGTCGCTCGAGCTCGTCTCGTGCGCTCACCTCTTCAGCCTCGCTGAAGGCGTTCCGGGCAGCCTGCGAGAGGACACTGCGCGAGCAACAGGGACAGGTGGGTAAATTTGACGGCCGATTGGTGTAGTTGGTAGTGGCCCTGCTTGCGACCCCATAGGTCCTGTGTTCGAATCCCGGTAGGTGCAAACATTGGTATGATGAATATCGATGTTTGTTTCCGAGTCATGGATGTTTCTATACCTATCTATGTATTTATATACCGTTGCTTAGTACCCACCACACAAGACCTTAGGGATCTTAGTGTGGGTCTAGGTCAATGTGTTGTGAAGTGTGTAAATATTTATTATTTTTTATTTTATATATAATTAGGTTCATAATGCCACTTGGTACCTACATGAAAAAGGTTCCATAAATCCATTCACGAGAAGCATGGGGGTCTTTTCAAACACTTAGCACACTTAGAAGGTGTGTAATTTAGTTGGTTATAAGGAAGACCTAAGAAGTGTTGGATGGTCTATCTGAGAGAGGATATACATGTTCTAGAAGTACCTAAGGCACGAGATGATGGATAATAGGGATGAATGGAAGAAGAACACATTATTGCGCCGACCACAAATGAATGAGAACAGGGCAGGAAGATGATGATGAAAGTAAAAAAAAATTCACTATGGGTGCGCCCACCACCGGCCCCTACACCCTCCACTGACCCTCCATTGCACTATTCCGAAATCAAAAACTAGATTAATAATCTACATATGTTTCGCCAACAACCGTGACATCCTCAGGATTATAGAAATTAGTAAATTAGTAAACCACTAATTATTATGAAACTCTAAAACCCAACACATTACCTAATGAGTTATCAGATCCTAGGGTCAGTGGAGGGTGTAGGGCTCGGTGGTGGGCGCACCCATAGTGAATGTTTGAACTTCCGAATTGTAACGCCTAATACAATTTCATTTAGAAAAAATTAGGTAAATTTTGTCACCGACATAGCCCAACGGTTCAGCAAGCTAAAGTGGCAATGGGCACATGGCTCGAAGAACCGATGGAGCCGCAAGGTTATAGAGTAGCACATAACGCAGCATGGGAAGGCCACCCGCCTGATGGACGGACGACCTAGCCAGGTCACGGATATTGGCTGGATGCAGGCCGTTTCCGTTGTTGGGGGAGGCCTATGTTCAGCAGTGGACTTCTCATGGCATTTGCAGATAGCTCGAGTGGCCGAGCTATGCGAGCGTATAGCTGAGCAGCGCTCGGAGCCGGCGCGCGAGCCGAGGCCGCGAGCCGAGCCGAGGCGGGACGAGGACAGCGATAGCAGCGACCTGTCTTCTAGCAGCCGCAGCACGAGAGACCTCAGGCGGAGGGACCGCCATCGGGTGAGCCCAGAATTATTATTGTCCGTTACATACATAGAACAATTCCTATTTCCATAAAGGGTACGCTTACCACCAGGCCCTACACCCACCGCTGACCCTCGGATCTGCCGACTCATGGTCACGAACACAAAACTACTACAGTCGCAACCTTTTCTTTGGCTAGTAACCAGCCTACTTGAACTCGTGGCATTTTGCCGACGTACGACCCTGTAGTTATCGTCCGTTTCATAGTTCCTATGCCTGATTTCGGAACTAGCGGTTTTTGTATGCATTGAAACAAAAAGCTACTAGCGCCATCATCCTTCCTTCGGGAAATATACGATGAACCGCACTATAAACGCATATTTTGTACAGACGGAGGAGTGCAAGACCTACAAGATAATAATGAGCAAGCTGGACGAACTATCGCGCCTCTTCGGCCGTCCGCGCGCTCCGCCCCGCGCCGCCCCGTCCGACGTGTCCGTGCGTGACAAGCTCACTGCCACCGAGCCGCACGCCAGGACGCAGGTATAGAGTGGAGTGGAGTGGGATTACGAAATCTGTGCACCCTATTTGAAGCCTGACTGTCACGTCCAGTGTATGGGTAAAGACGCACGGACTGCAAAATTGCAGTTTGAATGCAGTTGGCACGACCGCAATGAAACTGCAAGCCAACTGCAATCAAACTGCACAATACGTGCAGTTGGCTGGCAGTTTCATTGCAGTTGTGTCAACTGAAATTTTGCAGTCGACTTGCAGTTGAATTGCAGTCCGTGTGTCTTTACCCTAATGTGAGTTGTGAACTTGTGACCAAAGAGATCTTAGGTGTAACTGGAGTACACTCCTGATATCTACATGAAGCAAATCCCTACCGCCAGCTATCTCTGTCTAACAAAGGCAATTTGATAGGGCAAGCTAACCCTTTAACAGAAATATGTAACTAACATAGTAACGACTGTCTAAATGCCTTGGTGCCTTAGATGATAATAATACTATGACAAATAGCTAAATCAACAACTTCAGGTACTTGTATCTAGAGTATACTCCAGTTGTTACTACAACCTCCTTGGTATGACTCGTGTATTTCGAATTCTATTTTCAAAATTAAATATGTATTATTCCCTCAGTGGCCATCTTCGAAGACAGCGCAAGTACAAATAAGCCAATCAAAACTAATAGAACGCGGCGTCGGTTCCCAAACCACGTACGACAAGGACGAAGATAGCCCGCCGCAATGGAAAGAGCGGGACGGGTACATCACTCGCCTATCTGCTATCAACGCTCATGCTATCTCTATCGCACCTGAGAAGATTATACAGCTGCCGAATATTCATCAGGAAAAGTAAGACACATTTCTTTAAATTTGGGAAGGAAGCAAATTATGTTCTATTAAAAAATATTAAAACATACATAATATCTTTTACACAAACATAAACTTAAAATTTGTTCCACCCGTCATTGTTAAAAGATGAATATACAGAGTCTACAGCTTTCCGCTTTTATTACAGGGTCATAAAATTCGACTCCGGATCGGAATGCACTTTCGATGAAAAATGCACTTTTAATATGTCTGTAAGTTATTCTAATTCATATGTCCATCATCATCATCATCAGCCTATCTATTGCATTGTATTTGCCCATAGTCACCACGCTGGGCAGGCGGGTTGGTGACCGCAGTTTGTATTTTGGACTATGTTGTCAACACGCGCCTGCTGCCCACCTCCCGGAAACCCTTAATCGCCTCGTACGATACCCACGGGCAGACATGGGGTGGTACGAATTCTACTCTACCGGCACCACACGACCTATATGTCCATATTTGCTGAATATAGGATCTGCATCTCCTTCCGTGCATGTCATAAGAGTCGACTCCCATTAGTTCGCGTTCCCATTAGGCGAACATCGGTCGCTAACTCAATATCAACTGAGCGGCGAACTAGATGGTATGGTATGGTATGGTAGAACGGGCTTGTTTCCGCAACTCGACGTCTGTGCGCCTATTTTGCGTAGGGTGGTGTGCTCTCTACTCGAGCCAGCCTATCTCCTCCAGGAATCCTAGCAGCCTTTTCAGGTTGCCCAAAGTCTCGCTAAGCGAGCCTGGAGAACCGAGATATTTTGCCCGGTACGGGGCCACTTCTCTGCAGCGCAGCAGCAGATGGGCGGCTGTCTCTTCTTCCTCCATGCAGGCTCTGCACAGGGGGCTGTCTGTAACACCTAATGTGGATAGGTGTTTGTTGAAGGCTCCATGACCTGTAATAATACTGGTTATCAGTCTCAGTTGGGGTTATTCAACTGTATTAGCTTCTTTGACAGTCGGCCGCAAATTTGAGGTAAGGCCTCTTTTGCTTGTCGACAGTCCTCTTGACTGAACCAGTGTGCATTATGCTGTTCGCCAGTCCTAGCTCTCAGCAAGGTCCTGGCGATGTGCGGGGGCTGGTATGAGGGCTCCGGACCTATGGCTGTAAGGTCCGAACCTTGTCTGGCCAGCGCGTCCGCAGAGTCATTACCTCTCGAGCCGCTGTGGCCTTTGATCCACTGCAGTGTGAGACGGTTGTATCTACATACCTCTGTTAGTCGGCGGTGGCAGTCGTAGACGAGCCCCGAGGTAACAGTGTTGCTGTTTAACGCCTGTAGGACTGCCCTACTGTCCGAGAGGATTCTGATGCCTTGGTCAGTTACCTCTCTGGCTATTATGGCTGTAGCTGCCTGTGAGATCGCGAAGCACTCGGCCTGGAAGACGTGTTGTAGTATCCCAAAGGTGTGGCGACTCTGACCTGCAAGTCCTCGGAGAATACTCCTGACCCCGTCCCAGAGTCTGTTTTGGACCCATCCGTGAATATCCTAAGTTCATTCAAGTTCAGGCCTTCGAAGTCGTCATTCTCGTGCAACTGGATTTTATATTTTTATCAAATACCCACTTTTTGGGGATCCTGTCGCTGGGTGCCCTGAGTATCGGTAAATCCTCATAGGCCTCCGTGTGAGAATGGTTGTGTGAGCCGTACCGCTCTCTTTCCAGAGTTCTAAGGACCTGAGGCGTACCGCTGAAGACGCTGCTTCCTGTTTGATAAACAGATGGAGTGGCGGTAGGCTTAGCATGGCCTCCAGAGCTGCAGTAGGAGCTGTCCTCATACAGCCTGTTGTCGCCGTGCAAGCTAGTCTTTGAAATTTCTGTAGTTTGCTTATGCATGTCACTAGCTTGCATCTAGGCCACCATACTAGAGCGCCGTAACACAGCAGGGGACGTATCACCGCCGTGTACAGCCACAGTATGTTCTTGGGGGTAAGACCCCATCGTTTGCCAATCATCCTGCGGCATTGCCATAGGCTATGCTAGCTTTGTCTATCTTATTATCTACATGACTGCCCCAGTTGAGTTTGTGGTCTAGTATAACCCCAAGGTATTTAACCTCCTGTGACAGCTGTAGTGTGGTCCCGAAGAGCTTCGGCATGTGGTAGTTGCCGAGACTGCGTTTGTGTGTGAACATCACCGTTTCCGTTTTGTTTGGGTTAACGGTCAACTCATACCTGGTACACCACCCTCCACGATGCGCATTGCTGCCTGTGTGAGGTCGCATACTAAACTGGCGTTCTTGCCGGTTATCAGGATGGTAAGGTCATCGGCATAGCCGATTGTTATAGAAGTGGTGAGCGTTAAGGGTCGTGATTAGGCTGTTGACCACCATGTTCCAAAGAAGCGGTGAAAGAACCCCTCCTTGCGGACAGCCCTTGGCCACCAGCGCCACCGTTGGGTCGTCCTTAAACCTTACCGTTCTTTGTCTGAGCATATTTGTGATCCAGCCAGTTAGTACAGACGAGACTCCATGACGGATCAGTGCGGTCTCTATGCTCGTAAAGTTAGTCTTGTCGAAGGCTCCTTCAATATCGATGAAGGTGCCCATACAAATGACTTTGTCTATTAGCGCTTCTTCTATTTTGCGTACCACCAGGTGTAAAGCTGACTCAGTGGATTTACCTGCTGTATAAGCGTGTTGGTTGCCGTGCATCGGTGTCTTGATCAGCTCGTTGTCCCTCAGCTCCCTTTCACACAGTCTTTCCAGTGTTTTAACGAGAGAACGAGGTTAAGCTAATTGGTCTGAACGCCTTGGCGTTCGTGTAGTCGCCCTTGCCTGGCTTTGGGATAAAGATAACACTTACCTCTCTCCAGGCTTTCGGGATGTATCTGTATGCCAGACACGCCCGCAAGATAGTTTTAAGGATTGCGGTCAGTCTAGGTCCCCCCCATTGAAGAAGAGCCGGGAACACTCCGTCCGGACCTGCCGCTTTAAATGGCTGAAAGCTTTTTATAGCCCAGCTGAGCTTCTCAATGTGTTACTATCTTGCGGGCGTAGTCCCAGCATTGTAAGGTAGGTGTGGTGTGGGTTTCGGGCCACGTTACCTTTTGCACTATTTTTACATCCCGGAAAATGAGTCTCCAGTAGAATTTGCTGGGCCTCATGGGGTGTTGCGTATAGCTGCCATCAGGTTTACGGAGGTTGCCTACATCTGTTTGAGTTTGTTTAGAGAGTACCTTCCTTACCCGATTCGCTTGTTCGAATGAAGAGATACTGTCGCAGAATTTTCTTCACGATGCTGTACTCTTATGTCTGATCTTTTTCTTGTATTTGGATTTGGCCTCATAGTACAAGTCCAGTCCCAGTCTGCTGATGTGTTCATTGCCCTGTTCAGCCTTCTTCTGACCACCCTTCTCAAGCGTTCAAGTTCGGGTCCCCACCATTTGTGGTTACCTGGCGGGTGCGCAGGAGAAGCGGTCAACGGGCAGGACACTTCGTAGCTGTCAATGATAGTTTTAGATAACAGACAAACCTGCTCTTCTATCTGTTGTACGTTCTCGATCCTCGCTGGAATGGGCACCGCTTGAAGTCCGTTTGCCAGTTTCGTTATGTACATGGCTTTATCGGTCTTACGCGGGTGCCTGCGGGGAGTAGTGGGGGTATGTTTACCTGTAAATCACATCGTAGCCACCTGTGATCCGAGCACGATGCCTCATCAGATACGTGCCAGTTCGTGGTGTACTCTCTCAGCCTGTCTGTTGCCAGGGTGAGGTCGATGATTGTCTGGCTCCTCCTAGTGACAAAGGTGGACCTCGAACCTGTGTTTAAGATATTAAGGTTTGTAGTAAGAAGATATTCAACTAAGGCGTTACCTCTGTTGTTGCTTCTGTCCATGCCCAGAGAGTATGGTGTGCATTTGTGTCGGAGGCCACCAGCAGTTCCAGGCCTGCTCTTTCGCAATAGGTGATGAGCCTCGCCAGGTCGTGGGGTGGCAGTTCTTTGTTATCCGGCATGTAAGCCGAGGCGACGACTATCTCCGACATGTTCTCAATGTGTGGTAGTTGTATTTTATTGCTTGGACGTCTCTGGAACAGAATTCTGTTAGTGACTGCCCAACAATATTGTTGGTAATGTAGATACATGTTCTTGGCGTAGTAACATCATTAGTAACAAACAGCTTACCTCCTAAGTTGGAGAGACCACATATACGGCCTGTCCTGATCCAAGGTTTCTTGGATCAGGACGACAGCTGTGTGGTTAACCTCCAGCCATCTGCGCAGTTGTGTTGTTGCGGCGGTGCAGTGCTGGAGGTTAGTCTGCAGCACCTTAATGAAGGAAGGGGTGCCCGCCATCGGTGGATAGCAGCCCTCGTCCTCCTCTGTGCAGTCGTCAAAGAGGCCCTTGAGCGACTCTATGAGGGTCGGCGTGTCCGGCCTCTCACCGTCCACGTCATCCTCCTGGGTCGTTGGGCCTGCCTCTGCCGAAGTCCCCGCCTTTGGTGAAGGGGCCTCCGCTGGCGACGTGTCCATCGCCGTCTCAGGAGCTTTAGTTGTGGGTCCCGAGGCAGCGGTCGTCTTCTTTGATGGTTCACTCGGCAGCTCGTGGAATCTGCCGTCCGGCCCCTGGAACTTCAGGTACACTGATCCGGTTCCACAGGTCAGGCGGCGACCCCGTTCGAGGACAGCTGGAACTGTGCTCTCCAGGATGGAGTCATCAGGAACCAGTTGTCCTTCTGTCGTTCTGCCGAGCGAATCCACCACTTGTCGCATTGCGCCCAGGGGTTCTGGTAAGCCAGAACCGCGCCGAGTGTTTTTGGCGAGTCCCAGACATTCTGTGGATCCGGAATGGCGACGGCACATCTCACCCTTTTGGGCATCTCGGATAGACCCCTTACCACGAGCTGTTCACCCGTGGCAGAGGCCATACCGGAGACGGCCGCCTTCACCCAGTCCACAGTTCCTGGTCCTCGCACAGCATACAGAGGCCGCCGTCCCGAAGGGATGGCTTACCTCGGAAGGCGGGGCCTTTGTCCCCAGCTTTCCTCGTACAGGCCTCCTTGATAATCCGCTTTTGGATATCAAGGAGTACCTTGTCGGCTACTTCCTTCGACAGGAGGCCGGACTCCAGGGTGGTGATGACCACCCCAGTTTTTGTCCTGGCCACGCTGGCGTAGTCTCTAGGTCGCTGGTCGGGATCACCGAGTCGCAGCTTCTTTGAGTTGCCGCGTGGAGATATAGTATCATCCAAGCGGGTCCTCTTTGCCACGGCTCGGTCACCCCCGCCGGACCTATGGGCCGAGTGTTTCGCTCGTGCAGATTTCGCGGTGTCAGGCCGGGGAGTTGGCGTTTTGGCGCCCTCTCCCCGTCCCGACACCAGCGGCTTATCTGCTACCCTGCTGGAGCCAGGCTTTGGGTCCGCTTTCAGCGTTTGGTTTGCTACCTCCCGCCGATCGCGTCTCCTTAGCCGACTCCGCAGCTGCGAGCGCGTCCCATAGCACGTTGCCGTCTACGGAGGCGTTGTTTTTTATTCGGCTTCTTATTTATCCTGGGGGCCTCCCCAGTATAAACCCTATCACTTGACTGGTGCGCCCCAGCCCTAGGCCCCCTCTAGTGGGTTGCCGGACTCGGACGACCGTCTCGTTCCAGGCCGAAGCGAAGTCGTTAAGGGGATTATGGTATCCCCCTGCAGTGCTGGTGCCCGGGGTCGGGTCCGGGCGTCCGGGTTTTCCCTTAGCCAGTACCCTTGGGTCCGGGCGTCCGGGTTTCCCTTTTGCCAGTACCGTCACCGCGGGTTTGGCACTGGTGTCTCTCCTGGCACCCACTTTGGTGCTGGAGTGTCCGGAGGGGGAGCCGCCGCCGAAGCAGAGTCTCCCTCCCTTGTATAAGTTGGGTTTTTGGACCTAGTTTGCTCCATGGTGAAAAGGGGGCGGCGAACTAGAGCAAAGCGCTTGCGAATTCTTGTGACGGAAGGGAAACTAGACGAACGGAGCGCCGCCGGCGCAGAGAACATCATTCGCTGCGAATCAGAATGAGTTGGCAAGCGAAACGTCGCAAACCGCGTACATTACGCGCTGTATGGACACTCCATCTTGTATAGGGAGGCAAACTGGAAGCAAACTGTCAGCCGCTCACTGTTTGCCTAATGGGGACGCGGCTTAAAGAACTCAGGGGCGTTCTCAGGCGATGAGCTAGCAACTAGTCACTAATCTTTTACATCTGGTCCGGTCCCGTTATTGGCTATGGGATCTCTTTAGAGTTACTGCAGTTCTGGCTACCCCATTTTAAAAATACAGCCTTTTGTATATCATCATCTTCGTGCCATTATTAATGGGGTCGGCGCAATATGGTTTCTTTCGAAACTCATATTGCCAAGGATTTGGCATTTGTTGAGCCGCGTGAACTTTATATTCTCTGTGTTATTCTGAGCTGTATACCTCGCAAGTTTTATCAAAACCCTTTCAGTACTTACGATAAATTTTCAAACTTCGCTTTCGCTCTAAAATTGTAACATTGCCTAAGATGGTCAAAGACCCCAGGGGGGTTGGTCATGACCCCCATAATCACCTCCCTGGATTGCATTTATAGTATTAATAGGATGCATGTTATGTATGTAATGTATTATAACATTTATAACATTCCCAGGCATACCACGCCACGCGTTGCAGTCGCTCCCAGCTGGCGTGCGAGCGAGACTGCCAATCGCAGTACTCGTGTGGCAGAGCGAGACGCAAGACCCTTTGCGCAGTCTGTCGCAACTATTGGCGCGCGGTGCGACGCTGCGTGATATCCGGTCCGGCTTAGGACCAATTTACCGCGGAATCGAATGGAATGGGCAAACTAATGCCAAAGACGCGAACGTGCGAAAAGACGCGTGAATCCAACATCTTTATTGACTCTAGTTTGTACATTACTGCAATAGACGTAAAATCTGTGTATAATTCCAAAGTTCGCATCTGTTCCATTCCACGACGGTGTAAATTGAGGCTTAGGCTTCTATGGTTTGAAATCCACTAATCAGACCATCAAATACATGGACCAATGAATGTGATTGGTGGCGTTTTCATTAAAGGATAAAAATAAGTCTAGGGACAAAGATGTAGCTATTTTCAGGCGATTTGTCCCTTAATGAAAACCCCGCTTAAAAACCAGCCTGCCTTAGTTAAAAAGAGATAGACAAATCTCTATATCAGTCACACGATTTCGTTTTCATATAAATAAAATTAATGTTTGGACTTGTTTTGAAGTCTGAACGTGTATGTTTTATCCTGCTCTTATAGAAATGAGTAACAGAGACAGATGTACAAATTTTGTTGTACTTTGTGTCGTTTGTATTTGTTAATTATTATTTTACATATTAATAAATAGACTTGGAAAAACTTTATAACTGGGCACAGTCATTTGGTCTTGTTGTCAATCCCAGTAAATCCCAGGCAATGATTATAGCCAGTAGGCACCTGCATGGCTTATTAGGTCAGTCCGTCATACCGCAACTATACTATAATGGGACTGCTATTCATTATACGGACAAAGCTAAAAATCTTGGGGTTATCTTTGACAATAATCTCTCCTGGTCATTTCAGGTCAACGAGGTAAGTAGGAAGGTGCATTCTGCTTTTCATGCTCTTAAACGACTTTAGAACTTTCTCCCCTTCAAAACTAAAATCTCTCTGACCCAATCACTTCTTCTTCCCTTGCTAGACTATGCTGATGTTTGCTATCTTGATGCCAATGAGGAGCTGCTCAATAAACTGGAACGACTCCAGAATCTGGGTATCCGTTACATATATGGTTTACGCAAATATGATCACGTTTCTCAATTTCGTAAAGAGCTAAGATGGCTCCCAATCAGACTTCGCCGGAATGCGCACATTTTAACTCTTTTATTTAAAATTCTTTATGATCGATCCTCTCCCCTGTATTTACGTGAAAGATTTGAGTATCTCTTCTCAAGAGACCATCCTTTGAGGTCTAATACAGCTTCCTTACTAAAAACTCCTCGTCACAATTCAGTTGCTTTTAACTTCTCTTTCACTGTCTATGCGGTAAGCTATAGAACTCACTGGCTCACTCTGTGAGAGACTGTCCATCAGTTGATGTTTTTAGGAAAAAGATTGAAGGTCCATTATTTCTCTCCCCATCTTCTTGATAAATAAATAAATAAAATAAAAATAATTACATTTGATGTTATTTTTATCCTTTAGTTTGTATACTATTTATCTATGCTTATCTATGTTTATGCGTTTTATTTAGGTATTTATGTTTATGTAGTCTATTTAGATATTTTTGTTTATTTTAGGTTTATGTCTTTTCTTTTATTTAATTATTTAGTTTATTGGTCTGTTTGTGTGCACACATACCTACCTCTTATGTTAATTTCTCTTTCACGGTTGGTTTTGCTGGAAGAAGAAATCTCTTTTAGAGATAAGCACGCCTTTGTACATTTTCTTTGTCATAAACTTTATTTGTGAAAACTTTACTGTGTACAATAAAGCATAATAATAATAATAATAGAATATTATATTATATTACGTCGTCTTTCCCTATTTCATGATATTTAACTGAGGAGACTAATAGCTATCTATTTAGGATTCTTTACTGGTAGGTAGAATGCTGTATTTTTGCCCGAAAAGCGGCGGTAGGCTCACGCCTTACCACGTGGGCTAACTGGTGAAAATTGGGTGTAAAATTTGCCCACTTCTGCCCAACTTCTTAGGGGATAATGGGCGTGACTATAACATACATATCCTTTTGAAGAAGACACTGTCTAAATTTTGCAGAATTTACTATGGGTCTTGCATATTTGTCTAATGGCCTGACAGCCTTCATTTTCAAGTATATAAATAAAACGAGTGCATTTAGGGAAAGTTATTGTATTAATCGGCATCAGGACACAACACATAACTATTAACATTAATTTACAAAATCTTAAGAACGTTTTAAACGTACACTAATGTATTACATTCACATCATTAGTCGTTCACTCACACTCAAACACCCTCATCAATAACTCAAGAATTACTTTCACACAGAGTGCATACTCGAGAAAGGTAAAATTTAATAGATAAACACAGAAACAAGACATACCAGTGGGGTACTCTCGTAACGCTAGCGACTCGCTAGCAAAATCTATGGGAATTGTGACGCTAGCGTTACGGGCTATCGAGAGGTTCGTGCTTAACAATGACTAAAGCATAGAAAGAGCTTTATGACTTTAAAAGCGTATCTTGTCTTAGACATTATACGGTAAAATACGATGAACAAAGATATAGACAAAAACTTGACACGTTATGTAGCTTTTTAACTTAGTATCATGTACGAAAGGTAGCCAAGGAACAAAGGAAAGGTAACCAAATTGACGTTTGCTTTGTGGTACGTTTTGCATTTTGAGCAACCTACATCTGTCTCTTTCTAATGCAGTTATGAGCGTATAAAAAAACAGCGACGACGATATTAGTCAAAATTCAGTTACTTCTATGCTTTAGTCATTGTTCTGAGTGCTTACCCCTCTGATGAATTGATAACCTCTCTTTTCGAAGTCGGTAAAAATGTCGATCCATTTCTATTTGCTTGTTGGTTAAATTTGATCAAAAATCATCGTCGAAGGAACTAGATGCACTAACGATATCCCACGGCCGCGTTTAGCAAAGCAGATGGATCGGTGTCACATAAATTATAAATTGTATTGACTATGTAATTCTTTCGTTATATATTTTTTTCATAATACAGGATGTAACAAAAAGGGTATGTTAAGCGAAAAGCTATGTCGAAGGCATATTGTAAAACACGCCCTATTACAAAACGACTAGGCATTTTGAATAGTATGGGTTTTGGAGCGAGACAATTTGGCTTCTAGCAATTGGTCTGCTTAATTAATTAGGTTAGGTTATGTTAGACCTGTTAAAATAACAACGCACGAGTCGAGTGAGCGTAGCGAGCAGTCCCTGCAGCGACCGGCGAAGGCTAAAAGGAATTTTTTCTCTCATACTATTCAAAATGCCTGGCAAGCGTTTATAAACGGACGACGCTGTTTGTATTGTATAAAGACGAATCATACAAATTGCCTGCGACATATATAGCCCACTGTAGGAAACCTATCCACAAAATTCTTTCATATTTTTTTAAATAATATATGATGATGATCTCCGACCGTATTACGGCCAAGGCGAACAATCTCTACGGAGATTGGTCAGGTACATAGGAGATAGGTTATAGTGCACAAGTGTGTGCGCAAACACAGATGCACTCTCTATTCCGTTACTCTCATAGTCCGATGGCACGGAAAGCCGACACGACCGGAGAGAGATCAGGCGCAGGACCAACATATATACAGGGTGTAACAAAGGGGTGTGTTAAACGAAATTAATATGCCAATATTGATTTAACTTCTTTACATAATTTCGAGTTTACTCCAAAATTACTATAGTTAGTTTAATATTAAAGCCTTAATCAAAATGTCATTACTATAGTAATGCTGTCTCACTTACTGGTGTCGAAATCACGAGAGGGCAGAAAGAGACAGATGTATCGGTCAACATATAAGTACATTTACGATATTAACTTTACAATACAAAAGTAGTCAAGTGCGAGTCGGATTCGCCTATGAAGTGTTTCGTAGGTGAAAGCAAATTAATTTTTTTTTTTTATTTGTTTAGTCGTGATAGTGTCGGACGTTTCTGTGTGATGTGATATATGTACAGAAAATATAACAAATCTATAAGACTTCAGTTTTTTGCCATTCGGCTACGGAACCCTAAAAACATTAAGATTTTTTGGATAACATTACAACACTGTTGCACTAAAAAATATTAAAATAATAATGTGTGTACTTATATACAAATCCATATTTACAGAACAACTGGCAACAGTCGGCAACACTGGTGCATTTTTTTTGGCATTATTTAGAAAATAAATAATCTTTGATAGCCTCATTTTATGTCAGATCAAATCAATATTTACCAGAATCACATTTTGATAAGTACGTAACCCAACAAGAATAAATATAAATTTTACAATAAATGTTAAAATTTAAATTAGGTAACTTTAGGTCAGGTGGGGTAATTGAAACGCCATGGGGGTAAATTTAAACACGTGTGTAAACCATTTGAGATGGACTCTTATCAAATGACATACTAATATGAAGAAGTTCACTAAATATCGGCAGATGTCGTTAGATATTAACCTCCAAAAAGGTTGTCCATTCCGAACTACAGAACAGAATCACAGAACATTTTGGACAGTAATGGTTGCTAAAGCCTTCTATCCATGTCGTCCAGTAGGTACAAGATTTTATACTTATTAATTTTTTTAATCCTTGTTACAAAATCCCTTATTTCAATACTCCAAATCTAAGAGTCCACTCAAAAAAGGTTATTCTTTATGAATGAGTGTTTAAGTTCCCCTGTTGTTTTATTAACCCCACCTACTAAAAGTATACAAAAAGTGCATTTAAAAAACGATCTCTTTATACATAGCAAAAATATATCACACGCATTAAAATTACAACTATTTACAGTAAGATAATAATAAAAAAATCGGCAATCTCGTGGAATCGGCTGACCATATGTTTCTACCCAATGGTAGTAAAATTCTACCACCGCGGAGTGTTTCTACCAAATGGTATGATTCACTCGGTGGCTTCCTGTCACTGACTATTGGCTAGCTCGTCCATTCTACACCTGGAAGCAGAGATATTATAATTAGGGACTACAAACTATTTGGTGGTGATGATTGAGGTCACTAGGTAGGTTGTGGCGGCGTGAAGGAAACTTCAGCTTCAGCAGTAAATGAATATATTACCACAACACGGAAAGTCAGAAGGAGAAGAGTGAAAGTACACAAAGACAGAAGAAAGTTCATAGACACGAAAGTACATACACAACACATATATATATAAATAGGCCACCAGTGGCGTAGCGGCACTCGCGTATGTGGGTCGTCGCGGTACAGGGTGGCGTGGACTCTGCGTCACAGTCCTCGGACGACTGGAGGTACCAGCGCATGAGCAGCGGGGTGTGACGCGATCACGTTCGGCGCCGTCAGCAGTTTTGCTGAACTACGGATATCGCGCGGCGTTGCTTGTGCGTTAAAATATAGTGTTGAGAATGTATGGACTATGATGTGTGTAATGCTTGTCTTCTTGTAGGTGTACATATAATGAAATATAGTGTATCTGTTTAGTATTAATAAAATATAAAATACACATATAGATATATATATATATAAATATGTATCAGGTCACCTACAACTAGACTGCACCTTACTAGCAAAAGTAAACAATGCACGCGAAAATACTCTGACTGCTTGAAAAATTTAATGGAATCAGAGATAATATAGTTATAGACCCTTAGATTAATGATAGGTCTTCGCTCCGGTGAGCGAATCATTATTCTAAGGTTAGACCGAATCCGTCCCGTATTACGTACCTAAAAGCAATACGACAGTGAAAATTGAACAAAATTCGCTGATTGCTTGTGTAAAAACATAGTCCGAAAATCACACTGCGGTCACCAACCCGCCTGCCCAGCGTGGTGACTATGGGCAAAACCCCCTAGTGGCAGTAGCCTTGTGGCGTGCCCTGGGAGAGACCTACGTCCAGCAGTGGACTGCAATAGGCTGATGACAAGGGCTACATTTTACAGTAGAATAGAGGACATATATACATAATCCCACCCCTATGTCACATTTAGTTAGTTCTAAAAGAGAGGAAGTGTGTGTGAGGTTGTGAAAAGGGAAACTAGTTAGGGGCCATTCATATATTACGTCACAGGTTAAGGGGGAGGGAGGGGGTCATCAAACTGTGACATTGTGTGACAAGGGGGTGGGAGGGGTCCTAAATTTCGTGACGTCACATTAATTTAACACTAGGGAGGGGGGGTCTTACAAACATAACCAGCTGTGACAAAAAGGGGAGGAGGGGCAAAATATTATGAAATTCGTGTGACGTAATTAATGGATGACCCCTTATTGTTTGGCCCATGTATATATTCCAATCACTGTGAGAAACTTCGATATCGCGTTCTAGGATTTGTATAGAACTGTAGTGTAGTTCTGTCTTGCGTCCGATAGGTGGCTCCGCAACAATAGAAATAAAGCTTAGGCCGCACTACGGCTAAACCGTCGCGGTTTTGAACTGCCTGATTTTGTGACTAAAAGGAAACTAATGGAAGCGGCCGCACTGACAGTTTTTCCCGCGACTGATTTTAAAACCGCGTTTTGTTATATGGCTAAAATCCGCGTAAAAATTTGTAGTCCGTACAAGTTATATTCGCGGTTTACCGCTTGCGGGAAAAAACCGTAGTGCGCCCGTAGCCTAAGTAAACATTATTTATTTATAAAATGTAGTGATACATACCGCACGGCCATTTCCGCGACTTCTAAACTCGGATAGTCGAGCTCTTTGACCAAACATAGGAGTGCGGATAGCAGGTTCGAATTCTGAAATACATAGTTCTATTATGTCACGTGGATTCATACGTCATAATCTTTCTGCCCTCACCCCATTATTAATGGGGTCGGCGCAATATGGTTTCTGTCAAAACTCATTTTTAAAACTATAATCTAGCATCTCCCTCTACTGATCGTCCTGTCTCTTTTCCTCGTTGTGGACGCTGTTTTTATCTTACAGTTGCCCAACCACCGCGGCGCCGACCTCTCGCTCGTGAACTATAGAAAGTGGACTATAGTGTCCCGTGACTGGGATCGAACCCACGCCTTCTGACTGAAAGGCGCACGTCTTAACCATTAGGCTATCACCGCTTCATTCATCTTCATATCTTCGTATCCATATGTATTGTATCATGGAGAAGATATAAAAGAGGAGCAGCGGCTAAGTATATTTTCATACAAAAATAGTGTGCCGCTGAGCGGGGGTGAAGATGGGACGAGGGGAGCATCCTAACACTGTAGCCCTGCCCATTACATACAAACCACCTTGTAGTGACTAGCCGAACTACTTGCATAAGCGTGTGTTACAGCTACTGCGTTACACTGACGCTGAAGCTCCGCCCCTATCATGACGTCATGGCCTCACGATTGCCACATGACTCGGTTCATAGTCCCACCTCCTCTTTTATACCTTCTCCATGTATTGTATCCATACATATTGTATGTAAAATGCGTGCTGATGCGTGGCTATTCTGAAATGTAAGCTATATGATATTATACGGAAGATCATTCATTGGAAAAATCCATTCAGTAGTTATTTGCGTGCACGATCAAGGAGCAACTTACATACTTAATTTCCGTATATACGTACACGTCCTCACCAAGTACGTTCCTCGCGTTTATAATATTAGTAGATCAGGATAGTAAAATCTATCTATGTATATATGTATGTATATACCCTAGTAACAGGTCGTCTGGTGAAGCCCCTCCTTTCTCCCATGACAGCGGACGGGTATTCTCTGTCCCTCTCCCTCGCGCCAGCTCGCCACTCTCTGTCTCGCTCTCTATCGAACGTCTCACTCCTACTCGACTGTTGGTAGGTCTCGCTTCTGAAATAACACGATTAGATAAATAATATCTACAGAGTGTAACAAAAGGGGTATTTGAAGCGACACGCTATGAAAATAGCCCACTAGCCGGAAAATTTCATAATTACTCAAAATAACATCTTTACGAAGTCGCGGGCATACACTAGTCAAGATCCCAACTAACATTATATACATATACGAAAGTAAGTTTGTTTGTTATCTCTTCACGCTCTATTTAGTCAACCAATATTTGTGAAATTTTGCATACACATAGTTGAGAGTATGGAGAAGGACATAGGCTACATTATGTAGTCCAGGCGGACGATGTCGCGGGCAAAAGCTAGTAAAATAATGTATATTACCTTTCACTACGATCACAGGGCGGGGACATTGCGGCGCGACATTCTCCGTTACCGTAACTGTAATCCTGTTGACAAATACAGTAATAGGTTATAACATGTCCTCCAGACCATATTTGTGCACACCCCTTTTGTTACACCCTGTATATTATGTATGTAAAGACTGATACAATTCTTTTTCTTCTTAAATACTATTTTCATCCATTCACGAATGTTTCTCAGCCAAGATTTCTTACGTCTACCGACGCGTCTTTTCTCTTGTATTCAATTCAATATACAGGATGTAACAGAAAGGGTATGTTAAGCGAAAAGCTATGTAAATAGCCCACTATAGAGAAACTATTTTCAAAATTTGAGACTCGAAATCACATTTTTATTTTTCAAGATTGTATGTAAATTCCTGAGATATTTAAAAATTCTCCATACTATCGGGAAAAATAAACATGTGATTTCGGGTCTCAAATTTTGTGGATAGGTTCTCTACAGTGGGCTATTTACATAGCTTTTCGCTTAACATACCCTTTTTGTTACACCCTGTACATGCTGCAAATACAGGGTGACAACCACGCATATACTGAAATGCTGAAAAGTACCATTGTGTTTAGTTATACGACAGTGTTATTACTCGCAGGAAATGTATTTTTGATTTGATTATCAGTAATCTTTACTCTCCGCGCGAATTGTATCGGGCGATCCTGTGACTAATTAAATGGTCTTATTGTGTAACCTGTGACTATCCATGAAGGTTGATCAGTTATTTCAACTTTTTTGAGGGCAACTTTTATTATGCAAATCATCTTTTGGTTATAATTTTATTTTTAGTCATTATCTAGGCCCTAATTAAACGAACTGAACAATTTTTCCTGAAAATATGAAAAAAAGCCGACAAGTGCGAGTTGAACTCGCGTGAAGAGGGTTCCGTACGATGTTACAATATGTTCTCCCACACATTCCACCTGCAAATGTAAGTTGGTACGCACAATATTGAGTGATTTACCATGTTATTTTAATATCATGGACTTCTTATAGGTTTTCCTATAATCTATAAGGCTCAGAAAACTAACCGATTTCAAAAATTCTTTCACCGTAGAATTTTTGGACCTGGATGAACAAGGCTAAAGAATTTTAGGTTCAGTATATGTTTCATTGGAGATAAGGGGGGGGGGGAATGGTATACAATGAAGCTTCGTCATTGTCGGATTTTTTTCATAGTGAATAACTTGGCTGAAACTATTTATTTTAAACGGATTACAAAAAAATACATTTGTGAATCTGATTGAGCTTCTCAACAAGGGGACAAACTGAATTCATTTGATATGCCACACGATGCACTAGTAATTTAATTTCTGTATTTTTTTCAGATTTTTTTTTTTATTTTCCTTCCCCCCCAAACCCAATGCCACACGATGCAATGACCCCCATATACAGATTTCATCTGCTCACGTCACACCTCTGTGTTTGGGTCACAGGAATTGATATGTGTACCAAATTTCAACTTAATCGGTCTAATAGATTCGGAGATAATTGACTGTAAGCGACGGACGGACAGACACACGAGTGATCCTATAAGGGTTCCGTTTTTGTATTCAGACGTACGGAACCCTAAAAACTCGGAAAATTTTGGAGTTTTCCCGCGAATATTTTCAGTGGTTTTCGTCTCAGAATCACGGTCTAAAGTCACCATATCAACATTTGCCTGGCTGTCACAAACACCATGTATGTTGATGAGTTGAATTGATGCGTGTTTACGCATTTATGTGGATGTAGAATAATGTACATAGACGCGCGAGGCCTAAGCTATGTCAAAAGTAGAATATGTAGACTAAACCCTATGTACACTCAACTAATGCTAAGCTTTTTTTTGTTTCGGGGGGGAAATGCATTACGCATACCACCCGTGCGCAGGGGGTACCCGAGTGGTTATATGGAACTCCCGTATAGGCGAATGAGACCCACGGTATACCCACTAAAAACCCCCCATCTTCCTCCTCGCCGCCTTGTGACGGGGTTACGGGAACGCTTTCGCACACATCCGCGACCCCGCCGGCGTCAACCGCCCGCAAGCGAAAGCCCGAAGGCCCTCCACGATGGGCGCACCAGATGGTAAGGTGCGCTTCCCTCCTCGGCCTCCACTAGTACTGTAGCAGATTCTACTAATGCTAGGCTCAACTAACCTAAACCGGACCATACCAACTTACCTTAACACTTTGAGCGGATAAGGAATGGCGGATAGCTTCGGGCGATCTCGGGGCTCGAGCCTGTGAACAAACGTTAGAGAAATTACGTAACTTGCAATAGCAATGCCAAAACAATGCGATCGTGATAATTTTGTGTGCGTGAGAGTGCGCGGCCCTCTTATTACCTAACCAGCAAAGGCAAAGCGATAGCGAAAATTGAACAAAAATCGCTGATTGCTTGTCAAATTCGTATTACGTAAAATGAATTTCAAAGGAACTTTGACATTTCAAGGCGAATATTGTAAAATTTTCGCTATCGCTTTGCTTCGGCTTTGCTATTGCAAATTAGGTAATCAGGGGGCTGGGCGGATGGAAGGCGTGGGATTACGCCATGTATCACACACTCAAAATTTTCGCGATCGCTTTTGTTTTGGCATTGCTTTTGCTAATTGCGTAATTAATCAGCTTACGGATATTAAAGTTTTGGATTACGGTGTCGTTACATAGAGGCCGTGAAGGAACTGATTTTATTTTATGCACGGATTTTAATATTCCTAAATTGCCACTTATACCAATGGAGTGAGGTTAGGCGTCAGGCAGGCAGCCGGCCGTAGAATAAACGCCTAATCCTTGACAAAATGAATTTTCTAGGAATCCACATTGTGCCCAACCCGCGGGCAGAAAGATGATGATAACAGTAATAAACTATACAGAATGATTTTTGGTCGTCAACGTTCCCGAAAACTACGGAATCTCCTCATCACTTTTTCTCCATGGAAGCATACCTGGGAAGTGTCTGGTTCCCAAGATATTAGGGTCCAAAGTTGAGTAAATAGACTGCGTTTTTCTGCATAAATGCACGTTGACGCGTGTAGCAAGATTTTTTGAGAAATAATTAATATCTGTCTATGAAAAAAACTAGCATAAACACTGGACACTATAAATTTCGCCCGGCCAAGTAATTTAAAAAAAAATATGTAAAAATTTTACATCGTTTCCTAGCATTTTTTTTTTGGCATAAACTTACTTTATTTGATGTATAGAGTACGTACCCTTCGTTAAGGGTGGCAACGAAAAAATATCCTGTATATCAATGTCGCGTCAGTAATCTTACCTCATAATGTGACCGGGTCATGGGGTTTTCGTATCGATCCTCTTCGGGAGACTGCGCCGGACAACGTCTGACAGGCGACAATGGACACTGGAATAAAAAAAGACCATACCATAGAGTACAAGCTATAGAACTTTACAACATATTATGGTCCATGAGCACAGATATGAACGGCCCCCTTATTACCTAATTAGCAAAAGCAAAGCAATAGCGAAAATTGTACAAAATCGCTGATTGCTTGTCAAATTCGTATTACGTAAAATGAATTTCAAAGGAACTTTGACATTTCAAGGCAAATATTGTACAATTTTAGCTATCGCATTGCTTCGGCTTTGCTATTGCTTTTACGTAATCAGGGGGCCCAACTGTCAATCTTATAACTATAGAAGTGTAACCTGTATAACCAAAACCATACTAAATTTTTGTGCAAACACAATGACTGACAAAAGAAAATTAACATAATTTCCAACTGAAGAAAACGTGATCTATGTGCAAGATAATACCGCTAGTGTACATAAAGCAACGTCCCAGTATCTAATAACTATAGAAGTATAACCAAAACCATACTTCATTCTAGTGCAAATAAAAACACCGCCCAATAAGTACCAGCACCCCATAGCTATAATGGTGGTCCAAATAAAACGTAACTTTCGAAGTAATGTTATTCTGTATGTATCTATTCCTTTATTAAGGTCGAAGACATATGTAGTGTAGAACACGCCGTATTACAAAACGGCTAGGCATTTTGAATATTAAAAGAAAAAAATCTTTCTAGCTTTCGCTGGTCTCTATGATGACACGCTCGCTTCGCTCGTTCCTCTCATGCATTGTTATTTTAACAGTTCTAATATAACCTAATTAAATAAGCAAACAAAGTGCATAGTTACTCTTTCCCCAAAACCCATACTGTTCAAAAAGCCTATCCGTTTTGTAATACAGAGTGTTTTTAATGTCTTCAAGACATAGAACCTCAACCCAAAAATTACCAGCATCCCAAGTATACAAGTGTAAGCAGGAAGCACAGCGAGTGACCTCTATCTATCATAACATTAACTTACCGCGGGAGGTTCACTTCTTGCAGGCTCTGCTGGTTCGGCCGCTTCCGAACTGTCGCTTCCCTATCGCAATGTTGTTATTTAGCACAAAGTTAGTCAGGTAAATAGATAAATGACCATAAATAAATAAATATTCACACAGGCATGCAGCCGGCCGTTAAACAAATGCCAAATCTTTGACAATGTGAGTTTTGAGAAGAACCGTACTGCGCCAACCCCATAAAAATTTATGGGATAAGGGCAGGACCCACTAAGGCCCTAAGCAACGGCAGTTCGATAACTTTGCGACCTTCGCTGTCGCTTGTCAAATGAGTTTGTTATAGTAATAATTCTAATATAGTATTAGTACATGATGTTTAGTCATAAAATCAGAACTACAATTAGTAAATCAACAATTAACACAATATCATTATTCACTCAAGATGCAAACAAAACGTCACACAATAGCTTCAATAAAGCTATTTCTCGTAAAATTTGTACTTTTCAGCAAAAAAGTCTTGTTTTTCTCCAAAACGCTTAGGTATATCAGCGTCTCTCTTTCACAATGGAAACAGTCCCGCTATAAAAGTTTATGGTTGGCCCGCAAGATGGGAAAAAATAAATCTTTGGTCCTTCGAGCCGGATATTATTTATTTATTACTAAGACACACCAACAGTATACACATATAAATTAAATTATTACAGGCAATAAGGTATTTTGTCTTATGCGCATACCAATTATGGGCATGTTCGTATTGCACCTTAAATATAACATCCTATATATTATGACATAGTGGACGCCCGCGACTCCGTCCGCGTGGACTACAGAAAAAAAAATGTCGAAATTATCCGGGATAAAAACATTTTCCCGGGATAAAAAGTAGCCTATATGTTAAGTGGGACCTGTCACAATATATTCCTGAAAACTGCACCGAAATCGGTTAAGCCGTTCCTGAGATTAGCGTGCACAAACGCACAGACAGTCCCTTCCCGTGGGAATTTCGGGAAATCAATTCTTAGTGCTTCCCCGCAGTCTCCGATTTTAGCTTCACATGTACAGCGGTTTTTGTAAAAAAATTGAATTCCCGTTAGTCCCCTTCCCGTGGGAATTTCGGGAAATTCGTTCTTAGCGCTCCCTCGCAGTCCCTAATGAACGTACAGGTCTAATTTCGAATTCATATGTATCGCGCTTGTCGTAAAAAAATGAATTCCCGTTTGTCCCCTTCCCGTGGGAGTTTCGAGAAATCCGTTCCTAGTGCTTCCTCGGGGTCCCAAATAAACAAATATGCCCAACTTAAGATTCATATGTGTAACCGTTTTCATAAAAAATAATTAATTCCCGTTGGCCCCCTTCCCGTGGGAATTTCGGGAAATTCGTCCTTAGTGCTTACTTGCAGTCCCTAATGAACATCTATGCCCAATTTCAGCTTAATATGTATAGCGGTTTTCGTAAAAATTATGAATTCCCGTTTGTCCCCTTCCGTGGGAATTTCGGGAATCCGTTTTTAGTCCTCCCTTGCTCTCCCCAATGAACATATATGCCCGATTTCAGCTTCATATGTATAGTGGTTTTCGTAAAAAATATAGAATTCCCGTTTGTCGCCTTCCCGTGGGAATATCGGGAAATTCTTATAGCCTATGTTCATCCAGGTCCTATAAGGATTCTAACGGTGAAAGAATTTTTAAAATCGGTCCAGTAGTTTTTGAGCCTATTCATTACAACCAAACAAACAAAGTTTTCCTCTTTATAATATTAGTGTAGATAAACAGAAACTATACACAATAAAATAATAAAGAGCCAGGAACTAGAGAGAATCTTTGATTTTAGAACGGAATTTGTGATACGAGTCAAAATGAACATCTATATCTGGCAATGCGTTACTAATAATATTAAATTGATTGGCTATCCTAAAAATTGGATATTGTTTTAATATAACATCAACTTGTCACTTGTTACATCTGCGGGGCCAGGCTGTTGGATTTGATGATCCTGCAGTTGTGGCCACCCCATTTCGGGATCAAAGCCGTGTATATATGTATGTATGTATGTATGTTGTAATCGGTCACCAACCCGCCTGCCCAGCGTGGTGACTATGGGCAAAACCCCCCCTTACGTCCAGCAGTGGACTGTAGTAGGCTGACGACGATGTTGTAATCACCTGATCTCTCTGCGGGTAGTAGGGCTCCGGTTCCCTTTCTGGACTGGAGTCCGCGGATCGAGGTCGGTACTGGGTGTAATTTTCCTGCTGAAGAAAAATTGCGGAATTAAGTTTTAGGTCTTCACTATGGGTGGGTGTGTTGGGTTTTAGAGTTTCACAATTAGTAGTTTACTAATTCACTAATTTCTATAATCCTGAGGATGCCACGGTTGTTGGCGAAACAGATTATTAATCTAGTTTTTGATTTCGGAATAGTGCGATGTATTCTATCTTGCATGCTAGGTGCTCAGATCAGGTTTCTTGTGGCGATTGTAGGTAGTGCAAGTGCTTGTTTTCTCAGTTATGTATGAGTTATCAGATCCGAGGGTCAGTGGAGGGTGTAGGGCCTGTGGTGGGCGCACCCATAGTGAATGTTTGATCTTCCAAATTGTAACGTCTAATACAATTTCAATTATAAGTTTTATTTCGTAGGACCGCGGTACCGTAATGTAGCAACATGAAGATTACTGTGCAGACATGTAAAAGTTATTTCGTCTGTATAAACTTCAGAACTACCGTTCCCGTAGAAATTTTGACAAATCTATTTATAGCGGACGTCTTTTAGTCATACATAATTTACCGTTCAACCAAATTTCGAAATTTCTTGATGAGAGTAATCTCTCCTAAGTGTAATTCGGGTTCTTGACGCAAAATAAAAATATAAATATGCAGCTGTGAATGTATATCTCATAGACTGAAAATCATACTGCGGTCACCAACCCAAAAGTTTATGGTTGGCCCGCAAGATGGGAAAAATATAAATGTTTGGTCCTTCGAGCCGGATATTGTTTTAATATAACATGAACTTGTCACTGACCATTTACATCTGCGGGGTCAGATGCTAAACATGGCTATTGGATCTGATGATCCTGCAATTCTGGTTACCCCATTTCGGGAACAAAGCCGTGTGTGTATGTATGTATGTTGTAAGCGGTCACCAATCGGCCTGCCCAGCGTGGTGACTATGGGCATAAACCCCTCTGTGGCAGTAGCCTTGTGGCGTGCCCTGGGGGAGGCCTACATCCAGCTGTGAACTGCAATTAAGCTGATGAAGTAGTAAGTTTATCTACCTGTGGCGGGTATCCCTCGTCGTCTGAATCAGGTATGTGAAGACCTCTCCTCATCGCTTCTTGAACCTGAAATATATTAATTTCAATTTGATTGTTCGTTCTAAAATATATCAATCAAGAACGAAAGTTAGAGGTTCGAAGGCGATTAGATACCGCCCTATAGTTCTAACCGTAAATATGTCATCTAGCGATCCGCCGACGTTAATCAAACGGCTCGGGTTCCGATATCACGAGGGAGATACTACAGCATAGCGGGGACCGATGAAGATCAGTGACAAGTTGCTAGCTCATCGCCTGAGAGAACGCCCCCGAGTTCCTTAGTAAACAGCAATACGTCATGCACGGAAAGAGATGCAGCTGATGTATGCTAGTGACGCCACGCATCAGAAATCTAGAGAGTCAAGTATTAAAGCCCTGCTTACTATGGATGCGATTGATATCCACCAAACAAATTCATTGACATCATGGACCAATGACTATGATTTGTGGATATCACACGCATCTGTACATATCTGATGGAAAAGGCTTATAACATACCTCATCTTGCTGTACGGGCACATTGTCTAGCTTCTCTAAGTAAGGTAGATTTCGGAGCACTGTCAGCCGATATCTGAAATTCAAGGTAACGTGCGTAACAGTTACGATCGATTTGAGCATGAGGCTAAATCTTACCTGAAAATTCTTTACAAACATTAGTGGATTATTTGAACTTTGTGCCCCAAAAAAAAATCTATATCACCTCTTGTTAGCTCTTCTAAATCGGCTTGCAGTACAAATACAACATGACCACGCATTGTGGATATACGATAAAGGATATCGTATCGTATTCTATACAAAATTAAACATAGCGGCTATACAGGATTATTTTTGGTCGTCAACGTTCCCGAAAACTACGGAATCTCCTCATCATCACGATCATTTTTCTCCATGGAAGCATACCTGGGAAGTGTCTGGTTTCCAAAATATTAGGGTCCAAAGTTGAGTAAATAGACTGCAAAATGCATATATAAAAGGCACGAGTAGTCCGTTTTTTAGATTTTTATAGAGAATTTTGGTCAGCTACACATAATATAAAGGAAACGAGGGTCTGATTGAGCCGCCGAAAAACAGATAGTGGAACTTTTTAGTAACAAAATCCCCCTATGGCAGGGGGAGGCCTACGTCCAGTAGTGGACTGCAATAGGCTTATGAAGATGAAGATAATTGTGTTAAGTCGTGTAATTATATGTTGCGTTAAGCCGTGTCCGAAGTAAGATGGTTATAGAGGAAGAGGTAGACATGAGAATAACGAGATGACGGATAATAGGGGTGAATGAAAGAAGAGTACAGGGCAGGAAGAGGGAGTATAATTATAAGTTGCTTATATTGTCAGACGTAAAATTTCGAAGCCTAGTCATTTCTCTCTGTGCCCTTTCGTTATGTGGCCGATTTAATAACTAGCTGGCATCTAAATCTGACAATATTATGCCTTCTAAACTTCGTACACGGCTTAACGCAATATATATTTGCCCTTTAGCAAAATTTTACTTTAGTAAATTTTAAACAATTTTAGCTTATAGGAGAGGAAGTCGGTTTTTCGTTTTAAAAAATATATTTTTATATGTATAGATTTAAAGACTGACTGTGGATGGTCGGTGCATGGGTTCTCGTCCAGCCATAAGCTGGTCAGGTCCGGCAGATGCCGAAGATGTCGGATCTCGCCGAGGTCTCGAATGTCGTTCTTCCGCACGTAAAGCTCGCGAAGACGCCGGCATCCCGCGAAGTCTACTAGTGTACGAATCTTGTTTATGCTGGGGACAGAGACACATTTCAAAATTCGGGGTTATGTGCTATCGGAACACGTTTAAAAGTACATGTTGGCTGTCCAACCACAGGACTTTATGCTTCCATAATAAATGAAATACTACTTTGAAACTCCCTAACTCGTAATATCTACAATTTTGATGCCACATTGTGATACCTAATACCTGCAGTCAAAAGCGGTTAAAATAGCCCAATGTTTAAGACGTACGCCTGCCAGTTAGAACAGCGTAGAATTGATCCCAGTCACGGGCATGTACCACTGAATTTATTTTATGTACGGATTTTAATCTACTTAAATTGTCACTTAGCTATATCCAAGGAGGGTTGGCGTCAGGCGTGAAAACAACGTCAATTTCTTGGCAATATGAGTTTCGAAAGAACAAAAGTTAATTATCAGTTGCTAGCTTATCGCCTGAGAGAATGCCCGAGTTCTAAGTCGACTCTTACGACTTGCACGGACAGAAGGAGATGCAGCTGATGTATTCTAGTGAAGCTCCGCATCAGTACCGCGAGAGACAGGCTCGTTAATAAACAACCACAATTGGGTAATGCGTGAATTGCGCGCGCACGAGCACCAACCACGATTGAGCAATATAGTCTCTTCCACGCACTGATTTGTCACATTCATGTCCACAATACGATAAGGGGCTTCGAAATTAACTGAGGGAAAAGAAACCAAGGATCATGATTTATTGACTGATTGGCATGGTCGGTAGTGACCTTGCCTCCCGCACCATAAGTCTTAGGTTCAAATTCTGGTAGGTGCAAACATTGATAGATGAATATTAAAGTTTGTTTCCGAATCATGGATGTTTCTAAAATAATTTGCTTCACCAGCTAGCGTGGCGACTATGGGCAAAAACCCCCCTATGGCAATAGCCTTCTGGTATGCCCTGAGGGAGGCCCACGTCCAGCAGTGGACTGCAATAGGCTGATGTGTGTCTATATTATTGCCACATCGATCCCATGACACAAGACATCTTAGAGGACTAGGTTAATGTATTGTAAAGTTTATACATACATACATATAATAGCGCCTTTATCCCTTACGGGGTAGGCAGAGCACCAAGGGCCGATATAACCACATGGTGCCACTTCTGACCAATTTTGAGGGTATAGTTGAGATGTACAACTTCGGTTAGTAGTGACAGGTGGTCAGCCCATCGCCTACAAAACACCAAGACCCTCTTGTCCCTCTACTGACTTGTACAGTATGCCCGGGAAGAGAAGCAGCTGTAGTATTATACGTTTTTTTTTCACTCCCAGAGCAGCATATTAATTTTCGGGAATTTTCTCCGGTTGTTAAACTCTTGAAAGTTGAATGCACGTCTGACTATCATATAGCAGTAAAACTCAGAAACCAGACAATATCGCAACAGCACAGACAGGTCGTGAACTCTGCTGCACTGTCTGGATATCCAGTTACACTCATATTACAGTCAGACTAGACGGTTTCACTCTGAAATTGGATTTTATCGCAGCATAGAAGACTAGCAAATGCGCCAGCTACAGGTAAAATACCATTCTCGAAGCAAACTATACATTGGTCATTTGAAAATGCACGCAAATTTGCAGGGCGATAACTCATCAAACTTTACTATGAGATCAGATCTGAAATATAGACCCATACCATAGAGGCTCTATGCCCATACATACACAGATGGATGTGTTCCTAAAAGTGCGGTAGCCAGAACTGCAGGATCACAAAGGGGTTCCCAAAGCCACGTTTAGCATAGCCAGATGTAAAAGATCAAATTAATACAGGTTCATCACGTGAGTAAACAAACCCCTAAATTCCTTAATCGACTCTAAAACAGCTGATAAAAAATCTGCTGTTGGGGTGTTAAGGATATTAACCTTTTTATGAAACAGCTGATTTCATCGGCGAATTTAAAGATGGATGGACCCACGGTAAAATTAGTTGTTGTATGATATCAGTTATCTGCGAAAAAAGGATGTAAATCGTTCATCGTAACAACATAAGCGTACATAATATGGCACTACAGATAAGCAGGGTTATTGACCTTCTAGCGGCTTCTACAATCTCACCTGAGCGCCAGCACCTCAACGTTGGGCATCCTCTGCAGTAGGCTGACGTCTATTAGCTCTGCTCCCCTGTGGACAAGACATTTTCACTTTTAAGTACACTGACTTTATTAACTACGCTAATTAAAATGCTATGGTAATTGCGGTTGAGGGATGCCCTTGGTGACCTGTGCTGATGCGTGGTTTCACTAGAATACATCAGTCGACTAAGGAACCCAGAAGCGATCTCTCAGATAAGCTAGCAACTTGTCACTGATCATTTGCATCTATACCGTTATGCTGAACGATCTCTTTTATAAGACTAACTGGTGAAAAGTGGGTATGTAATTTGCACACTTTTACTCTACCTTTTTAGGTTTAAAGGTGGGTTTGTATTATATCCTACTATAGTTATTATTCTCTACAGATAACTTCATAAATTTGTATCATCTTACAATATGAAACCCTCCCACTTAGAGCAGTAATAAATAACCGCAAGGTCGCACAAATGATGCCAATATGGAATACAAATGTAAGGTACCAGGAGGCCAAAAGCGTCGAGGAGTTGATGTACGATGTAACTTCCCTAAGCATCTCGCAGGTGGCCCCAAAGCGCAACTTCAGAAATATGCTTAAAAACTCTTCGTTTCTTTGTCTATTTAGGAGTATGTACTTAAAACTTCGAGCCATACGCTTGCAATGAACCTTGTCTAATATCCCGCCTGACCGAATTTCACCCAGGCGGCCAATATCAACGGAGAATAGTCATATACCCACAGGTACACTCTCTATTCCCTCATTCTCACTATCCGACCGGTGATAAAAGCTAGGCAGGACTAAAAGCTTTACGTGCATATGAGGCATTGCTAGTATACAACATTAGAACCTAATGTAAAAGGCTCGTGACCGGGATCAAACCTACGCCATCCAACTGGAAGGCGCACATGTAATACATTGAGCTATAACTTGAACGTGTATTAAAATATCCTATGACATTATTATGAATATATAAAACTCCATTATATTTAACAGTGCGTGTTCTCCCATATATGGAAACGAAAACAACTAACTAGTTTAGTAATCAGATTGTGGACGGAAGTATGCCTTGTAACATGTGTTTCGATTGCGAGCGGAATACAACGCATCCATGTGTTGCATTTTAATCTCTAGCCAGCACAAAACTTCCACTTAAAGACCTTGCAATTTGTGGAAGTTAAGTCAAGCCAATTAGCGCATCTTGCGTTGACGTAATCACCTGCTACGCCAGGTGTTGCCTTGCGGGAAGCGTCACTATACAGATACTCGTACAAATGGCGCCAATTCGCATTTGCGTTGACGTAAACGTGCTAGCGTTAAGCGTCACTATACAGATACTCGCACAAATTGCCAAAAAATCGGTTCATCTACAGGATATTTTTGTCCAACGTTCTCGGAATCTCCTCGTTAACTAAATGGAAGCATACCTGAGTGTCTTTCCACAAAGTTGAATAGACTCGCGTCCATTGGCGCGAACTTTAAAGCGGACCGCTTTGCTTTTTATTTCCTTACTAGTGGACGCCCGCGACTTCGTCCGCGTGGACTGCAGAAAAAACAAAATGTCTAAATTATCCGGGATAAAAAAAAAATCCCGGGATATAAAGTAGCCTATGTGTTAATCCAGGGTGTCAGCTAACTCTATACCAAATTTTATTAAAATCGCTCCAGCCGTTTTTACGTGAAAGAGTAACAAACATCCATCCATCCATACTTACAAACTTTCGCATTTATAATATATAACTTTCAACCCTTATTTCACCCTTTACTGTCGTCAGCTGGTCGAAATTTCAAAAATGCTAGAACAAATGTTTAATGATTTCTTATCAAGTGCTTAAATATAAAGTTTCATGGTTTTATCTTTTAAAATTAAGAAATCCCATACAAACTTTCAACCTCTATTTCAACCCCTTCATCCCTTTTTTTCGAAATAAAAAGTAGCCTATGTTCTGTCTCAGGGTCTAAAGATTGTCTGTACCAAATTTCATCAAAATCGGTTGCGAGGTTTAAGCGGGAATCCTCGAGCGTAACAGACAGACAGACAGACAGAGTTACTTTCGCATTTATAATATTAGTTGGGATAACTTTCAACCCTTATTTCACCCCTTAGCTGGTCGAAATTTCAAAATGCTGTCTAGAACCCGGGATATATAGAAATCATGATTTCTTGATTTCTTATCAAGCTTAAATTAAATAAAGTTTCATGTTTCATGGTTTTATCTTTTAAAATTAAGAAATCCCATACAAACTTTCAACCTCTATTTCAATTAAGATCTTCCCAAATTACAAACGAAATCTACTATTTCATTTCAGATGAAGACCTCTATTTCAACCCCGAAATTCAAAAAGTAGCCTATGTTCTGTCTCAGTAACCAATCCTCTAAAGATTGTCTCAGGGTCTAAAGGTTTCGTACAGAAAATCGATTCAGATAGTTTTCGTTTCTGAACAGCCTTAGTACACTCCGCGTGGAATTTTCCTCTTGCCAAATATTTGCATCCGCTGAAGCCATAAGGGAATAATTTGTCCGACTGATCGGAGGAAAATTTGCGATACTAGTGTCCATAGTTAAAGAGAATAACAGCGAGGTTTAGGGATGAGCGGGAAAGACGGGACGTGGTCACTGCCGTACAGAGTTACTTAGATCGACAGATGGAGACGCTCTACGAGTCTTTACAATGCAGAAATCTCGTTGTCAAGTAAATCTAACAAAGAAATACCGTTAGCATCGCACATTATGGTGGCAGTAATATTAGGGATTCGGGATCCCTAAACACGCGCATTGGCAAGTTGCAAGTAATTTCGCACAAGCATTCACCTATGTTATCCATATCTGTCGGGAGGCCTATGAGTAACCCGGAATCTGACTCGAGATAGACGTCTCCGACGCAAAGGCTATAGTTGTACAAATTAATTAGTGACATATGTCAGGCTTTTTAAAGTGTGCTCTGAGTTCAATTAAATATTTATTTAAGTTTGCGATATTAACGCGTGGCCACTATCTATTTTGAAACGCGACTATCTATAAATATCGAATGTCAAGCGAGTACAATAACCCGCCGCCGAACGTGCACAAAGGAGATCCACTTAGTCTTTTGCTGAAGCTTTTGTCTTTTGCGCGAAACAAAATTTGGCTTATAAAGACACTGACGTAGATACCAAGAATGCATAACTATTGCATCGCATTGCTAATGCAAGATACATTTAATCTCTAATATATAAAATTCTCGTGTCACGGTGTTAGAAGTTAAACTCCTCCGAAACGGCTCGACCGATTTTCGTAAATCTTAGCATGCATGTCGGTTAGGGTTGAGAATCGGACAACATCTCTTTTTCATCCCCCTAAATGTTAAGGGTGGTCCACCCCTAAATTTTTTTATTTATTTTTTTGACAAATTTTTTTGTTTTTATTTTTTTATGATACAGCATACAAAAATACATACAACCATGAATTTTAACCCCTCTAGGATCAATCCCTTTTACATGGCAAAACAACGTTTGCCGGGTCAGCTACTCGTAGTAATTATATAAGCCTATCGAGTCACGCAAGATATTTTGACGTTCTGTGTGTTTCACCACCCAGTAATCCATGAACTACCAAAATTACCGGCTATATCTGTAGATGCTTCCACTTATGTGCTGAATCAGGCATAAGTTATGCCGCATAACGCCTAGGATTAATGTCGAAGACACTTAATAATTTCAGGCGCAGCATGACATGGCAAATGTTCTGTAGCTCGATAGTCGATAACCTCCCACCATAAAACATTTCAAGATGGCTGAATTATAGGAACCTACTTAAGAATCTCTCTCAAACGTTTATTTCATCAGTTCCATGATTGGTGCTTTCCTAGCTGATGCGTGGCTTCACTAGGATACATCACAGCTGGATCTCCGTCGTAATAGTCAACTAGGTACCTCAGGGGCGTTTTCTCAGGCTATTCCTGGGGTTCTGGTTACCTCATTTTGTTCGGTCTGGCACCAACTCAGCGTCTCATGGTCATTAAGAGAAGACCTCTCTATCCGTTTAGAAAACTGACAAAAACGCGTTACTAACTATGAGTAATGCATAACCGTGGAAAATTATCGTGTTAAATTTAAACGTATAATTAGGACATTTATGACCTGACATATTAGCGTGAATTTTACAGTTTTTCGTGCACGAGGTGTCGTGTATAAAGTACCCATATGTACCCGATATTAGTTCCAGCAATTTTCAAGCATTATAAATATGTTAGTTACATTCTGATACGTTTACAAAACTATAACCTAGTCTGCTCCCACACTAAGGTCCCTAAGGTCTTCCAATTTACCATTTTTAATTTAAATTTTTTAAAACTAACAACAATAATTATTATATATCTGACTAATAGGTAAGACGTAACTATTACGCATGTATATGTATTTGACGCCCGCGACTCCGTCCGCGTGGACTACAAAAAAAATAAAATGTCGAAATTATCCGGGATAAAAACATTTCCCGGAATAAAAAGTAGCCTATATGTTAAGTCGAAATCGGTTCAGCCGTTTCTGAGATTAGCGTGCAAAAACGCACAGACAAACAGACCAAAATTCCCTAAATCATTCTTTTGGGTACTATTGCGGTAATAAAGGTCTCCTATAATATTTTTTCTCACATATTTTCCATGTACAGACAGCGATCCGTTAGGTTTTTAATATAATATGTATAGAATAGAAGAAGATACTCGTAGATTTTGTATCCAAATGCCGCAGTTAGACATCCTCCAGGAATAGGAACCATATTATGTGGTTTCCTTTCGCGGTGTTCTACCACCACCAATACAACAACATTTTATTGTCCACTTCAAACAGTCAAGGAACGGCTTTAACTAATCAAAACCTCATCAAAAACACACCCAAAACTATCAAACAACAATCCACTTTGTTACCAACAGCATAAAGGTGGTTCCTACCTTGAATACCAAAACATGACATCACAAAACTCTTGCTAACCTGAAAACTACTTATAGTTCCAATTAACAAGGTCGTAGTTCCAATGCAGGAGACAGACATGAATGACGCGTTACGGTGACGTCACGAGATGGTACACCCTCACCTTGTTAAAATTTCGATCGACATTTAATCGATTGTCCGTAAAGACAAGGGTGTAAGTGTATTCGACTAATACCTCAGGACCCAAAGACAACCTCACCTGCCCGTGGTGGAATAGCAGGGGCTATTTAACGGACGAGGCTCTGATGCTAAATAACTTATGTGACAGCTATTTAGAATTACACGGAAACTTTTGCTATTGAATTCGTTACCGGCAGATAGATGATTGTATTTGTGTCCGAAAAACGGCGAGCTCACCCCTTACCACGTGGGAGTTAATAGGCTAACTGGCGAAGAGTGCAATTTGCACACTTCGGGTCAACCTTTTTGGGGGCATAATGGGCGGGACTATATGTAGGTATGTAAAGAGTGTAAAGACAATAGCATTGAAGTACCTACCTACCAATTACCTATCGATATCGAGTGCTAGTTTTAAACGATTTTCCTAATTTATCTGTAGGTTCGAGAAAGAATACGACTACATCACACATGGGGTAACCAGAACTGTTTAGCATAATGGGGCCAGATGTAAACGATCAGTGAAGTAGATAACTCATGGCCTGTATGAATCTGAAAAAAAAAAAAACCTTCCTAAGTCAACCCTTACAACATCCACGGAAGGAGCTGCAGCTTATGTATACTAGTGAAGCCCTGCATTAGCATAGAACCTACATTACAAATACGAAATATAAAGTCTAGCCAGCTCTAGAAAAGCAATCTTTTTTTAAATGCAATCTTTCTTGACTAACCAGCAGTTGACCTCAAATTGCCCCAAAAAGCTTGATATTAAGGGCACCACCCCAACTATGGCCGCTACACGTTGCATTATCATCATGCCACTCCTACCGAAATAAATTAGGGAAGTAGCTTGTAGATTTGTGCTAATGCGAGGCTTTACTTACACTAGAACACATCAGCATCTTCTTCCGTGCGTGTCGTTAGAGTCGACTGAGGAACTCAGGGGCGTTCTCTCAGCTCGCGATGAGCTAGCTTGAGACTGATCTTTCACATCTATCCCTTCTATGCGAAACCTTCCTACATTTCTGGCTACCCCAGTTTGAGAATACTACGTTTAGCTTTGTTGCACTTACCCTTGACTCGCTGTCGAAGGCTATCATTACTTTCAAACAAAAGAAACGTGTGTTTACGATAAGATCGATCATAGATGAGGCCAAGTTAGCATTAAATATTAATGTTGTTTAGTTGCCCTCGGCACTACTGAAAAGATCGAGAACAATGTTCGTCAATATTTCCTCCAAAAGGAAAGAGGATATAACGACAACCAAATGTTAGTGAAATTACATTGACTAGGCCCCTGCCTGGGGGCTTATGCTTTGTTTACATAATGTGAAGTGCTAGCGTTAAATCAACTTGTGATAAGTGCTGGTGACAGTGCAGGCGCGAAGTAGACACTATGAACCTGCGCAAAACAAAACACAACAATATGTAAACAATAAGTTAACACTTAACAGTGTACTTCACAGCTTTACCAGCACTATCACCTCAGCCAGCACTTCTTACTATGTAAACATAGCTTTAGACAAAGTCATGACCAATTGCTATACTAGAGATCTAGACAGCTGCGCATGATTCTACTCGAATTTTTGTAAGAAAGCAATAGGTTTCCTGCAAGAGAAGACGACGCCATATAACTGAAGTCAGCCTTGACTAGCAAAAGTAAAGCAGGAATAGTAAATACCTTTAGGTATTTTAAAAGTAACAGTGGCTACCGAGGATTAGCCACCAACCGGTCCGACCGCCGGATACTGCGGAAATGGAAAGTGATTGCGTCACGTTTCTTTTGATGAACGTACGAGACTAAATACTATCTATACGATAGCGGAGAATCTATACTAGTTAGTTAAGTTTATTAAAAAAATTTAAAAACCCCCGACCCAAAAAAAGTACGCAATCATTATGACAAAAGGTTTAAAATGTTAAACCCTATAAAAAGCAAAAAATAACTTTTAAAACTACATACTCGTAAGTACCAACTAAAGCATGTCAGACTATCTACTCGGGACTTTGTGCCACCTTTATGTCGGAGGCATAACCTCTAATTTTGAACTGCAAATGGTTATCTTGGCCTGCTGTTGACCGTACGTATGAAATTTTTGATTAAATTTTGTCGCGTCGGGGGATCGCTCTAATTTATTAGCCTAACGTTAGAAGCACACATTAAGAAGTCCTCAATCCCATTGTTATACAAATATAATTGTAATAGCTTACTTCACTTTAATTCTAAATACCTACTTACTTTAAAACATTATATCAGTAATTATAAATATAATTTTGTTTAGATAGGTCATTTTTTTATATGAATGTTGTGATTAGGTAGGAATCATTTGATTTAGGTAAGTATTTATGAAGGTAAAAAGCGGTCCCCCAACGCGACAAAATTTAATCAAAAATTTCATACGTGGGCAGTCTAATGAATGTGCTGTGTTCGCTGCTGCTGATACCTGACGGCGCCGGAGCTGAATCAGCGTTGGACCACCAAAAGTGTGCAAAACTGGGCAGTCTAATAGATGTGCTGTGCACGCTGCTGCTGATCGCTGACTGCGCGGTGCCAGAGCTGTATTCGCGTTGGACCTCCAAAAGTGTGCAAGAGTGGGCAGTCTAATGGATGTGATGTGCACGCTGCTGCTGACAGCTGACGGCATCACAGCCGCGTTAAACCCCGAAAAATGCTAAAAACGGGTGTTCAGTTACTGTTTGTAATGTGAGACTATTACAAGCTATTTTTAGTACCCGTGATTGACACTAGATAACCAAAACAAGAATTTAATATTGTTCAGTGACTTTTGATAAACTGAATGTTAAGATGTTTTTTTTATTTCGGCTATTACATGATCAGCAATTTTTGATAAAATGGTGTAATGACTTTTGAAAGCCAAAATGTCAGTCATAATTGAACTTTAATGATGTTCATTCAATTCTGGCGCCTATCTTGTTAAGCAATTTATGTGTTATTATTATAGTGTTTACTGAAAATCTGAATGTATCGACTTCGTGCTGACTGTACTTACGTAGTGGTTATGTCGCTTTCGCCCACGGCAGTGGCATTTTTTATTATCTTGTGGTGTAAGTATTACTCGATTGAGTTCGGACTAATGATTGGAAATAAAACTAAAAAATATGTTTCCAAAGGAAGATGGCTCAACGTTGGAGAGAATTTTCTAAAAAGGGGAGAGAATCAAAGGTGTAAGTAGCTATAATCATAATTAGTAAGTATGTAAAGTTTAGTGCTGAGAATGCATTTTATAATGGACAGCAGAAAAACAAAATGTCGAAATTACGGGATAAAATATTTACCCGGGATAAAAAGTATAATGTGTTATTCTGATACGTACCTAAGCTAATATAAGGTCTTTCCGAAATTAGTGATTTGCCTTTGACACGAAACTAGGAAAGTAAAAAGAAACAACTTTCACTATGGGGCCAACTCCGATATAGTGAAAAATATCAGCTGTTCCATACATTTCAGGATTTTGCGTGATGAAGTAACAAACATACACACTCACACACATACAAACTTTCACCTTTATAAATTGGTAGAATTTACTTTGAACGATGGCGCTAGTTGCTTTGTTTATCTATGTAAGTGAAGTCTACAAAAGAAATTAGTTCCGAAATCACACACACAGCATGAGAAGTATTCTATAAGCGCACTGCTTTACACATGAAGCACATACACAAATTTTATATACATTTACGAGTATATGTAGGTACAATATCTTTCACTCACCTAAGGAAACTTACTACTACAGGTGAGGCATAAATATTGGAATAGGTATGTGGATTAGGTATTTTTCAATACTAGTCGGTACCTAATACAACGTGATTAGGTCATCATCATCTTCCTGCCCTGTTCCCATTTATTTGGGGTCGGCACAATATGTACTTTTCAGGGTTCCATTTAAACATCCCTATTATCCGTCATCTCATGGCTCACTCCCAGTACACGCATATCCTCCCTCACACAGTCCATCCAACATTTCTTTGGTCTACCTCTTCCTTTATATCCATCCACATTCATGCACAACGCTCTCTGTAAAATATGCCTTTCATTCCGTCGCTTTACATGCCCGTACCAAGACAGACGGTTACTTCGTAACTTGTCTGTGATCGGCGCATCATTCAGACTTCCTCTTATATACTTGTTTCTTATTTTATCCATGCTCTTGTTACTCCACACATCCATTTCAACATTCTCATCTTGCTTACATGGAATTGATTTTTATCCTTCTTCTTTACGGCCCAGCATTCAGATACAAGACGACATTAGGTATTAGGTATCGCATAAAATATCATCTTATTATGAGAAATCAACCGTAAGGCATAGACTATAAGTTTCAATTTTATTATTTAGCAAAATACTACAATATCATTAGAATATGAAGATAATTTTCCGTCTCTATCAAGTTTATAATAGCCCAGCGGTTACATCGGCGGAGTCGAAAATCAGATATTCCTGGTTCGTATCCGGGTACAGACAAGACTTTTTTTTTCATTTTTTTTTACAAAATTAAAATCCTTTATTTAAACAAAATATGTGACACAAACTAAAAACAATTTAACTAAATATTAAAAATTTAACCTAATATAAAAAATGCATTTCGCTATTATCACGATATTTTCTATTTCCACAACTATTCTTTCTACGTAGGTATTTATTAGATAATGGATCATTCACCGAAAACCGATACTAAATATTCATCGAATAAAGATTCTACGTATTTATCTAATACGTAATGGATCACAGTAATGGAACGGCCATATTGCATAAATATTAGTATGTATTAGGTCGAACAGGTACGATTTTTACCTAATCCGACCCATTAGGTTTACTTACTACGTAGCATCTTCGGCAGCAGTTCCTTCTACAATATTTTGTTTATAGAATTCAAACAGGTGAATTGTGCCGAACAACCCAAAGTCCTGGAGTCGCCCGTCAAAGTTTATACCGAACTAATACCACCTGTAATGTTCAATGAAGAAAAGTGAGTGAGAACCTACCTACCTGCTATAATTTTGTTGCGGCGCGTTTTTGCTCACTTGTTTTCACTTTTGGCTACTAAAACTTTTTTGATATTTTTAAACTCATTTCATATTTTAGCTAGGCTCCGATTGACAGTTTGATGGTAACAGATCATAAGGTGGAGCATAGAACAACCCAAGGTATTTTACTGTATAAGGTAAATAGTACATATGAGGGGTATAGAAGCAACGGACGTAACGCCTCTGTCAATGCACAGATTGGCCGTCCAAATGGACAGAGGCGTTTTTGCTTCTATACCCCTCATATATATTTCTTGGGGAGTGTAGAGGCCGATTAGTAAGAAAAATCATTTAATTTAATTGTATAGTGTGGATGGATTAAACGCACATCAAATAAAATGATTTTTTATAGTCACAAATAATTGGAATTCGTATCAAAATTACTGACTGCACAGCAAAATCCTCAAATGAGAATATTGCTAATCAAACTGCAATTTATATTTGTGGCATACGCATACCGCTATTTATCTTTAAATAAAGTTTTTTTTATTTATGCACAGCAAATATTGCGAATGCACATTATATATACCTGTTATTGACCCTTTATTTTTAAAAAACACCTACTATTTATATTTAACATACAGCAATTTACCTAAATGAAACGGCATTTTTTGACAATAATAATCTTAATATTAAAATTTGTTAAGTTACTACTTGTAATATTTTAACATATTGACTCACCTAAAAGCCTTTTTCCGAAATGGGTTAGCGATCTACATGAGTAAATTGGTCCCATTTCACATATGTATCGGATGGGACTATTTTTTGTGATATATAAAATAAATCTTTGATATCTACCATTAATTCGTTTTATTCAAAACTTCCTAATAGGTACTTGTTGCATTGGATGAATTTCATACATAAATATAGGGGGGGACTATGATGCGCCAGGTAATGTGTTCTATTGTATGAATGATTTTTTAACATACCTTGTGCTCCGATATTACTTATTAATAAATTAATTAATTTAACACTAGCGCTTAATCAGGGTGTATTTTGCAAACAAAAATAAAATAAACATAACATTGAAATCAATTATAATAACGACTCTATGGGTTTTTATGTTCTCTGCGTTTGACCTAGCGTTGACCCGCCTGCTCGAAAGCGCGCGAATTTCGAATTTTAACATTACGCAGATCTTAACGCGTATCCTTGCATTGCGGGTGGCGGGGTATGTGGGCGGAGCAACCGTGGGACTTTTATTTGACTGCTGGCTCTTAAACCCCGAAAAAAAAAATGTTCAGTTACTTTTGTAATTTATGATGTCAAGCTATTTTTGGGAATAGCCGTGATTGACACTAGATAACCAAAACAAGAATTTTATATTGTTCAGTGACTTTTGATAAACTGAATGTTAAGATGTTTTTGGATATTATAACGATCAGCAATTTTTTAATAAAATGGTGTTTGTTCAATGACTTTTGACGAGTAGTGTCAGTTAATTTTGAACTTTAAAGATGTTCATTCAATTCTGGCGCCTATCTTGTTAAGCAATTTATGTGTTATTATAGTGTTTAGTGATTTTGAAAATCTGAATGTATTCATCGACTTTATATGCTGACTGTACTTACGTAGTGTTAAAAGTTATTTTTTGCTTTTTATAGGGTTTAGCATTTTATACCTTTTGTCATAATGATTGCGTACTTTTTTGGGTCGGGGTTTTTAAAAAAAAAAATTTAATTTTTTATTTTATCTTCATGGTCCTTAATAAATTAATTATCCCACTATCTATTCTATGTTGCAATACCAATTTTTTTCTTAAACGCGGTAAAATACCTATAGAAAAATCTCCTTGTAAGTATAGATGAACAAAACAACTCACTTATCTAATCTAGTACTTTACTTAATACCTATTTATCCAGTGTAAGTGATTAGCACTTACTTAGCTTGTCAAATGACCTAGAACTAGAACCTAGACCTGCGGCCACAGCTGGTATATCAAGGTCAAACACACGGTCCTTCGAAGCTTTATTTAATTAGAATAAGTCAGCTGCATCTCTTCCCGTGCATGTCGTAGTCGACAAAGAAACTCAGGGTATTTAAACATTTAAACAATGTGCCTATCACCGTTTCGCATTCACGTTCATTGTCACGGTTTATAGACTTGATCACGTGATATAGCGAAAGCGAGAAAATGAAATCTTCGGAAGCTCCATTATGATCATGCAGACCTGGCTACCTCAGTTCGGAAACACAGCCGTTTGTATACTCGTATGTATAAGTGTAGGGCGACATCACGCTTTACGATGGAAACAACCTTACTTTAAAAGTTCATGGTATACTTAACGTTATTATGGGATCTCTTTCGTGACTAGGAAATAGTTTTGGTAACAGCACTCCTCTGCCAGCCTCTAATATTTAACAAGATAATTTATTTAGTCAATTCTAAACACGAGGTCAGACAGAACCTCGCATGAGTCAATTGTGTCGTTTCGTTGTATAAATTCATTGTCTTACTTAGGATTACTAAATTAGGATATTCTTACTGCGATAACGAGGTAATGCTTTTATTTACTAAGAAATATCATAAAGGTGAAGTGAACAACCCAATATCCATGAAAGTATATAGAACAACGGACGTAATGCTGTCAATGCACAGATTGAAACACCGAAATGGCGGCGCGTTGCGCATGTATGCGTATTTTCTAGTAGGCGCCGAGCTTACTATGGTTTGTATGTGTGATCATAAAGGTGAAATGAACAACCCAATATCCATGAAAGTATATAGAACAACGGACGTAATGCTGTCAATGCACAGATTGAAGCACCGAAATGGCGGCGCGTTGCGCATGTATGCGTATTTTCTAGTAGGCGCCGAGCTTACTATGGTTTGTATGTGTGGATGGATAACGCGTAAATACATATCTCTACTCCATGAAATATCGTTACCGAGCTTACTATGAATGCTTCACTCTGTGTATTGACAACACTCTGTCCGTTATTCTTTATACGTTCATGACAATATCGTTATTCATTGAAGTTATACATAAATGCGGCTGTGTTTCCGAAATGGGTTAGCCACATGAAGAAGGTATAAAAGAGGAGGTGGGACTATGAACTGAGTCGTGTGGCAATCGTGAGGCCATGACGTCATGATAGGGGCGGAGCTTCAGCGCCAGTGTAATGCAGTAGCTGTAACCACACGCTTGTGCTCCGAAATGTAACCGTATTAAAATTAAAAAGACACTAGCGCTTTTATCAGGGTGCTTTATTACTAAAACGTAGCATAATATTGCCATCTAGTGATGAGTAATTGCACTAGTAAAACAATCTTCAACCATATTGATAATGAGCTTTTTTGAGGTGGTTTCTATATAAATTGGCAGGGCTACAGTGTTCAATGCTTCCCTCGTCCCATACTTCACCCCCGCTCCTCGGCACACTATTTTTGTATGAAAATATACTTAGCCGTTACTCCTCTTTTATTTCTTCTCCATGGTTAGCCAGAATTGTAAATAAGGCGATAAATGTAAATGTTCAGTGACACGTTGCTAGCTTATCGCCTGAGAAAACGCATGAGTTCCTTAGCCGACTCTTACGACATGCACATAGATGCAGCTGATGTATTCTAGTGAAGCCGCGCATCAGCATAGGAATCAACCACTCAACCATTGAAAATAACTCTTAAATAAAATAAGTCAAAGAAAACAAAGCACTACCATGTGTTTCTATTGCCAGTAAACCAGCTACCTCTCTCCATGATGGGTGTTTATTGTTTATGGTTTACTGCACCTACACAACGTTGTCATCGCACCCATATAAGGTAACTCAGGTAAACCGGTGGGCGTAAGCTTGTGTACTCATAGCGGTGACTAGCACTTATTCTGTACGTTGTTTACTAGGTTGGGATGGGGGTAGTCTGAACTGCAGGATAATAAAGGAGATCACACATTTATCAAGGCTGGGGACAAATGTAAATTATCGGCAACTTGCTAGGTTATCGCCTAAGAGAATACCCGAGATACTTAACAACTATTACGACATCGCGGAAGGAGATGCAGCTGATGTATTCTAGTTAAACCCACATGAAAAAACCAACGGACGGAGTACTGTCAGTGCACAAGACTAAAGCAACGTAATGGCGGCGCTTTGTACACGTGTGAGTATTTTCTTGTAGACGCCGAGCTTACTATGGTTTGTATGTGTGGGTGCATCAATACACATCCCTACTCCATGGAATAACGTTACAGAGCTTACTACGAATGCTTCATTCTGTATAGTGACAACACTCTATCCGTTGTTCTTTATACGTCCATCAGCAAAGTTTTATAATTGTTTAATTATGATAAAAAGTGTACTCTACTATTTCTCACCACACCCCTAGCGGACCTTTCAGCTTGACCTGAATAATGACAGTGGCACGATATTCCCGCCTCCGTAAACTGTACCGACACATCTGACCCGATTCCCGCCATTGTGTTTGCGGATATCCAAGTGAAAATACAAGATTAGTCATTGTTAGATTAGACACGGAACGGAAAAGCTGACAAGCCAAGTCATAGAAGTTGGACTGTGTTTCACCAACCAATTCCTTTGAACTATGGCGTTAGTTGCTAAGGATATAGTGTATCTATGTAAAATCCTTCGTCCTGAACTCCTGAATGACTGACGGACGGATCAACGTACAGCCTAAACCGTTGATCGTTGAGACTTGAAACTTGTGTTCTTTGTATGACGTAGGCATCTGATAGTAGGGAACGGAAACTAACCGGATTTCTAAGGTTTAGGTGGCCAAAGTCGCGGGTGTCCACTATTCTGCATACAAAAAGAAAATAATTCCGAAATGTTCAAACTCTGGTATAAAATGCAAATCAAACGTCGTCAAAACCTTTCATAATATTTCTATAACATTTACGTAACCAAACTACGATTGAATTTACTATATAATGATAAAACCCAGAAGGCGAAGGCAGTCTTTAGACAGCTAACTCACAGACTAGTTTAGTTCTTATTATAACACCAATGCATAGAAAAAATCATTTTGTCCAATTTATTACAGTTTTTTGCGATAATTCACTTTCCATCTAGGTTAGCAAGTAATTTCTCTGAAGCTAGACACAAAAGCATTGTATGGTCAGAAAACAACACTACATTATTGATAGTACATGGTTTTATTCTTACTTCCTACTAATATTTTAAATGCGAAAGTAACTCTGTATGTTACGTAATCTATACATCTATACGTGTATAATCTATCTTGATATATTAAAAAATTCTGTTCGTCTTTGTAATGGATTTCCCTCTAAACGGTTCAACCTATTTTGATAAAATTTTGTGTGTGTGTTCAAGTGGGTTCGAGAATGGTTTAGACTTACGATTAGGTCAACGACATTTTGTTTTCTCTGCAGTCCACGCGGACGGAGTCCAAAAACATTATTTAGTTGACCGAATTGTGAAGCTAAACTATCCTGAACTAACTTAAACATACACACTAGATTTCATCAAAATTGGTCCAGCCGTTTAGAAGGAGTTCAATTAAAACAACACAACAAGAAGATTTATATTGCTGTTTATGTAAAAACTTTTTACATAGGATCCGGCAGACTGCGGTGCAGTCGCCGTGTCGAATATTCAAAAATATACTTTAGTTTCAGTTACGCCCGGTAGATGGTTGTTATATCTCGAAAATGTTTCCTTTACCTTACATAAATAAATCTTCTATTCTTGCGTTTGTAATGGATTTCCTTCTAAACGGCTGGACAGATTTTTATGTAATTGTTTGTGTGTGTTCAAGTGTCAATTAGACAATGTTTTTATTACTGTCCATATTGTTACCAGCTTATTTCAAAAAGTTTGCATTTAAGGTGTGGGACAGGACAACGTCTGTCGGGTCCGCTAGTACATATAATAATAATTTATTTAAACGAAAAACCGACTTCCTCCCAAAACTCGAACTTACTAAAGTAAAATTTTACTAAAGGCCAAATATATACGAGGGGGCGTTTTTAAGTTCGCGGAATCGGGGGTAAGACGTGGAAATAAATAAAATTTAGGTAAAAAAACCTTTTTAAAAACAAGCTTTTATTTAAATGCGCTAAAAAGAAAAAATAAACTTTTACACTAAAACTTTTACTGTTAATTTATAACGTCATTTCAAATTTAACACATTTGACACAATTTATATGTTATAAAAGCTTGTCGCGACATTTAAGTACTCGTATTTACGTTCTTACTTTTAAATGTTTATTAGGCAGCATCTTTATGTTGATGTTTCAGATTTTCCCATATTGTTCCCACGCATATCGAAGAAATATCCGTCGACCCTTCCAGAGCTTCGTGTAGAAGAGTAAGAGAGTAATATACAACAGGGTTCGCCCCGGTGCCCCGAGGTGGTATGTTCACGACATCATGTCATCATGCCACTCAGTCCTCGGCACGGCCTCACCTTGACTTATTAAAAATTTAAAACTAAGAAAGTAAATACGAGTACTTAAATGTCGCGACAAGCTTTTATAACATATAAATTGTGTCAAATGTGTTAAATTTGAAATGACGTTATAAATTAACAGTAAAAGTTTTAGTGTAAAAGTTTATTTTTTCTTTTTAGCGCATTTAAATAAAAGCTTGTTTTTAAAAAGGTTTTTTTACCTAAATTTTATTTTATACTTTTTAGTTTTCACCTGGTAAGTTCCAAAGTCTGTTCATCTCATTCAACGCAACATTATTTTCAACTCAATTGCTTAAAAATATCTGTTTCAAAATAGATTTTCAAGTTTTAGAAGTCCGCCATATTGGATTAAGAGTGACGTCACATTTTTTTTCGAGTTACTCTCAGCTAGCCCTTTAATTTGATAGCCATATTGTAGGAATGCATTAAAAATAATTGGTCCGCCATTGTGGGTATGCCGCCATGTTGGATTTAGAATGACGTCACACTGTTAATCATGCATTGTCATCCGAACTGAACGTGCTCACCAAATTTCAGCCCAATCGGTTGAGGGCAAGTGCCTTAAAATTGAGTTGTAAGATTTCACCCGAACAAACATACATTGCAAGTTAAATAAAAGCTTGTAAAAATACAAGTTTATTTTTCCTTTTCAATATATTCTCCTGCAACCCTAATACATTTTTCAGATCTTTCAATTAGCTTATGTATACCCTCGAAAAAAAAATGTTTTTTCTTTGTCTGAAAAATAAGCTGAAACTGCTTCCTTCACCGCTTGAGAACTTCTTCCCCCCGAAGTTCTTTTTTCATTTTTGGAAAGAGATAATAATCACTGGGAGCCAGGATCAGGACAGGATGAACCAAAATATCGAAGCCCACCTTATGCAGGGAAGCCAACGCAACACGGCTCTTGTGCACAGGCGCGTTGTCGTGCAGAAGGAGGACACCTTTGGTTAATTTTCCCCTTCTTTTTGCCTTGATTGCTTCCTTTAATCGCTCTAAGATTGAAGCGTAGTATTCTCCGGTTATGGAGACACCTTTATCTTTATAATCTATCAACAAGATTCCTTCTGAGTCCCAAAAGATTGTCGCCATGATTTTTCCCGCCGACTGTGACACCTTAAATTTCTTTGGTGGTGGTGTTTTGTGCCACTGCATAGAATCTTGTTTGGACTCAGGTTCATAATGATGAACCCAAGTTTCATCCCCAGTAACAATTCGAGTCAATACTCCATCCTGGTCTTCATTACAGAGGTCCAAAAACGCGCGAGAACACTCTACGCGCTGTTGTTTTTGAGGCGGCGTGAGCATTCTCGGCACCCACCTTGCACTGACTTTGGTCATGCCGAGATGATCGTGAAGAATTTTAAATATGGTTGTATCGGATACTCCAACCATTTCTGCGAGCTGTTTCTTCTTTAGTCTAGCATCTTCCAGTATTAATTTTTCCACTTTTTGAATTATTTCGGAGTGGTCACCTCGATCGGCCGTCCTGGCCGAGGATCATCTTCAAGTGAGGCCCTGCCTTGCTTAAAAAGGGTATGCCACTTATAAACCATGGTTTTACCGGGGCAAGACTCCCCGTAAACGGATGACATCTCTTCTAGTATGGTTTGAACCGATTTACCTTGCTTGGTAAGGAACTTTATGACAGCGCGGTGCTCGATTTTCTCCATTTTTCACAATGTTCTTCCCAACTGAGTTGTTTGATCGACGATAATTCAAATAGTAATGGTCCGATTAAAACAAAACGTTCTATTTATACTAATAATGAGCTACTTAACCAGTTACGACTAAGGAAAATACCCTCATTTATTAATTACCTACCCATTCCGCGAATATAAAAATGCACCCTCGTATTGCGTTAAGCCGTGTACGAAGTTTAGGAGGCATAATATTGTCAGATTTATATGCCAGCAAATGATTAAATAGGCCACATGACAAAAGAGAAAAAGGACTAGGCTTCGAAACTTTACGTCTGACAATATGATGATGATGATGATAATGATGACCTCCGACCGATTTCGGTCATGGCGACCACTTCTACTCCTAGATATTACTAAGTTGGCGTTCATGCTGGATCGGAGGCACTTGAGGTGGAATCGATCCAGAGTGCGTATGTGGCGACGGTACATGCACCACGCCTCGGAGGAATATAAGAGATTTAGCAGCACAACAGCCATGTACACTCGTATTTAAGCAACATATAATTACACTCCTTCTTCCTGCCCTGTTCCCAATAATTTGAGGTCGGTGCAATATGTAGGTACTCTTCTTTCATTTATCCCTATTATCTGTCATCTCGTTATTCTCATGTCTACCTCTTCCTCTATAACCATCTTACTTCGGACACGGCTTAACGCAACATACAATTTCATGACTTAACACAATTAACTTCATCTTCATAAGCCTATTGCAGTCCATTACTGGACGTAGGCCTCCCCCTGCCATAGGGGGATTTTGTTACTAAAAAAGTTCCACTATCTGTTTTTCGACAGCTCCATCACCAGACCCTCGTTTCCTTTATATTATGTGTAGCTGACCTAAATTCTCTATAAAAATCTAAAAACGGACTACTCGTGCCCTTTATATTTGAGGATATCCCTAGATTCCTTAGAGATTCCATCATCAGATATTATGTTTTATATGTAGGTGATCAAAACGCTCAGTAAAAGTATAAAAACAGACTACATGTGCCTACAATATTTGAGGATTGCCCTCGATTTCTCCAAGATCCCATCATCAGATCCTATGGACTATCAGATCCTATATGGGACTAACCTGGAAGTATACCATGACCAACTATAAAAAAAAATGGAAATCAGTTCATAAACGACGGAGTTCTGAGGTAGCACACATAAAAAAAAAATAAAAACATACAGACAAATTGATAAATTCTCTTTTTGAAGTCGGTTAAAAAATGAACACCATCAAAACCAAATTAATGACAAACACAGCCAAACAAGACATAAACATCAATTGTGTACCTTTAGACTATGTGGATGAATACATGTACTTGGGGCAACTCATGTCAACTACGGATCAAATGGCGAAGGAGATCAATCTAAGGATGTAGGATTTACTAACCTTGAGGACCTTATAGAAGCCCTAGACTCAATCCGGGACTTTTTAGTTTATCACAACATATTGATTTTCACTTTATCTCATCACCTGAATTCCTCGAATGCGCTTTTCAGATACTAATTTATACAGTTTCCCTTTTGATTTTATATTTAAATCACAAATTATCCAACTAATTCAAGCAAAACCAGAGAATGGTCTATTTTGAAGAAATATCCTTTTGGCAAGCTCTTGATGTCATTTTTTCATTATATTACTCTTTTCGTAACTCATCTTTACAAAACTTAATGAAGAAAAAGAATTCATTTCGAATAAGAATTTGAAAATGGAGACAAAAATGATATAAGCAACAAACGGGAAAAGTAAATTCCGTCGGCTACTCAGAAGTGAAACGGAATTTAAGGCCTTGTCCCGGGGCCGCCTGCCCCGGGACCCTTGCACGCCGGACTTCAACAGCGCGAACAAACCGCGCCCGCGTCCTAGTAACCCTGTACCACGGACTTCTAACCGAACAATCCGCGCCCGCGTCGCGTTCAAATCCGGCCAAGAAGATTCATCTGTGATCCAACCTACAACGTCTGCATCTGCTCTCCTGTGACCCGTCCGTCGGGTCTGGTACCTGCAACTCCTACCTGCAACTCTCACCTGATCTACAACAGACCCGGCTGTCTTTGTCCAACCTACAACTTCTGCACCTGCATCTACAACTGCCCGTGTCGGATCCAGTATCTTCACTCCTGCCTGCACACTACACCCGGGGGCTTGACTCCTGAACGCCGTGACCCAGACCCTCAAGAGACTCTGCTCAGTTCCTACACTTTTACATTCTACAATCCTTCATCCACGCTCTACCACCCTCATCACCTTCACACATTATTCATAGTGATCTCTCTTCTAATTGTGTTAATTTGTGTTGTAAATAAATTCGTGTAACCTATTTTCTTTTTATTTCGTTAGAGGTATTATATATATTTATTAGGTAGGCAAATTTCTACATAACTGTGCTAAGCAAGGATTGCATGGTTGGAGAAAATACTGGGCTAAGATAATGAAATCAAATACCTAGATGACCAAGAAAAACTTTCAACACTTGTTACCCTGATAACCTAAGGCTGTGAAACCTGGGCTCTCCCAAAAGCTCTCAGAGAAAAGCTTGCTGTAACACACAGAATGATGGAGAGGAGTATGACCAATTGCAAACGCCTGGAAGTGCAACATAGACCTAAGATCTAAGACCAAGATAGTTGATATACTTGCCAGGTAGACCAACAGAAGTAGATGGGCAGGCTTAATGCGGAATAGACAGAGAAAGTGGAGCAAGGCAGTCACAGACTGGTACCCGAGCGAAGGAAAAAGAAGTTGTGGAAGACAACACATCAGATGGGAGGATGATTTTAGGCTAATGGTGGGAACCCTCTGGAGAAGGGTTGCCCAAGATAGGCAACAGTGGAAGTTGTTGGAGGAGGCCTATGCCACGAGGCACACCAGTTTAAGAGACATTCTATAACCAATGGAAGTAAAATTGTTAATCCCAACTAATATTATAAATGCGAAAGTAACTCTGTCTGTCTGTCTGTTACGCTTTCCCGCTTAAACCTCGCAACCGATTTTGTGAAATGTACAGACAATCTTTAGACTACAGAACATGGACTTTTTATTTCGAAAAAAAGGATAAGGGGTTGAAATAGGGTTGAAAGTTTGTATGGGATTTCTTATTAAAAGATAAAACCATAAACTTAATTTACATGAAAGAAATCATTAAACTTTGTTCTAGTTTTTGAAATTTCGACCAGCTAAGGGTGAAATAAGGGTTGAAAGTTAGTATGCAAGTTCGTCAAATATCACGTTAAGAAACAAAAAATTTTGTTCTAATTTTGAAATTTTTACATGGGGTGAAATAGGGGTTGAATTGAAGATAAGACAATCTTGGTATGGTCTCAAAGGATTCAGAATTTTTCACAAACGGAATTCCCGAAATTCGAACGGAACGGATTCGGAACTGGAACTACAAAGCCAAACTTTTTGTATACATTTAATCACTGCAGGAACATATAGAAGTTGGGTGTAAATAAAAAAAGTTCGCTTTTGAATTATTCCTTTTAACGTTCTGCATCGCCGCCGCTGCCGTCGGTCGTCGTCGCGCATTCGCCGATTGGCGGCATCCGGCAGGCAACGGCGCGGCGCTTCGTGTGGTGGGGGAGCGCACGAATCAAATGCCTACCCGAACGGGCAGAATAGGGCAGACGTTTGTGGACGCATGCGATGAGAAATTTGCGCTTACATATAATAAAAATGTAGGCTCGTGTCTGTAATGGAAGATATTGAGAAAAAATATTATAGGAGACCTACAGATGAACCCAAAACGATTTTTTGGATTTTTGTCTGTCGGTTTGTCTATACCACAGAAACGGCTGAACCGATTTCTAGTTTTCAGGAATTATTGTGTGTTTTTATCCCGGAAATTGCTTTTGTTTTTCTGTAGTCCACGCGGACGGAGTCGCGGGCGTCCACTAGTGTGAAATATGTTGTACTCTTCTACTGGAAATAAAGGGCTTATTATTATTAAACATGAACCTAGTTGTGTCTTAGCTTTATTACATGTTCAATCATGATTCAATGGATTTCTTTGCATTGCATATATTGGGAAATAATTTAATTATGTTAATATTATCCATTAATCAAATAAAAGAATATTTGTGTTGCGAGTAGGGTATTGAATGTTATATACATGTTTCTATTATAAATTGAATTTAAATTCTGAAGAGTTGAATACAGCAGATCAATGCATGATCTAATGACTTTTATCAATGCATGATCTAACCTTCTACACAACATGACCAACTTCTTTTACTTACATAAATATATTGGGTACTGTAATTCTCTCGAAACATAATCAGAAGGTTCTGTATCCAGCTGTGTATACATTGTTGTGTTCATATTTTTTTCTTTATGGATTGTGCATGAGTGTACAATTTTCGTGGAGTTAGTAATGTTGATAATCTTATAAGATTCTAATTAGCATTCATTAAACGCAATAAACTCAATTCTATATTAACTATATTTTATTTTATTGCATTAATTTGAGCTGAAATGATTGATGTAAGATACAATACGGTGTAATAAACAATGCACTCTCGACTACAGCAAACAAACAGCAATGTAAAAGTCGTGTAGGGTTAACGCTCCTAAGGTTAGCGATTGCGGAAACCCATTATCTACGCTAGCTACAGCCCTACTTGAAACCCTGACTCACCAGCAGTTCAGCTTCTTTATCGCCGTCAAATCCGACTGTTTCGATCGAGCGATCACCATCTCCTCCGTAAGACGAGCCATGATCACTTCACTTAATAACACTCTTCCGAAAGTTGCACGTTTAAGATAGAGCGCGCGAGATCTCAGTTGCACATATTGTAACTAATACGTAAGAGCGATGGTAAGGAAGGATAAATATTTTTGAAAGCAAATAATTTTTACCAAGCGTAAATACGACAGTAATACGACCACCCACCAATCGTCGTTTCCCCGAACTGTCAAAAGTAGTGTTGAGTAGGACATACAAGAGGCACTTCATTTGTCCCGGACATGACGTCAAAATGTAAGAGTGCCTCGAAATTTTAAATTGTACTACTTCAATTTTCTTGTCGCGGTCGAGCTTGAACGGTCGAGCGAGGCAGGCAGACAAACGACAAGCACGTCACGTGATCACGTCACGGTCGTCGCGTCTGACATTTTGAGCGAGAGAGAAATATATTGTCTTCCATGCGAGGCGAGGCGCCAGCCAGGAGGCGCGTAGGTAATAGGTATTTAAAATTCAAATAATAATCTAACGTTGTTTAGAGAGTCAGTGCCATTTAATTTGTATTTTTTTTGATATTTCGGATTTTGAAGTAGATATATTAAGAATCTTAATTTAAAAAAAGAAACAAACAAATGACATGACAAAAGCACGTCGCGTCTGACATTTGAGGCGTCAGGAGGCGCGCATATTTCGTACTATAATAACTTCAAATGGTTCAGTCAGTAGGTACGCCTCGCCTCATTTGAAGTGGGACATTGTACTGGCTCAGGACAAAAAAGAGGCTACTCTTACAAACTCTTTTTCAAGTCGTGTCCTACTCAACACTAGTCAAAAGTGTCAAATCAAATTGTGATTTTTTTTTTTTGTTTAGTTTATCCCGAAGGAAAGGCAAGGGGAACTAAGCCCATACAGCCATTTTCTTTAGTAAATGATTCGTGAATTTATGGGATGATAATGATGATGGTGATGAATGGAAACGTCGGGAAAATCCTCAAGAACAAGTGTAAAGTTAGTCAAAATAAAAAATTATTGCAGAAACAACTTACATGCGCCCATGAAGAGATCGTAATCCGGCTAAAGTTTTACTCGGCTTACCTGCGTATAAAACCATGCACACGCACTAGATTCACATCACAAGTAATCATAATATAACTTATCTACAAGAAAACATCACTCTACGGACACATGCAAGCCATTTACAAATAATTTTTGATTTTCACAAGAAAATTACACCTGCACCCTTCCAGCTTTTCCCGCCGAATCCATCAAATTGTGAACTCTGACAGCTTGTTTTTTTTTTAGTTTATCCCGAAGGAAAGGCAAGGGGAACTAAGCCCATACAGCCATTGTCTTTATAAATGATTTCTGAATTTATGATGGATGATAATAATGATGACGAATGGAAACGCCGGGAAAATCCTCAAGAACAAGTGTAAAGTTAGTCAAAATGAATAATTATTGCAGAAACAACTTACATGCGCCCATGAAGAGATCGTAATCCGGCTAAAGTTTTACTCGGCTTACCTGCGTATAAAACCATGCACACGCACTAGATTCACATCACAAGTAATCAAAATATAACTCATCTACCAGAAAACATCACTTCGCGGACACATGGAAGCCATTTACAAATAATTTTTAATTTTCACAAGAAAATTACACCTGCACCCTTCCAGCTTTTCCCGCCGAATCATTGTTTAGTTCTAATTTGGTTCTAATCAAAGCCGGCGCCAGACATAGCTTCACTTGATTGAACAATTGTTTGATTGCCATGTGTGGCACGAGACTTTGAATATGTGTCCAAAGTTTGAACAAAGATTTGCACTTTGCCATGCGGTGTCGGTTTTTTAACGCACATCAAAGCTTTCAAAGTCTGTTGAAAGTTGCGCGAGCATTTTTGAGTGAAATGGTTGTGTGAGACTATATTGAAATGGTAGTTAAAATTCATCAAATACACATGGTGTTTTGTTCTATTACGGTACTCGTACATTTCACAAATCATTCGGGCCTTCTTCTCGGAGGTTTCCTAAAATTTTTTTGCACACGTAAAAAATAATTCAAAGATTTCCACACTTCTTTGAATACATTGCAATGCTTTGAAAAACACATTTGAACACATATAGGCGCAACCTGCCAGACATGTTTCGCAAAGACTTTTCTCTACAGTACGCTGGTAGACAACAAACAAGATGGACGACGATTTTATTATTTATGTGCGTGTAATTATTTTTTATGTGTGCAACAAAATTTTAGGAAACTTCCAAGAAGAAGGCCCGAAAGGATTTGTGAAATGTACCGTAATAGAACAAGGCATCTATGTGTATTTGATGAATTTTAACTACCATTTCAATACAGTCTCACACAACCGTTTCACTCAACAATGCTCGCGCAACTGGACTTTGCGCAAGTGTGGCAGGCTACGTAAACATTTGAATAAATTCGACTTTAATAGCTTTGATGTGCGCTAAAAAACCGACACCGCATGGCAAAGTGCATATCTTTGTTCAAACTTTGGACAAATATTCAAAGTCTCGTGCCACATATGGCAATCAAACAAGTGTTTAATCAAGTGAAGCTACGTCTGGCGCCGGCTTAATAATGCTAACGTATAGGGATGTATCGATACCTACTCATTTCGATAGTACTCAAATCTTTTTTCGATACTACTTAAATAATTACTCCTAAAGTATCTGTCGGCGCAAGCCTCCAATTTAATTCAAATCATACTATTTCACTTATTAGAAGCCCAAGTGTAAACAGGTCGGAACTAAGACGATGTCGTCACTTTGTGAATCAGGCGACGTGAATCTGTGAACGGTCGTGCGAGGCTCGGATGCAGATACATATAAAAGCCGGGCGCTCGGTTGGCAGTGTTGGCACGGGCTTAGTCCGATTGTGGCATCCATACTGTGCACGCGTCTTAATTGTGAAACTGGTCACACCTGAATCACATTTTACTATATAGTGGACCATGATGATGTGCTACCCATTGCACCTGATGATACTCCTTCACTAATACTGCGCCCTGGCTACTCCGAAATATAGGTGCTAGAAAAAGTTGTCAATATCTAAGGTTTCTTTAAATTGACCTTTTAGCGCATCTATAAAGCCAAAAAATCTGTCACCCATTGCACCTGATGATACTCCTTCACCAATACTGCGCCCTGGCTGCTCTGAAATATCGATACTTTTTTAAGCAAACTAACGTGAAAATAATGAACGTTGAAGGACAATAATTAAAACAAAATTGAGAAGGAAAAAAATCTACTATAATTCAGTATACAGGGTGTAACAAAAGGGGTATGTTAAGGGAAAAGCTATGTAAATAGCCCACTAAAAGGAACCTTCCCACAAATTTCAGACTCGAAATCACATGCTCAAATTTTGGAAATAGGTTCTCTATAGTGGGCTATTTACATAGCTTTTCGCTTAACATACCTTTTCTGTTACATCCTGTATACTGAATTATAGTAGTTTTTTTTCCTTCTCAATTTTGTTTAAATTATTGTCCTTCAACGTTCATTATTTTCACGTTAGTTTGCTTAAAAAAGTATCGATATTTCAGAGCAGCCAGGGCGCAGTATTGGTGAAGGAGTATCATCAGGTGCAATGGATGACAGATTTTTTGGCTTTATAGATGCGCTAAAAGGTCAATTTAAAGAAACCTTAGATATTGACAACTTTTTCCAGCACCTATATTTCGGAGTAGCCAGGGCGCAGTATTGGTGAAGGAGTATCATCAGGTGCAATGGGTAGCACATCATCATGGTCCACTATGTAGTAAAATGTGATTCAGGTGTGACCAGTTTCACAATTAAGACGTGTGCACAGTATGGATGCCACAATCGGACTAAGCCCGTGCCAACACTGCCAACCGAGCGCCCGGCTTTTATATGTATCTGCATCCGAGCCTCGCACGACCGTTCACAGATTCACGTCGCCTGATCCACAGAGTGACGACATCGTCTTAGTTCCGACCTGTTTACACTTGGGCTTCTAATAAGTGAAATAGTATGATTTGAATTAAATTGGAGGCTTGCGCCGACAGATACTTTAGGAGTAATTATTTAAGTAGTATCGAAAAAAGATTTGAGTACTATCGAAATGAGTAGGTATCGATACATCCCTATACGTTAGCATTATTAAGCCGGCGCCAGACGTAGCTTCACTTGATTAAACACTTGTTTGATTGCCATATGTGGCACGAGACTTTGAATATTTGTCCAAAGTTTGAACAAAGATATGCACTTTGTATGTATGTTAAGCGAAAAGCTATGTAAATAGCCCACTAAAAGGAACCTTCCCACAAAATTTCAGACTCGAAATCACATGCTCAAATTTTGGAAATAGGTTCTCTATAGTGGGCTATTTACATAGCTTTTCGCTTAACATACCTTTTCTGTTACACCCTGTATACACTTGTATGCTCCTAGAGTATATAATGTTCTGTGCTTGTATGTTCAAATTAAATCTAGACCGTTTGACAATGATGGCACTCTAGGAGGCGAAGCGAGTACCGTCTTAAGTGACCTAAAACTACTGAGGCAGGAACTGCAGCTTATTGGGCTAGAACTCAATACAGCCAAATGTGAGCTGTACGTTCCTGCTTCGAAACCCAGTTCGCTCCACCCAAGGGCGGATCCAGCTTTGGCGCCAGGAGGGGGTCACATAGTCGTGGTCAAGTCAAGAACTTATAATTTAATTTTGATAACAATAGATACAAGTAAAAAGTAGGTATTTTATTAATGTACGTAATACTGTACTAAAAAATATTTATTCTATAGGTATATTGTACACTTGAAAAATAACTGCAGAAAAAACAGCCTATGTGTTAATCCAGGGTGTCAGCTAACTCCATACGAAATTGTATTAAAGTCGCTCCATCCGTTTGTAGACGTGAAGAAGTAAGAAACATACACACTCAAAAATTTCGCGCCTTTAAAATAGTGTAATAAGTAGTCGCCGGCACTGAATGTGTAAAAAATGTACAAAGAAATTATTATAGCGCGAGCGCAGCGAGCGCGGATATTTTTAGGTTTTTTGCACACTGTTGCCTTTATTTTTTCGAAAATGCAGGCTCTTTCGAGAATTTGTGACGATCGCTAATGCATCATGGTAATGCTGATGCAGGTGAAGCGAACGATAATTATTAGCCATTTTCTACTATTAAAGCTTCGATTATTTCTTTGTAAAAAATAGCATTTTACTATTATATTTTATTATTCTCACACAGAATTTTGTGTTAGGCCAGAGGCCCCGTATCATTGTGAGGTAGGTACGGCTGATGCGGCGCAGCCACGTCCCTTATACATAGAGCAGGATGCGCGGAGTGTGGGGGTGGCGAAAAGGGCAGCGCTTCCGGCCCCACCGGGCCACTAGTCGTTGTTTGGCCCATGTATATTCCAAACATTGTAAGAAACTTCGATATCGCGTTCTAGGATTTTGCATTCGATTGTGGTTCTCTCCTGCATCCGATAGATGGCTCCGCTACATTACTTCCCTTCCAGACCGGAGGTCGATATGTCTTCGGCAGCACCCAGCGTGTATTCTCACAAGTTATGCATTCGGGTCAGTAATCGACCGGAAAGTGTTGCGACGAGCGTGCAGGCGAGATGCGTTCTGGTCGGTGAGTCGACTGGGGACGTGTTGCGGCGATGCGTTCTGGTCTTTGAGGCGACTGGGAACGTGATGCGGCTGATGTGTTTTGGTCTGCGCGTGGAATGGGAACATGTTGTTTCCGTGATGCCGATGCGTGCGTGCATTTCTAACAGGTCCAGGAAGCTGTCATGGCGGCTTTTTATGAATCTGCTGGCTACTGGCGAGCTGCTGCTGTCGTGGAAGAAGAGGAGAGGTGATGGTGTTGTGTGATCACCGCTGCTGCGGAGTGCTGCGATGATGGTGAAGTTCCTGAAGATTGAAGGTTGCGTATGTCCAGTTCACAGGGGTTACCAATGTGGGGTTGGTGAAAAGGGAAGCGCTTCCGGCCCCACCGGGCCACTAGTCGTTGTTTGGCCCATGTATATATTCCAAACATTGTAAGAATTCGATATCGCGTTCTAGGATTTTGCATTCGATTGTGGTTCTCTCCTGCATCCGCTACACGGAGCAGGGCGGCTACATTTGGTCCACCAAATTTTTTTACTATAAAATGGCGTAATTTCAAAACATATCCTTCTACAAGTTAATCAGATTTCCCCTGACATAAAAAGTGTCCGGGTTTTATGGATGGCAGCCTTCTGCGGGCGTCACATCTAAGTCTATCCACTAGAGTGAGCGAACAACTCCGAGAAAAGCAAGACGAACTCACGTTCTATTTCATGGCGTATGCGTTTGTATCGTATTATACGAAATGATCAAGGATACAATACACTGTCTGATTGATTGTACATATTTTGTATTCAATTATACGATCTGGCAGCCCTGAGCTAGACGTTACGTAGTCGACAAGCGCGCGCTAGTGTGGAGCGGTAAAATTCAAATTTCGATGTGCTCGTTCCCAAACGTTTGCCATCATTCAAAGTTATTATACTACATATATTAAATAATTAAATATTAAAGGTATATATTATAATTACATAAAATCTGTATGGTGACAAAATATATAATAAAATCATTATATTCAATTAGTAGTCGTCACCTAAGTCCTGGAACCAGCTCAGGGGGGGGTCATGACCCCCATGACCCCCCCCTGGATCCGCCGTTGGCTCCACCAATATTTCGGATTTTGACATGCTTGCCCCAAATTTAACAATAGTCGACAGAAGCCTTCTTCGTCTATTAGGTTCGACCGTCATGGACGAATCGCTGCCGTCTTTTGTAGAAGACAAAATTTAAAACTTCGCGGATGTGTCAGATCACCTTTTTAAAATCAATACCCACATGGCATACTTCATCATTGGCCACTGTCTTTTTGTACCAAAATTCATGTATATGTCGTGGCCATATTGTTAAATTGATCATTTCATGAAATGGTCGAGCATATCATGAAGTGGTCGCATTTCATGAAGTGGCCAATTCAATTTGACCAGATCGTTAAATCGTCTACATTTCACGATTTTGTCATCCACGTTTGGCCAAATCGTATTAACAGGGTGTCCATAAAATCCGAATGTGGTAAGAGCTTACACCATATATAAGTATACCATAAGGTATGATGGTATGATTTTTTTTGGTATTATTTATGTGATATTTTCACAATATAATATTTAAAAACATAAAAGACTTTACAAAAGCGATTCGCATCTGGCACATCGCCGGACGCTGCCTGGGCACGCTCGCTCCGCTCGCTCGGCTCGTGCGTCATTTGTCATAGTCTAACCTAACCTAACCTAACCTAACCTATCGTAATCTAAGGTTTTTGTTTAACAATATTATTATAAACCACCATTAAGTCTAATATACATTATACAATATAACACACTAACCGTGAACTTCTTCTGCATAGTCACCCTACTCTCTTTAATTTGTTTTATAACCTAAAAAGAAAAATCCGCCATCTTCACACATAAATAAAACGCGCGCAGCGCCTCTACCGGTGATTCATGTAACTATTTTACGATATGATCAATAATCTTGACCACTTCATGAAATGATCGGGCGTTTAGTTGCCCATATCGAGAAACGATTTTTAATCATCGATCTGCCCAAACCATATCATGATGTGGCCAATAGACAGTTGAACTTTTCATGAAATGCGACCATTTCATGAAATGCTCGACCATTTCATGAAATGATCAATTCTACGATATGGCCACGACATATACACTCCGCTGCTGTCAGCTTTGGAAATTTCCAGATCTCCTATCCATTTTAGACACAACAATTAAAAACACCCTTTCCTCCATAATAAACATTAGTCTGGATGACCGCTCATGGGCACAAGCCTCTCTACCGATCAGATTTGCGGGACTGGGTGTCCGTAAAATATCCAGTGTTTCACTCCCAGCTTTTCTATCTTCAACCCATAGCGTTCAAACCTTATTAGCCAAAATTCTCAAACAACCGCAACCGGAAGAAGTGGCTGAAGCTAAAAATGCCTGGGAATTGTCCTGCCCAAACGGTGTGGAGCCTTCAAATCCTTGCTCGCAATGGCTTTGGGACGAGCCACTCTGCAAACTGGTACGGAATAATCTTTTAGAAACGTCAGCCAGTTTTGCAGAGCGTGTCCATCTCTTAGCCTTAGGCGAGTGGGAGTCGGGTCTATGGCTTCAGGCTCTACCATCCTCCAATATCGGCACCCTCCTAGACCGGACCACTTTCCGCATTGCGACCTCCCTCCGGTTAGGTGCACCATGCAACGTCCGCCATCGCTGCCGCTGTGGCGATGTCGTCGACCAACAAGGCCACCATGGCCTCTCATGTATGAGAAGCGCTGGCCGCATATCCCGCCACGCCAATTTAAATGACGTCATCCGCCGGGCTCTTTCCACCGCCGGGGCACCATCAGTACTAGAACCTCTTGGCCTGGTGCGCGAAGATGGCAAGAGACCCGACGGCATGACCCTCGTGCCTTGGAAGATGGGGCGCTCTCTGGTGTAGGACGCAACCTGCGTTGACACCTTAGCAGCGTCCCATCTCCCAGGCACAACAATCAAAAGTGGCTCTGCGGCCAATGTCGCTGAAAACCTCAAACGACGCAAATGCGCAAACCTTAGTGGTAACTACCTATTTGAGCCGTTTGGGGTTGAAACCATGGGGCCATGGGGTCCAGGAGCCCACAACCTTTTTAAGGATATTTCGAAAAGGTTGGTCGAGGCATCTCATGACCAGAGGGCTGGCTCATTTTTTGGACAGCGAGTAAGCCTCGCTATCCAGCGGGGCAACGCTGCCAGCCTTTTGGGCACATTGCCAGCGGTGGAGGACTTGCAAGGAGTCATCTATTTGTAAATTTTATTTTATTTTGTAGCTCTAGTTTTTTTTTACGTAGGTTTAGTTATTATTGCAAATAATTTTAGTTCGTAGGTTATGTAGAAGAAATTAAATTGTCAAAATCAGTTTGACAATTAATTAAGTTGACAAATGAATGACAACTTAAATGGCGGGCGGGAAGCTCTCTCGCTTTTGGTTCGGGCTCGGGTGAAGTCGGACGAGATCGGCTCGCCTAGCGCGAGACATCCATAGTCAAAGCACGTCACCCACGCCGTCGCCACGCGATGAATACCCGGTAACCGAGTGAGAGGGCTTTTGCTCTCTTTCTGTCTGATGCGTTCGGAAATTTTAAATTTTTTAAATGGTGATGCTAATAATGCTAATTCGATTTGATACCAAGTACTTTTGTTTCGATACCGAGTATGTATCGCAAGATTTATTCAATGCTATAAATACTTGGTATCGAATCAAAAGTATCGAGTACCTACTCGTATTTACTAGTATCGGAATATTACATCCCTACTAACGCTTAAACCTTATTAGCTTAAACAAACAAATATGGGAGATTCAGCGGGAAAAGTTGGAAGGGTGTAGGGTGTAATTTTCTCGTGAAAATCAAAAATTATTAGTAAATGCATGTGCTTGTCAAGTGATGTTTTCTGGTAGATGAGTTATATTTTGATTACTTGTGATGTGAATTTAGTGCGTGTGCATGGTTTTATACGCAGGTAAGCTGAGTAAAACTTTAGCCGGAATACGAACTCTTCATGGGCCCATGTAAGTGCGTGTGCATGGTTTTATATGCAGGTAAGCTAAGTAAAACTTTAGTCGGAATCTCTTCATGGGCTCATTCATGTAAGTTGTTTCTGCAATTATTTTTGATCTTTACTAATTTTACATCCATTCTTGAGGATTTTCCCGACGTTTCCAACAAAATCATCATCAATATCATCCATCATAAATTCAGAAATCATTTACTAAAGACAATGGCTGTATGGGCTTAGTTCCCCTTGCCTTTCCTTCGGGATAAATTAAACAAAAAAAAAAACAAAACCAAACAAATATGTCGGGTGATAGCAAGCAAGTCGTAAATATTTTAAATTGGTGTAAAATGATTTTCTGCTGACTCTATAGTTAGTTACACTAATTGTATGGATTAAATTAAACTTATGACCCTTTGTTTTTGTATGCTGACTAAACCAAGTACTGTGCGTGCAGTGATATAATGATCTTGAGACAGTAAGTTTTCACCGACTAAAGTAATAAAATTTTATCGCTTCGTCTGCACCCGCAGGCTTTTAAGAGATGGATCCTCTAAGTAGTCCATGTAGATGTTGTCTAATACGCCCATCTGAAAGAGATTTGGGAACTACTTATTCTCAACGCGGAACCGGGGAAAACTTTGCTGATATGCTTATGGAGTGCTATGAGATTCAGGTAATACACGTACAACAGGGATTGATTAAAGCGGCTTCTGCTATAACTATTCCAAAGTGTAGCCACCTGTGTCGCATATGCCGTGCTTTAAAACCCCAACCTTATGAGAGAATTACCTACTAAATCAGAGAGACTATTAATTTAATTTTCTCTATGTTCATAGTGGTCAAAGACCTCTACTAACACCTTATTTAAAGTGTTGTCTGCAACACAATCCACAATAATCCGCATGGACTATACAAAAATAATACTTATTTATGGGTGGTGGTTCATGGCTAAAAATATGATGATAGAGGCTAAAGAATTCCTTGTAAAACAAATTAATGTAACTTTCTTATCCTGCCCATTTGGTGACACCATTTACTTCTATCCTCAGCTGCAAATGGTATCAGAAGACAGTGGAGTCTGTGACCTCTGTGTGGCCCGTCTGCGTGATGCATGCAACTTCAAACATCAAGTGCTGAACTGTGAGAAAGAGTTCCATGCTAGTATTGCATCTGGCCTTGTCACTAGAGGTACGAAAATTCATTCAACTTGCCCCTTGTATAAAAAAATTGGGTACTTATCTGAATGTGTCAGTATTGTATTGTATCGTCAGCCTATTGCAGTTCAAATCTGGATTAGGCCTCCCGCAGAATACATCACAAAGTTCAGTCTCCTGTTTTTGCCATCCAGTCATTATCAGCAATGCTCGTTAAGTCATTGGTCTATCTGGCTGGAATGTATCGGTAACAGGCATTCAATCCTGCACCAATTGTAGTTTTTATAAATATTTATTTACAACTAGTGGACGCCCGCGACTACAATTTTTTTTTTTTAAATTATCCGGGATAAAAACATTTTCCAGGGATAAAAATAGCCTATATGTTAAGTGGGACCTGTCATTCCTGAAAACTGCATCGAAATCGGTTCGGCTGTTCCTGACATTAGCTTGCACAAACGCACAGACAAACAGACAAAAATTCAAAAAATCATTGTTTTGGGTACTATTGCGTTGATAAAGGTATTTTTTCACATATATCTTCCATGTACAGACAGCAATCTTTCACATTTTTATTATATGTATAGATATGATTTTTCAGACTCTTCTGTGTTGAAGATAGAGGTGATGTCTGATTCAGAAGATTGTTCAAATACAGGTAAGAAACATCCTTTACAGTCTACTGATATGGGCCTGGGTTTAAATCCCCCCTTCCTCAATCCATCTGAAATCCAACTATGATCTGATAAGTATTTAAAATCACAAACACTGGAGAATATCATTTATTTACCTAGCCTAGTGGCTGTAACTTATTGCTTGAATGTGATATCGAGCAAGGTTGGAGTCCTGTGCTGGGCTTCACTAGAATACATCAGCTGCATCTCCTTCTATGTCATAACACTCAACTAAGAGAAGAACTCAGGTAATAAGCTAGCAGTGACTAGTTACTGATTATTTACATCTGTCCCTCCCCCTTATTACCTAACTAGCAAAAGCAAAGCGACGGCGAAAATGGAAAAAAAAATCGCTGATTGCTTGACAAATTCGTATAACGTAAAGTGAATTTCAAAGGAACTTTGACATTTCAAGGCGAATATTGTACAAATTTTCGCTATGGCTTTGCTTCGGCTTTGCTATTGCTTTTACATAATCAGGGGGCCTGTTGCACCAAACATGGCAGTAGGATGTTATTTGTTATCCTCCAGTTCTGGCTGCCCCATCTTTAGGAACATAGACATGTGTATATGTTATGTTGAAGTGGTTCTTGCATTCAATTAGTCAGCAATTTGTTTCATTACTTCCTATAGAATAATGTTCTCATAATAATTTATTCCATAACTAGTGATGGCCCGGTGCGAAGCCAGGCCGGGTTCCTAGTTATACATTATAAACCTTCCTTGTGAATCACTATCTATAAAAAAAACCGCATCAAAATCCGTTCCCTAGTTTGAAAGATCTAAGCATACATAGGGACAGACAGCAGAAAGTGACTTTGTTTTATTATATGTACTGATGATCTATTATGTTTCAGATTCGAAAATGCCTTTTAAAATTGTCAAGACCATCGAAGAAGGGCAGTACGCATACACAACTGTACCTTACAGATGGGAGAAGCAGGGTATTCTGTTCTGGCCTAAAAGGAATGCAGAAAAATTAAGAAGATGCGAACAATCCAAACCTGAAGCTACCTGGACGAATCTTAACTGTATATTAGTAAAGTCTAATTTTGTCTCATTCCAACAAGCCGAAAATGAAATAGCACGACTTTGTAAGAGATCGGGTGATGAAGATGATGAAATGCAATTTAGTAAGAGACAGAAGCAAATTGAAATTGATCTAAATATGGAGTTAGAAGAATGTGCAGTGGTATGTAATTTACCTTCTTATTAAAAACTTAACTACAGTAGAAACCTGATTATCCGGTCCTCAGTTCGCGATTATCCGGACTACCAACCGCGGCCAATTTATTATTATACGTACCTACCAAGTTAATTTATGCAAAGCATGAACGTGTCGAAATATCTCGCCCGCTCCCACAATATTCGCGTTGAAATATCAAAATTCCTTCGAAAAAATTATTTCTGCAAGAGGTGTGTTAGCGCATTCGCAGCAATCAACGTTTAGCATTACCGCCGTGATGAGGTCGACTCCTAGTGCCTTGCCGTTCTTGAGTGAACGGATAGCTTTCACCACTTCCTCGCCAGTGGGAGGAGACACATCAATGTCTAAGCTTTGTGCAGGCAGGCTGCAGTTGGGTGTCACCATAACGGGATCATTTGGAACTCGGAAGATCTCCTCAAAGTGCTCTCTCCAGCGTCGAAGCTGTCCCTCCGATGTCACGATCAACTGTCCTCCTTTGTCTTTCAAAGGCTTCTTCTTCATCTGGTTCCGATTTCTAGCCAAGGTCTTTGTCGCCTTGTACATCTCTCTGAGATTACCGGAGTCAGCGGCACGTTGGGCGCAGGCAGCCACACTCTCTGCCCAAGCCCGCCGTTCACGACGGGTACTTCGGTAGATTTTCCTGCGTATTTGCCTGTACTGCATTCGCAGGTCTTCGCGTGCCGCTGGATCGTCGGTTGTCAGAAGTTGAAGATGAAGTTTCCGCCTTTCTTCAATGAAGTTCCAGGTTCTCTATGACATTCAGTCCTCGCATGCGTCCAAGAACGACGGAGCTGGTCTCTATACAGGCCATTTTGATGCGCTTCCACTCCGCGTCGACAGTAATATCGGAGTCCGTCCTTAGGGCGGAGAAACGATTACGCAGCTCCAGTCTGAAGGCGTCGCCTATATCAGGGTCACGTAATCTGTTCACCGCAAACTGCTTGCCAATCTTGGTAGTCCCGTTGGTCGTGCGAGCTACAGCTACTTTAAGCCGCACTTCGGCTACGACAAGATGGTGATCACCGTCGATATCCGCGCCACGACGTTGCGAACATCGAGCAGCGATGAGCGCCACTTAGAACTGATGACAATGTGGTCAATTTGGTTTTTGGTGACTCCATCGGGTGAGTTCCAGGTGTGTTTATGGTGTTTTCCATGGATAAATAAAGTACTTCCGATGGTGAGATCGTAGTCCTGACAGAAACCCAAGAATCTCTCCGTTATCGTTACGGACTCCCAGCCCTTGTCTTCCCATGTGCCTTTGACAGCCGTCGTTTTCCGTGCCAACCTTGGCATTCAGGTCACCCAGGACGATAACTATGTCCTGTTTCCGTGTGTTTTTAGTGTCAGGTTGAGTACACTATAGAAATCGTCCTTGTCTTCGTTCGAAGCCAGATTTGTGGGCGCGTAGCACTGAACGACGGTTATCTTGCGGGCTTTGCTGTTAAACCGCCCTGTTATGATCCGTTCTGAGATCGGTTTCCAATCTAAGAGGCTCTTCTTCGCGTCAGCAGAAAGAAGGCATCCCACGCCATTTTCATTAATGCCCTCTTCATCCTCCTTCCCGGAGTAAAGGAAAGTAAGGCCTCTAGACGTTCTCAGTTCCCTGAATCCGTTTCTGCGCACTTCACTGAGGCCGAGTATCTGCAGTTTGTACCTGAGCATTTCTGCTTCTGCTTGGGCTAGTCGGCCAAAGGTCATTGTGATATGATCGCTCCGGTTTCTATCTGTGACGGTTTCGTTAATCTGTTAATTTCGGATAAGCGAGTGATTAGCCCACTACGAGTATATCCTAGCCCACTGGCGCGGCAGCCACCTTAGAGCCTGTGAGCATGCTCGGTTTATTTCGGGTTTCCTGGCCTAGTATGTTCTGTTTTAAGGCGCAGAACGTTCGCCTGTCGCCCTGCACCCTTAGCTCAGCTGCACCTCGAGGTGACGGCCGTGCCTCGGCGCGGTAGCAGCAGTTCCCTGGAGGGACGGCGGGGACGTGGGTGACTCGGACGGGCCAGGGCTCTGCTTACTCTCGGTGTTCCGCTACTAACACAGCAAATGGCTTCCTTGGCACTTTGTAGGTAATGCTGCTCTCACATGCAGCGATTCCCACCAAGACCATACCCTGACTTCCCCTCCCAAAGGGGCAACCCTGAAATATGTATAGAGCCAACAAAAAATAAGTACAAAAATCGGAGTTTAAGTTAAGTTGTGGCTAAACATGATGTTTTTGTTACATGTCACATGTATTTTAGCTGATAATTATCAAAAGCACATGTTACAAGCAACAACAACATAATATCAAATGAACATCATGTTAAGCCACACCATAATGAAGACTCCAATTTTTGTACTTCTCTTTGTTGACTCTTAGATACTTCTACATACAATTAAATTATTGTATGTGTTGTAAAAAACAATCGGATAGTTTAATAATTATATTATTAAATCGGTAATGTAGGGGGTTTATTATGAAAACCACGGTTACATGTAGGTATCTCTATATTGATAGGTACTAGACTTATACATATACTTGGTATATCTTATTTCATCCCTACGTAGGAAATAGGGGTGGACGCGGAGCATACAGCATCCCCAATTACCTCCTATTCTGTCTAGTTGGTTACGACGCGGGGCATCTATAACCAGCAAGTGTGGCCTTCATAGCGGACCGCTGAGCTATCGTACTCTGAAGACACCTAGCTAGAGAATGAATGTCGTCGGCAGTGCGGTCGCTTTTATACCATCGCGGCGTGCGAGTGTGTGTGCGTAATGCGTGTGCAGATGTAGACGCGTCTGCGTGTGCGTGCGTTTAGTATGACTCGAGCTCCTTAAATATAAGGGATGATATGGGTGCAAGTGACATTCAGCCAATTAATAGACAATTATTCTTTCCAGGATTCTCCTTTCAACAATAACTCGCAAGTAACAGATATTGAAAACTCAACACAGAAAACAGAGGAAAATACATTTCAGAACGGCCCATTATCTCAATCACTAGACAATAAACTGGATGCAATATTAGAAAGTAACAAGTCCCTACAGAAAAGCCAGCAGTTATTGCTCAGTCAGCAAAAAAGCATGATGTACAATTTGTCCAAAATATCAGCACAATTCAATCAGCTGTCACAACAAAGCCCACTTGTCGGCCTTACTAAACGCAATACCCACATGGAGGTAATAAATAGTATAGAAGAACTCAAGAATTTTGAGAATTCATTAAATGACCCGGAAAGAGAGGCAGAATTGAGACAACAGTACTCAATGTTGTGTGGTGTAAACAGAGGTTCGGGTTTTAACACTGCATATATGTTGAGTGATTTAATGTTTTCTAGATACCTCTTAATACAGTGCTCATGGTCTGGAGGCTGTAGAGGCGAAGGAACGAAATACTGCTTTAAAAGCTTCACAAATACAATAAATTTCTTCTTCGAAGTGGTCCATATGTCGGACAATTCGTTCAGTTTGAGTGATTGTCATAATTTTTTTAAAATGGTGCTGAAGAACTCAATGAAAAGGTACCACAGTAAGAAGTTGAGAGCGTCTACTGCAAAGCTTCGATTGAGGAAGGATCAGAAAGAGTTTCTGGCGTCTATTGAAGCTGTAGCGGAAATGAGTCAAGATTTGCAGGTCGCTGTACCAATACAATAAGTACCTTGGGTGATTGAGAAAGAGATATCTTTTACCCTATACTTGTAATACAGTTAAGGTTTTATCTGGAGGCCTTTAGGTTGGCTAATGATGTGATTGATGGCCATTAAAAACCATGTAGCACAGAAAAATGGTTGAAATTAATGACATAAAAATGCGGTTTAGCTAAGTCCACTTGCAGAAAATGCGTAAATGTTAGAGTGGTAAGAGCGCTGGCACGGAATGCAGAGGTCGTGGGTTCGAGTCCCACTCGGGTGAAGAATTATTTCCATTTGTTTATTAATAATTTTGCGTAAATGTTAATCTTACACTAAGATTCTAAGTATACACTTATGTATTTACAAATACAGGAAGGGTACAATTTTTCTATAACTAACTGAAAAACTACTTAGGTCTAGCATGCATATGCCAACCAGTTCCGTAAATGGAGAATTCAGAATCAACATTCACATATTTGCTGTAAATGGGCTTTCTTTTGCGTCATCTTGGCTTTCTAATGGTACCGCCGACGCGTATTTGCGTCTTCGTGGCTTTCTGGAGATGCCGGCGACGCAAATCTGCGTTCTCACACTACTGGGTGTAAAAAGACAACTTTGTTCTTTTAATACCTCGTATTCCCCGTAACGTCACGATCACTTTTTTCTATGAAAGCACCCCTGGGAAACCACGGGTTTCCAAGATATTGAGGTTCCAAAGTTACATTTTTTTTTTTACATAAATCCATCTGAAATCGGTTAAAAAACATTTTTTTCAAAGATACCATGTCAAAATGTTATAATGTTAGTTTTGTAGGTACATTTGTACTTTGCGCATCAAACGAATACATTGCTTGAAATAAAATGACAGTATTTTTTCATAATTTTTTGTCGTTTCCCAGGGTTAATTCCATAGAAGAAAATGATCGTAATCTTACAAAGAATATGATGTAAGTATTAAAAAAATAACGTTGTCTTTTTACACCCTGTATGTGTTGTCGACATGCTTTGAAAATCGCAGCAAATGTGTGGTGTGAGGTAAGACAGTTTACTGTGTGGATTTATCACATTTCAAGTGTCGTGTTTTGTGCTATTTATTATATTTATTTCTTTGTCTAAATACAGCACGACACATTTGTTTATAGTGTTGTTGATATTGTTAGATATTAAGAATTATGAGTGTGCTGAGGAAAACTTACGAAACTTCAGAAAATTTTATATGTTAGATAATCAGTATGAATGCTGATATCAAACATAATTAACTAGGTAGAAATGTTACCTATGGTGATTGTAAAACTATGAAGATTACTTTGTAATTCATGGAAATAATATATGTAGGTATTATGATTCGTAATATTAGTCAACAAGGCAAATTGAATAAATCAAAACGAATTTTTATATGACTTTTATTTCACTGTTCCAAACCAAAATTTTTCATCTATTAACATATTCATGCACTAGGAGACGTTATTTTCAACCGAAAAAAAGAGAGGTTCACTTTGTGAAGTTATTGTTAAACTGGCGGACGCCCGCGAGTTTGTCCGCGTAAACTTTATAAGTGTTATTCTTATGTAAAAAATTTCACCAAAATTCGTTCAGTAGTTTTATTTTAACCATCTTCAAAAAAGAGAGGGTAATACATCTGTATTTTTTATGTAAGAATAATAAACATACAGAGATAACAACTTTCACAAACTTTTGATAGAGGATTTTGCAATCTCAATCTATACATATAATTTTTTTTTTAAACGAAAAACTGACTTCCTCCCCTATGAGCCAAAACTCGAGGTTACTAAAGTAAAATTTTGCTAAAGGGCGAATATATATTGCGTTAAAACGTGTAAGAAGTTAAGAAGGCATAATATTGTCAGATTTATATGCCAGCAAATGATTAAATAGGCCACATGATAAAAGGGCACTGAGAGAAATGACTAAGCTTCGAAATTTTACGTCTGACAATATAAGCAACATATAATTACACTCCTTCTTCCTGCCCTGTTCCCAATCATTTGGGTTCGGTGCAATATGTAGGTACTCTTCTTTCATTCATCCCTATTATCCGTCATCTCGTTATTTTCATGTCTACCTCTTCCTCTATAACCATCTTACTTCGGACACGGCTTAACGCAACATACAATTTCACCATTTAACACAATTATCTTCATCTTCATAAGCCTATTGCAGTCCATTACTGGACGTAGGCCTCCCCCTGCCATAGGAGGATTTTGTTACTAAAAAGTTCCACTATCTGTTTTTCGGCGGCTCCATCATCATACCCTCGTTTCCTTTATATTATGTGTAGCTGACCAAAATTCTCTATAAAAATCTAAAAACGGACTACTCGTGCCTATTATATTTGAGGATATCCCTAGATTCCTTAGAGATTCCATCATCAGATGCTATGTTTTATATGTAGGTGATCAAAACGCTCAGTAAAAGTATAAAAACAGACTACATGTGCCTACAATATTTGAGGATTGCCCTCGATTTCTGCAAGATCCCATCATCAGATCCTGACATGGTGAATATGGGACCAACTTGGGAGCATACCATGACAAACTATAAAAAAAAATCGGATCATAAATGACGGAGTTCTGAGGTAACACACATTAAAAAATTAATAAAAATAATAAAAAAAAACATACAGACGAATTGATAACCTCTCTTTTTGGAAGTCGGTTAAAAACAGACTACATGTGCCTACAGTATTTGAGGATTGCCCTCGATTTCTCCAAGATCCCATCATCAGATCCTGATGTGGTGAATATGGGACCAACCTGGAAGCATACTATGACCAACTATTAAAAAAAAATTGAAATCATATAGGCTACATTTTATCCCGGATAATTTCGACATTTTGTGTTTTCTGTAGTCCACTAGTAGTACCTATATTTTCGTTTATAGCTAGACATTTTGTTGAGGATGAAATATATAACCAAGATCAGTCTTAAAACGTATTTATTGCATCTCTCTGTAAACTAAACACACATTCCTACTTAGAAACAATTTTTAGGAACTTACTAACAACGTAACACTACAAATTATACAGGATGTAATAGAAGGTGTATGTATGTTAGGCAAAATAATGTGAAAAAAGCCCACTGTACATACAGGACTATATCTACAATAATTGGAATTCGAACAAATACGAAACAGCTGAAGATTTTCGATTTGAAACGTTTATCGGTTCGAAAAAATACATCAGAGGACGTAGTGCGAGTTTTCACTTCGAACTCGTTAACTTAAAACAGCCAACCAATCACATTATGGCATAATGACGTGATGTAATGAAAGTGAGAACAACGGCACGATGTGATTGGTCGAATAGTTTACGTTTACGCAATCGAGTTCGAAGTGAAAACTCGCACTAAGCCCTCAGACAAAACTTCAATAATATGGTGACGATCATAATCGACCACAATACTATTATAACCTTGCCCTTATATATTTGGCTCACTTGATAGCATTTGTCATATAAGTTAGCCAATTAGCTTAGGCGCCGTCTCCATAAGCGAGAGAATCGCGACGATATTATCGTCGTGCCACGTATTTCTATATTCTCTCTGAACGCGTCTCCACACGGCGATATTATTTCGACGATGCGACGAGTGGCAATGTGCGCGCCTAACGTCGTTCTATCGCCGAGGTATCACCGCTACTGGTGGTGCTCTCTCAGTGAGCGCGCGGCGGGCGCGATGTGAAACGCGTCATTCACTCTTTCAACAAAAGCACATCGTCAAGGAAATGCGGCAATTCCGTTACGAATCGTCGCGGTCACGCTGTGATTCCGTAACGAGTCGTGACGATACGCTCTGGCGGAATAAACGCTCGTTCGTGGAGATTACCCGACGATAGAAGCGCGGACTCGCCGCGATTCTCTCGCTCGTGCAGATGGTCCCTTAGAGTATACATTTAGCAAGCTATAGAGCGCGGTTTATAATATATCCGTAAGCACAGATATAAACAAATCTTATGGCCGTGTCTACAAAACTAGAACATTTTGCATATGTTGGACACAATAGAACCAGGGGCAAGCCGGGCATTTGCCTAGAGCGGCAAAAAATGAGGGGCGGCAAAATTGACTTATCCCTATCTTCTACCTAGCCATTAGCCATCTACCGCCCAAATTAGCAGGTTCAGAAATTTTATGCGCCACCTTCCAATCTACTTCAGGTTGGATAGTGGAAATATTTAAGTATTGTACTTAAATTAATTATTTTAGTTCGAAATAAAAAGTAGGGATCAGCAAAAAGTAGTGCCGATACTAAGTAAGTATATATGGACACGATAATTATGTTCCGATATTTTTGAGGTATCGATACTTTTATAAGTACCCGATACTAGTCAGGGGAAAACTGATCAACTTGATAGAATGGAATATTTTTCAATAATAAATTACAGCATTTCATGGTGATAAATTTGATGCGGCAAACACAGTCGCCCCATTCTGTGCGCTATTATAAGGAATGTAGCTACCGCCATGGTACATTTTCTCAATCGAGAACAGAACGATATCGCATGCTCTAGTTATATTTATATCCTGTGACGACAAATTCGTACAATATTCAAAAATAGTCTTTATTTAATAATAAACTAGCTACCGTCCACGACTTCGTCCGTGTGAAATGGCATTACATCCGTGCAAAGCCGAGGCGCGCGTCCCTAATTAATCATACAAACCGTCTTCTTGAATCACTATCTATTAAAAAAACCGCATCAAAATCCATTGCGTAGTTTTAAAGATCTAAGCATACATAGGGATAGACAGACAGCGTGAAGCGACTTTGTTTTATAATATGTAGTGAAACAGAAGACACGTTTTATGTCGCCTCAATCTACATTCACTAAACTAAATGCTGTAAGAATCTCGTTTTGAACTAACTTTAATTAATAATTATCTATGAACTATTTTTACAGAATATGTTGGACGGATATTAATACTCGTAATAGCATAATATTGTCGACTCTGACCGTCACATTTAAAACGTTAACTCAAAATAAGTTAGTTCTGTCCCTCTCTATTAACATAAATGGTTGAGACAGGGACAGATAAGACTAACTTTAAGTTTAGGTTTAACCGACGGTCAGAATCGACATATTATAGCACTTATATTATAATGTAAATTGAAGAATCGATAGATACATATAAATATCATAGACGGAAAAGTTACGTAACCTAAAAATAAAACTTAATTGTGATAAAATAAAATCTATAATTTTCCTAAGACAGGACAAAGACGTCCATAAGTAGTCCCCTTTTAACTTATAAATGCAAAAGGGATAATTGCATTATTAAATAACTTAGTAAATATTCACCAGACGGCTTAGTATGAGTATGAGTTGAATTCGATCGCCTTAACGTTAACTATTCAACCAATGAGGGATTTCCTGACAAGTTAAAATAACAGTCAAAAATAGATGGCGTGAGCGCATCACCTGCCCTAATCCCCCCACCTCACCCCTCCCAGCTTGAAGTATATAGTTCCGTGAATAGACTGTGCACTGATGACTAAAGCTGGCTACACACCCAGACTGTGTACAGCCGACAATAAATAATCCGGTCGGTTTTCTAAAGACGGTGTAACATACGAGTAGGAGACATAGCAAGTAACAAGTTGGATTTTGCTACATGGGGTTAATAGTATCAGATTTTAATCTTAATACGAGATGATACCTACTTAATTTTTTTAACAAACTTAAATTTATGAATGACTACTGTTGCCCGTGACTTCATGTACTCATGTAGGTATATGCCTTTCATCCCATCCCATATTATTAAATGCTACAGATACTTAACTATAAACCCTCGTGTAGTAGAGTATAGATACCTTTAATTTAGCAGAGATGCAAGCAATGCTAAGGTAGGTATCTGCTATATCTTTGTTTTTCCCAACGGACCGATTTTTAGTCGGACGTGTACAGCACACTATAGTCTGCTTCGTATATCTATAGTGCTTAGGAACTATTCATGTCTTTGGTTGAGGGGTGAGGTGGGGGGGATTAGGGTAGGTGATGCTAATTTTTACACTATAGTTGCCAGAAAATCCCTCATTACGTTGCGTCATTGATATCACGTCATCACGCCATAATGTGATTGGTTGGCTGCTTTACGTGAACGCGAACGAGTTCGAATTGCAAAACTCAACATACTGTGCTGTTGTGGGATTTTACTATACTATGTATTACGTAGGGAATGCAATATCGCGAGATAATAGCCATGACGAGATCTCGCAAGATTATAAAATTACGTAAAATCACGCTTCTTTCCCGATGGGGTAGGCAGTGATCACATCAAGAAAGTAGATGAAGAGGAAGTGGTGTGTCAATATCGTAGCAAGTGGAGATCTGTGATCTCTGCCTTATAAAAAATTATCTCGCGAGGTCTCGAAATGAACATACATACATATAATCACGCCTTTATCCCTTACGGGGTAGGCAGAGCACCAAGGGCCGATAGAACCACATGGTGTCACTTCTGACCAATTTTGAGGGTATAGTTGAGATGTACAAGTTCGGTTAGTAGTGACAGGTGGTCAGCCCATCGCCTACAAAACACCAAGACCAACTCTTGTCCCTCTACTGACTTGTGCAGTATGCCCGGGAAGAGAAGCACATTAACTCTCAAATTATCCAAAATATTACACCGTGTGTTTTTATGAACCTAAACATTTAAATTTGTATGTTTATTAGGTCATTTTATTTAGCCATGACGCATATTATATCATCCCACAACAATAATTCTTATTTCAATACACACAATATATTAAAAGTAAGTTTATACGATTAAATTCACATTGAGCAACATTTTATATTAATTGACAACACAGAGATTGCTATCGAAAAATAATGCGCAGAATTTTCAAAATCTAACTACTTACAGTACAACAAGGTAAATAATTGACATCGACTTACTTCGATTCATTTGTTTTATTTGATTAAACTTAAATTTTTTTGCGATCACATTGTAAGACTAAATTACATTATGGCATTAAAATACCAGAATACTGCGACAGTACTTATATAGACAATTCGTCAATAAATACGAAAGTAACCTTACTAGAGTACCAATAGGCCTAATGTCCTTATGTCCCTTTCAGTTTAACCCAAAGATAATGATATTCACTCCGTAAAATAGATATATAGGCACTTCGTGAAGTGAGTGGATTTAAGGCTTAAGTACTTCATGTGTGCTAGAAACGTCTCCGGCCCCACCGGGCCACTAATTCTTGTTTGGTCTATGTATGTAGGTAAGGGGTCATCCATAAGTTACATCAGACGAATTTCATGATATTTTGCCCCTCCCCCCTTCCTTGTCACAGCTGGTCACATTTGTGAGACCCCCCCCCTCCCTAGTGTGACGTCACATTTAGCTTTTTTTGCAAATTTATATTTAGAGATTATTGAATGAAAATGTGACGTCACGAAATTTAGGACCCCTCCCACCCCCTTGTCACACAATGTCACAGTTTGACGACCCCCTCCCTCCCCCTTAACCTGTGACGTAATATATGCATGCAATTTTCAAGAGTCGCAATTTACGTGAGTGAAACTAACCAATTTCTAGCCTTAGACCGTAATAAAGTTTTTACCATAATTGAACTGTATTAAGTTTTATTCGCCGCTGGCCGAGTCGTTGTCTTCGTTCTGTTTCGAGTTCGCTTCAGTCAGCTGAATCCTCTCCACTTGGCTGCAAAATAAAACTTACTATTACTACAAAAATATACATTTTAATGCGTCAAGTGACATCTTTGTAATTTTTAAGAAATTTGCTCGAAGGGATGGACGTGGAATTTGATACAATTAAAGTTAAGAGAGAGAAGAAGAGTTACAAAGCATTTTTTATAGTATTTGCTCTAGCAACACGTATCGTCTTCAGCCTACTGCAGTCCACTGTTGGACGTAGGCCTTCCCCGAGGCACGTCACAAGGCTACTGACATAGGGGGTTTTTGCCACATAGTAACTGGCGCCGTCATCCAATGGAACTATTTCATAAAGCGCTCTCTAGCGGATGTACGGTGAACTACGGTGACACTCACGCATTGTCGGCGCGCAGATTGTCGATGCGGACATTGTCCGCTCGGAAGGTATCGGTCGAATTGGTCGGTATTGTCAACTCTCCGGGGCTGTCACTGTAAATTGAAATCAAATCAAAATTATAAAATTATTAATAAAGAAATGGAAAAAATTCATCACCCGGGTGGGAATCGAACCCACGACCTCTGCATTCCGTGCCAGCGCTCTTACCACTGAGCCACCGGTTCAATTACTCGGATGACGAATTTTACCATCTCTTTTTGAAATTACATTATTGGAAACGTTATTTATCATCCCGATAGCTATACACTAGCCAAATCTCGGCAAACAAAGCTGAATCCCTCAGCACAATGTTTTAATGATGAAACGATCAACCATATCCTAACGGATTATAATATGGAGAAGTAAAAAAAAAATTCACCCGCATGGGAATCGAACCCACCTCTATCTCATTTTACTCAGTTAAAATGTTTTAATTCATTAGGTAGGTTCTTAATTTTAAGACGTGAGAGAGATGGATAATGGGTATGTTCCAGCGCTCTTACCAAAATTAGTTTATTAATTAGGTTTGTTGGAATAAAAGTCAATGATAGAGAAATAACATAAATAAATGTTCAGAGTCATCATTTTTTGCTACCTTATCCCTCAGCTGCTGTTTACGCAGGTCGGCGTTCTCAATGGGCTTTGATAAACTTTTTCTTTGAGAACTCCCCAATAGAAAAAATTTCTTTAGTGCGAACGTCCACCACCTTCCCGGATATTCCTGCCAAGGATTTAGCGTGCGCTGGGCAGCCATTTTTGAAACCACATGTCGCGAAGATTGCTAGTGGTACTCCTCTAACAGTTGGTATCTTCTCTTAAAAAATGTAGGTAATTAGTTCAGGTTGGACAGGAGTGTGTGAGTGGACACCATGGAGAAGAAATAAAAGTGGTGTAGCGGCTAAGTATATTTTCATACAGAAATAGTGTGCCGCGGAGCGGGGGTGAAGTATGTGGCGGTGATCCGGTGCGCTTAAATTTGGATATCTTTCAGTAAAGCAGCGGCAGCACTAATTCTCATCGCACTAGATGGCAATATATACTACGTTTTAGTCCAAAAATGTACCCTACGATAAACGAATGAGCGTAATTTTAATTTTGTAAACTGTAATTTTAGCATCTACGGTCGTTTAAACATTTCGGAGCACAAACAAACATACCCATTATCCATCTCTCTCATCATTTTGTGTGGTTACATTTTAACTGCTACTGCTTGTTTTACATTGTATGGAACTGGTACCATTTTAGAATTCTGATTAGCTCTACTTGCCCACTCTATCATGAGGGCCTGTGATCTTGGCCTCAATTCGGGATTAAGCCACACGTTTCTACAAATGAACAGTGGTACAGTAGTTTTCCCACCTCATGGGATAGATTTTTTTTTCAGATCTCGTCAATACCCCGTTTCGGCTTGACCTTCTTCAGGAGTGGTGGACACCATGGAGAATAAATAAAAGTGGTGTAGCGGCTAAGTATATTTCATCAGAAATAGTTGCCGCGGAGCGGGGGTGAAGTATGTAGATTGTTTTACTAGTGCAATAACTCATCACTAAATGGCGATATTATACTACGTTTTAGTAAAAATGTACCATAACTAATTGTAAAAAATACGAGCCTACAACACCAAGCCCTGAGTCATGACGAACATGGCTCGATATCGACACAGTGAAATACATACATTAACTAGTGGCAAAGCACTGAAGGGTTCTCTACAGTAGACGTGATTTTGCCGACTCAATACCTATACCTTCTTCATGGTGGACACGCACATTTCATACCACTCCTACTCGACCGCATTTCGTTTTTTCCGCGTCATACTCACTCGAAAGTGTCTCCAAGATCGAATGTGACGTTACTGTGCAATCGAACCTGCACGGGCGCCTGCGTCGCGTTGACAGTGGCGCCGCCAACAGGAGACTAAGGGAACAAAACATTTACACGGGCAGGGAATAGATGGCGCTGTTATATAAACTTACGTTATTGAAAACTAAAAGCACAACGCATTTACACGGGCAGGGGATAGATGGCTCTGTTAAATAATCCTGCGTTACTGTTAACTAGGGGGCAGAGACTGAGGGAACGTAACACAAGTCGTTTACACAGGCAGGGGATAGATGGCGCTGTTATACAAACCTGCGTTATTGTGAACTAGCGAAGCCAGTAAGTAGTGGACTATAGAATATAGTGTTGCCGATCGATAGTCTATCTATAGATAATCGATAGTACGGCAACACTAATAGAATGTCTAGCCTATGTTCTTCTACAATGTATTTTATATGAATACAGAGTGTAATAAAAGGGCTATGTTAAGCGAAATGCTATGAATATATCCCACTACAGACAATCTATCTCCAATTTAGGACTCTAAATCACGTGTTTATTTTTCTAGATAGTATAGATAATTCCCCTTTTGTTACACCCTGTAAAATAGATAGATATAAATAATAGATATATATTCACCAGTTCCGAAGAGATCTCCCCATCATCATCTCTCGCACGGAAATTGACCTTCCTTCCATCATAATTAACAGGGCTCATATTGCCGTCTCTGTCACTCGTGGACCCCGTCATCGCTCCGTCTCTCTCACTCCCGTAGCTATCTGCGCCGGAGTTGATGATATATCTGTCTCTATCTAAATCGCTGTCGGTTAAAGAGTTCTTGATCTCGTATCTCTTTCTAGACTCTTCGTGATCTGTACTGTAGATGTCGCTGTCGTCTTTCTTCTTGGTTTTCGAGAATTCGCCTGAAATTTCACGAATAATACACATAAATATACACACGGCTGTGATCCAAAAAACAATGTCGTAAACCCTTCTATGTGGGTTCATTTACCTATAGCAGAGCCACCTATCGGATGCAAGACAGAACCACATAATACAAATCCTAGAATACATGGAGAAGAAATAAAAGAGGATTAGCGATTAAGTATATTTTCATACAAAAATAGTGTGCTGCGGAGCGGGGGTGAAGTATGGGACGAGGGAAGCATTGAACACTAGCCCTGCCCATTTACATAGAAACCACCTTGTAGTGACTAGTCAAATTACTTGCTCATTATCAATTATGGTTCAAGATTGTTTTACTAGTGCAATTACTCATCACTAGATGGCAATATTATACTACGAGTACGTTTTAGTAAAAAAAGTACCCTGATAAAAGCGCTAGTGTCTTTGTAATTTTAATACGGTTACATTTCGGAGCACAAGCGTGTGGTTACAACTCCTGCGTTACACTGGCGCTGAAGCTCCGCCCCTATCATGACGTCATGGCCTCACGATTGCCACACGACTCACTTCATAGTCCCACCTCCTCTTTTATACCTTCTTCACGCTAGAATGCGATATCGAAGTTTCTCACAGTGATTGGAATACATAAATACATGCCAAACAATAACTAGTGGCCCGCTGGGGCCGGCCGGAAGCGCTTCCCTTTTCACCATACCCGCAGGGTATACCTTATTCGAAGGGTTCTGTTTGCTAAAAAGTTTTACAGTTCATTTCTCGTCTGCTCCATTTTCAGACCCTTGTTTCCATCATATTTTAAACACAGTAGGGTGTGAGACCCCAGTCCTTAAAGACTAAGGTATCCAACCAGTGCGTGCTGCCGGTATTGACCTACGAAGCCGAGACGTGGTGTCTAACTATGTGCCTCATAAAGAAACTCAGGATCGCATAGCGAGCGATGGAGAGAGCTATGCTTGGGATCTCTCTGCGTGATCGAATCAGAAATGAGGAGATCCGCAGACGTACAAAGATCACCGACAAAGCTCAACGGTCCAGCAAGCTGAAGTGGCAATGGGCAGGGCACATAGCTCGAAGAACTGATGGCCGATGGAGTCGGAAAGTTCTAGAGTGGATACCACGTATCGGCAAGCGCAGCGTGGGAAGGCCACCCGCGAGGTGGACGGACGACCTGGCCAAGGTCGCGGGCGTCGGCTGGATGCAGGCTGCTTCCGACCGGTCGGAATGGAGGTTGTTGGGGAAGGCCTATGTCCAGCAGTGGACTTCTCAGGGCTGTAAATGATGATGATGAGGGTGTGAGTAGGTTCATAAGTGCCACTTTTTTTAAACATTTCACATAAGACCCCGCGTCTATCTATTTCAATCACTGGCTTTATCAAATTCAGGTCATTTACCTAATTCCCAGTCGTCACTACGCACTGATTCTCTTTCTACTGCGTTGTCGTGACCTCTTCTGTCCCTTTCTACACTCATCGGGAAGTCTTCGAGGGAGTCCCGAGGCGTTGCAGGTCTGAAAGAAAGTAATAATATAATATAGAATATCTACAGCGAGACCGTAATAAGAGATTTTCTGACTTTTAAAAGTAAAAAAAAATGTACAGATCACCTGGATAGATGGCGTTAGCTCTCATACCTAGTTTTCCTGTACGGATTTTAATATTGTAAAATTGCAACTTCGCTTGTGCCTCGGTAAGCACGTAAAACCGTTATTCGTCTGATATCTCGATCCCAACAGACTATGCGAGTGAAGTCATAGAGAGTGCACCAGTATGTGTGATACGTGATATGATAAACTATTGAATATGTAAATAGTATACTAGAGTCCGTTTCATAGAACAACTCCTATGCCTGATTTCGGAACTAACATTTTTTTGTATGCAGTGACACAGATAATGTAGATACACATAGTAACTAGCGCCATCTTTCAAAGGAACTATTCGCTGAAACGGAGATATTTACCTGCGCTTATGTGATGTACTAGAAGTGTGCCGCGGTCGCTTCTTGTCCCTATACTGAAATTACATGAAAAATTGTAATAATAAAAATATTCCAGTGTGTAACAGAAGCAAAATGCTATAAAAATAACTCATTATACAGAACCAGTCCACAAAAATAACAACATATACATACCCATTATAACACAAGGAGGTTGGGCAGAAGTGTGCAAATTAACCCACTTTTATTATAACACAAGGAGGTTGGGCAGAAGTGTGCAAATAAACACACTTTTATTATAACACAAAGAGGTTGGGGAGAAGTGTGCAAATAAACACACTTTTATTATAACACAAAGAGGTTGGGGAGAAGTGTGCAAATTAACCCACTTTTATTATAACACAAGGAGGTTAGGCAGAAGTGTGCATATAAACCCACTTTTCACCAGTTAGCCTATTAAGTCGCATGTGATAAGGGGTGAACCTACCGCAAAAAATACAAAAACAAGAAACTCAATATGTTTTCCAGACAAAACTTCTACCGCGTAAAGAATTTTTTTTTTATTAAATACTGCTAAGAGGTTGGCTGGTAGTAAGTGGACGATAAAAACGGGACCGCCTTGTGGCGTGCCCTGGGGGAGGCCTACGTCCAGCAGTGGACTGCAATAGACTGATGTGATCACGATGGTATCTAACCTGGGCGCCTCTGGCACTCCTGGTAGTGAGTTCCACAAAGTCCTCGATGATGATTCTATTCCGGTCCCCCGCCCGCCCGCTCCCCTGGCCCGCACCTTTACCGCCCGTGTGTTTCTTACCGTGTGACGGTTTCTGCAAACATCAGTACATACATAGATAGAAAAATCATCCAATCCTACTGATGTTCGGACTCCATCCGCGTAGACTGCATAAATAACAAAATGTCGAAATTATCCGGCATAGTGAATTGTAGCTTATGTGACATGCAAGCGATATTCTTGTGAAGTTTCATCAAAATCCATTCAGTAGTTTTTACGTGAAAGGGCAACAAATATACATCGTCACAAACTTTCGCGTTTATAATATTAGCAGGACAGAATAGAATGATATCAACGTGGACAAGTAAGTACAATCTTACCTCATCATCATTAAGCATGGGGTCACTGAGCTCCATTTTCTGCAGCACCTTGTCGTGACTCGAATGTGACAGATCTGTCACTCTGTTCCTCTCAAAGACACGACCGTTGTTTATTACCTGTGGGTGTTTTATCTTTACAAATTTTGTACTCATGAAGCGGTGATAACTTAATGGTCAAGACGTGCGTCTAATAATAAGGTGCACTCTCTATTCCTCATTCTCATAGTTCGATGGGACGAATAGCCGACACGACCGTAGAGAGATCTGAAGGACCGACGGCCTTACGTGCTTTCCGAGGTACGATATAATGACTACTTCATCATCATCATTTCAGCCCTGGGAAGTCCACCGCTGGACATAGGCTTCCCTCGACAACCTCCATTCCGACCGGTCGGAATCAGCCTGCGTCCAACCGACGACGCATCGCGAGTTAGGATCAAGATACACATCTAACAACCGACGTGTCGACACCACCGCGTGGTGCCGGCAGAGTAGAATTCGTACCACCCCATGTCTGCCCGTGGGTATCGTACGAGGCGATTAAGGGTTTCCGGGAGGTGGGCAGCAGCGCCTCCCGTGTTGAAAACGTGGACTTCACAAGGCTGCGATTGATGATGATGACGCATGTTCTAAGACATGAGGGTAATTACAATTACACCTACCTTAATATTTCTATCATTGAGTATAGCAACGAGATCTCTAACAAACGAGTTGTTGGGATACAGCGGTCGGTGTTTGCAGTAAATGTCCATCTCCAGGTGTTCTTCTGTATGGTCCATTAGGGTACGCACCAGTTTTAGTATGAACTTGTTCTTTGTTTTCGCTTTGGGATAGAAAAATTACATATTAGTTATGTTAGATTAATTATGGGGTCTAACAAACGAGGTAAGTAAAGCGAAATACTATAAAAATAGTCCACTATAAGAAATCTATCCACATAATTTGAGGGTCGAAATCACAATGTTTATTTTTCCAGATAGTATTTCTGAGTTATTTAGGAAATTCTCCATTACTATAATGATGGATTTTGTGGATATTGGGCTTTCGCTAAACAGTCCCTATTTGTTACACTCTGTTTACCCTAGAAATATTATAGTAACCATATCTATATTTAAAAAAAACATAATTAAAAAAATCCAAAAACCCAATTGCTTAAAAAAGAACCAAATAATGTACCTATATAATAAAAAAACTGAAAAGAAAAAAACAAGCACTTAGATGTCCGGTGGTCTAGAATTTTATATATTAGATTATGGAACTATTGAAGAACATAAAATATTTTCTAATGATCGTAACATAACAACTGAACAGCCAGGATCCATTGAAATATTATTAGCTTGGCTGTCGGATAATGGATCCCGACTGTTCAGTTGTAATGTTACGATCCATATCAAAGCTTCAAAGGAACATACATACATACATAGGCTGTTAAACACAATACCACCCCTTTGCGTCGCGCAGTCGGGTAAAAACGGCATCAAAATCTGTTGTGTAGTTTTAAAGATCTAAGCATACATAGGGACAGAAAGCGGGAAGCAACTTTGTTCTATAATTGGCGTCATCAGGGACGCGTTCGCCTGACAGCTAGTAGTAGTTAAAAAGGTCGGTTAAAATTCGTTCGGACCATAGATAACAGAAACACAGGAGATGGGCCGCTAAGCGCACTTAGTTTGAGTTCTGATGTAAGCGGCTATAAGCCACACTTACATTGACATCTAAATAATAACACAAATTACACCCAACATTGATAAATCTCTGACACTCACACATTTAAGGCGGTACTCTCATTGGCGCGCACACATTGCTATCTACTGTGTAAGTACGCGCCTCAGTATAGCAAATACATTCAACAAATTTCACACGTACGCTAGTGATTGACTGTCGATAAATTTGTTATCGAGCACTTGCGTTGTTGCACATCGCGAACAATTTAGGCTTTAGTAGCTGGTCACAATACAATTTTAAACATGTTTTTACTTAGCTTCATCTTAAAATTCAACCTACTTTTTCTACTTCTCGTTGTCCGATTGAGCTTAGATTTTGAGTTGCATCACAGTCACAAAAGTATGAGGTCACAAATAAAAGGTTATTTTTCTTGAAGGGATAAAGAATAAAGTAAATTCGTAGCGGAGTCTTTAATAAATTAGTACGGTATGTAAATGTTCGATGGAAATAAAAAACTATAATAATATGCTTATTGGTAGTCATTTATTATCTACATTTAACAAAATATTCTGAAATATTTAAGACTCGATAACACAAAGTAGGTAAGTAACTACTTCATAGTAACTATTTTACAGTTAAATAATATTTTTTTATATTATAATTTAAAAAAATATTTATTAATAAGAAACACAAAAATAAAGAAAGTTGACTTTGCACACATCTACATTAATTTAGGTACTTTGTTACACTAATAATAATAAGTAATTCACCATTGTTTTACATAAACATTATATTTTTTAAACTCTCAAAATTATCTACTTAACATTAGTTATTACTCGTAGGTACTTACTATTCGCGGCAACGTGACGTATCGACAACAAGAAATGACAGGTACAACTCTATGTCAAAGCGCTTAGCAGCGGCCGTGCGCGGGAGCGGCCGATTCAATATGCGCAATTATCATCACTCGGTCAAACTGATTTCAACACCAGGCACGCTACACTTAGCGAGCAATGTATTAGGTTCAATCGTTAGGTTACATATGTCACTCAGTGAAAATTATTTTAACGAAATAAAATGAAATTTGGGTATAAATGCTAGAAAACAAAATTGTTATTGTACTTACCTATGAAAAGTGACCCCTTCAAGTTTATGGTCACTTCGATTCTTGCACACAACCACTGAACAAGCAGGCATTATAAAAAAACACTCCCGTGTGACGCGTTAGGCAATCAAGTCCCGACTGATTGCGTTTTCGCGATGTTTGCCTATTTTGTTCATAGTTCAATTACACCGCCCACGCCCCCACGGCCACTCTATAGATCTCTGTGGTTCGGACGGTCGCGCACGGGTCGCAAGAATTATTCAGTTTCTCGGTACTAAAACGGTGAAAACGGCTGAGGTTTACGGAAACCTGAAGGAATACGGTCGGGACGCTCCTAAAACCAGTACGGAAAATTGTTGTGAACATTGTCCCCAAATTCGGTAGTGAGTGGAAGTCTCTCGGGAAGACCTCGTGATAAGTGGCTGAAAACGGATTGCATACGGAGCTGCTTTCAGGACGGGAACACTTTACAGTATATATATATAGTTTATTTTGTATTATAAGTACACATATTTGATAGGTCACGAAGTTAGCTGCAATACATTACACGGGGTCTTAGAGCAGTCTAACGGGGACCATCACAGTCCAGGTGAGTCCATACTTCTCAGGTACTATCCAAGCTATTCCACAACAATGACTAGTGACTAGTAAGGATGACGTACTTTTAGAAGAGCGAGCATGTTTCTTCGAGTGTTGTTTCTTATGTTTCTTGTGTCTGGAGTGAGATCGCCTCGTATCAGTCCGGTTCTCTAGCATAGGACCGTCGTCTATTGATAGGAGCGAACGGGATTTTCGTCTAGAATAAAAGATACATCATATTAAATAGTTAATTAACAATTTTGTTATTCTATGTTCTTCTATGCTGCTTTGGGAGTGAAAAAAAAAGTGTAATACTAGAGCTGCTTTCAGGACGGGAACACTTTACAGTATTTATATTTATATTCATCCCGATAGCCGTAGGTATTTATCGTGAAGAATAACGTCCAATATGTTAGCGAATTTAAAGTGGTAAAAGATTGTCAAATGACCCGGTGGCTTAATACGGCTGGCACGGTTTGCAGATGGTCGCTGTTTTAAAGTATTTTTTTCTTTAAATAATTTTATAGTATTTATACAGGTGTTTTTTTGTGGCCACCTTTAACGAAGGGTACGTATTCTATACATGAAACATAAAGTACAGTTTATGCCAAAAAAAATGCTGTTTTTTTTTTTTATTTCTTGATCGTGCGAAATTTATAGTGTCTAGTGTTTCTATTATTTTAATAGCAGCCGCCCACGATATTAATTATTTTTCGTGAAAAAATCCGCGTGACGCGCGTCTATGTACCCGCATTTATGCAGAAAAAACCGGGCAGGTCTATTGTACTCAGACTTTGTAGACCCTAATATTTTGGTAAACCAGACACTTCCCAGGTATGCTATCTAACACTGGAAAGAATTTTTCAAATCGTGAGACCAGTAGTTCCTGAGATTCCGTAGTTTTCGGGAACGTTCGAAACAAACAAACAATCAAACCCTGTATAGCTTTATAATATTCTACACTAATATAGATATAAATACTGAGGAAACACTTTGTTTGTTTGGTTGTATATGAATAGGCTCAAAAAACTACTGGACCACACGATTTCAAGAATTCTTTCACCACGCTATAGAAGTCGGAGTCTTACGAGTTACACTGAATAGATGAACATGAGCGCCGGTATCGCACAGAATTATCGCAGATATCCCTCCCACGGCTTGAAGGCCCCGACACGAACTCAATGTCTATATTTTTTTACAGCGAAAACCGCTGACTACATATGAAGTGAAATCGGGCATTTACACCACATATGTTTTGGGGACAGCGAGGGAGGACTAAAAACGGATTTCCCGAAATAGTCCCACGGGAAGGGGACAAACGGGAATTCATTAAGGCTACGATGATGATAGCTGAAATCGGGCATATATGTTCATTGGGGACAGCGAGGGAGGACTTTTTAAACCTGGATACCCGAAATGTGTCCCACGGGAAGGGGACGCGGAATTTAAAGTTTCACGTGAAAACCGCTGTAATACTATGAAGCTGAAATTGGGCATTTGTTCAGGACTGCGAGGACACTACAGTATTTACGGATTATCCCGAATATTCATCCACGGGATAGGAGACTAACGTGGAATATTGCCAATATGTAATTTACGAAAACGAGATTAAACATTCGTCATATCGAGTTTGACCCGGTGGCATATTTGTTATTTGGGACCCCGCGGCTGGGAACGGATTTGCCCGAAATTCCCACTCGGGAAGGGGACAAACGTGAATTATTTTTACGACAACCGCGATAACATTAGGCTCTTTTTATTAATATATTTTAAAGTATTTATATAGCGGACGGAGTCGCGGGCGTCCACTATTTTGTATTATAAGTACACATCTCATCAAAAACATAAATGTGAAAACGAGAGTCAAAGACAAAAGAAGTGATATCTAAATGGGTGCAAAGTTCAATGGTCAGTCCTGAAATATATTTATAACAACATAAAATATAATTTCTTCTTATAGGATAATATATTGTAGCCTGAGGTCTGATTTGGCTAGTTCTTATATTCGGCGTCTCTTCCCGGGCATATTGTACAAGTCAGTAGAGGGACAAGAGGGTCTTGGTGTTTTGTAGGCGATGGGCTGACCACCTGTCACTACTAACCGAACTTGTACATCTCAACTATACCCTCAAAATTGGTCAGAAGTGGCACCATGTGGTTCTATCGGCCCTTGGTGCTCTGCCTACCCCGTAAGGGATAAAGGCGATGATTATATGTATGTATATACAGGGTGTAACAAAAAGGGTATGTTAAGCGAAAGGCTACGTAAATAGCCCACTGTAGAGAACCTATCCACAAAATTTGAGACTCGAAATCACATGTTTATTTTTCAAGATTGTATGAAAATTCCTGAGATATTTAAAAATTCTCCATACTAACGGGAAAAATAATCATTTGATTTCGAGTCTCAAATTTTGTGGATAGGTTCTCCACGGTGGGTTATTTACGTAGCTTTTCGCTTAACATACCCTTTTTGTTACATCCTGTATATGTAATGAACGATTTTTTGCTAACACCCGTGGCATCAGGGTTTAATATAAACTAAAAATAGTGTCATAGTTAAAAATTAAACATCGTTAAATTTCCCAGATTTTGAAGTTTTATTTATAAATATTTCTTCGTCGTAGTCTCGTGTAAATGGAAATGAATTAAATGACAAAGTTAAAGCAATTATTGAGAGTGTAATAAAATAGGTGTCCTATTAAATATTGATAAATAAAAAATATTTTGCAAATTTTCTGGGTAGGCTCTATAAAGGGCTATTTTAATGCATTTAGTTTAACGTATCCATTCGTTACACCTTGTATACATTACACACACAAAGTTCTATGAAATGAATATTATGTAACCCACCGTAGTCCTCGTAGTTTCAGCAGTTTTATTTCCTGGTCGGTCATGTCGGTTGTATCTGAAAAAGGAAGAAAATCAGTAATTAAACAGTTGCTTAAAACATCTGCTACATTCAGTTAAACTAAGGTCATTATGATCGCATTTTCTTAGAAATTCACAAATTTTGTACTAATTTTGATATAATCAGCATCGTCTGGTCTTTATTATTACCACTGAGTTTATTTTAACACGATAGATAGATAGATAGATTTTATCGCAATAGAACCATTGTTCGACAAAAAAATGCCTCTAAAAATAATAAAAGAGGGGGTGTTTTTTTAAAATTATTTTTTCATCAAACAATTAAGGTCTACTTTGACCCCACGCGAAATGGGCAATCATAACAAAGCCACATACCGTTAGCCTTCCCCCAGTCGCTATAGTCGGAACCGGACTCCGCCGACACCATTTAATTAGAAACCCGCACGATATACGTCACTGTTTTGTTAGGTACCCATCCATTAGATGTCGCCATTTAGTTCGGGAGCCGTCCGCTAGATGTCGCCATTTAGTTCGGGAGCCGTCCGCTAGATGACGCCATTTAGTTCGGGAGCGGTCTACTAGATGGCGCTATTTAGTTCGGTGTCCGCTGTTTGGTTCGGCTGTCAGATGTCACTATACCACTCACCGTTAGCCTTCCCCCAGTCGCTATAGTCCGTCGTCCACAGCTGCTCGGACCGGCGGCGGCACGGCGCGGCTCGCACGTCCGAGCCGGACTCGGCCGGCGCCGTCAGACACAGTCCGGACGATATGTGCTGCAGCTCTGAGGTGGACAGCCGACGCCATTTCTGTAACAACAGCGATAAAACTATATTTCGTGTATCTTCAATACTTAATCATTTATTGCATTCACATGTAGTTAAAGATTATAATTAATTTACAGATAACATAATGACCATGTGCAGGGACGGCTCCTGATATTTTTAGATGGGGGTTCACATTTTTTTTTATATGAGCGCATGCAAAATTACAGTTTGGTAACGCCGCGCGTGTTCACTCCCTTAACGAATGAAATGATCCTCACTCTTATTATAATTCAAATGACCTAATGAAACACATTAAAGATAACCATATCGCGTTCTACTCGGACTAAGCGACATCTAGTGGCCGCATACACACACTACGAATTAATGTGAGCGGCGCTCCAGAATAACTAAGGCTAATTTTTCATACGAAATCTTCTGTTTTACGCGCCGGCCTATGTCGGTATGTCTCTTTCGCACTCATTGAATACAGTACTAGGAATCGTACCAAATTACGTTTCATTGGAGCGCGATCGCTAGCGCTCACTCGATACATAAAATTACAACTTACTTGAGACGAACGCGTAGACATTTTTGTATAAACATAGTAGAATTGAAAGATAATTATAAATATAGAGAAATATAGATTGCCTATGTAATCTTCGTGGGTTCCCACCCACTGCACCAGCGCTCCTTAGGACGAGCCGCCAGTGACCATGTGTCTTTCATGTTTATTATATTATACTGTGTACGCCCGCGACTCCATCCGCTTCGACTGAAGAAAAACCAAAATGCCAAAATTATCCGGAATTAAATATTTTCCTGGGATAAACTAGGTTCATTTCTTTCTCATGCTTTAGACTACCTGTGGACCAAATTTCATTTCAACCGGTTTAGTAGTTTTGGCGTGAAAGCCAGACACACAGACAGAGTTACTTTCGCATTTATAATATGAGTAAGGATTTGTCTTACCTGTCTAGGTTTTCCATGGCAGGTGGACATTAGTACGCGTCGACTCTGATCCTCATCTCCTTCTTGCTCTGACCTGAAACCAAACGCACAAGTTTAATTTACCCGACTGCGCTAGAAGATTGTTTTTCAAGTGTATATATGTATTCTTTGGCACGCTCTACAGCAGCAGTGGTTCTCAAAGTGGCCCAAATGGACCACCAGGGGTCCACAGGAGACCTAATACTAAATAATAAATAAAGACCTAACACGTTGACGTGAGAAAATGGGGGTTCACGATTAATTCGTATGTGGTGTAGGCTTGGATCTATGAGAATAAAAAGTTTGGGAACCCCTGCTCTAGAGCCTAAACGACTTGTCGCATTTAAGCTTAAGAGGTGTGAAGTGTAAATGACAACTATAGAGCATTTGTAATCGTCTATTGTACTGATCGGTCAAAACTTGTAATGAGGGATTTTCTGACAACTGCTAAAAGTAAAAAAACTAGTACAAATCACGTGGATAGATGGCGTGAGCGCATCACCATCCCGAAATTGTTTTGTCATTGAACACGTACAGGAGGAGGTAAAGGGGGAGCAGCTAGGGGGGGGGGTGATGCGCTCACGCCATGTATTTATGACAGTTATTTTAACTCGTCAGAAAATACCATTGATCAATCAAAGGACAGCCGCCCCTGATTACGTAAAAGCAATAGCAAAGCCGAAGCCGCGCGATCGCGATAATTGAGTCGGCGTCCTCCCGCGTTCCGCACCTCGCACAAGCACACACACAGTCTCAATTATCGCGATCGCGCGGCTTCGGCTTTGCTATTGGTTTTACGTAATCAGGGCGCGGGATTGTTTTTGCACTAGGTGTATTTAACTCTATGATATTAGTGTAGATTGGATATCGATGAGGGTTAGCGTCAGGCAGGCAGCCGGCCGTAAAACAAACGCCAAATCCTTGGCAATATGAGTTTCGTAAGAAACCATATTGCGCCGAACCCATAAATAATGGGATAAGGAGCCATCCATATATTACGTCACAGGTTAAGGGGTAGGGAGGGGTCATCAAACTGTGACATTGTGTGACAAGGGGGTGGAAGGGGTCTTAAATTTCGTGACGTCACACTAGGGAGGGGGGCTCTCACAAATGTGACCAGCTGTGACAAGGAGGGGGGAGGGGCAAATATCATGAAATTCGTGTGACGTAATTTATGGATGACCCCTAAGGGCAGGAAGATGATGATAAATATTAGTGTAGATGCTAATATTGGAAGCTAAGCAGAGCAAAGTTTTTTTTTTTCAAAGTTTACTAAAATCTGTATCGGAAGAATAAACGTTTCAACGTAATAATAAAAAAACTACATAACTTTTCCTATAAGACAAAAAAAACTACATAAAATTTTCTATAACATAAAATACTACATAACTGTTACTATTTGATTTAAAAAAATACTTTAACATCCACTCTCAATTATGTCTACAGGGTGTTTCAAAAGGGGTATGTTAAGCGGAAAGTTGTGAAAAAAAAGCCCACTATAAAGAACCTAGTCACAAAATTTCTGACCGAAATCAAGGTCTCCATAATATATGGATAAATAGACAAATGATTTCCAGATTCACATTTTGTGGATAGGTTTTTAATAGTGTGCTATGTTTATAGCTTTTCGCTTGACATACCCCTCTACAATTTATGTGAAAACAATGAAAAAAATAACTAAATTGAAAGCAACAAAAAAACTTACGCATAGAAAAGCGACAAAAAGGAATAAAATAGGCTTCGTACGTACTGTGCGAACCTACGGACACAACAATATCTGTACTAATGCTCGTATTCTTAGTCGTTACACTCCCTTAAGGGAGCTCGAGTGAGCGAAAAATAATTTAATTTCTTCGAAATGGGCGTTATTTATAGCTAGTTATCCATAGCAAGACAGAGATAGCTAGCATAAAATGTTACCTCAAGTAGGTATTTGAAGTATATGTTTCAGTTCTAGCTACAACCTCCTTGACTCATATTGATGACCAAAAACAAAGAAAATTAAGTGACCCTGCACGCATAAATCCCGGTAGGTTTGATGTTGAATAATAAGTCATGCTTAAAATATACTTCATTCCTATCTGCATAATTAAAAAACTTCTACAAATAAATATAACACTTAAGAATTTTTAAGAATACAATACCATACATTTTATTTTCACAAGATACTCGTATGGTTATTATTGATACATTGATTGATAGCTAAAAAAATATACAGAATTGATAGGACATATACAGGGTGTAACAAAAGGGGTATGTTAAGCAAGAAGCTATGTAAATAGCCCACTAAAAGGAACCTATCTACAAAATTTCAGACTCGAAATGAAATGTCTAATTTTCCAGATAGCATGAAGAATTCCTAAACAACTTAAGAATGTTCATACAATTTTGAAAAATAAACATGTGATTTCGATCTTCAAATTTTGGAAATATGTTCTCTATAATGATCTATTTACATAGCTTTTCGCTTAACATACCCTTTCTGTTACACCCTGTATAGTCAAAATTTTCTATACCATCACATGAATGCTTTCTCTTTCCCTTTCCTACTTTCCCTGTCAATCTCAAGTACATTACCTTGAAAAAGCGACTTCAGCGCATCTCTCTTCATCGCGCAATTCGCCCGTAAGCGAGAGAGAGAGATACTTGAGTGGCTTGTAGCTTCGAGTGACAGAGATAGACGCCTAGTGGGGCGCTTTCCGACTCACGCTGTAGTGTGTCTAAACATAGACCGGACGAGGGGTTTTTAAATCTGGAATATTAAAGCAATAATATGTCAAAACCAAGCGTTTCTTACTACATCTTATCTTATCTTACTAATATATCTTATCTTACTAATGTCATAAATGCGAAAGTTTGTAAGTATGGATGGATGGATGTTTGTTACTCTTTCACGTAAAAACGGCTGGAGCGATTTTAATAAAATTTTGTATGGAGTTAGCTGACACCCTGGATCAACACGTAGGCTACTTTTTATCCCGGGAAAATATTTTTTAACCCGGATAATTTCAACATTTTGCTTTTTCAGCAGTCCACGCGGACTAAGTCGCGGGCGTCCACTTGTACATACATATAGTCTCGCCCATTATTCCCCAAAAGGTTGGGCAGAAGTGTGGAAATTACACACCCACTTTTCACCAGTCAGCCACGTGGTAAGGGGTGAGCCTACCGCCGCTTTACGGGCACCTACAGGGTGATTTTTGGTCGTCAACGTTCCCGAAAACTACGAAATCTCCTCATCATCACGATCATTTTTCTCCATGGAAGCATACCTGGGAAGTGTGTGGTTTCCATAATATTAGGGTCCAAAGTTGAGTAAATAGACTGCGTTTTTCTGCATAAATGCACATAGACGCGCGTAGCAAGATTTTTTCACGAGAAATAATTAATATCTGTCTATAAATAAACTAGCATAAACACTAGACACTATAAATTTCGTCAGATCAAGTAATTAAAAAATAAAAAATAAAAATCCCAGCATTTTTTTGGCATAAACTTACTTTATTTTATGTATAGAGTTCGCACCCTTCGTTAAAGGTGGCCACAAAAAAACACCCTGTATACAAACAATCTAGCTACCGATAACGAATCCAATGGAAAATGTTATCGAGTCATTCTAAACAGGTATTATACGCTATTTAGTGTCAGAGCCTCGTCAGTTAAATAGCAGGGTTGACTTTGGGTCCTAAGGTATTTGTCAAATCCACTTAAACCCTTTTTTTATTTTAATAAATGAGTTTATTTGAATCCGTACCTGCCAAAAGCTTGCACATCTCTGACGGGAACAAATTTCTCGCTGTAAACGTGTTGTAGATACCAACTGAACGATTTACACTGGAGCTTCTCTCGGAGGATCTTTCTGTGTGTGACGTCACCGATCTTTGGGTTATTCTGAAATACGATAAAATGCTGGATGCAATGTGATTACATACATATACAGGTGTAGAAAATCTAGGTTTATAAGACCCTTAAGTGCCCTCTTTTTTTTACACCCTGTATACACACACAATACATCAGCCTGCTGCAGTCCACTGCTGGATGAAGGCCTCCCCCAGGGCACGTCACAAGACTACTGACATAGGGGGGTTTATGCCCGTCAACACAATACTCTTTTTCATATATTATCGTGTCCTACTCCGGACTAATCTCTAAATGGACGTAAGTATTCGTTGCTTAAACCAGGGGTTCCCAAAGTGGTCCAGGTGGACACCCATAGATCCACGGGGGACTCGACGGGGGGTCAACGTTGGCGTGAAAAAAAAAATTGGTTCATGTATTGTAGGTCTACCAGAACCCGTTAATTCTTTAAAGTGTACAATGAGAAAAAAGTTTCGAAAGCCTCTATTAAATTTTCGTCATAACATGCACTTTACCTTAGCCAAGTGTACGTCAACCAACATACCCTTAGATCCGGTCGGTGTAAGTAGAACAGTTCAGCATAATCATCCATCCACACCTCGGCCATCCGGGCTGTGTTGATTCCTGTAACATTTAGGACGTTATCCCACCGACAGTGTGACGACTGTGATTGGCGCATTCGGTAATGACCCTGCGCATTGAAGCGTAAGGTCCTGCGTTCGAATCCTGTCAAAGAAGAATAGACGAAGCGACTTTCAAATAATTAGAACTTTTGGGATTGTACATACATACATACATAATAATCACGCCTCTTTCCCTGGAGGGTAGGCAGAGATCACGGATCTCCATTTGCTACGATCCTGACACACCTCTTTCGCTTCATCTACTTTCATGATATTCTTCATGCACGCTCGTCGGTTTAGGGTACTCTTGACCTGACCTTTCTTTAGAATTTCACCAATTTGATCGGTGAAAGTCCGGCGAGGTCTTCCCCTTCCAACCCTTCCATCCACACTTCCGTTGTACACTTTCTTTGTCAGTCTACTTTCACTCATCCTCTCCACATGCCCAAACCACCTCAACATACCCTTCTCAATCTTCGTCACCACGTCCTCATTTATACCACACTTCTTTCTGATCACCACATTTCTTATCCTACGAATATCTTTCAAAGTAGCTCCACACATACTTTTCAATGCTCTCATTTCCACTGCATTCACTTGACTTTGATGTTTTGTGATTGTGGGAGGAAAGAATCAGTTGATTTGTGATGAATAACGCATCCACCAGTTTTATGTATTAAATCATTACTTCCCAAAGTGGACTGTGGAGTGCACGAGGTCGGCACTAGCAGGCCTAGAACGAGGGACGGCAAGGGGCTTCAGACAAGTCCCCAGTCTTGAAAAATAAACATGTTATTTCGAGTCTAAAATTTCGTAGAAATGTATAGGTTCTCTTTATGGGATATTTTCATAGCATTTCGCTTAACATACTCCTTTTATTACACCCTGTATATTCCAAAATCTATTACACTCACCATGTGTGTCCGAATTCGCTGGTAAGCCGTACGGGTGGAAGCTTCGGAACACGTGACCGACGCGGGAACACGGGATTGTCTCGAGAGTGCCGCCACCTAGCGGGAAAATCAACAACCATTATAACGGCAGATGTGGTTGACATTCCTGTTTTCAAAATCAGAATTCACTAGAGCAAACTAAACTACGGGACAACACAGAGATGTATAAAGTGACCCTGGGGGCGTGGCCGGCGTAAATGCAGTTTGAGCAAACTCTCCAAACTTTTTTGTATGCAGCAGCGACATCGAAAATGTGGTCATACACATAGTAACTAGCGCCATCTTTCATCGGAAGTATTCTATGAAACTGACAATTTGATGGGTTACACCAGGGCTCAGACGAATTTGGCTCGGGGGTCTCCCGCTTGTTTCTGATATCAATGGGTATACAGGAATATTGATTGAGCCCAGTCAATAGAACAACGCACGGTTAGTGGTTTGTTATTTGAAAAGTCCTTTATTCACTAGCTGTTACATTTTCCAGAGGTGGGTGCCGAGTTTTGATGGACGGATGACCCAGCCAAGGTCTCGCGGGCATCGGTTGATGCCAGCCGCTTCCGACCGGTCCGAATGAAAGTTGTTGGGGGAGGTCTATGTTCAGCAGTGGACTTTTAATTGATAATGATAAAGAAACTTACATTGCCACACCCGGAAGGACATTTCCAGGTTCTCACCCCCCCACCCCGCCATCTGTTCATCGTACGCTCCCAGCTCCCAGTAGTAATGGCGGTCGATGGCCAGCAAACCACCCGCCATGGTTGGAGACCTAAAAACATTTTTAAGTAAGAGACATATACACACATACATTCCCTATATAGGCCAGAGCTGCAGGTTTATAACGAGGATGGCTGTGGCCATGTTTAGCAGAAGGACAGATGTCAATGATCAGTGATAGGTTGCTAGCTTATCGCCTGAGAGTAAGCCCAAGTTCTTTATTCACTATAGGTGTGCCCACCACCGGACCCTACACCCTCCAACCTCCACTGCGAAAACAAGCACTTGCACTACCTACAATCGCCACGAGAAACCAGACCCGAGCACCAAGTTCTTTAGTCGACTTCTTAGGGACATCCCAAACTGGCGTCTTTTGAACGTCGGCGTCGGGAGGGCGACCGCGTGCTGAGTGGTATATTTATTACCCGACTGCGCCAGTTCATGCTTACCCTACAGAACTTACCAAGTAGGGGATATGTCAGAACCGCGGCGTTTCTTCTCTCTCTCCGGCACGTCTATCCATGTGAAGTGGCCCATGAATGTGAAGCCCCCAACCTATAACATACTTACGTTACATAGACGGCAGTGTTCCCGAAATGGGCTACCCAGAAGTGTAGGAGAAAGGAGAATTCTCCCCTGAGTTACTTAGTCGACTCTTACGACATGCACGGAAGGAGATGCAGCTGATGTATTCTAGTGACGCCTCGCATCAGCACGAGAAAAATATGCCTTGTCGAATCTGAGTTTGCGTCTCCTCTATGACGGCAAATCTGAGCAGGACAGATAGGCCTGTCTGTCAGAATCATGTGATTTTGTACATATTATGACAAAGATTGCAATGCGCCTTCTGTACTTATATTAATTCTTTGGTTAGACCACCAATATGAACAAACTACCTTAAAAAAACCTGTCTCTGTAGGCATTTTCACACTTACCCAAACCTATGAAATATACTTATTTAAGTACCTACAGACTTACCGACGCTGTGAAATTTGAATGAAATTCTAAAAACCTAGTTTAAGAGTTACGCAATAGAAACAACAAATGTAAGTCTGCTCTTTAGTAGGTACTAATTACACTATACTAAGACCATATTATGATACTTTATTAAGGGCCAATTTTCCGTAGGTCAGATAGCCTTTCTGAATGATAAATGCCGTCTCTAACTTAATCAAGTTTTAGAGAAAGATTAGCCTCCAATTTATTCTTCAGAAGACGGCTATCTATTCTGACCCTTGGATAGATCAGCTTTACGTCTAAACCACATGCTAAAATCAAACTACTAAGTAATAACACAAAATATTAAATTAGTAGGTTAGTTTAGTTAATAATATACGAAGAAAGATTTAAAGATAGTAAGAGAAAACAAGAAATTGACCCTTCACCAAATGCAGTGCCGTTGATATTATTATCCTACTTCCTACTAGTGATACATACATACACCTGCACCGGTATGATGAATTTGGTGAGAGCGAGATGTCTCACTTTTAAACGTCAAATTCACAGAGCTACTAATAACTAGATAAACTAAGTGGATGTACTTTGCATATAAAAAATAGACTTAAGAATTAGAATAGACACTCGTTCTCGAGCCTGGACTCAAGGAATTAGGGCTGATAGAAGTGGTCTGCAATCCCTTTGTACACACCAAGTAGAAACACTTGCCTTGTCTAGTTATTACTTAGCTCTGTGGAATTGAGGTTTAAAAGTGAGACATCTCGCTCTCACCAAATTCATCATACCGGTGCAGGCTGTGTTTCCGAAATGGGGTAATCAAACAGCATGGTCACTTCGAAAACATAATGTTCCCATAATGATCTCATAGCCACGTTTACAAACAAACCCTTCTGTTACACCCTGTATAACGCTAAGGATTTGACTCATTGATTTTAGTTGCGATGTGTATCGCTCACTCATTTCAATGCTACGTGTCTGCTGTGCGAGTATTAGTGCATTGCATTATGTTAGTAAAATCGCGTCCGTTCGATGCAGTTCCGATGCATTTTATCATGACTTTAAACGCACGAAATCCTTTTCCCTTTAATATCGATCGAGTTAGTAAGACCACGGACGGAGCTGTTAGATAAGATGCAATACCTACCTACGCAGCGCAATATGAACCAATCACTGGCAGATACTTGCCGGCCATCATCCGCACGTTACTCTATCCCCTCCGTGAGTAAGACCGTTAGAATATGGGATCAAGCAGAGTAAAACACAGATGTGCATTTGCAACGGAATCTGAATTGACTTACTGATTGAATGAATGATTTATGTGATGAACTTGATGATGGAATGAAAGACTGGAAGATTTTGACATTTTAATAAAGACGTATTCCACAAATAAAATCCGAGTGCATTTCGTTCTAGCTCGCAATCTAGAATTGTATCATCATCCCACGTGTAAACCTTGCCTTAGTTAGTCTCTTGCACGTTAATTAAACGTAAAACTATAGTAGGAAAAGCGAAATGTGTCACAAGAAAACTACGGGCAATTAAAAAACCATTTGTACTCTGGACAACGACCTACAAAAAAGTATCATTACTTTTGGACTTTTAGCTGACAGATAGTGTTTCCACTTTTAAAATGACTTGGACTCAATTCGCTTGTTCCACTATACATGCACGTGAAATTCTGTTGAGGTAACCTGAAAATGCTCGGCAGCTTGCAATTCAAAGGTAGTCTGATCGACTACATCTATAAGGGGCGTGACGACGGCGTCCCTCTTGTGCTTGACCCTTTGTATGAGAGGCCGGAGCCAGTCTCTCTCAGTTTCGCAGTGGGCGTCCAGAAACACTAGAACGGAGCCCCGAGCCGCGCGCGCGCCGTATGTTCGTGCTGCTATTAGACCCATACTGGAAGATCATACAAGGCGGCCATTTTGAAACTCTGTTCTTCAATCGTCTTACATTATATAAGTAGGTACACATGGCTGTTTTCAAAATGGGAAGATCGCGAAGATCCTTGCATAGGAGCTCGCATAGCGACGTCAATCAGATGTAAAATATGTCGACATGCACAGAAGGAGATGCAGCTGATGTTTTTACTTGATTGATATGACTAATTTGTTAACAAATAATAGATTTGAGTGAATTACATGACCTATTTTCCACGCAATATCATCATTAAAATAAACTTTCAAATAAAAAAAAACTGACTGCGTACTCAAATATCTTGCGTCTCTTTCAGTCACGTCAAATTTGAAATCGGTTTTAATAAATAACTCCCGCGCATGATTTCAGGACAACACAGTTACGCAATTAATTAATGCAGTCGTATACAGAGCAACTAGAGTTTCACCGAATAGAACATGTTAATTGGCCTACAGATGTTATGTTTTTTTAGATAAATAAATAAATAGATGATGGCGCTGTGCAAAATGTTACTAGTTGTTACTTGTTGAAATCTGTGGCTCAAGGCATATGGCGATTAATTTATGATTACGTACTTTATTACCGTTCAAAATTGCTCATTAGATAACAGATTTATTGTTATTTTCTCTAGTAGTAAGTTTACAAAACACATGTTTATAACGCGGACAAATTCTAAGTAATACATCATTTCCAATCAATATAATCATTAAGCTAGAGGTTTCAATTATGTAAAAGTAAGGGCTATGAAGTACACCACGTGAAACGGCTGAAAAGTCGACAGAAAGCGGGTATTTAAAAAAAATCTAAGAAAACATCTTAAGCTGTTCAAATGTGCTCATGTGTGCTTAAAGAGAGATATATCACAGAGAGATAATAAAGAGAAAACACGTAAAAGAAATCTGCAAAGAAAATTCACCAATGAAAACCATAATAGTGATGTGTGAATATGTACACGGCTCTGTTTTCCCAAAATGGGGTAGATAGAGCTGCAGGATCATGAAATAGATCCTTAAAGCCACGTTTAGCTTAGCGAGTTCAGATCAGTTACAATTTGGTAGCTCATAGCTTGAGGGAATACCCCTGAGTTCTTTAGTCGTGCGTAAAGAGATGCAGCTAATGTATTCTAGTACATCACCGCAGGCAAAAAGCAATACGGAAGTGAAAACCCAATCAAAATATGAGAAGGAAGCTAACCAGCAAATTCGATACAAAAAAAAACTATAACACAAGCGGTGCAAACACAGGAAACGCGAAAAAAGCAACAGAAAACACCGATAAGTGAGACAAAAACAAAACGTGAGTTGCCCACGCACGTGAGCGAAAGAGAAAACAATAACAAGAGCGACCTGCCAAATATTACCTAAGCTAGAAGCTGACATAACTAGAAATATAATTCTTACGACCGATATTAAGTAACTAGAGGACATCCACGACCTCGACTGCTTAACTTTACAATTCCCGTTTTTTCGTTTTCGTTGGTATTTCTAAAAATCCTTTCTTTTTTGGATGCCAATGTGATACAAAGAGCACACCCTCCAAATTCCAGGTATCTAAGATCAGATGTTTCGGCTGTGCATTGATACATCAATCAATCAGGACAGTAATTTGGCTAAGTAGGACTAAGCATTCTATGTATATGTACCCATTAATAGATTAGATTTAAAAAATCCAAAAACCCGACTGCTTAAAAAAGAACCAAATAATGTACCTACATAATAAAAAAACTGAAAAGAAATAAAACAAACACTTAGATGTCCGGTGGTCTATGGAATTTATGGAATGAATACTATCGTTGAACATAAAATATTTTCTAATGATCGTAACATAACAACTGAACAGCCAGGATCCATTGAAATATTAGCTTGGCTGTCGGATAATGGATCCCGACTGTTCAGTTGTTATGTTACGATCATTAGAAAATATTTTATGTTCAACGATACCCCACTCGATATAGTTTGTCGACTTTAATTTTTTTCATTTTTTCAAAATGGCGTCCAGTAGTCGCCATATTGGATTTTCACTAACGTCATGTCTTTAGTGACACTCGCCGGACTAAGAGGAATCGATTGACGTATGAATCATAAAAATCGGCCGAGGCGTTTGGTCTGTGTAGTGCTTCAAAGGAACATACAAACAAACATACATACATAGGCTGTTAAACACAATACCACTCCTTTGCGTCACGTAGTCGGGTAAAAATAGGATAATAACGGTGCTAAGATTCAAGCAATTGGTAAAAGTGACCCTAGGTTGTTACTAGTAGGTATAGCGACTCCAGAAAATCTAAAATCCCTTAGTAAAAACACATTAGAATAGATAAGCACTACAAAGTGCTCACCAGGGAAGATAGTTCAAGCAAGCTGATAAATATAAATGGCCGAAGAAAAATAACACTGAAACTAGCCAGAAAAGGAGTAAGAGGAATAGCATTAAAAATTGCTAATTGAAAAGAAATAATACTAAAACTATCAGTTCACAAATGTATCAAGAGAAATAACAATATTGCTATTTCACAAAAAGATGAAACTAAAGATTGCCAAGAAATAGTTGCAAGGTAAAGCAATGCCACAAAACTTAAAGTGCCGGTTGCAGAAACAACAGCTCTACATGAGCATTTAAAGTCAGAGCTATAGCTAAAGCTATAGTTATCAAGGATAGCGGCACCGACATACAGCGGCGGCAAGCAAAAACAGCAGCATATATGTATCGGCAATTCGGCACCATTATCCTAGGCAACCGTACCTTTTAAGGCCGTAACACAAAACCGCGCCGCGGCGCTAGAATCGGAAGTGACGCCACTGCCGATTTTAGCGTTGCGACGCCGCAACGCGACGCGAATTCCAGCGTTGTGACTCCATACTTGGTGACAATGATTCACTAAATCTAAAAAAAACTCATAATTTAAAGAACATGTTGGAAACCCGATGGCCTTAATGTATATCAAAGAATATACTTACTCTCTAACGAGAGACGCATATGTTGACAATGATTCAGTTTGTTTCTATTACTCTTGCAAACAACACGCGTCAAACCGGAAGCAGTTTTAAAATCAAAATGTCTGACGTTGATGTCGATATATTAATATCTTTGATTCATGAACGCTTGTTTGTGGGATTCTAGTGACGAAACTTATAAAGACAAATTTATAAAACAAGAAGCATGGATAAGCATTTGTGAAATCATTTATGATAATCAATCATCAAACAATTAACTTTACAAAGGCAGAGAGACGTCTATCCACACTCAAAAATCATGGTTATCCTACCGTACAACAGTAAAACGCTCTTTTTCGCGGCGCCGCAATGCCGCAAAGCGGTTATGTGTTTCGGCCCTTAAGTGATGAAACCTACATTTAGTAAGAACAGTAAAACAGCTAAAGAAAAGACACAAATCTAAAACAGGGATCACCTGAAAGGGCACAGGGTTGACGACGCTGTAGAAAAATGGTGTCCGCTTCGATGACGTCAATGATTGGCACGACAACTGCGCGGGAGCTTTGCTTGATCCGCTGCAGGAGGGGTCTGAGCCAATCGGGCTGCGTCTCGCAGTGCGAGTCGAGGAATACGAGAGTGTCTCCAACGGCATATCGGGCACCGGCCAGCCTCGCACGAGTCAGCCCCACGCTGTCGAGATTTCAAAACACACTGAAGACATATTAGGTAATTTATTTAAAGAAAACCACCGGACTGCGTTAAAATTTAGATCTAGTGTCTCACGACCACTGGCGGCTCGTCTTAAGGAGCGCTGGTGCAGTGCACTCCCGCCCACGAAAATTACATAGGCAATCTATATTTCTCTATATTTATAATTATCTTTCAATTCTACTATGTTTATACAATAGTGTCTACGCGTTCGTCTCAAGTAAGTTGTAATCTTATGTATCGAGTGGAGCGCTAGCGATCGCGCTCCAATAAAACGAAATTTGGTACGATTCCTAGTACTGTATTCAATGAGTGCGAAAGAGACATACCGACATAGGCCGGCGCGTGAAACTGAAGATTTCGTATGAAAAATTAGCCTTATCTTCCTTGCGTTTCCAAACTGTAATTTTGCATGCGCTCATATTTAAAAAAATGTGAACCCTCATCTAAAAATATCACGAGCCGCCCCTGCTCACGGCTAAGACGAGCCTAATGATACCTCTCAAGTTCAAATGCGACAAGCCGTTTAGGCTCTAGAGCGTACCAAAGAAATATACATACAAACATACACTCGAAAAACATAACCCTCCTGGCAGAGCCGGGTAAAAGCAAGAAGAAAGAAGAACAGAGTATGTCAAACTGCCCCCTGATTACGTAAAAGCAATAGCAAAGCCGAAGCCGCGCGATCGCGATAATTGAGAGTGTGTGCGTGCGCGGGGCGATGTGCGGGGCGCGGGGCTCGTTGCGCGCACGCACACACTCTGAAAACAATTTTAGATTATTTTAGATTAAACTAGAATATTGGAACCAAGTAAGATTCAAAGGTGACAACTTTATGTTCACGGTGACAAGTAACGAGCTAGAGTCACGATAAGGCTAAGATTTTGTGTAAATAAATGAATTGGATTGAAAGAAACTAGACCCGAGCCTAATTAATGTCCTACTGGTAATTGCGACTGTAGTTGCCTACACCGCGAAGGGTTGGAAATTCAATGCATTTGAAGGAGCAACATAAACTCCTGTCTTTCAAAATATACCTAAGCCGGAGGCCCTTTATCCACACTGTTCTGTTCGCAAGTTGCTGTTCTTTAGTCTTTGTTGGCCCTTCAGTTAACATCTTTGGTTCTGTATACCATAAAGTCATGCAAAGAATGGAAGGAGCATGTAAATCACTCATAACTTGTAAAATAACGTCAATAACGTGTACATACTATTAATATGAGACGATAAAAAATGGCCACACGGAACTAGAAATAGGAAGCGGCTAACGTCCCCTTTTGGTTGACTATAACACGCAATACTACGTTACGTATCACGTTCCGTTGATTCGTGGCTTCACTAGAATACATGAGCTGCATCGCCTTCCGTGCATGCCGTAAGAGTCGACTAAGGAACTTAGGGGCGTTCTCCTACATACATACATAAAAATCACGCCTCTTTCCCGGAGGGGTAGGCAGAGATCACGGATCTCCATTTGCTACGATCCTGACACACCTCTTTAGCTTCATCTAGTTTCATGGTATTCTTCATGCACGGTCTCTTAGCTTTGTCACAAATCATTTTACATCTGACCTCGCTATGCTGACGTGGCTGTGCGATCTCCTTATGATAATGCAGTTCTGGCTACCCCATATTTTGGGGACACAGCCGTGGGTATACATATGTATGTGTGTATTGCTATAGGGGATAAGAGTTGACATTTACAAGTGGCATAGCTGTAACATTTACTGCTCAAGTAGCATGACCTGCGAAACACGATATGATAAACCCAATTATCAACGTCTATTCGCCTCTTTCTGTTCAGCAAAAAGAGCAAGACGGTATGTGAAAATACGATAAATATAGCCGCCATGTTGAATATTTATATTGAACTAGTTTTTATCAGCCTACAAAGTGTGGGCCCACGACTTCGTCCGCGTGAGCGGGCGTTGTACCCGTAAATAGCGAAGCCGGGCAGGTTGTTGTATAACAATAGACTGTAGCCTTCCTTGGTAAATGGGCTATCTAACACTGAAAGAATTTTTCAAATCAGACCAGTGGTTCCTGAGATTAGCGCGTTCAAACAAACAAACAAACAAACAAACTCTTCAGCTTTATAATATTATATATAATATATAATAGTGGACGCCCGCGACTTCGTCCACGTGGACTGCAGAAAAGAACAAAATGTCGAATTATCCAGGATAAAAATATTTTCCCGGGATAAAAAGTAGCCTATGTGTTAATCCAGGGTATCAGCTAACTCCATACCAAATTTTATTAAAATCGCTCCAGCCGATTTTACATGAAAGAGTAACAAACATCCATCTATCCATCCATCCATACTTACAAACTTTATATATGTACTAGTGGACGCCCGCGACTCCGTCCGCGTGGACTACAGAAAAAAAAATGTCGAAATTATCCGGGATAAAAACATTTTCCCGGGATAAAAAGTAGCCTATATGTTAAGTGGGACCTGTCACAATATATTCCTGAAAACTGCACCGAAATCGGTTAAGCCGTTCCTGAGATTAGCGTGCACAAACGCACAGACAGTCCCTTCCCGTGGGAATTTCGGGAAATCAATTCTTAGTGCTTCCCCGCAGTCTCCGATTTTAGCTTCACATGTACAGCGGTTTTTGTAAAAAAATTGAATTCCCGTTAGTCCCCTTCCCGTGGGAATTTCGGGAAATTCGTTCTTAGCGCTCCCTCGCAGTCCCTAATGAACGTACAGGTCTAATTTCGAATTCATATGTATCGCGCTTGTCGTAAAAAAATGAATTCCCGTTTGTCCCCTTCCCGTGGGAGTTTCGAGAAATCCGTTCCTAGTGCTTCCTCGGGGTCCCAAATAAACAAATATGCCCAACTTAAGATTCATATGTGTAACCGTTTTCATAAAAAATAATTAATTCCCGTTGGCCCCCTTCCCGTGGGAATTTCGGGAAATTCGTCCTTAGTGCTTACTTGCAGTCCCTAATGAACATCTATGCCCAATTTCAGCTTAATATGTATAGCGGTTTTCGTAAAAATTATGAATTCCCGTTTGTCCCCTTCCCGTGGGAATTTCGGGAAATCCGTTTTTAGTCCTCCCTTGCTCTCCCCAATGAACACATATGCCCGATTTCAGCTTCATATGTATAGTGGTTTTCGTAAAAAATATAGAATTCCCGTTTGTCGCCTTCCCGTGGGAATATCGGGAAATTCTTATAGCCTATGTTCATCCAGGTCCTATAAGGATTCTAACGGTGAAAGAATTTTTAAAATCGGTCCAGTAGTTTTTGAGCCTATTCATTACAACCAAACAAACAAAGTTTTCCTCTTTATAATATTAGTGTAGATGTAGATAACGAACTTGCATACTAACTTTCAACCCTTATTTCACCCCTTAGCTGGTCGAAATTTCAAAAATGCTAGAACAAATGTTTAATGATTTCTTATCAAGTGCTTAAATATAAAGTTTCATGGTTTTATCTTTTAAAATTAAGAAATCCCATACAAACTTTCAACCTCTATTTCAACCCCTTCATCCCTTTTTTTCGAAATAAAAAGTAGCCTATGTTCTGTCTCAGGGTCTAAAGATTGTCTGTACCAAATTTCATCAAAATCGGTTGCGAGGTTTAAGCGGGAAAGCGTAACAGACAGACAGACAGACAGACAGAGTTACTTTCGCATTTATAATATTAGTTGGGATATTTGAATATTTTGTATGGAGACGATACAATATCGTACCATACGATATCCATGAAGCGTGGTCATGCTAGGGGAGCTGGTCAATTCAATCTTTATGTTTTGCACTTTGCAACACATGCACCAGCTAAATCGGCAGATTAATTTTATACGACGTCTATCGTCGCCTCTTTCTGTTCATGTCAAAAAGAGCAAGACGGTATGTGAGATAATAGGATAAAAACTAAATCTATGATAACGCATTTAGCTTTCAAAGTATACCTAAAACAATGTAGAGTTTTTATCAACAGCCTACAAAGTGTGGGCCGACATCACGCGACGTCGAAAGGGTATAATTACAGACTAAATAGCTAAGAAGGTACACTCTGTAATAACAATAGCGACTGTTTCTTGGATACCTACAATGCGTTGATTCTTGACTGTTCATTAATCTAATATATAATGCCCAGTGGTTAAGATGTGCGCCTTCCAAGCAGGAGGCATAAGTTCAATACCAGTCACGGGCCTGTACCAATGAATTTATTTCATGTACAGATTTTAATGTTGCAAAATTGTCACTAAGCTCGTGCCTCGGAAAGCACATAAAACCGTTGGTCGCCGTCTCTCTCCGGTCGTGTCGGCTTTCCGTCCCATCGGACTATGAGTAACGGAATAGAGAGTGCATCTGTGTATGCGCACACACTTGTGCACTATAATATCTCGTAGTAGTAGTAGAGATTGGTCGCCTTGGCCGAACTACGGTCGGAGATCATCTATACTAATATTATAAAGAGGTAAACTTTGATTGTTTGTTTTATTGTATGTTTGTTTGTTTGTTTTTTTGCAGCGAATAGGCTCCGAAGCTACTGGACCGATTTCAAAAATTCTTTCACCGTTAGAATCCTTATTGGACTCGGATGAACATAGGCTATTCGGATGAACATAGGCTATAGGGTTTCGCATAATTTCCTCTAGGCTGGAATAAATATTAATTGTATACAAAAAAAAATTACCATTTGACGCATAGAGGTGTATAAATTTGACATACACCATAGAATAACTGAGAACATATTTCCCGAATAGGGACTGCTATGGAGCACAAAGAACGGATTTCCCGTAATTCCCACGGGAACTGGACCAACGGGAATTCCCAATTTTAACGAAAACCATTTGACACAATAGTAGGTAAGGAGTGTGAGGAGACACTGAGAACGTATTTCTCGAAATTTCCACCTGAACGGGACAAACGGGAATTCCATTTTTTACGAAAACCGCTATAAATATAAAGCAGGAATCGGGCATGTCTATTCATTAGGGAGTGCGAGAAAGCACTAAGAACGGATTTCCCGAAACGCAAACCACTCGACACACAATGATGAAATATGACAGGTATATTCGGTAGGGAGTGTAAGGAAGCACTGAGGACTTATTTCCCGAAATTCCCACGGGAACGGGACAAACGGGATTTCCAAATTTTGGAGGATATGTACCGAAGCGAGGGCGGGTCACTAGTCAACATATAAAATTCTCGATTCACAGTGTTAGTTACCATACTCCTCCGAAACGGCTTGACCGATTCTTATGAAATTTTATTAACATATTCAGTAGGTCTGAGAATCGGCTACTATCTATTTTTTATACCCCTTCTACGCTATATAATAAGCGACATCCACGCGAGTTGAGCCGCTGGCAACAGCTAGTATTGATGTAAATAATTCGTAATGGGTCAATATAAAACATGTGATGTTTAAATAGGTATCAATCTAATAAATTATCGAGATTAATGTCATTTAGCAATAAGATTTCTAACATAATTCTATATACATGGGTATCCCGAATCTAAGAGTCGAGAGAATAAACGCGAAAATTTTAAAGGTCTTAAATTTTTACGTTTTGTAAGTAAGCATACTATCGTAGCATCAAACGTAACGTCTCAAATCACCACAAAATATGTATGTCGTTTACAATAACTCCAAATCTATAATGTAGGTAAACAAACACGCTATATCTTTCACTTGTCGATTCTCTCGCCAATATACCTATAATCTGAGATAGAGTAATACTCACTGCGTGCGAAAGAAGACAGTTTTTGCGTACTTTAAAAGCGAATATGTATTGTTTAGTCAAACCGGCGATGTCACGGAACTCCTGTTTACATGTTACGCTGTATGATTTTTAAGACGGTCTTTTTATACTACTGCCATATTTGATACGGCGGCTTTTTTGCACAATGGCGTTCAAAGGGCGAAAATAGTAGATGACAAGTAGTGGCCCAACGTGAAGAGATAGCATAATCTGCCTACTAGATAAATTATTTCGTTTGTTAATCTACTGCTCTACTGAATATTAATAATGGTTTATTATACTAAATATAATTTACTAATAGCGAATTCAAAAATTACTACATAATTAAGTATAAAATCTATTTGAAGAATTCTAGCCAAAGTAGGTAGATACATAATTAAATTGTATTCCGAAAATCCCTACATTAACTCAATTTACTTTACACTAACGTATTCAAACTTCACGCTACGTAGAGCTACATTTATGGAATACTCGTCATCTATCTCCGAAAACAACGCGTTTCAAAATAAATATCTAACTAACTGTGCTGTACCACGGAACTTGCTTGCACACTTTTGTGCAGGCCATACAATCTTAGGAAAACTTTTCATTTTGGGGTGCGAACGTAGAAAGTAACATATAAATATTTTTTTTAAACGAAAAACCGACTTCCTCCCCTATGAGCCAAAACTCGAGCTTACTAAAGTAAAATTTTGCTAAAGGGCAAATATATATTGCGTTAAGCCGTGTACGAAGTTTAGAAGGCATAATATTGTCAGATTTATATGCCGACAAATTATTAAATAGGCCACATGACAAAAGGGCACTGAGAGAAATGACTAGGCTTCGAAATTTTACGTCTGACAATATAAGCAACATATAATTACACCCCTTCTTCCCGCCCTGTTCCCAATCATTTGTAGTCGGTACAATATGTATGTACTATTCTTTCATTCACGCCTATTATCCGTCATCTCGTTATTCTCATATCTACCTCTTCCTCAATAACCATCTTACTTCGGACACGGCTTAAGGCAACATATAATTACACGACTTAACACAATTATCTTCATCTTCATAAGCCTATTGCAGTCCACTACTGAACGTAGGCCTCCCCCTGCCATAGGGGGATTTTGTTACTAAAAAGCTCCACTATCTGTTTTTCGGCGGCTCCATCATCAGACCCTCGTTTCCTTTATATTATGTGTAGCTGACCAAAATTCTCTATTAAAATCTAAAAACGGACTACTCGTGCCTTTTATATTTGAGGATATCCCTAGATTTCTTAGAGATTCCATCATCAGATGTTATATTTTATATGTAGGTGACCAAAACGCTCAGTAAAAGTGTTAAAACAGACTACGTGTGCCTACAATATTTGAGGATTGCCCTCGATTTCTCCAAGATCCCATCATCAGATCCTGATGTGGTGAATATGGGACCAACCTGGAAGGATACCATGAGCAACTATAAAAAAAAATTAAAATCGGTTCATAAATAACGGATTTCTGAGGTAACACACATAAAAATAAAAAAAACATACATTGATAACTTTTTGAAGTCGGTTAAAAATTAAACAGGGTCGTCATGTCTATTCTCTGTTATCACACTATTTCTTATTCTGTCTTGGACGTAGTGAGAAGAATACAGAAATGTATGCTTTAGTGGTTTGGTCATATGGAGAGGATGGAAGGCGATTAACGAAAGAGATATAAATGGCAGGAGTGAATGGCCATGCCCGAGGCGAACCTATACAGACCGAATTGGCGACGTGTCTAGTCAAGAGCATCCGAAACCGACGAGCATGTTTAAAGAATTTAATGTGGATGAGGCAAAAGAGGTGTGTTAAGAAACAAACATCAAACTTAAATGTTAGCAGTTGATTGTTTGTAGTGCCAAGGAATATTGCTATATCATTCAAATTTTAATTTTGTCATCTATTTGTTATTGACTGTGGTAAAAAGTAATATCTCGATAGAATCGATAGAAGTTCGTCATCGTAACGTCCCATAATAGGAAACCTGACGTAATCAAGCCAAACTCCTATTGGAGAATATGTCAGGCTAACGAATGTCAAAACAAAACGATGTTATGATGCTGGCACGGTTTGCAGCGGTCGTGGGTTCGATTCCCACTCGGGTGAAGAATTTTTTTCCATTTTCTTTATTAATAATTTTATACGATGTTATTTTGTCTGAAGGCCCGTCGCCAACGACTTATTACATGAGTCTGCAGCTATTACTTTCAAAATCCAAAAGTGTTTATCAAATTCCATGGTACACTAGCAACGCAACATAACTATCGACGCAATCGCACCTCAAACGAGTCCAAACTCCCGGAGTTGTACTGAAAATCTTGCTGTTCGAGCATATCTATGATTGGCGTGACCACGGCAGTCCGCTTCCGTTTGATTCGGTGCAGTAAAGGCCTAAGCCAGTCCCTCTGAACTTCACAATGAGAGTCGAGGAAGACTATGACGTCACCCTCGGCGACACGGCTGCCGGCTATACGGGCCTGGGTTAGGCCAACCCTGAGATATTTTTACGCTAAATTTAGGTATCTTCTCCGAGTACTCGTACCTTATCACAGCTTCAAGTACAAAAGGCTCGTGAATCTACTTGACAGTTGCGTAAGCAAGGTTAACCATTAACTTCCAAAGGACTGTGGGGCTGTGCGCATTGAATAAGGGAGATGTCAGTCTACAAAGCCTATAGTGGTGGCTCCAATCAAAACTAACTATTCTGACAAGTTCGGGAGAGTTCATGAGATCTAGTAACTTTTGACAGAGCGAGTCTACTGCATATAAAAGTTTTTGGCGGAATTAGGATTGTCTCCGCACTCTAAATTCAGCGGATACCTAATCATTTGTCTCCTAACCGCCTGACCACAAAAGTGTTCATCAATTTCCATGGTACCTACATCACACAAACGCCCCAAATCAAACACACCTGAAACACCTCAGGATAGCCGGCGTTGTATTGAAAGTCTTGCTTTTCTAGCATGTCTATGATTGGTGTAAGTACGGCAGTCCGTTTCTCCTTGATCCGGTGCAGTAACGGCCTGAGCCAGTCCCTCTGGGCCTCGCAATGAGAGTCTAGGAAGACCAAGACGTCACCCACGGCGAAGCGGCTGCCGGCCATACGGGCCTGGGTTAGGCCAACCCTAAGATATTTAACACGCTGATTTTCTTTATAGCACTATTGCAGCGTCATTAATAAACATGGCGAAGAGATGGTATGACTTCAGTAACTGCATGAGCCGAATAAAACTTGAATCCCAGCTAGAATAACCTATGACCCTATTACCCTTGGTCTTTCAGACAAAGTAACATTGCATAGTTGCGAAGCGCTAACGATATTCGTTGTGGTCTTTTTTAGGGTCCTGTAGCCTGGTCGGCGTCGTTCAACGGCCGTCATACAGCGATGAATGAACTCGCTCTAGAACGTTATCTATGTAAACGGCTTATATCACGCGCTAAATCACGTTATGTCAAGTCAAATGCAGATGGTAATGGCAATTATGCAAATGTTACTTGGTCTAAGCACCCAGGGCTTATCAGTAGAAGATCAGGCTGATCGTTAGAATTGATAAAGATCCATAACGGATCCAAGAGAAGCAGCGCCGGCCCGAAGTAATTTTTAGAATGGAGCGAGATCCAATTATGGCGCCTCTCCTGTTTGCTCCTAATAATATATACTACCTAGGCGCCCTCTAGGATTTGGCGCCTGGAGCGACTGCTCCGTTCGCCGTATGGGCGGGCCGGCCCTGAAGAGAAGAATAGGAGGACAGATTTGACTACAATAAGGTATGTGCTATGACGGAATGGGCTAGTCGAACGAAATAGTCTAATACCCTAAATCGGTAAATTATAAGGATTTGAAACGTTTGTAATCCGTAAGTGTACAAGTATTACACACGTAAGTATGTTAGGCAATAACAGTCGGACGTAAATACACATAATTTTGTCGGCAAAGTTTATAACTTTTTAATGGGTTTAATCTCGCCAATCTCGAAATGAGAAAACCGCTCCCTATAAATGTTAACCTAGAAAGGAATTTAAAACGTGTTCCACCCTTGTGCCTACCCTGCACATAGGTAGGATGCATCCATAGAAATTTTGATCGTCTCGAGCGCCCGTTTCGGCTAGCTTTTTCGACACAATTCATAGTCATGATCAGTCAGTTAAACTTAACTAATGGAAGTGGCATAATACCTTGTCTGAAGAAAAAAAGAAAAATAGACATGTTCCTTTACTGCCATTGGAAATTTGGCTCTAAATCAGTGGTTCCCAAAGTGGTCCAGGTGGACCCCCAGGAGTCCATAGGAGACTCGATGGGGGTCTACATTTGCGTGAATAAATGGGGCTTCACAATTAATTGGTACGTGGTGTAGGCCTGAACCAGTTAACTTTTGAAAGGGGTCTATGAGAAAAAATTTGGGAATCCCTGCTATAAGTCAGTTAAAGTTATTCATAATACATACCGATCTGGCAGTCGTAAGATCTTAATAAGGTCGGGCGGTAGGCGCGTCCGCACATAATGGCTGAGCTTGCCTTTCAGCTCAGGAAGAGTTGAGTTATCATCCACTAGGATGATCTCTTTCAGGAATACGAAGGGAGACGTCGGGTCCTGGCCTGGATAACCTGGCGTATACAATTAAGATGCGATAGAAGATAGATAAAAGAAATTTTAACACAAGTTAATAAACATTTACAAAGGTAACAACACATCCGCACACTAAACTAAGCAGCGGTACATAAATACATAGATCCATTAATATTCATATCAATGTTTGCACCGACCGCGATTCGAACACAGGACCTATGGCGTCACTACACCAATCGCTGGTCAGTTATACCTTCACACGGCTGTGTTCCACAACTACGCTTAGCAAAGTCGTCGTCGTCATCCTATTGCAGTCTACTACTGGACGTAGGCCTCCCCCAGAGTACGCCACATGGCTCGATCTCCCTTTTTTGCTATCCAGTCACTACCAGCCGTCCTCTTTAAGTCATCGGTCCATCTGGCCGGAGGGCGCCCAACGCTATGCTTGCCGAGGCGCGGTCTCCATTCGAGAACCCGTTTACTCCACCGTCCATCGGCTCTACGACAGATGTGGCCTGCCCACTGCCACTTTAGTCTGCTACATTTCGAGACTATGTCTGTCACTTTGGTCTTCTGCCGGATAATCTCGTTTCGGACTTCGTCCATTAGCGAGATTCCGAGCATTGACCTTTCCATAGCTCTCTGAGTGTGCTCTTAGCATTGTGGGGTACGTAAAAGATTAGTGATCAGTGATAAGCTAGCTCATCGCCTGAGAGAACGCCCCTGAGTTCCTTTGTCGACTCTTACAAATGCACGGAATGAGATGCAGCAGATGTATATTAGTGAAGATCGACTAATTGTTCTTATAACATACCTGAAGGTTCAAAATCGATAGATACATACAACTAACCTTTAGAATCCTTATACCACGGCAGCGTTCGGCGTACGCTGTTAATGACGCTCCAGATGGTTCTTACGACGACGGAATAAGGTTCATTATGGAATATCAAGATGACCGATGCGGAGGGCAATTCGCTGTCGTATTTCACTCGCTTGCATGCAGGGTTACGGTGATCTGTATGTATTAATATCAAACAATATTACAAAATTGGGAATTATTTCGATCTGTTACCCTGTTTTGTCTTTTGTCACGGGGGACAGATCAAACTTTTATCCCATCTATTCTATCAGTAATACATAACAGGGTAACAGATCAAAATAAGGTACATAGGGTATATTACACACATAAGAGTACCCAAAACTGATGAGTAGGTAAGAAAAATTGAATAACTTCACTGTGTATATGACTATGTATTACCCATCAAAGAAAACCTGCCAGCAGCGAACATGTTTGAAGAATTAGGCGAAAGAGGTATTTTGGAGAATGCTAAATGGCCAAAAAAAAATATAGAGATTAATCTACACTAATATTATAAAGAGGAAAACTTTGTTTGTTTGGTTGTAATGAATAGGCTCAAAAACTACTGGACCGATTTCAAAAATTCTTTCACCGTTAGAATCCTTATTGGACCTGGATGAACATAGGCTATAAGAATTTCCCGATATTCCCACGGGAAGGCGACCAACGGGAATTCTATATTTTTTACGAAAACCGCTATACATATGAAGCTGAAATCAGGCATATATGTTCATTGGGGACAGCGAGGGAGGACTAAAAACGGATTTCCCGAAATTCCCACGGGAAGGGGACAAACGGGAATTCATAGTTTTTACGAAAACCGCTATACATATGAAGCTGAAATCGGGCATATATGTTCATTGGGGACAGCGAGGGAGGACTAAAAACGGATTTCCCGAAATTCCCACGGGAAGGGGACAAACGGGAATTCATAGTTTTTACGAAAACCGCTATACATATGAAGCTGAAATTGGGCATATATGTTCATTAGGGACTGCGAGGAAACACTAGAACGGATTTCCCGAAATTCCCACGGGAAGGAGACCAACGGGAATTATTTATTTTTTACGAAAACGGTTAAACATGTGAATCTGAAGTTGAGCATATATGTTTATTTGGGACCCCGAGGAAGCACTGGGAACGGATTTCCCGAAATTCCCACGGGAAGGGGACAAACGTGAATTAATTTTTTACGACAACCGCGATAACATATAGGCTACTTTTTACACTTAACATATAGGCTACTTTTTATTTTTTCTGTAGTCCACGCGGACGGAGTCGCGGGCGTCCACTAGTTATTTTATAAGAAGACATTAAGGTGGAAAAAGCAAAAAAAATCACTGTTTTTCAAAGCAGGTGTCAGACAAGAACCTAGTCATCAAGCCCTGCGGCATTTACCTATCAAAACCAGTTTTACTTGAGAGTTGCAGAACGAGGGGTACAAAAGATGTCACTTCTAGATATCATATGTGGATCTACGAAAAAAGTTATCAGACTAATTGCTAGCCTTGCTTAATTTTTAAATTTTCAATTTATTATCGCACATAAATTTACACAACTATTTATAAACAACTTATTTCCTTGGATATTTATTATTCAAATTAAGTTACTAATACCTATAATATACTAAATAATGTCATGTTAAAATCTATTAGATTCACTGTGGTTTTATGATAATTATTTCATATTTTCTATAAAAGAAAACCTAATTTTTCTGTGAAAAAGAGTAGCCTATATACAAAAATGTGGATATCTGGAATAGGTGAAGAAATTTAAAAGTTCAATGTTAATTTAAAGATTCTAACTAAACTTACAAACTCACAAGTGTTATTTTTCTAATACTTGCATGATTATGTTTATAAAGTTAGGCATTTATATGACTGAATATTTATTTATGAAGCAGGCTTTCTAATGTCGAATTCATAATGTTATTGTTTAAAACCAATTATTTGTTTTATCATAAAATCTCAAAACAATACTTGGAGCTAATCAGAAAACTGAGGCCTAATAAAAACGTTATCGCGGTCCGCAAGCCGGCGATAGTGTGCCAATAATGAAAAAAATGCTTACAGATTTCATTAAAGCATCTAATTACCTTCCAGAGTTCTGTTATAGGAAATGCGATCACTGAGATAAACATTCATTGCCAGTTTCTTTTCTGACTCTTCGCCTAGCTGCTTGTCTTTGCCCTCTAAGTGAACAGCTTCGCCACCTTCTCCCAACCCTGGTACTATACGCTGCTCATCTTCAAGTATTTGCTTTTCATAATAATCCTCACTATTCGAGTACTGCTGCTGGCCACGCACGGAACGCTTCCCACCCCGCCAGTGCTCGAACAAAGATAGCACACAAGTCACCAGCACTATTAAAAGGCATACTTTTAGTATATGATAGCACTTTCGTACCGGCAAATGCACCATTATAACATTAACAACATTGAGCGTCCAAACACGGCGGCGAAAACAAAACGACTGCTGATTTTGACATTGACGTTTCAGCCATTTTTGTTTGTTATTATTACGTTACGTAGTTACCGATTACGGAAACTAACACAAACAGCCTCGTTACTACAAGCAAATTATTGTTTCTATACATAGTATAAAATGAAGTTGCGAAGGGCGCCCAAAATGTGTTTGTTACCTAGGATCTCAAAAACTACTATATCAATAGCTATGCGGTTTTCAATAATGGAAAGAAGACATTCCAGGGATTCTATAGGTGTATAATTTAGGTGTACCTACTTAAGAAATTATTAGAGGAATCGTAACAGTTATCAGACGGACGGAAGAAAAACGAGCTTTTTGGAGGCTTGCATTGCGTGCGCTGCTGAAATAACTCAAAATACAGAATAACAATGTATGGGGGAATTATTCTTCTCAAAACTATAAAAAAGTCTGCGATAGCATATGTCTATCCTTTAAGGTTTAGCCACAATAACGATTTTAGTGGTGTTCAAGTTTAATTTACGAAATATCTTATTTTTCAATTACTCGATGTTCCTACCGACATAGACCAATAAACATAAAACAAAATGCATATCAAATTAAAGCTGATGAAATGAGGATTCCGAATATATACATATCATAACACTTTTATGTTAATATTAATACACAAGATGCATTTACAATGCCGAGGGCAGAGATGGCGGCGGCGGCGGCTGCGTTCCGTCGTTGTCAGTCGGTCGGTCCGCATAGCACGACAGTGGCGGCGAGTGGCGGCGCGCGGCGGCGGCGACGGCGGTGGTGGGTGGGCTCATGTTGAGGTGCGCGACCCGAACGGGCAGACACGAGAGGGCAGACAACGTTGATGGTTGTGTCGAATTATAAACTACAGCTGTAAAAGTCGAATATCCGAGCGAAGCCGGAACCGCGGGCTGCTAGTTTATGCATAAAAATGTGTGCTTATCAACATCACACCACCGAACTAATAGGTCAAAACATTGAGAAACTTGAACGGACGCGTAATAGTGATGGAAAACAAACTTCGACCTTTCTCATCTTCTTAACTTACCTGATATTATAAGCTACGTACATTTATTTTCTGTTCGTCACCTCCCTTCGTACACCTACTGTGAACAAACCAAAGAATATACTTACTCTTGAAACCAACGTTGGGAGTCTTCTTTTCTTTGTCCAAAATTATCACCTAGCTAGGAGACTCCTCAAAAAAACAACTGCTTCCATCTCGCTCATGTTGGTGATTGGTATACAGAAAGCGAGGTAGCATAATTTAACGGGGTATTACAATAAAAATAGATCCACCTGCCCAGCGTGGTGACTATGGGCAAATACCCCCCATGGCAGTCTTGTGGCGTGCCCTGGGGGAGGCCTACGTCCAGCAGTGGTCTGCAATAGGCTGATGATGATGATGATGACAATAAAAATGCAGATATATCTTTAAAAATAATAAGATTTAATACATTCTTACATAAATTAACATTCAATATATACAGACATGATGCATTTACACCAAATTTTATTTACAGATCCATTTGATTTTTGTTAAATAGTCATAAAATTTTGGGCAGATTCGACCAAACATGAACAGCTATACATAATTGAGTCATATAGTTCCAATGTCCGCTAACTCCACTTTAAAAAAAAATTGACGGTTTATGTTTGTACATAGTCTATGAAATTTCAAATTGTTTACTAAAATAAAGTGTATACCAACCACCGGTAAATCCCGTACAAATGTGGAATAAACTTTTCGATTGCTTTCAAAATTCGCTAACTCCAACAGACAATTTGTTCCAATGGCCGTCAACTCCGTTTTCGACCAATCAGCATGCGCTATCCCGACGCGTCCAAGATGGCGATTCTGTGTGAAAGCAGTGCTTTTCGTTGTTTTAAAAATTGCGTATTTTTATTAAAGTTATGGAAGAATTGCCAAAAATGGTCGAAAAAGCAGCTCCTAATAAAGGTAGAAAAAAGAAAAGTCAGCCAGATTTATGGAAAAAGAATAAATTAAAGGAACAAAGGTACGTTAAAAGTATGGTCGGTTACTATGGCTAGTGTAGGTTGAGTGTAAATATACAGAGTGTTACTTTTTTGTAGGAGTACAACCTACTTATTTTCTTAAACATAGTGCTTACTATAGGTTTGTTTATTGTTTTTGAAGTTGTATGATTGTAGTAACTTCCAAATATCCAAATACTTTATTTTTAACCGACTTCAAAAAAGGAGGTTATCAACTCGACTTTTTTTGTATGTATGTTATTCGATATTTCCGAAAATAGTGAACTAATTTTCAAATTATTATTTTATTCGAAAGGGTATAGCCCCGAGATGGTCCCACGGGCACCAAGTCAGGATCTGATGATCAGATCTTGGATAAATCGAGGTAACTCATCAAACTTTAAAGGCACACTTGCAGTTTTTGCGGTATTTTGTAATTAGATGGAGAACAAATCAATAGAGAATACTACCCGAGGTATTATCCCCCCCCTTGGGGGTACTGAAACTCGGTTAGATTTTTGTTAAAAAGTATTATTATTTCCAGGTACACACCTCAAGATTTGCCTGTTTATCCAAAGTGTAGGCATAATACCAAAAGTTTGAAGTGTGGCTCATTGTCAATGTGTGACTTGTTGAATATACATAAGCATTATTATGATAAAAAAGATAAAATACACCAAGATAATTTTATTTTGAAGTACTGTGTGACAAAAAATGTTCAAAGACGTCGACCTAAAAATGGTACCCGGGGCTTGAAAAATATGAGTACAACATACTACCTTTACAAAAAATCTGATAAAAAAAATGTGCGTGTCTGTAAAGAAGCATTTATGTCCATTCTAAATATAAAAAAGGACAGAATTTTAGGAGTCCTACAAAGATCACACAAGTCAGCCGGGGCATCAGCAAAAGAGAATAGAGGCGGAGATCACCGATCTCAAAAAAACGAAAGCAAACGTGCAGCTATAAACACTTTTATACAGTCGTTCCAATGTAGAGAATCGCATTATTGCCGAGGAAAATCAGCAGAGAGAGTGTACCTAAGTAGTGAACTCAATATTAAAAAAATGTGGCGACTTTATAATAGCAGTGCATCTCATGAATTTAAAGTAAAGGAATCGTTTTTTAGGAAAGAATTAAATCTAAACTATAATATAGGTTTTGGGAATCCTCGGACTGATGTATGTTCTCGTTGCACAGAATTATTAGAGAATATAAAGGTGGCTAAGACTAATGAAGAAAAACAGTCTTTAATGGTAACTAAACGAGTACATAATTTGAAAGCAAAAGCTTTTTACGCCTTATTGAAAGAAGAAGACAGTCAAATGATGACACTTTCTTTTGATTGCCAGAAAAACCATTGTCTCCCGAAGCTTCCTGATCAGTCGGCATACTTTAGTAGGCAGTTTAATTTTTATAATTTTATAATAGTCATTGGCACCTCAAATAGTAAGTTGACTACTGAAAACGTTTGGAGTTACTATTGGTACGAGACAGAAAGGCCAAAAGGCTCGAATGAAATTTCTAGTGCAGTTTACCATACTTTAAAAAATCTGAATATACCCACAAATGTTAAAAAGTTGAGACTGTTTGCTGATGGCTGTGGTGGGCAGAACAAAAATTCGATTTTAATTGGTATGTGTTCCAAGTGGCTATATTCTAATGCACCAACCCAGTTGAAAAAGATGGAAATAATATTTCCGGTAGTTGGTCATTCTTTTCTCCCAGCCGATAGAGTGTTCGCCAAAATAGAAAAGGACATTCGGAGGAAAGAAGTAATCATGAAACCACAGGAATATGTAGAAATATTATCTGTTTATGCGAAAACATTTCACTTGTCGGAAGAAGTGCCTGTTTTAGACTGGAAAACCGTAACAAGTGCCATACTTAAACCTACAGGTGGTTGGCATTTCGGCTTTAACATTTCAAAGAGATTTTTATTATTTAAGGGAAAAACTAATGTTGCTGTACAAGGAGAAGAAAATTATAAAAGCGAAAGAAACGATAAAAAGTTAGTTACCAAGAAAGGTAAAACTGTATGTAACATAACACCCACAGCTTTGCCTGTGGGAGTAAACTTGAAAAAGGAGAAAGTTAACGATGTTTGTAAATTACTGCAAAACCATTATGGGGAAAATTGGCGAGACTTACCTGAGTTGATTTTTTATTATAATGCTGAACAAGCCTTTCATAATAACGCCAATGAAGATCAAAATGATGACAATGATTGTGCGTGCGAAGAAATAATAGAAAATGAACAATTTGTTTAACAAAATAGTTAAACAAATTGTTCATTTTCTACTCCTCTATTTTTCTGTTTATTATATTTTTTACGTAAAAACAAATGTTGTTTTTTTACACCCTGTATCTAAATAATATTGTTGTTAGGTACAAATCCCGCTATATCCATTAGCAGTTTAAACCAAAATCCGCTAACTCCAGCTGTTAATTACAAATTCCGCCAACTCCATTTTTAAAATACAAAAAATACTATGTACATTGTTAGGATTACGTAAGAAAGAGTTTTAAAATAATTAAAAAAAACAATTTTAATAAAACAACTAATTTTCTCTAAGAAAAACTTTCAATGAACTATGAAACCGGTTTTTGGTTTGTACTGAAAACTCGTTTCGTATGGAGTTAACGGATATTGGAACTATATGACTCAATTCAAGTGACGTTTCTACACATGACGTCTTCTTCTATTTATGTGAAATGAAAGAGGACAGCATGTGTGCTATTCATATTATTATGTGAAGTCCAAAAATACTTGGTCCTTCGAATTATTTAAGTACATAACTGATTTTGTTTGGTGGAATCTACCAATAAGTAAAAATGATTTCATTAGCACTATACACATTAAAGTCGAGCAAAGTCGCGGCGAATATACCTATACCTACTTAGTTAACATGAACAAAGTGGCTATAAAGTTCCACTTGAACAAAGTACATGTAGTTCTAAGTTCCACGTAAACAAAGGGCCTATAAGTTCTAAGTTCCACATTTACAAAGTACGGGACCCATTTCTCCTCACACATTCAACCTTACCTCATATAAATAAGAGGATCTACATAATAATACTTTAATTCGACTCCTTATTAATATTTTTAGCCTTATCCTTAAAAATGGCGTCCAAAGACATCATTTGAGACTTGGAAAACTTAGCCCCTTTCATGTCCAGCACTTTATGGAACTCTGGAATAGTAGACTCAGGTAATAACTGAACAAATTGTCCCACAAAACCGTCCAGATTGCTTTCTAAAGGCGCCATGACTAGCTTTAGAATCATCTCGGCTTTAGTCATCAGTTTTATCACGACTTTGGTATACGTTGCTGGCGCTTGACGTTTCACTTCAGACCCGATAGATGGCATCTCTAGTAACGCTGTTTTTAACATGTGCGTATCTAATAACAATTGCTCGGAACCCACAGTTGAAATAGGTTTGCATTTGTAGATGTTTTGAATGAATTTCGGTATGAAAGAGTTCGCGAATCTAATACAGAATTGCGTGAAGTATTTTCTAGAAGACGCCAAATTGTCTCTTAAGTTTGGAACTGTGTTTTTTAAGTGCATGATTATTTGCGTTACATAAGAGCTTTGGTCGCCGACGTTATCGAAGTTGAGCCAAGAGATTTTCGTCATAGTTTGCAAGGCTGGTTCGCAGGCTATTTCTAAGTCCTGTACCAACATTTGTATGCAGTCTGAGATCATTTTATGAAATAGGTCTTGTTCAGGACCTAAGCCTACTTTATCAGCTAGATTTGGTGCGATTTTCTCTTTGAGTTTCTGCTCTAAATGCACTGTCGTTTCTAGACAGTATTCCGATGTTGTGATCACGCTGGTGATCTTTGCGATTTCCTGCTTTGTGTACCTGTATAATAAGATTTAAAATTGCGTGTTAGATTATGTTCATACACAGAACAATAACTAAAGCATTGAAGAAACTGAATTTTAGCTAATATAGTCGTCTCTGTTTTCTTATACACTCATAACAGCATTAGAAGGAGACAGATGTAGGTTGCTCAGAAGTCTTAAAAAAACATACAGGCTTATGTGTGTAGAAACTTCAAATAGATTTGTAATCTAGCATTGACGGTATAAAGTCCAATTCGACTAGCAGAGCGCTTAAGCCCCGCCCCCATTATTAATCATGTCAAAACTTGATAGAACCGACAAACAACGGCACAATTGTCAAAAATTTCAAAACGCAATTGTGTCATTGATGCCTTACGCGTGTATAAACTTGCCTGCTAGTGACATCGTTGCTAAGCAGTTGCGCCAACCGCGCGGGCGGCGCGGCTGACGGCAAACAAGCCATCAGCACGGAGCGGCAGTAGGCTCGGAGGTATTTGGCGAAAACGCCCGACAATTCTGATAAATAAATAGGAATAGAATATTATTTATTTGAGATATACACATTACGTAACAACATAGAACAGACAAAAGGAATAGGGGGAAATAGATACAATCGATAAGAATAGGTAAACAGGTAAGACTAAGAACAGACATGTAACAAGGAGAACTGTGCACCCTAAATAAATAAGCAAATAAGCAGTAAATAACAGCTTAGTAAATAAGCAGGTCTATCTGAGGTACATGATGATGATGATGATCTCCGACCTTATTTCAGCCAAGGCGACCAATCTCTACGGAGATTGCGCGCCTCAGTATTATGTACAGACTTAAGAACATTCAGAGGTAATATTAAATTAATATTTATTTTTGTATGAAAGTAAAATGTGACAAATTATCAAAACTCGTAGAACAAATGTTGTTGTTTATGATGGTAGCTACCTAGTCTTGCGAGGTTATTGATGTTTTAAAATTAACTCTGTATAAACAAAGCACTTACCTAACATAGGTTCGTTGTTAGACAAGTCAGCACACTGGACCAAACACCGTTTGTAAAACAGGAACAATTCCGCACAACTTGATACCACGCTTCCCGCGCCGGATGTTGACGGCGTTTCCGCTAGCGTTTTTGCGTCCTAAAACATTTTTTACTCTTCTATGTATGTATTACAGGGTGTAACAAAAGAAAGGGTATGTTAAGCGAAAAGCTATGTAAATAGCCCAAAGGAACCTACTCACATTCCCATCAATACATCAAATTCCCAAACAACTCAGGAATGTTCATACAATCTTGAAAAATAAACATGTTTCCGTGATTCCGAGTTTCAAATTTTGGAAATAGGTTCTCTATAGTGGGCTATTTACATAGCTTTTCGCACACCCTTTCTGTTACACCCTGTACCTATTAGTAAAGATCCTAAACATCCCCCCCCCCCCCTTAAGAAATTAGTAGATCACTAACAAAGATGTTCTGAGTTGTCTATGACTATGATCACTAACATCAATTTACAAACTAAATTGCCAATCAAATCGTGACGTCTAGTTTACCTGTATGAATCCTTCCATAAGCTCATGTAAATTTTCGTCAAGACTGGTAATGTATAGAGATAGGTATGGCTCGAAGCAGCGACCAATCACACCCAACCATGGAGACTTCAAAGGCGGCCGACTCTGAAACGACATGAAAACATTGTGAGAAACGTTGTGTATGTGTTGCAGTCAAAACTCTTAACCAGTCAAAAGTACTTTTAACTAGCAAAATCAGTCAAAAGTACTTTTAACCAAATGCTTTCGACAATTCTACTTTTGACTGAAATTAAAGTAGTTTTGCCCAGTGGAGCTGGTTAAAAAAATTAACATTTTTTGTAGACACTAAAAATACACGTGATGTTGGGTGGGAGGTGGGGGGGGGGCTTGTCTTAAACCTCACCGTGTATCACCAAGGGGGAAGGGGGGGTTAAAATGCTTAAAAAAAGATCACGTGAATAATGGACGGCCCCTTAGTATAAACTAGTGGACGCCCGTGACTCCGTCCGCGTGGACTACAGAAAAAAGAAAATGTCGAAATTATCCGGGATTAAAACATTTTCCCAGGATAAAAAGTAGCCTATATGTTAAGTGGGGCTTGTCACAATATATTACTGAAAACTGCATCGAAATCGGTTCAGCCGTTTCTGAGATTAGCGTGCACAAACGCACAGACAAACCGACAAACAGACAAAAATTCCAAAAATCCGTTACATTTTTATTATACAGGGTGTTTTTTTTGTGGCCACCTTTAACGAAGGGTACGTATTCTATACATGAAATAAAGTAAGTTTATGCCAAAAAAAATGCTGGGAATTTTTTTTTTTTTTTTTTTAAATTTAAATTCCTTGGTGGTGCGAAATTTATAGTGTCTAGTGTTTATGTTAGTTTTTTTATAGACAGATATTAATTATTTTTCGTGAAAAAATCCTGCTACGCGCGTCTATGTGCATTTATGCAGAAAAACGCAGTCTATTTACTCAACTTTGGACCCTAATATTTTGGAAACCAGACACTTCCCAGGTATGCTTCCATGGAGAAAAATGATCGTGATGATGAGGAGATTCCGTAGTTTTCGGGAACGTTGACGACCAAAAATCACCCTGTATGTATAGATAAGTAAGATTCACAAGTATGTAGATTTAATCAAATTAAAAGTAACATAAGGATGGCTTACGTTTTTGCTCTCTTCATTATTTTCGGTAGCTATCGTCTCGTTCGAATCCGTGTTCTCGATTTCTGTACCTAAAAAGTTTAATTAAAGATATTAATTATTATTTTCCATTTTTTTTCCATAAACATAGAAACTAGCCTAATTATTCAAAGAAACTTTGACGACCGATTTATGTAGTTGGTAGTGACCCTGCCTGCGACGCCATAGGTCCTGGGTTCGAAACCTGGTAGGTGCAACCATTGATATGATGAATATCGATGTGTGTTTCCTAGTCATGGATGTTTATATACTTATCTATGTATTTATATACCGTTGCTTAGTACCCACGACACAAGACCTTACTTAGGGATCTTAGTGTGGGACACAGATCACCCCCTAAAGATACCGCATTATTGCTGTTTTGCACTAGACAAAAGTCACCAAATTAGGCGGTAAGAAGAGCTGGGGGGGTACAACAGTGCCGTGATTGGTTCTTTCAAGGTCAGTAATATCCTATAGTGATGTAGTCAAGTCAATTTGCCGTGCCGATAAATATATCGATAAAATTATTGTTTGATGAAATAATATCATATTATAGTAAATACAAAAACATGCTTTTTTTTCTACTTACAAAATTTTATGTGTTTTAATTAATACTGATATTAAAAAGCTAAAGAGTTTGTTTGTTAAAACGCGATGATCTTAGGAATAGGTACTGATCAAACTGATTTTTATTTTATATGTCTATGTCTTAGATGAATTATAACGAGATTGTGACAGCGCTCAAAAAATGACACAACAAATAGGTGCTCAATTGTATGGCTGGGCATCTATTGTCATAAATTGATACAAGAAAAGTCGAGTCTTATGGTAACTACATAAGATTCAAGTTTAATAATCTAATCTAATGCAGTTATTACGTTTATATAGATTTACTGGTGCCACTTTTTATAAAGATTTTATTATGAAACCCCGCGTCTACCTATAAACACGTCACTGGTCTATGTTAAATAGTCCGCTAATCATATAATTTACATAATATGTTACGGCTAAAGTCCGAAGTGTGTAACAACATTCTGCAAATTATTAATTACTAGTGGACGCCCGCGACTCCGTCCGCGTGGACTACAGAAAAAATAAAAAGTAGCCTATATGTTAAGTGTAAAAAGTAGCCTATATGTTATCGCGGTTGTCGTAAAAAATTAATTCACGTTTGTCCCCTTCCCGTGGGAATTTCGGGAAATCCGTTCCCAGTGCTTCCTCGGGGTCCCAAATAAACATATATGCTCAACTTCAGATTCACATGTTTAACCGTTTTCGTAAAAAATAAATAATTCCCGTTGGTCTCCTTCCCGTGGGAATTTCGGGAAATCCGTTCTAGTGTTTCCTCGCAGTCCCTAATGAACATATATGCCCAATTTCAGCTTCATATGTATAGCGGTTTTCGTAAAAACTATGAATTCCCGTTTGTCCCCTTCCCGTGGGAATTTCGGGAAATCCGTTTTTAGTCCTCCCTCGCTGTCCCCAATGAACATATATGCCCGATTTCAGCTTCATATGTATAGCGGTTTTCGTAAAAACTATGAATTCCCGTTTGTCCCCTTCCCGTGGGAATTTCGGGAAATCCGTTTTTAGTCCTCCCTCGCTGTCCCCAATGAACATATATGCCCGATTTCAGCTTCATATGTATAGCGGTTTTCGTAAAAAATATAGAATTCCCGTTGGTCGCCTTCCCGTGGGAATATCGGGAAATTCTTATAGCCTATGTTTATCCAGGTCCAATAAGGATTCTAACGGTGAAAGAATTTTTGAAATCGGTCCAGTAGTTTTTGAGCCTATTCATTACAACCAAACAAACAAAGTTTTCCTCTTTATAATATTAGTGTAGATAGCAGTTCGCCGTGACTTCGTTCGCGTAAACTACCGAAAAAACAGAAAATTAATGTTCATCCCGCCAAAAATCATCCTGGGATTTTTCCTGAGAATAAAAATAAGCCTATGTTACTCCCTATTACATCAACTATCTGCCAGTGAAAGTCCCGTCAAAATCGGTCCAGCCGATTCAGAGATTTGTGTGAACAAACAGACAGCCAATAGATGTCGATGGCGTCAAGAGTGAATGCTATATCGTTTGCAGTTCCTAATAACATTATCTCGGTTAGACCATTTTTTTTATATTGAGTTACAAACAGACACTTCAATTTTATTTATTTGTATAGACTAGCTGTACCTATTCCACGACTCCGTTAGCGTAAAGTACTAAAAAAAACCTAGCCTTCCTCGATTAATTAATAACTATTCTCGATAGATTAATGAACTATCAACACAAAAATAATTTTTCAAATCGAACCAGTAGTTCCTGAGATTAGCGTGTTAAGCTAAAAAAATTTGTGTATTAGTAAGTATAAGTATAGATTATTAATTACTTATTTATAATAAGTATAAAATAACAAACGTAACTAAAATTATATATTTTTTTTTTTGTTAAAAATCATTACTTATATCGATACGTTTAATTTCTTGAATTCGTCCAACACTAGTTCTGTCAACGTCAAACACTGGAAGAAACAAAAAGAGATAAACATACTAATTATTATTATGAGAGAGGGACTTTTCCAAAAGACATGAACGGGAGCTGTCATTTTTCGGAGCAACATTTTTTTACCCAATGTAACTTGAGCTCCGTAAGACATAAAATGTAAAATGTTTTTAATTACTGATGAAAAATTATGCCATCTTTCGTAGAGCTATTTGTTCTGGAACTCTTCCCGCACCATTTTACAGAACACGTCATTTTTTTTTAACTTTTACGCGTAAAAACAATACAAAAAGTAAATTAAATAATTTTTTTAAAACGAAAAACCGACTTCCTCCCAAAACTCGAGCTTACTAAAGTAAAATTTTACTAAAGGGTAAATATATATTGCGTTAAGCCGTGTACGACGTTTAGAAGGCATAATATTGTCAGATTTATATAGGTATGCCAGCAAATGATAAAATAGGCCACATGACAAAAGAGAGAAATGACTAGGCTTCGAAACTTTACGTCTAAAAATATAAGCAACATATAATTACACTCCTTCTTCCCGCCCTGTTCCCAATAATTTGGGGTCGGTGCAATATGTAGGTACTCTTCTTTCATTCATCCCTATTATCCGTCATCTCGTTATTCTCATGTCTACCTCTTCCTCTATAACCATCTTACTTCGGACACGGCTTAACGCAACATATAATTACACGACTTAACACAATTATCTTCATCTACGTAAGCCTATTGCAGTTCACTACTGGATGTAGGCCCCCCCCTGCCATAGGGGGATTTTGTTACTAAAAAGTTCCACTATCTGTTTTTCGGCGGCTCCATCATCAGACCCTCGTTTCCTTTATATTATGTGTAGCTGACCAAAATTCTCTATAAACATCTAAAAACGGACTACTCGTGCCCTTTATATTTGAGGATATCCCTAGATTCCTTAGAGATTCCATCATCAGATATTATGTTTTATATGTAGGTGATCAAAACGCTCAGTAAAAGTATAAAAACAGACATGTGCCTACAATATTTGAGGATTGCCCTCGATTTCTCCAAGATCCCATCATCAGATCCTGATATGGTGAATATGGGACCAACCTGGAAGTATACCATGACCAACTATAAAAAAAATTGAAATCGGTTCATAAACGACGGAGTTCTGAGGTAACGCACATAAAAAAAAAAAAAAAAAAAAAAAAAAAAAACATACAGACGAATTGATAACCTCTCTTTTTGAAGTCGGTTGAAAATGCAACGAAATCACGCGCACGCAGATCAAATACTTGGTCGGTACTAGTGTAAAGAATTGAAGTTTGCATTTACATGAGTACAATTACATATACTCGTAGTGCGCAGCTGCTGCCTTATATGCGGAATCTTTTAGGGGGTAATCTGTGGTGTGGGACTACGTTAATGTATTGTGAAGTGTGTGAATATCACTAGAATCACTACATACATAAAACAAAGTCGTTTCTCACTGCCTGTCCCTATGTATGCCAAGATCTTGTAAACTCCGCAACGGATTTTGATACAGTTTTTTTTTTAATAGATAGAGCGGTGCAAGACGAAGGTTTATATGTATAATATCAGCACCGAGAGTAGGTAGTTTATTTATATTTATATCTATTCGGTGAACTATACCTACAAACCGCTTGTGTAGTAACATCTCGAAGTGCGTTGTCTTTTGTACTGCGTACAAAAGTAATTTGACGTCGATCTCACTCCTTCGGGCCGCCATTAGGGAAGAGAGCTCTTTGTTGGTTATCTGCAACAGAAAATTCATAGATATAATGTAAAGTCTCATTCACACTATTACATTTTCTTGCCAGTCGCATACAATTTCATTGAAGGATGGTCTAAACCAGCGGTTCCCAAAATGGTCCATGTGGACCCCCAGACAAGAGACCCGATGGGGGTCTGCCTTGGCGTGAAAAATGAGGATTCACAAATAATTTCTATGTGGTGTAGGCGTCAATAATGGCATATCAGTAATTGGTTTCAATTATTGCTGTATTTCAACATGCCCCTACGTCTCACCTCGCAAAACCGCTTCGCGATCCGCTCGCTCGCCGCCCAGTCGCGCGGAAACGCGGCGGCGAGGGCGTCGTCCACCGTCAGAAGGCGCCGCTTGAGCCACGAGTAGCGACGCTCCACGGAACCCAGCCACGAGTGCTCTTGGTCCGCTGAGAATAGATGCTGGTATTCCTAGAGGGAACGCGAGTACTGACTCTTAGGAACTCTAGAAACTGTCAAAATGTCGGGTGAGTAAGGCTTAGACCGCACTACGGCTAAACCCCCGGGGTTTCAACCGCCTGATTGATTTGGGAGTAAGGGCATAGAGTGCTAATGTCATACTAACTGTTTCGATGCACCATTAGACTTTTCGGTGCCTCACAATTCCAGTCCTTGACACTTAAGATTCTATTAGTGTAACGTATAGTAATGTACTACATTACTAATATATTGTAACGTATAGTAACGCAATCTAAGTGTCATGGACTAAAATTGTGAGTCACCGAAAAGTCTAATGGTGCATCGAAATTGTTAGTATGACATTAGCACTCTATGTCTACATCTTATTTCTCAAGTTCGTCAAATATCACGTCATAAGTAGCATTTTGGTTTGAAACCAAGGCTAACCTGGAGTCCAGCGGCGAAGTCGCACTGGAATCAGTGCCACAACATTTTTCATCTATGATTGTTTACTGAAATTACCTTTGAGCCACTTGGCTTTGAAAAGGGGCATTGTCTCGTGGTTTGGGCGTTAATTGTGAGTCATGAAAAGCTAATGGTGCATCGAAACTGTTAGTATGAATTAGCACCTATGCGATTACAAAAATTTGAAACCCCGAGAATACATGTACAAGCGTGTAAAAACAACGCAAAAATTGTACATAGTTAGAATTTAGTAGTGTGTGCGTTTCGAGCGGTTTCGCGGTTTACCGCTGCGGAAAAAAACTGTACGACCTTACTGTCGCTGAAGCTCCGCCCCTATCATGACGTCATGGCCTCACGATTGCCACACGACTCGGTTCATAGTCCCACCTCCTCTTTTATACCTTCTCCATGGATTTTAGGGACAAGTTAAAATAACTGTCAAAAATAGATGGCGTGACCTACACCTCCTACCTTGCAACCCCTTTACCTCTCCCTGCCCGGTCAATATCGTATGGTTCCGTTAATGTCACTTCTCCATACAGAATTTCGGGTAGGAGATTCGCTCACGCCATCTATACAGGCGATTTGTAGTAATCTGGCGCAGTCGAATAAAAACATATGAGTGCTCGCTTACGTCCGAAAATCGGTGAGCGATTTTTTGTACGACAAAAATAGAACGTACTGCAATATCGTATCGCAATAGCGCAACGTATACATCCTACAAATCTATCGAAGAACCAAAGAATCGAAGGAAAAATCGGTCCTACAAAAAGTCTGATGTGGGCGAGCACCCTAACCCTCCTTCTGGAGCATCCGAGTAAAAACATAAATAAACCTCCGTTTGTCGCGGTCGGGTAATAAACATGCACATATCATACCTGTAGCTGTAGTTCCACGAACCAGTCCAACAGCTCCTGTTTCAATCCCGAGTCGAGTACATCGGCGACACGGCACGCCCCGCCCAGGGAACGAGGGGATATCGACGCCTTACTGCCACCTGTGGATACATCATCATCGTTTCATCATCGAAAAGCGCTTAACATAGCGTGTACGAGTATGTATCATCGCTTCAATTATAATACAAAATCCTAAAAGCGGACTATTTGTGCCTAACACAAAAATCGTGCATTTTTTTTATCTGCCCGGTGAAATTTTATATGGGACTTTTCGCAGTTTTCAAGCTAGGAACCTAAAAATCGGTGCACAGACTCTTTGTTACCAACAAAAAATACCTGCCTTATTTTTTTTTTTTAATCTTCACCCAGCCCTTAAAATAGGGGAATGGAAATCACACTGATATTATAAAGGCGAAAGTTTGTAAATGTGTATGGTCGTTACTCTTTCACGTCTAAACGGCTGGAGCGATTTTAATAAAATTTGGTATGGAGTTAGCTGACACCCTGGATTAACATATAGGCTACTTTTTATGCCGGATAATTTCGACATTTCATTTTTTCTGCAGTCCACGCGGACGAAGTCTGTGTTATTGTAGTCTCTGCTGTGTCATTGTAGCCAACGCGTCTACACATAATTTCGACATATACAACTACTTATTAATCACTTACCGCTGAAAGCCTCTCTAAAGTCTTGTCGTATCTGCTCAGCAAGTTGGTCACGGATCGCTTGCACACGTTGGCGTAATGCGGCCAACTCGCCGATGTCGCGGTAACATGAGAAATGTTGGAGCACCTACAACCAAGTTGGTTGGTCGTAAATGGTGTCAAATTTTGGCAAACTTCACATTATATTAGAGCTTAGGGCTTTGTGTGAGCTTTCAACAATTGAACTCGAATCCGTTCGCGTTAGCGTAAAATAGCCAACTAATCAGATTATGGCGTGATGACGTGATGTAATAAATTAGTGTGAGCTCTCAATAATTGAATTCGAATTCGTTCACGTAAACATAAAGCAGCCAACCAATTAGATTATGACGTAATGTTATAAGAGTGACAACGGCATGGCGTGATTATTTGGGTGTTTTACGTATACACGATTAAGTTCAATGTAAAAAAGCACACAAGTTCTCGGAAATGGGGCTGTGTCGGGGCACACGGCCGTTGGTTTTAACGTGAAACGTCTATGTTAGCGAATCGCTTTTAATTAGTAAAAGATTTCTGAAATCTGAATTCAGCACAAGATGGACGCTGTTTTAAGTATTTTAATAAAAAAAGAACAGGTACGTAATAGAAACATAAAATACATAGCAAATGTTTGTGATATGGATGGATGGATATTGTCACTTTCACGTCTAAACGGTTGGAGCGATTTTAACCCATACTTGCAGCCGTGCCCACGACTTAATTATTCCGCGTGAGGGTAGGCGAGGAAATTGTACATTTTTGAGTGTTCGAAGTACCGGGCAATAATAAGTTTTAGTTAATTTGTGATTTTGTATAGTGATTTTCTGAAATAGCCTTAACGAGATCTCGTGGAGGTATGTATTGTTTTTCAAATGTAGGCAAATATCTAACACCATGCTTACTTAAGAATTTTGAAATCAAAAATCATTGATTTGTGCTATATTGCAGTAGTTCCTGAGATTAGTTTTTGTGCGTTCAAAATATTGCTGTGCCAATTTGGGTACAAACAAAGAACAAACTAATTTCTTCAGCTTTATAATATTAGTATAGATATAAATACTGTCCAAATTACACTTATTTTTGTATAAATCAATCGGTTCAAATAAACTTGACAAACACACGAAAGAATCACCACGCTATAAAGTCGGAGTCACGAGTTACACTGAATAGAAACAAGCGCGAGCGCCGGTTTCGCACAGTTATCGCAGTATCCCTCCCCCGCCCCCCAGCTTGACCCCGACACGAACTCAATGTCATAACAGCGAGCTGACTATATAAGTGAAATATTTACACCACATTTTTTTTCTAAGACCAATAGTTTTTTAATTATTAAGGTACGATGATATAGACCTTTTCGTTACGGTCCAGTTTTTAAACCTGGTACCCGTATGTGTCGGCGCGATTTTAAAGACGTTTCACGTCAAAAGTCACACAAGTTCTCGGAAATGTGTGTGTGTGTGTTGTCTGTTATGTATAGGTAGATAAGCTATGTAAATTTCTGTCTGAATTCAGCACACATAGCATAAACTTGGTAAGAGTAAAATCCTACTAATATTATAAACGCGAAAGTTTGTGAGTATGGATGGCCATTTGGGTATGAAACATTGTTACTCCCTTTTTTTTTCATGATATCATATTTTGTTGTAGGCTATTAACGTTTAAAGTAAATCTTATAGTTTTCCTTTGAGCGATTAATGGGTAATAAAATTTGGTATGGAGTTAGCTGACACCCTGGATTAACACATAGGCTACTTTTTATCCCGGTCAATTTCGACATTTCATTTTTTCTGCAGTCCACGCGGACGAAGTCGAAGTCTATGTAATAGCTAAACAAACTAAATAAATGTATACTCTTGGTCTTTACCTCCATGATAGCTTGTAACGGGTGCACAATCTCCTTATACTGCCTCTGCTGTGTCATTGTAGCCAACGCGTCTACACCTCTAACAGACATGTGGAAGTGGTTCAGGGTTGTGATTGCAGCGGTCAGGTTAGATTTGGCACAATCCAGCTGCTTTATCTCCGAGGTGATCTCTCGTACTACACTCTCACTGCGCTCCGCTTTCTTGTTTATGTCTGCTACCTATGGAATAAATGGACATGTCACATAAATTATATGTAAATGATTAACCCTACCAAAAATATTGCCATGTAATATGCGTAGCCAAGATTGCACTGTCAAAAAGTTTATGTATTTATTTAACATACTAGTGGACGCCCGCCACTCCGTCCGCGTGGACTGCAGAAAAAACAAAATGTCGAAATTATCCGGGATAAAAAGTAGCCTATATGTTAAGTGGGACCTGTCACAATATATTCCTGAAAACTGCATCGAAATCGGTTCAGCCGTTTCTGAGATTAGCGTGCACAAACGCACAAACGCACAGACAAACAGACAAACCGACAAATATCAAAAATTTCAAAAATCATTGTTTTGGGTTCTATTGCGTTGATAAAGGTCTCCTATAATATTTTTTCTCATATACCTTCCATATACAGACAGCGATCCGTTACATTTTTAACCGACTTCAAAAAGAGAGGTTATCAATACGTCCAGTAGTGGACTGCAATAGGCTTATGAAGATGAAGCGAAATGCGGCGCTGTTCTCAAACTCCTTCTTGGCCACGGCTGTTCGTCTCTGGAATAAGCTTCCGCTGGAGATACGAGAGTCTTCTTCGGCAGCGGTTTTTAAGTCAAGGGTGCAGAAATACCACACGACGCTACAAAATGAGACATAAGTAGTGTATATTGTGATTTGTCTTTGTCGGTGTAAGTAGTTCTTAAGTTATTTTATTTTTTATCAATGTTATTAGTTTTTATTGTACGGCCCTAAGCTTTTCTCCGGTAATTGGGTTAACTGGTAGAAAATGCTATATTGCATTAAGTTCGCCCATGTACCAAAAAATTTTGTGTGTACAATAAAGTGTTTTATTATTATTGTATCTCTTTCGAAATTCACGGGACTACAGAGTCCCGGTCCTTTGAAAGGCGTGCATCGGGCCGTAAGCCAAGATGTAGAGGCCCTTTTAAGAGAACTTTAATATGGTGTAGGATGCACATAGCGGATATCATCACCGAGCGCACAATATGATACACCCGGTGATGGTGCCCGCCATGTGCAAAGACTATTGGAGTGCAGATCTACGTCGTGCGATGGAAAACTAAGGTCATGGGCTATGGGGTTGAATGTTGGGTGGCTGTATAAGGGCTATTTTATAAAGGGAGACTATCGGACGCCTGCCATTACAACCTAGTTTAAAAATTGTGAGATACCAGGCGGTGACTTGCCGCCCGTAATTTAAGACCATGAGGTGGGCTTCCCATAAGTGGCGCATGCGACGGCTAAGGGTGCAGAGAGGTGAGACTGCGGGGCGTGAACGTCAGTTACCCCCGGCGTTATGACATTTTACACTTCCACCCTGGAGCAAAGGTTCCGCTTTTGCGCTGTTCCCTCCTAGCCGGCCAATGAAGGCAAGCTAAGAGTCGAGGGCCAAAGATGGTAAAGTATCTCTCTGAACTCGGGTCCGTGGTGACGCCAATCACCAACAGCTTCGCCACAAAGCTGCCCTGCGGGCTTATTATTATTATGAAGATAATTATGTTAAGTCGTGTAATTATATGTTGCGTTAAGTCGTGTCCGAAGTAAGATGGTTATAGAGGAAGAGGTAGACATGAGAGTAACGAGATGACGGATAATAAGGATGAATGAAAGAAGAGTACCTACATATTGCACCGACCCCAAATGATTGGGAACAGGGCTGGAAGAAGGAGTATAATTATATGTCTATACTAATATTATAAAGAGGTAAACTTTGATTGTTTGTTTGTTTGTTTTTTTGCAGCAAATAGGCTCCGAAACTACTGGACCGATTTCAAAAATTCTTTCACTGTTAGAATCCTTATTGGACCCGGATGAACACTATAGCCTATTAGTGTTTCGCATAATTTCCACTGAGCTGAAATAAATATGAATTAAATACAACATTTTTTTACCATTTGACGCATGGAGGTATAAGTTTGACATACACCATAGAATAATAAGTCCCCAGGGGTCAAGGACAAGTCATCAATAATAATAATAATAAAATACTTTATTGTACACACAAAGAAATTTGGTACATGGGCGAACTTAATGCAATATAGCATTTTCTACCAGTTAACCCAATTACTGGAGAAAAGCTTAGGGCCGTACAATAAAAACCAATAACATTGATAAAAAATAAAATAACTTAAGAACTACTTACACCGACAAAGACAAATCACAATATACACTACATACTTATGTCTCATTTTGTAGCGTCGTTCAATGACAGATGTATTCCAGTAGTGAAGCAAAAACGAGTCAAATATCCCGCATCTTCCGCTCTTCTTACCCGCCGATTGTTGCCGAATCGATAGATATAATCAGTTTTTTAGATACAGTAAATAGGTTGTAAAAATTTGACATACTAAAAAGTTGCTTCATAAGTGTGCGTGATCACGGGTTCTGGGAATTTATTATTCTGTGACGTACAGATGACATGACACAACATAACAGATGAGATTTGTTTTTTTGTTTGGTTTATCCCGTAGAAAGAGCATGAGGAATACAGCATCCATACAGCCATTGTTTTTAGTACTGATGATTTCTGAATTTATGATGGACTAGCAGCCGCCCACGACTTCGTCCGCGTGAGGGGGCGTTGTACCCGTGCGAAGCCGGGCAGGTTGTTGTATAGACTGTAGCCTTCCTTGGTAAATGGGCTATCTAACACTGAAAGAATTTTTCAAATCAGACCAGTAGTTCCTGAAACGCGCTAGTTCAAACAAACAAACAAACAAACAAACTCTTCAGCTTTATAATATTAGTATTAGTATAGATGATAACGATGATGAATGGAAACGTCGGGAAAATGCTCAAAAATAAGTGTAAAATTTATCAAAATCAAAAAGAATTGCGTAAACAAAACACCTACATGACCCCACGAAGAAACTGACATATGGAAATAAATTTTAAATTTCATAAGTAAATTACACCCACTCCCTTTTGGTCTTTATGTTCGTTAGGGGGTGTAAGAGAGTATGGACGGAATTCCCAATTTTAACGAAAACCACTTGACACAATACACTTGACACAATGATGAAATTTGGTAGGGAGAGTGAGGAGGCACAGAGAACGTATTTTTCGAAATTTCCACCTGAACGGGACAAACGGGAATTTAATTTTTTACGAAAACCGCTATAATTATAAAGCAGAAATTGGGCATGTATATTTTTTTTAGGGAGTGCGAGGAAGCACTAAGAACGAATTTAACGAATTTCCCGAAATTCCCACGGGAACGGGACAAACGGGAATTTCCAATTGTTACGCAAACCCCTTGACACATAATTATGAAATATGACAGGTATATTCGGTAGGGAGTGTAAGGAAGTACTGAGGACACATTTCCCGAAATTCCCACGGGAACGGGACAAACGGGAATTCCAAATTTTAAAGGATATGTACCGAAGCGAAGCGAGGGCAGCCACTAGTTGCTTATATTGTCAGATGTAAAATTTCGAATCCTAGTCATTTCTCTCAGTGCCCTTTCCTTATGTGGCCGATTTAATAATTTGCTGGCATCTAAATCTGACAATATTATGCCTTCTAAATTTCGTACATGGCTTAACGCAATATATATTTGCCCTTTAGCAAAATTTTACTTCAGTAAGCTCAATTTTGGCTCATAGGGGAGGAAGTCGGTTTTTTGTTTTAAAAAAATATTATTATATGTAGAGATTTAACATATTTACAGGACATAAATATTATATTATATTATAACTTTCAACTGTAACTCTACTTATCCACATCCAAAACAAATATGCATCATCATTCTCCCACCCGGCAAAAATAATATATTTACATTGCCATCATAAATTAGCTCGTTAGTGGACGCCTCGCTGGCCGCGCGCTCATTGCTAGCAGTCGCCGCGCAGAGTTCGATATATCAAAACGTATCTAAAAACTGAAAGCGGTTGGCGGATGTTCAGCTGGGTGCCTGCTAGCTGTCACCACGTGGACTGCGAGCAGTCATCTTAGTTTAGGGGGGTGTTGGGTGGGAGCCGTGTTGGATCAGAGTTGTTATGACCTTTATTCTACATGCCCTAACTTCACAAACTCTATGCCTTAGTCACAATATATGGCTTGACTGGTCACTGCAGATAATGCAGTACTTTCATATAGGAACTCTGGATCTAAATAGCTAAACCTTTAAACCTATGTATGTAGACAGTTAAGCCAAAGTCTCACAAGCCTGATTGTGGGATATTCTGAAAACTCTGAAGTTCTTCAAAATAGGCTATTTAGAAACAGTTTTTAGTTGACTTAGGCATTCAATAGTTACTTAGTTGTCAGATAATTCCTCATGGTTGACAAGCCTGCACTATTAATTACTGTTTCTTCTGGCTGATTGTTTTAGTATGCCAACATCAGTACAAACCGGTGGTACCTCTAGACAACCATGGAAACGCAAATACATAATCGACAGCAGTGACTATGTTAAACCTGAGAAATCTACATAAATTCCTACCTGCAGGGCAAGTTCAGCGATACAAGCTTGTGCCTCCTTTAAAGCTTGCTGCCCTTTCCCGCGCTGCTCGGCCTGAGCTCTGACAAGTCTCCGGATGTCGTGCTCCACTCCCGCCAGCCGGAATTCACAGCGAGCCACCGCGCTTTCCACTCCGGAAAGGGATTGCTCCGTCGGAAATACTAGGTTTATATACGCTACTGCGTCGAACTGGAACACAATAAATACATTTTTCTACATCTAATATTATACTAGATATGGTTAAGAAGGTGTCCTAAAGCCTTAAATTGTCGTTTTTAAGTTGTGGACACAAATATTTTTACTTACTTCTTCGGTATCGAACTGTTCGGTTCCACCCATTAGTTCTTCGATTCTACTCATTACGGACGCCGGAATATTCACTTGGACTTCAGGACCGCTGTCCTTATCATCCATAACGTCGCTGGAATCCATTATAACTGGAGATTAATTGTATATTTTTTGAAAAAACATTAAGTTTTTAAACACAACAAAATAAATCCACATCACAAATGTATAGCCACAGAACCACAGAACACAATTACTCCTAGAATAATATACAGAGTGTCCAAGAACCTGGCGTCCAACTGGATTCCCACGATGCCCCAAGTTCTAACAGTACTCAGAAAAATATTTTAAAAAATCCACCCCATGTACTTACAGAATTATACTGATTTAAAAAAAAAAGGGGAAATGAGCACCCTGTGACATACTTTTGAATGCTGTGACTGCTAATGCTGATAATTTCGATATTTATTGGAGGTTTTGTAATCTAGGGTATTGCTGTGTCTAAATAGAATGTAAAAATAAAGTACTTATTGTACCATTTTAAAATAAAATATTATTTTAACTAAAGGTGATATGGAAAACTATTGAATTTCGCAACTTTGACCGACTGTAGTGTAAAAAAAATGTACCAAAATAGTATGGCAAGTGACGTCAAATTTTGACGCGTTTATTCCTCTTTTTAAAAAGGTATAATACTTACACATTAATTTGAAAAAAAAAATTTTGATAATATTTTTACTCAACAACCCAATTTTTACGAAGTGCCTACCTACTAACGGTAACTGTCGGACCCTTTCTTATCTTAGAAACTGTTATGTTACTACTATTATTTACTTCGGTTCCAAGAGTGAGCAAGAAGGAAATACACACAGGTAGATGGGTTCCCAATAGAATAAAAGCAAAGAATGTTAGTTTAAAGATATTTTATTACAATAAATGTTCAAAATGTTGACCACCCGCGGCAATACAAGCTCTCACTCTCCTTAAAAAGGACCGCTTTATGTTTCGCGAGTAACTTTTTTGACGTATCACCTGCACTGCTTGTGTTATCTTCTCACGAAGGTCAGCGATGTCATTAATGGGCTTCGCATAAACGAGCTCCTTCATAGTTCCCCAGAAAAAAAAATCCAGCGGATTTAAGTCAGGTGAGCGGGCTGGCCACGGGATTGTTCCTGATCGCCCAATCCACCTGTTCGGGTATTGCTCGTCCAAAAACTCTCTAACGGATACGCGAAAATGTGCTGGACAGCCGTCGTGTTGGAACCACATATCTGGTGGGGTCTCTTCTAGTAAGTTTGGCAAATCATTTTGAAGAAAATTTAAATATGATTCGCCAGTCAAATTCTCGGGCATCTCAAATGGACCAATAATATTCCCACAGAGAATACCGGTCCACATGTTCACTTTGAACCGGTACTGGGATCTATCTTCTCGCATCAAGTGCGGATTTTCCACATGCCACTCGTGCAAGTTGTGTAGGTTCATGTAGCCATCCTTCTTAAATGTTGATTCATCTGACCACAAAATTTTGTCGATAAAGTTTTCGTCTTCTCGATGTTTTTGCAGGATTGTTTCACAAAACGCGACTCGGCTCGGATAGTCTCGAGGTAAAAGACTTTGCACTCGCTGTACGTGGTACGGATGATATTCTTCTTTTTGGAGAATACTGTGTGCTGTGCTCTTCGGTATCCCCGTATCAGCTTCTATTCCTCGCACAGAGATGCTTGGATTTGCCGACACCGCCTCTAAAACTTCATCGCGTATGAAGTCATTTACGGGTCGTCCTTCACCAGCTACTTGATTGGGGAACCGCCCGTCACATAGTGATCTGTGCACATTAATGAAAACTCGATGGTCGGGATATCGCGTAGCCCTCGGATACCTTTCTCTGTAAAGTCTCGCTGCAGCTCGTCCATTACCTCTACATTCTCCATAAATGTAGTGCATATTTGCGTATTCTTGCGGAGTGTAGGTCGCCATGGTAGCACACACAAAACACAAACTGTCCAAACACAGGCAAAGGTCGTCGTAAAGAGTTCGTTTCAAAGTCCAGAGCACAAAGAGTAATCGAGTCCAATAAACAAAGCTTTAAATCGTAGTACGTGATCAATGGTAACAATAAGAGAGAGGTGCGTAGTAACGGCAGGAGGCAGTGACGCGTACTGACCGTACTGTTATCCTAAATAGCACGATCCCAGATAGCGTCACTATCTATCTCACTCGCACCTCTAACCTTTTTCTCCCTCACTCTTACCTGAATAATGGGGTACCATAAAGAAGAACCAGCAAATCGCAAAGATAGTTTCTGTCTTGCTCCCTCCTGTTGTAATAACGAATCACTATGGTGAGATGCATGCACATACCGTCCCTTACGGTCTAACCTGTTTTTTGAGAGGCCTGTTGTTATTTTTATGAGCATACAATAGTAATTCTTTAGAGGTTAGATTCAATTCGTCGTAAATTTTTCTTTCTAAGAATTCTGTAAGACATCGTAAAAATTGGGTTGTTGAGTAAAAATATTATCAAAAATTTTTTTTTCAAATTAATGTGTAAGTATTATACCTTTTTAAAAAGAGGAATAAACGCGTCAAAATTTGACGTCACTTGCCATACTATTTTGGTACATTTTTTTTACACTACAGTCGGTCAAAGTTGCGAAATTCAATAGTTTTCCATATCACCTTTAGTTAAAATAATATTTTATTTTAAAATGGTACAATAAGTACTTTATTTTTACATTCTATTTAGACACAGCAATACCCTAGATTACAAAACCTCCAATAAATATCGAAATTATCAGCATTAGCAGTCACAGCATTCAAAAGTATGTCACAGGGTGCTCATTTCCCCCTTTTTTTTGAAATCAGTATAATTCTGTAAGTACATGGGGTGGATTTTTTAAAATATTTTTCTGAGTACTGTTAGAACTTGGGGCATCGTGGGAATCCAGTTGGACGCCAGGTTCTTGGACACCCTGTATGTATAGCTGTCAGTCGAACACATGTCAAACCACTTACTTTGTGTCAAACACAGCTGTTGTCATTGTCAATGTCATTTTTTTAATTTTCACAGCATGCGACTTCTAAGGGCGTGATAATACCTCCTAAAAGTAATGATGGTGATTATGGTAATTAATGGGGTTATAATTACAGAAAAGTTTTAACTATTTTGACAATACTCTATGAAATTATTGATTTACTATACAAGTTTTGTTTAATTTGCTAAAATAAAACTAAACGTAATTAAGACTTGATATCACAGATTTGACTGTACAGCACATGTTTCCTTTACTTTCTAATCGATAAGACAAAAACCGTAGGGGTGGGCGCCAGGGATTTGGTATCTCCTCTTATTTCTATGGGTGGGCGGGAAAAGCTGGAACGGTTCGGGTGTATTTTTTTTTTGATTCGGCGGGAAAAGCTGGAAGGGTGCAGGTGTAATTTTCTTGTGAAAATGAAAAATTATTTGTAAATGGCTTGCATGTATCCGTAAAGTGATGTTTTCTGGTAGATAAGTCATATTTTATTATTATATGTAAACAGGCAGGCAGTTACTTGTGATGTGAATCTCTTCTTAGTTTTTCTATGCTTTAATGTGTGCATGGTTTTATATGCAGGTAAGCCGAGTAAAACTTTTCTGGTAGTTTGTTCCGGATTACGTTGGTATTTCGGGGATTCATGGGCGCATGTAAGTTGTTTTATGACTGCAGTTTTGTATAATTTTCCATTTTGACTAACTTTACACTTGTTCTTGAGAATTTTGATTTTCAATAAGATCCGACGTTTCCACTCATCATCATTGTGAGGTTCATCCATCTTTTTTCATAAATTTTTTAGCTTCCTCGGTATCTTAGAATGCGTTGTACATTTTACTAAACAATGTCCTTGATTAGGCTGTAAAAGCGTATTCCAAAGGGCTTAGTTCCCCTTGCCTTTCCTTCGGGATAAACTAAAGGCCTTTCGCAAAAAAAAGTATTTTTTTTTGTGACTGTTAAATCTTCCCAAAATTTATTTGTACTCCCAATGGCTTACTTTGCATGTGTCCGTAAAGTGATGCAAGATTTTCTTTCCTATATGTAACACGTAGATAACATTAAGTTAAATTTTGACCAGCTTACTTGTGATGTGAATCTAGTGCGTGTGCATAATCCACCAAGGTTTTTACGCAGGTAAGCTGAGGAAGGTAAAACTTTAACCGGAAGAACCGATCCCTGTGGCACGATCTCTTCATGGGCCCATGTAAGTTGTAAGAATTCTGCAATTTTCCCCGTATACCCACAAATTTAGTTTCATTATGACTTGTCGAACTTTACAGGTAAATCTTGTTCTTGAGTTAAAATGATTTTCTCGACGTTTCCATTCATCACCATCATTGAAATTTCATTATCATCCCATAAATTCAGTGTTTCAAATCGTTTACTAAAGACAATGGCGCGAATGAGCAAAAAACAGACAGCTATGGTCAATCTGCAGCAGGATTAGTTCCCTAAAAAGCACGCTTTTATCCTAGCCTTTCCTTCGGGATAAACGGACGAACGTAAACGGGTCGGAAAAATTTTGAAAATTTTTCGCCTTGCTTTAGGTAATTGCCGGCTGTTCCTATCTCTTCGCAGTACCTAAGAAAAAAAAACATTTTGACGTGTGTGAGTGTGAAGTGAAGATTTTGCAGTGATGTCTTCAAGAAATATGAATTTACTAGTTTATTTTAGTGTAATATTATGTGTTTTTGTTAGCACATATTCCCAAACAGTACACAGACGTTTTGAATACAAATATTCATTTAAACCCCCATATTTAGCTCAAAAAGATGGTTCGGTTCCGTTCTGGGAGTACGGTGGCAGTAAGTTTTCACAATTTTACCTCTATTTTTTATATTTAGATAATTTTTCCAAGTTAATAACTCGGAACATCAATTCCTCAAACTGTAATGTAGATAATTGAAATGAATTTATGTTATTAATAAGGAAATATCGCCAAAAAAATGTGCTTGTTTTTACGGTTTCGCATTTGACGTCGACACGTCAGTGAAAAATGTCAAATAGATAAGGATAGTCTTATGCGTTAGTCGCACCGTGTGAAAGAGAAAACAAAAAGTTGTGGAAAATCTTGTTTTCTGGGTTCCACGACGGCAGATTTTAAAATAATTTTCGTCCATACGAATAAATTACGATATGAAAGCATTTATTCTAGAAACGCTGACGCTAATTTATGACGAAGTATTGTGTAGTATTTAGAACATTTTATGCATGCTTATGAAAACCTGCCTACCTGATTTGTTCTTGCAAGCAGTAATGTGCATGATATCTCTACATACCTTCCTAATGTAATTTAATTTCCAATTATTGAAAATTCTAAAATTTCAAAAAATGTTTGTCTTGTCTAGCTAGGCTATAAATCTTCTTGTCTAAACAGTAATTGCCTAGACAAATAATTCTTGAACTTTCTACAAATGGATATACCTACCTATGTTATACTATTTGTGCTTTAGCTTTCCTGCTAGCTGTTGCGGTATATTTAAGCAATAAACTCGAATTAATAAAAAAATAAAAAATCCATCCATCCAAACTTGCACATTTATTATTTTGGTTTTAACCTACATTATTCCATTCAATGTTTATCAATGAATATGACCGTTCAAAATCAATTAGCAGTTCTGGCTAATGGAGTTACCAATGAAGGCATATCAATACAAACATGGCTATGTTACACACAACATTCATACAATTTTTTTTATTATTTTATCACAGAAAAAAAAACATTTTAGATTTGAGGTAGCTACACTTTATGATAACTGATTGGTGTAGTTCTCTGTGTGACCCGGCCTTCTGCAACTTAGATCCTTAGTATGAATGCTCATAACAAACATTGATATTCTATATTTGATATTCGTGTCCCAGTCGTAGATATTTGTATTTATATTTGTGTTTATAGACCGTTGCTTAGTACCCACAAGATAAGACCTTAACAAACCAAGTGTGGGTTTAGGCCAGTGGTTCCCAAAGTGGTCCAGGTGGACCCCCAGGGGTCCATATAGACACGATGGGGGTCTACGTTGGTGTGAAAAAATGGGTGTTCACAATTAATTTGTATGTGATGTAGGCCTGTAGGGGGTCCACCAGAACCAGTTAACTTTTGGAAGGGGTCTATGAAGAATAAAAGTTTGGGAACCCCTTGTCTAGGCTAAAGGGTTGCAAAATATGTAATTTTTTATTTCTTAATCTGTAACATAAGGTATGTTAATTTTGAGGTATGTTAAAATAATGTTAAATGTGCTAATTGTTTCGGTGTCTTAATGTAGGTACCATAATTATGCTAATGTTAATTTGCATGCTAGTGTTAGGCATATTGGCTAATATAATGTACATGTGTTCATTTAATAATTCAATTACTTACAGTTATTTTTATAACCCAGTTCAAATCTAATTCCATTTTTATATTCCACTGGATAATAACACTAGGTGTTAATTTATTGCCTGGATTAGATTATCTTATTTATTACTGCGACTAAATTTGGATAAATAAAATACTAGTCTTATCTAAAATTCTAAATACTATCTTTTAGTCATTGAATAACTTTTTTCAAGGTCTAACCCTTATATCATTATTTTGTCTGTATACTTTCATTTCTGTAATGTAAGTCAAACTGCATGATGAATTTGGCGAGAGCGAGATGTCTCACTTTTAAACGTCAAATTCACAGAGCTATTAATAACTAGATAAACTAAGTGGATGTAGAATACACTCGTTCACGAGCCTGGACTGAGTGATTTAGGGCTAATAGAAGTGGTTTGCAATCCCTTTTTTACACACCAAGTAGAAACACTTGCCTTGTCTAGTTATTACTTAGCTCTGTGGATTTGACATTTAAAAGTGAGACATCTCGCTCTCACCAAATTCATCATACTGGTGCTGGTATCTTATAAATGGAAAACCTATTCTCAGCGCTCTTTTACACTCCCCAATGAACATACATACCTACCTATTATTACTACACTACACTACACTAATAGAAATATTATATTTCTATTACTACACTACACAACACATTAACCTAGTCCCACATAAATGGTTTAACTTCTTCCAGTCCAGTATCTATAAATTCTGGGAAACCCTTATAGCCTATGTTGGTCCAGGTTCACATAAGATTCTAATAGTGAAAGAATTTTTCAAATCAGTCCCATAGTTTCATACAAAAAAAAATCTACAATAGTATACAGAAACAAGTACTAACATCTAAAATCATGTTTACCTATTCGGGTTTTGGCCAGTTGTTTTATTAAATAGACTAGCGGCCGCCCGCGACTTCGTCCGCGTGAAAGGGCATTGCATCCGTGTGAAGCCCGCCCCCTGATTACGTAAAAGCAATAGAATTTTATGTAATCAGGGGGCGGGGCGGGTTGCTATATAGCCTATAGCCTTCCTCGATAATTGGGCTATCCAACTTTGAAAGAATTTTTCAAATCAGACCAGTAGTTCCTGAGATTAGCGCGTTCAAACAAACAAACAAACAAACTCTTCAGCTTTATAATCCCAACAACTAATATTATAAATGCGAAAGTAACTCTGTCTGTCTGTCCTATAAAAAACCTTTAATAAGCACCTACTCGGTAAAAATGATGCGCTCATCCCACGGCGATGTCAATTAAACACATCGTCCGTCACGTTTAAATGGAAAAAAAGTAACTAAGAAATTAAATTATCAATATTTATTTACAACCAATGCATAAAAAAGTAGGAGGTTAGTAGCTTAGGTTAGTTTTACACCTACTACGACCTCTTAGATTAATTAAAAAAAGGAAATAAAAGCAAATCGGATTTTTTTAAAGTAACGGAAACTATCTTACCTACTTTTAACTATGAACTAAAAGAAATATCAAGTATGTACAAAATTAATTTACAGGACCTAATTAATAAAAAACACTTAAAAAGTTATACGAAACAAAAAAAATAATTTTACTGGATCGAAAAATGTAATTCTCTATAGCGCAAATTTCTCTAATCGCATGCGTCCGACAACGACGTCTGCCCTCACGTGTCTGCCCGTTCGGGTAGGCATAGTTAGATTCGTGCGCTCCCCCACCACACGACAGCGCCGCGCCGTTGCCTGCCGCAGATGCCGCCACACTTCGGCGAATGTGCGCGACGACGACCGACGGCAGCGGCGGCGATGCAGAGTATTCGTTAAAAGGAATTTAAACTTCAAAAGCGAACTTTTTTGTAACTTGATACACCCAAAACTTCTAAATTACATGTTCCTAGGTTCAGTGATTAAGATTTCGTATACAAAAAGTTTGGCTTTGTAGTTCCAGTTCCGAATCCGTTCCGTTCGAATTTCGGGAATTCCGTTTGTAGAAAAATTCTGCACATCCTTTGAGACCTACGTACCAAGATTCATGGTCTTATCTTCAATTCAACCCCTATTTCACCCCCAAACTGGTAAAAATTTCAAAATGCTAGAACAAACGATTTTTTGTTTCTTATGACGTGATATTTGACGAACTTGCATACTAACTTTCAACCCTTATTTCACCCCTTAGCTGGTCGAAATTTCAAAAATGCTAGAACAAATGTTTAATGATTTCTTATCAAGTGCTTAAATATAAAGTTTCATGGTTTTATCTTTTAAAATTAAGAAATCCCATACAAACTTTCAACCTCTATTTCAACCCCTTCATCCCTTTTTTTTCGAAATAAAAAGTAGCCTATGTTCTGTCTCAGGGTCTAAAGATTGTCTGTACCAAATTTCATCAAAATCGGTTGCGAGGTTTAAGCGGGAAAGCGTAACAGACAGACAGACAGAGTTACTTTCGCATTTATAATATTAGTTGGGATTAGTTGGGATTTTATGCAAAATAAATTAAGACCCGAATCAACAAAAACGCATGTTTTTTTTCATAAAGTCATAGAATTTGTTAGTTTTTTTTTTATAAAATGAAAGAAAAATAAATGTTTCAATTTATTTAAATTTATAGAATTTATTAATTAATTGATTACTACAACTATACTTAATTTGGTTCACAACACTAGCTTAGTGGTGGACGGGTAATCGTGAATTACCCGTCCACCCACCAGTGGGAATGTCCAGTCGGGAGAAATTTGAGGACTCACTCCACAAACAAATGTATTCTACAGATGCGATCGCGTCAGGCGAAAGCGTGCGACTGGCGCCGTCGCTCCGAAGCCAGAAAGGCGCCATCTGGTCGAAGCAGCCGATCAACTTCGACTGGTGGGAGGTGGACGTGATGTTCAAAGTCACCGGCAGAGGGCGTATTGGTGCTGATGGTCTCGTAAGTAGATATATATATACACAGCTGTGCACTCAAAATTGGGTAGCAGCCACGTTAACACATTCAGTGCCGGCGACTACGTATTTGCGTCTTATAGTAGTGCCGCAGACGCTCATTTGCGTCCTGGCACTAGGCGTTGACCTGATGTCGGCACCCTTAGAATGTGTTAAGCGATGCGAGGCTAAATGATAGTGACAAGTTGCTAGGATATCGCCTGAGATAATGCCCCTAAATTCCTTACGACTTGGCACAGAAGGAGATGCTGCTGATGTGTATTATAAAGCCCGGCAACTGCACAGTAAAAATAGTGTGTTTATTGTTACTTACTAATATTATAAGTGTAACTTTGTCTGCCGGAAAGTTCTAGAGTGGACATCACGTATCGGCAAACGCAGCGTGGGAAGGCCACCCGCGAGATGGACGGACGACCTGGCCAAGGTTGCGGGCGTCGGTTGGATGCAGGCTGCTTCCGACCGGTCGGTATGGAGGTTGTTGGGGGAGGCCTATGTCCAGCAGTGGACTTCCCAGGGCTGAAATGATGATGAACTTTGTCTGCATGTCCGTGATCTATCAGTCCATAACTACTGAACCAATTTAAATGAAATTTTGGTAGGTACAAAGGTAGTCTAGAGCCTCAAAAAGGACATAGTAGGCTACTTTTTACCGCAGAAAAATATTTTGGACAATTTTGACAATTTATCCACAAGTTAGCAATATGTATTTGTTTTCACATAATGTTTCCAGGCATTCTGGTACACAACGCAACGCGGCGAATACACGGGCGAAGTGTTCGGCTCGTCGGACAGATGGAATGGTCTCGCTGTCATTTTTGACTCGTTTGACAACGACAACAAACACAACAATCCGTACATCATGGCTGTTGTCAACGATGGAACTAAAGTCTTTGATCATAAGAGGTGAGGATTCCATACAATTTATCGATATATTATACACACATTCATACAGGTGTTTTTTGTCGTCGACGTTTCTGAAAACTACGGAATCTCATCATCACGATCATTTTTCTCCATGGAAGCATACCTGGGAAGTGTCTGATTCCCAAGATATTAGGGTCCAAAGTTGAGTAAATAGACTGCGTTTTTCTGCATAAATGCATATAGACGCGCGTAGCAAGATTTTTTCACGAGAAATAATTAATATCTGTCTATTAAAAAACTAGCATAAACACTGAACACTATAAATTTAGCTCGTTCAAGTAATTTAAAAAAAAAATACGTCGTTTCCCAGAATTTTTTTGGCATAAACTCACTTTATTTGATGTATAGAGTACCTACCCTTCGTTAAGGGTGGCAACGAAAAAACATTCTGTATAGAGACGGCTTTGTTCCCGGTATGGGGTAACCAGAGCTGTAGGATCATAAAGGAGATTACAGCCTCGTTTAGTATAGCGGGAACAGACGTAAATTATCAGTGACAAGTTGCTAGCTTATCGTCTGAGAGGATGCCAGCCCCGCTAGCATGACCACGCATCGTGGATATACGATAAAGGATATCGTATCGTATTCTATACAAAATTCAATATGTCGGCTATATTTCTCGTATTTTGACAGGCTAAATCGGCTTATCATATCGTGTTTCGCTGGTCATGCTAGGCTTGATGATTTCCTTAGCTGACTGTTACGATATGTAAAGATAGAGATGCAGATGATGTATTCTAGTGAAAGCCCAATATAGTATACAGGGTGTAACAAAATGGGTATGTTAAGCAAAAAGCTACGTAAATAGACCACTATAGAAAACCTATCCACAAAATTTGAGACTCGAAATCACATGTTTATTTTTCCCGATAGTATAGAGAATTTTTAAATATCTCAAAAATTTTCATACAATCTTGAAAAATAAACTTGTGATTTCGAGTCTCAAATTTTGTGGATAGGTTTTCTACAGTGGGCTATTTACGTAGCTTTTTGCTTAACATACCCTTTTTGTTACATCCTGTATAAGAATCTAGATACCTAGACTCATTCAAAATCCAGCCTAAAATTAGTTTCTGCGTCAACATATAGTACGCATATATGTTTTGATATACTTACGCTTTTTACCGACTTCAAAAAAAGGAGGAGGTTCTCAATTCGTCTGTATGTATAATATTTTTTTATGTATGTTCACCGATATTTCCGTCAATTATTGACGGATTTCAAAAATTTTTTTTTTGTTGGATAGAGTTCACTTCTGAGGTGGTCCCATTTTCATCAGGTCAGGATCTGATGATGGGATCCAGGAGAAATCAAGGGCAACCACCGAAAATTGTATGCACGCATGGTGCTTTTGTTACGTAATCATGTCTTACTCAGGTATATGCTTCAGGGTGTCAACATCTAATGCTGCTGTGCTGATGATGAAGCTACAGAACTCCTTAACGGTTAGGAGTTTGGATACAGTACTGCAATTGGTCAATGGAAACTATTTAGTAGTATGTAGGGCGAACGTGTTACTTGAATCAACATCTGATGCTGCTGTGCTGATGATGAAGCTACAGAACTCCTTAACGGTTAGGAGTTGGGAGACAGTACTGCAATAGGTCGATGAAAACTATTTAGTAGTATATAAGGCTAACGTGTTACTTGAATCAACATCTGATGCTGCTGTGCTGATGATGAAGCTACAGAACTCCTTAACGGTTAGGAGTTGGGAGACAGTACAGCAATTGGTCGATGAAAACTATTTAGTAGTGTGTAGGGCTGACGTGTTACTCGAATCAACATCTGATGCTGCTGTGCTGATGATAAAGCTACAGAACTCCTTAACGGTTAGGAGTTGGGAGACAGTACAGCAATTGGTCGATGGAAACTATTTAGTACTATGTAGGGCTAACGTGTTACTTGAATCAACATCTGATGCTGCTGTGCTGATGATGAAGCTACAGAACTCCATAGTACTGCAATTGGTCGATGGAAACTATTTATTAGTATGTAGGGCAAACGTGTTACTTGAATCAACATCTGATGCTGCTGTGCTGATGATGAAGCTACAGAACTCCTTAACGGTTAGGAGTTGGGAGACAGTACTGAAATTGGTCGATGGAAACTATTTAGTAGTATGTGGGGCTAACGTGTTACTTGGATCAACATCTGATGCTGCTGTTCTGACGATGAAGCTACAGAACTCCTTAACGGTTAGGAGTTGGGAGACAGTACTGCAATTGGTCGATGGAAACTATATAGTAGTATGTAGGGCTAACTTGTTGCTTGTGAGGTATACTTGAATCAAAATCTGATGCTGCTGTGCTGATGGTCAAGCTACAGAACTCCTTAACGGTTAGGAGTTAGGGGACAGTACTGCAATTGGTCGATGGAAACTATATATGTAGGGCTAACGTGATACTTATACGGGTAGATACTACTCCTGAGATGGTAATGATGAAAACCTTAGGTATACATGGTGTTTTTTCGTTGCCACCCTTAACTAAGGGTACGTACTCTATAAATCAAATAAAGTAAGTTTATGCAAAAAAAATGCTCAGAAACGATGTAAATTTTTTTGAAACAATTTTTTTTATTAGGTACTTGATCGGCGAAATGTATAGTGTCCAGTGTTTATGTTAGTTTTTTTATAGACAGATATTAATTATTTCTCGTGAAAAATCTTGCTACGCGCGTCTATGTGCATTCATGCAGAAAAATTCAGTCCATTTACTCAACTTTGGACCCTAATATTTTGGAAACCAGACACTTCCCAGGTATGCTTCCAAGGAGAAAAATGATAGTGATGATGAGGAGATTACGTAGTTTTCGGGAACGTTGACGACCAAAAATCAGCCTGTATAAACTAGCATCTATATTATTATTATTGTATCTCTGTTTAAATTCTCGGGACTACAGAGTCCCGGTCCTTTGAGAGGCGTGCATCGGGCCGTGGCCAAGATGTAGAGGCCCTTTTTAGAGAACTTTAATATGGTGTGGGATACACATGGCGGATACCATCGCCGACCGCACAATAAGATACACCCGGCGATGGTCCCCGCCATGTGCAAGACTATTGGAGTGCAGATCTATGTCATGCGATGGAAACAAAGGTCATGGGCTATGAGGCTGAATATTGGGTGGGGTTGGGTAACTGGGCTATTGAAGGAGACTAACGGACGCCTGCCATTACAACCAAGTCTCATAATTGTTTGGTGGCAGGCGGTGACTCGCCGACTCATTTCATGGGTCCCCTGAAACGGCCGCACGCACGGAGCGACAAAGGGGGCAACATTTGGTGAGTGGCTAGGGTGGAGGGGTGCCCCTGGACTTTAAACCGAAGCCAACTTGCCACTTACTGACGGGCACGTCCACCCTCGAGCTGTCATAGCTCTCGCGACTCCACTCTGCCCGGCCGGCGAAGGCAAGGCAGAGGTGGGGGAACTGTTCCTCGTCAGACTTCACTCCGGCGCCGGAGATGAGGAACAGGGTCTTCCCCCGGGAGTACTTCAGGTCCGTGGGAACGCTACCTCCCAACAGCTCGCCACAAGCTGCCCTGCGGGCTTATTATTATTATTATTAGCATAGTTCTAAGTTATAGATATTGTTTATATGTTATATAAATTTCGCTGTTAGTCCTCCTAAAATAACAATAAATAAATTAAAAAAAATATAAATAAATCTATTTAAGTCCACAACGCATTAACACAACTAAAAATCGAGAAATAAACTGACTTTTAAAAAAAAAAATTAACCGACTTCAAACTTTAACTAAAAAGCGATAAATAACGTAACTAATTTATCTACTTAATACATATTAAATATCTCAAACTATTTAAATATTTACAACTTAATACCTAATACTTTAACAAAGTCATCTTTAACTATTTAAATATTTATAATTATCACATATTTTTTGGAGTCGGTGCCAGCCAAACAAATAAATGTAATTAAGAAAACTGACCCACACTAAATAGTAAAACCAAGAATAGGAAATTGCATTACCGCTGCCTACTACACCGTATTGTATTTTGCCGTGTGTGTGGCTTTGCCAGTCGCGCGCGTCCATCAACACTACGTTACCTAGGCTGGCACCGACTCCAAAAAATAAGTGATAATTATAAATATTTAAATAGTTAAAGATGACTTTGTTAAAGTATTAGGTATTAAGTTGTAAATATTTAAATAGTTTGAGATATTTAATATGTATTAAGTAGATAAATTAGTTACGTTATTTATCGCTTTTTAGTTAAAGTTTGAAGTCGGTTAATTTTTTTTTTGTTAATCTTTAAAAGAAACAATATAACTTGACTATGAAAAAAAATTGTTTTAAACGAGCGATTTCGAGTCTAGAATTTTGGGGATAAGTTCTGTACAGTGGACTACTTTCATAGTATTCTCTTCCACCCTACATATCCCAAAGGAAAGGCATTTCATGTGTAGGTATTACAAAATGCGGCGGTAGGCTCACCCCTTACCACGTGGGCCTTAATAGGCTAACTGGTGAAAAGTGGGTATGTAATTTGCACACTTCTGCCCAACCTCTTTGGGGGATAATGGGTGTGACTAATATTAATGTATTTTAAAATGCATTTATTTCTACCAGTGACGGATCAACACAGCAACTGTCCGGTTGTCTGAGAGATTTCCGGAACAAACCTTTCCCGACGCGCGCACGCATCGAGTACTATCTCAACACGCTTACCGTACACTTCCATAATGGTGAGTCATAGATAGTAATAGCAGAAAATACCATGTGACGGGTGGCACAGCACTGCTGCTCCATCCGATACGCGGTGTCCCCGCACTAGCGTTCTCGTATAGTCTGTGGTCCGACTCGGCGGGAAAAGCTGGAAGGGAGCGGGTGTAATTTTCTTGTAAAATCAAAATTTTTTTGTAAATGGCTTGCATGTGTCCGTAAAGTGATGTTTTCTGGTTGATAAGTTACATTTTGTTTACTGGTGATGTGAATCTAGTGCGTGTGCATGGTTTTATATGCAGTTAACATACATACATACATACATATAATCACGCCTTTATCCCTTATGAGGAAGGCAGAGCACCAAGGCAGTTAAGCTAAGTAAAATCTCTTCATGGGCTTATGTAAGTTATTTCTGCGATTCTTTTTGATCTTTTTAATTTAACACCCGTTCTTGAGGATTTTCCCGACGTTTCCATTCATCATCATCAATATCATCCATCATAAATTCAGAAATCATTTACTAAAGACAATGGCTGTATGGGCTTAATGGCTGTATGCCTCATCTATCTTACTGCGACATATAAATGGGCCAAAGCAATAACTAGTGGCCTGGTGGGGCCGGAAGCAAATAAATAGTCATTACACTGCACATACCATCACATATGTGGTGCTGTGATGGCATGTATTTAGGTACAAAAAATCTGTCTTAAGGCACGTCGCTTACGGTTAGGGTCAAAAACGTATTATTATCGTTTTATACACTGCGGATCTCGCTCACGCGTTGCAACTTGCACATCGCACTCGAAGCGGCGCGGCGGGGCGGGGCGGGGTTGTTACCAAAAGATTAAGTATTTTTAGTTTGTTTCACTTGGATAAATAAGTATACAGCGTGTAACAGAAAGGGTATGTTAAGCGAAAAACTGTATTAATAGCCCACTATAGAGAACCTATTTCCAAAATTTGAGACTCGAAATCACATTTTTATTTTTCAAGATTGTATGAAATATCCTTTGATATTTTAAAATTCTCCATACTATCGGGAAAAATAAACATGTGATTTCGGATCTCAAATTTTGTGGATAGGTTCTCTATAGTGGGCTATTTACATAGCTTTTCGCTTAACATACCCTTTTTGTTACACCCTGTAGACTTTAACTGTTACCAAAAGAAGATTATTGTTAGTTGGTTTAACTTTTAATTAAAATCCTGAGATGTCACGAGATTTGCAAGATCCGAAAAATCTTGAAATCTCAGGACAAATCCTGAGATATGGTAACGGTTGATTTATTCGCTTATGCTTGGTTTTTTTTTTGATTATGAATTTATTTATTCGCAGGCATGACAAACAACGAAGCGGACTACGAGCTATGTTTCCGAGCGGAAAACGTGGTTTTACCGCGCGGAGGCGTATTCGGTTTGTCAGCGGCTACGGGGGGATTGGCCGATGACCATGATGTTATACACTTCCTGACGTCTTCGCTGCATACACAGCAACAAGGTACGATTGCGTGTTTCGTTAGCTGTAAGGGCTGATTTTTCCAAACGTCAGATAGCCTATCTGAAAAGTAAAGTTGATGCTGTCTCTGTCATGTTCAAGTTTTAAAGAAAGAAGACACCATCAACTTTATTTTACTGTGGGCATTTCGCTTAACGTACCCCTTTTGTTTCATACTGTACGAGTACTTAGTCTTTACGTTTGCCCGAGGAGGGTTGGTCGTAAAAACGAACACCAATTCCTTGGCAATTTGAGTTTCGAAAGAGACTATTTTTGACGTGAAACGTCTTTAAAATCGCGCCGACACATACGGGTACCAGGTTTAAAAACTGGACCGTAACGAAAAGGTCTATATCATCGTACCTTAATAATTAAAAAACTATTGGTCTTAGAAACAAAAATGTGGTGTAAATATTTCACTTATATAGTCAGCTCGCTGTTATGACATTGAGTTCGTGTCGGGGTCAAGCGGGGCGGCGGGGGAGGGATACTGCGATAACTGTGCGAAACCGGCGCTCACGCTTGTTTCTATTCAGTGTAACTCGTGACTCCGACTTTATAGCGTGGTGATTCTTTCGTGTGTTTGTCAAGTTTATTTGAACCGATTGATTTATACAAAAATAAGTGTAATTTGGACAGTATTTATATCTATACTAATATTATAAAGCTGAAGAGTTTGTTTGTTTGTTTGTTTGAACGCGCTAATCTCAGGAACTACTGGTCTGATTTGAAAAATTCTTTCAGTGTTAGATAGCCCATTTACCAAGGAAGGCTACAGTCTATACAACAACCTGCCCGGCTTCGCACGGGTACAACGCCCCCTCACGCGGACGAAGTCGTGGGCGGCTGCTATTTAAAATAACCAGAAAGTGACAATAAATATATAAACATTTGCTATGTATTTTATGTTTCTATTACGTACCTGTTCTTTTTTTATTAAAATACTTAAAACAGCGTCCATCTTGTTTTCATTTCAATCTTTTACTTTAAAAGCGATTCGCTAACATAGACGTTTCACGTTAAAACCAACGGCCGTGTGCCCCGACACAGCCCCACCCGCTTTTTTATATATTTATTTATGTTGATTTTAAAAGAATTGCAATTACGTTCAGGGTGCTATTAAACCGGAGGGGTTTCACTTGGCGCCCTTTATGTAACTATTAGTTATTGCACCGACCCCATGAATTGTGGGATGAGAAAGTTGATGATTTTAATCTTTTTTTATTTTAATCTGCATACAATGTCTGTAAGTGGACATTTTTACATGTGCATACAATATCTGCAGGTGGACAGTGTTCACACTTGCATACCACATTCAGTGCCGGTGACTACGTATATGCGTCTTCAAGGATTTGTAGAGATGCCGGCGACGCTTATTTGCGTCATCGCACTAGGCGTTGACCTGATGTCGGCATGCTTTGAAAACTGCGTACAATGTAAGTGGGCAGTGTCGGTAGATATGCAGTCCTTATATTTGCATGCAATGTCTGCAGGTGGGCAGCAGATGAGTGCAGACGAGCAGACAAAGCTGTCACAAGAGTATCAGGAGTACCAACGGAAACTAGACCAACAGAAGGAAGACTATCGCAAGGAACATCCCGATGAGGTAATGTGTAACGGAGCCAGCTATCGGACGCAAGACAAAACCACAGTTCTATACAAATCCTAGAACGCGATATCGAAGTTTCTCACAACGATTGTAATATATACATGGTATAAAATTAATAATAAAGTAAAAAAGTAAAGTATATAATTTTTTTAAAACGAAAAACCGACTTCCTCCCAAAACTCGAACTTACTAAAGTAAAATTTTACTAAAGGGCAAATATATATTGCGTTAAGCCGTGTACGAAGTTTAGGAGGCATAATATTGTCAGATTTATATGCCAGCAAATGATAAAATAGGCCACATGACAAAAGAGAAAAAGGACTAGGCTTCGAAACTTTACGTCTGATAATATGATGATGATGATAATGATGACTTCCGACCGATTTCGGCGACCACTTCTACTCCTAGATATTACTAAGTTGGCGTTCATGCTGGATCGGAGGCACTTGAGGTGGAATCGATCCAGAGTGCGTATGTGGCGACGGTACATGCACCACGCCTCGGAGGAATATAAGAGATTTGGCAGCACAACAGCCACGTACACTCTTATTTAAGCAACATATAATTACACTCCTTCTTCCTGCCCTGTTCCCAATAATTTGAGGTCGGTGCAATATGTAGGTACTCTTCTTTCATTTATCCCTATTATCCGTCATCTCGTTATTCTCATGTCTGCCTCTTCCTCTATAACCATCTTACTTCGGACACGGCTTAACGCAACATACAATTTCACGACTTAATACAATTACCTATATCTTCATCTTCATAAGCCTATTGCAGTCCACTACTGGACGTAGGCCTCCCCTGCCATAGGGGGATTTTGTTACTAAAAAGTTCCACTATCTGTTTTTCGGCAGCTCCACCATCAGACCCTCGTTTCCTTTATATTATGTGTAGCTGACCAAAATTCTCTATAAATATCTAAAAACGGACTACTCGTGCCCTTTATATTTGAGGATATCCCTAGATTCCTTAGAGATTCCATCATCAAAACCCTAAAAGATATTATGTTTTATATGTAGGTGATCAAAACGCTCAGTAAAAGTATAAAAACAGACTACATGTGCCTACAATATTTGAGGATTGCCCTCGATTTCTCCAAGATCCCATCATCAGATCCTGATGTGGTGAATATGGGACCAACCTGGAAGTATACCATGACCAACTATAAAAAAAAATTGAAATCGGTTCATAAACGACGGAGTTCTGAGGTAACACACATAAAAAATAAAAATAAAAATAAAAAAAACATACAGACGAATTGATAACCTCTCTTTTTGAAGTCGGTTGAAAATATACATGGACCAAACAATAACTAGTGGCCCGGTACATATACAGGGTGTTTTTTCGTTGTCAACCTTAACGAAGGGTACGTACTCTATAGATCAAATAAAATAAGTTTATGCCAAAAAAAATGCTCGGAAAAGATGTAATAAAAAAAAAATCATAACTTGATCGGGAGTGTCCAGTGTTTATGCTAGTTTTTTCATAGACGGATATTGATTATTTCTCGTGAAAAAATCTTGCTACGCGCGACTATGTGCATTTATGCAGAAAAACGCAGTCTGTTTACTCAACTTTGGACCCTAATATCTTGGGAACCAGACACTTCCCAGGTATGTTTCCATGGAGAAAAATAATCGTGATGATGAGGAGATTCCGCAGTTTTCGGGAACGTTGACGACCAAAAATCACCCTGTATATACACACGGCTGTGTTCCTGAATTGGGGTGGCCAGAATTACAGGATAATAAAGGATAGGTTGGCCACGGAAAGAGATGCAGCTGATGTATTCTAGTGAAGTATCTGTCTCGTGGATCGTCGGCTGGATGCAGGCTGCTTCCGACCGGTCGGAGTGGAGGTTGTTGGGGGAGGCCTATGTCCAACAGTGGACTTCTCAGGGCTGTAAATGATGATGATGATCTGTCTCGTGATCGTATGAAGAGTTTGCCTAACAACTTTGTAAACAGAACAATATGGTCGATATTGACCGTCACACATAAACCTCATCTTAGTCAGCCCCCTGATTACGTAACTTGCAATAGCAGAGCCGCTTGTGCTTGTGCGGGGCGCGGGAGGACGCCGAGCGCTCGTTGCGCGCACGCACACACTCGAGATTATCGCGATCGCGCGGCTTCGGCTTTGCTTTTACGTAATCAGGGACCTGCCCCTTGATATCCTTTTCCGTTCTTAACATAAATGGCTGAGAGAAAGGGACAGGTAGGACTAATTTTACGTTTAGGTTTTAAGTGTGACGGTCAGAATTGACCATAATACAATTATTATAGTCAATTCAATCCTATATTGACCTCTCTTTCTTTCCTTAGATACGAGACAAGGATGCCGAAATGGACGACTGGTTTGAATCGGACGGACAAAGGGAATTGAGACAAATTTTCCAAGGACAAGGACAAATTCATGATATTCTGCGCGATTTGAATAAGAAGGTTGATGAGGTAAGTGCGTCCCTTACGGATTTATTGATATTTACTGGTTATTACTAGTGATGGGCCGACTATGGTATTTGCCGACTAACCGACTAGCCGACTAATCGGTTTTCTAATTGCCGATTAGTCGGCCGACTAATCGATCATTTCTTGTCGGAAGTATTCGGGCTTTTTCGTCATCATTTGGCTTAGCCAACAAGCGGCCGTCCGGGCACTGAGAATGTTGTGATGTGTTTGTTTACATTTTTAATTTGTTCGTTTTATGTTTGCTGCGCCGCCGGTATTATTAAATCTATTTGAAATAAATAAAAAAAGTGCTGTCTGTAGTGTCACGAAAAGTCGAAAAAGAAATTGTGTGTGCCGACATTCTTTGATGATGTTGAAGATGAACCGTCAAAAGTTAAATGTGACCAGTGCCAGGGAATCACGCGGCGGTCAAGGCAGAAAAGCAAATATGACAAGTATTACGAATCACATAAAATATAAGCACAATAAGTTGATGCCTCAATAGGCTATTTCACAGATTTTTAAAATCTATTTTATATTTTTCCGTTGAGGTGATGATGATGATGATTTAAATAGCGCGCTTCTTTGACAATATAGCGTCGCACAGTGTTCCGAAAACCCCGAAAAATGGACATCTCTAGCTGATCCCGTATATCGACGTAGTTCAATGAGAGAACCAATTCGCTAGAACAAACCACCTATCAATTATTGTTAGTTTCCAAGAAAAAAATTATTAAAGTTGCCAGTTTTTGGGGAGTCGAAAAATTATAATTTTTGAATTGTACTTTTATTTATGAAGTTTAACACAAAATTTATTTACCCCATAATATTCATCGTATTGCGCGAGGTACGGTGCTGATTTTTTTTTCTATAGATAGACATGATAGTGAGTAATTGTTAGTATAAAAAATTACGTGCTGAAATTGTGCACTTTTCTTTTTAAAAAAATTAAATATATATTTTTTTTAATTTCTTTAAATCACCCGCATATATATGATTGTAATTTAGCTTCAAATACGCGCAATCGATGAAATATTTTGGGATAAATAAAACTCCATGTCACAATGTAAGATATTTCCTATTTATTTATTGCATGTCACATGTCCTAAGCTACTTTATGTGCGCAAAAACAGATACTTTCTCTATTCCCTCACTCCCATAGTCCGATAATAATTACTCTAGACGTAATTATAAAACAAGAAATCGACCGGAGAGAGATTATTCAGTCGGCTTTCCCGAGATGCGTCAAAGAAAGGAATTTGCATGAAAAAATTTTGTTGATTGTTCAAACGTCACTCTTATGTAAGATATTTCTTACAGGTACGAGTACTTTCTCTATTCCCTCACTCCCATAGTGCTAATGTTTACTTCTTAGAAATTTAAATTTCTATCTGCAAAAAGACGTGGTGTAGTTCGGGGACGTAGAAAATACGTGTTTTCTGTAATAACAGACACATATTTTTTGTTCGCAGGTGATCGGAAAACAGATGAACTCATTATCTATGTTATCTGCCGTCTACAGTAACGCACAAGGTCAACCACCGGCGCCCGGCACTGGACAGGTTAGATTAAGTACCTCATTTATTAAAAAAAAAACACCTGAAGCGTAAAAATTATGACCCAGTGTCACTCTCACAACGAAGACGAATCTAATGATGCCCCTCAAGCTCAAAGCCGTTTAGGCTCTAGACTAGAGCGTGCCAAACAAATATACATATATAAGGTCTATATTTGTACGGCGCGATGGAAGCGGACACACACTCGCACACTCGCAAGGCTAGCCCGGCACAGCTTCGGTGGATTCACCCGAACTGGAAACCATCTCTTCTCGCACAGCACACCGCACACATCTCCGCTTTGGTGGAGTCCTGGCCTTACTCCGAAATATTGAAGAAAAAAAATCAGCTGTTCCATACATTTCAGTGCAGTAAACCTAGTTTCGTGTCAAAAGATAATCACTAATTTTCGGTAGACCTTATATACTCGAAAAACATTACCCTTCGTGTGGCGCAGTCGGGTAATTTACTTTGACAGTGTCGCTAGGCAAGAAAGCTTTCTTGCCGTTTCTTCTCTCATGCAGCGACACTTACAGAAATAGTGTAACAGTAATAGTAGAATCATACGCCCCCTGATTACGTAAAAGCAATAGCAAAGCCGAAGCCGCGCGATCGCGATAATCTCGAGTGTGTGCGTGCGCGCGACGAGCGCTCGACGTCCTCCCGCGCCCCGCACAAGCACAAGCCTGTCTGTCAAACCTAATGTTGGTTTTGGCACTAAGGAGAACTGACATTAGCAGTTCTCCTAGATTCCGTTTTTTAGGCGAACATAACCGTTATTAGTTTCACATTGGCGGTCAAGTAAACCCTAGCACAGGATTGACGCGAAAATAACTCTGTCCGTCTGTCGCGCTTTCACGTCAAAACTATTCGACTTAAATGAAATTTGGTCCAGCAATAGTCTAGAACCTGAGGAAGGACATAGGCTAGTTTTTATCCTGGAATAGTATATTTCATTACGAGTGCGGAAAGCCTGTCATTGCAAAGAGTTCCGACAAATTGACAGTCGGAACAAGTTGCAATGACGGTTCCCCACGTGTACTGAAATAAACTATTTTCACCGGAAAATTTTGACATTATGTCTATAATTTTTTGTTTAATTAATCGAACATATCGTTATAGGTACAGATACCACAGATGCCGATCGGTCGACACGATTGGGATGCGCTTGTTACCAACAACCAACTTATTATCAACACGATTGCTGAACTCAAGTAAGTGAAACTTTTTAGGGTTCTTTGATCAACTTTTACGTGATTAGTGGACTATTTTCATAGCTTATCGCCCCTTTTACCCCTTTTGTTACACCCTGTATATTTCTTTTGCTGGCCTAAAGAAATGGCTCCTTTTGAAAGGGGAAGCGCTTCCGGCCCCGCCGGCCCACTAGTTATTGTTTGGCCCTTATATAAACCCGATCGTTGTGTGAAAATTCTACAGAGTCTAACAGTACAAGTATGCTATGTAAATAACCCACTATAAAGAAGCTATCTACAAAATTTGGGACTCGATGTCACATTGTTATTTTTTCAAGATTGTGTGAACATTCCTGAACAGAGGCGGCTGCTGAAATTTTTAGATGGGTGTTCACTCCTTTAACGAATGGGATAGTGCAAGTTCAACCTAAACTTATAAAAATTCTGATGATCTAATGAAACATATTAAAGACAACCATATCGCGTTCTAACTCGGACTAAGCGACCTCTAGTGACCGCATTAAAGTGAGCGGCGCTCCAGATAAGGCTAATTTTTCATATGTAATCTTCTGTTTCACGCGCCTGCCTCGTAGAATCGTACCAAATTTCGTTTCATTGGAGCGCGACCGCTAGAGCTCCACTCGATACATAAGATTACAACTTACTTGAGACGAACGCGCAGACACTATTGTATAAACATAGTAGAATTGATAGATAATTATAAATATAGAGAAATATAGATTGGCTATGTAATCTTCGTGGGTGGGAGTGCACTGCACCAGCGCTCCTTAGGACGAGCCGCCAGTGTTCCTGAGTATAAATAAAAATTTTTTAGGCGTTTAAACATTAATTAATTGTTATTTAATGTGTTGGGTTTTAGAGTTTTATAATTAGTGGTTTACTAATTTCTATAATCCTGAAGATGTCACGGGTGTTGGTAAAACATATGTAGATTATTAATCTAGTTTTTGATTTCGGCATAGTGCGATATATTGTCTTACATGCTAGGTGCTCGGGTCTGGTTTCTTGTGGCGATTGTAGTTAGTGCTAGTGCTTGTTTTCGCAGTTATGAGTTATCAGATCCGAGGGTCAGTGGAGGGTGTAGGGCCCGGTGGTGGGCGAACCCATAGTGAATTACTGAGTTATAGAGTAATTCTCGATACTATCTAGAAAAATAAACATGTGACGGAATAGAGAGTGCGTCTGTGTTTATGCACACACTTGTGCACTATAGGTATAATATCTCCTTCGCATCTGGCTAATCTCCGTTGAGATTTTCCTCCAGGACCCAAATAAGGTCGAAGACATTATCATTATCTTTATTAGACTTAGTTCTGTTGCGTCCGATAGATGGCTCTGTTACAAGTTTATCTTTTGCAGGGGCTTCATAATAGAGGTGTCTCGTAAGTCTGACACGCTATTATCTGGTACCGCACAAGGCGGCAGCGGCGGCATCAACCCGCAGTTCCTCAACGAATTGAGGGACTCCATCAATCAGGTCAAGCAAAACCTCGCGCCGGTTGCACAGAAGTAAGTTTTAATGAGTCCTTATTTTCATCACCACGGGTGTAAGTGGATTTGACTAATTACCTTAGGACCCAAAGTCAACCCTGCTATTTAACTGACGAGGCTCTGACGCTAAAAGCTTCATGCCTTGGATATCGTAAGATATCGGGTTTCCGGGAGGTGGGCCGCAGCGCCTCCCGTGCTGACAACATAGCTATAGACAAGCGAACGGCGTGGGTTCGATCCCAGTTACGGACCGGTACCACAGAATTTATTTTATTATAAATTATTTTGTGCGGATTTTAATATTCTAGCCGCGCCCATATATTCAGCTGTTAAAATCTTAGTTAAAATATAAAGTGAGATTAGAACTTCACCCGCGGTCTCTGTTTAAAAATGACAGCAAAAAAAAATTGACAGCCACTTGGTGTAGTTGCTACCCTGCCTGCGCTACAGCTCCTGGGTTCGAATCCCGGTAGGTGCATTGATATGATCAATATCGATGTTTGTGTCCGAGTCATGAATGTTTCTATACCTATCTATGTATTTATATGCCGTTGCTTAGTACCCGCAACACATGACCTTAGGGATCTTAGTGTGGGACTAGGTTAATGTGTTGTGAATATTTCTCTAATTATTCTAGTCTAGCCCCACAATGTTTAATTCTTGTAACAGCACTGTGTTTAATTAATTTGTTTGTGTTTGACAGAGTGCTAAGCCCCGCCCCCCTGACGTCTTGTCCTAACGTGTCATGCGTCAGTTTGACGTCATTATTGACGGTGGTTGCAGTCCAACTTACTGTTATGTTCCTGTACACGGTATACAAGTAAGTAGCTTATGTTTTACTGGGTTCGACTAATTATTAATCTAAGGGCGATTTTTCCAAACGTCAGATAGCCTAACTGAAGAATAAAGTTGATGCTGTCTCTATCATTTTAGAGAAAAACAGCATCAATTGTATTTTTAAGCTTTCTGACATTTGGAAAAATCGGCCCTAACAAGATTAATATTAAAGTGGTCTCTGACCAAAAGGTTGGGAACTCCTGGACCTTAGGACCCAAAGTCAACCTCACCAGCCCGTGGTGCACCCTGTTATTTAACGGACGAGGCTCTGACGCTAATAATCTAATAGCTATTTAGAACGAGTCGGTAACATTTCACATTGGATTCGTTACCGGCAGCTAGATTGTTGAATTTGTGCACACTTGTCCATAGAGTAAATAGCCCATTCTTAACTCATAGAAATATACCGACGGCTGTGACCTTGAAATGTGGTAGCCAGAACTGCAACATAAAAAAGGCGAACCCATAGTGTTTAGAGAAGGGGCTGGGCCAAGAAAATAAATGTTTAGGGATTTAGGGGGTCGCGTCGCGTCAAAGTTATAGATAGATAGATTTTTATTGTCATAACTGGGTACATACATTTGTTGATACATATTTAATTTTTGATCCAACAGTTTGTCCATTTCGGACGTACAATAGTCATATACATTATATAATATTAAATAAGTTATTCCTAAGTTATTCATTATTAGGGTTCATGTTTACAATTATATAAAATTCCGATAAATCATAAAAAGATTTCTGTATTAGCCATTTTTTTAATGCATTCTTAAATTTCATGTCATCCAGTGACTATCGATCTAGGCAAATTATTAAATATGTTAATCCCGTTTATACAGGGTGTAACAGAAAGGGTATGTTAAGCGAAAAGCTATGTAAATAGCCCACTATACAGAACCTATTTCCAAAATTTCAGACTCATATTCACATTTTTATTTTTCCGAATAGTATGAAGAATTATGTTTATTTGGGACCGAAACAACTCAGGAAGGGGACAAACGTGTCCATACAATCTTGAAAAATAAAAATGTGATTTCGAGTCCACGCGGACGGAGTCAAATTTGGAAATAGGATCTCTATAGTGGGCTATTTACATATATAAAATTCCGCTCTTCCATTTTTTTTATGCTTAACATACCCTTTCTGTTACACCCTGTATAAGTGCTTTTTATCCGTATGTAACTGTAAGCTTTCACAGCACAAATGTCATATGTATATTGCGATCGGACATTGTGTGTGATCGGAGTGAAAATAGAAGTAATGTCAAACCTGGGTGTTTTCTCTTCTTTCTTCTTCTTCTGCGCGGAATCTCTCGTAGGGTTCTGGGGTTTTTCACTTCACTATAGTCCACTTTTAGGTTTAAGGGCACTCCTTTGGGTAGGTCGGTTTGTCACACACGAAAAATCACTTGTCGAGCAAGGGTTCGGCACCGCGGTAATTGGGCAACTAACTTGGAGGGGGCAAAGTACACTGGGGCCGCGTCCGCGTCCGCGCCGAGGAAAAGAGATAGGACGATTATAGTTTTAACATACAGCCACAGCACAGACAGATGTACAGATCAGCGACAAGTTGATCGCTTCTCAAAGATTTTCATAGCAGACAATTTTAAAATGAATCTAGGTATGTGTGTGGACTGATTTAAATAAAATTGACCAAACTTCTCATATGTCATTAATTACTTAGGCTCTTAATTCATTTTTTTTTTTCAGAGAAAGAAAAGAGGCCCAAGCAAAGAAGTTCTTCTAGAGTACGGTTAAATTAGTTACTTATTGTTTTTTACACTATTTTCTGTATGAATTACCTTCAGTAAGACACAGTTACATGTAAGATCCTGTAAGGCGATGAAATATATATAATTAAATCAGGAAATATATGAATTTTGCGTAAAATATGCATTTTACAACTTTTATTTCTGTTATTAGCTCGTGTGGTCATTCACGTTAATCGCTACGCATTGCATAATAATATACTAATTATATGTTATACTTACACTGATGTAAATTGACATTATATGACACATTTTTGGTAAGTTTGACATTATAGTGCTCGATTAATTGACATTATGTTCGATTCTGACCGTCACACTTAAACCTAGACTTAAAGTTAGTCCTACCTGCCCCTTTCTGTCTCAGCCATTTACGTTAAGGATGGAGAGGGACAGATATGCCTCATTTTAAGTTTAGGTTTAAGTGGGACGGTCAGAATCGACCACATTAGTGCTCGATTTGTTGACATCAGTGTCCAATTAATTATCATTAGTGCCCGATTAAATATCAGAACCGCTTAATTAATTACCATTAGTGCCCAATTAATTCTCATAAGCACTCGATTAATTTAAGTCTGCGATTTAAATATAATACTATGATGCAGTGCGCAAGGGATTTAACTCACTTAAGGAGACGTTCTACTAGCACCTGCTATTGAAAACTCGCCTTATGCAAAAGTTGTCGAATATGTATTTATTTGGTTGTAATTTTTAAAATATTTTTTGTACCGTAGATTAAATTACGCTCAATTTCGTTGTGTTTTTAAAATTTTATATTTATTTTTATTTGGCATGATATTGCCGATCTTTAAGATATAATTATGTCATTTGGCGCTTATGATTATTCAAAATTAAGAAGAATTAAGAATATGTATAATTAAAATGTGTGTGGTATAAATAAATAACAATTTCTACTTGTAAATGGGCTATAATTATAATATTACACAAGATCTCTAATAATGTCTCTTAAAATTAAAATAAACTGTAAATAAAACTTTCACTGTCACAAAATAGTGTGGAATAACCTCTCTTTTAAAGTCGGCTAAAAAGTAATGTACTTATGTTACCAATATTTATAGAGAATAGTGTAAAAAGGCGAAATGATGCGGACGTGTGTAATGTAATTACCATCTTTTTACGCCGTATTACAAAATGTCTAGACAAATAGTATGAAAGAAAAATTCCTTCTAGAACTTAGCCGGTCGTTACCACGACACGCTCGCTTCGCTCGCTCTTGTTATTTTAACAGTTCTAACATAAATTAACTTAATTATTTAAATAGACAGTGCTAGAAGCTTGTCCCCCTCCAAAACCCATACTATTCAAAATGCCTAGCGGCTTTGTAATACGACGTGTTATACAATACGCCTCCGTCAGTTTGTCAAAAAGGCTGATTTTTCCAAACGACAGAAAGCCTACTGGAAGAACAAAGTTGATGTTGTCTCTATCATGATCAAGTTTTAGAGAGAGACAGCATCAACTTTATTCTTCTGATAGGCTATCTGACGTTTATAAAAATCGGCCCTTAATAAATAATCCCGGATAATAAATAATCTTTTATATTTAGCTAAGGGAGCGTTCAAGTATTACGTAACGCAATTTTTGAAGATTTTTGACAACCCCTCCCCCTTTGTAACGCACCGTAACGTTTTTATGTACGGGGAGGGGGGAGGGCCCCTCCCCCTCTAAACGTTACGTAACACTCAAGTGGTCATTTTTTCCCTATAGTCGCAAAAAGTTATGTATAGTTTTTATCCTTGGTATAGTTTTAATTGCCTTTGCCGTAATAATCTTTATATATGAAAATCTCATTCAATTCATGTATTTGTAATGGATTTCCCTCCAATTTAGTGTGTGTGTTCAAGTGGGTTCGAGAATGGTTAGACTAACAATTAGGTCAGCGACATTTTGTTTTCTCTGCAGTCCATGCGGACGGAGTCCAAAAACATTATTTAGTTGTCCGAATTGTGAAGCTAAACCATCCTCGAACCAACTTAAACATACACACAAAATTTCATCAAAATTGGTCCAGCCGTTTAGAAGGAGTTCAATTAAAACCACACGAAAAGAAGATTTATATTGTTGTTTATGTTAGAACTTTTTACATGGGATCCGGCAGACTGCGGTGCAGTCGCCGTGTCGATTACTCACAAGGATACTTTAGTTTCAGTTACGTCCGGTAGATGGTTGTTATATCTCGGAAATGTTTCCTTTATCTTTATATAATTAATTGAATCTTCTGTTCGTGTGTTTGTAATTGAAGTTTTTTCTAAAACGGCTAACTCGAATTTGATGATTTTTAGTGTCTTCAAGTGGGTTCGAAAATGGTTTAGATTCACTATTTGATCAATTATATTACGGTTATATTAATGTTTATATTACGGTCCATATTGTTACCAGCTTATTTCAGAAAGTTTGCATTTAAGGAGTGGGACAGGACAACGTCTGCCGGGTTCGCTAGTACTAAATGAAACAAGAGATGTTTAATCCGCAACTACTGCGTATTTTGATTCCCTAATCTTTTATTTAAAAAGAGAAACAATGTTGCGTAACGTATTGTAAGAAAGACCCCCTCTCACCCTGTAACGCATCCTAACGTTTACGAGACCCCCCTCCCTCCAATTGCCTTACGTAATAGTTGAACGCCCTCCAAATGGACATAAGTAAACGCTTGTTTACTAGCTTTAGTACGGTGTAAAAATTACATTACACAGTTTGTATGTAAACTCTACATTTACGAAGTGTAATGTAAAGTGAAAGGAAAAATCTATACGGAGCACAAAAATTGTTAATTAGAAACTAGATTTCTAGATACTTCTTTAGAGACCTAACTTCTATGAAAATAAGCGAATTCGCTTTACTTGAAGGTGTCAAAATTATAGATTAGTATTAATTAGGTACCCTAATTAAAGTTAATGATTTTTTACCATGTGAGAGGCGAGGCGTCCTACGACTGTAAATAATATAACGTTTTCAGTATTATGGATCATATATTTTATTTTCTTGTAAACATGTTCCTAACACTAAAAATGTCTTCTAAGAATCCGGTTTGAAAATATATAACAACGGTATAAAGGTTAGAAAAATATCGTTTCCTCCTGTTCTTTTCGTAGGGGTAGTAATTAATACACCATATCACCTCAAATATGTATTTATTGCGGCACGTCTATAGTATAGGCGTATAGACTCTATACGCTCCTGTCACAAGTAAACACCATTGCGATCTAACTCGCTCTAAGCGACATCTAGTATACAAAATTTACATAAACATACTATATTACATTAAACATACCGCCCACCAAGGACTTCGTCCTTAAAATATATTTTTTTAAACGAAAAACCGACTTCCTCCCAAAACTCGAACTTTCTAAAGTAAAATTTTACTAAAGGGAAAATATATATTGCGTTAAGCCGTGTACGACGTTTAGAAGGCATAATGTTGTCAGATTTATATGCCAGCAAATGATTAAATAGGCCACATGACAAAAGAGAGAACTATGACGTTAAGCCGCTTCGTCAGAACTTAGGTAAACGTCTGACAATATGATGAGCAACATATAAGATATTACTACGTTCCGCTTGGCTTACCCGCCCTGTTAGTGCTTATTGTCATCTTGGGCGTCAAGGTGACAACTACTTGCTTCTCCTTCAGTTCATGCTCCTATTGATGCCGTCAATGGCACTTACGGCTCTAATACTTCGGTCACTCGGTCCATATTCTCATCTTCCTGCGTATAACCATCTATACTGTACGGAATCATCGGGCTCCATCATCAGACGCATACTGATATAATCTACGGACGACCCTTAGACCACAGATAATCTTCATACATGTGCCTATAAGCCCTCGATTGATCCCAGATCCTGACTGGACCATGGACGGTTCAGACGCCTCCCCCTGCCTATAGGGGGAGTCATTTGTTGCACTAAATTAAGTTATTCTCACTACCTATGGTTATAATTACACGACGGCAGTCCACTACACGTCATAGACCACTCAGTTCATCCCCTCGTTATATTATGTGTAGCTTACCAAAATTCTCTATAAAAATCTAAAAACGGACTACTCGTGCCTATTATATTTGAGGATATCCCTAGACTCCTTAGAGATTCCATCATCAGATGTTATGTTTTATATGTAGGTGACCAAAACGCTCAGTAAAAGTGTAAAAACAGACTACATGTGCCTACAATATTCGAGGATTGCCCTCTATTTCTCCAAGATCCCATTATCAGACCCTGATCTGGTGAATATGGGACCAACCTGGAAGTATACCAGGACCAACTATAAAAAAAAAAATTTAATCGGTTCATAAATGACGGAGTTCTGAGGTAACACACATAAAAAATAAAAAAAATAAACATACAGATGAATTATTAATAACCTCTCTTTTTGAAGTCGGTTAAAAAGAGACCCTTAAACTATTAAAATATCTACATAACAGAAAGAAATAAACTCAACTCAGTAGACCTTATGCATATTAAACACAACAAAATAAACTTCAATGAGAACCACCCACCGTGACAATATAAATTATTTCTCTAAAATACAAACTTTACTTAGAGGACGTTTAATTAAACCATTTTTAACCGACTTCAAAAAGAGAGGTTATCAATTCGTCTGTATGTTTTTTTTTTTTTTTTTTTTTTTATTTTTTTTTTTTTTTTATGTGTGTTACCTCAGAACTCCGTCATTTATGAACCGATTTCAAATTTTTTTTTATAGTTGGTCATGGTATACTTCCAGGTTGGTCCCATATTCACCATATCAGGATCTGATGATGGGATCTTGGAGAAATCGAGGGCAATCCTCGAATATTGTAGGCACATGTAGTCTGTTTTTATACTTTTACTGAGCGTTTTGATCACCTACATATAAAACATAACATCTGATTATGGAATCTCTAAGGAATCTAGGGATATCCTCAAATATAAAAGGCACGAGTAGTCCGTTTTTAGATTTTTATAGAGAATTTTGGTCAGCTACACATAATATAAAGGAAACGAGGGTCTGATGATGGAGCCGCCGAAAAACAGGGATGATTGGGAACAGGGCAGGAAGAAGGAGTGTAATTATATGTTGCTTAAATAAGTGTGTACATGGCTGTTGTGCTGCCAAATCTCTTATATTCCTCCGAGGCGTGGTGCACGTACCGTCGCCACATACGCACTCTGGATCGATTCCACCTCAAGTGCCTCCGATCCATCATGAGAATCAGATGGTCCAACCGAGTGCGGAATACCGAAGTATTGCGAAGAGCCAATGTAAGTGCCATTGAGGCCTACTTAATGCGTCGGCAGCTTCGGTGGTGCGGTCATGTGTCTCGTATGGCGGAGGAGAGATTGGCTAAGAGCATCTTCTTTTCTGAACTAGCACAACGACCAGAGTGGCGCAGGACGGTGATAAAGCAAGTACACGAGTTCGAGGAGCAGCGTCAAGTTGACCTTGACGCTAAACGTGGTGAACTAAAGACTCGTCCTCCTGCTGCCATTATCTATAATACAATAATGGCGCACTAACCTGTCCTCTGTGTGCGCGGGCGTTCAGGGCGAAGATTGGCTATGTAAATGTAAGCCATCTCCGAGCGCATGAACGCCAACTTAGTAATATCTAGGAGTAGAAGTGGTCGCCATGACCGAAATCGGTCGGAGGTCATCATTATCATCATAATCATCATATTGTCAGACGTAAAGTTTCGAAGCCTAGTCCTTTTTCTCTTTTGTCATGTGGCCTATTTTATATAAAAATTATATAAATCTGACAATATTATGCCTCCTAAACTTCGTACACGGCTTAACGCAATATATATTTGCCCTTTAGTTAAATTTTACTTTAGTAAGCTCGAGTTTTGGGAGGAAGTCGGTTTTTCGTTTAAAAAAAATTATTACACTTAAGTGTTACTACTCGAGTTATATTGTCCGGTCCTACATGCTTTTGTACAATAATACCCATAATCCAACGACATGGCGGTATATTGTCATCTCTTACTATAACTACATCATTAACATTAGGTTCAGACTGTTTAGAACTCCATTTATATCTTTGATTTAACGTAACTAAATATTCTTTTGACCATTTTTTCCAAAAAAACATTTACCATCTTTTGTACAATTTTCCATCTTTCTAACCCGGTACTATTGTTATCTAAATAATTTTCATCAGAAATGTTAAGTATAAGCTCGCCAACTAAAAATGGCCTGGTGTCAGGGGTAGAGGATCGTTTGGATTATCGCTTAAAACAGATAACGGACGGGAATTGAGACATGCTTCGACCTGTGATATAACTGTAGCTAGCTCTTCTAGCGTAGGTTAGAGTACTATCGCCGACTACCTTTTTCAGGTGATTCTTTGCACTACGTACACCTGCCTCCCATAAACCTCCGAATTAGGCGATGATGGTGGAATGAAATGCCAAGTTGTGGACTCAAATGAAAGAGCTTTGGCTATTTCATATGATAAAGTTGACTTGGAACGATCAAACATTTCTCTCAGTTGCTTATCAGCCCCGACGAAATTGGTTCCATTATCGCTGTAAAGATCCTTACAATCTTGTCTTAGCAGCATCCAGCTGAAAAGGGACCCGTTTGGCGGTTGCACGTACACGGGACTGACGGGCTCCAAATAGGGCACACAGTTCTACTTACTGTTCTTCGTTTCATGTTACTTCTACCTGTCTACTTACTTCTTTTAATCTGTATTTCTACCCTATTTCTATTGTCCTTTTCTATGTTACTTCTGTCCGTGTATGTGTAATTTTCAAATAAAAAACTATTCTATTCTATTCTTACAAAACCCACGTCTCGCTGTAAATCGCCTGAATGCGGCTATAAACCCTTTAGCTGTCAAATCGCTGACTACTTCTAAATGTATGACTTTTGTAACCATGCAAACAAAAAGACAAATATACCCTTTATAGGATTTTGCGCCACGACCAGGAGAAAACCTCAAATTAATGGGACCCGCATAATCCACGCCTGTAGATTGAAATGGCTTACCCATCATTTGCGTTTTAGACGCCTTTGCATATCTTTGACACGTAACACATCTGTGATAACACTTTTTAATTAGATCTTTAGCCCGAATTATCCAATATTTTGACCGAAGATAATGATGCATAACTTGCGGTCCACCGTGTAGTGTTCTTACATGAGCATCCAAAGCCACTAGCTGAGCAAGATGACTCCTAGCAGGTATTATCACAGGATGTCTCCTGTCATAACTAATGTCCGCTTGCTCAATACGCCCTCCTACTCTTAAAACACTATTCTGATCACGAAAAGGACAAAGGGTGTAACGCTCTTCTTTAGTACAGCTTTTCCACTATCTATATGCTTAAATTCTTCATCAAATGCATGATGTTGAACCTGTTTGTTGCACATTTCTAAAGTCTTCTTTCTTTCTTCTACGGTTATAAAATCAGGTAATAGTTGACGTTCTGCTTTGGACAATAAAATTCTTCTTCAACGCGATATAACCCTCAACATTCTATCTAGACTTGAAAACTTAACCCATTCAAACTCTTCGTTCTTGTTTTCTGTTATCTTCTTCGCAGTAATTCTTTCCTCTCCATGTGTGACCATAACTTCATGTCGTTCTGAATCAATCTCAGCCTCATATAACCAATCTGGTCCTTTCCACCATAATGAGTAAGAACATAACTCCGAAGATTGAATTCCTCTCGACGCACAGTCTGCCGGATTTATATCTGTTGCAACATGTCCCCATTGTTCATATTCCATGATGGATAAGATATCTGCTACACGATTACTTACAAAAGTTATCCATCTGTTTGAGCCAGCATTCAGCCATGCCAATACTATTGTGGAATCCGTCCACCCAAATAAACAGTTCTTTGGTATATTAATGACTTGGGAAATCTCGAATATCAGTTTGGCTGCAAGGTTCGCGCCACATAGTTCTAGCCTTGGAATCGATACTTGTTTATAAGAGCAACCTTTGTCTTAGCTGATATTAAACTTACATGGACATTTTGATACTCATCAATGACACGAACGTAGACTACTGCACTATATGCTAGTTGAGAGGCATCTGAAAAAACATGTAGTTCTAACTTACTTACACGTGTGCATTGAATCCATCTTGGGATTTTTATACGCTTTATTTCTTGCAATCCCTTTCGCAATTTTAGCCACTCTTCTTTTAGTGCTTTGGGTAACTCCTCATCCCAATCTAAATGCACTTTCCAAACCTTTTGGGCAATAACTTTAGCTGAAACAACCACTGGAGCGATCCAGCCCATAGGATCATAAAGTCGAGCAATATCAGCTAAAATTAACCGCTTGGTGATTTTGTCCGAGAATTCAGGTAAGTTTACTGTATACTCAAATTCATCAGTTACTCTATTCCATTGTATCCCTAATATTTTCATCGTATTGTCACTCTTAATGGCCGCTAAATTATTAGAATCATTTTTACCGATATATTTAAGTAACTCGTTGCTATTAGTACTCCATTTTTGCACTTCAAACCCTCCAGCATTCATTAATTTGCCCATTTCATCATATAGATCTGTCTAGCCTCATCTTCTGAATAACAACCAGTCATCAAATCATCCATATAGAAATCTTTTAGTATAATTTCTGCTGCTAATGGATAAGTAGATAATTCTCTTCATCAGCTAATTTCTGTAGAGTTTTTACTGCCAGATAGGGTGCACAGGCGGTACCAAGAGTTACAGTTAACATCTTATAATGCTGAATAGGCATACCTGGGAAAGGTCTCCAGAGAATCCTTTGGAAATTGGTGTCAGCAGGATGTACCCGTACTTGTCTATATATCTTGACGAGGTCGGCTACGATACAAATTGGATGAGTTCGCCATCTCATCAATAAATGCCGCATATCTTGCTGTAGTTTTGGACCTACTAACAAAGTATCATTTAGCGAAACGTTATTAGTACCCTTGCAAGATGCATTGAACACTACTCGAACCTTTGTAGTCTGCTTATCGTTCCGAACTACAGCATGATGTGGTAGATATACTGCTTTCGGATTTATCTATATCATCGTTGTTGAAACGCCTTGCAAAATGACTATAGCAAATTGGTTTCTCGTGATGAATCAAATACTATCTAAGAAGGGATTTATATTTTTTACCGACTTCAAAAAAAGGAGGAGGTTCTCAATTCGTCTGTATGTATAATTTTTTTTTTTTTATGTATGTTCACCGATATTTCCGTCAGTTATAAACGGATTTCAAAAATTTTTTTTTGGTTGGATTGAGTTCACTTCTGAGGTGGTCCCATTTTCACCAGGTCAGGATCTGATGATGGGATCCAGGAGAAATCTAGGGCAACCACCGAAAATTGTATGCTCGTATGGTGCTTTTGTTACGTAATCATGTCCTACTCAGGTATATGCTTCAGGGTGTCAACATCTAATGCTGCTGTGCTGATGATGAAGCTACAGAACTCCTTAACGGTTAGGAGTTGGGATACAGTACTGCAATTGGTCAATGGAAACTATTAAGTAGTATGTAGGGCTAACGTGTTACTTGAATGAACATCTGATGCTTCTGTGCTGATGATGAAGCTATAGAACTCCTTGACGGTTAGGAGTTGGGAGACAGTACAGCAATGGGTCGATGAAAACTATTTAGTAGTGTGTAGGGCTGACGTGTTACTTGAATCAACATCTGATGCTGCTGTGCTGATGATGAAGCTACAGAACTCCTTAACGGTTAGGAGTTGGGAGACAGTACTGCAATTGGTCGATGGAAATTATTTAGTAGTATGCAGGGCTAACGTGTTACTTGAATCAATATCTGATGCTGCTGTGCTGATGATGAAGCTACAGAACTCCTTAACGGTTAGGAGTTGGGAGACAGTACTGCAATTGGTCGATGGAAACTATTTAGTAGTATGCAGGGCTAACGTGTTACTTGAATCAACATCTGATGCTGATGATAAAGCTACAGAACTCCTTAACGGTTAGGAGTTGGGAGACAGTACTGCAATTGGTCGATGGAAACTATATAGTGGTATGTAGGGCTAACTTGTTGCTTGTGAGGTATACTTGAATCAACATCTGATGCTGCTGTGCTGATGGTCAAGCTACAGAACTCCTTAACGGTTAGGAGTTAGGGGACAGTACTGCAATTGGTCGATGGAAACTATACAGGATGTTTTTTTGTGGCCACCATTAACGAAGGGTACGTACTCTATACATCAAATAAAGTAAGTTTATGCCAAAAAAATGCTTGGATTTTTTTTTAATTACTTGATCTGGCGAAATTTATAGTGTCTAGTGTTTATGCTAGTTTTTTCATAGAAAGATATTGATTATTTCTCGTGAAAAATCTTGCTACGCGCGTCTATGTGCATTCATGCAGAAAAACGCAGTCTATTTACTCAACTTTGGACCCTAATATTTTGAAAACCAGACACTTCCCAGGTATGCCTCCAAGGAGAAAAATGATCGTGATGATGAGGAGATTACGTAGTTTTCGGGAACGTTAACGACCAAAAATCATCCTGTATAAACTAGCATCTATTTAAGTCCACAACGCATTAACACAACTAAAAATCGAGAAATAAACTGACTTTTTAAAAAAAAATTAACCGACTTCAAACTTTAACTAAAAAGCGATAAATAACGTAACTAATTTATCTACTTAATACATATTAAATATCTCAAATTATTTAAATATTTACAACTTAATACCTAATACTGTAACAAAGTCATCTTTAACTATTTAAATATTTATAATTATCACTTATTTTTTGGAGTCGGTGCCAGCCAAACAAATAAATGTAATTAAGAAAACTGACCCACACTAAATAGTAAAACCAAGAATAGGAAATTGCATTAACGCTGCCTACTACACCATATTGTATTTTGCCGTGTGTGTGGCTTTGCCAGCCACGCGCGTCCATCAACACAACGTTACCTAGGCTGGCACCGACTCCAAAAAATAAGTGATAATTATAAATATTTAAATAGTTAAAGATGACTTTGTTACAGTATTAGGTATTAAGTTGTAAATATTTAAATAATTTGAGATATTTAATATGTATTAAGTAGATAAATTAGTTACGTTATTTATCGCTTTTTAGTTAAAGTTTGAAGTCGGTTAATTTTTTTTTAAAAAGTCATTACTTCACTTGTCTTTGTACCGATCAGCAATACACATTGTCTAAAATTAACATCGTATTTTTTCAAATCCATCCACTCCTAAATCGCCTAAAACATGGTCCTGGATCGAAGCCGGATTTCTTAATAACGAAGATCTGTGTTATTTCGAGATAAAATTCAAGAAGATTGGCAATTTAACGGAGGATTGTGCATAAGGTTAACCTGTGCTATTGTGAATGGAGTTAATACATGGTGTTAAGTCATTATTTGGTATTTAAAAATAACCCAGCACTCGATCAGGTAATAATAAGTGTTAATCAACGGTTATATTATCAGGTTAGTACATTTATTTCGCCTAGGTACCTAAATCACCTACGAACTGTTAATTGTATTTCACCATTATTTTCCAGTAATCAAGTTAAAATTGTACTTAATAACAGTATAGTTAGCATTCTTGCTACATAATTTATCTTTATTATTGATTTTATGAATACATTTTTTGTAATTCTTTATTACAAAATTATTAATAAAGAAATGGAAAAAATTCCTCACCCGGGTGGGAATCGAACCCACGACCTCTGCATTCCGCGTGCCAGCGCTCTCACCACTGAGCCACCGGGTCAATTACTCGGATGACGAATTTTACCATCTCTTTTCTAAATTACATATTGGCAACGTTATTTTTCATCCCGATAGCTATACACTAGCCAAATCTCGGCAAACAAAGCTGAATCCCTCAGCACAATGTTTAAAGATGAAACGATCAACCATATCCTAACGGATTATATTAATGGAGAAGTGTTTTTATAAATTTATCTTAGTCAAGATATTATATATTATAAAATTATTAATAAAGAAATGGAAAAAATTCTTTATTACATTGAACATAAGTGTATAGCTCAACTATTCTTAAAATAACACAGTAATTAAGTTGCTATAGTACTTTAAAATCGGTACATATAGTTATCACTATTACCTACTACTATATACAGCTTAATTTATAATTTCAGTGATTGTTTGAATAGTTATTCACATTATTTGTGACGTGTAAGTAGGTATATAATATCAATTTAGAGTACTTAACAATAATTATTTCAAGTGCTAGTGTCTATTTACATGTAATTCACATTAAAGGGCAGTCACATTAAATAGTTTAAGATAAGGGTCAGTTCACACCGAGACGCGACGCGACGCGACGATACTCAAAGAGGCCAATGATTTCGCGCTGCGCCGCGCGTCGTCGCGAGACGCATCGCAACGTCGCGAGGCGCATCTTTAAAATCGTAGCAGGACGACGCCTCGCTGCGCAGCGAGACGCCGCGAGGCGCAGCGGAACGTATCTACTAGCCGCGGGCGCCGCGCGGCCCCGCCCGCGCCCTCCCGCAGTCTACTTCCTCTTCTGCAAGAAGTCCGATTATAACAAGATCCCAGTCTATCATTATATTTTCAATCGAGCACTCGACCGAACTGCATCAAGTCTGGACGGAATTAGTAGAGAAGTCGCCACAGCGGCCTCAGGCTGCGCCTCGCGGCGTCGCGCTGCGTCGCGCGGCACCGCGAGACGCAGCACCGCTCTTGCACGCCGCGCGTACCGGCGATGCACCGCTGCGTCACGATACGTCGCGCTACGCCGCGAGGCACCTCGAGGCGCAGCGCTGCGTGGTGCAACGTAATCTGAATTCTCACAATGTAATGTGTATCTTTTCGTGTAGTGAATAAAGTGTATTCTGAGTCGCTCTATGAAAAATGTGCGCGCAGCGTCGCGCCGCGTCGCGTCTCGGTGTGAACTGACCCTAAAGTAGCAGTTATTAGGTAGTACTACTTATTGATGAATTGTTGCACTTCATTGCAAAGTAACTACTTACAGGTTGTTAATCAATAAGTAGGTTTCTGAGTACGCTCCATTAGTGCTTATACCTATTGTTTACATTTTTCATTGTATAAATTCCAGGTTCATTGCGCTCGACTCCCAGAATGGCCGGAGATGACATTATCAAGGAAGTAATAAAAAAGAGAGGCAGCTATAAAGGTCAATTAACAAGCTTTATCAATTATTGTACAGAAATAAGTAAGAAGCATTTGTCTAGTACTGACGCGAAGGAATCGCAATTGCGTATGGGTAAGTAGAATCTTTGTACGAAAAGTATGACGAGTTACAATTGCAGTTGGAATGTACAGTCGATAACGTTGAGGCTCAGTATGTCTTACGATCTGAATTTAAGTCTCAATATTATCAGGCGCTAGCAAACGCTCAAAATATTTTAGATACATTTAACACGAGTAACCCGATGTCCGAACCTAGTGATAAGAGTAGGTATCCGTGATAGTAATCGTCACCAGTTTGTCAAGTTGCCCACTATTCAACTCCCTAAATTTAACGGAAATTATGATAACTGGCTCGAATTTCGCGACACTTTCACTAGTCTCATTCACTCGAATGATGATATAGACGAGATAAATAAATTTGCATACGTCAAGTCGATATTTTAGGCATGTTTTTTCGCCTTGCGTTTGGTTGGAACTAACCTTCTATAGGTTATATTTCTATTGGCTATTGCTCCATTGTCCACTATGTCGAACACTTCGAACCATAATTTAGCATTGTCCGCAAACGTCACTTCGAGTGATATTATACAGCATGATTACTGACCACCGCTTTAATTAAATTATTTGATGATACTGGTCGCGCACATATTGCCCGCGCCGTACTTGATAGCGGTAGCACATCATGTCTGATTATGGAAAAACTTTCTCAACAATTAAATTTAAAAACCTGCCAAACAGATAAATCAATTCTTGGCATTAATAACGTTACCTCACACATATGTAAAATGTGTCGTATAAACGTGAAATCATTAGATGAGAGTTTTTCTATTAAATTTAATTGTTTAATTTTACCTTCAATCACCACTTATTTGCCGAATCGTCAAATTGATATCAAAAATCTAAATATACCCTCAAATATTTGTTTAGCGGATCGCACATTTTATAAGCCTGCACATATTGACATGTTAATAGGAGCAGATATCTTCTGGGATTTGTTAGGATCGCGAAGAATAAAATTAGGCGATAAACAGCCTGTGCTCTTTGAAACAATGTTAGGGTGGGTCATATCTGGCCCGGTAACTTCTCAACGTCATGTAGCATTGCTCACAAGCGACATTAGATGTAATTTGACTAATGTACTCGTATCTGACAAGCATATCGAGTCTGCAGATAACAATTTAGATTTTACTCGATTTTGGCAATTAGAATAGGTCAACTCACAGTCCTTTCAGTTTTCACCTGAGGAAAAGTTATGTGAGGAGCATTTTGTCAAAAATACATGTCGTTTAAGTGATGGACGTTTTTGTGTTCGTATACCGCTTAAGCAAAATCCTGATGTTTTAGGAAATTCGGTACAACGAGCTACTCAATGTTTGTTTTCTTTAGAGCGTAGATTAAAAAGTAAGCCTGAATTATCTAAAATGTACTATGACTTCCTGCTTGAATATCAGATGTTGGATCATATGTCTGAATGTCAAACAACTTGAACCTACTCGCAACGCGTATTTTATACCTCACCATGGAGTTATGCGGGAGGGTAGTGCCACCACAAAGTTGAGGGTAGTGTATAATGCGAGTTGTCCTACGTCGTCGGGAGTTTCTCTCAATGATATTCAGATGATTGGTCCAACAATTCAGGATGATCTTTTATCTATAATACTCAGATTTAGGCAACACAAGTACATCTTATCTGCCGATGTCGAGAAAATGTATCGACAGGTTGTAGTTCATCCATCTGATAGAGGCATTTGCAGCAAATCCTCTGGCGCAATAATTTGTCCGAAACTGTCAAAACCTTTCAGCTGAACACCGTTACTTACGGCACAGCTAGTGCTCCCTTTCTTGCCACACGGTGTATAAAGCAGATCGGTCTAGATTGCAGTAATTCTAAAATTTCAGAGGTCATTCAGCATGATTTTTATGTAGATGATTTACTTACTGGTGGTGATGATTTGGATGATGTAATGAGTATTAAAATAGGAGTAGTAAACGCACTTGAATCAGCTTGTATGCCATTACGAAAATGGAAATCAAATGATCCTCGGTTGGATTCTGACTGTCTTCACGCATCACTTGATTTAAATATCGGATCTCAAGAACCCACTAAGCTATTAGGTCTTGTTTGGCATGCACATTCCGATAAACTCTGTTTCCAGATAGGTTCTATTTCACCAAATGGCAACACTAAGCGCGATTTACTTTCTGTTATTGCACAAATTTTTGACCCCTTAGGTTTATTGGCTCCTGCTGTGATCACCATGAAAATGTTGCTGCAGAAATTATGGTTGCTAAAGTTGTCTTGGGATGAAACCTTCAGAAATTTCAAAATGTTGGAGTGATATTTTAAAGTCGTTGCCACTTGTAAATAATATTCAACTACCTCGCATGGTTTTCATTGTCTCAAATACTGTGTTACAATTACACATTTTTTCGGATGCATCAGAGCGTGCGTACGGTGCTTGTGTGTATGTTCGTAGCATCAACGGTAATGGTTCGCTTGTTAACAGCTAAAAGTCGAGTGGCACCAATTAAGCCCACCACGATACCGAGGCTGGAGTTGTGTGGCGCCCTCGTTGGAACTCGCCTTTATGAGAAGGTTATCAATGCGTTATGATGTAAAATACATTCAGTCTATTTCTGGACTGACTCCACCATCGTGCTGAGCTGGTTACAGATCCTCCCATCTAGGCTTCAGCCTTTCGTACGCAACCGCGCCTCCCCAACCGGTTGGAAGCAGTTTACATCCAACCTACGCCCGCGACCTTGGCCAAGTTGTCCATCCACCAGTCGGCGGGTGGCCTTCTCACGCTGCGTTTGGCGATACTCTAAAACTTTCCGGCTCCATCGGCAATCAGTTCTTCGAACTATGTGCCCTGTCCATTGTCACTTTAGCTTGCTGGACCATTGAGTCATATCGGTGATATTTGTACGTCTGCGGATCTCCTCATTTCTGATTCGATCACGCAAAGATCCAGAGCATAGCTCTTTCGGGTTGGGTTGTTTTGCCCATGACATTTAAAACAGTTCAGTTATGAAGACCTCTAATATTGGCGCTAGTGTCTTTGTAACTCTAATATTGTTTAATTTATTTAATTTTGTTTCATGAAAATCCGCAGGACTTTGTTATCGAAATAGGCATTAACAATTTATGGAATTGATACAGGCAGCGACATCTGATATCTATCACATATAGTAAAAGAACTGCGGCGGTCGCTCATTTATATGGAGATTAGCAGTCTAAGGTTATAAATTATAATGGTAGAAACACACTTGTCCCACGTACGCAACGTACACAATGCATTATGATATCTGGACCCTGATATTTGTATGCTTAGAAACATACTTGTCATACGCAATGCTATCCCATGCGTCCCATGCAACGTTCGACCTGTCGCGCCAGATCGGCGTGGGAACGTGGAGGGGATAATCACACGCGTTCCCACGCGTACGATCAGTGTGTTTCTAGATCTTACGTTCCTAGCGCGTCAGTCAGACATAGACAGGTCACGCTCGCGTTGCAATGGGAGATGAACAACTAATTGAATTGGTTAGGCGATATGAAGCCATTTATAATATTAAGTGTAAAGAATATCGGGATATTACTTTACGCAATGCGGCATGGGAAGAGATAGCAAAACTACATGGCAAGACTAGTAAGCACCCAATATCTTCTCTGTTTTCTTTTTTTTTTGTTTGTGACGCGGAGATATTCATTTAAAAATAACAATGCTAAATCGTCTTCAAATTCACTTTCAGAATCGGAAAACATTGTACATTTGTGCACCGGGAGAACTAACAACAGCGTCTGATGTCAATACACGTAGTATACGTGGGACAAGTGTGCACACAATCTCTCCCACGTCGCATTGCATACGTTGCGTACGTGGGACAAGTGTGTTTCTACCTTAATTGTCTTTGATACCTACATGTTTTTTTCCGTTATTAAGATATATTGGCTATCTTACATAGAAAATGCAAAAAACTAAACGAGAAGGATTCATTGACTGGGAGGAATATTTTATGGCTACAGCATTTCTTGCAGCCAAGAGAAGTAAAGATCCACACTACCAAGTTGGAGCTTGTATAGTTAATGATGAGAAAAAAATTGTTGGAGTAGGGTGAGTTCCTTTATGTTCAAAGAAATCTCTGTTAGCAATTAGCACACATTGTAACTGTTTTTCTTCATAACTTTTGATTAGGAATAAGAATATGTATTTCTCCCTCATACATTTTAATTTTTAATTATGATTATTAATAAAAGAGGTTAGATATCTTACCAATAAACTTGAAACGAAAGTACCCATCTGAAAAAAATATTGAGTAGGCTAATGTAAACCTACCTACAAATTATTTTCAAGTACAAAAAATTTGTTACATATTATTAAATTCCTAACTTTATGGCTGCTATTGTACTATGCAGGCTGTTATAGCAACAAGTATTTCCATAAAAGTACCAACTTATTTTAGTAAGGGTCTCACAATAGGGGCCATGACAGAAAAACTTAGTAATTTGCACCCCAACCCTTATTACAGTTACAATGGTATGCCAACGGGGTGCAGCGATGATGTGTTTCCATGGGGAAAACATACTGCAGATCCACTTTATGATAAACACCTTTATGGTAAGTTTGTTAACCATTACTATAATAATATATCTTCAATTCTAGAAACAAGATATATTGTTGGTATTATATGTTTATACGGGCCAATTTTTCCAATGGTCACAGCCATCGTGAAGTATAAAGTTGATGCTATGGTCGATTCCAGCAGTCACACTTAAACCTAAACATAAATTTAGTCTACCATACCTCTCTCAGGCATTTATGTTAAAGACAGAGAGAGAAAGACCTGACTATGATTAGGTTTAAGTGTGACTGCCGGAATCGACCCTGCTGTCTCCATTTTTATCAAGTTATAGAGGAACACAGCATCAATTTTACTGTTTAGACAGGCTGTCTGACCATTGGAAAGATTGGTTGTAAATAGAATAAGCATGTATTTGACAAGCCATAATGCAATTTATTATTTAAATTTCAGTCTGTCATGCTGAAATGAATGCAATTTTCAATAAGAACTCAGCAGATGTTAGGAACTGCACAATCTATGTTGGCTTATTCCCGTGCAATGAATGTGCAAAGTTTATTGTACAATCGGGAATTAAGAAAGTGGTATATCTGGCGCATAAGGGAGATAAAAGACCAATATATATGGCTTCTAAGAGAATGTTTGATGCTGCAGGAGTTATACTTGAGTAAGTTGTTTTTTCTCATTTTTATTGTTGACTAGCTGACCTGGCGAACTGAGTACCGCACCTTTTAATAAAAATAAACTTTTATGTTATACAAACACCCTAGAATTGAACACAAAAAAACAAAGAATCATCCAATTTGGTGCAGTGTTCATACATTTCGGCGATTCACGTAGATTTAAGGTTTTCTTTTCAAGTTATAAGCACTTACCATATCATTTTTTTTTAGAAAGTTTGAACCTAAGACCAAAGAAATCGTGATTAAATTTACTGGTGTTGATTCGGAGTAGATGATGAGTCCATTGAAAATAAATTAGAAGGCACTTCACTATTGTGAGTAATTACTTGAATTTAAAAACATTACATTATGCATGACTGATCAATAAAAAATATGTACATACATAATATTATGTGTATATTTTCTTAGGATTTATGAAATAAAAGATATATGTAAATTTTGTAAAATAAAATTGTATTACCTTTATGTACAGGTGACAGATGGTAATATTCTATTGACATGACTTCCTAGGAAAATTAAACAAAAGCAGTTGCAAAGTGGCAAATATTATTACCGTGGACTATGAGTAAAATTTTATAATTTTTCAAAAGTATATTACACCCAAAAGTTTGGAAAAACTTTAACTGTGATTTATACATCATTATTTAACCTGAAAATGTCAAGAGACTATATAATTTAAAAAATTATCTATGAATAATTATTGTCCAAACTTTACAAAATATCTACAAGAAAAACAATACCTAAATTATATTTACCATTGTAGTGGGACCCAGCTACAGTCAATGTCTCAGTCAACATAGATCTCAGGATTCTAACCATAATAGTACAGTACAAACTTAAAAATAGGAATTATTTACAAAGCTTACCTCAATCAGTATCAGTATTGCATGAGGGTAAAAATTTGCCACACAATTTTATACACATTAAAAACCAGTCAAATGGCACGACGCCAAAACGACGGGGTGTTATAAGTTTGACGTGTCTTGTGTGTGTGTGTGTGTGTGTGTGTAAATGTGTATGTGTATGTCTGTGGCATCGTAGCTCCCAAACGGATGATCCGATTTTAATGCGGTTTTTTGAGAGCGTTCTTAGCTATGTTTGGTGGAAATCGGTTCAGGTCTTCAAGGTCATCAGGTCGTTTGTTAGGTGTGATAGGAATGTTACATGCAGTTTGCTTGCAAGCATATGTGGGATCTGACTGGAACCACTGAGCTGGTCTGCTGTTAGGGCTCGAAGATAGGAGACGTAACCCTGGACTGCCTTTTAGTAAACCCATCGAGTTTGGGCTCGTTGGATTCGTCTTAACTAGTTCTCTTCATGTTTCTAATTGATGAGGAACTGATGCTGGAAATCTGGAACCTCTGAGCTAGTCTGATGATAGGGCTCGAAGGTAGGAGACGTGACCCTGGTCTACCTTTTAGTAAACCCATCGAGTTTGGGCTCGTTGAATTTGTCTTGACTGGTTCTCTTTATGTTTCTAATTGTCGAGGACCTGATGCTGGAAATGGGATGTGGCGGATGAAACCCTTTATTGTTTCTTAATCTCTGCAATTCTTCCAGAGCCAGTTTGTCATGAGGATTGTTAAACAGCTTCCTTTGGTCGAGATCGCATATAGCGACCCCATCTAAACTTTTTACACGGCTAAAAATAAAATAAATTAAATGAAAGAATGAAAAATTAAGGAGCTCCTTCAAAAAGCATGAAATAAAAAATTAAATTTAAAATTAAAAAAAAACCCCGACCCAAAAAAAGTACGCAATTATTATGACAAAAGGTTTTAAATGATAAACTCTATAAAACTATACATAACTTTTAACACTACATAAGTACCAACTAAAGCATGTCAGACTATACTTGGGACTTTGTGCCACCTTTATGTCGGAGGCATAACCGCTAATTTTGAACTGCAAATGGTTATCTTGGCCTGCTGTTGACCGTACGTATGAAATTTTTGATTTAATTTTTCGCGTCGGGGGACCGCTCTAATTTATTAGCCTATAGGATATATACAGGATGTAACAAAAAGGGTATGTTAAGCGAAAAGCTACGTAAATAACCCACTGTAGAGAACCTAGCCACAAAATTTGAGACTCGAAATCACATGTTTATTTTTCAAGATTGTATGAAAATTCCTGAGATATTTAAAAATTCTCCATACTATCGGGAAAAATAAACATGTAATTTCAAGTCTCAAATTTTGTGGATGGGTTCTCTACAGTGGGCTATTTACGTAGCTATTCGCTTAACATACCCTTTTTGTTACACCCTGTATATAATAGGATTTCAGTTTATTTTTAATGTTTGTTACAGTAATACTGTCACGTAAGTCGATAGGAAGTTTGTGTATTAACCTAGGGACCAGGTAGCTAGCAGACCTCCTGCCATATACCTATACATTGCCCGCACTTGTCGTGCACAACCGGTTTTGAGCGACATAGGTCAAGTATACCTGCACGCGTATGATGAATTTGGTGAGAGCGAGATTTCTCACTTTTAAACGTCAAATCCACAGAGCTAAGTAATAACTAGACAAGGCAAGTGTAACTACTTGATGTGTAATAAACTGACTTAAAAAAAAAAAACGACTTCAAAAAACACAAACGACAAAAACTTTAACTAAAAAGCGATAAATAACGTAACTAATTTGTCTACTTAATACATATTAAATATCTATCTATCTATCTATCTTATTTTTTGGAGTCAGTGCCAGCCTAGGTAACGTAGTCTGATGTGTTGATGGACGCGCGCGGCTAGCAAAGCCACACACGCGGCAAAATACAATACGGTGTAGTAGGCAAGGCACGCGTTTATGCAATTTCCTATTCTTAGTTTTACTTAGAATTTTAGTGTCGGTCAGTTTTTTTAATTACATTTACTTGTTTGACAATTTTCGATGATTGCCCTAGATTTCTCCTGGATCCCATCATCAGATCCTGACCTGGTGAAAATGGGACCACCTCAGAAGTGAACTCTATCCAACAAAAAAACAATTTTTGAAATCCGTCTATAATTGACGGAAATATCGGTGAACATATAGGTACATAAAAAAAAATATATACAGAATGATTTTTGGTCGTCAACGTTCCCGAAAACTACGGAATCTCCTCATCATCACGATCATTTTTCTCCATGGAAGCATACCTGGGAAGTGTCTGGTTTCCAAAATATTAGGGTCCAAAGTTGAGTAAATAGACTGCGTTTTTCTGCATAAATGCACATAGACGCGCGTAGCAGGATTTTTTCACGAAAAATAATTAATATCTGTCTATAAAAAAACTAACATAAACACTAGACACTATAAATTTCGCACGAGCAAGGAATTTAAAAAATTTTTTCAAAAAAAAATTTTTTTTTTCCCATTTTTATTTACGTACCCTTTGTTAAAGGTGGCCACAAAAAAACACCCTGTATATGTTTTTTTGTGGCCACCTTTAACGAAGGGTAAGTATTCTATACATGAAATAAAGTAAGTTTATGCCAAAAAAAATGCTGGGAAAATTTTTTTTTTTTGAATTTTTTTTTAAATTCCTTGATTGTGCGAAATTTATAGTGTCGAGTGTTTATGTTAGTTTTTTTATAAACAGATATTAATTATTTTTCGTGAAAAAATCCTGCTACGCAATAGGACTGCAATAGGCTTATGAAGATGAAGATAATTGTGTTAAGTCATTAAATTATATGTTGCGTTAAGCCGTGTCCGAAGTAAGATGGTTATAGAGGAAGAGGTAGACATGAGAATAACGAGATGACGGATAATAGGGATGAATGAAAAAAGAGTACCTACATATTGCACCGACCCCAAATGATTGGGAACAGGGCAGGAAGAAGGAGTGTAATTATATGTTGCTTAAATAAGTGTGTACATGGCTGTTGTGCTGCCAAATCTCTTATATTCCTCCGAGGCGTGGTGTATGTACCGTCGCCACATACGCACTCAGGATCGATTCCACCTCAAGTGCCTCCGATCCATCATGAGAATCAGATGGTCCAACCGAGTGCGTAATACCGAAGTATTGCGAAGAGCCAATGTAAGTGCCATTGAGGCCTACTTAATGCGTCGGCAGCTTCGGTGGTGCGGTCATGTGTCTCGTATGGCGGAGGAGAGATTGGCTAAGAGCATCTTCTTTTCTGAACTAGCACAACGACCAGAGTGGCGCAGGACGGTGATAAAGCAAGTACACGAGTTCGAGGAGCAGCGTCAAGCTGACCTTGACGCTAAACGTGGTGAACTAAAGACTCGTCCTCCTGCTGCCATTATCTATAATACAATAATGGCGCACTAACCTGTCCTCTGTGTGCGCGGGCGTTCAGGGCGAAGATTGGCTATGTAAATGTAAGCCATCTCCGAGCGCATGAACGCCAACTTAGTAATATCTAGGAGTAGAAGTGGTCGCCATGACCGAAATTGGTCGGAGGTCATCATTATCATCATAATCATCATATTGTCAGACGTAAAGTTTCGAAGCCTAGTCCTTTTTCTCTTTTGTCATGTGGCCTATTTTATATAAAAATTATATAAATCTGACAATATTATGCCTCCTAAACTTCGTACACGGCTTAACGCAATATATATTTGCCCTTTAGTTAAATTTTACTTTAGTAAGCTCGAGTTTTGGGAGGAAGTCGGTTTTTAGTTTTTAAAAAATTATCATAAGCCTATTGCAGTCCATTACTGGACGTAGGCCCCCCCCTGCCATAGGGGGATTTTGTTACTAAAAAGTTCCACTATCTGTTTTTCGGCGGCTCCATCATCAGACCCTCGTTTCCTTTATATTATGTGTAGCTGACCAAAATTCTCTATAAAAATCTAAAAACGGACTACTCGTGCCTTTTATATTTGAGGATATCCCTAGATTCCTTAGAGATTCCATCATCAGATGTTATGTTTTATATGTAGGTGATCAAAACGCTCAGTAAAAGTATAAAAACAGACTACATGTGCCTACAATATTCGAGGATTGCCCTCGATTTCTCCAAGATCCCATCATCAGATCCTGATATGGTGAATATGGGACCAACCTGGAAGTACACCATGACCAACTATAAAAAAAAAATTGAAATCGGTTCATAAATGACGGAGTTCTGAGGTAACACACATAAAAAATAAATAAAAAAATAAAAATAAAAAAAAAACATACAGACGAATTGATAACCTCTCTTTTTGAAGTCGGTTAAAAATATAACTTATCTGCCAAAAAACATCACTTTACGGATATATGCAAACCATCTACAAATCAATTTTGATTTTTAAAAGAAAATTACACCCGCTCCCTTCCAGCTTTTCCCGCCGAATCTGTGTAAGGTTCAATGCTTTATCCTGAATTTTCACATTTATGTTTTTGATGATCATGAACTTGTTTTGTACGTGGAAGAAAGCTTTACAATGCTTATAGCGGTGTCTCGCTTCTCTTCTATTCCGTTTACTTAGATTAGGTTCTGTTATATTTAATTAGAGCAATATGTCCTATCAGCCGTCATCTTGGTATACTGTTACTATTTGTAAGCGTAGTATAAACCTATCTGTAGCTATGTTATTTCTTATTCTTGGTACCTGTATTCTATGGCCAAAAGTCCCAAAAGGGTGTTTTCTTAGGTTTGGTGGTTTGGTTTACCATTGCTCTTACGCGACATCCTAACCTAGGTACCTTAGATTAAGTCTTCGGGTCTTCGCTCCGAATCATTATTCTAAGCTAGGTACCATTTTTTTTTTCGTACCTGACATAGATTTTTTTTATTACTTACTGTTTTTAGAAAAATCCACCAGCAGAGAAAATGGGCGCAAGAACCGAGGATAAAGAACCAACTTGGAATTTGCAAGGAAAAAAATTTGTAATAAAAATAAGAGAGTTAAGGGCAAAGTATACATTGATATCAGAGATTTCTATGAAAATAAAAATCGTGATCTCTTGCCTACTAAGAAAGGAATATTATTGACCCCAGAACAATGAAGAGAAACTATTATCTTTAGGAGATGAAGTTAATGAAGCTCTTCGTAATACATAGGCTGTGTGCATATGTTTAACTTTGTTTTTGTTGATTAAACTTTATACTGATTATAAGTTTATTGTCTTCTTACCATAACCATAGAGGAATAAAAGACAAGAGTGTTCTTTCCTTTTAAGCTAAAGCAGAGAAGTAAAAATCATCATAGATGGAGTTACTTGGTTCATTTTTACAAGCTTTTATTTAACTTGCAATGTATGTTTATTCGGGTGAAATCTTACAACTCAATTTTAAGGCACTTGCCCTCAACCGATTGGGCTGAAATTTGGTGAGCACGTTCAGTTCGGATGACAATGCATGATTAACAGTGTGACGTCATTCTAAATCCAACATGGCGGCATACCCACAATGGCGGACCAATTATTTAAATGCATTCCTACAATATGGGTATCAAATTAAAGGGCTAGCTGAGAGTAACTCGAAAAAATGTGACGTCACTCTTAATCCAATATGGCGGACTTCTAAAACTTGAAAATCTATTTTGAAACAGATATTTTTAAGCAATTGAGTAGGGTGAAGTCATTAGAAGGGCTCCTCATTGAAGAGCTGGACTGTTCAAAATTAACTGGCAAACGACCTTGCAATAATGATGCGTTGAATGAGATGAACAGACTTAGGAACTTACCAGGTGAAAACTAAAAAGTATAAAATAAAATTTAGATAAAAAAACCTTTTTAAAAACAAGCTTTTATTTAAATGCGCTAAAAAGAAAAAATAAACTTTTACACTAAAACTTTTACTGTTAATTTATAACGTCATTTCAAATTTAACACATTTGACACAATTTATATGTTATAAAAGCTTGTCGCGACATTTAAGTACTCGTATTTACTTTCTTAGTTTTAAATTTTTTATAAGTCAAGGTGAGGCCGTGCCGAGGACTGAGTGGCATGATGACATGATGTCGTGAACATACCACCTCGGGGCACCGGGGTTGTATATTACTCTCTTACTCTTCTACACGAAGCTCTGGAAGGGTCGACGGATATTTCTTCGATATGCGTGGGAACAATATGAAAAAAACCTGAAACATCAACACAAAGATGCTGCCTAATAAACATTTAAAAGTAAGAACGTAAATACGAGTACTTAAATGTCGCGACAAGCTTTTATAACATATAAATTGTGTCAAATGTGTTAAATTTGAAATGACGTTATAAATTAACAGTAAAAGTTTTAGTGTAAAAGTTTATTTTTTCTTTTTAGCGCATTTAAATAATTCGGTTCGCAGACGACATCGTGGTCATGGCAGAATCGCTGAAGGATCTAAGCACAATGCTCGATGGCCTCAATCGAGTCTCCCAACAGGTGGGCCTGAAGATGAACATGGACAAGACGAAGATCATGTCGAACGTCCATGTGCCGCCCACTCCTGTACTGGTTGGGAGCTCGATGCTTGAAGTTGTTGACGAGTATGTTTACCTGGGACAGACGGTCAAACTAGGTAAGTCCAACTTTGAGAAGGAGGTAACTCGGCGAATCCAACTCGGCTGGGCAGCGTTCGGGAAACTACGAAGCTTATTTGTGTCCAAGATACCCCAGTCCTTAAAGACGAAGGTGTTCAACCAGTGCGTGCTGCCGGTGATGACCTACGGTGCCGAGACGTGGTCTCTAACTATGTGCCTCATAAAAAAGCTCAGGATCGCACAGCGAGCGATGGAGAGAGCTATGCTTGGGATCTCTCTGCGTGATCGAATCAGAAATGAGGAGATCCGCAGACGTACAAAGATCACCGACATAGCTGAACGGTCCAGCAAGCTGAAGTGGCAATGGGCAGGGCACATAGCTCGAAGAACTGATGGCCGATGGAGTCGGAAAGTTCTAGAGTGGATACCACGTATCGGCAAGCGCAGCGTGGGAAGGCCACCCGCGAGGTGGACGGATGACCTGGCCAAGGTTGCGGGCGTCGGTTGGATGCAGGCTGCTTCCGACCGGTCGGAATGGAGGTTGTTGGGGGAGGCCTATGTCCAACAGTGGACTTCTCAGGGCTGTAAATGATGAAACTATTTCGACTGCATGATTAAATATCAAGTTGGCGAGTTTGAGACGACGACATTCTCAATATTTAGTATACAGCTGACGCAAGTTCGATCCTAGTCGGGACCATTGATTTATTAATTGAATTTTTTATATAAAATTATTTATAAAGAAAATGGAAATAATTCTTCACCGAGTGGGAATCGAACCCACGACCACTGAAAACCGTGCCAGCCGCTATAACCATTAAGCCACCGGGTCAATTACTCGGATGATGAATTTTACCATTTCTTTTCTAAATTACATATTGGCAACGTTATTCTTCATCCCGATAGCTATACACTAGCCAAATCTCGGCAAACAAAGCTGAATCCCTCAGCACAATGTTTAAAGATGAAACGATCAACCATATCCTAACGGATTATATTAATGGATAATTAGGGTTCCGTACCTCAAAAGGAAAAAACGGAACCCTTATAGGATCACTTTGTTGTCCGTCTGTCCGTCCGTCCGTCTGTCAAGACCCTTTTTCTCAGGAACGCGTGGAGGTATGAAGCTGAAATTTATATCAATTACTCAGGTCTACTGTCCCTTGAAGCTGTGAAAAAATCAAACTTCTAAGCCAACGCAATCAAAAGATACAGCCGTTTATGCCGCAAATTTTCGACACTTGCAAGGGAATCAAAACCTACAGGGTGCTTCCCGTGAACTCAGAATCTTGAAATTTGGTACGAAGCAACGTCTTATAGCATAGATAAAGGAAAAATTACGAAAACCATAAATTTTTAGTTACATCACATAATATATATTTTTTTAATAATTTTAAACTTACTACCCATTTCCTCCTTCCTATTAACAAATTTACGATATCTCCATCAAACTATAAATTACCCTTTCATAGAAGATTACATACTTAAATTAACCAAATCCTTTTATTTAGTTAAAAATCCTGCACATTATAATGAACTAGTATCAAAAATCGGAACAACAAGAATAAAAAATCTAAAATATGCTCATAAATATAATCGATACCGTCTGCCCCATCACTACATCCTAGACTGTGATGTTCGTCCTTGAAGTTTGTTTGTGTGGTGCGCCGTAGCCGTACTGAGGTTGGTATTCGAAATTTCGAACGAATCTCGTAGTACCTTCAACTTGTTTTATTGTAAAATAATAGAAAAATGATCAATAAATTTAGTAATAGTTATTTTTAAGTTGTATTTTACAAAAACCAATTGTGATTTGTTTTTGTGTTATTGCGTGTTACTTAGATTTTCTTAATAAGTTAAGGAAATTATATATGTGCTACTATCCAAAGTGTACATACAACAAGCTTATAATTTGTCTTTAAAAATTGAAAATATGTTGTAAATAGTGATAAAAACAGTGCTATAAGTCTTCCTTGATAGGTGTGACAGCCTGGAAGGTATGTTATATTTCATATTGTATACCCTTGACTGTGTCTTGCTATGTACAACTTGTTTATATATCTTGTGAATAAATGAATTTTAAAGAAAAAAAAAAAAAAAAAACCCATTTCCTCATAAACGCGTAGAGGTATTAAATTGAAATTCATACCAAATACTCAGGTCTATAATACCTTTAAGCTGTAGCAAAATCAAACTTCTATGTCAACGCAATCAAAAGAAACAGCAATTTAAGCTGCATATTTTGAAACTCGCAAGTACTCGCAAGGGAATCAAAACCTAAAGGGTACTTCCAGTCGACCTAGAATCTTGAAATTTGGCATGAAGCAACGTTTTATAGCACACATAAAGGAAAAATTCCGAAAACCTTAAATTTTTAGTTACATTACAAAATATATATTTTTTAATAAATTTAAGGTATGGTTAAAATTTAATACTTAATTAATATTTTTGAACCAGATTTCTAAATAGTGACTAAAAAACTTAGTAAATAAATAACTTTAATAAAAGAACTTTCGCAAGTCTGCTGCAAGGCTAGTATAAGTGTTTCAGTTATATTATAGACTAGTGGACGCCCGCGACTCCGTCCGCGTGGACTACAGAAAAAAAAATGTCGAAATTATCCGGGATAAAAACATTTTCCCGGGATAAAAAGTAGCCTATATGTTAAGTGGGACCTGTCACAATATATTCCTGAAAACTGCACCGAAATCGGTTAAGCCGTTCCTGAGATTAGCGTGCACAAACGCACAGACAGTCCCTTCCCGTGGGAATTTCGGGAAATCAATTCTTAGTGCTTCCCCGCAGTCTCCGATTTTAGCTTCACATGTACAGCGGTTTTTGTAAAAAAATTGAATTCCCGTTAGTCCCCTTCCCGTGGGAATTTCGGGAAATTCGTTCTTAGCGCTCCCTCGCAGTCCCTAATGAACGTACAGGTCTAATTTCGAATTCATATGTATCGCGCTTGTCGTAAAAAAATGAATTCCCGTTTGTCCCCTTCCCGTGGGAGTTTCGAGAAATCCGTTCCTAGTGCTTCCCCGGGGTCCCAAATAAACAAATATGCCCAACTTAAGATTCATATGTGTAACCGTTTTCATAAAAAATAATTAATTCCCGTTGGCCCCCTTCCCGTGGGAATTTCGGGAAATTCGTCCTTAGTGCTTACTTGCAGTCCCTAATGAACATCTATGCCCAATTTCAGCTTAATATGTATAGCGGTTTTCGTAAAAATTATGAATTCCCGTTTGTCCCCTTCCCGTGGGAATTTCGGGAAATCCGTTTTTAGTCCTCCCTTGCTCTCCCCAATGAACATATATGCCCGATTTCAGCTTCATATGTATAGTGGTTTTCGTAAAAAATATAGAATTCCCGTTTGTCGCCTTCCCGTGGGAATATCGGGAAATTCTTATAGCCTATGTTCATCCAGGTCCTATAAGGATTCTAACGGTGAAAGAATTTTTAAAATCGGTCCAGTAGTTTTTGAGCCTATTCATTACAACCAAACAAACAAAGTTTTCCTCTTTATAATATTAGTGTAGACTAGCAGCCCGCGGTTCCGGCTTCGCTCGGATATTCGACTTTTACAGCTGTAGTTTATAATTCGACACAACCATCAACGTTGTCTGCCCTCACGTGTCTGCCCGTTCGGGTCGCGCACCTCAACATGAGCCCACCCCCACCACCGCCGTCGCCGCCGCCGCGCGCCGCCACTCGCCGCCACTGTCGTGCTATGCGGACCGACCGACTGACACAACGACGGAACGCAGCCGCCGCCGCCGCCATCTCTGCCCTCGGCATTGTAAATGCATCTTGTGTATTAATATTAACATAAAAGTGTTATGATATGTATATATTCGGAATCCTCATTTCATCAGCTTTAATTTGATATGCATTTTGTTTTATGTTTATTGGTCTATGTCGGTAGGAACATCGAGTAATTGAAAAATAAGATATTTCGTAAATTGAACTTGAACACCACTAAAATCGTTATTGTGGCTAAACCTTAAAGGATAGACATATGCTATCGCAGACTTTTTTATAGAACTTTTTGAGAAGAATAATTCCCCCATACATTGTTATTCTGTATTTTGAGTTATTTCAGCAGCGCACGCAATGCAAGCCTCCAAAAAGCTCGTTTTTCTTCCGTCCGTCTGATAACTGTTACGATTCCTCTAATAATTTCTTAAGTAGGTACACCTAAATTATACACCTATAGAATCCCTGGAATGTCTTCTTTCCATTATTGAAAACCGTATAGCTATTGATATAGTAGTTTTTGAGATCCTAGGTAACAAACACATTTTGGGCGCCCTTCGCAACTTCATTTTATACTATGTATAGATAGAAGATAAATGATATGTGTTAATATAAAATAAAGGATTACTTAAACGATAAAGAGATCTTTGTCTTAAATTTATGCTCCTCCATCTTTCCCCATTGTAATGTTATGAATTTCATTTTGCAATAAAAATACCATAGTTATGACTCGATTGTCGTAATGAACGAACTTTGTAAACCTTGCAGGTTTGTACGGAACCCTCGGTGCGCGAGTCCGACTCGCACTTGGCCGGTTTTTCTTTTTTATACATCCTATTTCTTTAAAAAACGTCAACGTTTTTTTTACATCCTAATTCGTCCGTATTATATTTATGTGTGTGCTCGATTTACTTTGTCGTTTATGAACAGATTTTAAGAATAGCTTTTATCGCGGTTTCGAGCGCGGCGACCGAATCAAGAAATTCTGTAACGAAAAAACCTAACCTAAAACGGAGTGGGGGGCTCCGCCTACCATGTAGCTCGGCCGAGCGTTCGCTTAATGTTCATTCGAACTTGGTCGGGTAATCTACCAAAAATATTTCTAATGGTTTTTTTGCATTATTGTCTAAAGTAATGGGTATACATCTTAGATGAAAACAAAATAGAAGATAGTGACTCGTCTCCAGCGCATGGACCGCTTAAATTAGGCAAACGTCGCCTGATTTTATTCATTTGTAGTTGAGAGTAGCAATAGCGCGCTCGTGTGACGGAAAAAAATTCTTTTTTTATTTTAAGCGGGGTAAAAGTTATCAAAATGCCTTCATGTGCTTCTGTGCGTTGTACTAATCACAAAAAAAAAACAAATCACATAGAATCACTTTTCACGCATAAGTACACGAAAATTTTAAATTCTTAGGTTAATAATTGTAAATTCACTTATTGTTTTGATCGCCATTTTGCAGAGCGAGATAAAGATATGATACATTATGTGCGACAAGTTAAACAAGCAAACACGTGCCGTGCGTGTGCGAATGCGCCCGCTGTGTTTCGTTTTTGCAGTAGCTTCTTACCATAGTTATTGTCTGAGATACGATCTGACACGACTCAACCCGAAATTATTCCGATGATGCTCTATTGAAACGCGTTTGTCTCGCTCGCGCTACTGTCGAAATAAATAGGTTTGTCTCTATCTCTCAGTATTGTACAACGTTGAATAAATAGAATTATAACCTATAGAAAGGTGTTCCAACCAAACGCAAGGCGAAAAAACAGGCATAAAATATCGAGTTGACGTATGCATGACATTAAATTAATGTTGCCTTTAAAATGTTATTTCCCTAGATGTGGGGAAATAGTCGATAAATTTATTATTGATGCTGAGAAGTATAATGATTTGCAAAATCTTATTGATTATCGTGAAATTTAAATATTAAATACAGTAATACCCCGCTTTACGCGAGGGATACGTTCCGGAAAAAATCGCGTTAACTGAAATTCGCGTATATCAAGGTTTATGATTAAACATATTCAAAATTTAATCTTTGCCATAGAACAAAGTCGTAGTACGGGGAATCCCCAGTTCTTCAATCAGAATGTTCAGAGGACGCGAGGATTCCCGCGACCAAAGGGGAGTTAATGACTAAATTATATTTACGAGGTGTGTTCAAAGAATAAGGTGACTTTGTATTTTTAAGAAAAAATATTTATTTATTTATCAATATTTATGATGTCCCCTTCAAAGTAATCCCCCTCAGATACAATACACTTATGCCAACGGTTTTTCCAATCCTCAAAGCACTTCTCATAAGCACTTTTCGGTATAGCCTTGAGCTCTTCCAGCGATGCAGTCTTTATCTCTTCAATCGTTGCAAATCTCCGTCCTTTCATAGGTCTCTTTAGTTTTGGGAACAAGAAAAAGTCACATGGGGCCAAATCCGGTGAATATGGTGGCTGAGGCATGATTGTGGTGTTGTTTTTGGCCAAAAAAACTCTCACAAGCTAAGATGAGTGAGCAGGGGCATTATCGTGATGCAAAAGCCATTTTTCCAAACAAACTTCGCTGACACACGTCTCATGCCCAAAACGTTAGAAAAAATTTCATGGCACGAGCCAAGCGATATACCAACATCCTCAGCAACTTCTCTGATAGTGATTCGACGATTTTCCAGAACAATTTTCTTAACTGCTTGAACGTTTTCATCAGTTGTTGACGTACTTGGGCGTCCAGAGCGAGGCTCGTCATTGGCATCTTCCCGGCCATCTTGGAAGAGTTTGTACCACTTGTAAACATTTTTTTTACTCAGAACAGTTTCACCGTATGCCACTGTCAACATTTAAGTGTTTCGGAGCACTTTATTTTATTTTTACACAAAATTTGATGCAAATCCTTTGATCCATATTTTTCGATAGCAAGAAATCGCCGAGCACGCAAAACACTTATAATAACCTTTACGCTTCTCACAACCAAACAAAAAATGCTATACACTTGAAACTTGGTACAGATGTTCGGGAAGAGTGTACCAACATAACAAAACAAAAAAATCGATAATCGAAAGTACGTTGCCCGCGAAATTTGAAAAGTCACCTTACTTTTTGAACACACCTCGTATACACATTCTTTCGCATTATGCGAAGCATTTAAACGTTAAATATAGAAGATCATAATTTGACATTTCTTATAACAAGAAGACTGTAGATAAGTATAACCGGAGTATTCATAGTTGCGATAGGTACACTTTTAACTACAATCTGCATGTTTAAAAATAGGGTAAATTTTCACACATATGGCAACATTTTGCTCACAATGACAATTTAAAAAAATATTAAAATTTTATTCTGTATGATTTGATCTGAATGTTTTATTAATGAAATTACGTAAAAACATCAAATATTTACCGGTGTTGTTTATTTTCTTATGTTTTTGAGAATAATTTTGGCAGGATATCAGCACACATTTCGTCATGGTAAGTCCTTTAGGTTGACATACACTCGTAGCCACTGACCGCTGAGCACTGAATGACAGAACCGCGTTTGGTGCAAATCTGAACCCATAAAAATTCCTCAAATCGGCCTTCGGACTATACTTCTATAGGTTACTAGCTGACCCGGCAAACGTTGTTTTGCCATGTAAAAGGGGTTGATCCTAGAGGGGTGAAAATTCATGGTTGTATGTATTTTTGTATGCTATATCATAAAAAAATAAAAACAAAAAAAATTTTAATGGTATGTCTGAACGATATGAGGACAGGCTTTCCGTCTATGCTTTCCGTGCACTAGTGGCAGCTCAGATATACGCACAAGAGCTGCGTAAAACGGCCATTATCGACGCAGGGCTGGTCTCATGGAAAGTAGAAACAGCTATTTCGAGCCTGTCGAAATAGCTGTTTCTACTTTCCATGAGACCAGGCTCGAGGACGAGGGTTCGATACGGGAAGCGAACTACACCTTCTTCTGGAAGGGAAAAGGTGCTGCTGATACTCGCGAGCACGGAGTAGGATTTGCAATCAGAAACGATCTTCTTTCTTCGGTTGCGACTCCTGTGGGTGTCTCAAAGCGCATAAAGGTCCTACGACTTAACACCTCAAGTGGGTTCGTCACTATAGTTTCGGCGTACGCTCCAACGCTTCCTTTGTCAGCTGTAGCCAAGGAGCAGTTTTATGACCAGCTGGATGTGGTTGTAAGTGCGGTGCAGCCGGGCGACCGACTGCAATACCCGTGTGGGACAGGACGCCTCTTCCTAGCCTGATTGGATAGGTGACCACGGCGTGGAAAAGCAAAACGACAACGGACAACAATTGTTGGAGTTTTGCTCTAAATACCATCTGTGCGTTACCGATACGTATTTCAAAGGTAAGTTTATGAGAAGTTTCTTGGATGCATCCTCGTTCGAAACATTGGCACCAGCTTGACCTCGTTCTAACTCGGAGGAAGGACTTAAAAGAAACTCTTATTTCACACCGCTGACTGCGACGGTGATCACTCACTGGTTGTGACGGACAGGGCGGGGTGGTACGTCTTGCTCCTAAGAAGATACACTCTTCTAAACCCTCGGATAGGAAGCGGGTCTGTCTGTCGGGCGACAGAGGGGAAGTGAGAGGTCAGGGGATGGAGAAAAACGTCAAATTTGCGTCAGCCGGTAAATTGCTCTAACAGGTCTAAATTGTATAAATCTAGGCTCTAAATTGTTTGTAAGGACCATAGATTTTGTTCTCTGATTACATAGTAATCTATGTATGTGACCCTGCGTCTACCTATAATCACGTCACTGGTCAAACTACACATCCTAAAGGTTGTAGCTTTTCTCGTGGATGTAGAATAAAATATTCAATACAACAAGTGTTATTTTATGTGAAATAAGAGTGAGTATAATTTAAACGTGATTTCCAAATGGATTCTTGTATTATTTAAAGTTAATGATAACCGTTTAGTGATGTACACATGTAGTATTTTAGTTAGTGTGTTTTTATGTATGATTTCGGCTTAAGGACATGGTTCCAAAATAAAAAAAATTGTAAATTATCTAATGTTCTTTTTAAGCAGTCGGGTTTTTGGATTTTTTAAATTATGTTTTTTTTTATTTTAATTACTTTATCCCGAAGGAAAGTCAAGGGAAACTTTGTCCATACAGCCATTTTCTTACGTAAAATTATTAGGTACTGAATTCGTGGTTGATGGTAATGATGAATGGAAACTTCGAGAAAATCCTCGGAAACGGATCCAATTTTCTGTTGCTATCAAAAGAATACGTAAAAGAAGTTGCATGAAGAAATCGTAATCTGTCGCAAGTTTTATTCAGCTTATCTATATCTATACTAATATTATAAAGAGGTAAAGGAGATAGAAAATCGTGGGCCAAAATGTAATAACTCGAGGTATGATCTAAAAAAATAGTCATATTTTTTCATGTTGAAATATGAAAAATCAGCCTGATTCTCAATCTGGGAGCTGAGATATCTTAAGATGAAGATAAATATTACATAGATTATCGATTAATAGTTAGTTTACATAATTACAAAAAAACGACTTACGCACAATGCACAAGATAAGGAAATGAACTCAAAAGGGTGCACCTTAATATGCATTATTAGTATTTGACATATTAATACATAAATGAAACAAAAAAAAACAATATAACGATATCGATGGAATAATGTTAGTACAATGAATAACAATAATATAACCGTCTCAAAACATTTATTGTTTTCTGTAAAAAACTCAAATAAAATATATTTGTTCAAGTGACAAATTGACACACAAAGGAACATGCCACAAAAAAAACATTTTGAATTTATAAAACCTAAGTGATTGTAAGAGGTTTTAACACTGCCCCTTACTCTAGCAAACTATGTACTGAGACTCTGAAAGAGCTACAAGCATAATGCGAGAGTACAGTATCTTAGTGACCGAATAAACAAAAGTATATTATTAAATTAAACATAAGCACTTAACAAAATATTTGTGTTTTACTTTGGGTAAAGCTTTTGTAAACAGGTCTGCCTCTAACTCAGAAGAAGGCTTATAATCTAAACGAATTAGTTTCCGATCAACACATTCTCGTATGAAGTGATGATGTACGTCTATGTGTTTAGTTCTACGAAAACATTCATTTTCCACCATTTTTAATGTACTACGATTATCATTGTAAATGGTGATGACCTTTGAATTTAATGGATTCATAAAATTTAGTTCCTGCAAAAAATTGCGAATAAATTTCGCCTCCTTTACAGCATTGCCAAGGGCGTAGTATTCGGCTTCTGTACTAGAACAGGCGACATTTTGTTGTTTGTGGCTATGCCAGTTTATAATTGAATCACCGAACCTACTTACAAAACCAGAATAAGATTTTCTATCACAAGTATCCCCCGCCCAATCTGCGTCGGATGAAATAATGACTTCATTACTTCCTCTTTTAAAATTGAGTCCGTAGTCAGTTGTACCCGAAAGATACCGCAGAACTCGTTTAGCAGCGATCCAGTGTGACTCATTATAACAGGTGTTGTATTGACTGAGTTTACTGCACGCAAACGCTATATCTGGACGAGTGCAAACAGCGAGATACATCAAGCTTCCTATTAATTCTTGATATGGGAACCTTGGATCTATGGTATCTGCTTTTGGAACGTTAAAATTAACTTCCATTGGAGTCGCTATGCTATAACAATCGTTCATACCAAACTTGACTAAAAGATTTCTCACATATTCAGATTGACTTAGCTTCAAAGTGCCTTGCTTTCGGTTCCTTTCCACCTTCATACCTAAGGCTTGTTTTACAGGTCCAAGTATTTTTATTTGGAAGTTGGAACTTAGCAATTTGTAAAGCTGTTTCTTTTCATGTTCATTAGAACTGAATATGAAGAAGTCGTCTACATATAAGGCTATAATGACCTTATTTTTGGTATAAACACATTTCTCCGTTTTAATTTGTGTGAAGCCATTGCTAACTAAAACTTTATGTACTTTTTCATTCCAAGCTCTACTGGCTTGTTTGAGTCCATATAAGCTCTTTTTTAGTAAACAGACTTTGGTTTGCGCCTCAATTGCAAAACCAGTAGGTTGTTCCATATAAATGCGCTCAGTAAGGTCTCCATTAAGGAAAGCTGTATTAACGTCAACATGTTCAATGTCCATGTCATTTTCTACACCTATTGCCAAAAGTAAACGTAAGGTACAATGTCTAACGACAGGTGCAAAGGTTTCTTCAAAGTCAACACCATATTGTTGGGTAAAGCCCTTTGCAACTAAACGAGCTTTAAATTTTTCAAAGTTACCACTAGGATCAACTTTTTCTTTGAAAACCCATTTGCATTTAATTACGTTACTATCTTTTGGTCGATCTACAAGTTTCCAGACTCCATGTGATATGAGGGAATTATATTCTTCCTGCATAACCTGTAACCAATCGTTACTTTTCTCAGACTTCATAGCTTGATTGTACGTTCGAGGTTCGTTCCGTCCCATTAAGCCTACTTCAGTGAAATAGTTCATTTCATAATCATCAAATCGTATGGGAGGACAGCGCGTACGTACAGGTCTAGAGTGTTCAGCTACCTCTAAGTCTGTACTACTATTACTTAAATGGTATCATTTCATGAATTATAGGTTCATTAATAATGGGATCCTGAATTTCAGAATGAATAGATAAAGTATCTCTTGTAGTGTATTCATCGACGGTAATATCAGGTTCAATAACAATCGGCCGAGGGGCGTTCGCATTACATTTTGAAACTTCAATAGCATTGCTCGAATTATTTGAATTGTCATTCGACTCACTTGTTTTAAATTGAATACCTCTGATAGTTTCTATAAACTCAATTGAACGAGCTTTTATCATTTTTCTGCCATCAGTTGGATCACCAAGTCTATAACCTTTCGAATGATCACAATATCCTAACATGATGTAAGGTTTTGATTTGGGATCAAGCTTTGTACGTTGACATTGCGGAGTGAGGGCGTATGCTGTACAACCAAAGACTCTAAGGTGACTAAGGTTTACTTTACAACCAGTCCAGAGTTCTTCAGGAGTAGCACCTTTTAAAGCAGTAGTTGGACTACGGTTCTTTAAATAGCAAGCAGTATTGGCTGCTTCAGCCCAATATTTTCTTCCTAAACCAGCGTCTTGCAACATTGCTCTAGCTTTTTCCATTAAAGTTCTGTTTAGACGTTCACTTACGCCATTTTGTTGGGGTGTATGTGGAACAGTGGTTTCGTGGATGATACCGCAATGCTTAAAATAATTAGCGAAACCTTTGTTACAATATTCTGTGCCGTTATCACTTCTAACACGCTTGATCTTAAGATCGGTTTGATTTTCAACAATATTTTTGAATTCGATAAAAGTATTCAAAACAGTAGTTTGATCTTTGCGATCTAGAAAATAAATAAACGATTTTCGCGTAAAATCATCAGTGAAAGTGATAAAATAACGACTACCACTCCAACTATTGACAGACATGGGTCCACAAATATCGGTATGGATTAAATCCAATTTTGTCACGCTTCTATGAGCCTGTCCATGGGGAAAGGATTTACTCTTTTGTTTTCCTTCAATGCACGGAGAACAAGAATTCAGTTTTCCATTTGGAAAATTAATACCGCGGGCTAAAGAATCACGAAGGGTTAACATACCTTTAAAACTTAAATGTCCTAGGCGACGATGCCAAAGCCCCAACAAATCAGTGCTGGATACAAAAGCTTTACCTTCAGTTGATGTCTTATGCTCATGGTCGTTTAATAAAGTTGAGTTACATTCTTCTTTTTGATCAATTTTATATATACCGCCCACATTGGTAGCTTGCAGCTCACAGAAACCAGTAACGGACACACTATCCCTCCTGTAAACATTACATTTATTAATATCAAATACTAAAACGTAACCTTTTGCTGCCACTTTACTTACAGACAAAAGATTTGCTGCTACTTTTGGTACATACAAAGCATCAGTAACAACTTTAACATTATTGTTATGTAACGTCATATTTACATTGCCTACACCTTCGCTATACATCGTATCACTATTAGCAGTAGTAATTTGAGATTTAACGCCAGAAGAATAATTTAACAACCAATCCTTTCGATTAGTCATATGACTTGTGCAACCTGAATCTATAATCCAGCTATCACGATCACAAACATTGCTAACTAAGGCAGTCTCAGTTGAAAATAAAGAAGCATTAATTCCCTTTTTAGATGATGAAGCATCTTGAGTTGAATCATTGTTTATATTCTTCTTTTTAATCTTCTTCAACTTCGGACATCTAGGCTTGATATGCCCTTTTGCATGACAGTTGTGACAGATAGGAACAAATTTATTCTTTGCCATTAGAATCTTTTCGGATGGTTCCAAATTTGAAAATGACGACTGTTTCTTGAATTCACTTTGAATTAATTGACATTTCACAAAATCTGAAGTCAGCTTTGTGTTTGAAGCTTCCATTGCCATAATCAATGGATCAAACTCAGTTGGCAAGCCAATTAACATCAATTCTGCCAATTCTTCGTCATCAATAATGCAGCCAATGTCGGCTAATTCTTGCGTTACGGAAATAATATTTCCAAGATAATGATCCATACAATCATATTCTTCATATTTAATTTGAGCCAATTTTCTCTTCAATGAAAGTCTACGACTTATGCTAGCATTCTCATAGGCTGATTTTAAGTAATTCCACGCTTCAAAAGCTGTCTTTGCATTTTTGACGTGAGGATAGCAGATGGGTTGAATATTCAAACAAATCTTTGCATAGGCTTTTTGGTCTTTTGTGGGATACATAGTCACATCACCAGTTCCATTAGCAAATTCCCATAAGCCATTGTCTATTAATAACAACTTCATTTGAAATTTCCAAGTGCCATAATTATTTACTCCTTCTAATTTACCGATGGACATATTAGAACCGGTACTTACTATGAGATTCTTTAACGAAATATTTTCCATTGAGCCGTTTTCAACCATCATGTAAAATAATATTTTACAATAGTATTTACTCACAAATATACACTGGCAATAATGTTCACTGAATTTGCGGTTATTATTAGCCCATAACCAATGTTAGTACAATGAATAACAATAATATAACCGTCTCAAAACATTTATTGTTTTCTGTAAAAAACTCAAATAAAATATATTTGTTCAAGTGACAAATTGACACACAAAGGAACATGCCACAAAAAAAACATTTTGAATTTATAAAACCTAAGTGATTGTAAGAGGTTTTAACAAATATCGATTAATCGATTTTTTATTTTTAGTCTATTGTGACTGCTGTTCCTTGACCGTTGCCGTATATTTATTATCTATGGCTCCGCCTCTCATCGCTCGCTCATTCATTTCGTATTTTCCGTTGCGTCTTGTAGCGATGGGTAACTCGTCTTGAGTGTTTTCCTATTTCTTTTCATTTTTAACGACCATTGCTTTGTTTTTGTGTATTCCGAACCCGCCTAACTTGACCGACCCTTGCTTTCACTTTGGACACCGAAGATCGCTTACTCGTCTGACTTGGAATTGTTACATCTGGATTTTACGTCGCCTGCTTGCGGATTGGATTTTGTTGACATGGATCGCTGTGTGAATTGTGGGATAGCAACTAGCCATTGCAATACACTAGGCCGACGGCCCTTAGATGATGAAACAATTCTGTCAGTTATTCGGCAATGGCTTGCACCTCAGATTGTAAGTAAATACATACCAATCGACAGTGTAAAAGAAAGGCCAAAACCTTAGATTAAATTAAGCCAGAACGCTAACGTTTTTGCCTTTACACTGTCAATATTATTATTATCAAAGTGTCAGCATCATTGTATATTATCATGATTAACTTAGTGTGTTTATTTTTAGGTAAACAGTGGTGACTATGTTTGTCAAGCGTGCTGGGACTTGGCTCGAAGCCCACATGTTGATGAACACAGAAGACTTGGCCATCGTAATGTTTGTCTTCGCTGTGGTCGCTCTCTTGCATCTCGAGTCAGTCATTTACTTCATACCAATTCAACACGTGAATTAAGAATTTATAATGTTATTCAAGAGTGGATTATACCTCAAACTGTAAGTTTAATCAGTAAACATGATATTTTCACTGCAAGTGAAATAGATGTTTTAAGAATCTGTCATCTTCTGGATTAGTCATATTTCTGATTCGTCACACTCTAGATATATTTAATAGTTCTAGTTGTAATAAATCTAGTTATAATTAAGCTGATGCCATATTGTCAATCAATATAACATTAACGGTAAAACGTAGAAGTCATTATCTTAACATATTAATCTTGATTATGTATTTCTGTCGCAGATACAAGAAGCAAGTCACATATGTCATACTTGTTGGGTGGCTGCAGACAGAGCTGCTGTACATATGGTTTCGGGTCCTTCAACGTCATCGCAACAAAACATGCCACAAGAAATACATCAGGTACAAGATGTTCCAACTGAGTCTCGGAATGAAGAGGTGAGAACTAACCAACAGGAACCAACTATTGTTTTGCCCGAATATATGAGAGCTATTGAAACAGAAAGCAGGTGCTTCATTGAAGGATGTCGGAGAACAGAAAGGTACAGAGTTCCTGTTTTAACAAGAAAACTCTTGCTACATAGGTATAAATATTATATTCCTGAAAACAACCGTCTTTGTGATCAGCATTTGGTTATTGAATCATGGGATTTTCTACATAGTTTAAGGTCTAATTATGTTCAGACTTTTACTGCAAGACACATTCAGGACATGATGTCCTTAAAAGAAGTTGGGGAAAGTGGATTAATTAATTTTGAAAATATAGAAAACATGGAAGATCATGTTGTGCATACATGGCTCGGGTTAAATAAAGAACAGTTCCATCAGATTCTCAATGATGTTCCTCAATTGGTGGAAATACCTAAAGTAACTATAGCTCTAGCAGCTTACTTAATGAAACTAAGAACTGGTGACTCGAATGATAGATTATCAACATTATTAAATGTGTCAAGGCCAACTCTTGAAAAGTGGCTATATCAAATTAGAGAGGCACTAACTGAATATTTTGTACCTAAATATCTAGGCTTAAATCATATAAATAGGCAACAAATTATAGACAAAAATCTTGCCATACCTAAGACATTATTTGGAAACTATGAAGGTATTGAAAGACCAATAGTTATTTTTGACGGAACATACTGCTACATTGAAAAAAGTTCAAATTACTTGTATCAGAAAATGACATACAGTATGCACAAATACAGAAACCTTGTAAAACCTTTTTTAATTGTGTGTACTGATGGGTACATTCTTGATGTGTTGGGTCCATTTCCGGCCACAACTTCTGATGCTGACATTATGAAAAACGAATTCGCAGATGGAAAACCTTTAAGGGAATATTTTTGTCAAGGTGATGCATTTATATTAGATAGAGGCTTTCGTGACTCATTACCTTTGTTGCACCAATGTGGGTATAGGACATACGTGCCTGCTTCGTTAGAGCAGGGTGAAACACAGCTATCAACAATTGAGGCAAATAAGTCGAGACAAGTCACCATATGCCGTTGGGTGGTTGAAGTAGTTAATGGTAGGTTCAAACGTGATCTTAAATTATTGAGGCAAAATTATTTTAATGTAGCCAGTAAAAGTTTTATGAAAGATTTTGAGATAGCTGCTGCTCTTTTAAATAAGTTTCACCCTCCTATAGTGGATCGTGTAGATGCTGGGGAAATAATACAAGAAATAAATAGGTATATTAATACAGAAAACGAACTAGCTGATTTTATTATTAGAAATAATTATAATAGGCGTCGAAGCGATTTTGAAACAATCACAATACAAAATGATAATTTAAATGATTTTCCCCAGCTCTCTGAAAGCGAATTAATATTAATATCTTTAGGAACATACCAAATTAAGCAGGCACGTTCCTACTATGGTGAACACGTAAGAGGAAACGAAGGTTTCATTATCGAAGTTTGCAAGGAGGTCAGCAGCAGCCTTCTGCGAGAGCTGTCTGCTTCAAATACCTCATGGCTACTTAGAGGTCGCATAAAGTCTAGACATATAAGCCGAAAAACTTATTTTATTTATATTTTAGTCGACAGCTCTCGCAGAGGAAGGGAAGCTATTCTATTCCATTATTGTAACTGTATAGTAGGTAGGCGAACTGTAGGCTGCTGCGCCCATGTAATGTGCATTATTTGGTACCTAAGCTGGGCTAGGTACCAAGATAATATTTTTCCACCTGCGCAATTCTTGGATAAAATTTTAATAATTATAGAAGATGAATAAAAACAATAAAATGAAAATGGTTTTTTTATTTCTTGACATCCTATCCATAACTCCATGCCAGCCAATTACTTTTGTCTGCGACGTTCAAAACAAATAACATTCAGTAATATAACTTCCCTCTTATCTCCACTGAAGTAATAAACACTTGTTTTATTTATGCACAAATCAGCTGTTAGGTTAATAGGTAGGTATAGATTGTAACATAACCTCACTTTTCACCGCTTACAAGATTATTATTATCTCAGCTCTCAGATTGTCAAATGTTACAGAATTTTCAGTGGAAGATTAATAGGTTTAAAGCTATTTATCCACACCATTCTCATCTTATTACATTTTAGCCCAAGATTGTATGTAGCCGTTTCGGTTTCCTTTTCGCGCCATTTGTACGCAATGTACCCATGTGAAAATCATAAAATTCGAAAAAGGACATGACGAGCGGCTGAGCGCAATATAAGTTCGTAATAATATCTATTTTTATTAATAATTAACCTTTTTTTTATGTCGTTCAAAAGTATACGATAATTTTTCGTCAGTTACGATAATTTTACGCCCCTGGTACGATCAGCGCATCATTCTAGGTTGCCAACACTGGTAATAACCTCGGTCATGTAATGGCTACTATAAATTGTCTTTGCAATAAACCAGTATTATATTTCAAATCCTACGTTGTTATTTATCGAAAACCTTCATGGTAGCAGAGCGTGGTTGCATTGTATAACAAAGATCTGAAATACTTATATTCCGCAAGTTTACCGGCAGAACAATTACCGAGTGCAATTTGAGGTTATAAGAAAAAAACGTGTCGACGTGTGAAAATTCATCAGTCACTTTCAAGATGAGCTCTCATGGTCAAATGTTCAATCTAGAAAAACTGACTGGACGAGAAAACTTCGCTACATGGAAGTTTGCAGCAAAAACCTATTTAGAACATGAAAACTTATGGCAATGTGTGCAACGGACACCCGGTAAAGATGTAGATTCTACCAAAGACGTTTATACGTGGAGATTTGTAATTGGCATAGTATATATGGATATTCTTTAAGTTATTGATACTATACTGCTGTAAATCTTCCCTAAGAGTAAATAAATAAAGACGTCAAGGCTAAAGCTAAATTAATACTTCTTCTGGACCCACAACTATATATACATGTGCAGAACTGCGAAACAGCCCAACAAGTATGGGACAACCTGCTTAAAGCCTTTGATGATAGAGGATTGTCCAGAAAAGTTGGTCTCTTAAAGGATCTAGTCAACACCTCTAGAGTCATGCAATAGTGTCGAAGACTATAAGCAAAATCATGACTACAGCACATAAACTTAGAAATATTGAAGTTAACGATGAGTGGCTCGGTACCCTCATGTTAGCAGGCCTTCCAGATGTCTATGCTCCCATGATCATGGGACTGGAGAGTTCCGGTATTGAAATAAGTGCTGATATTGTGAAAACAAAACTCCTACAGGAAATTAAGACAACTGATAATAGCGCTGCTTTCTTTACAAACTCAAAGAAGACCAATAACAACCAAAGGCCATCAAAATATAAGGGCCCTCGGTGTTACAAATGTAATAAATATGGGCACTATGCTAAATTCTGTAAGAGTGCTGAGAAAACACACAATAAAGAGCACAAAAATGAAGAGAGTTCAAGTTTTGTTGCAGCATTTTCAGCCACTGTGGGAGAAGAGAAAGATAAATGGTATATTGACTCCGGTGCATCCATGCATATGACAAGCAGAAAGGACTAGATGTACAATGTCACAGCACCATCAGTAAATAGTGTCACAGTGGCCAATAGAGAACCACTACAAGTGAAAGGACTTGGTTGCATAGATATTCACCTGGCACAGGGCATCAAGATACAGGTCAAAAATGTTTTATATGTTCCCAGATTGGCAACCAATCTTCTCTCTGTAAGTACCATTGCTAAATGTGGTCATAAAGTAACATTTCATGACATGGGCTGTGATGTGCATGATATAAATGGAAAATATGTGTGTTCTGCTACACTGAAAAATAAGTTATATGTATTGGAAACTATAAACAACTATGAAACTGCTCACTTAACTTCAAATGATGAAAATATTAACCGTATTGATCTGTGGCATCTCAGGATGGCTCATTTGCATGTCTCAGCTGTAAACAAATTGCCATACTGTGCAGATGGTGTGACTCTGTCTCCAGCTTTTAGTAATGTCACCAAATGTATCCACTGTTGTGAAGGTAAACAAGCCAGGCTACCATTTAGTAATACAGGTACCAGGGCTACTCAACCTTTAGAAGTTATTCATTCGGATTTATGTGGGCCCATGGAGAACTCATCACGTGCAGGTATGAGATACTTTATAACTTTTATTGATGATTATACCCGAATGGTGCATGTTTATTTTATGAAAGATAAATTGAATGTCTTGGAAATATTTAAGGATTACAAGCTTAAAGTAGAAAACAAATTAACTCACAAAATTAAAGCTATTAGGACAGACAATGGCAAAGAATATTGTAATGTGCACTTTGAAAAATATTTATCTAACAGTGGTATAATCCATCAGACTTCAACACCGTATACGCCCCAGCATAATGGCATGGCTGAAAGAATGAACCGCACCCTTGTTGAGTGAGCAAGGTGTATGTTGTTTTATGCAAACTTAAATAAATCCTTTTGGGCTGAAGTCATAGCTACTGCTGCATATATTGTTAACAGATCTCCTACTAAATCTTTAGGATACAAGACCCCCTATGAAATGTGGACTGGAAAGAAACCCAACCTATCACACATGAGAATATTTGGGTCTGAGGCTATGGTACACATCCCAAAGGAACAACGGCGTAAATGGGATAAGAAATCAAACAGAACGATATTAGTAGGGTATTGCGAGACTTCCAAAGGATATCGTTTATTCGATCCGAAGACAAGTAAAATACTCATTAGCAGAGATGTAACATTCTTTGAAAAATTACAGAATAACACACTAGAAGCCACCAACATCAATTTACCATTGGATAATCACTCCGAAGAGTTGGCTGTGTCTTCACCACCTAATAATAAGTCCAACACTTACTCTGACATTGAGGAAGCTGATGAAGACAACTCAAGTGAATATGAGACTGATGTTGGTGACCTTGATGAGAGTTATAAGCTACCAAAGAACATATCTCCATCTCCGCAAACCAGAAGTATGACCCTGAGAAATCGTAACAGAGCAGATAAGCAAGTAGGTGAAAATATTATGTACTGTATGTTTACTGAGATGTCTGACCCACAGTCATTAGAGGAAGCACTGTCGTCACCACATGCTACTCAATGGAAAAGAGCCATGGATGAAGAATATAGCTCACTGTTAAAAAACAAGACATGGACCTTGACTGATCTTCCTCCTAACAAAAGGGCTTTGCCTTCAAAGTGGGTATTCAAAACCAAGTCAGATCACGATGGTAACATTGTTCGATACAAGGCTAGACTTGTAATAAAAGGTTATGTCCAGTGAAAGGGAACGGATTATGAAGAAATTTATTCGCCTGTAGCAAAGTACACTACTCTGCGTTACTTATTTGCTCTGGCTGCTAGATATAATCTTGATGTTGATCAGATGGATGCTGTATCAGCATTTTTACAAGGGGAAATAGATAAAGAGATATATATGGAACAACCGGAATTATATAATCAAGGTTCCCAAGTATGTTATTTACACAAATCTATTTATGGTCTTAAACAAGCAAGTAGACTTTGGAACACAAAACTCAATAAAGTCTTGCTTGAAATTGGAATGTTACAATGTAAAACAGACCCATGTGTTTCCTATGATAAGCAAAAGAATACATTTATTGCTGTTTGGGTTGATGACCTGATTCTCTTTACATCTCAGATATCCATCAAGGACAAGATTAAAGAACAATTAAAACTTAACTTTGATATGAAAGATCTTGGGAGTGCCAGTCAATGTGTTGGACTGCACATAATAAGAAAAGAAAATGCAGTTATGTTGAACCAAAGGAAGTACATTGAAGAAATGTTAGCTAGATATGGAATGTCTGATTGTAAACCCGCAAAAACCCCTGTTGAAGTGGGATTGAAGTTTTCTCAAGATGACAGCATATGTGACCATCCATATCAACAGGCAATAGGATCACTGTTATATGTAGCACAATGTACGAGACCAGATATATCATTTACAGTCAATATGTTAAGTAGATATAATAAAGAACCTAAGACTGAACACTGGATTGCTATCAAAAGAGTGTTAAGGTACTTACAAGGTACCAAAGACCTAATGCTAGTCTATACCAGGGATGGTGATGGAACAATCACAGGGTACTGTGATGCTGACTGGGCAAGTGACATGCATGACCGTAAATCGTGCACCGGCAATATTTTTATGTTACAGAATGGTGCCATCTCTTGGTGTTCACGCAAACATCCAACCGTGGCACTCTCAACAGCTGAGGCAGAGTACATGTCCATGTCCTCTGCAACCCAAGAAGCCCTCTGGCTTCAGCAACTACATGTCGAGCTTGGACAGCAACAGGCCAGCCCAATCATTATTAATTGTGATAATCTAAGTGCAATAAGACTCGCTAATAATGATTGCTATTTGCCAAAAACTAAACATATTGATATTAGACATCATTTCCTTAGAGACCAAGTCAATAAGTGTAAAGTTAAATTTAATTTTTGTAGAGGTAGTGAGATGGTAGCAGATATTTTAACCAAAGGTACAACCTTAGATAAGCTCTTGTTTTGTGTAAGTAGAATGGGTTTGCGTTCAGGAGTGGATGTTGGTAATGGAACGCAACCCTCTTAGTTCATGTCACTGTCACTACGTGACAGCTACTGTCAACTATTATATTCTCTCTCTGTAATAACCTCGGTCATGTAATGGCTACTATAAATTGTCTTTGCAATAAACCAGTATTATATTTTAAATCCTACGTTGTTATTTATCGAAAACCTTCAGAAAGGGCTCCGAAACTACTGGACTGATTTCAAAAATTCTTTCACCGTTAGAATCCTTATTGGACCCGGATGAACATAGGCTATAGGGTTTCGCTTAATTTCGTCTGGGCTGGAATAAATATGAATTAAATACAAAAAAAAATTACCATTTGAGGCATGGAGGTATAAGTTTGACATACACCATAGAATAATAAGTCCCCAGAAGGAGTCATCAAGGACAGATGTATTCCGGGTAGTGAAGCAAAAACGAGTCAAAAATCCCGCATCTTCCGCTCATCTTACCCGCCGATTGTTGCCAAATCGATAAATATTATAAGCTTTTTAGATACAGTAAATAGGTTGTAAAAGTTTGACATACTAAAAAGTTGCTGCAAAAGTGTGCGTGATCACGGGTTCTGGGAATTTATTATTCTGTGACGTACAGATGAAATTGTTTGGTTTATCCCGGGTTTCGGCGGGAAAAGCTGGAAGGGTGCAGGTGTAATTTTCTTGTGAAAATCAAAAATTATTTGTAAACGGCTTGCATGTGTCCGTAAAGTGATGTTTTCTGGTAGATAAGTTACATTTTGATTACTTGTGATGTGAATCTAGTGCGTGTGCATGGTTTTATATGCAGGTAAGCTGAGTAAAACTTTAGCCGGAATACGATCTCTTCATGGGCCCATGTAAGTTGTTTCTGCAATTATCTTACACTTTAAATAACTTTACACTTGTTCCTGAGGATTTTCCCGACGTTTCCATTCATCGTCATCAATATCATCCCTCATAAGTTCAGAAATCATTTACTAAAGACAATGGCTGTATGGGCTTAGTTCCCCTTGCCTTTCCTTCGGGATAAACTAAAAAAAATGGTTTATCCCGAAGAAAGAGCATGAGGAACACAGTATCCATACAGCCATTGTTTTTAGTACTGATGATTTCTGAATTTATGGTGGATGATAACGATCATGAACGGAAACGTCGGGAAATCCTCAAAAACGAGTGTAAAATTATTCAAAATCAAAAATAATTGCGAAAACAAGATACCTACATGACCCCACGAAGAAACGGACACATGTATACAAATAAATTTAAATTTCACAAGTAAATTACACCCGCTCCTTTTTGGTGTTTATGTTCGTTAGGATGTATAAGAGAGTACTAAGAACGGATTTCCCAAAATTCCCATGGGAACGGGGCAGACAGGAATTCCAAATTTTTACCGAAATTTCCAGTGTACCGGAACAAAAGCTTATTCAATAAGTATAAAAATAAACCGTTTGACGTACACAGATGAAATTTAGTGTGTATATTTGTTAGGGGGTGTAAAAGACCATTAACCCCTTACCGCATGATTTTTTTTTTCTCAACGAAAAAAATATATGTTATAGAAAATTAAAAATTAAAAGACACGTATTTCACCTTTTTTGAGTTTATTGAATACATAATGAAAATAAAAGGCTTTTTTGTTTGGTACATATTTGTTCCAGTGAGCATAAAAACAAAATTAAAATAATATATTGTTAACATTATATTGTATGAAAAAGCATAAAAAAATTATTTTGTCATTTAGACAAAGGCTCACTTTGCATTTTTGACACTCAATGTGTGATCTACCAATACATTCTGGTACCTTACAGCGCTGTCTAGTAGTGTAGATAGGAAAATGATCTATTTTATCTAGCCGAACATCCCTGGATGGCATAACAGCAATCGCTCCTCTCGATTTTTTTGCTTCAATAGCATTCTCCAAGTCATAAGAAGGTCGTCCTCTTTTGCCACTCGTAGATGGTTTACCAGTTTGACATAAACCTTCAGCTACTGCGCATTTAAAATCTGCTAAAGGCAGTGATGGTTCCGAATCATCTAAGGCTCGTCTGTATAGTAACCAGGCGTTGACTGTCACCATATCTATCATATGGAAAAATATCCGATGGTAGAACTTCTTTGACCTTATCTGGATCCGGTAATAGCCAAGAAGAGCATCCAATAAGTCCACTCCACCCATATGCCTATTATAAATCATTACGGATTTAGGACACGATATATTTTGGTACGTTTTTTCTTTTTTATTGAAACGTCGAACTTCAGATGATGGTTTACTGCCGACGTAAGTTGAAGCCAAATTCACCACCCTATTATCGTACCAGGTTACTATAGAAACATCTGTATTGTCGACAGTGGTTAGTTTTTCAACTGTTGCCCCTCTTCCCTTTTTTTTTAAATCTTTTTCTGCTGGAACCTTGTAACCTGGAATCCGGTTAGCTTTTATTGTGCCTAATGGAAATATTGCTTTTTCGTTTAGATAAGTCAAAAGTGGTAGCGACGTGTACCAATTATCGAAGAATAACTTGTAGTTGTAACCTTCTGGTATTGTTCTTGAAAGTCGAACGACAACATCACTGGAAGTACTAATCTTGGGCAAATCAATATCAGATTGTATTGGACCTTGAGCTCCAGTATAAATCTCAAAATCGTAGCTGAATCCAGAACTGCCGCTAAGAACAAAGTTTTTGTACCCCCATTTATGAGGTTTTTTTGGGTTATATTGCCGCATAGATGACCTGCTTTTAGTGGGTATTATTTGTTCATCCACTGCCATGTACTCTTCTTTAGGAACTGTCAGAAATCTCAGTCTAATATGATCTAAAAACGGTTGAATTTTATGAAGCGGATTGTAACCTATCTGGCCTTTCGGTATTTGTGTAGAATTATCGTTAAAATGAATAAAACGTTTGATTTCTTCAAACCGATTACAGGACATTATTGTACTGACTTTGGGGTGCCCTAAGTTCTCGCTCCAATAGCATCTCGTTGATGGTAATTGTATTATAGACATATAAAGACATATGCCAACGAATTGTTCCAATTCTTTTATAGTAATAGTACTGATTTTTTCAGGTCGTTTTTCGATGGCATATTTATTGGTTTGTTGGTAGATATGTGCAAAAATTTCATCAGTAAACAAATATTTGAAAATCTGTAATGGTGTCTCTAAAGCCGTGATCTCTGGGTGCAAAGTTGAATCTCCAGTAAATAGTAATTCAGACTCATCCCTTTCTAAAAATCCGTCTCTCCATCGAGGCTTTTCAGCCCTTACAGCCCTCGTTGAAGTGGAGGGCAATTGAGATAAAGGTACATTATCTTCAGGTTCAGACTCCGATTCATCAGATTCTGGAACATATCGAGGTGGTAGAGCCTTTCGGCCTCTATTTCTCCGATGTTCGTCATCTGATAGATCTTCGTCCAAACTGTCGTCCGGAAAATCATTGATTATCGTATGGATACCCCCATAAAACCTACGCGGGTCCATTTCGGCAAGTTTTCTGCAATAATATTTATATATAAGTAAATAACAATCATTGTAAAAGACACGATAGAAAACGAGACATTTCTGCATGTTGTTCCAAATTTGATCCATACCATTAACTATGAATAACTTTTATTATTTTATATATAAAGTGATAAATCCTTACCTTACACTAATCTCTAGATGTTGTTTCTTACTATTTTATTTATTTGATAACAGTAACACGTAGTTTTATATTTATTTCACAATTAAAAAAACTGGGAATGCGCGTTTTACTGGTCGCAACCTGTTGCTGTAGTTTTGTGACCGATTTTGTTCATAAAATATATGGCTAGATGACGCTGTTCTGAATAATATGGAACGTCAATGTTACTTATTTGGTACGTCATGCACAAAACGACAAAAAAGATATTCTATAGGAAAATATTTCAGAAATTATGGTTTGGTCTAAATATGACCCACAATGCGGTAAAGGGTTAAGAACGGGTTTCACGAAATTCCCATGGGAACGGCAAAAACAGGAATTTCAAGTTTTTACGAAAACCACATGACATATAGAGTACTTCTCAGGGCTGTAAATGATGAATGATGATGATGATATTTTTTTTGAATAATAAATGATTGAGTGATTTACTCATGGCATTTCAAAATGAATATAATATAAAAAAACCTTTTTAAAAACAAGCTTTTATTTAAATGCGCTAAAAAGAAAAAATAAACTTTTACACTAAAACTTTTATTGTTAATTTATAACGTCATTTCAAATTTAACACATTTGACACAATTTATATGTTATAAAAGCTTGTCGCGACATTTAAGTACTCGTATTTACGTTCTTACTTTTAAATGTTTATTAGGCAGCACTTTGTGTTGATGTTTCAGATTTTCCCATATTGTTCCCACGCATATCGAAGAAATATCCGTCGACCCTTCTAGAGCTTCGTGTAGAAGAGTAAGAGAGTAATATACAACAGGGTTCGCCCCGGTGCCCCGAGGTGGTATGTTCACGACATCATGTCATCATGCCACTCAGTCCTCGGCACGGCCTCACCTTGACTTATTAAAAATTTAAAACTAAGAAAGTAAATACGAGTACTTAAATGTCGCGACAAGCTTTTATAACATATAAATTGTGTCAAATGTGTTAAATTTGAAATGACGTTATAAATTAACAATAAAAGTTTTAGTGTAAAAGTTTATTTTTTCTTTTTAGCGCATTTAAATAAAAGCTTGTTTTTAAAAAGGTTTTTTTACCTAAATTTTATTTTATACTTTTTAGTTTTCACCTGGTAAGTTCCTAAGTCTGTTCATCTCATTCAACGCATCATTATTGCAAGGTCGTTTGCCAGTTAATTTTGAACAGTCCAGCTCTTCAATGAGGAGCCCTTCTAATGACTTCACCCTACTTAATTGCTTAAAAATATCAGTTTCAAAATAGATTTTCAAGTTTTAGAAGTCCGCCATATTGGATTAAGAGTGACGTCACATTTTTTTCGAGTTACTCTCAGCTAGCCCTTTAATTTGATACCCATATTGTAGGAATGCATTAAAAATAATTGGTCCGCCATTGTGGGTATGCCGCCATGTTGGATTTAGAATGACGTCACACTGTTAATCATGCATTGTCATCCGAACTGAACGTGCTCACCAAATTTCAGCCCAATCGGTTGAGGGCAAATGCCTTAAAATTGAGTTGTAAGATTTCACCCGAACAAATATACATTGCAAGTTAAATAAAAGCTTGTAATAAATAAAAGCTTGTAAAAAGTGGGCGCTATTTTGAACTTTTTAGGTTTGAGCCGGATTGCCTTCAAACTAGATATATATTTGGGAAGCAATACGGCTCTTAGCTAAAAAGTTCAAAATGGCGGCCACTTATATTATTTTCGACATCGGATATGCCGTATTTAGGAACTGTAAGGAACCCCAGTTATCGATTTTGGAAGCAATTCGGCTCTTACCTAAAAAGTTCAAATTGGCGGCCACTTTTAATATTTTTAACATCGGAAATGTGTTTGGGAACTGCAAGGAACCTCAGGTATCGAAATCGAAGGCAATCCGACCCTTAACTAAAAAGTTCTAATGGCGGCCACTTTTACTATTTTTGACATCGGATAAGAATTTGGGAACTGCAAAGAACCTCAGATATCGATTTTGGAAGCAATCCGGCACTGAACTAAAAAGTTCAAAATGGCGGCCACTTTTACTATTTTTGACGCCGGAAATGTGTTTGGGAACTGCCAGGAACCTCAGATGTCGAAATTGAAGGCAATCTGACCCTTAACTAAAAAGTTCAAAATGGCGGCCACTTTTACTATTTTCGACACCGGAAATGTGTTTGGAAACTGCCAGGAACCCCTGATATCGAAATTGAAGGCAATCCGACCCTTAACTAAAAAGTTCAAAATGGCGGCTACTATTACAATTTTTGACATCGGAAATGTGTTTGGGAACTGCCAGGAACCCCTGATATCGAAATTGAAGGCAATCCGACCCTTAACTAAAAAGTTCAAAATGGCGGCTACTATTACAATTTTTGACATCGGAAATGTGTTTGGGAACTACCAGGAACCCCAGATTTCGAAATTGAAGGCAATCCGACCCTTAACTATAAAGTTCTAAATGGCGGCCACTTTTATTATTTTTGACATCGGATATGTGTTTAGGAACTGCAAGGAACCTCAGATATCAATTTTGGAAGCAATCCGGCCCTTAACTAAAAAGTACAAAATGGCGGCCAGTTTTCATATTTTTGACATTGGAAATGTGTTTAGAAATTGCAAGGAACTTCAGATGTCCATTTTGGAAGCAATCCGGCTCTTAACTAAAAAGTTCAAAATGGCGGACACTTTTATTATTTTTGGCATCGGATATGTGTTTGGGAACTGCAAGAAACCTCTGATATCGATTTTGGAAGCAATCCGGCTGTTAACTAAAAAGTTCAAAATGGCGGCCACTTTTATCATTCTTATTTTAAAATTCCATGAGAAATATACTGGTCTTTGTGTTAAATAACAATATACTTATTAATATATAACTCCCCGACATAATTCTGGTGCCTACGGCTATTCCTTTTCGGTGCATGCAGTCAAACTATGGAACGATTTGCCTTACTCGATAAGAGACTGCAGGACGGTTGAGACATTCAAAAATAAGTTAAAAAATCACTTTCATGCACTGGCTGACTGATCGGTCTCAATTATCTGCTGAATTGTTGTCCTATTGTATTATGTATTTTTTTTCCTATTATGTCTATATGTTATTATTTTATTTTGTCTAACATTACTTTCATTATTTGATTGTTTGTATGTATCTATTTATGTATGAATATTTTATTTTTGTTTATTATAGTTACTTAGTTTAATTCTGTACACATCATTACCTCTATAACTTTTGGGTCTTACTTTTCTTTCTGGTATGCTGGAAGAAATCTCTTGCAGAGATAAGCACGCCTTTGTATGCATTCCTTTTGTAAATTTCTTTGTATTGATTGTTATGTTTTGTGTACAATAAAGAATAAGAATACTTATGTACATACTAGTGGAGTACAGAAAAAACAAAATGTCGAAATTATCCGGAATAAAAACAGTTTCCCGGGATAAAAAGTAGCCTATATGTTAAGTGGGACCTGTCACAATATATTCTTGAAAACTGCATCGAAATCGGTTCAGCTGTTTCTTAGATTAGCGTGCACAAACGCACAGACAAACCGACAAACAGACAAAAATTCCTAAAATCATCGTTTTGAGTTCTAATATGTTGATAAAGGTCTCCTATAATATTTTTTCTCATATATCTTCTATGTACAGACAGCGACCCGTTACATTTTTATTATATATACAGGGTGTAACAAAAAGGGTATGTTAAGCGAAAAGCTATGTAAATAGCCCACTATAGAGAACTATCCACAAAATTTGATATCCGAAATCACATGTTTATTTTTCCCGATAGTATGGAGAATTATTAAATATCTCAGGAATTCTCATACAATCTTGAAAAATAAAAATGTGATTTCGAGTTTCAAATTTTGGAAATAGGTTCTCTATAGTGGGCTATTTATACAGTTTTTCGCCTAACATACCCTTTCTGTTACACCCTGTATAGATATAGAAGATAGATAGGTATCATTTATTTTAATGAACAGATATTTTTATATTTTTCCCAATTAACTAGGCCAGTGGTTCCCAATTAGTGGTACACGTACCCCCAGGGGTACGCAAGGTTGCATCAAGGGGTACGCGGCGCGTTCCGAAAAAAAAAACCAAAATTACCAAAATCACTAAAATTACCAAAAAATATTTATGCAACCAGATTTTTCAGAGTTGTGCAAAGAAAAACGTACCCATTTGTCACATTTCTCTGTCATCTTGTATTGTATATTGATAGTAATAAATTCTAAATACCTACTTACATCTGATTTCATCTCTTATTTATTTATTGTTCCTGCAATAAGGGGTACGCGAGAAAGACTTCTTAGAGTGGTACGTAGAAAAAACTAATTGGGAACCACTGAACTAGGCAATACGCCATAAGCTGGCATCTCTTTGCACCGATACATTGGCAACTTCTGTGACTTCACGCATTCTACTTTTAAAATCATACATACATCATTAAGCGAACGCTCGGCCGAGCTACATGGTAGGCGGAGCCCCCCACTCCGTTTTAGGTTAGGTTTTTTCGTTACAGAATTTCTTGATTCGATCGCCGCGCTCGAAACCGCGATAAAAGCTATTCTTAAAATCTGTTCATAAACGACAAAGTAACTCGAGCACACACATAAATATAATACGGACGAATTAGTTACAGTCGAAATAGTTAATAGTGTTGATTTTGTGTATGAAATAACGCCATCTATTGGAATTGTAGAATAAATACGTAGCCAACTTACCACTAACATTCGGCATGGTTTTGGGAAATTCATGAAGTTATAATTAAGTTTTAAAAGTTGTATTAATATGTGTTATGCCGTTAAATTTTAATCATAAAAATAAATAAATATGATGAATCAGCGCAGTTTCTTGTTGAATAAAGCAATATCTTACAGTCAAAAAATAAAAATGAACTAAATAACTCCATCTATGATGATTTTTACTTTGGCTTAAAAGGAAAGAACGCCACACTCTTGTCTTTTATTCCTCTATGGTTATGGTAAGAAGACAATAAACTTATAATCAGTATAAAGTTTAATCAACAAAAACAAAGTTAAACATATGCACACAGCCTATGTATTACGAAGAGCTTCATTAACTTCATCTCCTAAAGATAATAGTTTCCTCCATTGTTCTGGGGTCAATAATATTCCTTTCTTAGTAGGCAGGAGATCACGATTTTTATTTTCATAGAAAGCTCTGATATCAATATATACTTTGCCCCTGAACTCTCTTATTTTTACAAATTTTTTTCCTTGCAAATTCCAAGTTGGTTCTTTATCCTCAGTTCTAGCGCCCATTTTAGCCCTTTTCTCTGCTGGTGGATTTTTCTAAAAACAGTAAGTAATAAACAAAATCTATGTCAGGTACGAAAAAAATTTGGTACCTAGCTTAGAATAATGATTCGGAGCGAAGACCCGAAGACTTAATATAAGGTACCTAGGTTAGGATGTCGCGTAAGAGCCAGGGCCGGATTTACAAATTTGCCGCCAGTAGGCTATTCAATTTTTGCCGCCCCTACAGACCTTTGTAATTCAATACGCTAATTTAGTTCACAATCATATCAATATAATATATTGTTAAGTATATAGTATTTATAAGTGTGTATTAGTAAGAAACCGAAAGACAGCTTTTTGAAATAATATGCAAATCTGGTGTCTATAACACAGGGTACCCTAGCTTAGATACCAGTACCATTTGTTAACGTACATAATTAAGCTCTATTTATTGTAACATATCTCATAATCGCATACTGTATGTACCTACTCACGCGTCTTTATGAAAATAAACTTATTATTATTATTGTATCTCTTTCGAAATTCACGGGACTACAGAGTCCCGGTCCTTTGAGAGGCGTGCATCGGGCCGTAAGCTAAGATGTAGAGGCCCTTTTAAGAGAACTTTAATATGGTGTGGGATGTACATGGCGGATATCATCACCGAGCGCACAATATGATACACCCGGTGATGGTGCCCGCCATGTGCAAAGACTATTGGAGTGCAGATCTACGTCGTGCGATGGAAAACTAAGGTCATGGGCTATGGGGTTGAATGTTGGGTGGCTGGATAAGGGCTATTTTATAAAGGGAGACTATCGGACGCCTGCCATTATAACCTAGTCTCAAAATTGTGAGATAGCAGGCGGTGACTTGCCGCCCGTAATTTAAGGCCATGAGGTGGGCTTCCCATAAGTGGCGCATGCCGGGGAGGCAACACCGGCGCGGGCGGCTCAGGGTGCAGAGAGGTGAGACTGCGGGGCGTGAACGTCAGTTACCCCCGGCGTTATGACATTTTACACTTCCACCCTGGAGCAAAGGTTCCGCTCTTGCGCTGTTCCCTCCTAGCCGGCCAATTAAGGCAAGCTAAGAGTAGAGGGCCAAAGATGGTAAAGTATCCCTCTGAACTCGGGTCCGTGGTGACGCCAATCACCAACAGCTTCGCCACAAAGCTGCCCTGTGGGCTTATTATTATTATTATTTATTACATTTATTCTGTAATGCAATTCGCGAAATCATTAATTATATCGTAAATTTATATTTTTCCCGGACTCCCTCAAAAAGAAACATACAAATAGGTTTATTTTGTCCCACCAATTTCTACCAAAATTGTAGATATATTTTAATCAGTTGATAAAATGACGCGAGGGAAGCGAGCGCGAAATTTTTATCGTTTTCAGCACATACATAAGTTGCCAATGACTTCTGCAGGCTCTACTGTGAATTTGTAACGATCCACAGTGTTCCGAAGACCCCGAAAAATGGACATCTCTAGCTGTTCCCATATATCGACGTAGTTTGACGAGAGAAACAATTCGCTAGAACAAACTACCTATGAATTATTGATAGTTTCCGAGAAAAAAATTATTAAAGTAGCCAGTTTTTGGTGGCTCGAAAAATTCAAAAATTATATTGTGTATTAATGGAGTTTGACACAAAAAAAATTTATACCATAATATTTCATCGTATTGCGCATATTTCAGTATAAATTACAATACAAGGTGTGTGTGACAGCCAGGCAAATACTGAAATGCTGAATAAGTACCATTGTGTTGAGTTATACGACAGTGTTATTACTCTCAGGAAAGGGAAATTTATGATTTGATTTTCAGTGATCTTTGGTCTCCGCGCGAATTGCATCGCGCGATCCTGTGACAAATTAAATAGGCTTATGAGTTATTGTGTGACACATTGCTGTTTTTTGGATCACTTGTGACTCCATTAGGGTTGATCAGTTATTTCAAATTTTTTGAGGGCAACTTTTTTTGAAAATCATATTTTGGTTAAAATTTTATTTTTATCTCATTATCTAAGGCCTAATAAAACCAACAAATAAATTTTTTTCCTGGAAATATAAAAAAATGTCTGAAAATTTTGGAATTTTCCTGTGAAAATTTTCAGCATTTTCCGCATCAGAATCATGGTCTGAACTCATGGTATCAAATTTGCCTGGCTGTCACAAACACCCTGTATACTGGGTGTAAAAATACAACTTTGTTCTTTTAATACCTCATATTCTTTTTAACATCATGATCATTTTTTTAATGTAATCTACCCTGGGAAACCACGGGTTTCTAAGATATTGAGGTTCAAAGTTACATTAATATTATCATTTTTCATTTTTTTTTTTATATAAATCCATCTGAAATCGGTTATCAAACTTTTTTTTTTCAAAGATGCCATGTCAAAATGTTATAATGTTAGTTTTGTAGGTACATTTGTACTTTGCACATCAAATGAATTGAACATTGCTTGCAATAAAATGACAGTATTTTTTCATATATTTTTATCGTTTCCCAGGGTTGGTTCCATAGAATAAGATGATCGTAACCTTACAAAGAATACGAGGTATTAAAAAAACATCATTGTCTTTTTACACACTATATATGCAGGTGATTTAAAGAATTTAAAAAAAATCTAATTTTAGGTATTATTTTTTTTAAAAGAAAAGTGCACAATTTCAGCACATAATTTTTTATACTAATAATTACTCACTATTATGTCTATCTAAAAAAAAATCTGCACCATACTTGTTTGACTTTTATCCTTTGAAATCAAGTGACCGTCCCCTGAAATCTGCCGCCCCTAGGCCGCGGCCTATACGGCCTATTTATAAATCCAGGACTGGTTCTTACCAGCAATAGTAAACCAAACCTAAGAAAACACCCTTTTGGGACTTTTGGCCATAGAATAACTAAGATCTTACATCAATGGGTCCTTCATCACTGTCGCTGCTTGAGCTTTCTTGTTTCCTCTTGACATCAATGGGTCCTCCATCACTGTCGCTGCTTGAGCTTTCTTGTTTCCTCTTGTTATTTGGCATTTTTGTAAAAAAAATTAAACTGTGGACACTTAGGTAAATATACTGGAAAATGAGGTCTTTCTTTTTTTATTTTACTTTTCTATTGGTCTGCAATAGTTTTTCAATTATAACTTACGCACTATCCTATTTTACTTGATAGAAAGTATACAATATAAAGAAAAATAAAATACCGGCAGCCTCTACCGCACAGAACACAATTACTCCGGGTCAGTCAGTGTTTCCACTTTAATGATTTCCTTTCCCCTCGCCTCAATTCAGATTTCCCCTTATCGGGACTCTTTTCCCCTTCAAAAACTATTCTGCTGTAGTTTTTAGCTTAGGCACTAGTGTAATAACTAAAAAAATCTATTTTCTTCTAACTGACAATTTATTTACGTTGTAATGTACATTACTACTTACATTTTGTACACGTATATTTTGTGGTTTCAATAAAAAAAAAACTAATTTAACAAATTAGTAAACTTATCTACGGCTACAAATATTTATTGCGACGGTTGTTTAAAGTGAAAAGTTGATCGGTGGATAATTAATATTTTTGCTAAAAAATCGGTAAGTTTGTTCTTTCATTTTTGTTATTGGTCAGTATTTAATTTAAAAGTACTATGAATGAAAAATGCTAATGATTTGCACCCTACATCATTGTACGGAATCGAGAATAAACACATTCCATCGCACATTACGGTAGATTTAACAGAGCTGGACAATGCAGAATCAGATATGGATTGTAGCAGTTCCACGGATACTGTAGGCTATTGTAAAAATAAATGTTTGAAAAAAAAAATGTTGACGGCAAACGCAAATTCGTTTAACTGCCAATTTTGGTTAATTATTTTATGTAATTTAGGCCCGAAATTTTCCGCAATATTTTAGGCTAGGCTTTAGCCATGATTTCCCGCAATTCCCCTTTTCATATCTTTCCCCGTTTCGTTCCCCTCTGGACCCTAATTTCCCCACAAAAGGGGAATTTCCCCTCATTGTGAAAACACTGCTCGGGTGTAAATTATCTGGACTTCCTTTTTGGCGGGAAACAGGAAGGCGGTTTTTTTCGAATATAAAATTTGTAAAATTTAATAAAAACTTCTAAAAACGGGCAGCGAAAGCCTTAATTTCGCAAAACTTTAACAATGTCGTCCGAAAGTGATGGCGATAATTTCAGCATCGCCTCTACGGCCAGTAAAAGGCCAATAATAAAATCCACCAAGCAGAGTAAGATAAGTAGACGCGAAGATGAACTAAAGGACACACAAGTAAAGTATAAACCTTTTATTAAAAACTGTATATATAGATGCTAATTCTACCGAGTACAAATAGGAAATAAGAATCCATTGATTCTATCTACAATTTTCAAATCAGTAAAGGGCATTATAGAAAGACGTCGTATCAATGCAAGCAAAATAATGCTGGTGTTCAAGCAAGCAGCCTTCAAGCTGCGTTAGCAAACGATTTTCTTGAAAATGAATGCTTAGTAGAATATAACTTGCGGGCATACATACCGGCCTCCTCATTAGAGAGAATTGGTGTAGTCCGATATATACCTAATGAGACTAGTACCCAGGAACTTCACGATAAAGTTACTAGTGATACGGAAATTATAAGCATAAGACGGTTCACTAAGAAAATAGATAATAATATAGTAACTTTATCTACTATATCCATAACTTTTATAGGTACTTCCTTACCTGACTATCTATACTTGGATGGCTGGAGATATAGGGTTCAACCGTACATACCTCCAGTCATGCAATGCTTTAAGTTTAATCAGTCTGCTAAAGTTTGCAGAAATACTGAAAATAGTTCCAAATGTGCCGGGGATCATTGTTACAAAGTTTGCAATTCTGAGACACTTAAGTGTATTAATTGCGGTGATCCCTACCGCAATTTCGAAACTATGTCCAATAAGAATATCTAAAATTGAACAAAAGAAAAATAGCTATGCGAGTGTTGTTAGTAATTCTTATAAACGGGATATTATGTTTCCTCCGTTAAAACAAGTGGTAGACCAACACAATAGCAATAGATACATCAGAAATGTTTCAGAATTGAAAAATAAGCTCTAAAGCCACCACAAACTATACAGAATGCTTCAATATCAGATTTTATTAATAATGAAAAGGTTATAAATACTAAAGTCAAAACATTGGTCAGTTTAGGGAACAGTAATACAGTTAAAACACTGGCACATATTAAGGAAACATTTATTAATAATTACAATACATACCTACATAATGAATTATTTAAAAATTATTTAATTTAACATTCATAGTATTAACAATAAAAAACCTTTATTAAAATCATTACTCATAAACAAGAATATAGATGTGTGCCTATTTAACGAAACATGGTTGAAGGATAAAAGTAGTACAGTTTCAATACCAGGCTATAATTTTATATACAAAAATGCTATAAATGAACATGGCGGAGTTGGTATATTTATTAAAAATAACATTAAATATCAAACACTGAAAGTAGGTTTTTTTAAAGACATTCAGTGCGTAGCAATCTCCATTTGTAGTAGTATGGGCCCTCTGTCTGTGCTATGTGTTTACTGTCCACCTAGAAACAAAAATACAAATAAACGTTTTAGAATTAATGAATTGAGACAAATTATTTCCCTACTCCCTAAACCATGTATAGTTTCTGGCGATTTTAATATCTCTCTAACCAAATCTCGTGGTAGAGAAGTGGTAGACTTGTTTGACGAATATAACCTATGCTTATTAAATAATGGCACCCCTACTACTGTGAATAGACCAAATAATAATCCCTCAGCAATAGACATCACATATGTACCTAAGTCCAGATTTTTTTTTTTGATTTCGAAGTTTCTTTATTATTAAAATCAGACTTAGAACTAATGTACAATTTATAATTATACTATAAATTTACTTTAATAGTGGGTATTACTAACACTTTCTAGGCTGGTACGCCTTTTAAAAGTTTAATTAACAATACCAATAGGTATTTATGATACTTTTAGTAACATATATTTTACTTAACTGCTAAAGGATATTAACAAACATTAATAAAAACTTACATGGGCTCACTAGTACTGAGAATTCCATTTTTTACACTGTTCAGTCCACAGACTATTGGATACTTAGACAATCACAACACATCACAATTATCAATAGCACAAAGTTTAACACATTAAGCTAATTAACACAGAATATATGTACATAATTGGTTAAATTCTTAATATTAATGTGTTTTTTTTTTTTTGTTTTTTTTTTTGTGTAGCCATAAAAAGAAGGTAGGATCACACATTAGGCACCGGCTTAACCACACAACACAGTGCAGACTAAAAAGTAACTCAACTTACATACCAATCTTTATAAGAATATTTCCTTGACATCCCGAATATATATAATTTTTTGTTATTTTTAATTAGTTCTTTAACGAAATATGTAAAAATGCATAGTAAATGTATAAATGGCAGGATACTAATTAAGTAGCTAACTCCCATATGTACTAAAAGTGGCCAAATACTCCAAGGAATGTGAACGTTATTATTATATTTACATATTTAGTCTTTCATTATTTAAAAATAGAATTGAGACATAGAATTAATACATATTAACAATTAACAAAACAATATTCTACAAGTAGGCAGTTGCATCACTGAACAGCACATACACTGTGCTAGTCAGCTAATTCAATGTAGTGATGGGGCAATCGGTAAGTTCCGTACGTGTCGATATAAGGTAGATCGGCTATTTTAACTTTACCGATGTTGGAAATTAGTAAGTTGGAATGCTTTTTACTTTTATAATAGAACCTACTGGATAGTTTTAATATAAACTGTCGTAATGTAGGGAAATTTTCTGATGCATGTAGCTTTTTCAAGTTTGTGTAAAAGGTTGTATTAAAAGATATTTTAAGTGCTTTATTTTGAACTATCTGCAGAAGATCGTAGTTACTACTGCAAGTGCTACTCCACACCGGGGCCGCGTATGTGAGACAAGGACGTACTAGTGTAGAATAAATACGCAATTTAGTTGTCGAACTTAGGTTGCTACGACGATTCAAAATGGGCAGCAGTGAATTTAACGCCTTTATTTCTTACTAGTGGACGCCCGCGACTCCGTCCGCGTGGACTACAGAAAAAATAAAAAGTAGCCTATATGTTAAGTGTAAAAAGTAGCCTATATGTTATCGCGGTTGTCGTAAAAAATTAATTCACGTTTGTCCCCTTCCCGTGGGAATTTCGGGAAATCCGTTCCCAGTGCTTCCTCGGGGTCCCAAATAAACATATATGCTCAACTTCAGATTCACATGTTTAACCGTTTTCGTAAAAAATAAATAATTCACGTTTGTCCCCTTCCCGTGGGAATTTCGGGAAATCCGTTCCCAGTGCTTCCTCGGGGTCCCAAATAAACATATATGCTCAACTTCAGATTCACATGTTTAACCGTTTTCGTAAAAAATAAATAATTCCCGTTGGTCTCCTTCCCGTGGGAATTTCGGGAAATCCGTTCTAGTGTTTCCTCGCAGTCCCTAATGAACATATATGCCCAATTTCAGCTTCATATGTATAGCGGTTTTCGTAAAAACTATGAATTCCCGTTTGTCCCCTTCCCGTGGGAATTTCGGGAAATCCGTTTTTAGTCCTCCCTCGCTGTCCCCAATGAACATATATGCCCGATTTCAGCTTCATATGTATAGCGGTTTTCGTAAAAACTATGAATTCCCGTTTGTCCCCTTCCCGTGGGAATTTCGGGAAATCCGTTTTTAGTCCTCCCTCGCTGTCCCCAATGAACATATATGCCCGATTTCAGCTTCATATGTATAGCGGTTTTCGTAAAAAATATAGAATTCCCGTTGGTCGCCTTCCCGTGGGAATATCGGGAAATTCTTATAGCCTATGTTCATCCAGGTCCAATAAGGATTCTAACGGTGAAAGAATTTTTGAAATCGGTCCAGTAGTTTTTGAGCCTATTCATTACAACCAAACAAACAAAGTTTTCCTCTTTATAATATTAGTGTAGACAAAGAACAGTGTTTGGACCAATTTACTTTCTTATCCAAAGTGACACCCAAGTAACGAACAGAACTACTCCACGGGATTTTATGACCAGATATTTTTAAAGCCGTATCTGGTTCTCTTCTTTGACGTGAGAATAGAATTGCTTCAGTTTTTGTTTCGTTTAACTTTAATTTCCATTTCGTAAAAAAGGAATGGAGATTTTCTAAAGAAAGTTCGAGGGGTCATTTTCAAAATAATTGCTCATTTCAGAAATGTTACTTTTATGTCACAATAACATAAAAGTAACATAAAAGAAAACAAGGGCTGCATTCACAGTGGTAAATAAAACAGTTTTTTAGTATTTAATATTGTAATAATTAATCAAACACGTACACGTACATTATTATGTACAGTTCGTGAGGTTTAAGCCGAGCTTTGCATTTGTGTGAGTGTGCACATAGACACAGGTTAGGTTTATATCGGCGTAACTCCGTCGCGCTCCTACATTTCTTTAAGTCACTCACATGAATAGCTAGCTTAGCGTAGACCCCGCGGCTGTACTGGACATAGTGAACATAAACATGAAACATACAAAATAATGACAATAATAAAACCGTCAGGGTTATGTTTAATTTGAAGATGGTTACTCAGTTAATCATAAATCGAAAATAAAAATATAATATTAAAATGCGAACTTTGAACATTCTCTCTATCGTCATGATAATACTGCACGATTAACTTCCTAATATTTATATATAATGTCTGCCTATTCATACATGAAATATTTTAACAGTAGCTTCTTAAGTCGTATCTAAAGATACAAAACAACAAAAAAAAATATTTTAAGTGTTTTTCTTTTTACGAAATTATTATAATTCAATTTTTTTTTATATATTTTGCATAAAACCTTTAATGAAAACCCCTTAAATGAAAGTAAATAAATAAACGTTCTGAATGTTAAAGGTAAAAAAATAAGAAACCAGTATTTATTTTGTAGCTCAAGTAATTTTAAATTATTTAATGTAAATATATTTAATAAAATTAGAAAAAAAACTTTTGAAATGGCTTCGTTATAACCGTCTAACAGTTAAAAACCGTTAGATGATACCCTTAAAATATTTCGTGTATGAATAGGTAGACCTTATATAACTATACATATTATTCACTATCGCTACTAAAAAGATCCCAGAAATTTCTCTTCAAATCAACCGTAGAAACATTATAATATTTTGATGGCTTTTTAACCATCTTTGCTAGATCCTTAGGTTTAAAATTTACTTTAATATCAGATAAAATAGTAACATTTGAAGTAGATGCATTACTGACATGATAATGATTAGTTTCTCCTATAGGTTCGACATCATCAGAATTAGGTAAAACTTTATTGGTTACTAACATCTCTAGGTCTTCTTGCTCAGATTCACTTTCAGATGTAGATTCTATAACAAGTCGTTTTGCTCTTGAACGTTTAACATGATCAGTAATTAATTTGTGACTTTTTATGGCATAACATTGGCAAATATTGGGCTTTAAACAAAAGCAGCTTAAAATTCGATATTGAATTATATTATCTTCGTTTGGTATTACTTGGTGTATTTTTTGCGTATTTGGAACGGCCACAAATTTACAACCCTCAATTTGATTTTCTATTCTCAATATGTCCTCCTGATCAATAAGAAATAATTTTACAGTGGTAGCAGTATTGTGTTCAAGTAATTGAATCGCAGTTTCAGCATCAGGTATATCATGTCCGTATGATATTTGTTTATCTAACAATCTTTTTACTACTCCCCCAACCCCATCCGCTGCACCCTTCCCATGGGCCGCTTCAAAAAAATTCCAGGTTGCAAAAATAAAACCATAAGATTCTATCATTTTGGTAAGAAGGGCAAAGTTCTTCTTTTGCCTGTATTGACTTGACGGACCATCTGAGAAGAAATGTATAGTGTCTTTCAAAGGAAATCTATGTTTAATGTCACGCATCAGGGGCTCCAAGTGAGCCCAGATCGATTCCGGTGTGTGTTTGTTGCAGTTGGAAAATGTACAAAATGATTCGGGATCAGTTTCATCATTATATATAATGCTTGTGTGCAAGGTGATTTGTGAATGTGATGCTCCAAAATGTACTGCTTGTATTTCATTATGAAATTTGCAATTATAATTTTCTGAGAAGTCACAATGTAGCATAATTTCATTTCTTTGTAAATTCTCCTTCAATGATTTATAAATTTTGTATTGATGTGAAATGTTGTAAATATGAATTTTAAAGCCTCTTAATTCCGTGTCAAAATTTGATAATAGAGATTCTAACATACCTGATATTATTTGTTTAATTGTTTTTTTGGTTGATTTTTTTTCATTGTTCTTTTCATATTCTATGGTTTTGACCGTCCACTCTAGCCATGACACTTTTTCATTCAATTTTATATTCAGTAAGTCATATCTGATTGATTTGTTTTTGCAAATATCACATGTTGAATACATGCACTTTTGGGAGTATAAATCACACACTGTAGACTTTATAACGGTGTCCAAAGTATCACCGTCCTTAAAAATTTTTAGTGTTTTTAGGGATGTAAACTTGAAATCTATATTACTGTGTCTTTTGCAAAGACAAGTATTTCGATTTGATAAATTTGGGATCAATACGTAAAATGGCTTGAAACGTCTGAATGTGGCGTATGAAATTGGAATTCCAGTCTCCTTTACAAATTTTAACCGTAAATTTACCATCGAATCTAGCAAATATCGTCTTTGCATTTTAACTTTATTTTTTGTTTTAGTTTCTTTCTTAGCTGCAGTAGCTCGACTGACATCATCTTGGTTAAAAAAAGTATAAATTTTATTTGCTAGGTTATTTCGTTTAATATTAACTTTTTTTGCATTACGTCTGATTGGGTATTTAATCCCAATAGCAGACTGTAATTTACTTTTCATTTTATACCCTTTTACGATGTCGTTACTTACAATTTCTTTTAATACATTTCTCTTTTCATTACTTCCTGCTGCATTATATTGTATTTTTAAGGATTCTATTAACACATTCTTTTCAAATAACTCCTTTTTAATAATTTCTTTTTCTTCTTCAGTAGTGTTTAAATTAGCAACAAATGAGTTGGTTTTTGATATTGGGCTTGACACAGTATAAAATGACTCTCTGCTAAACATATTTTCTTTTTCTTCGTCTTCTTTTGTGTTTTGCAAAATTTTGTATCTATATATTTTTTTCTTTAAAGCTTTATTCTCTTTGATTAATAATTCAATTTTTTTCTTCATATTTTTATTTTCTTTGGTTAATGTTCTATATCTTTTCTGATATATTCTTTGGTATTCTTTTCGAGTTTTACCCTTTTCTATAACTTCTTGTTTATAGTCTGATTTTTGTTTTAAAGTCCTCCAATATTTTCGCCTGCTTTCTTTCTCTCGATCCGATAGCTCCCCAATTTTTTTATAGAATTTTTTAGCTCTTTCTAAATTTTTTTCCTGTAGTGCTTTCCATTTTTGAGGATTATTCAATTTTAGTCGGTCTCGGTACCGTTTTTGCCTCTCTGCCGCAGACAAAGGCATATTTTCTGTAAAGAATAAAAAATACAATGTAATAACTCAGAAAATAATAATTAAAAAAATCATATTTAACGATAAAAGCAGTCTATTTTGAAGCATACGTCGTCGTAAAATTTAACGTGAAAATTAAATTTTGCATCACATTAACAAATCACATTGTATACAAGTATTTTGAACATTGAGAATAGTATCAAACTTGTCATGCTAGAATAAGTCAGAGCCTGTTAATGCTAGACGAAAATACTTGGGTTATATTAAATAAATATATTACACTAATAACTCAAAGCTGCAGATCGCAATATACACTCGATCGCGCAACTTGTACAGTATAAACCAAAACGAAGGTATAAAATGATTAGTAAATTACAGTCAGCTATTATAGGGCCAATTTGAGGATTTTAAGTTATCCAAGCATCACTCAAAACACTGAATACGACCATAGAAAAACATGTTTATTTTACTATTGGTTTAATTATAATTTATATAATATTTTAAAATCATGCTGTGGACACGTCTTAATCCAATTTTATGTAACGTAACATAAAAAAATGTTACATAAGTGTGACATAAAGGAACAAGTAAGCATGTTTTTCTACAAACTAACCTCAAATCACAGAACATAATTCACTCGATCGTTGCAGCTAATTAGCGACAGAATAGCACTATCATAATAGTTTCCTGACAATTAAAAATAGTTTAAATTTACTTACCTTGCGTATTTTTTCCAATTTACCAAAAAGAAACCAGATAAATGTTTTTTATCGACGCACACCATACACCCAACTTTTTTGCCGAGAACAAAATGGCTGCTGCCCTGTGATTGGTCGCCTGAGGTTCGGACAGTGACAGCAAATGTTGCCAGTATTAAAGTTTAACAAAATACCTTTTTCGCGACTAAATAATGCGTTACATAAATGAAATAACATCGATGAAGTAATTTTGAGACCAGTTTTATTTTTTATTTATAACTAAAATTAATGTGTCAAATGAATTTTCAAGGATTCTACACACATTTTACAGTGTTATTAGAGAGGATAGCCAATTTTGTTTGATAATAAATAAAATACTTTTAATGTTTTTTCAAGTTTAAAATATCAGTGCTGGAAGTTGGACACACGTTTTTTGTAGGAAGACCAGAAACATGCTTTAAAAATTTCGCAATATATAAAAAATGAAGTATCAACTACCAACAATGACATTATAATACAATATAAAGAAAGGCTTCTTTGTAATGTTCAGTATTTTATTAATATTGCCATTACAGTTTTTTTGTAGAAATTAAGGAAAGATGATGGACAAGATTTTTTTCTGAAATGAGCAATTATTTTGAAAATGACCCCGAGACGTTTTACTATAAGGTCAATATCTTGAGAAGAAGTATATGAAGCTGTATCGTCTGCGAAACAGGCTAGGTCGGTACGGGGCTGAATAGGAATGTCATTTACATAAAGTAAGAAAAGATAAGGCCCAAGAATGGATCCTTGCGGGACACCTGCAGGAGTTGACCTAGGTAATGAGTTGTGTGAATCGCCTATAAATACCGAGAATATTCGATTTTTAAGATAAGATTGAATGAGCCTTACCAAGTCTAAAGGAACATCATATGAAATAAGCTTGTGAATGAGGCCTTCATGCCACACTGAATCAAAGGCTTTCTCAATGTCAAGCAAGACCATGCCTGTAGACTGCTTAAGATTTAAATGATGTGCTATATGCTCGGTTACTCTAACTAATTGTTGTGTAGTAGAGTGGCAGCTTCTAAAGCCAAACTGTTCATGTTTAAGTATATGTTTGGTAGCGGCCTTAAGGCGATTGCTTATTATGGTCTCAAAGAGCTTACCCAAAGCAGGTAGGAGACTAATTGGACGATAACCATTGGGGTCAGTGGCATCTTTACCTGGCTTTTTTAAAGCTATCACTTTAGCGTACTTCCATGTAGCTGGGAAATAATTTAAATAAAGACAACCATTTAGAATTTTGGTTAGGAATACGACCGCCTTATGTGATAATCTTTTTAGTAAAATATTATGCATGTTATCAAAACCCGGGGATTTGCGATTTTTTAATTTACGCAGTGACTTCCAAATCTCTTTCGGTCTTGTAGGGTTACTGAGTTTGAATTCGAAAGGCTCCTCAACCTTTGAAAGAGATCTTTGTACTTCTGCAAGGACTTCGTCATCTTTAAAATTTGATGTAAGACACATGTTGCTGTGAAAGGCATCAGCTAGCAATTCAGTTTGCTCGAAAATTGAGGATGTAAAACTACCATCAGGGCACCGAAGAGGAGGAATCACTGTGGGACTTACTTTGATAGATTTAGCAATGCGCCATATATCAGAGGTAGGATTATCGACATTAGCTAGTTTCCTGTTCCAAATAGAATCATTGTGTTTTCGAATGCCGCATTGTATAACATTATTTATAAAGTTAATTTGGGAACGAATCACATTCCTCTCTGAGATATTATTAGTCCGAATATCCCTCCGTCTAAGGCAGTTCCGAAATGTAATGAGTTTCTTAATCTTTCGTGGTAGTTTAGGTGTCTGCAAACAATTCATCCTAGCACAAGGAACATACAAATCACGCGCTTTTAATATACAAGTATTGAGATGTGAGATTGCATTATCAATCTCAGCCGTAGACCTATACACCCGACTACATAGATTTATGTTCTCATCCAGGAAGGATCGATAATCTTCCCAGTTCGTTTTAGAATAAATAAAACGACTTTGCTGCGGTATAACAGTAGGAGAGCCCTTGATAGAAAAGAAAATTGGGAGATGATTTGATGACAGAGAGGGTATGGCCGAGACACTACTAACTCTCACAACATTATGAGACAGAACAAGATCTGGATTAGTAGGCATGTGACCAGATCGATAATGGATTAGAGTTGGGGTGCTGGATGCACAAATCATGTAATCGTTATCCATCATATGGTTAAACAATTTTTTACCATGGGTATTGGTAATGTTTCCCGTCCAAAGATCATGATTTGCATTGAAGTCACCAATCAAGAGGACTCGGGGACCCAGTTCAAATAATGATTTTAAATCCTGTTCAAGCAAGGTAAGATTAGGAGATTGGTAGATCGATACAAGAATATGTTCAGAACCGTCAATATATAACTTAATAGCTACGGCTTCCATGTGCTTAGTCGGAGGGACTGAAACAAGGACATGTTCAATGTTATTTTTAATGAGTATAGCTACACCTTGACCAAGTCCACTTAAATGTTTGTCCTGTCTATAACAATTAAAACCTGGAAAGTGTATTTTTGCATGTTGAGATAGTCTAGTTTCACAAACAAGTATTACGTCAGCATGCAAGGAATCCACCGCCAAATCCATCAGCTCGTGAAGTTTCTTTCGCAGACCATCTGCGTTCCATGATAAAACTTTTAGCTTAGTTTGATCAGACATGCTGACCGAGATGAGTCATTATCAATAACACTTTATCTACCATTGAGGTACATGAAGAGAATTCAGTTTTCAAGTTTTTGATGATTTTCAGTATATTCAACATTTCCTCAGTTATAGCATCTAGAGGAGTGGATTTGATTTCTGGCATCGTAGCTGGCAAGGACTTATTTTCCCCAGCTGTCACTTGTGCCCAAGAACGACTTTTATCAATTGTTCTAAAAACCTTTGGCGTTTTTACTTTCAGATCATTTCTTTTCTTCTGGTGCTGTTCAATACGTTTCAAATACGCTAAGCGAGCACTGCATTGGCGATAATTTGCTGGATGACTTTCATGACAGTTGACGCAACAAGCTGGTTCCACACGACTAGATTTTTTTGCATTCACCGATAGCATGGGGTTCAGTACATTTAACGCACCGTGCAGGCAGATTGCAATTTTTAGAGGAATGTCCGAAGCCTTGACATCTAAAACATTGAGTCGCTTGAGAGTTGTTTGGTTTAAATTTGCTCATACTGATAACACAGTCACAAAGATATTTAATCTTTTTAAACTTGTTAATATCAGAGCCAGGAGCAAGATGTACTAGAAATGGTGGGCAAACCTTAGTGTCAGATTTTGCTGATTTAAGCGCCGTAATCTTTATAGGCGTGAATCCCAAGGAAGTCAATTCATCAGCAAGTTCTTCCTGCATGTCCGATGGTAATCCTCTGATGACTACTTTGGGAGTTTTTTCATCCTTTCGAGTGTATGTGATAAAGGAGACTTCTTCCCTTTGAAGTCCCTCCTTCAACGATTGATGTGCTTCATTAGAGTAACACTTAACAGAAACCTTATTCATTCCACGGTATTGCAGATGAAACTGCTTGGTATACTTTAATAGGCAGCTTTTCAGTGTAAGGTGTGTCCAGCCAGTTTTGATTTCGAGTATTATAGGTGGTATATGGCTTGTCCTCTTGAACGCAGAAGCTTCATGAAACTTTTTTGATGACATATTTTCACCATCATCGTCTGTAGGAAGAGTTTTAAAGCGGTTCGAAGTACTTGGAGAGGCCGGTTGTTTCTTTTGATGACTGGCACGAAGTGCTGTACGTTTGGGAAAACGCCAGGTATCTGGCTGGTCATCTGCAGGTCTTTTTGCACTTAAGTTAGGATTGGATAATGATTTATTAAGAAATTTATCCATTATTACAATTTTTTTTTTTTTCGATAGCTAGGCTATCGATATCCTAACGGTAACCCGTATTATCGATAACACTGCCACACATCACTAAAGTAAGCGGTTTTATTTTTAATTTCTTAAAAGATGAGAGGGAAAAACCAAGGAAAAACGAACAAACGTGCGCTAGCGTTGACAACACGAATAGTAAGTCCAGAGCTTGCTCCTTTATGTGAGTGGAAAGTCGGTGATGATGCATTAGGCAGTGATCATTATTCAACTTTTATTGACATTGTAATTTCTCCTTCAAAGTATGTAAATAATAATAGTAGTCCAAAGTATTTATTCAAAAAAGCAGACTGGAGCAAATATTATGAACAGTCTGAATTGCTAACAAAAGACTTCATCATTAGTGACAGTAATCCAATAGAAAGTTATAATAAGTTTGTGATTAAGTTATATACTTTGAGGGAGGAATGTGTTCCAATCTGTAAAATAAAACAAGGTAAATTGTTATAAAATTATTAATAAAGAAATGGAAAAAATTCCTCACCCGGGTGGGAATCGAACCCACGACCTCTGCATTCCGCGTGTCAGTGCTCTAACCATAATTGACCCGGTGGCTCAGTGGTTAGAGCACTGACACGCGGAATGCAGAGGTCGTGGGTTCGATTCCCACCCGGGTGAGGAATTTTTTCCATTTCTTTATTAATAACTAGTGGACGCCCGCGACTCCGTCCGCGTGGACTACAGAAAAAATAAAAAGTAGCCTATATGTTAAGTGTAAAAAGTAGCCTATATGTTATCGCGGTTGTCGTAAAAAATTAATTCACGTTTGTCCCCTTCCCGTGGGAATTTCGGGAAATCCGTTCCCAGTGCTTCCTCGGGGTCCCAAATAAACATATATGCTCAACTTCAGATTCACATGTTTAACCGTTTTCGTAAAAAATAAATAATTCCCGTTGGTCTCCTTCCCGTGGGAATTTCGGGAAATCCGTTCTAGTGTTTCCTCGCAGTCCCTAATGAACATATATGCCCAATTTCAGCTTCATATGTATAGCGGTTTTCGTAAAAACTATGAATTCCCGTTTGTCCCCTTCCCGTGGGAATTTCGGGAAATCCGTTTTTAGTCCTCCCTCGCTGTCCCCAATGAACATATATGCCCGATTTCAGCTTCATATGTATAGCGGTTTTCGTAAAAACTATGAATTCCCGTTTGTCCCCTTCCCGTGGGAATTTCGGGAAATCCGTTTTTAGTCCTCCCTCGCTGTCCCCAATGAACATATATGCCCGATTTCAGCTTCATATGTATAGCGGTTTTCGTAAAAAATATAGAATTCCCGTTGGTCGCCTTCCCGTGGGAATATCGGGAAATTCTTATAGCCTATGTTCATCCAGGTCCAATAAGGATTCTAACGGTGAAAGAATTTTTGAAATCGGTCCAGTAGTTTTTGAGCCTATTCATTACAACCAAACAAACAAAGTTTTCCTCTTTATAATATTAGTGTAGATTTTATAATATATAATATCTTGACTAAGATAAATTTATAAAAACACTTCTCCATTAATATAATCCGTAAGGTAAATTGTCTAAAATTCCAGCCCCATGGTGGAATGAAGAGTGTGATAAAGCTGTAAAAAATGCTAAAGAGGCTTTACTTAAATATAGATATTCATTCTGTATGGAGACATACATTGAATATAAAAGAATTGATGCTCTTAATAATTTTTTTAAAACGAAAAACCGACTTCCTCCCAAAACTCGAGCTTACTAAAGTAAAATTTAACTAAAGGGCAAATTTTTCCGGTTCCGGCGTCAGAGTGATAAACACGTATCTACTTCGCTCCGGGATAAAATAATAGTAAAATAGTGGAAAACTCGGCTAAAGATTCACTTTCCCTAACTAATTTGGTGAAATAACTAGTGACTATCAAGATTAATAATAAATCACAGTGCAAAAAGTCAAGATCACGTAAATAACTCAAAGTGAAGTTAACCTAAAAAGTGCAAGTCAATTTGGGTGCTCGCCATTCGGTTATCAGAATACCAACACAAAAAAACCAATTACAATTGTCACTAACAGGTAACAGCTGCACTAACTTTGACAAGTGACAAGTACAGTGTTACCAGAAACAAACTTTGAACTCCCATCAAAACTCCCAAAAAATGGATAAAAACATAGAATTGCTGTGGTCAAAACTCGAAGACAAGCTTAATCAGCAAACTTTAATTATTACAACCGCTGTTACTAAGAATGTTATGGAGGCAATAAACGAAAAACTCGAAGCAGTATCAGCAGAGAATAAATAACTGAAAACACAAGTAATGAAACTGCAGCAGCAAATTGATATGGAAAAGCGGAAGAACAATCTGATATTCTTTGGCATCGAAGACTCAAATATGAGAGAAGCTGAGCTTGTGGACCATATAAAAGATATCATTCTAGAAGCGGGAGTTCATATTGACTGTCAAGAAATCAATAATGTGCACAGGATTGGGCCTCCAAGCAACAAAGCTCGCCCAATACTAGTCACTTTAACAACATTGTGGAAAAAACACCTTATACTGAAAAACAAGTCGAATCTCCCACAAGGTACTTATATCAAGGAGGACTTCCCGAAACATGTCTTAGAAACGAGAAAGCAATTGTTACCAGTGTTAGAAGAAGAAAGGAATAAAGGGAATATAGCATACATAAAATATGATAAACTGGTGGTGAGGAAACCTAACAGTACCTACCGCGAGAAGAGAAAGAGAGAAGACACAAAATCACCAAAGACACCAATACAAAAGAAAGTCAACAGCAACACAAAAAACTAATATCTGCCCCCACCGACCGGAATGACATAGCAACAAACATATTAAAACAAACTTTAAGATCAATCACCCCAAGCCGGCTAGTCACCGTGGGGGAAGATGACTACTACCCTCCAAATGTTAAAAAATATCCAAACAGAATTTGCCTTCACATAATAACGTACAACGTCCTTTCTTTGAAATCAGATGAGAAACTATCAGAACTTGTATTGGCCCTGGAAAAAATTAATTGGAATATAATTGGGCTTAGTGAAGTGAGACGCTTCGGGGAAGGTATAGAAGAACATGATGGCTTCATTCTTTATTATAAGGGGGAAACACCGGGAAAGTATGGAGTGGGCTTCCTAATTAAGCAAGATACAAAGAAATATATAGAAGAATTCATAGGAGTGTCAGAACGAATAGCAATACTTAACATAAAAGTGCCATATAACAATAAAAGGTGGACAATAATACAAATATATTCGCCAACGGAACAGTCTACAAACACTGAAATAGACTCATTTTACACTCATCTTGCAAAATCTATAAGAGAAAACTCACACAGCAACCTAATAGTAATGGGAGACTTCAATGCGCGAACGGGAAGCAGAAGAAATGGTGAAGAGCTGATTTTGGGTCCTCACTGCTCAGGCATAAGAACAAGAAATGGAAAAAAGCTTATTCAGATGGCACATGAAAATAACTTAAAAATACTAAACAGCCAATACAAAACCCGACCAACAAATAGGTGGACCTGGATATCCCCGGACAGTCTCTATAAAAATGAAATTGACTACATTCTCTCTAATAAAAGCAACACCTTTCATGATTGCAGGGTAATAAATAACCTAAACTACAACACTAACCATCGAGCAGTCAGGGCTAAACTTATAATCAACACTACTAAGAATAACAGACCATTCAAAGCCAAAACCCAAATTACTTTAACAACCATAGACTCGGAAAAATCTATCTATCTATATCTATACATAGTATAAAATGAAGTTGCGAAGGGCGCCCAAAATGTGTTTGTTACCTAGGATCTCAAAAACTACTATATCAATAGCTATGCGGTTTTCAATAATGGAAAGAAGACATTCCAGGGATTCTATAGGTGTATAATTTAGGTGTACCTACTTAAGAAATTATTAGAGGAATCGTAACAGTTATCAGACGGACGGAAGAAAAACGAGCTTTTTGGAGGCTTGCATTGCGTGCGCTGCTGAAATAACTCAAAATACAGAATAACAATGTATGGGGGAATTATTCTTCTCAAAAAGTTCTATAAAAAAGTCTGCGATAGCATATGTCTATCCTTTAAGGTTTAGCCACAATAACGATTTTAGTGGTGTTCAAGTTTAATTTACGAAATATCTTATTTTTCAATTACTCGATGTTCCTACCGACATAGACCAATAAACATAAAACAAAATGCATATCAAATTAAAGCTGATGAAATGAGGATTCCGAATATATACATATCATAACACTTTTATGTTAATATTAATACACAAGATGCATTTACAATGCCGAGGGCAGAGATGGCGGCGGCGGCGGCTGCGTTCCGTCGTTGTGTCAGTCGGTCGGTCCGCATAGCACGACAGTGGCGGCGAGTGGCGGCGCGCGGCGGCGGCGACGGCGGTGGTGGGGGTGGGCTCATGTTGAGGTGCGCGACCCGAACGGGCAGACACGTGAGGGCAGACAACGTTGATGGTTGTGTCGAATTATAAACTACAGCTGTAAAAGTCGAATATCCGAGCGAAGCCGGAACCGCGGGCTGCTAGTTAAAACATAAACTAAATAATTTTTTAAAAGACACAGAACATTTAGGCACGCAAGAAAAGTACAACAAATTACAAGACATTTTTAATGAGAAAACAACCAAAAGTAAAAGTAGCAAAAAAGAAAGTTGGCTATCGGAAGAAACAAATAAACTGCTGAAATCCAGAGCGGAATTATTTAGTATATATTACTACTGAACTAGTTCGAGCTCGTTTGCTGCAAGAAGATGAGCGGAAGAAATCTTCAGATGGGGTCTCTGCATATATTGTCAAACATAAACCAAAGATGGTATGTCACTACTGCAAGCGCTCTGGACATATTGAAAAGAGGTGCTTCAAGAAGAAGAATGAGGAGAGAAAAAGGGAAAATGAACACACTCTTCTTGCATCGGCATTTGTGGCTACTACATCTGACTTCATAGTGGACAGCGGAGCATCTACCCATATGTGTGCAGACAAGAGCTTATTAGAAGAGATTAAGATGAAGAATAGTACCATTTCTATTGCAAATGGACAGCACTTAACCAGTGAATGTCTTGGTAAAATCTCGCTTTCTAGTAGTATTAGATTAGATAATGTTTTATATGTGCCAGGTTTATCTAGCAATTTAGTTTCTGTAAATGAAGTGACATCAAAGGGTTATACTGTAATTTTTCTTAAGGATGGCTGTAAAATTTATAGTGATTGTAGTATCACAGGCAATCAGGTGTTGTGTGCTAGGAAATCAAATGGTCTGTATAAAATTGATTTGCAAGGTTGTCACTCCCCCGATAAAGAGCTTTCCATGCCCCTTCGACCTATGCAGGGGACAGTGAGCGCTCATGCTGCAGTATGTACAGCTGCAAGTACATGGCACAAGCGTCTTGGCCACATCAGTTCTAAAGGTATGGATATCCTAGGTGGTGGAAAACATTGTGTGGGTGTCTCTTTTCAGACAGAAGAGGGTGTTCCTTCAAGCTGTGTCTCATGCCTTACTGGGAAGATGCATGTTGCACCATTTCCGAAGACAGGGAGACGTGCTACTACACCACTGGAGCTGGTCCACAGCGATGTTTGCGGCCCGACGCAGGTCCCAAGTTGGGGAGGAGCACGATTTTTGCTGACATTCACAGACAACTTCACGAGGAAGACTTTTGGTTACCTAATGAAGCATAAATCTGAAGTAAGTACTCATTTTATTGCCTTTAAAAATATGGTAGAGAAGCAGACTGGGTTACATATTAAAATCTTGCGTACTGATAATGGTACTGAATTTTGTAATCATTCTATGCTGAATTTTCTCAAAAAGGAAGGCATTATTCATCAAACTTCTGTGCCTTATTGCCCACAGCAAAATGGGGTAGCCGAGCGAGTGAATAGGACTTTATTTGAGAGGGCTAGGGCCATGTTGCAGGAGTCTGGACTCTGTAATCGTTTCTGGGGTGAGGCTGTCATGACGGCCATTTACCTGAAAAATAGGTCGCCTACCAGCGCGTTGTCAGATGGTATTCCTGAGCGTGAATGGACTAAATCGCAATTAGATTTGAGTCATCTGCGCGTTTTTGGGTGCACTGCCTACTCTCATGTGCCTTTTCAGAAAAGACGCAAGTGTAACATTATAGTCTACTAGTGGACGCCCGCGACTCCGTCCGCGTGGACTACAGAAAAAAAAATGTCGAAATTATCCGGGATAAAAACATTTTCCCGGGATAAAAAGTAGCCTATATGTTAAGTGGGACCTGTCACAATATATTCCTGAAAACTGCACCGAAATCGGTTAAGCCGTTCCTGAGATTAGCGTGCACAAACGCACAGACAGTCCCTTCCCGTGGGAATTTCGGGAAATCAATTCTTAGTGCTTCCCCGCAGTCTCCGATTTTAGCTTCACATGTACAGCGGTTTTTGTAAAAAAATTGAATTCCCGTTAGTCCCCTTCCCGTGGGAATTTCGGGAAATTCGTTCTTAGCGCTCCCTCGCAGTCCCTAATGAACGTACAGGTCTAATTTCGAATTCATATGTATCGCGCTTGTCGTAAAAAAATGAATTCCCGTTTGTCCCCTTCCCGTGGGAGTTTCGAGAAATCCGTTCCTAGTGCTTCCTCGGGGTCCCAAATAAACAAATATGCCCAACTTAAGATTCATATGTGTAACCGTTTTCATAAAAAATAATTAATTCCCGTTGGCCCCCTTCCCGTGGGAATTTCGGGAAATTCGTCCTTAGTGCTTACTTGCAGTCCCTAATGAACATCTATGCCCAATTTCAGCTTAATATGTATAGCGGTTTTCGTAAAAATTATGAATTCCCGTTTGTCCCCTTCCCGTGGGAATTTCGGGAAATCCGTTTTTAGTCCTCCCTTGCTCTCCCCAATGAACATATATGCCCGATTTCAGCTTCATATGTATAGTGGTTTTCGTAAAAAATATAGAATTCCCGTTTGTCGCCTTCCCGTGGGAATATCGGGAAATTCTTATAGCCTATGTTCATCCAGGTCCTATAAGGATTCTAACGGTGAAAGAATTTTTAAAATCGGTCCAGTAGTTTTTGAGCCTATTCATTACAACCAAACAAACAAAGTTTTCCTCTTTATAATATTAGTGTAGATGATATTGTCTATGCTAAAAAAGAAAAATAAATCAGATTCATCTCGACCAAAGAGTAGTATCGGAAAAGAGAGCCCTCTCGTGGATTTTCGGCTAATTGAATTTGAAGCGCCTCTATTTCTTGGATCCGAAAACTGTGCATATGTGTGTGTACATATACCTACCTACACACATACGTACAGATTTTTAGATTGCGTATTCAAGTCGGCTTTTCACTATGGGGATGTAATGTAATATTATTTTACATTTAGAGATGTAAAAAAATTTACTATAGTTAAACATTTTGTACGATTCACATTGTAATATAGATACGACCTATACGACGACGACGAATATATTACAACCAAAACTGAAATTATTATATTACAGTGTGAATGGTATCGTACCAAATGTATGACGAGCGATAATTTTTTACATCTCAAAATGTAATCTAATATTACATTACATCCCTATAGTGAAAAGCCGACTTTATACTGGTTATTATTTTCGTACTGACTGACTGAGTTAGGCGCAAGTTACATAAATATTAAAAGTATATTATATTCAGTATGAAAATAATAGCCATTACAATAATAAGCAAAATAGAATACAGTAACTATATTAAGAAGTGCTAATAGTCGAGATTTAGAAGTGAGTCAGTAATAGTGGCGGTTGATTGACCTTTCTGTAAAAGCTATGATGGTCAACCGATCCTCCTATAGGCACATCATAACAGTTTTATGAAGATTTAAATTAGCTGTAAATATTTTCTATATTACAATACTAAACTAGTAATAATTAAACAATGTAATGAAATATTTTTTTATTTTTAAATGAAATAATTATTTATTTGCTTAAAACATGGTACCATTATCTTATTATTACATATTTCGCCAAAAATCTAGCATGCAATTATTTCATTTATTTACAAAATTCACAAGTGTCAATAAATCACTCAACCAATAAATTCAACAAATCGTCGATTTTCACAAGTTTCATTGAAGAAAAAATTAATCTTAATATAAAATACGTAGGTATAGTGATGGTCAACTCGAGTAACTAACTCGAGTTAACTCGGGTCGGGCTTAACTCGAACCAACTCGAGTTGAATTCTCTCTCGACTCGACTTCGAAAAGTAATCGAAATGAAGCGAAGTTTGCCGATCATGCCTACCGATTTGAGACTATATTCATTCATTCTTGACCAACTTATGGTAAAACTTATAAGAAGTTTGTTTTAGTAACTAAGACTGCAATACAGGGTGTAACAAAAAGGGTATGTTAAGCGAAAAGCTATGTAAATAGTCCACTATAGAGAACCTATCTACAAAATTTAAGACTCGAAATCACATTTTTATTTTTCAAGATTATATGAAAATTCCTGAGATATTTAAAAATTCTCCATACTATCCGGAAAAATAAACATGTGATTTTGGATCTCAAATGTTCTTTGGAATATGATGTTCTCAAACAATCTATTTGCGTTTAAGTCTCTTCTCAAATTTAACAGATTTTTTCATACGAGAAACCATATTTCTCAGTGTTTATTTCTGTCCTCGTACTTTTCAACCGCATGCAGTTATAGGTTGGTGCCTGAGAAAAACCTGTAAGTAAAGACAAAAACACATAAGTATATTTTATTTAAAAAGCAGCCAAGTGCGAGTCTGTATGGTCTATAATGGGTTCGGTAGGTTAGATACGTTATCTGACATACATTTCGTGAGTAGCTTCTAAACGGTTAAATTTTAGAATTATTCCTTATGTAATTTATTATACACTAGTGACCGCCCGCGACTTCGTCCACGTGGACTGCAGAAAAAACAAAATGTCGAATTTATCCGGGATAAAAAGTAGCCTATGTGTTCTGTGTGTCAGCTAACTCCATACCAAATTTTATTAAAATCGCTCCAGCCGTTTTTACGTGAAAGAGTAACAACCATCCATCTATCCATACTTACAAACTTTCGCGTTTATAATATTAGTAGGATACACACACATATGTGCTCCAAAAATACTGTACCCAGTATAGTAACGAGTACTGTAGGAACTGAAAGAACAACCCACAGCCACGTTTATCAAAGCGGGGTTAGATGTAAATAATAAGTAATAACTCATCAGCCCAGCTCCATACATGTTTACTAGCGACTCATCCGGCGTCGTAAGGGTACAATGCAGACAAACAGCGGGAAGCAACTTTGTTTTATCCTATGTTATGATTATTATGATATTACAGTATATCTATACTAATATTATAAAGCTGAAGAGTTTGTTTGTTTGTTTGTTTGATTGAACGCGCTAATCTCCGGAACTACTGGGTCGAATTAAAAAATTCTTTTTGTGTTGGATAGTCCATTTATCGAGGAAGGCTTTAGGCTATATATCATCACAGTGCGACCAATAGGGACGAAGAATAAGAGGAAAATGTGGAAAAAACGGGGAAAATTATTCAACTTTGGAGACTTCCGTTGCGTGCGCTGCGTAAACGGTTCAAGTTATCCAAAAAATATGTATGAAAGAATAAAATGACGTAGAAATGATATGAAAGCAAAAAATTGAAGGTCTAGACTGCCTGATGCAGAACCCTTAGCAGCCCAGCTAAACTTTGAGAGATATGAAAATACCGTCTTAGGAAAAGTTGCTCAGCATGATAAGCACTTTCTAATAACGTAATAAAATTGAAGGTCTAGATAACCTGATGCAGAACCCTTAACAGCCCAGCTAAATTTTGAGAGATATGAAAATACCGTCTTAGGAAAAGTTATTCAACATGATAAGCACTTTCTAATTTATACTATTGACTCATTATAACCTGTATATCAATATTTAATAGCTGTTGCCCGCGGCTCCGCTCGCGTGGATATCGCTTATTTCGTGGAAGGGTTATGAAAAACAGATAGTAGCCGATTCTTAGACCTACTGAATCCTACTAATATTATAAACGCGAAAGTTTGTGAGTATGGATGAATGGATAGATGTTTGTTACTTGCACGTAAAAACAGCTGGAGCGATTTTAATAAAAATTGACAGGCTACTTTTTATGTAGGCTATACCTATTTTATACTTTTTATAAAGATAAAAGTTTGTTTTTTTCTGCAGTCCACGCGGACGAAGTCGCGGGCGTCCACTAGTATATTATAATAAACCTTACTTTTTCTTGTCTTGTTCAGATTTGTAGTTGTGCTCACCAAGTATAATTGTTTTGGACATAGTAAGAGCTCCACCTGGAATTTAAATAAATTTCAATTAAGTAAGTTTAACGAACGAGGCTCTGACGCTAAATAATTAAGTATATTATAATACCTATTAAGAAAGGCACTTAAAACGTTTCCTATTGGATTCGTTACCGGTAGCTAGATTGTTGTATTTGTGCTCGAAAAGTGACTAAATATAATTTTTCTATAAAGATAAGAATACTAAAGTTATGATTTCATTTCAGAGATGTATAATTTAATTTTGCCATAATCTTGCCAGTTGTGAATGTTGTTCTGAGTTAAAAATAATGATCCACTGTTACCCACTCTCCCCTAGACTACATTCTGTAATTCTCGAGAAATGCTATTATATATTAATTGTGATTAATACACCTATTATTTCATCCATGAAAACTTTAGATACCTAGATTTATTAAGTTCCTGTGAGAAAATATTTCTTATTGGATGTGTATATCATACACATAACATATCACAAGTCATAAGTTTCAGGTCTGAAAATCTTGTGACTCGCCTTTGGGGTTGGGGGTCCCTCAAAAAAGTTAAATTAAATCAGTCAATTTTTTAAAAATCATTCATAGATTTTAACGCAAATGGCTATATATCAGAATCAGGTGCAAATGTGTTACAACTAATTATAAGCAACTCCAACAGTTTACATCTGTATAAGTACGTATAATCGGTGCGGCGACATCGTTTATTCTTGATTTAGTATGAGACTGTGCATCTACCATTATATTTGATAGTGGCCCGCCCTCGCTTCGCTTCGGTACATATCAATACATAGATACAACTTTATATGTAGGTACAGCGGTTTTCGTTTAAATTTGGAACTCCCGTTGGTCCCCTTCCCGTGGGAATTTCGGGAAATCCGTTCTTAGAGCTTCCTTGTAGCCCTAATCCGATTTCAGCTTCGTATAAATAGCTGTTTTCGTAAAAAAATTAAATTCCCGTAACTCCCCTTCCCATAGGAATTTCGGGAAATCCGTTCTTAGTGCTCCCTCGCAGTCCCTAATGAACATACAGGTCCAATTTCAAATTCATATGTATCGCAGTTGTCGTAAAAAAAATGAATTCCCGTTTGTCCCCTTCCCGTGGGAATATCGGGAAATCCGTTTGAATTCCCATTTGTCCCCTTCCCTTGGGAATTTCGGGAAATCCGTTTTTAGTCCTTCCTCGTTGTCCCCAATGAACATATATGCCCGATTTCAGCTTCATATGTATAGCGGTTCTCGTAAAAATTATGAATTCCCGTTAGTCCCCTTCCCGTGGGAATTTCGGGAAATCCGTTTTTAGTCCTTCCTCGTTGTCCCCAATGAACATATATGCCCGATTTCAGCTTCATATGTATAGCGGTTTTCGTAAAAAATATTAAATTCCCGTTGGTCGCCTTCCCGTGGGAATATCGGGAAATTCTTATAGCCTATGTTCATCCAGGTCCAATAAGGATTCTAACGGTGAAAGAATTTTTGAAATCGGTCCAGTAGTTTCGGAGCCTATTCATTACAACCAAACAAACAAAGTTTTCCTCTTTATAATATTAGTATAGATCAAAAGGATTAGTACATATTTTACCTGTTGCTGTAACAGTTGAGCTGCAGAGTGGTTCAGATGAACAATTACTATCTGGCGGTAAGTGAAGATGAGGACTGGGTATTCCACTACAGCTTGGCAAAATGTTCATTATATCTGTGAAAATAATAGAAACAATGTTTTTAAAATGTTGATTTCTGTCTCTTTTTAAGTATGTACATATAAGTATTACTTTTATGAAGTTAGATAACTTATTATGCAAGTATCTGTACAACAAGTTATTATTACTTGTTTAGATATAAGAAAACTTACAGCCACTTACAAAAACTGGGTATAAAGTTAAACTGAAAAATAGGACATATCTGTCTCTTTCAGTATACATAATTTAGAAAAGAGATGGTAAAATTCTTCATCCGAGTAATTAACCCGGGAGCTTAGTGGTTAGAACGCTAGGTCGTGGGTTCGATGCCCACTCCAGTGAGGAATTTTTTCCATTTCTTTATTATTAATTTTATAGTATACATATATATAAAATTTGTCTAAATAAGTGTTAATTATTTATATATTAGATATTACCAGTTAGAGGTGTTGTATCTGCAGGTACAGTTGACAAATGAAGTGACGGAATAGCTAATGCATTGAGACGTTGGTATCGATTGTGATCTTGTGCTGTAAAATGTTTATCACATATTATCTTCCTTTGATAGAACTCATAATCTGCAGTTGTTTCCAGTTTTCCGCCAACAAGACGAACCCATTCTTTAAAGCAATCTGGAAACTTTTCAAAGTTGGGAATGCGGTGCATTGTGGCATCTGAAAAGTGTGTTCGGCTATTTAATGAGTAACTACTCATGATGCAGATATTTATTTAGTATTAAAATTAAATATACTTATATAATATACGTGCGTTTACCAGTTTTTTTTAGTTTCTTTGAACAATGACGCTTGTTGCTTTGTGAATGACAACATTATCTGTGTCACTCCAAACAAAAAATTTTAGTTCCGAAATCAGACACGGGAGTTAACTCCAATACAGATTTTAGTACATAATGATATCTATCTATCTATACATATAATAAAATTGTAACAGATCGATGTTTGTGCACTCTAATCTAAGAAACGGCTGGACCGATTTCGAAGCAGTTTTGAGGAATATATTGTGACAGATCCCACTTAACATATAGGCTACTTTTTATCCCGAGATTTTTTTTTTATCCCAGAAATTTCGACATTTTGTTATTTCTGCAGTCCACACGGACGGAGTCGCGGGCCTCCACCAGTAGTGAAATAAATTAACTTTCCCTGTAAACATATATGTATATGTTTGAACTGATCTGTTGGCTATGATTGGGTGTACACATATACATGTAGGTACATAAATTTAAAGCAATAAAAAGTACTTACTGTCGAAAGAACATTTAAATGCGCAGCGCTGCGGCATCTTTTGTGGTAGGTAGGTATCTTAACAACACAACTATTAAATAAGCACAGAATTATCACAACACTAAATACGTCTCTTTAGCAATGTTCCTATTATAATCAATAGCGTCCTTGTGGCAAATTACTTAACTTAAACTTAGAAAAGGAAGAAATTAAACTAATAGCGTCCGTATCGCAAACTATGGAAATTGTCACAACCCTATTGTGTTGTATGAAGATACAACGTTGAATATGCGAAAACAAATACTATAGCGGAAAGCAAAGCAATACCACAGCTTTCCACAAATTGTATTTGCAAAAAGTTTTCCCACCATTAACGTCTTTCAAACTTTGCAAAAAGTTAGGGATGGCGATCTGAAATCGAAGAATCGATTACTCGGACCGAATAAATAGAATGTTGTACAGTGAATCGATATTTCACCCTTAAAAGCGATTGATTTATAACTAATTATAGTAGGCTGATGTACTGATTTTTGCAAGACAGAAACAGAGCAATAGCAATACGATGGTGAAAATTGATGTGATGTGGTACAATTTACCGATCCTGTGTACCTAAACAAAATAGAATCGAAACGTACCACGACTGATTTGTGTGTAGAGTACAGTCAATCTCAACTTAAAATTAATCGGTATTTTAGATACGAAATTGAATCGGACATTTCCTTGCTTTTGAAAGTTATGCAGACGGGCACTCGCAGCCATTACTTGGTGTTATTTTAAGAAGTACCTACTTGTAACAAATACATTTAGAAAATGAATGTATTCTTTTATAAGTTGATCTGATACCTCGACATGGTAATTAAAATAGAAAGAAATAATTATTTTTCGCCGTACAAAATAAATGCCGCGTGGTACCGGCAGAGTAGAGTTTGTACCACCCCTGCCTGCCCGTGGGTATCGTACGAGGCGATTAAGGGTTTTCGGGAGGTGGGCAGCAGCGCCCCCGTACTGACAACATAGTCCGAAAATCACACTGTGGTCACCAACCCGCCTGCCCAGCGTGGTGACTATGGGCAAAACCCCCCTGTGGCTACTGCCTTGTGGCGTGCCCTGGCGGAGGCCTTCGTCCAGCAGTGGACTGCAATGAGCTGAAGAAGAAGAATACAAAATAAACATGCTTTACAATAAATATGAATGTGAAGCATGACGAAAACTGATCACTAACTCAGCATATTATTATGTATGTTACAGCAAAATATAATGACCAATATAACGCTGGTCTTCCGTGGCGCTAGTAAATATTTGTTATTATCGAAATCTTTACTAAAAAATCCCTGATTTTACTGATAGAGATTACAGAGATAGTTTATTATGGTATCTCACGTTTTTCTTAACATGGATTTATATTATAATACATTGTAAATACAAACTTAAAAAAAAAGGTTTTTAGACCTCTTTTTGTGAATCCATTTATCAGGTTACGATTCTAATCGATTTAAAAATCGCTCTTTGTCGGAAAGAATCGCATCCCTACAAAAAAAATATTTGCTTTATAAAGTTGCCATTATTAGCGAATTTTATTCTACTGATTCTTTTTATTTCTACTTGAATTAGAAATGAGAGATGAATATAAAAAAGAATTATCTATAAATAATTTTAGAAAAGTTACGAAAACTTAATTTTCATTATAATGATATACAGATAAACTATAAGTAGTAATATCGGAATGGTTTAGCCCTTTCTACTAAAATAAAAATATGACGATATTAGGGTAATGTAAAAAAATAATATGGCGTTTTTATAGTTGCCAGTATTAGGCGATTTCATTATACTATTTCTACATGAATAAGAAATACAAAATGAATGTTTTAAAAAAATGCATTAGAAAAATATAATGATTGTAGATTTTAAGGTCAGAAAAGTTACGAAAACTTTATTGTTATTGAAACCATATACAGATAAACTATAAGTAGCAATTTTAGAATGGTTTACAAGTTCCTACCAAAATAAAAAATGGCGATATTAGGGTAACGATGGAGCAGAAATTGCGTTTCACTGTATAGGTCCGATGGATGATGCGCTAGTTACTATGTGTATGACGACATTTTCTGTTTCACAGCATACAAAAAATGTTAGTTGTAAAATCAGGCACAGGAACCGTTCTATGATATGGACACTATGCGATTGTGATGCTATCTATTGAGTGTATGTAGAAATGAACAACGTAATTTTAGTTCCGCGCCATAGTTAAGATGGTGATACATTGAAAAAAATTTGACAGCTCTAAATAACTGTCCCCCCCCTGATCTCGACCATGAAGCCTTTCTTTTAACCGCTCTGCCAATCCTGAAATACATGGAAATATCCTGAAGCAAGTGCTTGCCCACACAAGCACACATGGTGTCAGAAGTAAAAATGAAGAAATGAAATGAAAATCTCAAGAAAATGACCGAAAAAACCCAAAATATCATCCTCGCCAATAGTCTCAAACCGCTGTGTCTAACTTCAAATGCAAATGGCGACAGCAGTGACTGCGCAAATTCCGAAAAATGGAAAAGATGGAAGCAAAAGTTCGAAATATTCGCAGAGGCTAACGACCTAGACAAGATACCAGACAAAAAACAAGTCGCAATATTCTTAAATGCCATAGGTGACGAAGGATTAGAAATATTCGACTCATTCCACGTGGACAGAACAAAAGAGACTTTGGAAACCATTTTTGAAAAATTCGATAGTAAATTCAACGCTTGCAAAAACATCACGGTGGAAAGACACAACTTCTTTACACGTCATCAGAAGAAAGAAGAAACTTTAGACGAATATGTAACTTCACTCAACAATTTATCAGCCAGCTGTAACTTTCAAAATTTAAAAGAAGAATTGGTAAAAGACATGTTTATAATTGGTATACAGAACGGACACATCAAAGAAAGACTCCTACAAAATGATAAATTAACAGATATCAACCAAGCTGTACAAATAGCGAAGACCATGGAACTGTCAAATTCAAGATCTAAGAAACTGGGGCAAGATGACAATGATAAACACCAAGTCCAAGTAGTGTCAAAGTATAATAACTATACTCCAAAGAAACACACTCCACGACAGTCACATAGAAGTCCATTCAAAAGTCCAAGTCGAAGCAGAAGCAAAACTTTTTCAGATAATTTCAGGGCGACGTCAAACAATTATTCCAAATATTGAATTGTATCAGGCGTCACTATTCGGAAGTTCAAATCTCTATTGAGGGATCGCCCACCACCGGGCCCTATACCCTCCGCTGACCCTCGGATCTGCCTACTCATGATCACGAACACAAGACACTACAGTCGCAACGAGAAGCCAGATCCAAGCACCTAGCATGCAACCATAAATACATAGCTGCTAATCCGAAAACCAATTAAAATTTTAATCGACATATGTTTCGCCAACACCCGTGGCATCATCAGGATTAGTTTTCCATGTTAGTTCTATCTACCGAACCAACTAACTAACAACTAAAACCAATGTATTGCAAATCATTTTTATACCCTCAATCAACATAAAAAAATAAATGTTAATACCTACATATTAGTTTAGAAATGTAAAATTATTATAGATAAATAAATATTAAAAATATACATTAGTTATTAATTGTTAAATTATTAGAAGAAAAATAAATTTATAATAATATTAAATATATATAAAAAAAGACCATATCAAGGCTGTACGACAAAGTCATTACCTTTGTCCGATCCTATTGACTTTGACATTGACAGATTGCAGCCAAAACTGGGCTAGTGTTTACAAAATCTATTTGATTATTTACCAAATTAATACCTGAAAATTTTGCTTTCATAATTTCTAGTTTTTCTAAAATAGACAGACGGATGCCTTTATCTGCAACATGTAGAACTCTTAACTCATTATTATCTGCCAGGGAGTGGCCCGCCTGGAGTAAATGTTCGGCAAAGTTGGATTTATTAGGATTACCATTTCTAAAAGCTGATATATGTTCCTTGTATCGAACATTAAAACTGCGACCAGTTTGTCCAATGTAACAAGCATCACATTCATCACACTTCAACTGGTATACACCTGATTTCTTTTTAAGTTCCAACTTTTGTTTTGTGTTAATTAACTTTTGTAATGAATTATAAGTCCTAAACGCCACAAATATGTCTTCTTTTTTTAATAATTTAGATAATTTTTCTGAAAAACCTCCATAATATGTCAAACTACCAGTGTATGGTTTTTGAATCTGATCAACTTTAGGGTATAACATTTGTTTAACCAAAATGTTTTCCTTTTTATTGACCAGATTATAAATTAATTGAGGACTGTACCCATTAGATCTGGCAATTTGAACAATGGTATTAAATTCTTTATTATAATTGTAATTGTTAAGCGGTAAAGTTACCAGTCTATGTATCATAGACTTATAAGCCGCTAATTTATGTTGCCATGGGTGGAAAGAATCAACCGGTATTGTGACATCTGTATGGGTAGGTTTCCGGTATACAGCAAAATCATGAAATTTATCTAATCTTGATATATTTTATATTGATATAGTTTTTTGGATTTAACTATATCAAGATTAGATAAATTTCATGATTTTGCTGTATACCGGAAACCTACCCATACAGATGTCACAATACCGGTTGATTCTTTCCACCCATGGCAACATAAATTAGCGGCTTATAAGTCTATGATACATAGACTGGTAACTTTACCGCTTAACAATTACAATTATAATAAAGAATTTAATACCATTGTTCAAATTGCCAGATCTAATGGGTACAGTCCTCAATTAATTTATAATCTGGTCAATAAAAAGGAAAACATTTTGGTTAAACAAATGTTATACCCTAAAGTTGATCAGATTCAAAAACCATACACTGGTAGTTTGACATATTATGGAGGTTTTTCAGAAAAATTATCTAAATTATTAAAAAAAGAAGACATATTTGTGGCGTTTAGGACTTATAATTCATTACAAAAGTTAATTAACACAAAACAAAAGTTGGAACTTAAAAAGAAATCAGGTGTATACCAGTTGAAGTGTGATGAATGTGATGCTTGTTACATTGGACAAACTGGTCGCAGTTTTAATGTTCGATACAAGGAACATATATCAGCTTTTAGAAATGGTAATCCTAATAAATCCAACTTTGCCGAACATTTACTCCAGGCGGGCCACTCCCTGGCAGATAATAATGAGTTAAGAGTTCTACATGTTGCAGATAAAGGCATCCGTCTGTCTATTTTAGAAAAACTAGAAATTATGAAAGCAAAATTTTCAGGTATTAATTTGGTAAATAATCAAATAGATTTTGTAAACACTAGCCCAGTTTTGGCTGCAATCTGTCAATGTCAAAGTCAATAGGATCGGACAAAGGTAATGACTTTGTCGTACAGCCTTGATATGGTCTTTTTTTATATATATTTAATATTATTATAAATTTATTTTTCTTCTAATAATTTAACAATTAATAACTAATGTATATTTTTAATATTTATTTATCTATAATAATTTTACATTTCTAAACTAATATGTAGGTATTAACATTTATTTTTTTATGTTGATTGAGGGTATAAAAATGATTTGCAATACATTGGTTTTAGTTGTTAGTTAGTTGGTTCGGTAGATAGAACTAACATGGAAAACTAATCCTGATGATGCCACGGGTGTTGGCGAAACATATGTCGATTAAAATTTTAATTGGTTTTCGGATTAGCAGCTATGTATTTATGGTTGCATGCTAGGTGCTTGGATCTGGCTTCTCGTTGCGACTGTAGTGTCTTGTGTTCGTGATCATGAGTAGGCAGATCCGAGGGTCAGCGGAGGGTATAGGGCCCGGTGGTGGGCGATCCCTCAATAGAAATTATTCCAAAGTCAACAATAAAACAACTTGCAGAAGATGTGGTCAAGTTCACAGATTCAAATGTCCAGCCGAGGGGAAAATATGTACAAATTGCAAGAAGCCGAACCACTTTGCTCAATACTGCTATTTTAAAAAGAAAAACGTAAGTCTAGTCCATTCAATAAACAATAATCAACACCATAGTGACACCAGCTCGTCAAGTTTTGTAATAAATTCATTACAGAAAGATAATAAGTTGTGCAGAAATAATTGGAATATAAAATTGAAATGTTATAATAAATTATTAAATTGTAAAATTGACACAGGTGCCGACATAAATGTAATAGCTTTAAAAACAATTAAATATTTAGAAACTGAAAATCATATAAGAATTCCTATTGTAAAATCAAATAATAAAATTTATACTTTTTCAGGAGACTTGATAGATAATTTAGGTAGTGTATTCCTAACCTGTACTTTTGAAAATGGAAAACAGGCAAACATTCAGTTCATTGTCGTCAGGTGTGAGTGTTCGACTATTCTTGGTTGGAAAACATGTGAAGACTGTGGTATTGTAAAAAGACTATTTGAATTAACAATAAACAAAGGACAAAGGTCAGTGCAATCACTTTTAGATGAATACTCAGACACATTTGAGGGATTAGGCTGTTTACCGTATAAAGCTCATTTACAACTAGATACTAGCGTTACACCAAGGATTTGTCCAGTGCGTAGAATTCCATATACACTTCAGCCAAAACTTAAAGTAGAATTAGATAGAATGGAAAAATTAAATGTCATTGAAAAGGTTACTAAACCTACAGATTGGGTAAATGCTATTGTTCCCATAGAAAAACCCAATGGTCAACTTCGTGTATGTCTTGATCCCAGAAACCTGAATAAAGCTATAAAAAGACCTCATTTTCCTTATCCAACATTAGATGACCTTCGTTCAAACGTAGCTGGTGCAGCTATATTTTCTAAGCTAGATGCTAATTCTGGTTACTGGATGATTCAACTTGATGAGGAGAGTAGTAATCTCTGTACTTTTAATACCCAATTTGGCAGATATAAATTTCTTAGACTTCCTTATGGAATAAACTCTAGTGGTGAAATATTTCACAAGGCAATGTCAGATTTATTTGGTGATCTACCTGGTGTACTAATATTTGTCGATGATATACTAGTCTTTGGGTCAAATCAAACTGAACACAATGAGAGGTTAGAAAATGTTTTCAAACGAGCTAAACAAGTCAATTTAAAGTTCAATAAGTCGAAGTGTCTTTTTAATAAACAAGAAATAACATATGTGGGTCATATTTTCAACAAAAAAGGTATTTCCGCTGATTCTTCAAAAGTAGAAGCAATAATTAAATTGCCAAGACCAGTAAATGTAAAGGATTTACAACGTTATTTGGGTATGATGAATTACCTAGGTTCCTATATTCCTAATTTAGCTCATGAAACTAGTCTACTTAGAGATCTTCTTAAAAAACAAAATGTGTGGCAATGGACACAGGATCATGAGAAGCAATTTAATAGATTAAAAGTTCTCATTAGTCAATCGCCTGTCTTAGTGCATTATGATGTAAACAAACCAATTAGATTGTCAGTAGATGCTTCAAAAAGCGCTGTAGGTGCAGTTATTTTTCATGGTAAAAACCCAATAGCTTATTCATCAAAATCTTTAACAAATTCCCAAGAAAATTATGCACAGATAGAAAAAGAATTGTTTGCAATTTTATTCGGTTGTAAAAAATTTCATCAATATATTTATGGAAAAACTATACAAGTAGAAACAGACCATTTACCTCTAGTCACATTATTTAAGAAACCTCTGTCAGATGTCCCGGCTCGACTCCAGAGAATGATGATAACATTACAGGCATATGATCTTATAGTTTCATACACAAAAGGCTCAGAAATGTATGTTTCTGACACACTGTCAAGAGCGCCAATATCAAATACAACTATAGAAAAATTTGATTTAAATGAGTTAGAGAGTGATATTGTTTGTCAAGTAAATTTATTAACTTCCAATTTGGCAATAACTCAAAACAGATTACAGAAAATTAAAAATCAAACTTTGTCAGATGTAGTCATGCAAAAAATAAAGGAATATTACCTAATAGGATGGCCAAATAGTAAAACACAATGTGATCCTATAACATTACCATTTTGGAATATTCGAGATGAAATTCATGTAATTAATGATATAATTTTTAAAGGTCAGTCTGTCATTATTCCTAAATCAATGCGTTCAGAAATATTAAATATTTTACATGAAGGTCATATGGGCATTGAAAAAACAAAAAACCTTGCAAGAGGATTAGTCTTTTGGCCTAACATATATCATGATATTGAAATGAAGGTACGTCAATGTGAAACTTGTATGATTTATAGTTCAAATAAAACAAAAGAAACTTTATTACCACATAAACAACCACAATTACCTTGGCAAAGAGTAGCTACAGACTTATTTGATTATAAAAATAAAAAATACTTATTGATTGTTGACTATTATTCAAATTACATAGAAACAATACAATTATACTCAGATCACAGAAGTCAAACTATAATAAATCACATAAAGTCTATTTTTTCACGTCATGGAATCCCTATGCAGCTAGTCAGTGATGGGGGTCCTCCTTACAATTCCCAAGAGTTCCACAAATTTATGTCCAACTGGGATATTGAACACATAATGTCAAGTCCTCATTTTCCTCATTCAAATGGCCTTGCCGAAGTATCTGTAAAAATAGTCAAGAATATATTAAGAAAGTGTGAAGAGTCTAATACAGATTTTTACACAGGTCTACTACAATATAGAACAACTCCTTTAACAGGAAATCTAAAGTCACCGTCTGAATTACTTATGTCTAGAAAATTAAGAACTAGATTGCCTACACATCTAGATAGTCTAAAACCTAAAGTCGTCAAGTTTTCAGATCATTCAAAAAATAAGTCAAATATAATTCAAAAAAGAAAGTCATACTATAATAGAAATGCATGTCAACCTGAAGAATTCAAACCAAATGATATTGTCTTCTTTAAGAAAAATCCAAAAGAATGTACTTGGTCTAAAGGTACAATTTTGTCAAAAACTAAATTCCCTAGGTCTTACTTAGTCAAAAATGCAGAAGGGGTAGTTTATAGAAGAAATACACAACATATCAAGTTATTCAAGTCATGTCTGTCACAATCAAAGTATAATAACAACAATAATTCCAAAATAAACAGTCATATAAATAATAATCAAAACAAAAATGAAAGGTCACAGACAAGTAGAACGTTTACAAACTCAAAGTCTGAGAACATGTTGTCACAAAGGCAATGGTCAAACAAGTATGAATCTAAATCTAGTCTAAGTGAAAACCCTACAACAGGGGAGGATAATGATAATATAAGATATTATTATATACCTGATTACTTACAGGAAAGTCACATGTCAAATTGTAATACTAACATAGTTTTAAGTGAAAATAACTCTAGGACGAATTCTATGAATGAAAGTTTTATATCAATTGAGTCAGATGAACAAAATGTACAAGATAGTCAATCAAGCCCTATTCCTATGTTATGTAATGAACCTAATATACTATTAACACAAAATGTAAACACTAATATTAACTTACCTCAAAGTGAACAGTCGTCGCAAATTGTCAATACGGAATGTAAATCAAGGGGTAGATTAATTAAAAAACCAACAAAATTGAATTTGTAATAAAAAGCGGGTGGGGCTGTGTCGGGGCACACGGCCGTTGGTTTTAACGTGAAACGTCTATGTTAGCGAATCGCTTTTAAAGTAAAAGATTGAAATGAAAACAAGATGGACGCTGTTTTAAGTATTTTAATAAAAAAAGAACAGGTACGTAATAGAAACATAAAATACATAGCAAATGTTTATATATTTATTGTCACTTTCTGGTTATTTTATATAGCAGCCGCCCACGACTTCGTCCGCGTGAGGGGGCGTTGTACCCGTGCGAAGCCGGGCAGGTTGTTGTATAGACTGTAGCCTTCCTTGGTAAATGGGCTATCTAACACTGAAAGAATTTTTCAAATCAGACCAGTAGTTCCTGAGATTAGCGCGTTCAAACAAACAAACAAACAAACTCTTCAGCTTTATAATATTAGTATAGATATAAATACTGTCCAAATTACACTTATTTTTGTATAAATCAATCGGTTCAAATAAACTTGACAAACACACGAAAGAATCACCACGCTATAAAATCGGAGTCACGAGTTACACTGAATAGAAACAAGCGCGAGCGCCGGTTTCGCACAGTTATCGCAGTATCCCTCCCCCGCCCCCCCGCTTGACCCCGACACGAACTCAATGTCATAACAGCGAGCTGACTATATAAGTGAAATATTTACACCACATTTTTGTTTCTAAGACCAATAGTTTTTTAATTATTAAGGTACGATGATATAGACCTTTTCGTTACGGTCCAGTTTTTAAACCTGGTACCCGTATGTGTCGGCGCGATTTTAAAGACGTTTCACGTCAAAAATATATATTAATAATCTTATAATAACTTAAATAACATGTAAGTAGAAAAAAGATGAATAGTGAAAATGTAGATGGAACTTAATGTAAAATGACTTATATAAAATGTATTTGAAATTGAACTGACATCCACTAATTTTAGCCAATATATTAATATAATTATAATAATTAAAAATAGAATAATATGCATGAATGTTTTTAATAAATAAAATAGGTACTGTTGGTTGTCACTAATGTCAAAGTCAAAATGATGTTTCATTTTTTATTATAAAGAAAGGGCATGTAACATTATAGTCTATGATATTGTCTATGCTAAAAAAGAAAAATAAATCAGATTCATCTCGACCATGAAGCCTTTCTTTTAACCGCTCTGCCAATCCTGAAATACATGGAAATATCCTGAAGCAAGTGCTTGCCCACACAAGCACACAGCAAGTTCGATGCAAAGGCTAAACAGTTTATATTTGTTGGTTATGATGAAAAATGTAAAGGGTACAGACTTGCTGATCCATCCAATAAAAAGCGGGTGGGGCTGTGTCGGGGCACACGGCCGTTGGTTTTAACGTGAAACGTCTATGTTAGCGAATCGCTTTTAAAGTAAAAGATTGAAATGAAAACAAGATGGACGCTGTTTTAATCTACACTAATATTATAAAGAGGAAAACTTTGTTTGTTTGGTTGTAATGAATAGGCTCAAAAACTACTGGACCGATTTTAAAAATTCTTTCACCGTTAGAATCCTTATAGGACCTGGATGAACATAGGCTATAAGAATTTCCCGATATTCCCACGGGAAGGCGACAAACGGGAATTCTATATTTTTTACGAAAACCACTATACATATGAAGCTGAAATCGGGCATATATGTTCATTGGGGAGAGCAAGGGAGGACTAAAAACGGATTTCCCGAAATTCCCACGGGAAGGGGACAAACGGGAATTCATAATTTTTACGAAAACCGCTATACATATTAAGCTGAAATTGGGCATAGATGTTCATTAGGGACTGCAAGTAAGCACTAAGGACGAATTTCCCGAAATTCCCACGGGAAGGGGGCCAACGGGAATTAATTATTTTTTATGAAAACGGTTACACATATGAATCTTAAGTTGGGCATATTTGTTTATTTGGGACCCCGAGGAAGCACTAGGAACGGATTTCTCGAAACTCCCACGGGAAGGGGACAAACGGGAATTCATTTTTTTACGACAAGCGCGATACATATGAATTCGAAATTAGACCTGTACGTTCATTAGGGACTGCGAGGGAGCGCTAAGAACGAATTTCCCGAAATTCCCACGGGAAGGGGACTAACGGGAATTCAATTTTTTTACAAAAACCGCTGTACATGTGAAGCTAAAATCGGAGACTGCGGGGAAGCACTAAGAATTGATTTCCCGAAATTCCCACGGGAAGGGACTGTCTGTGCGTTTGTGCACGCTAATCTCAGGAACGGCTTAACCGATTTCGGTGCAGTTTTCAGGAATATATTGTGACAGGTCCCACTTAACATATAGGCTACTTTTTATCCCGGGAAAATGTTTTTATCCCGGATAATTTCGACATTTTTTTTTCTGTAGTCCACGCGGACGGAGTCGCGGGCGTCCACTAGTATTTTAATAAAAAAACTTGACAAACACACGAAAGAATCACCACGCTATAAAGTCGGAGTCACGAGTTACACTGAATAGAAACAAGCGTGAGCGCCGGTTTCGCACAGTTATCGCAGTATCCCTCCCCCGCCGCCCCGCTTGACCTCGACACGAACTCAATGTAATAACAGCGAGCTGACTATATAAGTGAAATATTTACACCACATTTTTGTTTCTAAGACTAATAGTTTTTTAATTATTAAGGTACGATGATATAGACCTTTTCGTTACGGTCCAGTTTTTAAACCTGGTACCCGTATGTTTCGGCGCGATTTTAAAGACGTTTCACGTCAAAAATACACAAAAACAGGGGAACTTGAGTAATACTATCTGTGATATTAATTTTAATGAAAATGAAAATAATTCACAGTCAATGAGAGATGTTGGTAATGAAATTTCAAGTGGTATTAATGAAAATCAATCTTTAATTAATGAAATGAGTAATGATGTAATTTTAAATATTGATAATAATGAAAGTGAAATTTCTAGTCCCAACAATAATGATATAGTGAGTAATGAATTGTCCACTAATATTATCAATTCGCCAATTTCAGATCCTGTGTGGTCCCCACCATCAGTGTCTTATGAGACTGGGGATGAAGGTGATGAAGATATGTTTGGTGATGAAGGTGATGTCTTCATAGACTCGTCCTCTTCGCTGCCAGTATTTTCGGCTCCAGGAGGCGCGCCAGCCGCGTCAGGTACCAGCGTGTCTGAATCGCGTCCTTTACGCTCTACTAGAGGTACTGTACCTAGTAAATATAAGGACTATGATCTCACTTCTATGTTGGCTGAAGCAAGGTCTGTCGATGAACCATTGACCTATAAAGAGGCTATGAATTCACACGAAAGTGATGAATGGTTTGAGGCCATGAAAGGTGAGTACACATCTATGTTGAAGAACAAGGTTTGGGAGTTAGTTGACCGTCCAGTTGGTGAGAATAGTATAGTTAAAAGTAAATGGGTATTCAAAAAGAAATTTGATGCCATGGGCAAATTTTGTAAACATAAAGCTAGATTGGTTGCCTGTGGATACAGTCAAAAAGAAGGTTTAGATTATAATGAAACTTTTTCACCAGTTGTAAGGCACTCTTCCTTAAGAATTTTATTCAGTATTGCCACACAATTAGATTTAAAAATCTATACTATAAGAGTTTGTTTGTTTGTTTGTTTGTTTGATTGAACGCGCTAATCTCCGGAACTACTGGGTCGAATTAAAAAAATCTTTTTATGTTGGATAGTCCATTTATCGAGGAAGGCTTTAGGCTATATATCATCACAGTGCGACCAATAGGGACGAAGAATAAGAGGAAAATGTGGAAAAAACGGGGAAAATTATTCAACTTTGGAGACTTCCGTTGCGTGCGCTGCGTAAACGGTTCAAGTTATCCAAAAAATATGTATGAAAGAATAAAATGACGTAGAAATGATATGAAAGAAAAAATTGAAGGTCTAGACTGCCTGATGCAGAACCCTTAGCAGCCCAGCTAAACTTTGAGAGATATGAAAATACCGTCTTAGGAAAAGTTGCTCAGCATGATAAGCACTTTCTAATAACGTAATAAAATTGAAGGTCTAGATAACCTGATGCAGAACCCTTAACAGCCCAGCTAAATTTTGAGAGATATGAAAATACCGTCTTAGGAAAAGTTATTCAACATTTTAAAAGAATTCAATTCCCTGTTAAGTTATCTTTTGCTGTAACAATTAATAAATCACAGGGGCAAACGTTTAAACACGTTGGAATTGACTTACGTCAAGACTGCTTTTCACACGGCCAATTATATGTCGCGTTGTCAAGATCGGGTTGCGGAGAAAATCAGTATGTTCTTCTGCCACAAGAAAATAAAACAAAAAATATAATTTACGCAGAAGTACTTTAAAATATTTTATTCTGTTTGTTGACGCGGACGAAGTCGCGGGCAACAGCTAGTAGATCATATAGATGTTACCACTGCCTTTTTAAATAGTGAATTAAAGGAACAAATTTATGTAGAACAGCCCTTAGGTTTCAGAGATAACTCTAATAAGGTTTGTTTACTAAAGAAAAGCTTGTATGGCTTAAAACAAGCTAGTCGTATGTGGAATTTAAAAATAAATGACGTGTTATGTAGAAATGGGTATGTGCAGAGTAAGTGTGAACCCTGTGTTTATGTCAGAAAAACTAAAGATGTTTATGTAATATTAGCACTTTATGTGGACGATTTCTATGTATTTCATAATGGTTGTATTGAAGACATAGTATCTTTATTAAAAAGTAATTTTGAAATTCGCCACTTGGGTGAACTAAAGAGTTGTCTAGGAATGAATGTAACTAAGAAGAATGGCTTAACCATCCTGGATCAATCTGAGTATATAAGGCGTTTATTGGTTAAATACAATATGATTGAATGTAAACCTGTGTCCACACCATTGCCACTTAATTGTAAGTTGGATAAATGTAATGAGGAAAGTATACAAAATGATAAATATAATTACAGGCAACTTATTGGATCTCTTATGTACTTGAGTGTTTACACGCGGCCTGACATTTCGTATGCTTGCTCTCAACTTAGTCAGTACTGTACCTGTTATGATAAGAGTCACTGGAACGCCGCTAAGCGTGTATTGCGATATCTGAAGGGTTCTATTAATTATGGTCTTTACTTTGTTAAAAGTGACGTATTTAATATAAGAGCTTATACAGATTCGGACTGGGCCTCTGATTTGTCGGACCGTAAGTCCTATAGCGGCTTTGTGATTAAGTTAGGTCATATCGTCATTAATTGGGAGGCTAGAAAACAGCGTAGTATAGCATTGTCTAGCACCGAGGCCGAATATATGGCAATAAGCGATGTATGCAAGGACATATGTTTTGGTCAAAATTTCTTACATGAAATTATTGACAAAACTTTCAATGTAATTGTATTCAATGATAATCAGAGTGCTCAAAAGCTTCTGCTTGTAAAAGAATACTCCCATAGAAGGACGAAACATATTGACTTGCATTACCACTATGTAAAGGATTTAATTCAATGACTTTTTTTAAAAAAATTAACCGACTTCAAACTTTAACTAAAAAGCGATAAATAACGTAACTAATTTATCTACTTAATACATATTAAATATCTCAAATTATTTAAATATTTACAACTTAATACCTAATACTGTAACAAAGTCATCTTTAACTATTTAAATATTTATAATTATCACTTATTTTTTGGAGTCGGTGCCAGCCTAGGTAACGTAGTCTGTTGTGTTGATGGACGCGCGTGGCTGGCAAAGCCACACACACGGCAAAATACAATATGGTGTAGAAGGCAGCGTTAATGCAATTTCCTATTCTTGGTTTTACTATTTAGTGTGGGTCAGTTTTCTTAATTACATTTATTCGTTTGGCTGGCACCGACTCCAAAAAATAAGTGATAATTATAAATATTTAAATAGTTAAAGATGACTTTGTTACAGTATTAGGTATTAAGTTGTAAATATTTAAATAATTTGAGATATTTAATATGTATTAAGTAGATAAATTAGTTACGTTATTTATCGCTTTTTAGTTAAAGTTTGAAGTCGGTTAATTTTTAAAAAAAAAGTCAGTTTATTTCTCGATTTATAGTTGTGTTAATGCGTTGTGGACTTAAATAGATGCTAGTTTATACATTATGATTTTTGGTCGTTAACGTTCCCGAAAACTACGTAATCTCCTCATCATCACGATCATTTTTCTCCTTGGAAGCATACCTGGGAAGTGTCTGGTTTTCAAAATATTAGGGTCCAAAGTTGAGTAAATAGACTGCGTTTTTCTGCATGAATGCACATAGACGCGCGTAGCAAGATTTTTCACGAGAAATAATTAATATCTTTCTATGAAAAAACTAGCATAAACACTAGACACTATAAATTTCGCCAGATCAAGTAATTAAAATTAATAAAAAAAAAAAAATCCAAGCATTTTTTTTTGCATAAACTTACTTTATTTGATGTATAGAGTACGTACCCTTCGTTAATGGTGGCCACAAAAAAACACCCTGTATAGTTTCCATCGACCAATTGCAGTACTGTCCCCTAACTCCTAACCGTTAAGGAGTTCTGTAGCTTGACCATCAGCACAGCAGCATCAGATGTTGATTCAAGTATACCTCACAAGCAACAAGTTAGCCCTACATACCACTATATAGTTTCCATCGACCAATTGCAGTACTGTCTCCCAACTCCTAACCGTTAAGGAGTTCTGTAGCTTCATCATCAGCATCAGATGTTGATTCAAGTAACACGTTAGCCCTGCATACTACTAAATAATTTCCATCGACCAATTGCAGTACTGTCTCCCAACTCCTAACCGTTAAGGAGTTCTGTAGCTTCATCATCAGCACAGCAGCATCAGATATTGATTCAAGTAACACGTTAGCCCTGCATACTACTAAATAATTTCCATCGACCAATTGCAGTACTGTCTCCCAACTCCTAACCGTTAAGGAGTTCTGTAGCTTCATCATCAGCACAGCAGCATCAGATATTGATTCAAGTAACACGTCAGCCCTACACACTACTAAATAGTTTTCATCGACCAATTGCTGTACTGTCTCCGAACTCCTAACCGTTAAGGAGTTCTGTAGCTTCATTATCAGCACAGCAGCATCAGATATTGATTCAAGTAACACGTCAGCCCTACACACTACTAAATAGTTTTCATCGACCAATTGCTGTACTGTCTCCGAACTCCTAACCGTTAAGGAGTTCTGTAGCTTCATCATCAGCACAGAAGCATCAGATGTTGATTCAAGTAACACGTTAGCCCTACATACTACTAAATAGTTTCCATTGACCAATTGCAGTACTGTATCCCAACTCCTAACCGCTAAGGAGTTCTGTAGCTTAACCATCATCACAGCAGCATCAGATGTTGATTCAAGTATACCTCACAAGCAACAAGTTAGCCCTACATACCACTATATAGTTTCCATCGACCAATTGCAGTACTGTCTCCCAACTCCTAACCGTTAAGGAGTTCTGTAGCTTCATCATCAGCATCAGATGTTGATTCAAGTAACACGTTAGCCCTGCATACTACTAAATAGTTTCCATCGACCAATTGCAGTACTGTCTCCCAACTCCTAACCGTTAAGGAGTTCTGTAGCTTCATCATCAGCACAGCTGCATCAGATGTTGATTCAAGTAACACGTCAGCCCTACACACTACTAAATAGTTTTCATCGACCCATTGCTGTACTGTCTCCCAACTCCTAACCGTCAAGGAGTTCTATAGCTTCATCATCAGCACAGAAGCATTAGATGTTGACACCCTGAAGCATATACCTGAGTAGGACATGATTACGTAACAAAAGCACCATACGAGCATACAATTTTCGGTGGTTGCCCTAGATTTCTCCTGGATCCCATCATCAGATCCTGACCTGGTGAAAATGGGACCACCTCAGAAGTGAACTCTATCCAACCAAAAAAAAATTTTTGAAATCCGTTTATAACTGACGGAAATATCGGTGAACATACATAAAAAAATATATATATATATTATACATACAGACGAATTGAGAACCTCCTCCTTTTTTTGAAGTCGGTAAAAAGGTCGTATATGCGTTAAATACTTGTCAACAGATAAAATAATTTTTTTAAAACGAAAAACCGACTTCCTCCTAAAACTCGAGCTTACTAAAGTAAAATTTTACTAAACGGCAAATATATATTGCGTTATGCCGTGTACGAAGTTTAAGAGGCATAATATTGTCAGATTTATATAATTTTTATATCTACTCTAATATTATAAAGAGGAAAACTTTGTTTGTTTGGTTGTAATGAATAGGCTCAAAAACTACTGGACCGATTTCAAAAATTCTTTCACCGTTAGAATCCTTATTGGACCTGGATGAACATAGGCTATAAGAATTTCCCGATATTCCCACGGGAAGGCGACCAACGGGAATTCTATATTTTTTACGAAAACCGCTATACATATGAAGCTGAAATCGGGCATATATGTTCATTGGGGACAGCGAGGGAGGACTAAAAACGGATTTCCCGAAATTCCCACGGGAAGGGGACAAACGGGAATTCATAGTTTTTACGAAAACCGCTATACATATGAAGCTGAAATCGGGCATATATGTTCATTGGGGACAGCGAGGGAGGACTAAAAACGGATTTCCCGAAATTCCCACGGGAAGGGGACAAACGGGAATTCATAGTTTTTACGAAAACCGCTATACATATGAAGCTGAAATTGGGCATATATGTTCATTAGGGACTGCGAGGAAACACTAGAACGGATTTCCCGAAATTCCCACGGGAAGGAGACCAACGGGAATTATTTATTTTTTACGAAAACGGTTAAACATGTGAATCTGAAGTTGAGCATATATGTTTATTTGGGACCCCGAGGAAGCACTGGGAACGGATTTCCCGAAATTCCCACGGGAAGGGGACAAACGTGAATTAATTTTTTACGACAACCGCGATAACATATAGGCTACTTTTTACACTTAACATATAGGCTACTTTTTATTTTTTCTGTAGTCCACGCGGACGGAGTCGCGGGCGTCCACTATCAGTTGGACCTACTTACGCAACACAGAACCAACCCACCAAACTAAAGTTTTGAGAAAAAGCCACTTTTGTAAAAAAAATGTGTACTGTAAAATTGATAGCTATCTACACTAATATTATAAAGAGGAAAACTTTGTTTGTTTGGTTGTAATGAATAGGCTCAAAAACTACTGGACCGATTTCAAAAATTCTTTCACCGTTAGAATCCTTATTGGACCTGGATGAACATAGGCTATAAGAATTTCCCGATATTCCCACGGGAAGGCGACCAACGGGAATTCTATATTTTTTACGAAAACCGCTATACATATGAAGCTGAAATCGGGCATATATGTTCATTGGGGACAGCGAGGGAGGACTTAAAACGGATTTCCCGAAATTCCCACGGGAAGGGGACAAACGGGAATTCATAGTTTTTACGAAAACCGCTATACATATGAAGCTGAAATCGGGCATATATGTTCATTGGGGACAGCGAGGGAGGACTAAAAACGGATTTCCCGAAATTCCCACGGGAAGGGGACAAACGGGAATTCATAGTTTTTACGAAAACCGCTATACATATGAAGCTGAAATTGGGCATATATGTTCATTAGGGACTGCGAGGAAACACTAGAACGGATTTCCCGAAATTCCCACGGGAAGGAGACCAACGGGAATTATTTATTTTTTACGAAAACGGTTAAACATGTGAATCTGAAGTTGAGCATATATGTTTATTTGGGACCCCGAGGAAGCACTGGGAACGGATTTCCCGAAATTCCCACGGGAAGGGGACAAACGTGAATTAATTTTTTACGACAACCGCGATAACATATAGGCTACTTTTTACACTTAACATATAGGCTACTTTTTATTTTTTCTGTAGTCCACGCGGACGGAGTCGCGGGCGTCCACTAGTTATGAATAAAGTGCATTTTAAATACTATACTATTACAAATATCAAGGGCTGAGCGTTTGTAACGTTTGGAAGGAGTTTGGCATAAAGAGTTTGCAAAGCGAGTACACCTCAACGACGGGCATGACGACACCCTGCTGACCGAATATAATCTGTGCACTTTCGCGGCATCTCTTCGAATGCGCTGGACGTGTACAAAAATCCTAGCTCTTAATTAGTTTTAAAATAATTTGTTTTCATATTAATAATTCAATAAGAGAAGTATTTTAGTTTCAGTTAATTCGTGTTCTTATTTTTTTAATAATCATATCCAGGTCTAGATTCTAATATCAGCGCGTGGGATAAGTCACGTAGCCTACCGCTAACGGGTTCATTACAAATCTTGTAAGGCTTACGTATTAGTAATGTAGTGTTGTGTGTGGTAAACTGTAAGTACATTTTGATTTTATAATGCCTAGATCAAAGAAAACAGACGACAGTTCGCATAAAAACCGCAATAAATCACGCAGAAATCGTAAGCGTTCCCATGATAGTTCACGTACGCGCCACCGTAGTAGTAGTAGTTCTAATAGCCGCCGCGATAGCTCTCGTAGAAACCGTGATAGTTCTCATAGTCAGGCACTTGATACAATTCTCGGTAGATTGCATGCGATCGAGGGTAAACTATCTTCAACTTCGACACCAGTTTCGAAAACGTCACGTCCAGCGCGCGAATGCCTTACCCCGGGGCCTCCTGTCGAAACAGGAAGCACCCCTGCGTTAGCCGAACATTTGAGTAACAAAACGGACAAAATTGTGAATGCGTTGTCGTTGTTGTTGGAACCAAAGCCTAAGCACTATTACATTCCAAATTTTGATCCGAGTGTTACCGACTTTGACGTATGGTGTGCAGAAGTAGATCGAGGTCGCGAACTAAATCGCTGGGACGATAATGAATGCTTATCGCGTATTGGTGGCTGCTTGAAAGGTGATGCGCGTACTTGGCTAAATGATTGGGTCTCTCATGATCGTACCTGGACAAATTTTAAGTTAGAATTTCGATCACTATGCCCACGTAACATTGACGTCGCTAATATTTTGTTTGATGTAATGAGTACAAATTCTAAAAACTATTCCACATACGCCGAATATGCACGGAAGTCTTTGCTACGATTAAATATTGTTAAGGGTTTATCGGGTGATTTGAAAACAGCTATTGTCATTAGAGGTATTACAGATCCTCAAGTAAAAGCTGCTGCTTCTAATGCGAATTTGCAGCCTAGTCAGTTAGTTGAATTCTTATCAGTTTACTCTATGCCAAAGTCCGACTTTCGAACTACTCGCAATTTTACTCGTCCGGTAAATGTAGGTCGTTTTGAATCCCGTAAACGTGAGGGCTCTAAGCCAGACATTAAATGCTTTAACTGTGACGGAGTTGGTCATTTAAAAGTGAATTGTCCTAAACGCCAGAAAATTAATGTCAATAAACCAACTACGATATCAGAAGGGTCAAACAAGACACTTATATCGTGTACATACTGTAGCAAAACTGGTCACACCATTGATAAGTGTTTTGTAAAACAACGAGTCGAAACAAAGGGTAGTACTAATAACGTAAATTTTTGTCAGACGTCGTCCGAAATACAAATGTCATGACTGCTGTGATTGGAACACTGCCTATAGATGTATTAATTGATAGTGGGTCTGATATATCTCTAATTTCTGATTCAGTGCTAAAACATATTACATGCAATAAAATACCCACATATCGGTTAATGCGCGGAATAGGTAGTCAAGAGATTGAGTCTACGTCTTATATAACAACAGTCATTGAATTTCCTGAAATTTCTGTGGAAGTGGACTTATTCGTAGTATCTGCTGAAAATATTAGTGCACCTATTTTATTAGGGACTGATGTTCTGAATCGGGATGGAGTAACTTATGTACGAACTGGTAATGTACAACGGCTTATTAGGATGAATGACGTAGCTCAGGTGCATCAATTACACGTCTTAGACTTTAATAATTTAAATACGTCTCTTGTACTTGAGGACAAGAACCGGTTGTTAGCACTAGTTAGTGAATTTTCTGATTCCTTTGTTACTGGGACTGCGACCTCCACTGTAAATACAGGTTGTATGGAAATAAAGCTTAGCAGTAATGTACCTGTGAATTACCGTCCATGTAAGTTATCTGCGGATGAGAAATCGCGAGTCAGAAATATAGTGAACGATCTTTTAGCTAAGGAAATAATCCGCGAATCTGAGTCTGACTACGCAAGTCCTATCATACTTGTCAAGAAGAAAGACGGGTCTGATAGGATGTGCGTAGACTATCGAGCATTAAACGCAATTACAATCAAGGATAGATTTCCCTTACCCCTGATAGACGACCACATTGATAAACTGGGTAGCAGTAAATTCTTTACTAGTTTAGATATGGCTACGGGGTTTCATCAGGTGCCCATGAAAGATGACGCATCCATTAGCAAGACGGCGTTTGTTACACCGGAGGGTCACTTCGAATATTTGAAGATGCCCTACGGTTTAACTAACGCTCCTGTAGTTTATCAACGAATTATATCAAAGACCTTCAAGGGCCTTATCGATACGGGAAAGGTTCTTAATTACATTGACGACGTACTTATTTTATCGGATTCGATAGACGAAGGGCTAGACTTGTTACGTCAAGTTCTCGATTGTCTTACTAAGGCCGGTTTTTCAATCAATCTGAAAAAGTGCACTTTTCTAGAGACTGAAGTTGAATATTTAGGCAGACTTATAAGTCAAGGTCAGGTGAGGCCGAGTCCTAGAAAGGTAGACGCCTTAGTAAATTCACCGAAACCTACCAGCGTTAGGCAAGTGAGGCAATTTTTGGGTCTTGCGGGTTACTTTAGGCGGTATATTCCTAATTACGCTGCTAAAACCGCCTGCATAGCAAAACTTACCAAAAAAGGAGAACCATTCCTCTGGGGCGATGATCAAAATAAAGCGCATGACTACATTATTCATTGTCTGACTGAAGAGCCTGTGCTTGCAATATTCAACCCACAATTGTCTACTGAACTTCATACCGACGCTAGTGCAATTGGATACGGCGCTGTATTGTTGCAAGAACATGAAGGCAAGCGGAAGCGAGTCATCGGTTATTTCAGTAGATCGACTCAAGGTGCAGAGTCTCGATACCACAGCTATGAGCTGGAGACTTTGGCCATAGTGAAGGCACTGCAGTATTTCCGCCATTATCTTATAGGCATCGACTTTAAGATAGTGACGGATTGCAATTCACTGAAATTAACCGAACGAAAGAAAGATCTGGTTCCTCGAGTAGCTAGGTGGTGGGTCTACATGCAAGACTTTCGCTTCACTATTGAGTACAGAAAAGGTGCATTGATGCAACATGCTGACTTTCTAAGTCGCAATCCTGTAAACGTTTCACACATTCGTAGACCTAACAACTGGGCACAGATCGCCCAGACCGCTGATTCCGAAACACAAGAGCTGATGGAAAAATTAAGGGACGGGCAGTTAGATTCATCTCGATATGTCATCAAAAACCATCTTTTGTACTACAGGTACAGTTCCACGGGTGAGGAATCACGTCTTCTGTGTTTTATACCCAAGGGTCACAGACTTAGCCTTTTGCGTGTTTTCCACGACGATCATGAGCATATCGGGATGGATAAAACTATTGTCCTAATTCTTCGTCACTTTTGGTTCCCTGGTCTTAGACAATTCGTCAAAAAATACATTTCCCATTGTATCGTTTGTCTTTCGCATAAAAGAATTCCCAGAGGTCCACACCAACCCATAAAATCTTGGACTAAGCCCGATAGCCCCTTTTCTATAGTCCATATGGATGTTCTAGGTCCATCCAGGTAAAATTCAATTGACCCTCAACATAACTAGACAGGCCACAACTCAAACGTCACCCCTGCAACTTTTGATCGGTATCGAAGCCACTACTCCTATCTTAAGAGCCTTGGTAAGGGATGTAGCTCTTGAAAACTCGCATGCCAATCGTGAAGCAATGATTACTTTGAGGCGCCAGCGAGCCTGTGAACTTCTCGAAGAGAATCAGCGTCAGCAAGATCAACGTATTAATGAAACGCGTAGACAGCCACGTACTTATAATATTGGCGATTTTGTATTCGTTAGTAAATGTTCACAGAGTTCTGGCAAACTGGACTCTGGTATGAGGGGTCCATACAAGGTCATTCAGCAGCTCCCACATCATCGTTATGACCTAGAACTTCTGGCGGGGTCCTATGGAAAACGGACCCAGGCAGCCGCGGAGCATATAGTGCTTTGGCGTGGTGAATGGACCCCAGACGTGTGTGCAGCGTTTTTCGCCGATGGTAAGTTGCGGACGGCTACGTGCGCGTGCCTTTTGGCCGCTACCTATGACGTATGCTGGTGTCCGGTAAGCTACGTGCGCGTGCCTTTTGGCCGCTACCTATGGCGTATGCTGGTGTCCGGAAAGCTGCGTGCGCGTGCCCTTTTGGCCGCTACCTATGGCGTATGCTGGTGTCCGGAAAGCTGCGTGCGCGTGCCTTTTGGCCGCTACCTATGGCGTATGCTGGTGTCCGGAAAGCTGCGTGCGCGTGCCTTTTGGCCGCTACCTATGGCGTATGCTGGTGTCCGGTAAGCTACGTGCGCGTGCCTTTTGGCCGCTACCTATGGCGTATGCTGGTGTCCGGTAAGCTACGTGCGCGTGCCTTTTGGCCGCTACCTATGGCGTATGCTTGTAAGTTATGAGAAGCCACGTGCGCGTGTCTTATGGCCGCTATCTATGGCGTGTGTTGGAAGGAATAAATGATAGACTTCTATCATTTGTTCTTATTTATATTTTTATGAATGCTTGACCTATAACAGTGATCATGTACAAATCATAATTATTTGAGTGCACACTTATAACTATGATTTGAGATATGTTAATTGTTATAGACCTTTAGTTTTTAAAATTTTGGCATTGTTAAAAATTATATCACGTTTCAGATGATGAGAATCTTGCTGACAATGGAGAGCCATCTGCCAAAGGCCAAGCGAGAGATGATGTTGATCAGCCATCCAAGGAGCATCCCGCCCATCACCAAGCGGTCGAGAACGCCCCGCCGTCAGGAGAGGCCGTATTACAAATATCAAGGGCTGAGCGTTTGTAACGTTTGGAAGGAGTTTGGCATAAAGAGTTTGCAAAGCGAGTACACCTCAACGACGGGCATGACGACACCCTGCTGACCGAATATAATCTGTGCACTTTCGCGGCATCTCTTCGAATGCGCTGGACGTGTACAAAAATCCTAGCTCTTAATTAGTTTTAAAATAATTTGTTTTCATATTAATAATTCAATAAGAGAAGTATTTTAGTTTCAGTTAATTCGTGTTCTTATTTTTTTAATAATCATATCCAGGTCTAGATTCTAATAATACCTAATATATTTTTCTATGTATACAAATATAAAATTTATGAAAATCATTTAGATTATTAATGTTATTAGAAGAAAAACTCGTTGGTTCCTTTTTGCAAAAGTATATCAGTGTGTGTTGGGTCTTTGTTATTTATTATCGTGTCATAAATATAAAGTAAAAATTTAAAAATCCATATATATTTTAAACATTTTATTATTAAAAATAAAAGTTAACTGGAAATTTAAGATTTGCTTTATATCTCAAATTCCTAGTAAATATAAAAACTTAGACAAATATTAAAAATCACCTAATCCAAATCCAATTCTATATCAAAATCAGGTTGACCTGAAAATCCTTCAATATCGTCTTCTAAATCTTCATTTCCGACAAGATTCACATAGAAGTTATGTGAGTCTTTCGGAATCAGGTGTAACATGCTTTTTAAATCCCTTAACTTTGCATCAGGGACAGGTTTCCCTGTTGGCCAAAGTGGCTCCATTAAAGCTTTTGTTATCAAAAAATCTCTTCCGCGAACATTTTTTTTTACATCAACTACCTTAAAATCTTCATTCAATATAGTTCGCATGTAAATTTTGAACATTTCATCCTTTTTAATCATAATCTCCTTAGTATGAAGCCATGAAACTTTCCGTCCATCTATCGTTTTCTTTCTATTAATAATATTTTTTTCTAACTTTAATGATGACAAAAAATCTTCATTTTTCATTCTATGTACATGCATTGGTTTTGTTTTTTTACAGGTTTTCATAACCTGTATATAATCATCTGGTGTGTAGAGCCTCTGTTGATGTTTTAGGGCACATTCTATCTTCCCAAAATCTGTATCATTTGGGAGGAAGCTATGTCCTGATTCAAGGAATTTTATATTTATCTGGTCTAAAGTTGGATGTTCATTCAGCATAGCTTTTAGCATTAATATTAATTTTATGTTGCGGTTCTGACCACCGCACGAATCGCTCCACAAAATCAGAAATTTTACGTTCCTATCAAGTCTTTCTGTGATATGTTTGATGAGGCAAGAGCCAACCTCTTGAGCTCCTCTACCAGCTTCTCCTTCTACCCACACATTACAGTGAGCTTCATCTTTGGTGCCGGTATGTATACCTAAATTGTATACCCAGAGTTGTCTTTTATAAAAGACGATATTTGTGGGTATACGCGGTAAAGGTAAGGTTTTCTCAAGGTCAAACGATAGAGTTTCTACAGTAGGATCACCTTCAGCTCGTTTCATGTCGATTCTTAACTGTTTTTGAAGAGAGTCTGCTGTTTCTTGATGCTCTACTCGTTTTTGTTCAATTTCAGCTCTATTTTGTTCCGACGACTGAATTTGACTTTCAAAAAAGTCACACTTATTACATGTATCTTTTTTTAAGGGCTTGGTGCGCAGGTTAAATTTAGTAAAAAATAATTTGTTTACTTTAGAAACAGACAAAATGTTAACGCCTGCGGTTTTCGCTTCATTGCTGTACAATTCGTTAATTTTTGATAAAGTCATGTCTGCTCTTAAAAATTTTGCCCCTTCTGTTTTTTGTCGCCGATAGTGAGATACATACGACGGTAATTTTTTAATAAAGTTAATAAAGAACTCCTCACTTTGAGGAGATGTTCTATTGCATCCTCCATGCACTCCACGGTTATCTATAATACAACTGCTTGATCGCATCTTACAAAGCGATGTATTTATACGTTTAGCCGACGTTTGAAAAGTTTTTACAAACATATCTCTACAAACTGATTCACCATCTAAAAAATATTGGCGTGAGTAAGACTTTTTCCTTGAAACTTTGGTTTTATTGTCAGTTGCAACATAATGACGCTTTACAGGTTGTTCTTTTACTAAAGCAGTTAAAAATATATTTTGTGCATTATAAGATCCTAGAGAATAAAACTTTTCAAATTGAGCCAATCTCTTTTCAACTGGCACTTTTTCGTGGCACTTTTTAAGGCAACTGCATTGAAAATCAATAAATTTTTTGGAACTGACAAGTTTCTTCTTACTGTTTACATAAGGCAGATTTGTGTATTTTCGCTTTTTCCTTTCTTCCCGAGACAGCCCACCATATTTCGGCTTTCTGCCTTTTTTTGGCCGTCCCATGGTCTGGGTTTCATGAACAGAAACAGCTTCTATGTTTAACTGGTCATTATTAGTATTAACATTCTCAGATATTATAGACTTGAGTCCTAAATTTATTGATTCTGGTTGATGACTAGCGATCTCGTTTATTCCGTTAGCAATTTGGATAATTTCTGTGCATACAGAACCAGATATCAAAGAAATTGAATTGTTCGAGCTATCATCACTCGAGCTATTATCCGCATTAGCACAATAGTTTGGATCTCTTACTGAATCATCGCTATCAATATACAATGGAGCTTCACTACTTCTCAAGCTTGCGATCGTCATATCAGTTACACCTTCAGTGTTAAAGAAATTATCCGTAGAATCAGCTAAAATATTTAACAAAGATGCCGTCTCCGGAGACATAGAAGGAAGCGGTGAAACACTTTTTTCAGCAGAAATCTCGGTAAGAGATTTTGAGGTTTGTAAAGCATTATTGGTATTGAAATCTGCGCAAACAGCTGCAAAAGTATCAGCAGTGACTGGATGTGGAGTCAGTGGTGAGTATGGAGGTGGTTCTATGCTTTTTTCAACAGCGCTTTCAACATCGTCAGCAGCAATTGAAGTAAATATTGTTTTATCTTTCATGACCAAATTAGTTGCTAAAGACAGCGGAGAAGGAAGAGGACACAGGGAAGCCTCAGCAGACACGGTAAGTAATTCAGGTGATAAATTAGGATCAGATATACTATCACCTCCTTTGCAAGTAATTTTTTCATGCGAATTATCAACCACACCATGCGTACTAGATCTTCTTCGCTTGCGCAGAAAATCTAGAATAATTGCAAGTTTTTAATTACAAATATCAAATTTAAACATGCATAAGAAGAAGTCAATATTAAGCCTTTTTTATAATTTTAAGGGTGTTATTTAATTCATAGTTTGAAATATATGCGAAAAAAACTTTGTTTAAATCTACCGTATTGAAAAGTTACTTTTTGGTAGTTACGACTTTTAAGCCTAAAGGTATCGATATTATGACAAAAAAGTACCTACTAAATAGTCAGTAAACATAAAAACGAATTCCACATGCATAACATAAAGAATACCTGCAGATATCTGCATTGGACTGCTTGGTTGAGAGCTATCATAAAAATCTGAAAAAGGAATAATATTGTGCTAAGCAAAGTATTTAAACTTTTTGTTTAGTTAAATACACATCATTAAAATTAATTATGATACAAAACCTTTACGATTCGGATGATTTAGTTATATTTATAGTTTTGCAACAAAATGAAGAAATGCAAGTTTTAAGAAAGTACAAAACTTTTTATAACCTCAAAATTATTTACATACTTACCTTGATTGTCGTTCTCTTTAACATCTGAATGGTTAAGGGACCTTGAAATCATAGTTTGTACTCTGGTATTTACTCTCTTCATGTTTGGAAACAATAAATCTACTAATAAATTTACTAATCACACAATGTACTGATAGCTTTTGTTTTTTGGAACAAAGTTGCCATTTTTTATATTGCTTACCTACTATTTAATTTAGAAAGAGTTTGCCATATACATACCAAAACCTATTAAATTTTAAAATTATTTAACATAAAAAAATTGAATTTAGAAAAACTAATAACTTACAATTTTGTATGAAGGTATCATTGACTTGGATAAATAATTTTTATCAAGAAGTTTATTACACAACACAGATTCAAAGGACATGATTTCTTAAATGTAGTAAATAAATTTATATCAACAGGGAACCAAGTAAAGTGATTCTTTGTGAATGTATAGGATTATGTCTATTTAGATTTGCAAACGAGAACCAACCCGCATGGTTCTATTTATTTAATAAAAAAAATTGAAAATTCAAGCAACCATGTGGCATGGGTCTTATTGAAGAAAACAATTTCAATTATTTTTGAAGTATGTTGGGTGATCATGGGACATGAATCTTGTTAGTTAATTGGACAACTGCTGTTATGTTGGTTGATAACTTTGTCATTAAAATGTTTTGTTCTGTCAAAATTGACAGATCAGTGTGATCTTTACAGGGTCGATAGAAGGTTAATTTTTGAGAGTTTCTGTATCCTTATCTCAATTTTGACATGTGTGTGGATTGGTTCCTTCTTGCATAAGTAGGTCCAGTTATAAAGAGGTTATCTTTGTAGAGTAAGGTTGGACCTATATTTGATATGTATGGTTGTACAATTAAGTTAAAGTACATCTAAAAACCTAAATAATTTCATATAGGAACCGCTGCATGTACTTATAAGAGAACCCATCTACTTTTATTATTACCTGGTTACTCCTAAAGGTGGGTTCCCACAGTGAGTGATTTCACGGACGGACGCGGACACACCGACGGCTACGGACGGACACGCACCACGGACGCGTCTATATTATCACGGACGGTCCGTGGTGCGGGCTGGTGCACGTCCGTCCGTAATATCACGCACCGTGGGAACCCACTGTAATATATTATATAATGTAAAATAGGCCACATGACAAAAGAGAAAAAGGACTAGGCTTCGAAACTTTACGTCTGACAATATGATGATTATGATGATAATGATGACCTCCGACCAATTTCGGTCATGGCGACCACTTCTAGTCCTAGATATTACTAAGTTGGCGTTCATGCGCTCGGAGATGGCTTACATTTACATAGCCAATCTTCGCCCTGAACGCCCGCGCACACAGAGGACAGGTTAGTGCGCCATTATTGTATTATAGATAATGGCAGCAGGAGGACGAGTCTTTACTTCATCACGTTTAGCGTCAAGGTCAGCTTGACGCTGCTCCTCGAACTCGTGTACTTGCTTTATCACCGTCCTGCGCCACTCTGGTCGTTGTGCTGACAAAACTTCCCATTTAGATGGATCTATATTGCATCTCTTCATGTCTTTTCTGAACATCTTTATATCTGAGGAGTTGCCCGCCGCGTTTCCGCTTGCCCTCCTCTATTTCAGAAAAGAAGATGCTCTTAGCCAATCTCTCCTCCGCCATACGAGACACATGACCGCACCACCGAAGCTGCCGACGCATTAAGTAGGCCTCAATGGCACTTACATTGGCTCTTTGCAATACTTCGGTATTACGCACTCGGTTGGACCATCTGATTCTCATGATGGATCGGAGGCACTTGAGGTGGAATCGATCCAGAGTGCGTATGTGGCGACGGTACATGCACCACGCCTCGGAGGAATATAAGAGATTTAGCAGCACAACAGCCATGTACACACTTATTTAAGCAACATATAATTACACTCCTTCTTCCTGCCCTGTTCCCAATCATTTGGGGTCGGTGCAATATGTAGGTACTCTTTTTTCATTCATGCCTATTATCCGTCATCTCGTTATTCTCATGTCTACCTCTTCCTCTATAACCATCTTACTTCGGACACGGCTTAACGCAACATATAATTTAATGACTTAACACAATTATCTTCATCTTCATAAGCCTATTGCAGTCCATTACTGGACGTAGGCCCCCCCCTGCCATAGGGGGATTTTGTTACTAAAAAGTTCCACTATCTGTTTTTCGGCAGCTCCATCATCAGACCCTCGTTTCCTTTATATTATGTGTAGCTGACCAAAATTCTCTATAAAAATCTAAAAACGGACTACTCGTGCCTTTTATATTTGAGGATATCCCTAGATTCCTTAGAGATTCCATCATCAGATGTTATGTTTTATATGTAGGTGATCAAAACGCTCAGTAAAAGTATAAAAACAGACTACATGTGCCTACAATATTCGAGGATTGCCCTCGATTTCTTCAAGATCCCATCATCAGATCCTGATATGGTGAATATGGGACCAACCTGGAAGTATACCATGACCAACTATAAAAAAAAATTTGAAATCGGTTCATAAATGACGGAGTTCTGAGGTAACACACATAAAAAAAAAAAAAAAAAAAACATACGGACGAATTGATAACCTCTCTTTTTGAAGTCGGTTAATGATTGCAGATGTATTTACTAAGCCACTTTGTACTAGCAAACATTGTAATTTTGTTAAAAATTTAAATTTAAAGCACTTCAATTAGTATGATGTTGTAGCCTTTTTGAGATGTATTTGGATTGTTTTTTAACCGACTTCAAAAAGAGAGGTTATCAATTCGTCTGTATGTTTTTTTTAATTTTTTTAAATTTTTTATGTGTGTTACCTCAGAACTCCGTCATTTATGAACCGATTTCAAATTTTTTTTTATAGTTGGTCATGGTATACTTCCAGGTTGGTCCCATATTCACCATATCAGGATCTGATGATGGGATCTTGAAGAAATCGAGGGCAATCCTCGAATATTGTAGGCACATGTAGTCTGTTTTTATACTTTTACTGAGCGTTTTGATCACCTACATATAAAACATAACATCTGATGATGGAATCTCTAAGGAATCTAGGGATATCCTCAAATATAAAAGGCACGAGTAGTCCGTTTTTAGATTTTTATAGAGAATTTTGGTCAGCTACACATAATATAAAGGAAACGAGGGTCTGATGATGGAGCCGCCGAAAAACAGATAGTGGAACTTTTTAGTAACAAAATCCCCTTATGGCAGGGGGGGGGGGCCTACGTCCAGTAATGGACTGCAATAGGCTTATGAAGATGAAGATAATTGTGTTAAGTCATGAAATTATATGTTGCGTTAAGCCGTGTCCGAAGTAAGATGGTTATAGAGGAAGAGGTAGACATGAGAATAACGAGATGACGGATAATAGGGATGAATGAAAAAAGAGTACCTACATATTGCACCGACCCCAAATGATTGGGAACAGGGCAGGAAGAAGGAGTGTAATTATATGTTGCCTAAATAAGTGTGTACATGGCTGTTGTGCTGCCAAATCTCTTATATTCCTCCGAGTCGTGGTGCATGTACCGTCGCCACATACGCACTCTGAATCGATTCCACCTCAAGTGCCTCCGACCCATCATGAGAATCAGATGGTCCAACCGAGTGCGTAATACCGAAGTATTGCGAAGAGCCAATGTAAGTGCCATTGAGGCCTACTTAATGCGTCGGCAGTTTCGGTGGTGCGGTCATGTGTCTCGTATGGCGGAGGAGAGATTGGCTAAGCGCATCTTCTTTTCTGAACTGGAGGAGGGCAAGCGGAAACGCGACGGGCAACAGATACTCAGATACAAAGATGTTCAGAAAAGACATATGAAGAGATGCAATATAGATCCATCTAAATGGGAAGTTTTGTCAGCACAACGACCAGAGTGGCGCAGGACGGTGATAAAGCAAGTACACGAGTTCGAGGAGCAGCGTCAGGCTGACCTTGACGCTAAACGTGATGAACTAAAGACTCGTCCTCCTGCTGCCATTATCTATAATACAATAATGGCGCACTAACCTGTCCTCTGTGTGCGCGGGCGTTCAGGGCGAAGATTGGCTATGTAAATATAAGCCATCTCCGAGAGCATGAACGCCAACTTAGTAATATCTAGGAGTAGAAGTGGTCGCCATGACCGAAATTGATCGGAGGTCATCATTATCATCATAATCATCATATTGTCAGACGTAAAGTTTCGAAGCCTAGTCCTTTTTCTCTTTTGTCATGTGGCCTATTTTATATAAAAATTATATAAATCTGATAATATTATGCCCCCTAAACTTCGTACACGGCTTAACGCAATATATACTCGTATTTGCCCTTTAGTTAAATTTTACTTTAGTAAGCTCGAGTTTTGGGAGGAAGTCGGTTTTTCGTTTTAAAAAAATTATGGAATGTAGAGTTTGTCCGATGTAAACCATAAGGAGGCGTGTTAAAACGTTAGCGTGAATAGTGTATGCTTTACTCCGGACTGACGTTTGCTGTGACATATGTCATCGGAGACAGTTCTCTATACAGGATGATTTTTGGTCGTCAACGTTCCCGAAAACTACGGAATCTCCTCATCATCACGATCATTTTTCTCCATGGAAGCATACCTGGGAAGTGTCTGGTTTCCAAAATATTAGGGTCCAAAGTTGAGTAAATAGACTGCGTTTTTCTGCATAAATGCACATAGACGCGCGTAGCAGGATTTTTTCACGAAAAATAATTAATATCTGTCTATAAAAAAACTAACATAAACACTAGACACTATAAATTTCGCACGATCAAGGAATTTTAAATTTTTTTTTTCAAAAAAAATAATTTTTTTTCCCAGCATTTTTTTTGGCATAAACTTACTTTATTTCATGTATAGAATACGTACCCTTCGTTAAAGGTGGCCACAAAAAAACATCCTGTATAGTCTGTCACTCTTCGGATGGATGTTACTCGTTCATGTTGTGTGTGGCGTCCCGTATAATTATGAATCCATTGTAATCAAAGACTGTTTAATTGATATTGACAATGTAATGGTGCCTACGGTATTTATGAAGAATACATGGATCATTGCGTGCAGCTTGTGTTGTTTCATTCTACGCCTCGGACTCTAGTTGTCGTACACGTTAGATCCACGCGCTCACTATCTGCCTATCAAAATATATAATAAAAAAGCGGGTGGGGCTGTGTCGGGGCACACGGCCGTTGGTTTTAACGTGAAACGTCTATGTTAGCGAATCGCTTTTAAAGTAAAAGATTGAAATGAAAACAAGATGGACGCTGTTTTAAGTATTTTAATAAAAAAAGAACAGGTACGTAATAGAAACATAAAATACATAGCAAATGTTTATATATTTATTGTCACTTTCTGGTTATTTTAAATAGCAGCCGCCCACGACTTCGTCCGCGTGAGGGGGCGTTGTACCCGTGCGAAGCCGGGCAGGTTGTTGTATAGACTGTAGCCTTCCTTGGTAAATGGGCTATCTAACACTGAAAGAATTTTTCAAATCAGACCAGTAGTTCCTGAGATTAGCGCGTTCAAACAAACAAACAAACAAACTCTTCAGCTTTATAATATTAGTATAGATATAAATACTGTCCAAATTACACTTATTTTTGTATAAATCAATCGGTTCAAATAAACTTGACAAACACACGAAAGAATCACCACGCTATAAAGTCGGAGTCACGAGTTACACTGAATAGAAACAAGCGCGAGCGCCGGTTTCGCACAGTTATCGCAGTATCCCTCCCCCGCCCCCCCGCTTGACCCCGACACGAACTCAATGTCATAACAGCGAGCTGACTATATAAGTGAAATATTTACACCACATTTTTGTTTCTAAGACCAATAGTTTTTTAATTATTAAGGTACGATGATATAGACCTTTTCGTTACGGTCCAGTTTTTAAACCTGGTACCCGTATGTGTCGGCGCGATTTTAAAGACTTTTCACGTCAAAAAGTTTTTAGTATTTTACATGTATTTTATTATAGAAGATAGAATAACACAAAATAATCAAAGCTCAAACACAAAACAGTTAAGTTGTAATGACTTACTAACTAAGCCCCCAGTAGTGGCGTGACTTCTAAGTCGTATTTTTGTATTTGTCTGCTGAACAAATTTTTTTTTAAATATCGGGTTTTGTTTTTAGATATGTGTGTAACTCAGTACATGATTTATTTATATTTATTTTCGTAATCAGAATAGCTTTCACTACTGCGATACTTAACTGTGTTTTATCACTGGTCCATATTTTGTTCATTTGGGAAAAAACCCTTTCGACTGGTGCGTTACTACCAGGCAGACACATAACGTACTCAATAATTATGGAAAAGTTTGTTAAATGAAGGTTGTTAGTACGGAAGTGCTGGCATAATTCGACCCAACGGTTTTCAGTAGATACGAGTACATTCTCGGAATTCCAGTCCGAGATTTTTACATCTGTCGCATAGCTGGAAATAAATGTAAACTCATCAAAGACTTTCGTATCTTGGCTGCTGCTAATAAACCCTTGCGTGATCAGTAAATCCATCACCTTCTGCACCTCTTCCCACGTAGGCACCTTTGTTAAGTTTGCCCATTCAAAGACTTCCAGTTCCGTGTTGAATTGACACCACTGCTCCAAGTACCTATTCTTTGCTTGTTTTATAAAACTCGGCAGCCGCAATGTTTACATTCTGCTGGTCAACAGCAGCTTCGCTCTCTTGTAATTTTACAAGGAGGTTACGGACGATATGGGGAAGGAAAATCGTATTTTCTTTTAGTGCCAGGTTATCTCGGAGATGATTAATTTCCTTGGCTGACTCTATGGCCGACACATTTTGCCCTTCAATTTTCAACACAGCTTCATGAAAGGTAGCTGCTTGTGCGTGCAAAAAATATAACCATAATTCTGAAATGGGATCATTGAAAAACGTCTTTAAAATATTTGGGCATTTGTCGATACTCAGAAAATAGTTTTTCAAAGACAGAAACATTTTTATAACTCTCTCAAGCGCGGGCATTAACGCAAGCCACCTTGTTTTACTGTAGCCTAGCAGTTTGTGATACTCTGTCTCAGTAGAATCACAAAACTCTTTCAAAGCTTCCACACGAACGAAATGTAGAAAAATGAGTAAATTTTCACTATGATGCATTCGTAGTCAACAGGAAGACAATCAGCGGCAGTTTTGATCGCCTTGTGGACTATGTGGGCTCCACATCCAATTCCAATAAGCTGTCTGCCGAGTGATACGTTCAATTTTGAGTAAACATTATTACTGCCTTTCCTATTCTTCCCCCCGAAATTACAGTTAGTGTTGTCTCCACAAAACGCCACAATTTTTTTATCCAAATCATTGAGAGACAATACTTCCTTCAAATAATCGACAATTATATCCGATGTTTCTCCTGGCTGCTCCCGAAACTCTAAAACCTTGACTTTCACGCCTTCGTATGGTAAAAAATATCGAATTAAAACTGGGAATAATTTGATTGAGCCATGGTTTGAAGCATCTGTTAATAAAGTTATGCAGTGGGCTTTGAGTAATCTTCGGTTGCCATAGTTGACAGCACATTTACGACAATAGCTTGAGACTTTGTACGTGCACATCTAAATTTATGCTCAAAACATGCTTGAATTAAAGAAGAAGAACAGTCATTTGAACGAAAACTGTGATTGTGTTGCACGGTGTGAAACGCCCAAGTACCCTCAGCTGCAGCTATTTCTAAATCCTTGGAAGTCGGCAAATCGGTTCTCTTAAAAAAACTAAACATTGACGAGCTTGAAGCAGTAGCTTGATGGGCAAGCCTGTGTTTTTCTGATTTTAAATGGTGTTCTATATCACTGGCACCACCATGTCCAACACTAAAATCAGTGCGACACTTTTCACACGTAACATCTGCGGTACCATCTTTTCTTTGTTTTATAAATGGATACTTCTGTTGCAAACTAATATTGAAAGAACACTTGCGTTTAGGCATTATTGTTGTTTGACAAATCACTGCGTTGCGTTGCGTACGATACTCGTTTCGTCCGACTTGAACTAAACTAAAACAAAACATTGCAGTCGTTGACGGAACATCGGTAAGCGCGGGCGGAAGGGGTTTATCTGTCCTGCTCACACGCATTGGCGGAGCACCGCGCAGGCGAGCGGCGCGCTCTGTCGTCATCTGCATCCCCGTGCGGGGCGTTCGGGCCGCGCATTTCGAACGGAAACAAATAATTTTAAACTATCGTTGGGTCTGCTTGCAAAACCTGGGCTTCGCTGGGGACACCGGGACAAACTGCCTCAAACCGGGACTGTCCCGCCCAAATTGTAGAATAAATACGTAGCCAACTTACCACTAACTTTCGGCATGGTTTTGGGAAATTCATTAAGTTATAATTAAGTTTTAAAAGTTGTATTAATATGTGTTATGCCGTTAAATTTTAATTTTAATCATAAAAATAAATAAATATGATGAATCAGTGCAGTTTCTTGTTGAATAAAGCAATATCTTACAGTCAAAAAATAAAAATGAACCAAGTAACTCCATCTATGATGATTTTTATTCCTCTGCTTTGGCTTATAAAACTGACTTAAAAAAAATATTTAACCGACTTCAAACTTTAACTAAAAAGCGATAAATAACGTAACTAATTTATCTACTTAATACATATTAAATATCTCAAATTATTTAAATATTTACAACTTAATACCTAATACTTTAACAAAGTCATCTTTAACTGTTTAAATATTTATAATTATCACTTATTTTTTGGAGTCGGTGCCAGCCTAGGTAACGTAGTCTGTTGTGTTGAAAAACGCGCGCGGCTGGCAAAGCCACACACACGGCAAAATACAATACGGTGTAGTAGGCAGCGGTAATGCAATTTCCTATTCTTGGTTTTACTATTTAGTGTGGGTCAGTTTTCTTAATTACATTTATTTGTTTGGCTGGCACCGACTCCAAAAAATAAGTGATAATTATAAATATTTAAATAGTTAAAGATGACTTTGTTAAAGTATAAGGTATTAAGTTGTAAATATTTAAATAATTTGAGATATTTATGTGTATTAAGTAGATAAATTAGTTACGTTATTTATCGCTTTTTAGTTATTGTTTGAAGTCGGTTAAATTTTTTTTTTTAAAGTCGTTTTATTTCTCGATTTTTAGTTGTATTAATGCGTTGTGGACTTAAATAGATGCTAGTTTATACAGGATGACGTTATTTATCGCTTTTTAGTTAAAGTTTGAAGTCAGTTAAATTTTTTTTTTAAAAGTCAGTTTTATTTCTCGATTTTTAGTTGTGTTAATGCGTTGTGGACTTAAATAGATGCTAGTTTATACAGGATGATTTTTGGTCGTCAACGTTCCCGAAAACTACGTAATCTCCTCATCATCACGATTATTTTTCTCCTTGGAAGCATACCTGGGAAGTGTCTGGTTTCCAAAATATTAGGGTCCAAAGTTGAGTAAATAGACTGCTTTTTTCTGCATGAATGCACATAGACGCGCGTAGCAAGATTTTTCACGAGAAATAATTAATATCTGTCTATGAAAAAACTAACATAAACACTGGACACTATACATTTCGCCGATCAAGTACCTAATAAAAAAATTGTTTAAAAAAAATTTACATCGTTTCTCAGCATTTTTTTTTTGCATAAACTACTTTATTTGATGTATAGAGTACGTACCCTTAGTTAAGGGTGGCAACGAAAAAACACTACGTATACCTAAGGTTTTCATCGTTACCATCTCAGGAGTAGTACCTACCCGTATAAGTATCACGTTAGCCCTACATATATAGTTTCCATCGACCAATTGCAGTACTGTCCCCTAACTCCTAACCGTTAAGGAGTTCTGTAGCTTGACCATCAGCACAGCAGCATTAGATGTTGATTCAAGTATACCTCACAAGCAACAAGTTAGCCCTACATACTACTATATAGTTTCCATCGACCAATTGCAGTACTGTCTCCCAACTCCTAACCGTTAAGGAGTTCTGTAGCTTCATCGTCAGAACAGCAGCATCAGATGTTGATTCAAGTAACACGTTAGCCCTACATACTAATAAATAGTTTCCATCGACCAATTGCAGTACTGTGGAGTTCTGTAGCTTCATCATCAGCACAGCAGCATCAGATGTTGATTCAAGTAACACGTTAGCCTTATATACAACTAAATAGTTTTCATCGACCTATTGCAGTACTGTCTCCCAACTCCTAACCGTTAAGGAGTTCTGTAGCTTCATCATCAGCACAGCAGCATCAGATGTTGATTCAAGTAACACGTTAGCCCTACATACTACTAAATAGTTTCCATTGACCAATTGCAGTACTGTATCCCAACTCCTAACCGTTAAGGAGTTCTGTCGCTTCATCATCAGCACAGCAGCATTAGATGTTGACACCCTGAAGCATATACCTGAGTAAGACATGATTACATAACAAAAGCACCATACGAGCATACAATTTTCGGTGGTTGCCCTTGATTTCTCCTGGATCCCATCATCAGATCCTGACCTGGTGAAAATGGGACCACCTCAGAAGTGAACTCTATACAACAAAAAAATTATTTTTGATATCCGTCTATAATTGACGGAAATATCGGTGAACATACATAAAAAATAATAAAATTATATAGGTACATACAGACGAATAGAGAACCTCCTCCTTTTTTTGAAGTCGGTTAAAAAGTAAAGAACGCCACACTCTTGTCTTTTATTCCTCTATGGTTATGGTAAGAAGACAATAAACTTATAATCAGTATAAAGTTTAATCAACAAAAACAAAGTTAAACATATGCACACAGCCTATGTATTACGAAGAGCTTCATTAACTTCATCTCCTAAAGATAATAGTTTCCTCCATTGTTCTGGGGTCAAAAATATTCCTTTCTTAGTAGGCAAGAGATCACGATTTTTATTTTCATAGAAATCTCTGATATCAATGTATACTTTGCCCCTGAAATCTTTTATTTTTACAAATTTTTTTCCTTGCAAATTCCAAGTTGGTTCTTTATCCTCAGTTCTAGCGGCCATTTTAGCCCTTTTCTCTGCTGGTGGATTTTTCTAAAAACAGTAAGCAATAAACAAAATCTATGTCAGGTACGAAAAAAATTTGGTACCTAGCTTAGAATAATGATTCGGAGCGAAGACCCGAAGACTTAAACTAAGGTACCTAGGTTAGGATGTCGCGTAAGAGCCAGGGCCGGATTTACAAATTTGCCGCCAGTAGGCTATTCAATTTTTGCCGCCCCTACAGACCTTTGTAATTCAATACGCTAATTTAGTTTACAATCATATCAATATAATATAATACGAGTATATTGTTAAGTATATAGTATTTATAAGTGTGTATTAGTAAGAAAGCCGAGGCAACACCGGCGCGGGCGGCTAAGGGTGCAGAGAGGTGAGACTGCGGGGCGTGAACGTCAGTTACCCCCGGGGCGTTATGACATTTTACACTTCCACCCTGGAGCAAAGGTTCCGCTCTTGCGCTGTTCCCTCCTAGCCGGCCAATGAAGGCAAGCTAAGAGTCGAGGGCCAAAGATGGTAAAGTATCCCTCTGAACTCGGGTCCGTGGTGACGCCAATCACCAACAGCTTCGCCACAAAGCTGCCCTGCGGGCTTATTATTATTATTATTTATTACATTTATCCTGTAATGCAATTCGCGAAATCATTAATTATATCGTAAATTTATATTTTTCCCGGACTCCCTCAAAAAGAAACATACAAATAGGTTTATTTTGTCCCACCAATTTCTACCAAAATTGTAGATATATTTTAATCTACACTAATATTATAAAGAGGAAAACTTTGTTTGTTTGGTTGTAATGAATAGGCTCAAAAACTACTGGACCGATTTTAAAAATTCTTTCACCGTTAGAATCCTTATAGGACCTGGATGAACATAGGCTATAAGAATTTCCCGATATTCCCACGGGAAGGCGACAAACGGGAATTCTATATTTTTTACGAAAACCACTATACATATGAAGCTGAAATCGGGCATATATGTTCATTGGGGAGAGCAAGGGAGGACTAAAAACGGATTTCCCGAAATTCCCACGGGAAGGGGACAAACGGGAATTCATAATTTTTACGAAAACCGCTATACATATTAAGCTGAAATTGGGCATAGATGTTCATTAGGGACTGCAAGTAAGCACTAAGGACGAATTTCCCGAAATTCCCACGGGAAGGGGGCCAACGGGAATTAATTATTTTTTATGAAAACGGTTACACATATGAATCTTAAGTTGGGCATATTTGTTTATTTGGGACCCCGAGGAAGCACTAGGAACGGATTTCTCGAAACTCCCACGGGAAGGGGACAAACGGGAATTCATTTTTTACGACAAGCGCGATACATATGAATTCGAAATTAGACCTGTACGTTCATTAGGGACTGCGAGGGAGCGCTAAGTACGAATTTCCCGAAATTCCCACGGGAAGGGGACTAACGGGAATTCAATTTTTTTTACAAAAACCGCTGTACATGTGAAGCTAAAATCGGAGACTGCGGGGAAGCACTAAGAATTGATTTCCCGAAATTCCCACGGGAAGGGACTGTCTGTGCGTTTGTGCACGCTAATCTCAGGAACGGCTTAACCGATTTCGGTGCAGTTTTCAGGAATATATTGTGACAGGTCCCACTTAACATATAGGCTACTTTTTATCCCGGGAAAATGTTTTTATCCCGGATAATTTCGACATTTTTTTTTCTGTAGTCCACGCGGACGGAGTCGCGGGCGTCCACTAGTCAGTTGATAAAATGACGCGAGGGAAGCGAGCGCGAAATTTTTATCGTTTTCAGCACATACATAAGTTGCCAATGACTTCTGCAGGCTCTACTGTGAATTTGTAACGATCCACAGTGTTCCGAAGACCCCGAAAAATGGACATCTCTAGCTGTTCCCATATATCGACGTAGTTTGACGAGAGAAACAATTCGCTAGAACAAACTACCTATGAATTATTGATAGTTTCCGAGAAAAAAATGATTAAAGTAGCCAGTTTTTGGTGGCTCGAAAAATGAAAAAATTATATTGTACCTTTATTAATGGAGTTTGACACAAAAAAAATTTATACCATAATATTTCATCGTATTGCGCATATTTCAGTATAAATTACAATACAAGGTGTGTGTGACAGCCAGGCAAATACTGAAATGCTGAATAAGTACCATTGTGTTGAGTTATACGACAGTGTTATTACTTGCAGGAAAGGGAAATTTATGATTTGATTTTCAGTGATCTTTGGTCTCCGCGCGAATTGCATCGCGCGATCCTGTGACAAATTAAATAGGCTTATTAGTTATTGTGTGACACATTGCTGTTTTTGACGTGAAACGTCTTTAAAATCGCGCCGACACATACGGGTACCAGGTTTAAAAACTGGACCGTAACGAAAAGGTCTATATCATCGTACCTTAATAATTAAAAAACTATTGGTCTTAGAAACAAAAATGTGGTGTAAATATTTCACTTATATAGTCAGCTCGCTGTTATGACATTGAGTTCGTGTCGGGGTCAAGCGGGGGGGCGGGGGAGGGATACTGCGATAACTGTGCGAAACCGGCGCTCGCGCTTGTTTCTATTCAGTGTAACTCGTGACTCCGACTTTATAGCGTGGTGATTCTTTCGTGTGTTTGTCAAGTTTATTTGAACCGATTGATTTATACAAAAATAAGTGTAATTTGGACAGTATTTATATCTATACTAATATTATAAAGCTGAAGAGTTTGTTTGTTTGTTTGTTTGAACGCGCTAATCTCAGGAACTACTGGTCTGATTTGAAAAATTCTTTCAGTGTTAGATAGCCCATTTACCAAGGAAGGCTACAGTCTATACAACAACCTGCCCGGCTTCGCACGGGTACAACGCCCCCTCACGCGGACGAAGTCGTGGGCGGCTGCTATTTAAAATAACCAGAAAGTGACAATAAATATATAAACATTTGCTATGTATTTTATGTTTCTATTACGTACCTGTTCTTTTTTTATTAAAATACTTAAAACAGCGTCCATCTTGTTTTCATTTCAATCTTTTACTTTAAAAGCGATTCGCTAACATAGACGTTTCACGTTAAAACCAACGGCCGTGTGCCCCGACACAGCCCCACCCGCTTTTTTGGATCACTCATGGTATCAATATTTGCCTGGATGTCACAAACACCCTGTATACTGGGTGTAAAAAGACAACTTTGTTCTTTTAATACCTCATATTCTTTTTAACATCGCGATCATTTTTTTTATGGAAGCTACCCGTGGAAACCACGGGTTTCTAAGATGTTGAGGTTCAAAGTTACATTAATATTATCATTTTTCATTTTTTTTTATATAAATCCATCTGAAATCGGTTATCAAACTTTTTTTGACGTGAAACGTCTTTAAAATCGCGCCGACACATACGGGTACCAGGTTTAAAAACTGGACCGTAACGAAAAGGTCTATATCATCGTACCTTCATAATTAAAAAACTATTAGTCTTAGAAACAAAAATGTGGTGTAAATATTTCACTTATATAGTCAGCTCGCTGTTATGACATTGAGTTTGTGTCGGGGTCAAGCGGGGCGGCGGGGGAGGGATACTGCGATAACTGTGCGAAACCGGCGCTCACGCTTGTTTCTATTCAGTGTAACTCGTGACTCCGACTTTATAGCGTGGTGATTCTTTCGTGTGTTTGTCAAGTTTATTTGAACCGATTGATTTATACAAAAATAAGTGTAATTTGGACAGTATTTATATCTATACTAATATTATAAAGCTGAAGAGTTTGTTTGTTTGTTTGTTTGAACGCGCTAATCTCAGGAACTACTGGTCTGATTTGAAAAATTCTTTCAGTGTTAGATAGCCCATTTACCAAGGAAGGCTACAGTCTATACAACAACCTGCCCGGCTTCGCACGGGTACAACGCCCCCTCACGCGGACGAAGTCGTGGGCGGCTGCTATTTAAAATAACCAGAAAGTGACAATAAATATATAAACATTTGCTATGTATTTTATGTTTCTATTACGTACCTGTTCTTTTTTTATTAAAATACTTAAAACAGCGTCCATCTTGTTTTCATTTCAATCTTTTACTTTAAAAGCGATTCGCTAACATAGACGTTTCACGTTAAAACCAACGGCCGTGTGCCCCGACACAGCCCCACCCGCTTTTTTTTCAAAGATGCCATGTCAAAATGTTATAATGTTAGTTTTGTAGGTACTTTTGTAGGTACATTTGTACTTTGCGCATCAAACGAATTGAACATTGCTTGCAATGAAATGACAGTATTTTTTCATATTTTTTATCGTTTCCCAGGGTTGGTTCCATAGAATAAGATGATCGTAACCTTACAAAGAATATGAGGTATTAAAAAAACATAGTTGTCTTTTTACACCCTATATATGCAGGTGATTTAAAGAATTAAAAAAAAATCTAATTTTAGGTAATATTTTTTAAAAGAAAAGTGCACAATTTCAGCACATAATTTTTTATACTAATAATTACTCACTATTATGTCTCTAAAAAAAAATCTGCACCATACCTCGTGGATAACTAGATATTTGAGATTTCATATGTCAGTACCTAAGATGCCTAATAAATGGTGCTAAAGCATCATGGAAATGGATACGAAATCTGTAGTAAAGCGTGAAGCGAACGAAGCCCCTAACGTGTCGAAGGGCGACATGTTAGGTGCCCCGGATCATTGTTACGGCTGATCATAGTGTGAGGCAATCACGAGGCAATATGTATATGTATATCCCGCAATACTATTTACAATAAAATGGTTTAATTTCTTGCAAACAACATTCCATTATGCCAATTAAATCAGATTTCCCTTGACATAAAAACTGAAAAGAAAAAAAACAAGCACTTAGATGTCCGGTGGTCTAGAATTCTATAATATTATTATGGAATGAATACTATTGAAGATGTTGAAACCATGAGAAAACCGGTGGACGTGTTTGACTTTTATCCTTTGAAAGCAAGTGACCGTCCCCTGAAATTTGCCGCCCCTAGGCCGCGGCCTATACGGCCTATTTATAAATCCAGGACTGGTTCTTACCAGCAATGGTAAACCAAACCTAAGAAAACACCCTTTTGGGACTTTTGGCCATAGAATAACTAAGATCTTACATCAATGGGTCCTTCATCACTGTCGCTGCTTGAGCTTTCTTGTTTCCTCTTGACATCAATGGGTCCTTCATCACTGTCGCTGCTTGAGCTTTCTTGTTTCCTTTTGTTATTTGGCATTTTTAAAAAAAATTTAAACTGTGGACACTTAGGTAAATATACTGGAAAATGAGGTCTTTCTTTTTTTATTTTACTTTTCTATTGGTCTGCAATAGTTTTTTTTTTTCAATTACAACTTACGCACTATCCTATTTTACTTGATAGAAAGTATACAATATAAAGAAAGATAAAATACCGACAGTCTCTACCACACACGTAGAAAGATTAGATTCATAGTCAAAGACCGCACAGAACACATCTTTTTTTTTTTAGTTTATCCCGAAGGAAAGGCAAGGGGAACTAAGCCCATACAGCCATTGTCTTTAGTAAATGATTTCTGAATTTATGGGATGATAACATAGATCACCTCCTAAAGATACCTCATACAGGATAAAATACGCGCGCCACTCATACTGTATCTGGGTTGTATATAATTCCGCGCTCGGAAAGCTAGCCCCAGTCAGTTACCAACAGTGTTGGCAACCGTACAATAATTATCGTACATGCACGATAATTTGATACCAGCGTACGATGTACGATTGCGATTCATTATCGTACACAAATGTACGATAATTTTCGAATTGTAATGGATTTCGATAGTTTCGTTCACTCATATATAGATAAGAAATATTATAAATATATATCTCGTTGAATATTACATATTTTGTCAATTTTATGTGTTCATGAATAAATTTAATAATCGACTGATCAACTTTAGAGCCATTTTATTTTTGTAAAACTTTTCAAACACACAAATTTTCGCGCCATTTGTACGCAATGTACCCATGTGAAAATCATAAAATTCGAAAAAGGACATGACGAGCGGCTGAGCGCAATATAAGTTCGTAATAATATCTATTTTTATTAATAATTAACGGTTTTTTTATGTCGTTCAAAAGTATACGATAATTTTTCGTCAGGTACGATAATTTTACGCCCCTGGTACGATCAGCGCATCATTCTAGGTTGCCAACACTGGTTACCAAGTTAATAACCCGTGCGCACGTGCGTGTAAATTGAATTGTTTTTATTTAAAAACTTATTACTTTTCATTAAATAACCGTGTCATCATGGGTTCTTGTTCCGTGAAATGGTGTGGAAAGAACGCTAAGACGTCAAGTTACAAAAAAGATGGCATAACATTTCACTGGTAAGTAAATTAAATTTCTTTATTTATGTTTTTTTCAATGAACGCGGAGATCAGTTTATACTGGTCAATAATCGCACTACAATATGTCGTCTCTTTTCCTCAACACATTAATCACTATTGTTGTCACTGTCTTACATATGTCAACGTCACTGTCACTGTCAACAGTAATAGTTTTTTTATTATTTATTTATCCCGAAGGAAAGGCAAGGGGAACTAAGCCCATACAGCCTAATCATTGTTTAGTAAAATTTATTCTGAATTTATGATAAATGACAATGATGATGAATGGAAACGTCGGGAAAATCCTCAAGAACAAGTGTGAAGTTAGTCAAAATGAAAAATTATTGCAGAAACAACTTACATGCGCCCATGAAGAGATCGTAATTCGGCTAAAGTTTTACTCGGCTTACCTGCGTATAAAACCATGCACACGCACTAGATTCACATCACAAGTAATCAAAATATAACTTATCCACCAGAAAACATCACTTTACGGACACATGCAAGCCATTTACAAATAAATTTTGATTTTCACAAGAAAATTACACCTGCACCCTTCCAGCTTTTCCCGCCGAATCCTCAACAGTAATAGTACGTCGTGAGCTAGTGAAGTGAATGTATAACGTAATCGACTTTATATCGATAACAATAGAATAAAATATTTTATTTTATAGTAATTTTGTAGTTTCGATGACAAAGCAGTTATAAGACCTTGACCTGATGCCGCAGCCAGGATAGTCTGTAGACTATATGGATTACTTTTAAAATCGATATTTGACAGGCCTGCGGTTTCCGAACCCAGATTCCGTGTCCAAATCAATAAAAGTGGCCGCCATTTTGAACTTTTTTAAGGCCAGATTGCTCTCAAAATCGATATTTGACAGTGTCTGCGGTTTCCAAACCCAGATCTCGTGTCCAATCAATAAAAGTGGCCGCCATTTTGAACTTTTTAGTTAAAGGCCGGATTGCGCTCATAATCGATATTTGACAGTGTCTGCGGTTTCCAAACCCAGATCCCGTGTCCGAATCAATAAAAGTGACCGCCATTTTGAACTTTTTAGTTTTGGCCCGGGTTGCTTTCAAAATCGATATTTGACGGTGCCTGTGGTCGCCAAGTACATATCCGATGGCAAAAGTATCAAGATTTTGATGAGTATGTTAATAAAGAATAAAAGAAATACTAAAAACCTTCTTCATCGTAGGTTTCCTAAATGCCCTGAGAGAAAAAACAAATGGATCCAATCAACTTTTCGTGGAGAAAATTGGTTTCCCTCAAAATCAAGTGTCATATGCTCAAGACATTTTGAAGTGGACAATTTTCACATCATGAAAAATCGCAGAAGGTTAATGGATTCAGCTGTGCCAACTTTATACTTGCCTGTTTTGGTATGGATTTTTTTGTTACAGTACCTGATATGTTTGACAGGTAATAGGAAGATAGATAGATAGGTTGTCTACGGTCCCCAATCTGAACCCTAGCTTCCCGGTAATTACGTTTAATATCGATTCATATCGAAAATTATCTATACTACTAATCTACACTATTATAAAGAGGAAAACTTTGTTTGTTTGGTTGTAATGAATAGGCTCAAAAACTACTGGACCGATTTTAAAAATTCTTTCACCGTTAGAATCCTTATAGGACCTGGATGAACATAGGCTATAAGAATTTCCCGATATTCCCACGGGAAGGCGACAAACGGGAATTCTATATTTTTTACGAAAACCACTATACATATGAAGCTGAAATCGGGCATATATGTTCATTGGGGAGAGCAAGGGAGGACTAAAAACGGATTTCCCGAAATTCCCACGGGAAGGGGACAAACGGGAATTCATAATTTTTACGAAAACCGCTATACATATTAAGCTGAAATTGGGCATAGATGTTCATTAGGGACTGCAAGTAAGCACTAAGGACGAATTTCCCGAAATTCCCACGGGAAGGGGGCCAACGGGAATTAATTATTTTTTATGAAAACGGTTACACATATGAATCTTAAGTTGGGCATATTTGTTTATTTGGGACCCCGAGGAAGCACTAGGAACGGATTTCTCGAAACTCCCACGGGAAGGGGACAAACGGGAATTCATTTTTTTACGACAAGCGCGATACATATGAATTCGAAATTAGACCTGTACGTTCATTAGGGACTGCGAGGGAGCGCTAAGAACGAATTTCCCGAAATTCCCACGGGAAGGGGACTAACGGGAATTCAATTTTTTTACAAAAACCGCTGTACATGTGAAGCTAAAATCGGAGACTGCGGGGAAGCACTAAGAATTGATTTCCCGAAATTCCCACGGGAAGGGACTGTCTGTGCGTTTGTGCACGCTAATCTCAGGAACGGCTTAACCGATTTCGGTGCAGTTTTCAGGAATATATTGTGACAGGTCCCACTTAACATATAGGCTACTTTTTATCCCGGGAAAATGTTTTTATCCCGGATAATTTCGACATTTTTTTTTCTGTAGTCCACGCGGACGGAGTCGCGGGCGTCCACTAGTAATATTATAAAGCTGAAGAGTTTGTTTGTTTGTTTGTTTGATTGAACGCGCTAATCTCCGGAACTACTGGGTCGAATTAAAAAATTCTTTTTGTGTTGGATAGTCCATTTATCGAGGAAGGCTTTAGGCTATATATCATCACAGTGCGACCAATAGGGACGAAGAATAAGAGGAAAATGTGGAAAAAACGGGGAAAATTATTCAACTTTGGAGACTTCCGTTGCGTGCGCTGCGTAAACGGTTCAAGTTATCCAAAAAATATGTATGAAAGAATAAAATGACGTAGAAATGATATGAAAGAAAAAAATTGAAGGTCTAGACTGCCTGATGCAGAACCCTTAGCAGCCCAGCTAAACTTTGAAAGATATGAAAATACCGTCTTAGGAAAACTTGCTCAGCATGATAAGCACTTTCTAATAACGTAATAAAATTGAAGGTCTAGATAACCTGATGCAGAACCCTTAACAGCCCAGCTAAATTTTGAGAGATATGAAAATACCGTCTTAGGAAAAGTTATTCAACATTTTAAAAGAATTCAATTCCCTGTTAAGTTATCTTTTGCTGTAACAATTAATAAATCACAGGGGCAAACGTTTAAACACGTTGGAATTGACTTACGTCAAGACTGCTTTTCACACGGCCAATTATATGTCGCGTTGTCAAGATCGGGTTGCGGAGAAAATCAGTATGTTCTTCTGCCTCAAGAAAATATAATTTACGCAGAAGTACTTAAAAATATTTTATTCTGTTTGTTGACGCGGACGAAGTCGCGGGCAACAGCTAGTATTATATATTTTTACTAGAAAATGTAGTCTGTCACCCGGATCATAGTAAAAAATCGATTAACACCTCATTTACAAAAAATAATTTATTAGTTTAGCCGCTGTAGAACACACCTATAAATTTAGATACATACATAGTCTGCTAAAATTATTATACCTTTTTGGTCTTGCCGCAGCTGGGTAAAAATAATAGCAAACATTGTGTACTGTAAAACGGGGCGAATTGGTATAATATCAAATTTCGTACTGAAATTTATTGAAGTTTGTAGTTGTTTTCTTACATAATGTTATTGGAATAAAATTCTGTCAACTCAAGCAAACATGAATTTAATCGCAGAGACCTTCTAAATTAATCTGAATTGAACAGAAGTGTGAATATGTATGTATGTAAAATAAAATGATATCGATAAAATAAAAATCGCTTAAAGTGCATAAATATCGATACTTAGATAGTTTCGTTCTACTTTGTCGCATCACTATTTCCCTCGCCATTTTCAATGCGACCTTGAAATAGCCAATCACTGTGCAGTGTTACGTCCCGCACTTCTTTGCATTCCGCCAAATTCAGTGAACTAGAGTTCATACTAAAATCTTTGGAAACGGTATCTTTAGGAGGTAATCTATGGATGATAATGATGATGGTGATGAATGGAAACGTCGGGAAAATCCTCAAGAAAGAGTGTAAAGTTAGTCAAAATGAAAAATAATTTCAGAAACAACTTACATGGGCCCATGAAGAGATCGTATTCAGGCTAAAGTTTTACTCAGCTTACCTGCATATAAAACCATGCACACGCACTAGATTCACATCACAAGTAATCAAAATATAACTTATCTACCAGAAAACATCACTTTACGGACACATGCAAGCCATTTACAAATATTTTTTGATTTTCACAAGAAAATTACACCTGCGCCCTTGCAGCTTTTCCCGCCGAATCCCGCACAGAACACAATTACTTTTTTTTTTTTTTAGTTTTTATTGACACTGGTACAAGTCCTTTCACCATAACAATATTTGAACAATCACCTAACTAAATATACAAAGAATAATCTGTAAAAATATATAAGAATAACAGGTTATAGTCTAATTAATACTAACACTTCACTACAGAACACTATTCACTTTACTCAATTTCTTCTATTTTTCTTTAAATTTCAATTTCCGTTTTTCTGATAAATGTATATAGATTTTGGTAGTTTTCAGCGTTTTGTAACATTTTCTTCAAGTTTATCGGGTTTACCACAGTTTCGTTTCCTTCCTGTTCGTCATCATAGAGCTATTCCTGTTTTTTTTGTTTCAGAGTTAAATATGTGTGTCGTTCCTCTTTAAAATTCGGACACTCTTCAATTAAATGCTTTGCATCGCAATTTGAATTTGTGCAGTTGGGATATGGGCAGTCTGCGCTATTCATTATGTTCAAACGATTTACTCGTAGATGGGCGGGGGACCGATTGTGACCAAATCTAAGTCTATTGATTATTGTGATGAACTCTCTATTTATGACACCTTTATATGATTTGTACCAGGGTTTAACTGAACAGGTAAGTTAACTTGAATTTCTCCGTACCATTTCCCTTTATCTTCTAGTGTTAGCTTCCATAGGTCTTGCCATAATGTTTTGCATGTTTTGTTTATTATGTTATTGTAGTCTTCTCTCGGGACATGAAGTTTATTTATATCTATTTCATTTAAACCTAAATAACATGTTCTGTCAGCAATCTCATTTCCGTCTATACCTTTATGTGATGGAACCCACATTTATATATCTAAGGCTAAATATTACCGCGAGACCG